>OX424533.1:12710800-13960800 GCA_949152445.1 Cerastis rubricosa
AAAACTTTGTCTAAATTAAGTACATCCTTAAATCACAGATGTTGGTTTAAGCCATTTCTATTTCGATATTCTTTAGCATCCCTTTATCGTTACTGACGCCATGATTTAGTGCTCACCCTTTTTAGTTTTTCATGCCAAAATGGTAAGACGTAACACTTACTTACAAGTACGACAGACGAGTACAACATGAAAGTTGGAAAAGTTTAACTTCGATTTGAGAGGACAATGTGCTAAAAGGAGAAAAAAGCAACAAAAAGTTATTAAAAGGCCGCAATTAATTCTATGGAGGACACAATATCTTACAGCAGTTAACATTGTTTTCGAGCATATTCTTCAAAAAGTCCTGAAATATTTTAAAAGGAGCAAAGAGGTCAAGGTTGTAAAAAGAAAGTTAGATGGCTAAGCTTTGTTATTCGATATGTAATTATAAGTTTATACGAGGGGGAGTATTTCAGTAAACAAACCTCGAAAGTACCCGAAAACAAACTGTGAATAAAATAATTTTACTGCGAATCACAGAAGATAGAATAATATTTAGATTTACTTAGTAATATTTGGATTTTGGTTTTTCTCGAAAGTACCCGAAAGCAAACTGTGAATAAAATAATTTTACTGCGAATCACAGAAGATAGAATATATTTGGATTAAAAAAATAATATTTCGTTAATGGCTTAAGTTATTCCAGGACCTATCAAGGAAATATTACTTTATTACTTTACCTAGTACGTTATTACTCCGAAGAACATACTAGGTAAATTAGTTTCTAGTAGTCTTGTTCAGAAGTTCAAAATTACGTTACAATTTCTAATCATTGTTATGACTTTGAAGTTTAATTACTTACTTAAGATTTGCCTTAACCACATCACTAACAATCTGACAAGAATAATAATTGATGATTACGTCTTGTTTGGTAGATGGTTAGCCTTAGCTGAAACATTTCAAAATCTCGGATTACTCGGGTGGCAAACTTCAGATTTCGGCCTCTCTCGGATCAGACAAATTGGCCACAATATATCACGGCTGACCAATTTACTTTAAACCACGAACGAACAATTCACATTATCTGTAGGTTTACAACGGAAACCGATTCATATCTTGAGATATGGAATGGATCGACCGAACGTCTCAGTGGAGTATATTCAAGCGGCTAATTCTCTATGATTCAGCATTCTGCGGGATTTGGAGCGAATTCGAACTGCCTATTGTAAAAAATATCTTTGAACTATGTCCACCGTTTTTTCGTCTGATTTCAGAGCGTAAAGCTTCGTTCTTTCTTAAATTTTTAGCAATTTACATAAATATGAATAAAATGTCGCTGAAGTAAAATATCATAAAGTTATACATATTCTTGTTTGTTTTGAGAATATGAAAAGAATATGAACGCGAATTCCCAAAACTCGTTACAAAATGGATTATGCTGGTTTTAAATGTGCCTTAGAAATCGGATTATTTAATCATATCCATTTAAATTTTGTGGTTAGGATGAAAGCTAATCGAAATACGGATGCACGCCTAAGATAAGCCAGCTTGGTTTAAGGTCAGGGACACGTTCGGTTAGAAAAATGAAGAATAAAGTAAAAAGACTATTTTTGCCTGTCTTTATGAATAGATTAAGATAGACGTTATTAAAATTATAGTGTAATTATTATAAACTGGTTTCTGAAGACCAGAAAAATAGCTATTGTTTTTAGGAAGATAGAGCGGGAATTAATACTCATTATCTTCATATTAACATAGACAGAAACATCAGTTACTGAGGCGTTTAATATCAATTAATGTAGCCAGGTATATGGACTACGCACTAATTAATTATTTCGGGGAAAATAAACATGTCGCCTAGTGCTGAGATTAGTTAGGCCTATATATGTATTTTAACTCCGCAATTACGATATAATAGGGATGAAATACTCGTATAATTTTGCAAAAGTTAGAAATATGTACCCATAAGGTAGTTAGTAAACGCTTCAATGGATTAATAGCATTTCAAATGTTATTATCATCCAATATTTTTGGAACCGACAGACCATAGTGAGATTAACTTACCGTATGTAGTCACCTGATTCAATCCCATGATTACCATAGACCACCACAGCGGAGCGTACATATGTATAAAACTCGAGTTTATACGTTAATCGTTTTTTTTAATATTTTTTTAGTAAATGCTAGATAGATGATGATAAAGTAAGGAATAGCGAGGAACTTGCTAATTCTTAAAAGAATAAATAAACTCGAGTTATGTAGGTAGTCAGCTACCTACTCGTATTTTCGTAACGACTTGTGTGTAATTACGTTATCTAAGTCTGGTATCTCCAAATGCTTCGAGTTATTAAATTACTACTAACATGTGGTGCCCGATGATGTCGACGCACCTTTAGGGACTCTTTGGAATGTTTCTAATACCTACTGCAAATGCTTTTGTGCAACTTGTGGCACCCATCGCCATGTTAGGGCCAAAATGAGTTGCAATTTAGATATTATATGTGCTTTGAATATGTGTACAGAATTATATTTGAGCGTAGTTCTCCCAAAATTTTGTAACACATATCCAATTTTCACCCATTTTGTGAGGTAATTCCCCCAATTTTTTAATTATAATTTTTCTAAGCAAACGTTTTAAATCTTTATGGGACTGATTTTCTTCGTTAGTAATATTATTATCATTTAGATTGTTGCATTAGTTCAATGTGTTTAAATCTGAAGTAAGAAAGTATTGTGGGTTGGCTTACCATGGCATAATTAAGTCCAACAATTAAATGAAGATTTCCCAATAACTGGACGTATAGCACCTACTACTTTTTGGATAAATAACTAATGATAAATTCTGAAAATAACAGACGTGGGTTGATATGTATGAATATCATTTGGCGCCTCTTGGAAGCTGATGAATGTAGTTTGGTCATAAACTCATAAATATGCAATGAGGTTAGCCAAGTTCCAACTTGGGGCAGCTGGAGACTAAGGATTTGGAAAGCCTTCTAGAAGAGGTCTTTATCTATCTTTAAATTGATGCCAAAGCTGTAGTAAGAATAAGCATTATAAAAAGAAATAAAAAAATATCTACAGAATTTTTGGTATTGAAAGGAGTTTGCCTAACACAAACTTCCGTTTATTCAGGAAGACCCATCGATTGACAGCTTTCACTAAGAAAACTATGGAGTATTAATCTTAATTTTTTTCTAACTTGAACGTGGAACAATTTATAAAGGAATAATTAATCTCTGAGAAATTTTAGAATTTACTCCACCAAGGAACGTCTTTACTTTCATCTCAAGACTGAAGTTATTCTTAAACGTGCATCAAAAATCCCGAGACGTGAAACTTGTTTGTAAGCGAATATCATTACAAAGTAAAAATGTTTTGAGAACAAGCTTTCAACCTCGTCACTTCAGATTTTTGAGAGTCCTCAAGTAAACTGGCTTTTATATGTGGCCTTTATATTTTAAAACAGCAAAGGGAATATGCAAATGATGTTTGTTTGAGACAGGGAGGAATTGGCTCCATGTTGATAGAAGTTGTTACAGTTTTCTATACGGCGATGTTCAGTGTTGATTCCGTCAGTGTTTGCAGTGTCGTGTAGCAGGTTAAACTTGGCTTAGAGGGGAATGGCGCAACACGTGCTACGAATACATTAAGGGTCTTCCGTCCGATAGACCTGATCTTATGTACCCGCCATCTACATATAGTGTGACTTATTCAAGTGGGCTTGGATGTCCAAATCCGAAACTCTAAGGAATTGGAAAAAATACTCAAAGGAGGCTCGGGCCCGATTTTGGTGAAACCAAAAACTGTAACCAGTTATGACGAATGTTTTAATCAAAGGCATTACTGTAAAATATAATCATAGATCACTTACGGAAAATGTTGCATTTATTCAAATGAAATATTTTCCAGTTTACCGTTTGTCCTTCTTTCCCAGAATTTCATCCTTACTGTGGAAAGGAAGTGGTCAATTTCTCGAAATTTCGAAACACATGGTTGGCATTTCCCTTGACCCAAGGGCTGGATTTTATTTTGGGCTAGCTCACCGTCCGTCCGTCTTATGACGACAGGCTGTGTCGACGGCGCGTTCATGTTCCATGCGCGCCTCAAGGAGATGTCAGCAAATCTGAAGGGGTCCGAGAGGGCCGATGCCTGCCAGGGCTGCGGGACTGTTTGAAAGAGATACCGTGGCCCTGGAACACAAAGGGCTAAGAAGGAACATGGATGGGTTTTAGTCAGTCAAGTCTGACACTCCCTTCCGCTCCGCCCAGAGCGAGAGGAGACATATGGTGAGTACCCAAACGAAAAAAAAAAACTGGATTTTACCTTCGACTGAGGCTAAGCGTTGCCATAGTACAACGTGGCAAGCAAGCTCTCTGTCAAGAATTGCAATATTTTGCATTCAATTCGTTGATGTCTGTTATTTTACAACCGAATCGCTTGGCTCCAATTAGTACTCCTATGAGCCACAACTAGTAGGTAATTAATTGATCTCGCACAGCAGCAGGTCTTTTTATCCCACAAACCAATGAAACAGATAGGTACTATTTATTAATGCATAAAACGCTGTTTTATCACACTTAATTAAGCATCAATAGATAGAAATACCGAAAGGTTAAAATCTGGTTTTATCGGAAAGCTTTCAAGCTTTGTAGGGCAAAAACAACAATATAACTAATATTAATCATGACACTTATTGGCATAACCTTTTAAAGTTTATGTAACGATTGAATACGACCGACTGAACTTGTTTACACGCGGGCCTTGAGTCGGTACATTGTAGAGCAGAATGGCGTAACTTTAATTAGCTGGCGTTTCCTTTGCTCTTGTGTTCTCTTTATAAGCAACTATTTACCTACACCACATACAAGTGTACATGAAAATATGCCATTTAATGTAAATTTCAGAACTGAGAATGCCTTTTTAAAAGGCTTTATTTGATGTCTGCCATGGAATTAATAACATAAAGGAGCAGTAAACCAGAAATAGAGCAAAGTGAACGCTTCTTTTACTACTAGTCAGTCCTTAGTTTCCCTTTCTCAAAATTTCTTGAACCCAAAGGTGTGTTCGGAGTTGACAACCGGTATTAAATTTTTGATTTGCGCTCGGATTCATGGGGGTCTCAGATTTAGATAGTGATATCTGTTCTATACACTTGCACTCTATTAAAGACTAGAAGAGACTGTTGTAAATAAATAGTTTTGATGAGCATCAAGAATACTATCAAATAGTTTCTACGAAAAAAACCGCGCTTTTGCCATGGGGGCTTAGGAAGACAAGTAAATGTCTATGTATGGAAATAATTAAGCCATCCATTAAGTAGGGTGCTTGGTCGGTAGATAAAGCAGTCGATAGTAGGTCATAGTCTAGCATGGTATTAACTATGCGACGCCTGCAACTGAACCAAGAGGCACTCACGACTGAATGATGGCGGAATAAACAATATCTTAATGTCTGGAGCAAATGCAAAGTTGACTATAATGTGAGGTATCGAGTAGGCAACTTACATAATGCACGTCATTGGAAACTCAAAACACTGTTATTTGTTATGGTTGTTAGCAAGCATTCCACAAATTCGAGTCAATGTTTCCTAATCCCAAAGGCAAGAGATTATTATCACATGTGTTTAGTAATAGTATCAGTATGCATGCCACGATACCACCCCTCTCATAATTAGTTGTAAAATGAATGGCTCGTCTGGAGTATGAGATTCTGTGTCAGTTTTGCATGATATGAATTAATTTGATTCCGTTGGTTTGTTTAATTGTTATTGGAGTCAAGAATTTGTTTCCATTACATGTTAGTTATTTGTATGTTATTCTGTACAGTTTCACTTGCTGTTCAATTGAAAGGAAGGCTATGCAGCGCTTCAATAAATAATTAATAACAAGGTGTAAACGGACCCTTCACTAAACCGTCAAACAAGCATTCTGTATATCAAACTAAGTAACTCTACGCAAAAATTATTATTGGGAAACGCTTTTTTTGGATGAAAAATCATGTAACGCGCTCAAAAAATTTGTGCTGGTGGATGCATTGAACATTACAGTGGTCATTGCAGGTATTTAAAGTAAAGTTTTAACATTGAAAACGTGAAAAAAATACATTGACGTCCAATATCTCCATAACTAGAAGATACTCAGGAATAGTCCACAAAAATCGCAATGACGGGAAGTACAAGTGCCTTCCGGCTTCACTAAGGGTCTTTTTACACCCCTTGTATTTACCTAATCATAGCACCTTATTACTAGAAAAGATCTTACTTTAGACCCAGGACCAGCTATGGAGCCAGTTTTGAATGTCGTACTTTATGAGACTACGGTACAGTAGAATTAAAAAAAAAGAATAACTTAGTACCGGACTAAGTTGTCAGTTTCATATCACTATTGGGTTCTTAATTAAAATACTGGCTCGAAAGTTGGAACTGTGAAAAATAACTTGTTTTGAAATAAAGACCGATGAAGTCGACACGATTCAAGTGCTTTAATAAATTCGGGGCTTTGACAGTTCTCTTGTTGGTTTAGACTGTGTGTCAAATAACGACACTACGGGCACGTAGCGAGGTGCGATTGTGAGTAAAACCGCAGCTCAGCACAACTGTGCTCTACATTTAGTGCGGGTACAGAGAGGGATTTATAAACACAGGCCGCACACAATTGGTGTGGTTTTCATGATCATGATGAGTTTTCATGAGGTACTGTACAATATCACGTCCCATGTGGAAAGCCAGGCTTCTAACACAGCCTTTCATAGAGTACACTAAAACGCAAAGAACCAACTAAGTTTAAATATCAAAGAGAAATATGATTGAATGAAGACTTAGAAGGATTAATTATGCTTTGTTACCAAGGACGCCTCCAAAACGTATTTATTTCTGGTCTCGAAAGAAATAACAAATGTTTAATGTAATTTAATACTAATGTTCCATTTTATAAAATAACGCTAGCGCCTAACATGATAAATTATGTTCTTTAGTACTTTGAAACGAATGTTTTACAAATGAGGTAAAAAAGTTTTCATCGTAAATTGAGCATAACAAAGTAGTTAGGTACTGGCTTTTTGTAATTGTTTTTACTAACGTTATCCAAATCAAAGGCTGAATTAATTAAATAGAAATGTGTAGGTAGGAGTTAAAGAGAAGTCGACACATTCAAAGCTGATCAGTGCTTGTATTCCAATTTTGAAGTAATGTAGACGGTCATATTCTATGAGATTTTGCACAGCAGCAAAGCGATCGTTGAACAAGAAATTTTCATCTAATCTAATTGAGAAACCGCTGAGGAATCCGCGGTATTAGGTTTATTGCTGAAGCTGAAAATCAAAGCTATTCTACAACTACTGCTACTAGTAGATTGTTAAGTTTAAAGTTAATCGTAGAGTTGATTGAAGTGTGATGCTATAGAGCGTAGCTATCTACGTATTAAATATTTATATTTTATTTTAACTTCCAAAAAATACAACCCTTTGGATGAAGGCGGTAAAATTTGCTTTAGTAACAAGCACTGGGAGGCACTCGGCAATTTCATGGCTTGTACACAGGTATATATATATTGGTTGTTTTGCTAGTATAATCAAGAGGAGGTAGGTATTTATATGTTCAGTCTGAGTACCTAGGTGTGAGTAGACTTTGTTTATCGAGACCTTTCGAAAGCCTTAACGTTCTAGCGCACTTTAATTAAAGTTCATCGCTCACATACTTCTGTAGCAAAGAGCGATCTCCGTCGATTGATCAGTGAGCCGTTTCATCTCTACATATAACACGGTTTTCTTTACGAGTGTGTACTAATGAAACGTCGTCGTTTGCCTCGGATAAATAAATAGTCATCTACCACTTGTTAGGCCTGATTCTCGAACGTTTTCAGTGCGACTGCTTGGATAATTATGTTTGTTTACTTTTGCGTGTATTAAAATTGTATGTCTCACTCATGTAAGTAAAATCGATAACTACAGAACTAAAAACATAAAGATTTAAGATATAACCGGTTAAAGTTACGTAGTCAACCAACCTGAGGCAACAAAGTTACTCAGACAGATAATTTTATAAAAATATTATGTCCTCAGAGGTTTTTTCCAACAAAGCTTGAAGTAAGAGAAATATTATGAATCCCCTGGTGGGAGTATCTACACATTTGCAGTGAAAAAACAATATACTTTTGTTTTGCAGAAATACTTACGTATTCTGACATCGTTAGAAATACTATGAGACAAAGCTGAAATAAAATGTGGAATGAAACAAGTTTTTATGGCTTGATAACAATATCGATAGCTATTATAGACATCTGGTATAAATACTAATGTAGTTTTGTAGTTTTCAAGATAAATACTTAATGTTTTATCGAGTTCCAACATTATGAACGGAATAGAAAAATGCAGTTATAGTTCGCACTTGAGATTTTATTCTTGCTTGTGTTATAGAAATACAATGCAAGGTAAGTAGGTAATACATAGATATGTATAGTTATGTTGGTAACATAATTATATACGTATTGGTACAATCCTTATAAGTGAGTAGCAGACTTTAACTACTTACTTTTTTACATACTTTTTTTTCTTTTTACTTTACTTACTTTTTTTAACTACCCTTGAATATGAACTTTATAATAACTTTCATTGGCATTATGCTTTAGCATTGCAGGTACGAGTACAATTAACTGGGTTATGAATATAATGTCATAAACAATATTATCACATAAAGAAAAAATACGATACAAGCATAAAACTCTACATTACACGAGCAACCATGGATAAAATAAATCTAGATGCAAGCTACCTAGTACATACTTGTAAACCCAATTAGAGCCTTTGTTTGCCTAGGTATGTACCTACAGCCACTTTAATAATGGCTTTTGGTAAAGGCTCGTAAAAAAAGGGAAACAGAATCCTTGTGTGTGACGTGATTTAATTTATCACTCTCGCGTATCTCCGAAATCATTTGGGCTTGTTTCGCTACATGTATTTTTGTCGGAAGGGAAAGTTAACATAAGTTTTGAGTTCGAGCAAGTGTTATCTATCATAATTATGGGTAACTTCGAGGAAATAATGGTAGCTAGCTAAACTTTGGTAGGTAATATTATAAATGCTAAAGCATCTGTATGGTGTCGGACGTAAAGAATAGCACCATCCCATTTCATCCCGTGGGTGTCCTAAGAGGCGACTAAGGGATTTGCCAGAGAATGGGCAGCAGCATTCTCTGTGCTTTTGTAACAACCGTACTGCGATCGCCAACCCGCCTGCCAACCGTGGAGATTATGGCAAAACCCCCCAAAATGTCTATGTCGCGACACTTGGGGGAGGCCTATGTCCAGCAGTAGACGTCTTTTGGGCTGAAATGATGATGGTGATGATGGAAGCAACTCTGACATCCGCTACCTTAAAATATCTTTACGGCTGAACGGTATTCCAATAAAACTGTTTTCTTTTTAAATTATTTTGCGCACAAGTTCGCCATGACCTGGATTTATTTATAATTACGTAGAATACTTTTATTTAGGTGTCCCTGAGGATAATTTTCGATGCCTATCGACCACCGAGGCACTTCAATTTTGGTATTTGCAGAAACTTAAGGTGGAAGTGACAGGGTAGCCCGCGAAATACAAATTTCCTAACGTTTTTTGCAATTTGCCCGGCAGAGTTAGGTTGTATGTTGATTAAAATATGATACACCTCCGGTAAGAGCGGGTAGATTTATAGTTGAGAAGGGTGTGCAGCAGAAGTAGAACCAATGAAACTTATGGTGTTTTTATGGCGTAATCGTGGGATAGAAAGAAAGCAAAACAAAAGTATTATGTCATGTCCGTGCTCAACAAATACCATTTTGTTTTAGTTCCCATAAGTTATTACTGCATGGCCTTAAATGTTTGTTGTTGTAGTTTCTCAACTAAGAGCACCCTTGTGAGTTCTCCTGTACTTGGCTTATTTTTCAGAAAATTGCAAAAATAGCCTTTCACGTGCAGGACTATAAACTATTAGAAAAATGTAATGAGTCACATTTCTAAGAATGAGAGGCAGCTTTTTTCGGTTCAGAATTAGCAATGAACTCTTGTTAAGCAAGTTAATTAGTTAGTTAGTTGAGTAAGTTTATGTAGTGTGTAGGTAAACTACAAGTAAACAAGTTACACGAACTACCTTTTGCTTCAATATATAAATCAATCATAACTTGGTTTAATAAATTCAATTTGGTTTTGAAACAGATTGTAAACAAGCAATTAAAATAACTAACTTGGCTGATAAATGTCCTACTCAACACATAGACAAGTGTTTCTGCTATTAACTTGTTAATTACAGTCAGTAAAATGTCTATTGTATTGTGTCTCGTGTAGATTATTTAATACATAACGAGGACATAAAACCATGTTAACGATCCTGCCTTTATAAAAAAAAAAAACAATAAAAGATTCCTACAACGAGATGGATTAAAAACATGTGTTGTAATATAATAACTAGCGGATGCAATAAACATTTGCATAAAATTAGCTAGGATTAAAAACTGACTTAAATCTCTAGCGTCTTAGTGAAATTCACGTAATTGTAGATATTATTATGTAGCAAAACGCCGGCATTCCGTATGGTGTCGGACGTAAAGAATAGCACCATCCCATATCTTCCTATGGGTGTCGTAAGAGGCGATTAAGGGATTTGCCAGAGAATGGGCAGCAGCGTTGTCTGTGCTTTTGTATAACCGTACTGCGATCGCCAACCCGCCTGCCAAGCATGGCGATTACGGCAAAACCCCCCAAAATGTCAATCTGGCGACACTTAGGGGAGGCCTATGTCCAGCAGTGGACGGATTTTGGGCTGAAATGATGATGATGAATGAAGCGCCGGCGGAACTGCCAGTTACGTGGGGAAGGCTTGCGGCTATGCACGTTCGGTTTTGCATCCGCTCTAGTGTAACCTACACTGACTAAACCGTAACCTAGAATAAACGCAAAAGAACAAACCAAGTAGATATCCACATAGTTTGCTTTGTTCTCGCTACGTTCGGTCAACTATTTCATTTATTCTGCTCTGTATTTATTTAGGTTTCATCGCTTCATTAATCTCCGTCCGTTTATCCTTTTGAATTTAAATGTGTTTCCTATACTCGTACAATATAAAATTCTATTTATACCTGCAGGGCATATGTCCAAAGTCCAAAGGAAGTTATCTGTTTAAGGCCGGAACCAGATAGACATGAGCACACAATAATGCTCATCTGCGGGTTGAAGGCTGCTCAATCTAAGTTAATTGTTTATATAGCGAGGCTCGACAGATTAGCCCACATGTCTGTATAGATAAGGGTAAAATACGGATTAATTAAACTTTAGCCTCTCTCTGCCTTTATCGCACACACGGAGACGTCAAATTGTTAATTACGACACGAGTACATGAAGAACAAACTCATTTTGCTCTTATTCGAACTTTTATTAGTATGCTCTTGTTTTTAGGTAGGTTTTGGACGTCCAAAATGTGCTGTGTCCACGAAGCGTTAAGTCATCACTGTATGTCGTCCTTCTAAAACCATTAATTTTGAGCAAAAAATAATTATTTCGTTTCGTAGTCTCGGTAGCTATTCAATCGATTTTCTAGAAGTTTTTCAACAATCATTCAATCAATTTCAAGTTTTTACCCCCGACCAAAAAAGAGGGGCGTTATAAGTTTGACGTCTGTATCTATGAATCTGTGTGTCTCTCTGTGGCATCGTAGCTCCTAAACGGGTGAATCGATTTTGAGAAATTAGTTTCGTTTAAAAGGTGTTTTAATAGAGAGTGTCCTTAGCTATGTTTCGTTAGCCGTTTGAAGATCTTCACCTCTTTTTTGTCGATGAAGGGGAATAAACCACTTCCACAGGTCTGGTCGATTCGAAATTTGAAATCTTGTCACTTGTCACCGAGGGCATCGCCAGGGGGGGAGGAGGTGGCTGCTCCCCCTCCTCCGCCTAAACATTCGGTTTTTTTTTAAACTAATAGAGATATTTACTTGATTTCCTTAGTGAGAAGAGGCGCAACTTCGAAGTAAAAGTAGAACGAATGGGGGGAGGCTTATACCCAGGAGTGGGACAGTCAAGGCTAAGATAAAATAATATAAGTTTAAAAAGCAAAAAATAAAAGAAATAAAAGTTTAGTCATGTGTTGGATTTGTTATTATGTGAGCTTTTTAATCTTATTATTTATTAGTGACCCGCCTTTGTTGCGAACGTTTTTGTTAGACTTGGCAAAACATCGAAGTTTCTTTAGTGCAAGATAAACTTTCCAAAATAAATTTTCAAAATGATGGTGGAAATCGCATTGAGATCCGTCCTACTTGAGAAGAAGCACACGGAAATACAGATAGACATGAAAAGCCACTTTAATTGACAATGTTCCGAAGTTCTTTTTATTGCTTTTGTTAAGTGGACTATGGTTTGTAAAGTACCTACAGTGTTTTATTCTATCTTAGTTTTTTTGGAACTTCCATTCATAAAACCAGCACGGTAGTTGTAACATAGGTTTTACGTAGAGAAGCATGAACTAAAGTCCTTCAACAGGTTCTTCCTCCTAAAGTAAACGTAATGAATAGTGAGTAGGTACCACGTACACACGCCACACGGCGACACACAATTTATACATTCCCAGTATAACATGGCCGCGCTTTGTATAGATTTCCCGTACAGTGAAAGATCCGCATAAACTCGTTTTGTGTAGCTTGATTGGTCTCCGTGCGTACTTTGTGAAACATATGAAGTACCAACTATGGAGTACAGAGTACATAGTGATAAGAAATCGCTACACGCATTCATTATATTTGCCGTTAGTACATACATCAAGTAGTTTTAACAGTAGGTAATTAATTAAGGTACGAGATACACATATTAGAGAGAATTCAATTATTTGCAATTTCGCCTCTAGCCATACACAGTATGAAGAATAAGGAATCTTACTCGTAAATCCATTATTTATCCAGTAACTGAAATAAATTCACTCTATTGTAACCTATCAATAAATTACTTTAGAATTCTAAATAAAATAAAAACTAACGCAATTAAGTCTTCCTGACTCTTTCAATAAAAAGGTAATTCGTCCCGGTTGGCAGACAGAAAGTCCATTATTTTATGAAATAATTACTCCTCCAAAGGAGTACTTGAGAAGCTTTATGTTATGTTTTTATGATGTCGACTTTTACTTTATCGCCAGTACCTATCCATAGTCACGGAATATTTATGGTTCTTTAAAGAAAGCATATGTGGACTATAAAATGACTGAAAGTTTTTCACCAGCGAACAACAAGAAGCTTGGGTATTTATGAATACCAAATAGATAAGAATTCATTGGCAAAGCTAATAACGTAGCTCCTAACGCCTCGGTCATAAATATGCCCTGGTGCTTATTAAACAACATCAATTTCCTAAGGGGATTATTCCATTATACTTTTTTGTTCATTTGCATAAAGTAGATTATTTAATTCCACAGATGTAGATAAAAGTAAAAGAATGCTTAGTAAAACATGGTTAAAGTGACTTCATACGTAGTATTTCGCTATTCGCATACCCACACGTGCTGGTATGGACACCGACATAAAATAGAGTTCAACACGCGTTTATGGTGGAAATGGCCAGTTTTCTTCACATAATCTGCATGTGAAAAGCTCCATAAAACCCATGAGTTTTATAGAGCTTTATAGCATTATTATTATCGTCGTCGAATATTTTATGATAATTGGCTTCCATATTGAATAACATTATTTACTTAAGCACTTTAGATAAATGTGTTTTTAAGAATCATCTATGTTTTTTCAGATGACTATTTCAGTCAAATTAGTTTCTTTTATATTGAATAAACCTTTTCAAAACATTACTTTATTTTCCTTTAATAGGGTAGGTAGGTAAAGATTGCGTGGGTAGTGTAGGTGCTAAAATAACATCGATTCAATTAGTTATTCCGAAAGTGTCTCGTCGATGTCAATAAATGTGTGTTTTCAAACTACAGACTGACGAACTGTAAACTTGATTAATCTAATCAGTACTTTAAGGGCGCTGTTTATGTGGCATCGGCGTAAACTCTCGGCATTTTAAGGCTTTTAGATCGGGAGAACGCTTCCCTTCATTCACTTTATAAAGCGTAGATACGGACATACTAATTCCTATCGAACCGTGTTATTTATTAAGTTGCTCTTGGTGCTCTTTTTATTTGGTAATTAAATAGTCTTCTTGCTTCGGTAGAATGAACAATAATATTCTGAGCATATTTAGATTAACTTGGTCTGCTCATTATAAGCAGGGCCCTGAGAATCCAAGCCAAGATAAACCTTCATAAAAGTAATTCAATGTCCCACAAGTTTACTATGTCATTCTCTTTAATCGACTTGTTTGTATTTGTGAATATATCCAGAAAAAAATAAAGTAGAAACGTACGAATTTGCGAAACGTAATCCTCGGCTAACAAACGGTGTTTCACTCTGCATCATTAGGCGCCATCAAAGCCCAAGTGATTGTCCACTATATTGATGGTAATAGTGACTATTTTTCCGACCAACGCACGTCCTAATAGGGCACAAAGTTTCCTGTAGAGAAGACATAGTGCTAGATTTATTTATGTTGGGAACTATCACTATATTAAATGTGACCTACTTTACGAAGGACAGTTCTTTGATAAAGAGATCACAGAACTTTGACAACCCGTGAGGGCGGAAAGATCAAATGGCTGGAAATGACATAGGTGAACTACACATCTTACGAGTATGTACCTCATAAAATTCACTTTTTAATTTATTAGCGATACATATAAAATTATTAGACACATTTCGTGCGAAAACCATGTTTGACTCGATTGGCAAAAAACAGATGTTGAAAGTTAATTAATTAATTAAGTACCTTATAAAGTTTATTTGTAGGTACCCGCAGTGGGTACATTCATTTGGAGGTATGTACTTGACCTGTAAATAATTGTTTACTAGGTGAGCCAACGAAACTGTAGATGGGTCTGTTTCATTCCGAGATTTTATAAAATTACTTTATAATTGTGGTCCCTACGTTCTGTGGGGACCTCTTCTTGATAATTATATACAACTCCAGACGTTGGAAGGCTTGCTTTCAAAATAGAGTTATTTTAAATCACTTTTGAGACTCTTAATTGGCAACCTACAATGTCAGTGTAATGAATTAATTAGTTCTTTTCAAGTTCCGGAGCCGAGTTGAGTTGTCGGTTATGATTTTATGAAACAGCCAAATTGAATTTAGTTTGTTCGTTGGTCTTTTTATTCAAACATGCGCAGTATTGCGCAGTGCCCACCTAACACGTTTTTTAATTGAAATTGACCGATCAGAAACTTGTTGCGGTCGTCACGAATAGGAGACAAATATTGTATCCAGGAATGGTATGTTTAGTATTTAAACAGCGACACACCTTTTACTGTAGCGTTTTGCGTACGACGCCGATGTGCCGTCCCCGGAGTGCCGGTGAATAGTAATTCCGATAAGGATGAACGTGTCACAAAAGAGGAATATTTTGCGACACGCGTTGTGCGCTTCATAGGGCGATATTAAGGAGACTGATCTTTAATCGTGAGAATCTATTTAACATTACAAAAGGTGCATCCACGTAAAGGAATATTAGGGGGCGGGTTGTGTGGGTATCAGTGTCGGATGGTAGGTAGCTTGCACGGTAATGCAATTAGCACCTAACTACCCCGTTACACGTACGCGGCAACACTTAATTGTCCGGATTCAGTAAAGTGAGGTGAGAACTTGTGGAGCACCCCTCGCCATCAAGAGCACGCACACTAAACTAGTTTAGTCACTTGGGATTACTTAATAAACAAACTTTGTCGCGAAGGTTTCTAGGATAACTTAGAATGCGAGTGATACTCTAGTGTTACCTAATATTGGTATTGGTTCTTGAGGTTCTATTGTTATTTAGGTAGGTACACAATAATGTAATTTTTTTAAGATTTAATTGTGGTTTTACAGTATCTTTCTTATATCTGTGTCAACCTCCAGGTTTTTCCTCCGATGGCAACTATGTCGTTGCCCATCTCCGCCGATTTTAGAATACCTTCCAAAAATATGAATGCTAATTACCTAAGTCACGTTCCTGTGTCAAGGCAAACATTAAAGTTCACAACAACAACAAAAAACACATCAAGGTTGTTCCAACGATCTACTTAAGTAAGTAAAATTAAAGTTAAGTATTCAACTAAGATGAGATGTTCATCTCTTCTAAAGTAGTTGAAAAACCGTAATTTTACAATGGAACTGTCAGTTTATTGTTAGTTTAGTAGATATTAAATGTCTACTAACTTGGTGAGTCCGCCCGAACTATCCGGATTACGGTTGGTTCAGCGCGTGAGAACTTCGTACACATTTATGTGCATACTGTAAGCACAATGCTCGTTGTATGGCTTAAATATTATGTTACGTCCAATACTACATTCTATTTGATCATAATAAGGTATTATTCCAGTATTCAATTAAATTTAGGCCTATAATATCTAATAAAGGCAATTCTTCGAACGAAAAGGCGATAAATTGTTATAATTTTTTTTTTGTTGTTACGTACCAAGTCGTCTTGTTATATTTTAAAACTGGTACAAACGTTTTCAATATACGCACATAACAAGTAGAATGCACTTATCTTGCTTCGATCTACAAATACCACTATAAAGTTCAGTATTTATTGAGATTGAGACGGCATAATTCAACCACTCTAAACTTTGAACAAGCAGTTTGCAAACCAAGTTTGCAGTTAATAGTGCTTTTCAAAGTCTGTCTGGGACTAAGGCACTTATCTGATAGGGAAGAAAATACGAGCTCCTTCAGACGCCGCGGACAATCGGAGAAAGTGGCGCCAACCCGGAGAAGGGCGCTCTCCTTTATTTATGTTTATTCCATTACACACCGCTGCAGGAACGGGCATAAATATCCGACAACATGCGGGTAACACACAACCAAGCGGAAAATCTTGTGCCTAGATATTTTTATTTCTTTATCACTGGCGTTGATATATTTATTTTGAGTGACAGCGGTCCGGTTTCCCAAGCTTTTCTATTAGATTCCCTGAATATGTGCCGCGTTACATGTATTACCCCGAAATAAGCTTTATAATAAATACCGAACATTTCTTTTCTTTGCAGACAATGCACGTAGCCGCTGTACACAGATAGTTTTCCAAGAATCTGTGGCTGACATCCTATAGTAGAAAAGTAAAGCTGTCGAGTATGGAAGGTGACGACGTGGCGTACTGCGTGCCTGAAGGGCAGGCTTTCCAGAGAGCTTATGTCCGGATCCACGGCTACATCGCGCTGCTCATCTGCCTGCTGGGCTGTGCTGCCAACTCGGTCAACATCGCCGTACTCAGTCGCAAGGAGATGATCTCGTCGACTAACTCCATCCTCACCGGGCTCGCAGTAGCCGACTTGCTCGTCATGATCGACTACATTCCCCTGGCGTTACATATTTATACCGACATATGCGCAGAGCTCAATCGGAATTCGTACGCGTGGGCTGTTTACGTCTATTTTCACTCCATATTCAGTCAAACCTTTCATACGATATCTATTTGGTTGACGATCACGCTTGCCGTTTGGAGGTTCATAGCAATAAAGTTTCCTCAAAAAAACAGGACGTTGTGTAACAAGAAGAACACTAATATTGCTATAGGAGTGGCATATGCCGTATGTCCAATACTGTGTCTTCCTATTTATTTTGCTATGAAAATTCAAGAAATTCCTTCAACAAATAAAAATGGAAATGCCACATTGAATGATACGGAGATAATAGGAAACGCCACAGTGAGCAAAGAACGAGACTACGCCATAGTGATGACCGATAACAACGAGCTGCTAACAGCTATCTTCTGGATTTACAGTGTGTTTATTAAACTCATACCTTGTGTAGTGTTATCGATATTGAGTGTGCTACTAATACTTAAAATGAAGTCGAGTGATCGGAGAAGACAGAAATTATTGAAAAAATCTGCAATCAGCACTAACGAGGTACGACTAGATTTATGTTTTTATTTTGCGTTCGAATTCAGTTCAATTGAGTTTCTGATTTGAACAACCAGGTCATGCCAATGTCCATTGTACCCGTTATAACTAGTATCTACATTTAACATGCAAATGTAGAGACTACTCCGAGCAAATTCTTTTATACCGAACAAAGCTCTGCATGTACAGTATTTTGCATACGTGAAGAACCTAGTTCACAAGTTCTATTCTTGTTAAATCTTGTTTAAGTTGTGTGGATGTATCTTTACTTTATTGGCTTCTCAAAGGATCTAAGCTTTCATGTCTTTGAATAGAAACAAAACGCTTGAAATAACGACGTACGCGAGAACTACGAAAAGAAAGTATTAGTTATTTTTCTTTGTTATGTACCCCCCATGTTTCTAAACAGATGTGATGAACAACAGAAAACTGGTCCAAAACACATTAAGTATATTCTTCTGATCGTGTGTTTGATGTGTGAACAACACGGTCCACACATCACAGCAAAGAGAGTGAAAATAGTGTCAAAGAGAAGTTGTCAGAACCACACCGTTAATATGTGCAGGGTGAGAAAGCACGGTTGAACGAGGACGGAGCGAAGCGAGGCGGCGGCGGCGGCCGCACTGACCGCACCACCCGCATGCTCGTCGCACTGCTGGGCCTCTTCCTGGCTACGGAACTGCCGCAAGCTCTCTTCGGTCTGCTTACTGCTATAGCTCCGCATCTCTTTCAAATCTGTTACTATGCCTTTGGTAAGTGTTTCTTCGTAATTTCTAGTCGATCGTAGCTTAATTGCAATGGCCCAGATCCATCGATCTACGAGGTGTCAAAGTGCTGAATGGTAAAGCTGTTTATACATCAAGATCGCTCCGTGTATCGGAGAGCGCCGAGCGCGGTATAATTGATGAACTGATGGCACAGAGCTCTACAGCTATGTTGTGTGTGTGAATATCATTATACGAGATACGTGTCACAAGCAGCCTTGGTTTCTATAAAACAACCCTAATAATCGAATCAGTCTTAAGATTTCTAAGTGAAGAGATATTTGAAATTTGAAAAAAAAAAACAAATTAAGTTTTGTTTCGATATTTAAATATCGAAACAAAACTTTATTTGTAGAAAACTAAAGTTTACTTGGATTTTTATACTCTTGAAAATATTTCCAGATTTCATGAAACGGAAATATACATTATGGTCGTTAATAAATTAACAAGTAGCCACATAGGGGTAGTCTAATCTGGCCAGATGTGGCTGTCGAGAGTCGTCCCTTACATTATTAACAGATAAACTTAGCAGAGTAAGGTTGGATGGTCCTCTAATCTCTTGCTCTTATTTTATGGGCACTTTTGGCAAGAGCAGACCACCCTTATACTTTACATTATTAACACAAATTGGAATATAAAAACAATGGGGACGAGAGGATTTTCCTATACCTTTTTTTAACAGTATCTGTTGTTTTGGGTCGTAGCGAAACAGTCCTGTATGTAGTTTTATTTTATTTTGCCCGGTAAGTGTAGCTATTTTCTTAGTCGTTTTTAGTGTTCGAAATGAGACTATCACGATTTGGCTTCGGCAAATTAGAGTCGTTTACACGCGCCCTTAGAGGGCAAATATAGCTAAACGTTACTGTCAGTTCGTGTAAACGGAATCGTTGTTTGGGTCACGCTCACGCTACCGTAATTAATTCCATGATACAATACTCTTTCATTCGTTTCCTTTCTTTATCTTAAATGGGAATCTATTTTGGTACTCGTTTAGTTCTTTCAAAATGATGGATGTAACTTGATTCTTTATTATTTTAGCGGGCTAATGTGATATATACCTATCTCATATGTACATTAATTTTCTATACACATAAATAAAATGGAAGTGTCTGT
Organism: Cerastis rubricosa; assembly: GCA_949152445.1. Lineage (NCBI taxonomy): Eukaryota > Metazoa > Arthropoda > Insecta > Lepidoptera > Noctuidae > Cerastis > Cerastis rubricosa. The sequence goes on from OX424533.1 coordinate 12,730,597, forward strand.
TTGTAATTTAAAAATAACAGCTTTTTACCGAAAGCATATGAAAGTATATACGATACATATAACAAAACACATTTTTTTTTTGTGTATCCGCCTGTCTGTCTGATTGTTCCGGCTAATCTCCGAAACCGCTAAACCGATTACGATGGAACTTTTACTGGATGTTATTAGGAAAAGGTCAAGGTAAGGCTACGATTAACTTAACGGCTACTTTTATTTTAGAAAAAAAGGATGAGGGTTCGTGCAAAAAATTAAAACCTATGAAATTTTAACAAAATCCGATTTAAATAGGGAAGTAATAGGTCTTTTTATAATCATTTAACGGGGATGAAGGTCACGGGCGACAACTCGTTTTGAATAAAACCCGATTTAAAATCTCAATCCAGCTGTCGCTAAAATCTTCCTAGAAACATAAGTTTCCTAGAGCTCCTGTCAGTAAAATTGATTAGCGGTTTAGCCGCGATAAAAATGTTCTTTGGTTTAGCAGCTGAGATATTTAATGAAAATCGTTTAAAAATTGTATACCGAAGTTTAAGCCGGGAACTCGGCTTAACAATGATGGTCGGCTAATAGCTATATAATTCACGTTAATGTGGCAGAAGGCGGTAGCATTTATTACTTATTCGGAAATCTTCACGTTAAAGCTGTATTTACAAACGGAATATATAAAAGTTTCACAAGCAAGAGATTAAGCTGGGACTAAAATAATTTATGATTAAAAGCACCATTATTTAAAATTTTCGTGTTTGCTCATGTATTATATTTCAACCCTAAGGAATAATATTAAAAAAAATAATAATAAGTAAACAGTGTAGACAGTGTGTGTGTTGTGTGTGTGCGTGTATGTGTGTGTAGTGTGTCAGTGTATAATAGTAATATAATATTTAGCAGTTATTTGTATGTTGTTGTTGGTGGACTGCACAATGTTCAAACTTATCAAACTGTTAATGAAGCATGGCGCTTCTGTGATGCTGAAGCGAGCAGCAGTCAGTAATCATACAGTTCGAGAACTATTTACATTGCATTGTTTGTTTGATTTATTATACAAACAACTAGTAAATGATGCGAAATGTAATTAAATAGTTATGTTGTGTGTGTGTTGTAATTATGCTCGTGGCATAAGAATAACAGCCGCACGGGTCGATCTCTAAGGATAAGCCGTGCTTGTCGAGGTTGGTCCGTGGATGGGTGACCATAATTACATACCGAGTTTCCTCCGTGCCTCGGAAAGCACGTTAAGCCGTTGGTCCTGGCTGTCATTTGTAGATCTTTGACAGTCGTTACGAGTAGTCAGAAGCCAAAAAGTCTGACATCCAGTCTTACCAAGGTGATCGTATTACCCAGTTACTGGTTTGTGGAGGACAGATAGGCAGTCGCTTCATGTAAAAAAACTGGCACTCAGCTGCATCCGGTTAGACTGGAAGCCGACCCCAAGATAGTTTGGGAAAAGGCTAGGCAGATGATGAACTAGTAAATTATGCAATCAAAAATTTGCTAACCTTAAAAGGGTTCTGACTGTTTCTGTCTATTCAATACTTCTCTTGACAGAACTCAAACTTGCAATATTCGTCAAAAATTGCCAAACGGACCTGTGTGACCTTATTGCTCTAAATCTATAAATCATCTTTTGAAACTTCATCTAATGAAAATAATTTTTCATTACTTATACTCTGAAAGTAGGTCTGAAGTTGCCTGAGGAGCGGGATGAAAGTAATACTTTTCATCCCTAGGGAGAATCGCTTTCACCTGACAGATGTCAAATTATAAAAAAAAAACTAGTTCTATTTTGACATTTTTATTTAACCATGTTCGAATTTACTATGCAGCTATGTACGATGTAAAATTGAAATAACGTAAAGTTGTTATAGATTAAAGAATATATATTTTTTTAAATAACTTTATTATAATTTAGTTTCAACAATTTCTTTAAAATAACATAGAGTTAGGCAAAATATTTACCACTTTTTCAATGATAAAAATGAAAAATAAAGGCTGGCCACAGAAAAAAAAACAAAATAGGTGGGAAAGCGGCAATCCGAAATAAAATGTACTAATTTTTTCTTTAGCTAATCCATGTTTTTATTTTTACTTTCCTTGTATACGTAATGAAGAGCACAGTGTTTACCTCGGGTTAAAGACTGTTTTAGTCCCTCGAACTATTGGCACCCTCACTTCATTCGGGCGCCAAACCCCGTCTCGGGACTGAATAAGTTACTTTCACCCCTGGGGTAACAATGTACTATTAGAATTAGAAGAAGTTGCAGAATTATGAGAAATTACTTTATATTTAGGAAATATTAAAAAAATACTTATATTAAATGAAGGACAGAATAGAAAATATCGAAAAAATATACACGAAATATCAACATTACCTAATATGTTAAGGTCTAAAAATATAGTAAACAAGATTTTTTCTACTGTTCGACCGGAGTTCAAAGAAGCCAATGCATATACAGTGAAACATCGACACACTTACCACTAAGCTGCTGATACACCCACGGTAAAACAAACAGTACTGGTCTGAAGCTGTTAAAATTAGTGTAGCCAAAGTCCCCTAGACCCTCTAGATCCTAATGAAATTGACGGTACTCTTGGTGCGTTAAAACGAATTAGAACCAAACGGAGCTAGTGCTTACTTTGTGGATCAGGTAAGTGGGTAATACGAGTTACACTGTATTTCCATACTAGGGGAGAATTATACACGAAATAGTCATGTGTTTGTTTAAATGCAATTTTGCGTATTAATAAATTAATTATTAATTAACAGCATTAATTAAGCTCTTGGATTACCTGTCCCCTTACAGTGCAATGATTTAGTGATTTTGCAGCAATAAATAACTACTATTAACTAAACAAACAATTCCCGTATTTCGGTTTTCTACTAACCGATAACTAGTGTATTTAAGCGGTTATTTACCTTGTCAGCTGTTTAAGGGTTATCTAATATTTATACAATATCCTGTGGGTACTGTAGATAAACCGTTCTGGATATATGGATTTAAATCGTTTTCATCCGATAAGTAAACAGCCTCATTTTGGCTTTGTAGAATCGTTGATTCGAATAATTACTTAAATTCCAATAAGATAGCGCTGGCAGTGCGGTGTATTTATATGGTTTGCGTTAATGAGCGCTTAAAGTCAATCATTTATTAATTTAGTGTCTGTATAAAAGCTACATATGGCTGTTTATTCATTCAAGCCATTTATGGCATGGCTAATTAATGATTGCAGACAAACTAACTTAAGAAAAAAATGTTACTGACGGCTACCTATATTAAATTGACTGTTAAGGGTTCCGTACATCAAAAAGAAAAAAAACAGAACCCTTATAGTATCGCTTTGTTATCCGTCTGTCTTTCAAGACCCTTTATCTCGGTAATGCGTGGAGGTATCGAGTTGAAATTAAAACCATATGCTCAGGTCTAAATCATAAAAAATACAGTCTTTATTTAAAGTACCTACAACTTTGTACGGAACCCTCACTGTGCGAGTCCGACTCGCACTTGTCCGGTTTTTTTCCTACTTCAGTAATGCATTTCATTTTCAATAACATTTTAACAGTAACGTAATTTGGTAGAGCCAAAATAAATTACCTTTAACATGATGTTTAGGCCAATTAATTAAGGGTATGGCCTTTAATGAATTAAAGTGGTGTTAATTAATGCTGTGATTCTTCTACATAATTAATTAAGTGGTTACGAGGCAGTGTTTAACTCACTAGAGGCTTTCGTCACCTATTTGTTGGCTACTTTAATAATGTGTAATGTTAGCTTTTCTAATGAAAAAACTTGTGTATTATAACATGATGCCTTTGATTTTTTTCCAATTCTAAAAATAGATGCGCTCTTAGCTGCACTCTTTCGATGTCTCTATGCTATGACGCCCACTCTGAGAGTAGCATCTTTGAGCGCAGTGCAATTTTCTTTCATAACGCGTGCTGTGGCGACAAATGTATACATTTCAAAATGTTGATAATAACTTCCCGTATGTTTTGGGCGATGACTGTAAAAGTGTATAAAAGTAATGGTAATGTTTTTTTTTAGTTTAATGGACCACAACATATCTAGGGAATATCATTCAATTATTTTACTGTATTATGTATGTATATATTCAAATTGAAAACCTGTCATGCAGACATGTCAATCCTGTCATGCATGACCGATTATTTCGCATCACCAGCGTTTTCGGTGACTGAGTAGATCATATCAATTATCTACATGTATTAACAATTATGTGATTTCGTGCAGAGCACGATAATCAGGGTGCACATGATCCGTATCGTAGATGTCTTAATGATGGAACCTTAATTATACCTATGAAGTGAGACGAATGATTGGCATCCTAATTAGAGGCTGGGTAATTACATGAAAATGTAATTTGATGTTGGGTTCTAAGCTGAATATTATGTGTCCTGCCCAAGCATAATGTGGGTAGTACATTAAGAGCTAAGTGGCCTTGCTGACGGTAGAGGGCTAAGAATTTACGCAATTCAGTTACCACGGGAACCGACGAACTTGGACCTAATTGTAAATAATGTTGTCTGGTTTAGTCTAGTCTACATGTCTGTAAGTCACGTCAGGCTCTCTCAGGATACAGCAGTAATAGACGTTTGTTTAATAACCACGTGGCACAGTCTGATGCAATCTCTGGGATTGGCAGCTTTAAAAATAAAATAATACGCAGCTTGCGTGACTCACGATCTGAACCACGATATTGCTTGTTACTAACTAGACTTTAACGTTACTTTGTGTGATTATAAATTGGGTTTGACAGAGTGCCTACTTACCTATTTTATATAAACTTAGCCTTGGTAAGTGAAGCACAACATCACTTACTCTTTTGCCTATGCTGGGAGATGATAGCAAAATTATAAAGATAAAAAAATCTGTCGCGTATTTAATTAAAATTAAATTACTGTAGCCTTTCAGCCCAAGTTCTGATTTGACAGGTTATTTTGTCTGCGATTACCTCGGAAAATTATCATCATCATCATCTGCCTAGCCTTTTTCAAACTATGTCGGGGTCAGCTTCCAGTCTAACCGGATCCAGCTGAGTATCAGTATTTTACATGAAGCGAGTGCCTGACCTCCACAACCCAGTAACTGCGTAATACGATACCCCTTGGTAAGACTAGTTGAGAGACTTTCGGGCCACTGGACTACCTGTAACGACTGTAAAAGATCTAGAAATGACAGCCGGGACCACCGACTTAACGTGCTTAACGAAGCATAGAGGAAACTCGGTATGTAATGGGTCACCCATCCACAGATTAACCTAGGCAAGCTCGGTTTAATCTGAAAATTTATCCAAGCTGGGGTTAATATTTAGCCAAGAGCTCCTCACGGAAACATATCTGAGACAATAATTTATAGTAATTATTCTTACTATCCACTCATGGACATAAGCTATCGTTTCAGAAACCATTACTTAGTTGGTCTATTTTTTCTATAGTATGGTCGACTCAGAAACGCAGATTGATTCCCGAAATCAATCTGGAAGAGCAATTCGTTCGTAACGAATCCAACAAGCCAATAAAAGTAGCTATGCCTTCAGTGAGGCATTCCCCTTACGTTGCGGCACGCCGCTGACCTGGGAGGTATAATTCAAATTGTTCTTTTTTTCCTGGAAATCCGGAAACTTTATCGTAATTGGGTGTACGTAGCTAAAGTTATTAGTGAGGTTGTAATCGAATACGGCGCTGAATTGAACTGACGTTGCATAGTTTTGTCTCTTAATAGAAACTTTTATTTGGGTTAATGGTTAGGGTAGTTTTTTCAGTAATCACATAATAAAATTTAGTCTGTGAGATCTGATAATGTTTTTCACAAGGTTCACTCACATACATTGGAAAACTATAGTAATATGCGCAGTCAAAAATTATATAGAGCAACCCTTGTACAATTTCAATCGCGCTTCACAATTTGATTAACTGCGATTGAATACAAAGTGTTACCTCTTGACCTTTGGACTAATTTGCATCCAAAGGAATTGTAGGGAAAATTAACCTCTAGGTCCCAACCTTTGCCTTGAGCCTCGCCGTTCCATTTATGGAACGGCTCGAACCAGCAAACTTAAACGCTAATATAAAAAAAAAGTAAATTTCTAAATCGTTCTGTCAAAATTTATCTCTATGGTCAACTAGTAGTCGATTCAAACAAAATGAATCGTTAGTAATACTAAACGGCACAACATTATTAAAAAAAATATAGAAACTCGTCTATGTCGAATGTCAAACGCAATGGCAACCCGTGTTATTATGTTCGGAAAAGTGTTGTTTTTGTGAGATATACGTTGTAAAACTTTGGTAAGTAAATGTAAAGTATGTTATAAGTGTATAATGCAACTTTTTAGATAGTCATTTGCTTGAAAAAATAACAAAAAAATTATGATTTGAGCCAACAAAAAATCCTTTGTTGTGAAGTTTGTTAGTCGAAATAAAAAAAAATATTTGACTTTTGAACCATGTAAAATGGTCTTGGAAACAATAGTAGCAAGTAGAAAAAATAGTGATAATTCATTATTTCATGTATTCGAGGCATATCTATTCATATTTATTGATATTTCAAGTATTTTCATGCTTTGAACAGCGGAATTCTAAAATGGCCGATTCTAACAAGAAGTTTGAGTTAGGATCTTATAAGAATAATGTATGTAGGACTCCTAAAAACACTGTCATTAGATTACTTGTATATTTGTGATGTTAGATATAAATTTTTGTGTAAATTGAATGAGTAGTTTTACCAAACAAAAATAAGCAACGAAAACAGACGTATTTGCTGCGACCTCTCTCATATCTATGGGATATGTATAATTCTCAAGTAGTTCTAAAAGAGTTGGTTATTATTAATAAATGGCCCCGTTCATCACGAAAGCGACACTGTTTACCGTTTAAGATTAGAGCTAATATAACTCGAGTTATAAGTGTTTATCTTTACGATATCGGATGACTCACGCAATGGCGTAATCAAGGGGCCCCCGAAGGGTTTCACGCGGGGTTTTACTGTTACGCGCGAAAGGACAGTGAGGTTAAAAAAAAAAAAAAACAGAAGCAGTTTCATATAATGTAAATAGTTAGTTTACTCCTTTATAAATGTGTCATCCTGCTTCACATGGTGTAATATTTTGCGAGTCAATTAATTAGGTAATGATGTCACTTAAACAAACTTTAATAAAATTGGATGAAGTAACATTGTAGTGCTAGTTTGACTTTTTTCAACGACTATCAATAACACTTGTAACGGGATATTTACCATATTTATTATTCGTTTTGAGTTACCGATATTTCGGCACTGTTGCAAATGCCATGTTCACGGATATTTCAACGAGTTTCATGGCCATTAAGTAGAAACCTATGTAACCAGTTCTTGAAACGCCTTGTCAAAGGCAAATACGTGTGATGTCCCGATAATTTATGAAATTAAGTGATGTATTCGTCCAAAGCGACTTGCTCGTCTCATGGTAAAAGAAAATCATATTTTATTACATTATATGTACATAACTAAGATTAATCAATTTACATGATGCAGCGCAAGCAGTTTGACAAGCGAAGGGAATCAATCTAAATTATATTAAGATTTAGATTGATTTGCTTCTGAAATTAAGCGGCAGTAGCATAGATATTTAAGGTAAGGTAGTAGGTGTGTGTATGTAGATGCATATATTGTGTTACGTGGGCCTGAGCGTACATTCGTGCTTTAATTAAGTGGGTATATCAAGATGATTGACACCTGACGCGCGACGTGGCAAGCCTTACCGAGAGAGGCCTTATTCCACAATATATTTCGCAAAATACCTGCGTTTATATTGAAGAAGCAGAAGTTTTAAGCCAGTAAATCAAATGTTTCACTTAAGAAACGTTATTATTGTAATATTTTCCTATTCATTATGTAAACTTGAAAGAAGGTACATAGTTATTAGTACTCTCAAGTTTACTGAGGCTAAACCTGTTTTGCAGGAGTGTTGAACTTTGTCTTAAAGTTATCTCATCAGTAGATTTAAATAAGGTAAAGTAAACACCAAGAATCAGAAAGTCGTAGAACAAAACTTAGTCAATATTCTAACTAAAAACTTTACCACCAGATTATTTTGGCTCCTAATATACCTAAGTATTATTCATGACATGTTCCGTTAAAAAACTTGATTTAGTCTCATGGATAAATTGAAATCTGTGATGGGTAGGTATACTTAAGCAGAGTGAAATTGAATAAAAGGGACTTCAGGTTTCGATAAATCACCCTCACCTTTGAATTTTATTATACAGTGACATTTTACTTTAGCTGTTTCTAACTGAACTGAAAGAAATAAGTGTTTGATTTAATCTCCGTTACCAAACCGTGGAGCTGTACCGGATAGTTAGGGCGTGTCAATATAATGCCGATAGGATTGGTTTGATAAATTGCTATTACCCAGATATATCAAGAGCGACCGCCGACCCTTCTGTGGCCAATTGTTTCATGAAATAATAGTATCAAGTATCTACCGTGAAACGTTTATTGAATTTATCGGAAATAATAGTAAAGTAAACAAAAGAGACTGCCTTTTGTTCACTTTTTTATAGCATGATCTAGGCCGTACCGTGACTTGTGTTTAAAAAACTTTAATCAGCAGTTAGCACACAATTAATTTCAATTTCTTGGTTTGTCTCTCTTTGTTTATTACCTATTTATTTATCTCTATGCTCCGAGGCTCCGAGGCTCCGTATGGTGTCGGACGTAAAGAATAGCACCATCCCATATCTTCCCGTGGGTGTCGTAAGAGACGACTAAGGGACTTGCCAGAGAATGGGCAGCAGCATTATCTGTGCCTTTGTAATAACCGTACTGCGATCGCCAACCCGCATGCCAAGCGTGGCGATTATGGCAAAACCCCCCAAAATGTCAATGAGGCGACACTTGGGGGAGGCCTATGTCCAGCAGTGGACGACTTTTGGGCTGAAATGATGATGATGACTTATCTCTATGGTTGACTGTATAAAACTGGGCAAATACACGGTCAGTTTCTAAGAAAGTAATTGAAAAGTTTGGTACTGATTTAGTTTTCCATTGGTGCAGGCGAGGTGATGGACTTGATGGCGCTAGTGGGGTCTGCGGTGAACTTCGTGCTGTACTGCAGCATGAGCCGGCAGTTCCGCAGCACGTTCACGCGGCTGGCTCGGAAGGTGCTGCCCCTGGGCACGCAGGGCGACCCCGTGCCTGCTGGCAAGGCGTAGCAGTTCCGCTCCGCGACAACATCGGTCGCGCACCTATGAATCATTCATAAGGTACCTTCATTCAACACCTACGATCATTCAAACTTTCAACTACAACCTACGAGTCAGTGAATCGTCTGATCGATAAAACGGCACAATGATGAAAGTTTGTTTGCTAACAGTGAACAAAGTGTGGAGGCGGATTTTCTCTATTACAATAAAAAATAACTTTTTTAATTTTGTAAGTAAAAGTTAAAGCGGTGCTTACTGTTCGACATGTTTTAGTAATTAGTGACTAGGTATTAAAGCTACGAACCAAATCGTTTAGTATTTATGATTATGTACTTATTTATAAGCTCTGTTGTACAGTTATATTATGTAAGTTCAATGTTGAAGTTTGTTGTAGGTACCATTGTGAAAATGTAGTATGTTTCAGCTTCAACACGCACACGTGCTGTCGTTATGTTGGGCGTATTTTTTAGGTTAAATTAAAATTTTAGGGTAAATTTTAAAGGTTGTTTTCCACAGTGAATGTTTTTGTTGTAACCTTGTTTGTAAAGTATCCAGACCGTTTTTATTGTTATATTCTGGTTTGGTCTAATGTAGGTCTAACTAATTGAAATCTGACCGCAAACACATTTGCTGTTAGTGAATGGAATTCAAAGTTAAACAAAAGTTGAGTGGCTCTCAGAAACAACGAAGTTAGAGAGTTCATGTAGGTATTGGTACACATAGAGGTAAATGTAATTTAACAGCTATCAGGGATTTTGTGTCTAGGTCTTCACGCCTATATATAGGATAGGAAACCCTTGTTGAAACTGAAACATAATATAACTATGTATAGGTAGTCTTACCCAGTTTTATTAAAAAATAATTACATTAATAAGATACTACACCCTTATAGGTATACTACATGTCAATCGTGTCCTGAGAGGGCAATAGACTTAATTATTTCAGGTAGCTATAGGATGCTTATGAATAAGGAAGTAACTTGCGACTCACTAGTCATTTTGGATAGTAAAAATAAGTATCAATAGTTATAAAAGTTGTTTTTTTATTTGTGTAGATTGTGTAGATTTTGTATGCGTAAGGTACTTAATTATGTTTTGCCTGTATCGTGTCGTTTTCGGCTCCGACGGAATCACCAATTGGGTGTTCAAACTCCTCCCCGCTCAACTCGTCGTGTTAATGGCGGCCATCTTCAATGGCGCCCTGAGCAACAACGCGTTTCCCCAAATATGGAAAGAGGCCACTGTCATCGGTTTCGCCAAGCCAGGCAAACCCAAGTCTGAGCCCTCGAGCTACAGACCTATCAGTCTCCAGAATGGACTCGGTAAAATCTACGAGAGACTTATTTATAAGCGACTCAAAGACTTCATCGAGGCTAAGAGTCTCATCCCCAACGAGCAGTTCGGCTTCAGGACCGGACACTCTTGCATTCAACAGGCCCACCGCATCGTAGAACACTTGAGCGCTGGCTTCCAGCGTGGAGCGATGACGGGTGTGTTGTTTTTCGACATAGCAAAGGCTTTCGACAAAGTTTGGCACAACGGCTTATTATATAAGCTGTACAAACTGGGTGTGCCAGACCGTCTCGTGCTCATCTTACGAGACTTTTTGTCGGATCGCACCTTCCGCTATCTTATCGGGAAGGCACTGTCTTTCCCCCACCCCATTAGAGCCGGAGTCCCTCAGGGCTCCGTCGTCTCTCCCCTTATCTTTACTCTGTTCACCAGTGACATCCCCAAGAGCAAGAAGGCTCAGTTAGCCCTGTTCGCGACCATCTATTACACTGGCCGCAGTCACGACGCTATTTACAGCACCCTCCAAACCTCAGCCAACGCCTTAGGCGCTTGGTTCCGGAAATGGAGAATCGAGATGAACCCCGACAAGAGCCAGGCAGTTCTTTTCTCTAAACCGCGTAAAAATAAGCCAACCGCGCTCAGCCCGATCACTATGTACGGTAAGCCTATCCCTTGGGAGAAGCAAGCCAAGTACTTAGGAGTCTTACATGACAACCACCTGACTTTCGTGGCGCACATCAAAGCAGCTCGCGACCGAGCTGCCTTTGCTATGGGTAGGCTTCATTTCATGATTTCGGCAAAAAGCAAGTTGTCACTCAAGTGCAAGTTGCGCCTTTATACCGCGGTGATCCGCCCCATTATGACGTACGCTTGCGTCGTGTACGCTCACACCAAGCCTAAGTACATCCATAGGATGCAAACCTTGCAGAACCGATTCTTACGTAGAGTCACGGGAGCCCCTTTTTATGTCCGTAATGACCGTCTACACATAGACCTTAGAATGCCCACCGTCCTTCAGTTTATGAAACGTCTTTCGAAACATTTCTTCGATAACGCCATTAAACACTGTAATCCCCTGATCGCAGCGGCCGCCCGTTACGAACCATCGCGCATTAGTACAGTACGCCGTCCTCGGCATACCCTCGTCACTCCCGATGATGCTATTACCCTCCTCCAGGAGAGTAGCAAAGAGACTAGCACTCTTAAAAAGTTCAGACACAAACCGTCGACTTTCCGACCTCACCGTCGAGGTCCGTCGCGACGTCCCGGTCCATGCCCTCCCCGACCCTCGCTCGAGCCAACCCGCGATACTGTGCTAGTAATTTTTAATCAGCCTCTAAATAATCATTCAGATCCAGCCTGACCCCATGCAGTCCTCCCCCAGCGACGCCCTAAGCCGAGGCTCGTACCCCACAGGGGGTGCCCTTAGCGTGTAGTCGCTTAGTTTGTAAGTTTTTATGCCCTGGCTGGAGGCCTTACTCTTAAGGCATCCACAGGATAGTCCGGTTAAGCAGACGGCAACCTCCTAGGTTTGACTGCGAGAGGCAATTCCAAAAAAAATAAAAAATCGTGTCGTTGCAGACCTGAGTCCACACTCGTTACACACGTTCACTGCAAATTGGAAACTTTGTTCAAAGTAAGAAGCTACAAATTGGAAAGTAAGTAAATTAGTTGTACCTACGTTGGAAAAGTTTCTTACCTTTAACAGAGGTGTGAGGAAAACCTTTACACGTAAGTACATTTGTTGCGCTTTACTTTTTCAATTGGATTACTAGTGTACAAGAAAGTAGAAAACTTGTAAAAGTACAAATATATTTTCATCTTTATACTTCCTTCGATTTTACTGTACTCTTATGTTTACCTACTTTATATTTATTTCGGTACTACTTTAGCACATATTTCTAAAGCAAATGGTTGAACAACCAGTCTAGTTGGTACTTAATTGCATAGAACTCGAGCTGGATTATCAGAATAATTAGAACGGATGAGCTTTTAATTTTTCTATTAGGTATGAGTGGAAACTAGAGTGAGTTTGCTGTCAATTTGGAGGATCTGGATTCAGTTGTAAACTTTAGGCTGATTGAAACAGAAATTAGAGTCATTTGAAGTAAAATTCGAATGGATCATGTCGCAACGAGAACTAATATTTAATTTGGATTATTGTTAACTGAAAAATAGGCTTGTGTCTACTACCAATAAATCAGATGGAGTGTAGTTTCCAATGATGGATCATGATATGTAGATAAAAAAAAAACACCTTATTTATTATAAAAACTTGATTAATAATATATTCAGAAAATAAATCGGCAAAATTGGGCATTCAGTCACGTGACTGTGAACACCAATCAAAAAGCATTACGTCACACCGTGGCAAACGCCATTCTAGATTCCCAACTGAGTAGTTTTCCTACCTAACTTGGGTGAGTTGGGATTTATTTAGTGCATTTGAAATTCAAATATTAAATTATTTATATTTGAAGAATGTTACAAAACATAAAGTATTCTGTTTTTAGGGGAATGTCCAAAATACTGTAGCGATTTTAGAGGTATTTGCCTTTTACTTTAGTGGTAAATATGTTTGTGAGTTGGTAACCCGGACGCCATTGTCATACTTAGTTGTTGACATTTGCCTTTATGAGTGTTTAATTAATTTTACCAATGTCTTATAAATTATATCGCTATGGAATCAGGATTTCGCAAATAGCAATAAAACTTATAAATGTCATACAGACGATTGTGTTGTGTTTATTTTGTCGCTTATTTGCCACGCGTGTTGGTGTCGCTATTGAAGACGCCATGACAGTTTCGAGCGTATATCGCGGTAGAATCGCGGTAGATTTGAATAGGGTTTATAAAAGGTAAAGTACCTACTTTGTGTAAACGTTCGATTAAAAAAATAATAATTATATACTTGTTTTGGTTAAAATACATTCATCATCATCATCATCATCATCAGCCTATAATGTTCCCACTGCTGGGACACAGGCCTCCTCTCTATGACAGGGAGTGGGCTGTAATCCACCACGCGGGCCCAGTGCGGGTTGGTAGATGGCACATATCTTCGAAATGTTCTAGGACATGCCGGTTTCCTCACGATGTTTTCCTTCACCGTTTTTGAGGGCAGTGGTGATGAAATAAATTACACAAAGTAATGCGCCTGCCTGGGTTCGAACCCACGGCTTACTATTCGTAAGTCGGGGCTGCCACCACTGGGCCACCGCTGCTCTCATCAATCAGAATACATTCAAAGGTAGCTAAATTATTTTTTTTTTAATTTCGATATTCTTGCAAATTAACTCTAAATAATCATAAATGAAATTCTAAATAAAGATAACTAAATTATTTTACTAATTACCTTGTTTTTGTAATTACATTGTTCATTCCATGTTTTCTCGTCACATTTACTATACCTCGTAAACTATAATGAAATAGAGTCCAATTACGCAATTAATTCATATTGTTCTAAGAAGTTCTCTTATAACATTAAAAAGATAGAATACTCTGGATTTCTGCCCGGGAAAACATAACTGGCGAAATTTGGGTGTACTATTACATCTCTGCGCAACCCTTCGGGGGTTATAGGCGTCATGTTATTATGTTATGACTATTACACAATTTTGTCTCAAACTTTTGCATGACATAAGTTAAATAATTATGTCTATGTATTTTTGGGCTTCGAATCCAAAGTTAGAAAATATTGCGTTCTTTTGTTTCGAATAATAACATTTTACGTGAAAAATATTTGGTTAAGCACGTAGCGTCGGGAACAGCAGATAAACAATGTGAACACTCATTTCTCCGAATGATATTGTTTCCCACAGACTTGAGCAATGCTCATACTCGTCATAAAACGTATCTATGCGACCGTGCGCGTGCCTTTGAATTATTAACGTTTGCGGAATTCATGTTCATACGAATACCCGGAAACTTTATCAAAACATTTATTTCTAAAACAATATTAATGGCCGCATCCTTTGTGATGTGAGTTTAATCCCACTATTAGAACTAAGGTACGTATTACAACTTTTTCAGACGGGCTTTTCATTGTAAACAGCCGCAGAACGACGGTCGCATATACCCATGCGACCTTCGTTCTCTTGGTAGGATTCCAGAATGAATTAATAAGGGCTCGGCTTACTGTTTGAGTTCACTCGAAAACCCCAAAAAGGTACCTTCACCGATACATTGTTCGAAGGGATCTAATCGAGTGCGATCTGTAGGGTTGACCCAATTGACTACAAAAAATCCTGTTTGATGTGTGACAACTTCCTCAATAAAAGTGTTAGTGTTTTTTTGTACGTATGGGAAATCATCAAATGACCCCTCCTGCTCTGGGCGGACCGGAAGGGAGTGTCAGGCTTGTACTGACTAAACCCATCCATGTTCCTTCTTAACCCTTTGTGTTCCAGGGTCACGGTATCTCTTTGGTACAGTCCCGCAGCCCTGGCAGGCATCGGCCTTTTGGATCCCTTCCGATTTGCTGACATCTTCTTGAGGCGCGCGTGGAACACGAACGCGCTGTTGTCACGGCCAGCCCTCAAAGACGGACGGAGGGTGAGCTAGCCCATTACTCACCGTCCACAGGGCCGCGCCGGAGGTCTGTCAGCTGAGCGGTGGTTTGCCGCGGCAGCGGAGTTTTCCCCCGGTGTAGTGCCTCCGCGCGCCATTCGTGCAGGCGTGGGAGGACTATCGCCTCCAGATCCCATGGTGGCAATCCGGCCAGGAGGCTTGCCGTCTCGCCGGAGATCGTGCGGTACCGTCGGACTAGCCTTATGGCTAACACCTTTTGTGGCGCGTTCAGGTAGTGAACGGCTCGCTGCCTCAAAGAACGCGCCTACACCGGGGCCCCGTTACAGGTCTGTCGTGTAGTATAGTTACGTAATAGTTACCGTGACGCAACACTTGTCCATCTGGCTAAATATTTTAAGTTTGAGAAAATACTCAATACTATTCTAAGATACAGTATCTACTCGTACCTATCGTATATTTACGTCCGCATTTCTAACGATAACTTGTTGACGTAATAAAGTATCTTAGTTAATATTCCTAGGAAGTTGCTACCTGAACTAAAGGTGGATCAAACTAAGATAAAACAGTAGTGTTCCGAACTCGTCTGAAGTTTCATTAATTTTAGTTTCAACTTCAGAGGCTTCCATCAACTTTCAAAACTTAAATTATTGTTCTGCGATAAAATGCAAGCATCTAACATGTTTATGTACTCTCATGTGAAAAAAATAAGAATCTGATTGTTTAAATATTATTTATTCAGAGTAATATATAAAATGTACACACCTACTCGTATTATGCTTTCGTTTTTCCATTATCTAATTCTTTAAAGAGAGATACAGACCAATCTAAAGTGGTCTGGGTCTTCGAATGAACTAGATAATTGTGATGAATAGGTTTCAATTGTCAATATATACTAAATCTTCGTATCTCTACAAGATTGAGTACCTATCATCTACCTATCGATCATTTTTAGGTCCATTAGTCTCATTAAATCTATGTAAGTATGTTCATGCGTAGTTATATTTGATGCAATCATATTCTAATACCTAATGTAAGTGCATTGTTCTCACGTAGTCAATTCATAATCAAAAGAGTTATATATACTTTTTATATGTGAAAGAGACGTATTAGTGAAATATATTAGAAATTAGAAATATAAGTGTAAGTTTTTTTTACCAAACCTTGTAAATTGTAATAGATCCTTAGCTAATAATTACGTTTTTATTTGTCATCGTTGTGTTTTTTTATTATCTAAGTATATCTGTTGTTTTACAGGGCTTTGGATAATTTGGGTACCTATGTGTATGGAAACCTTCTGTAAATGTGAGAACGACTCAAACCAATTCATGTGAGCGTCGCTAAGTTTTAACGGTGCTCCCCGAGGGCATCCATCCCGAATGGCGACAGTTTGTGAACCGCATTTAATGTCGCAACATATTCGATAATATCCCACATATAATCGTACGCTGGAAAATTGAGAATCTGTAATACAAAATCAATGCTTTCTGTGTATCTATCGCGTTGGAGAACGTAAGAAGATTACTTTTAGAAAATTGGGTTTCTTAACTTGTCAATATTCATGTCATAAACATTATGAACTGAGGCGTGAAATTTTTCAGATATTATCTTTAGCTGATACACCAAATATTATATATACATTTTATTTGCTACATAAAAACAAAATCCATCAAAGTTTGGAATGTGCCCAACTTTCCCATTATATAATACTTATCTTGTTTGTTATTTGGTCCTTGTTCGACTATACAAATTTCTTTCTAGATTAGTTTAAGAAAACATTTTAGAACAAAAAAACCTCTAAAAGCCAAAAATAAATTAATCCAAGCGTCGTAGCGTCGGGGGTCCGCTTTGTTCTGTGCTTGTACTAAGCGGTCTTCGTAGCGGTCCCCCGACGCTACGACGCTTGGATTAATTTATTTTTGGCTTTTAGAGGTTTTTTTGTGTCGGGGGTTTTTTAAATTTTTAATTTAATTTTTTTTCATGCTTTTTAAACTTATTTTATTTTTTCCTAGCCTTGACTGTCCTACTCCTGGTTAACGAAACCAAGGAAAGATATAAATTAAACAAAATATAAATTTTGGGGGGAGGGGGTGCACCCCCCCCCCCCCCTCAGCAATGCCAAGTGGCAATGGTGACAAGCGACAACATTTCAAATTTCAAATAGACTAAATGTGAAATTTTTTTAATCCCTACATCAACTAGAAAAGAGGTGATGATCTTCAAACGGCTGAGCAGATTTTCATGAAACATAGCTAAGAACACTCTCGATTAAAATACCTTTCAAACGACACCACTTTTATCCAAATCGGTTCATCCGTTTAGGAGCTACGATGCCACAGACAGACACACAGATACACAGATACACAGATACACAGATACACACGTCAAACTTATAACACCCCTCTTTTTTGGTCGGGGGTTAAAAAGCTTGTGAACACAAAAATACTCTGTGACGATTATAATGAAATACAAAGTTTATACAAATTTTACGGTTTTAGATCGAAGAGGCATTGGACTTGCGCCAGATGCAGGATGTCACGGCTGTTAGTAATTAATAACGATATCAGTTAAACTTACTTCAAGTTCCTTTGACCAAAAATTTTTGCTTTAAAACATTTTGACAACAAATTCATTTGTATTACACTTAATGACGTTAAATTATTAAAAATATGTTACTAGGAGACTGTGATTCCAGATCGTATCGTATGTATTAGGCTTTGTATCTATCTTTGGTGTTTCCTAATATAACATCATGTTTGAAGTTCCAAAACATTCTTGCAAAGCTTTTCTCGAAGATTGGACGAAACAATTGAATTAATATTGTCTGTAAAGAATTGCATTATAGATATATGATTCTGTGTCTGTATTAATTTGTGCAAATTAATTATATATATGACGGAGAAAATGTCTCCGTTCCGTTTTTAAAAAGCGTGACGTCAGCATAGCTGACGTCACTGACTATGTTCAGGGTGATCACTCATCTTCGATCTTCCAAGTAAAACACCACAAGTACACTGTATGACTCGTTTATTCAACCGACAGCGTAACGACTTATTTACATAGATCCGTACAGTTCGGCGGCTCAAGCAAGACTGACCCGATCGTCGTAGAAGTCGCTACGCCCCCGCAGGGGGGCGCGGCTGGCGGGATATGGGTTGAACCCTTTCCCCGCGGTAGTCATTATGCACCTGTAACGACAGGTGCCTCAGCTGGGTGCCTTATAGGCGATGGAAGTGGCGAGCGCGTGTAAAGGCGCGACTCGCAATGTGTGGTTGATATTTTGTCCGGTAGGAGGCGCCAGCGGCGCTGGGCGCCGCGCGCCTAGGTACGGTGAAACTTTACCGTACCGAGCGCCGCTTTCTTCACGCCACCTCGGCGGTCTGTCACCGCCAGGTGAAACCTCCGGTTGCCCGGGGGAGGCCCAGCGGATGACGACCAGCGACGGAGGTGACTTTGTTGGCGCATCCTACCGCTAAGGATGTTGGCCCCCGTCTGCAACGCTCTCAGAGCTAGCCGATTACGCTCCAGACTAAGGGGCCGTAATGAATGAGTGTGAGCGGCAATGTACTTGTGTAACACCGCTCATGTAGCGAACGAAAGGCGAGCCCGCGCCGCACGTTCGTCGCGTGAGTAGTCGCATGTTGAGTACATGGGTGTGTGTTCGAAGCGCGTCATGCCTATATTAACTTAGAACACGGCGCGTTTCGAGTGTATGTAGCGAGTGTGGAGTAGTATTGGGTGGGCAGGTCGCGTGTAGAGTGGGACGGCCTGCCCGGGGGAGTCAGTCCGGGGGGGGGGATGGTTATGTCACATCCGCAGGCACTAGGTCGCGCGGAAGGCGACGGGTGCGCTTGGCGCGCCCCGCGTCAGGCGGGCGCGTGTGCCACGGCGCTATTTGCGCCAAGTGGGGCCAGGCAGAGGCGTCGGCACGCGCGAACATGGTGGACGCGAGGCGGCTACAAAAGTCGTCCAGGCTCTCAATCCTCATGTCCCGCTGTATAGTGGAGTTCCTCACGTAGCGAGGGGCGGCGGCGATTTTGCGCAGCGCAAGATGTTGTTGCGCGCGGAGGCTGGTCTTGTTGGTCTCGCTCGTGAGGGCGAACCAAGCTGGGGCAGCGTACGTGATCAGTGAGCGTATGTACGTTTTGTACACGCCCAGCTTGACACGCAGCGGGAGGCGGGACGAGAGCACTGGGCGAAGTAGGAAGCGGGCGTTCCTACATTTGGCAACGGTGCTACGGACGTGACATCCCATCGTGAGTCGGCGGTCGATGGTGACCCCGAGGTACTTGACCTGGGGCGACCATGCGACGTCGGCTCCTAGTAATCTGAGGGGTGGTGGGAGTTTGGTGCCGCCGGTGGCAAGCGCCTGCGTCTTACCCACGTTCACCGACAAAGACCCGATCGCCTACAGTGCGGCCGTATTTATAGGGCTCGACGTACGTGCACGTTTAATTTTAGGTTAAGTATTGAAATTACAATGATGACATTCATTTTACATCGTAATAAATTCAAAGTAATCAACTTATGGTTTTTAAACTAATTTTTAGGACAATTAAATGATTAAACTTAGTTATTCTAGGTTTTTCTAGACGAATTGTTGTAGTTGCGCCGATATATATGAATTATCTGTAATGAACATATTTGAATTATCTGTAATGTGTATCACTAAATAAAAATACATAGATACTTAAGTATATTAATGTATTTTCAAAGGATCGTCTAAAATAATAAATTGCGAAGTACCTATGTAGTACATAGTACATAGAGATTTCCAATAAATAGAAATTTCCTTGAAATCATGTAAGTAAACCCTTGTAATAAGTTCAAATCCTTCTTTTTCATTCTATTATTGAATCGTTTGATAGCCCTTCGGGAGTTCAATTATCTAAGTAGTTGCACAAAGTACCTAAGGACCGACACGAATGTAGAGGGTCTCGCGACGCCATTTTCGGCGATGTTTATCTTGGAAAATCGTCTATTATGTAGTAATGTATTGTAGTAGCTAGGTACCATTATTATGTAAATGACTGTGAAATCTGTACTTTATGTAGCTGTAAAAATATATAAGTATATAAGTGATGTTGTAAATAAAGAAAATACATATTTTATAATACTCGCCTTGTCTTGCATACCCCACACTAGAATAGACAGTTATTTATTATTTTATTAATAACAAAATACACGATACCTCGGTTAACATCTTAATATGATTATTTACTCAGAAATCGTGGAGAATATACTGACTCTAGTTCCACAATAAGCGATTACTTAAAACAGATAACATATATCGAACCTTGGTTTTTGAGAGTTAAGGTCGGAATTGCAAAAACCGTGACTTTGTTCGGTTCTCGGGGGCTTCAGCATATATTTCGCGTTTCAAAAAAAAGTGATATAGCATAATCATTCTTTTCTATCTGCTGGCCTCGCATAGTTTCATCTGTTGTTTATCCCGCGATCTCAAATCTGTGTGTATTTTTAAATTGAAATATTTGTTCCACGTTATTGAGTGAGTTAACTACATTTCATGTCTGAGTAAGATTGCAAAAATAATAATTATTTGAAAATAATTTTACAATTTGGATTTTGTTAGAGACGACCTCTAAATAAAAATCCTATCCACAAAATAAAGCTCTTGATATTAGTGTATTAAAGTACCTACGTATTTAATTAGTTATTCATTCATCTGCGAATAGAAATTTTAGTCTTAATCACGTAGGTGCCGCGTGTGACACGTTCAAACAGAACCTTATTAAATATTTATTCGCTTTTCGGCTTAATTAAATACAGAATATAAATCTTTAGAAACTGAAACATTTATATGGTTGGAAGGTTGAGAAAAGCGTCTGAGGATCCGTTTTGCCGCTTTTAAATCATCCAGTTAAGATGTCGGGAAACAAGACCATTTAGGAAACGCAGGCAATTACATAAACATTTCAAATGTGTCGTATTAATTTATGAATAGACGCAAATGTATAAAACATAAGGGTGCAAATCAACCCTTAACGAAACCAAAGGACACTTGTTATCCCCTGCATTGCGATTTTTTTTTACTTTTTTTTACTAGCTTTTAAGGTTAGAACTTTACTTTAAATGCCTTCATGACCTGTTTAGTAGATATTGCCTCCATCAGCATGATGTTTTGAGTGCGTTCTATGAGGTTTACCATAAACGTGATTTTTCACCCCGAAAAACAAAGTCTTTTCTCAGCAAAATTTTTGCGTAGTGTACAGAATTCGTTGCTGGCTTCGTGAAGGGTCTGTTAAAAATATCTGCTGCACATACAAAATTTGAATACATATTCGACCCAAATGTATGGGGAAGCTGATATTTTTTTCGCTATTACGATGTTTGTCTGATGGAGAATCATGTTCAGTTTGATGGTCTGTAACACACGCCTTAAGTATGTATATACCCTTTCCGTTACACCCTGTGTAGACGACAACAACATTTCTACTGTCTTCTCTTCTCTCTTCAATCTTCTTGTATAGTTCCACAGTTCAAAAATAGGATTCTATCATTTGCTGTAGAGGGACTTCTCTCAAGGGGATTGGGAGTAAGTAAACAGGCTGTTGTTTTGCATCCTCATTAAATTCTAGGTAACTATGCTAATGATTCTCGACCCTGGTCACTAATCAAATGATTAGGTACCTAATTAGGGTTCCGTACTCAAAGGGTCAAACGGGACCCTATTACTTAGACTTCGCTGTCCTTCCGTCCGTCTGTCCGTCCGTCCGTCCATCCGTCTGTCACAAGGCTGTATCTCATGAACCGTTATAGTTAGCCAGTTGACATTTCTACAGATTATGTATTTCTGTTGCCGCTATAACAGCAAATACTAAAAAAAAAAAAAATAATTAAGGGGACTCTCATACCGATTCGCACTTTTTTTTTCTTATTTACAGAAATCGGTAAGTGTGAACCATCCGAGTTTTAAACGCGGATACTCGCCCGCCCTATAACCGTGCTTCCACACATACAAACAATCTCAAACGTTTATTCGTTAATTTATTATTCCAGACTACGTTAAGGGGATTATTCTGAAATACTGAAAAAAAGCACCGTTTAATAATAATTAACTGGGTACCGTAATTTAAATTGATTATGTATGTATTTTGTGACAACCCCCTGAATTTTGACGAGGATGCAAAACAACACCTAGTAAAATTTATTTATAATAATACAGTCCATGATATTCCAACCGCCGTAGAAACGGGCTATGTCGACGGAAGAATCGACAAACTGACACAATGTCATTGCCTATCTGACAGTATGTCGATTCTTGCGTAGACAAAACTTGTTTCTATATTGGTCATGCTACGCGTGCTGGACCGAATATTTCTATAAGACGAGATACAAGGCCAAAGCCAGCTCTTCAGCCCGTCGATCCGATTGTCCCACACTCTCGCAAACTCGCAATTTCCAGTCTCACAAGGACTCCTTTGCTCCAACACCCAATGAATCTACATAAAACAATAAAAGTAGGCAGTGATTGTAATGCTAACAAAAACATCTGTTTCAATGACTTTGTTATTTTATTAATATTTTCCGTCAGAGTGTGGCAATTATGAAAATGATGTTCGGAAAATTCCCTGAAATTTTAAAGTAAACATCAGCTGTTACATATTGAGATAGAAAATAAAATTCACACAATTGTTCCAAACACTAAACGACCTTCATTACTTCGTCGAGGCAGGTAATGTGATGAGAAGTGCCACATAAATCGAGACTATTTCAGAACGGGAAAAATAATGAATCAGAAACTTCTTTAAATTACGTGCGATGAGTTCAGCTCTCATTCGATGATGTTTATGTACATAACGACTCGCGATAAACTCGGGTTCGGAATCTGATCTGTGGGCGGTACGACTGAAGTGAAAACGTTTCTTTTAAGCATCAATTACGCTGAATGTATGCCGACTTGCCGAGTGCTGGAATTCGCAAAATATTCAATGGATTTGGGGTAAGTATGATGTTAAAATACAGGTTTGTGCTGAAGTAAGACATAACGTATGCATGGATACATGATTCGCGTCGTATTGATTGGATGTCGACCGTGATGCCGGTACAACCTGTGGTTTAGATACATACCTTACCTCTATAAAAAAATCAGATTAATACTTGGTTGATATCTTCCGATTTAACCCACATTCCCATGTTTTCATGCCCAGATTAACTAAATTAAGATGAGTATTTATAT
This sequence comes from Cerastis rubricosa, assembly GCA_949152445.1. Taxonomy (NCBI): domain Eukaryota; kingdom Metazoa; phylum Arthropoda; class Insecta; order Lepidoptera; family Noctuidae; genus Cerastis; species Cerastis rubricosa. Next base: position 12,753,812 of record OX424533.1, read on the forward strand.
AACTCATATATAAATAAAAAATCTCGTCTTTTTCTGTTAATCGTAAAGTATTGGAAAAATTTTGGGTACTTACGAACTAACTGCTTCAAACACAATAGCGCCAGTCGTACGAGGTACGACACAATTCCTTGCAATTATAGATTTTTTTCTTTTCCGCAGCCACCGAGATTAAACTGGGTGCAGATTAATCCGGAAATTATCCCCAACAATCTTCTACAAGTCGCATGTCTTTCCGCGAGCCATTTCGCATTTAATCCTGTTACAGACAGACATTTATTATAAGACCTTTTATATTTTAGACGAAAATCTACTAGGTATAGTCTGCAATCAGAGCTTTTTTAGTTAAATGGGTGCCTTACGTCAAATGATTTCTATCACTCTATCATGTCAGATCAAATTGAAGCTTACATCTTTATTCAAAGGGCAAGATAACTCCTGTCTGTCATAATCTTCATGAGAAATGAAGACTAACTACGAGAACCTTTTCAAATCTTATATCTTCAGAGAGTATTTTTTTAACTTTCAATTCTTTATCCCATAACCAAAAAATTCGTAGTCGTAATTTGAAGAACGCAATAAATATAATATTTGCACTTTAGATGCTGACTTTATGGGCTCGTTCTGTTTAAATTGTCACCAAGAGTGGGAGTTGAACAATTTCATTATTTTGTTACAGTTTTGATGACGTAGTAACCGTATACCGGGCTCGCTAAAAGGCCTCTCATTTGCTTAAGAAAACAATAGATGGGTTCTCCTTCTCATGAAGGCGAAGCTTGAGTGAATAGCCACTTTAGTTATGCTCAGGTTATTTTAGATAAACACCGAGCCACCTATTATTGTGTTGAGAACAGTCGCGAACTCAGCATGTTCCCAACATCATTATTTTGTAAACTGTTAATTGTTGTTAGTGAACAACGAACAACATAAATATTAAATTGTTCAGAGTGAAAGCTTAGTTGGAAGTCATTAGCGGAATTAAATTAAAACTTTTAATACCGTTAAGTAATTCTAGAAACATCCCATATTTTTAATACTTGCTCATTCGATATCGAGTTGACTTTGATTAATAGATAAACCGCGGACTGTTCTCAGTGTTTGGGGAAAATAAGGTTCCCGCGGGAATACAATGTGATCGAATGTTTTGTTGTGTGATGTTATTTGTCAATGTCAACGAACAATTATCATTAGCTTTTAATCTTTTCTGTATTGTAGGTAAAGGTTCGTCTTTAACCACCTGATGCCTATTTAGGTTAATATTTTATCTAAATAAGTGAACTTTCAACACACGCAGTATTTAATTAATAAAGCTGCGCAACGGCTATAAACTATTTCTAATTTAGGCTGTTTCGACCCATTTTCCTTAAGTTAGGCAATTAAGAAGGAAAATATCGGCCTCTTTTATTTGTGTTCCCATTGGAAAACTTTAGCTAAAGACCTTCAAGTTCCTCCTGATGCTCAAACTAGTTTTATATGATTACGTAGAAAACTTAACACATTATAAACCCTTGTGGGGTGTATGTATACTATGAATGGATAAGTAATCAATAGTAAGTATAGGAGCTTTCGAGAGTTTTTATGGGCAGTTGTACACGTCAACCAGGAAACCCGTTGCAAATCTAGCCAATGACCCAAGAGCTAGACTGACCCGACACTACACCGAAGACATCCCAGACATCAGCCTGTACGAGATTAGGATGGCTCTGAAACAGCTTAAAAACAACAAGGCACCGGGTGATGATGGAATTACGGCCGAACTTCTGAAGGCGGGTGGAAAACCGGTACTTAAGGCCCTTCAGAAGCTGTTTGATTCCGTCATACTCGAGGGCAAAACGCCTCAGGCATGGTGCAAGGGTGTGGTGGTACTCTTCTTCAAAAAGGGCGACAATGCCCGGTTGAAGAACTATAGGCCCATCTCACTTCTAAGCCATGTCTACAAGTTGTTTTCAAGAGTCATCACGAATCGTCTCGCGCGCAGGTTTGACGATTTTCAGCCTCCCGAACAGGCCGGATTCCGAAAAGGCTTTAGCCCCATAGACCACATACATACGCTGCGACAGGTTATACAGAAGACCGAAGAGTACAACCTGCCTCTCTGTTTAGCGTTTGTGGACTACGAGAAAGCCTTCGATTCGATCGAGACTTGGGCTGTACTGCAGTCTCTCCAACGGTGCCAAATTGATTATCGGTACATCGAGGTGTTGAAGTGTTTGTACAAAAACGCCACCATGTCAGTCCGACTTCAGGACCAGACCTCGGAACCTATCCTTCTGCAGCGAGGTGTGAGACAGGGAGACGTCATATCTCCGAAACTGTTCACCGCTGCACTGGAGGATATCTTCAAGGTTCTGGACTGGAGAGGGCTAGGCATCAACATCAATGGCGAGTACATCTCTCACCTTCGATTTGCCGATTTGGTCATGGCTGAGACCATGGAGGACCTCAGTACAATGCTCGATGACCTCAGTAGAGCTTCCGAAAGAGTGGGTCTTAAAATGAACATGGACAAAACCAAGGTCATGTTGAATGCCCATGTAACACCCACTCCTATCAAGATCGGAGACTCTACTATCGAAGTTGTAGACGATTATGTCTACCTGGGACAAACGGTCCAGTTGGGTAGGTCTAACTTCGAGAAAGAGGTCAATCGTCGAATCCGACTCGGCTGGGCAGCGTTCGGGAGGCTGCGTGGTATCTTCTCGTCCAACTTACCATAGTGTCTCAAGACGAAAGTTTATGACCAGTGTGTGTTGCCAGTGATTACATACGGGACCGAAACGTGGCCGCTCACAATGGGCCTCATCAGAAGGCTCAAAGTCACCCAAAGGGCAATGGAGAGAGCTATGCTCGGAGTTTCCTTGCGTGATCAAATCAGAAATGAGGACATCCGCAAGAGAACCAAGGTTACCGACGTAGCCCGAAGAATTGCCAAACTTAAGTGGCAGTGGGCAGGGCACATTGCTCGCAGAACAGATGGCCGATGGGGCCGAAAAGTTCTGGAATGGCGACCGCGAACCGGGAGACGATGCGTTGGAAGGCCTCCCACTAGGTGGACCGATGACCTGGTGAAGGTTTCGGGGATCCGCTGGATGCGAGTCGCACGGGACCGATCAATGTGGCAACACTTGGGGGAGGCCTATGTCCAGCAGTGGACGTCTTTCGGCTGAAATGATGATGATGATGATAGGAGCTTCAAGGGCGTCTAGGTCGTACAGAAGAGTGTCTAAACGTTTCGAAACTTCTAGACGAATAGAAGGGATAGTGGAATTTTAGTAGGTGATAGGTACTACCGCAAGGTGCTTGTGTATTAACGACAGTCCCTGAACATTCTGAAGAGCAATGCTCAAAGTTTTGGTCAGCCATATGTCATTAACACTGGTCCCTAATTACACGCGGCTGGGTAGTCCGGTCAGTGCTCCCTTAAGACCGCCACCAGTAATTGCTATCTGTAGGACGAGACGCCAATAAATTTGTCAAGTTTCATAATAGTGATGATACAAGTTTAATCTAAGGGTTCAATGATAGGAGACATCATATATGAAATATTACCTTTTGCTACATGAGAAATGAAAACATTCTTGGAACATTTCTGTATCTTCAAATAATAATAAACATAACATATACGTCTCACGGTATGCAAGAAGCTCAGTCTACATATTCCTCTGTGAATCGGAAGCGACCTTCATAAATTCAACTTTTTGGACGAGTAAATGTTTCATTTTCAGAATTGATGAGCCTCTTCTCCCGAGAGCTCGAAAACTAAAGCAAAAGTGTCCTTGTTTATGATTAAATGGACTGTATTACACGGAAATTACGTTAGTTCTGCCACAACAACGCTCTTTACTCACAAAAATACTACAGTTTGTATATTTTGAATGTTTTCCTGCACTTCATCAGAGCCTTGACCTTTGGTAACGGCGATAAAGAAATAAACTCTTGTTATTACAGATCGTAATGGAATCCCGGCAGGATTGACTCGATTAAAGGATTTAGGGTGCAATAAGACATCAAATTATACGAGCATGAGGGAGCTTTGTGCTCATTTCAGACATTTCATGCCACAGCTGTTCAGCGTAAAATGTATTAACTGAGGAAAAAAATGTGACGTTAAATTATTATCTCAATGCAGTCTAGCCATTGAAGCTCACAGCTTAGCGAGGGCTTTTCTTTTGAAGGTGATAAATTATTATTATTACGTTATCATCAGAGGACCAAGGACTCACCCTACTTAAATTTAAATTACCTGCTTTCAAACGAGATTTTTACGGTTTTCTTAAGAAATAAAGTTATGGTGTTATTTCATGGTGCCAAATAAAGCTCTCGCAATGAATTTTATGAAAGTAATTAAAACAAACTGACATTATTATTCGGTAGGTAGGTAGGTGTACGTTGTATACCAATTCTATTTTTTCAGTAAGTGGTACTTACATCGTAATTCTTATTTACTAGAAAATGTTGTGATAAACTCAAAGTAAATATAAGTAAGTACCTACCTATTATTGTTTAGACGGCACTTCAAATGTTCCCTTTCAGCACATTCGGAGTGAAAGCGATCGTGAAAGATAAACATTAGTTCAGAGTTTCAATTAAGGCATCGTTTTGAAATTACATGGTGGCTTAATTGTGCTACGTGATTATGCAATCAACATACTTGGAGATTTGTGCTGTGTAATGACGTCAATTCGTGGAACATCGTTTTGTGTGAATGTCTCAAACAGAACCTTATAATGATAGCATGAGATACGAGAGCTAGCATCTGAGGTGTTCGACATAATATGGTATTAGTGAAGTTATGGTAGCAAAGGAAGTAAAAAATTAATGTTTTCCATAAACATAAGTTTTGTATTGACGGAGTCTGCCTTTAGGTCACACAGGATAAGCGTAGAGCGGTCAACCATTATGAACGACAATCAAACGTCAACGGGTGCGCATAATGGTGTAATGGTTGTTTGATGTAGATTTTATCACAGTAATGAATGTGTAGAAACGGAATATCTCCAACTTGATCCAAACAATTCGGTACTCTAACGAGAAATCAAAAATAGCACCCGGCTTGGGATTATATGGAGATATTTTCACTAGATTAATAGCAGACTTATATGAGGACTTGGGTCATAAAGACCCCTTTCCGAGACTTCACAATATCATCGCCATAATATTGTACTTTTACACGCGTCATCATATTTTTACGACGGGCTTCAGATATTCGATTAAAATGTATGGATTCAATAATATTGTGATGGGTAATCTGAATCTAAAAAGAGGTGGTATTAAAAATACAGATAGAACCCGTAGATGAAAGTACTTTTAGTAAATAACTTACCAATTACTTCGAAAATAATATTAATTGGTAATCATCACGTAAGTACCTAAGTAGCATTCTTTCTATATCGGTTTTTGCCTCAATCTTTGAAAAATTTTTTTTTAAATAATGTTAACGACAACTTATTAATAATGGAACATAGAAATGGATCATAATGGTAATATACGAGCTGTGAATGTCACAATGATGAGGTAATAAGTTTAGGAACATGCTGGATAGATAGATAGGAGCATAATACGGGCATGGTGCCAAGATGTGGATCCAAGCTTACACTAATGTGAATGTGATTACTGACATTTTGTACTTCACCCCTACTTCGTGATCCCATACCTGATCGTGGGCTGGCTAGTATAAGTATAATGTTTTATCTTTACATCAAACCGCCTTCAGCATTATCCTAGGCTTATTACCATACCAGCATATATTTTGTGTACGAGTACCCACACGTGTTTCAAGCAGGAGTGGGCGGGCTCGGCTGAAAGCTACCATATTCTTCTTTACCCGCGTCATAGGTTTTGTTTTGTTGTATTTCATTTCAGTGCTTTTATAACCGACGAACGAAAAATAAAGTGGAGTTTCACAATTCGACGGGTATACACATTATTTTTTTTAGGAAGACTTTTCTACAAAGTTAAATATTCGCTCATATTCCATGTCCAACTAACTGTTTATTAAATAATCCTGGCAAACCGTAGGAAGAAGATATATAAAGTTTAATTCTTCAGGCAATATGTTTCCATGCATTCTCAGTGAGATCTCAGTTTGCCAAATTTTGTTGTCCTTAAAAAACCTGTCATAATCATGATGTGTTGTCTGCATCATTTTAGAGAGAGGCTTATTAAATCATTGACAATTTGACCTTGAATGTAACGTCTTTGTTTTGGTACCAAGAAAAGCAAACACTTTACAAAACAGATGGTGATGGTGACACTACCTACTATAAATTTCATAGAAAATGTACATGAATTTTGCGTTGATATTTTGGAACAAAGGGAATTTGCAAAGGGTGTCAAGCGAGATTAGATTTTTAATGAGAAGCTATTATTCTTGCTTCATTGCTTTGCACACGACATTAATTTTCGACTTCGTCAAACGATGTGTCATCAAAGTTTAAAAACAAAATGATTCGCTGTTATGTTCAATATTGTCCTTTACTACGAAATCATGGCTGCCTGACGCTTGCTTTATTTCGTGGAACTAATTTCTTGACGCTCCGAACTAAATGGATTGTTCATCGTTCTAAGCCGGTTTGAAGGCTAGTCTTTGAACTATAGCAATGCGTTTCAGCATCTACTGCTTAGAAATAGTCATTTTTAAATAGAGTCAGGGTGAGTCAACCAGAAGAGCTCTAACCGATGTTTTCCACACAGAAAAAATGTTTTCCATCCACTACTTGCTTGCCAAGGGAAGTTTTTATCATGTAAAAATGTCAGGAAATTTACCGACCATGTGCTTCAACGGAGTGGATTGATGTCAAGGATCATATTTTTCAATCATTCAAATCCTTCACAATTCAAAGGTTTCTTTGGAAGAGCGTATGTTTTAAAAGGTTTCCCGTTTCAAGGACTGGTGACTTGTAAGGGATGTAAAGTACTAAAAGTCAGCTAATCAAATCGGGAGCCTTCGTGAAGTCTTTCAGTCGAGTCACGTCCGCTTTTGTCAGCCACCGTCGACGACAGTAAATTATTATTATGACGTCACATAATTTGACTATCCACAGGATTTATGATCCGTATCACAGTTTGTACGGTGTTTAGGCAGAAAGAGTTTAATCACTTTGTAGCTAAATACGTTGCTTTACTGCTATTTCATTTTGGATTATCTGTTAAGATAAAAAGATAATCAACAAGAAAAAGAGAAATCTGCGTTGATTTCTCTTTTTCTTGTTTTTTTGAAACTAAATTTAAATGTTTTTAGGTTGTCTGGTTCATGTTTAAAAATTAAAATCAAGATAATTGCGAGCTATATAAGCAGCGGGCTTATAGGTGAGTGTAACTATCCCTACTGCATTTAAAAAAACTGTAAACTAACAAAGATACATTGGAGTTTTCATTAGACCTTTCAAACAAAAAGATGAGACGGTTAGTATTGAATAATTATCCATTCATAACGTCCATTTCATAATAGGTCACATTGATCTGGTAAAACTGTGATCTATATTTGTAACGGACAAAGAGTTATGAAATACCATCTTAAAATAGAACATTGTTCTGTGTTTGATAATTTTTCGTACATTCAATACGACCAGAGCTATTGTAAGTCGCATTGAATGTAGTGTGCAGACATGTTGCAGAAATATGTACGTTCAGTGGATTCGAGCACACTTAATAAATTATTATCGGGTTCGTATCAAAGTTAAAGCAAGCTCTGTATGGTGTCGGACGTAAAGAATAGCACCATCCCATATCTTCCCGTGGGTGTCGTAAGAGGCGACTAAGGTACTTGCCAGAGAATGGGCAGCAGCGTTTTCTGTGCCTTTGTAACAACCGTAATGCGATCGCCAACCCGCCTGCCAAGCGTGGCGATTATGGTAAAACCCCCTAAAATGTCAATGTGACTTGGGGGAGGCCTATGTCCAGCAGTGGACGTCTTTTGGGCTGAAATGATGAATGATGATGATGATGATCAAAGTTAGATAAGGTAAGGTAAGGATACCTTTCGTATGATATTTGAATAATTCCCGATACCGTGGAACATGCGAGGAAGGAAAAAAGTGTCACCTTCCAGACGGTTGTTGATTTGTGTTGTTATGCTTCCAACTCTCGTTCCTTTTTCTTTCGAGCTACTTTGTTATCATGAAATATTTTATCAGCAACGAGAGTTTCGCAAGAAATGGTTATTTTATTTAAACAAGAAATCATAAGTCCTATAAACTAATAATTAAGTTAAGTAAGCTTCTTTTCTATCGAGTTTACCCCGCACTGGCTGGCGCGAGGAGACCATTTTACATGGATTGTGTCTTCAGTTATAACAAAAAATGTTAGAAAAATAACAAGCGCATTTGGAAGTAGGCAGGACCCATTGAAAAAAAATAATTTAATATTGCAATGGAAATAATGGATAATGGAAAGGGTGTTGTGCCTGCTTCCAAATGCGCTTGTCGTTTGCTTTTCAGTGGGGGTTTTTTTTAGTAAAAAAAAAACAATATAAGTAAGAATCACCAAAAAATTTAAACTCGCTTTTGGTCTCTAGAGCACCACAAAGGACCAAACATACATAACTACATAGGCTGATAAACACATTACCCTCCTCAGTCGGGTAGAAACCGTCACTATTAGGTCCACTCCTAAAACTGCTGTTGAAATCGTTCGAGATGGAGTGGCTGAATAAGCTCTACACCTTTTTCCGAGAATGTCGGAAAGGCTCTGAATCAGAAAAAAGGAAGTTTTAACAACAGAAGGGTTAAGCAGTTTTTGAACAAGGGTCAAGTCCGTCATTGTGAAGAGGAATACATTTATTTTACGATGGCACTTCTATCTGTAAACTTAATAGGATCGAATGATGGAAAATAGGTTTATTGAATTTGCCCTATACATACCTACTTATTAGTTATATTTTATTTATGGAGATGTTCTGTTCATAAAATTGTACATACTTTTTAAACGCGGATAATCAAACAGGCCAGGCAGAGTCTTCCCAGGCCTTTGATGTGTAGCATCAGCAGCATGCACGGTGTCGACTTTTCTTGATGTTTTTGCGAATCTACATAGACCTACCTACGTGAACGTGACGCTTATAAGCTTAGATATTATGATATGGCTCCTAAAATAATACAAGTGACAATATCTAGTTACAGAAAATATACTTAAGCGAAGACACAGCGTGACGTGGTATCTTGTGTCTCGTGGTAAACTTAATATTCAATAGCTTCGAGCACACGTTTATTGAATCGTTAAAGTTATCCGTCTGAAGTGTCGAAGGCTTTGAGGAATTTGCTAAAATTAAAGGGTTCCCGTCATTCAATCCCGAAGATTCTTGTCTGTATTCTTATCTTCATTTAAGTACATATATTCATCGATTAGTAAGCAAAGCAAGAGAGGACAGGGACACCATTGAGCTCAGTGATGTCAAGCTACTGCCTCATGTATCAAGTATAAGGAAACGTAGTATTATGAAGTAGCTTTTTTCATTTGAAACTACAAAAGTACATAGTTTCATAGACAAGTGGATGGCAAACTGTTTATGACTACGACTTACATGTAGAAGGCAGAACGGCACTTTGTATAATGCATTTTAAAACCACTGCTCTTAAAACGGTTAAGGAAAATAATGAGGAAACGGATATGGTCTGGAACAAAAAAATCGAAGACATTTGACATCCACCAACCCGGATTGGTGTATGTCAAATGACACCACATCATAGGAGTTAAGTGTCCCAGCGCTGCAGCGGTACTAAATATGAGGAAAAGCCCCTTTTCTCAGCAAAGGAACGCACTCATCACCAATTGCTCAAAGGTTTCTCAAGGCATGGAAGTTGATTCATACCGAAGAGCGCGTATAAGAAAACCTATAAATGTACAATCCATACCCATAAAGGTACTTATAGCTATAACTTGGTAGTCAAGTACCAATAGCAGTGGTTCGTTATCCTGTTGAGCTGCGAGAATCAATACGCCAGTGTTTGTTATGTCGTAAAACTTTATGATTGTCATTGAGATTTCTTGCTAACTTCATTCTTTTGTATTCCTGACTGTGTTGTTAGTTATAGAAAAATAAATTGGAATCACAAATTGTCTCTATTATTGATAGATGTTTGGTAGTAAGCACGAAAGTAAACACTACGAGTACATGAATTGTCCCAGTACCTTTACACTCAAATATTTTAACGTTATTTTCCTGTGTTGTCTACCCTGTGTACATAAAAATAAATAAAAACTTTACGTTATTAAAATTTCATAAAGTGTTTTACTTGGACGTTTTTATCATTCCGTAAATTCTGCAAGTTTCTTGGAAAGCTACACCAAAAATACTTAAATACTAACTAGAGAATTAGAGTAGAACCAGTACCGGTAAAAACTATTCTGTTCATCCCGAAATGTAATCTAATATATATTACTAATAATAAAGCTGAAGAGTTTGTTTGTTTGCATGAACGCGCTAATCTCCGGAAATACTGGTCCGATTTGAAAAATTCTCCAGTTTTAGATAGCCCATTTATCGAGAAAGGCTAAAGGCTATATATCATCACGCTACGCCTAATAGGAGCGGAGCAGCCATGAAAAATGTTGCGAAAACGGGGAAAATGTGACGCAAGCGGAGTTGCGCGGGACAGCTAGTTAATTACATAAGCAAGTTATACTTCCGTATAACTACGCTAACTATGTACCTCTACTTACTAACTTATAGGTAGGTACTTATGCCACTATTTCGGCGACAGATAATGAGTTTAACCGACTTCCTGATCCCTTTCAGAAGTTTATCAACTTGATTATAAATACCAACTATCTGCCACAACTTTCAACCCTATTAGTTGAATTAGGTACATATCTACGAATATTTCCGCAGCCAAAATACGATCAAAATCTTTTCGACGAAATAAATCAACGTTTAGCATATTGGGCTTTATATCTATTTTTTGATTGCTTGTATCTTCATTTCATTATTAATTTAAAAGCTAATCCTACTGTTGTACCGCGTTAGCCCCTATCAAAGGATTAAAGGCTGAAGGATTATATTAGGCAACATTAAACTGTATTGTACGGTATTATCTAAAGCTTGACGTCGATTATTTTCTTATTTATTATCTTTGCGTATCGAGCTAATCGTACCATATGCAAACAAATCGTGAACCTTAACCGCACATGGTGGAACTGGCCGCTGATTGACGAGGCTCTACCAATTTACGAGACAGATGGTTGCCATATTTAAATGATTCCAAGGCCATAGAGCATGCGATCAAATTTATCGATATTACATATCGATATGCATGCTCGGTCGTCTGTAAACTTGTATCCAGCCAAGATATACGTACGGGGTACTGGCAATGCCAATAAAATCATTTCAAAATCGAAGTGTATGCAGTATATATAGTAGGTACCTGAGCAAAAATTGGAGTTCTATCTGAGTTCAGCAATGCCCGCCCTAACCTGAGATTTCCCGTAGTTCCGAGTGGTGAATCAAATATTGACTACTGTTAGGGGGAGATAAGGCAAGAAGGAAATTAAGATGAACGACCAACTTCCAAGTTCAATCAGGTCAACTTATGTATTATTTAGTAGACCGGTACATTTAAAGTGGTTTACCGCTCCTGCTTCCTTTCTATAGAATTTAGGCCTTGTTATAGTGTACTAGTGTAGTATATACCTAGTGTTCGCTACATCTACAATCCTACCTAGACTAGTATTCACGAATCAAGACCCACATCACGAATTGTCACTTTCTAATGAATCAATTTAATTTTGACGACTTAAATCTAAATAAACAAACAATAGCAACACCCATCTTCAAACTCCGGAGAACTTTTTAAGGGTGAAATAAAGAGGAATATTAATTTAACTGGGACTTTAGTAACGCAGGGAGGGGGGTGAGTGGTTCAGGCGCCGGTCATTTATAGCTGTCCAAAGGCTCAGAGGTCGAAGGGCACTGGGGCGCTTGTGTGAAACATTTCAAAATAGTATGTTTTTATGAAACCATCTGCGATAAATCAACGCCATTGTCGAGGTCAGCACTTCAGCAGTGTGCCCTTCAATAGTCATTGAATTAAAACGCCCGCTTTACTTTAGCGAAAAGTTAATTCCGTGATAAATGATTCTGTGTTCAATTTAATATTTCGGGCAACGCGCAAGTAATTAACATACTTTATAGTTATTATAATAGTTGGAATTTGTTGAAGTTTCAAATCAGTTATTCCAAAGGTAAAAAGGTACACCGATTTAGCAAATCAATAACATTTTAGTGAGGATTTAAGCAGTTTATAAATAACTCTTTAAACTCTAATTAATAATATTAGTTTCAATGTTTGCAATTAAGTGAAACAGAAACATTTCATAAATTTCTTTCCCTCGGAATGTAGAGTTTCAGAAAGCGTAGCTTTATTTTAACTTCCTGAGAAATTAAAGTGAAGAAGAAAGGATCAATTACAAATGAAGCCTTTGCCTTCCATTACTTCATAATGGATTTTTTAAGACAACGTAAATAAATGATGTGGTGGGTACCTTTTCTGTACCAGCACAAGCGGCTGAAATTCTGTTGGTTCTCAAGAGACTCCTAAAACTTGATTCCCAGAACTAATAATATACATATATTAAAATTAGGTATTATAATATTACTAATACTTTAGAACATCAAATCCTAGCACGACAAGCTCAGTAGGTACTCCCATTTTGAAGGTTTCCAGGCTCGAATGTGTTTCTAAGAAAAAATAACGTAAAATCTGGAGTTTATTACTTTACTAAATGAACCAGGCAGTAACTGACATTAGCAATAACTGGATCATATTCATAATGAACGATGGCTTGAATCTTTCTCACAAAGCATGTTTACTTTTGCGGGGTTGCGGTAATTGTCACGCGACATGAGGAAATTCAATTACGTCCCGTGTTATTCTTGTTTCTGAACATAATTAATGTCATGACACTTTATTTTAGGTTCACACAGTTTTCAACGCCTTAACTTGACAGGTTTTCGTGTTTTACATTTTGGTAGTCGCCTCGCTTCCTGCTTGACTTTCATATCTAAACTGGCACATCTATATAATTTTATGATTTTTTCATCCGTTGCGTGACAGTATGGTAGAGTTTGTATTTTTTCCATTTTGAAAGCGTTTAAAAACTTGCTGATTGAAGATTTTAACTGAGCAAGTTTGCTGTTTGATTTGCGAGTTCCATTCGTCTCAAGTGGCAACTCACGGAGAGCAAGAACTACATCGCGATGTTGTTTGCAAATTTTTAATTCTTGTGGTTTAGTTTGAGCCTCTTTGGTATCGTTTAATGGGGCATCAGTGCTGCGATCTAAACAAAGTTTTAGCTCGATACTCGTAGACTTATGTTCTTGGCCGTGTCCAACAGAGCCCCGAAACTGGACTCCTACTTGGCGAGATCTACCTGTAGCTCTCCCAGCTTGAACAGATATCGATTGACTCTCGGGTCGCTTGCCTCTGCTCGACAGTAAAGAGATGTTGCTTTGTACACTAGTCGAGCAAGCAGCATCAGCTAGCTGGATAGATTTGGCTTCAACGTCAGTTGATATCTTCCCGGCCGTCGTGCCTTCTTCAATGTCATGAGGTCTGCTTGATATTCGCAGTCGTAGTTCATGAAATAAAGCTGTTGAAGGATCATTGACTAGATTACCTAAATTCCAAAGAAGTTGAGACATGTGGCTAAGATTTTTTTTACCATAAAAAAACTTAAATCAATGTAAAAAAAACATTCACAAATATTTGACAATTCAACAGATAACAGGTTACCATAGATGACTGTATCTGAATAGGTCTTACATTATAGGTTTTATCAGGCTTCGAAATTATCAAGATAACTACACACATCAAAAGTGTCTAGGGATCAACATATATTTTTGCAATAACTTTTCTCCTGATTGATATTAATTAAAATTTTCTTTAAGGATTCATCAAATAAAGTGTTTTCGTTTGTCACAGTAACGATAAACCAAGTCACCTTTGCATTAATAAAGAAATTTGCCATTTTCTAATAAAGGGATTTTTGACATTTGAACCACTAACATTAAAGTTCGAAAAAAAGACTGAAATAACAGTTTTCTTTAAAATTTTATTGGGTAACTTAAACAATTAATAATCCGTGTTTCTACCGCGAACACTAACAACACAAGAACATCGGTTTGGCATACTCAAAATGAGTTCATCCAAATCACGCTGTGGAATGGCCGCCCATGTTCGTTGCAACAACAAAAAAAGGTCTTCTTGCGACTGGATACCCTCCATATTCGGCAGAGCTCTTCTCTGTAGCATATCCCATGCATGCTCAATCGGGTTCAAGTCTGGCGACTGAGCAGGCCAGGGCAGGACATTGATGTTAGCTGCGGCGAGAGTCTGTCTTACAACTCTTGCGGTGTGCGGTCGTGCATTATCATGCATTAACTGAAATAAGGGACCGATTTGCACTTGTAGAGGAACGATGACGTCTGATACAATCGTCTCAGCATACATTTGAGCGTTGAGGTTGCCTCTGATCCAAATCAACTCAGTTCTTCCGCCGATCCAAATACCCGCCCATACCATGATGGTTCCACCACTATAAGGATGGACTTCCTGGCAGGATTTTAATCGCTGTTGGCGTCCAGGGGTTCTCCAGTGTCGTATACGTCTTGTATCCGGTCTCATACCAAAACGAGACTCATCAGAAAAGCACACGAAACGCCATTGTTCTTCTGCCCAATTTCTGTGTTCAAGAGCCCATTGATATCGAATCCTACGATTGTGCATTGCTATAGGTGGTACCCGTAGCGGTCTTCGGGAATGAAGGTTCACTTCATGCAAGCGGTTTCTGACTGTTTGGTCGCTAATTAAGTTCCCTGAAGAGTGATGAAGCCTCACGGCTAACATCATGGCGGTTATTGTTGGAGCTCTTCGAGTTAAGATTTGAATGTATCGGTCTTGTCTCCGTGTGGTGCAGCGATACCGTCCTCCATGGCGCTCAGCCACGGTACCAGTGCTTCGGTAACGTGTCCAAAGTCGACTGATAACACTCTGACTTGTATTCAGAGCTAAAGCCACAGTACGTTGCCGGGAACCAGCTTCTATCATTCCCACGGCTCTGAGCATTTCTTCCCTGCTTAAATGACGTCGCCGCTCCATAATAACGTTGGTTTTAATCAGTAGTAGGGAAACAGTAGCACTAATAATGTCTTCAATGCGTTGTATGTTTTTATAGGGAAAATATTGACAGCTGATTTTCATCTTTTACTCGAATTTGATTCACAGTTTGTAGTAAATTTATAAAATCATAAATTTATTACAAAGCCACATCTCAATCTCAAGAAATCCGCATAAAAATGCTTGATCCCTAGACACTTTTGATGTGTGTATTTTCTTTGACAGTTATCACTATAATTATCGGAAATTTACCAGATAATTATGCATGCTTACTCATTATTTGATATCCGAACCAATTTTTTTGTTTTTTCGTACTATCAAGGAAGCAAAAAGAAAGTGTAAAATAAATGTATGACCCATCGCGTAGCCGCCAACCAAGTATTCTGTACATCAAACTAACTTATGCGACGCTACGCCGAGAAAGATTGGCAAATATAAAATCGTGACTCTTGGCTCGCGAGACTTTCGACATGGGGGATGTGAACTCTGCGATCATTGTGCCAAAAGAGGAGAGATTTGCAAGAGACCTAGACTCAGCATTCGATGGCCAAAAGTTGAAGAAGAAGAAGAATGTGTGAGATGAACTTGAGAAAACATTTAAATAGCTAGGTTAAATAGCTAAAACTTTATGCATGTAAACCTAATTGAACAGATGTAAATTAATCTTAGACTTTAACATTGAAGAAAAGCAGCAGCATCTAATAACCATACGTATCCTAACATACCTACTGATTTATCCAAGTGGTAACGAAAATATTGGAATTATTGCAGTCCACTGATTTGGAATACTCAATTTATTACTTCATAGCCAGCTACTAAAGACATGTATATAGGTATATTTTGAGAAAGATTTTCCTTAGTTATGTATTTCCTTTTTAAATGTATTTGAGTCAATTGGAGGAAAGTAAAGTAAGTTCGAAGATAATGTAGGCAGAACAGTCAGGAGATTGTGCGGAAGTGTGCCCGGTAATAGGTAAGTTTGTTTATTTCAGGGAATACAGACTTTGCAGTATCTACTATTAACTAACTAACTAATATTAGAGGAAAGATTTGATTGTTTATTTGTTTGTTTGTTTGCATTGAATAGGCTCCGAAACTACTGGTCCGATTTGAAAAATTCTTTAAGTGTTAGATAGCCCATTTATCGAGGAAGGCTATAGGCTATATATCATCACGCTACGGCCAATAAGAGTGGAGCAGCAACGAAAAATGTTGCGAAAACAAGGAAAATGTAACGCAAACGAAGTTGCGCCGGTCAGCTAGTGTTGTATAAATAAAGATTGATTATGCACTTATGAACAAGACCATAATTTCCTAAAAGTCAATTACAATTTGTTGTTTTACTAAGGTTATCTGTTCCAACAGATAACCTTAGTAAAACAACAAATTGTAATTCAATGGATTGTAATAAACATTTATAAATCAAGGTTGGCAGATTGTAAAGGTTTCTTTTGGAAATTCTCCGCTTTGTTCAAAAATATGACGCCGGATATTGTTCTAAAGTCGAAGAATTTCGGATTTGAATGGCAAAAGGGGTATCCAGTTGTCTGTGAACGAGCGATTCTCCAAATAATACACATTTCCGATACGAAATATTGAATTTTTTTGGGAATCAGGTGTCGTATTTGTCTCTTTCCGTTCCATTCACATCACTGCATCAATTCTTATAAACTAGGAGGATTTCTTTCAGGCGCTTTGTGTCAGAAATTTCGGCTTTCAAGACATTTTATTTTGTTTATTTCTCTCTCTGGCATGTTATCATATAAATATGTAGCTGACATCTCAGGACAAAATTCGAAAAATTGGAATCTATTATATTTGTAGGTATTAGTGACTGGCTTCACTGAATCGGTTTATCGACTAACGCATATTTCCTTATCCTTCTGGGCTGTTATTACCTACTCTTGATGTGTTACATCACTGGTTACGACACATTTATACTTACAAAAGTACGTAAGATAATCTCGATGATCCTTTTTGTGCACAAGAAAATACGAGATACGTAAATGATTTCGACACGAGGAGTTTTTTACAGTAGGTGCCTATTTAGGTAAGAACTTCAAATGCTTATTGCATGGAGAGTATGAATCTACGATCTAACAAGCACTTTATCAATAAAAAAAAAAATTGTATTTACTGATAAAGAGGTGGCTAACATTTAAAAAAGTTTCATGTGTGTGCAACTTTCCTACAATTTTTTCACTTATGGAATAAGACCATATTATTACCTTAGAAATGGTTAATCGTATTAGTTCATCGTAGGTACCAAAATACCCTTCGCTTCGCTTAAATAATGATTTGATTTATGTGCTATCCACCTTCCAATTTTCCATTGGCAGATACCACGGAAAATAATCAGTTTTTGATTTTGTGATGGACATAAACAAAAAAAAAGGAATAGAAGATTGACGCTGTCGAGTGGAAGAGAACCAGCATTTCTTTGCTTCTGGATTTTTTGATTGACGTGTTTGTTTGGTTGTCATCTGTTTTTAGTGCCACTCGAAGTGGTGGCCACTTCTTTTTTTGCCTCTGCAGTGTCAGTTGTCAGTGTCAAGTTCATAAAATATCAAAACCCAAAACTCCGTTTTTTTATCTTCGTCGTAAACGTGTCTTTTTAAGGACGCGTTTGCAAAATTGACAGGCGTCGAATCGAACTACTACATTGACACGTGTCAAGTGAACTAATTTTGAAACTTTAAAAGTTTTTTATTTCTCTTACTTCTATGTAATACGTACTTACCTCCGGACTTCATGGAGTGACCTGAAGGTGTACTTCGGCGACTGCTACTGGAAGTTCTCGACGAGTTGAGCTAGGTGTGCCGAGTTTGGGGTCGTTTTGTTAGTTATGATGAGACCTTACCTCCGGAATTGATGGAGCGACCTGAAGGTGTACTTCTGTGCCTGCTACTGGAACTCCTCGACGAGTTTGTGACACTTAGGTATATTTCTTTTCTTTGATTTAGAGTTGACTATGTCTGCCTACTTACCGTATTTTTAGAAATCTTAAGATATGTTGATAGTAGAACAAAAATTGTTCCTAAACTCAAGCCGATTTCGTAAACATGTCAACGGAAGATCGGTATTACAATATAAAAAAACAATAACTTTAAAAAAAATGTTTCACGAATTTGAAGATGAAGAACCAATCTATCTGTATTAGTTATTAATTATATTGATTTGGTTTAGTTTAGCCACAAAATGTACCGAAAATCAGGAAAATTTGGGAATTGCAAACGCGCCCTTAACACATGTGATATTGGCAGAATATGGGCAGAATTTTCAACATCGGTACATATTGCCATAAAGAAAATTATAGTAGAATAGACTTTTCTTGAGATTTTGAAGAATAGTACCTTCTTCTGATGACCAAAATTGATTACCTCTGGTAAAACCAATACGTACTTTGGTATTTTTAGTAACTTCATCAACATCAAAAATACCTTAATGCGAAAGTAATGAATTAATAAAAAATTTGCCCATTAGTAGACTCTCATAACCATTAGTTCCGAATAAATTGGGTATTCCGTATTTGGTAATTTTAATAAAAATAAATAAAAGTATAAAGTAATAGTAGTAAGTAGTAGTAGTACTAGTGTAGTAGTTAAGTGTGTACATAAATTGTTAAATAAATAAATACAATAAAATTAAAAAATAAAATTTTAATTTTAATTATTTCAAGATAAGTATTATAATAACGAATAATAATATAATTGTAGGACTTGTACGTTGATGTATCTGAACATAATCCTTTGCTTGCCGAAACATAAATGTGCTTAAAAAAAAATAAACAAAATGAAAAAAAAACTGTTTGTAGAAAGAATGTTTAATTATTAAGGATCCTGATGTTAGGGCCAACCGCATAATCTGTTTCTGACACAGGCTTTAATTATGGAACTCAATTTGGCATGTAACGTTTTTGTGATAAAAATTAAAAAGTATAATCTGAATCGGACATTTCCAGTGAAACCTTTTAGGAAATAAAATATTTATTTGGGAATGAGCATGGACATCATAACGGGGCGTAAAAATGCCACGTCGAGTTTTAGAAGCGACTGCCATAAGGGTACGGTACAGATATGGGAGTTCAAAAAGCCGTTTTGCAACATTGTATATTTCTAATCCACTTATGCAGCCTAGACAACTTGTCTAGTTTATGACTGACAAAGTTGCCTGACAAATTGTGCCATGGGGAGAGTCGCTGGCAAAAAGTGTTAGGACTATGCAATATTAATGGATAGGTACCTACTTTTTTTGTTAGCCTGTAATGTCTTTGGTTATGGCTCTCCCATTTCTCCCACTTCTTTCAGTGTTGTGCTTCATCTCGCCAAATTGTATTTTTACTTACTTCATTTTTATTTGTTGTCGGTAGCAGGATAAGCAGGTAGAAACTCCCTCGCCATATTTTTTGACATATCGTGATGAAGCGATGTAACATAATCTTTAGAAAGGTTGGATATCTCGAGAGCTCGTAAAATTTGGGCTGTCTGAAAGGTTCGCTGACTTTTCTAACACCTTTAGACATCGCAACGACGACGGAATATTTTATTAATTTCGATTATGAATTTCTTTGCACAGCCTCTAAAAACCAAGCGTTGACACACTCAAAACTCAATTTAAATCTGAGTAGTGTTATGATGTTAAGGTCACTTCAAATCTAACTTCCAATACATTCCCTTCTGAAATTTTTAGTATTCTCTTCCAAATGACTCTTTAATTTGCTACGTACAGCTTCGAAACGGTCGGCGACTGTTGCTTACAAAATGTTCGCAAGCAGAATTAGAATAAATTGTGGACACTATTCGAGTTTGCGCTGTGCTACGTGCTGATTCCACTCAAATCTAGGTTACTGTCTTGAATAAGTCTATAAGCTTCAATGTTTAAGCAAACTTGCAGCTGTTTTCGAAACTTCTTTCTTTGGAATACAAGATGTATGAGAGTTTACTTACGTGACTGTTGCATATTACAATGAAGAAAATCTCGTTCGAAAATATGTAACTCAAAATCGTGTACAAAACACAAAAATAGGATAGCTTATGGCCGCAGCTTCGCCCGTGTGGAGTTCGGAAATTGCCTACGGGATCGTAGTTCCGGACTGACCAGACTATAATCAATGTCTGTGCCAAATTTTATCCAGATCCGTTATTGAGTAACAAACAAACATACATACATTCCAACTTTTGCATTTAGAATAGTAGTAAGATTCCTAATAAAGAACATCAGACGTGTATTTTCCAAAGCGATTGATGCGTTCTATGTGTTCTTTGTAAACACATTCTATTGAGTAAATGGCTAACCAATTTGTACTGAACCTTTTTATCAACTCAGATTCACAGAAGCGTATATTGTATAAAATGAAATTGAGCAATTATGGAAGAATGGTGTAAAAAGGTGAAAAACAAGGCGCGAACTAATTGAGGTTAGAAAACAAAATATTGATTGAAAGCGTTCCGAGCGAAGCCATGTGATGCCTAAAGTTTGGATATAAACAATTTCGGATCAAATTACGTTCACAGTTAGTTTCTGACTAATTGCTTAAGTTGACATTGTTTGCCGGGGCACAAAAGCACTGGGAGTATAAAGTAATTTTAATTTTAAACAAACCAAAAGAGTTAATTATCAGATACTACAATCTCGTAGTGCTAAACTAATCCTTAAGAAATTGTTGTCTGTTGAGATTTATGAAGATGCTTTATTTTTTTGACATCGAGGAAAGAAAAATCAAGAAACGAGTTATTAGAAAGCTTTTGTTATTCATAGTGATATTCATTGCCTGATAGCAGAAACGTAGTCTAGATAGACATCCGGTGGCAGGCTAATCTATCATTACTCATGCACAATCGTGAGCTCGGTGACACGTCGTTAAGCTTTGTTCGCACGTGCGAGAGCATTGGGAACGCTCTCGACTCTACTGTGTTATTGGAATGTCCATATAAGTAGAAAATCGAGAAACTAGCAAAGCCACATGAGATACCTACAGAGTTGGGAATACTTCCCGTATAAGTATAAGCTTTCAAAATTCATATCAGATAGGATATCGACTGTGATAATGGTCATATTAATAGAGCTTCGAGTTTACTTGTGTGAGAGGCTCTTAATCAAACTTGAGATATTACTTCACACTTTAATAAGGTATAAACTCTGTTACTGTGTACATTGCTAATGCGTTCGACATGAGTTCACAATTAACGATTTACAATACATATATCTTATCTATAGTTTCAGTGCTATAATATAAAAAATAGAATGGAATGTACACACCATCCCACTATACATTCCACTCTATTTTTGAAAAGTAAAATATATGCTGATACATTTTACTTTTCATGCGTTTCTGTGAATGCGGAAGAATTATTTTGAATCGAAGATTAAAGGGCCCTGTGAGGTCCGTATAAACCGCGCCTAGAGATTTCCAGGATTTCATTGAGAAATATTGAAAGGAGCGAATTTTTCCTTTAATCTATAAATAGAAAACCAACGATGATGGTAGTTGCCATCCTATCTTACTAATATTTCAGGTAACAGACGTTTTATTGCTTATTTAATTCGCTAAAAGATTTTTAAATAAAAACGTGATGGTAAAAACATTTCTTTGAATCTAAGTTTTGTCTCAAAATCCAGACAAGACCAGAAAATATATCGACATTTAGTTCGGTATTTATAAAGCGTGTGATTTGGGTCGTATTCCATTTTGCGTCGGCCCTTTGTCGGTGCCCTAGGGCGCACTTCTCTGGCAGCCAACATGTGTACCATTTTATTGTCCTGTGTCAGACACGAAGTTAATAAATTACGACTGAGCTGCTACCTACATTACTTTCTATTTGACTTTTACTGCTCGTAAAATTTTACTACAATGGAAGGAATCATAAGATACGTGTGTAATATCCTACGTATTCCAATTAGACTTGTGAGGTTCGTCTGAATTGAGTTTTTCCAGAAAAGTATAAACTTGCACACAATGAACACAAAGTTTCGCATTTTCCTTAACTGTAATAAACACCACTGTGGTCTATAAGTGGAATTTCATCGATCGAGTGCCGTACCGCACGGAATCCGAATCGTATCAGAAAATCTTTTTTTTGTTAACCTTATTATACCGGTGTTCTTAACTTTTAGATTAGATCTTATACACTACTTCCCATTCCATTCGATATTGCCAATTACCTCCCGAGTTCACGACACAACTTGTAGCAAAGATTTCGATTCGGTGTGTTCCAAATAGTTCGTACGACATCGTACGATTTTAATTTGCAATTTGATTACAACACGTAGGTAGGTTGGATTATATCGGAAACCGGTTCCTTTCTTAACTTCTGTGTAAGTACTAGTTCTGTAGTAGGTACTTACATTATGATAAAAATGTCGGTACAAATAATTGTACGGCATACGGTTAAAGTATCTGGTCTTTCTGTTTATAAATGTGAAGATATTCTGCAGGTGATTGTATCTCGCGCAGATAACCTATCAAAAGTAAATGCATAGTGTTGGGTGCTTACTAACATATTGTATGAGTCGACTACTAACACAATTTTAATTTCGTTGTTTTTGATTATACCTTTGTATGTAGCTGTAGGTTCACTCTAATTTAGTCCCTTTTTTGTAAATATGTAGGATGTATATTTATTTAAGGTTGTTTATAGTATTTTATTTTAAATACTCGTAAGTACATAAGGCATTTGATTTAATTTAAATTTTTGTCTTTTTATTTTTTACATATTGATTTTGATTTAATGTATTTTGTATTGTATGGATTATGATCTTCATTTCAGCACAAAAGACGTCCACTGCTGGACATAGGCCTCCTCCAAGTATCGCCACATTGACATTTTGGGGAGTTTTGCCATAAGCGCCACGCTTGGCAGGCGGGTTGGCGATCGCAGTACGGTTGTTACAAAAGCACAGAGAACGCTGCTGCCCATTCTCTGGCAAGTCCCTTAGTCGCACAGAGAATGCTGCTGCCCATTCTCTGGCAAGACGATCTGGATTATGATCTGGTATTAATGAATTAATAATATATTATTGTTTTCATTAAAAAAAATACCTTGGTTTATAGAGCACTATGGCGACGAAAGTTCAGAGCTATTCAGGATGGAAGGGACACCGACGCTCAACGTATTCACTCACCTTCCTTTCCACTACCTTCACTACCTTCGTACATCACTTTGGCAAAACGGCTGTTTCCTACAAAAGTGCAATACCTACATACACGGTCAAAATGTATGAATACTTGCACCCTGTATACAATAAAATACAGACTTAGTGTAGACTGGAGATAAATTTGATGCTGGTACTAATTAGTAGTAAGTCACAGGCTGTTTCAAATGGAAGGTAATCAAATAATTAAGAAAAAAAGAAACCTTATGATTAATTCTCTCGACAGTTACTATAGGTTAGGTTAGGAGATTATTTAAAAATCTTTGAACGCAGTTTAAATAATGTCCGAAATAAAAAAGACGTCTTCTTTCAGAAAAACTTCCTATCTACAGTATTTAAGGTATTTTTCTTTCGTGCAGCTTAGCCGTAGGACGCCCTATATATCTCGAGTAAAATAACCAAGTTAACTCTACATTTTAACATTTAAAATGTAGATTTGGTGACCTCATTCTGATTGAACCGATATTGGGGGTGTTTTGCCACCGTGAGAAAAATGTAAAATTCAGGTACGGATGTGAAACCAGAAAATTGGAATGTGGCGCACGCACGCTCGCTTCGAATCAGATAGGTAGCTCCCATCTTTGAAACGCGCATGTAGCGTTCTTTTCTAATCACTGAAAATTATTCTTTGACACAAAAGTGATAAGGTATTGAAATAATAACATGTGTTATAAGTATCCTTTTACTAATGAATAATTTTGGTAACTTGGACATTAAAATATTACGCAGGTACAAAACAAACATTATGTTATAGAAAAGGTTTCGACAAAATTTAATCATATGTTGTATTAGGTTTTTGTACGTTTTCCTACCTACGAATGTATTTTGAGATGTTTTCCGTCAGGAGAAAACCTTTTTTAGAAGTGGAAAATCAGAAAAAAAACCCAGTTACGACATTACGCAAACTTTCGGAAAGCACGTTAAGCCCGGCTGTCATTTGTAGATCTTTGACAGTTGTTACGAGTAGTCAGAAGCCAAAATTCTGACATCCAGTCTTACTAAGGGGTATCGTATTACCCAGTTACTGGGTTGTGGAAGTCAGATAGGCAGTTACTTTATGTAAAATACTGGTACTCAGCTGCATCCGGTTAGACTAGAAGCCGACCCAAAGATAGTTGGGGAAAAGGCTAAGTGGATGATGATGATACATTCATTGTGTAGAAATTTTGTAAAATAAAACAGTAGGTACAATTAAAACATTACAATCGAAAGCATCACATAAAAAGTAACCATTAATAATTCACATAAGTATATGTATAATAACAAATTCAAAACGATAATAATCCACATTCAATTTAAAATAATTAATTTACAATAAAACAAAGGTCAGAAAAATAATCAAAACCGGCCAAGTGCGAGTCTTACTCGCACACAGGGTTCCATAGCTCCAAACAATATAATAACAATATTTTGAACTGTCATTCATTAGTTAGTAGTATTAGTTAGTAAACTTCCACCCAACCGCAAAACTAAATTTGTTTTTCATAGTATGTTTATGAAAAACAAAGTTACTGCTGCAGTTTGATGAAAAAGTCCCATATCTCAAAAACTAAACATCATATCTTATTGAAACCAATTTTCGTTGATAGTTTTTTTTACGTTCTACAATCCTAAATATTTTCAGAATTTTCCTCCTCTTACTTTAGAAATTAGAGGGGGGGGGGACACACATTTTACCACTTTGGAAGTGGCTCTAGCGCAAACCATTCAGTTTAGAAAAAAATGATATTAGAAACATCAATATCATTTTTGAAGACCTATCCATAGATATCCCACACGTATAGGTTTGATGAAAAATTTTTTTTGGTTTTCAGTTCTAAGTATGGCGACCCCCTTAATTTATTGTTTTTTTTCTATTTTTGTGTGAAAATCCTAATGCGGTTTACAGAATACATCTACTTACCAAGTTTCAACACTATAGTTCTTATAGTTTCGGAAATAAGTGGCTGTGACATACAGACGGACAGACAGACAGACAGACATGACGAATCTATAAGGGTTCCGTTTTTTGCCATTCGGCTACGGAACCCTAAAAACGAAACGAAAATCAATTTATTATAAAACGATCAATGAAATGTCATCTTCTATGAATAGTGCAAAAAAATAAAAATATCCAAATTGTGTTTAAAAGATTAATAATATACAAGCTGTTGTTTTGCATCGTCGTCAAAATTCAGGAGGTTGACACAAAAGACATAAATAATCTATTTTAATTACTGTACCTAGTTAATTGTTAATAAACGCTGTTTTTGTTGTTTAAATTTATTTAGTATTTTGAGAATAACCAACCCCCTTACGTGGTTTAGGGATTAAGAAATTATCAAATAAGCGTTTGAGATGTTTGTATGTGAAAGCGAGGTTATAAGGCGAGGATCAGACGACCCGCGTGATTCACACCTACCGACATCCGTCAAAAAGAAAAAAAAGAGCATGTGCGCAATTCACACGTGGTAGAAGTGAAACCTTCAAAAATGTTGGCATTAAGATAATGAGACGAATGTAAAATTTCGGGAATAGAACAATTGTAGGTTTTAGTAATGATCATAGTGATACAAAGTCTGATAATTATTTTACATTTTATTCGTATAAATTACATAGATTTATTCAGACTCAGAGCTTACATTTGCGTTAAATGATACAAGAAGTTTATGGTAACTATCACCCATCTGCAGACCTACCTTGCCTACCGTTGCTTTACGTTGATCACACATCTACATACTGACCTCGGCTACCGTTGCTTTACGTTGATCACCCATCCACATACCGACCTGGGCAACCGTCGCTTAACCTTGATCACCCATCCACATACTGACCTCGGCTAGCGTTGCTTAACCTTGATCGCCCATCCACATACTGACCTCTGCTACCATCGCTTAACCTTGATCACCCATACATATACTGACCTGGGCAACCGTCGCTTAACCGTGGTCACCCATCCACATACTGACCTCGACTACCGTTGCTTAACCTTGATCACCCATCCACATACTGACCTCGGCTACCGTTGCTTTACGTTGATCACCCATCCACACACGTTAAAATGTGTAGGTCTCTGTTGTGTTGTTGTGGAGAGGCTGATAGCGAGTGAGTTACACATCGGTGTTATAGGGGGATCGCTTACTACGCATTGGTTTTATAGAAGGAACGCAGACTTCAACTGAACCCCTCTCAGCGCATCGCAACCCCGGCAGAAAACCAAGCGCCGAACCAGAACAAAAAAATGTGTCACTAAATAACGCCACCTTAATTTCGCTACAGTTTCCCATACCTCCGTAATTAAATATGCTCTTAGAAATATTGATTCTTGGTGTTACACATATACATCGCCATTTGTCATTTCTTTTTTAGGGTTCCGTACCCAAAGGGTCAAACGGGACCCTATTACTGAGACTTCACTGTCCGTCCGTCTGTCGCCAGGCTGTATCTCATAAACTGTGATAGTTAGCCAGTTGAAATTTGTACAGATTATGTATTTCTGTTGCCGCTTTAACAAAAAATACTAAAAACAGAATAAAATAAATATTTAAGGGGGCTCCCATACAAAAATGTGATATTTTTGCTCGTTTTCATAAATAATGGTACGAAACCCTTCGTGCGCAAGTCCGACTCGCACTTGGCCGGTTTTTTAATTAGAATCATCTTAGGCAAATTGGGGTTTTTCGTATCCTCTGGCTCCAGAATTAGTGGAGTGTTAGAAGTCACGTGTGTAAAATATATATGATTTTATTTGTTACTAAAAGCGTTTGAAATCGACCGGTCACGCGTACATTTTTTTAAAACAGATGTCATTTGTTTCGAGAATAGGGGATGAGATGGGACTAAACCAATAAAAGTTTTTTTTTATGTAATGAGATATTATAATTGTCTACTCGTACATGACATCATAATATATAGAACCCCATACAATATAGATCTTCATTTTAAAATGTCTGACGTTAATCCCCACACGTAAAATGTGGACCAGCGAACAAAATCTTTTAATCCTGCTACATTAATCTCGTTTTAGCATATCAACAATATTATGATGAATGCTGACGCTACATATTTGTTTGTAAAAAGTGTATTTAATATTTATTTATGGATGGATTCCAAAGTTCCAAAATTAGGATTGTATAAAAAAATATAAGTTTTCAGAAATTCTGAACATTAATACCATGATATTTTAACATCAAATGGAAATTACCGACCATTGCTACGATAATCAGGTGGCACAGGTGGCTGTGGCAAACCAGTTGGTAGTTCCAACTGGTTTACAAAAAATAGGAAAAAAAAAGAAATCGAAAATATCTTCTAAGTTCTTTTTGTTTTCTTTAAGTTCTGAAATAACAATTTGTGACTAAAGCTATTGCTTTAAACCCAACGACGACATTCTTTCAACTGTAATATAACTTTCTTAAAAATATACTCTCAACAGCATTGTGTCTATGAGTGTGATTTACGAAAGAAAATCTTTTTGCTGAGAAGTTTCAAAATCTTTTTCTGGCTCGCTTTATCCCGTCTAATTCCGAGCTTTCTGTACTAAATAAATCTCTAACACTGAGATTTTCGACTATTAAGCCGGTCTTTACTGAGAATAAATAACTCTTTTTGTTTCGTTGGTCCGTAAGCAAAGCCCACTATTACTGTTTCCGTTTGAAGGTCGCTGCTGTGCTAATCCAACTCGGCATGCTGCCTCGATGTATGATTGGGCGTACTGACTGCTGCCTGCTCGCACTGTAGGTAATATCTGTCACGGCGCAACAAAACACCGTATGGTTTTTGTATACGACCAACGTCGAATTTATTTAGGAATTTACATGGAAGAGTAAATAATACGCTGCTTCGCCGGATTTAAAAACATATGCATTCTGATGCGGACTTACTTCACCCACACTGAAGGAATTAATTACTGTTAGTGTAAATAATGGTGGCAGATTTGTTTTAGGTACATGCAATAATTTTCTAGCTATTTAGAAAACCGACTTCTGTAAATAAGGAAAGAGTTATCTTTTTGCTAACTTTTTACAAGTTTTCACATTGGAGGTTGAAAGTATTTTCAGCTGAAACTCACAAGTAGGTGCCGATTAATTCAAAGTCATTTTTACTTATTTATAGATTCCATGTATATGGATAAAACGCGTAGGCATTATATATTATAGTTGGTTCATGTTTATACATTAGCAACTGTCGTGATTCATGTTTCCATTGAAAACTTCGACAACCGTGAAAATAAATCGAAATTCAGGATTTGGACACGATTTTATAGCTGAAAAACCATTTTAAGGCTTTCACTAAGCGGAGTTTTATTTGGTTTATCAACTGTAGTCCAATCTAGAGGTACGAAAAATGGGTTTATTCGGGAGTTTGACATTTTACAAAGGTAGTGGTTTGATAGATAACATTTTTAATATTGTGGGAGTTGCAGAAAGCTTCGACCAGATCAATCCACTTACTTAACGCAAAGTTCAGTTGCGGTTCTATAAAATACTAATGTTTTTGTGGTTTTTAATTCGTTTAAAGTTAGTACCCAAAGGTAAAGTATACAGTCATGTGTTTTAATGGATTGAAATAAACATTCTATGTAAATTATTTGTCTGATGGTTTTGGTTAGTTGTTTGGCAAGTAACATTTTGTTGATTAAATAACGATTTTAGATTGTTGACCGTAGTGATTTTCGTATCATCATAATTATTTTACGGTCTGTTAGAGATTAAGAATTGACGAGTCACATGTATGTGATTTATTTTAAACGAAATATTCAACTCGATTAATATTGAAACATGCTTGGAACAAATTCGATGTCAGGGGCGCGCGGTATCCCTCGTGATTGGAGGAACAAAACAATGTAATCGACGACAGATGCATTCCGTACGTGCCTTCATAAGCAACAGAGTGATTGTGAAACAATCAAATTGGTCCATCGCATTAAGGTTCTGACACATTTTTTGTATACTCTATGAGCAATTTGAGGTGAATCCGAATATTTGCATTCCCAGGAAAGCTGTGTTAATATTTACTAATAAGCATAGATTAATACGAAATGATTTAAAGTTGTCAAGTCATGTAACGTTAAAATAGTTTTTTTTTTTTAAATTAAAATCGGTTGGTTTTCTCCGAATCAATATTTTTTAACTCCTTAGGATAAAGCCTGATTTCATTACAACACGAAAATGGAAATAGAAAAGAGCAAAACAGTATTACACACACAGTATTACAGAAAAAGGTCTGGCCGGAACAATTAGAGAGACTGAAGAACCTTAATGCTCTTTAAGTCTTTGTTATATTCGTGTTCGGTAAATTGAACAATTGATTTACAATCGGAAAAATTGGAGCCTTGTGTTCGTTTACATTGGCTTGTGTACATTGACTTGTGTACCCAGTCTGAAGTCATTCATATTCCCGGAAGTTCCAATTAAATTAAAACGGAATGGACCCTGTGAAGTTCATTTCACTTAATAAATTATTGTGTATTTTTCGTCCTCTGTTTAATGTCTCGTCATATTAGTCTTGTTATATTAGGGAAATTTAAAACTAAAGTTGCTAAAAGGAACTCGTAATTTGTTTCCAGATCAAATATTTGAACACGACTGTTTTGCAGACGTTGTGCAGTGATGTGTAGAGTATAACTACAGATTCGATTTGTGAAATCGTGCGAAACTTAAAGAATTATACAACGATAGTTTTTATGTATGTTTTTGTGAACTGGCTAGTGTCGTCCGTGTATTCCTGTTCGTCCCACCGATTTCGTTCCCATCGTGGTACGAAAAGGAATTTACAAAAATAATATTAAATTTGTTCCCGATCGAGAAGGAGGGACGAATGGGAATATGTTTTTAGATTAGTGCCATTCGTCCCGCTAAATAATTTTGTGCATAAAATGTTTAATTGTTGTTTCGTCGTTTACTTTCAAATTTGTCGTGATAGTACATGGCTCTGGTGGGATGCGCCGGCGGTGCCGCTAGTTAACATAAGAGTGCCGATAACATTGTGTTATTTGCGTAAGCCCTATTGGTTTACCTGACATTCTCTCCCTTTCATCATCATTATCATCATTTCAGCCCAAAAGACGTCCACTGCTGGACATAGGCCTCCCCAAGTGTCGCAACATTGACATTTTGGGGGCTTTTGCCATAATCGCCATGCTTGGCAGGCGGGCAGGCGGTTTGGCGATCGCAGTACGGTTGTTACAATAGCACAGAGAACGCTGCTGCCCATTCTCTGGCAAATCCCTTAGTCGCCTCTTACGACACCCACGGGAAGATAAGGGATGGTGCTATTCTTTACGTCCGACACCATACAGAGCCCCCTCTCTCCCTTTAGAATCATTAAATTAGACCTGTCGGGTTAATTTTGACAAAACAATGAAACTGCGCGGGTGTTTATGTATATATTAGGTCTTTACCTATGAAATTGCCGTTTTGTTTGAAAAAAGTTAAAGTATTTTTTTTTCGAACTTATTTATTTCTTTTATTCAAAGTAATCACCCCTGCAATCAATGCATCTTTGCCAACGCTGTGGCAGTTTATGGATGCCCTTCTTGAAAAAATCAGCTGGACGGGAGACAACAAACTCTTCAAAGGCGTTTTGTACTGCCTCTCGGGAATTGAATTTTTTTCCCGCTAATAAGTTGTCCAAATTTTGGAAAAAGTAATAGTCGGAAGGCGCAAGATCTGGTGAGTATGGCGGATGAGGGAGAGATTCCAAACCCAACTCATGCAGCTTAGAGACGGTCTGTTGTGCAGTATGGGGCCGCGCGTTGTCGTGAAGTAGCAGTGGAGACGACCGATTGACCAAAGCTGGTTGCAGACGTGCGAGTTTCGCCATCATTGTGGTCAGTTCTTCAATGTACACATCTGCAGTAATGCTCTCGCCGTTTTGTAAAAAGCTATGATGAATCACACCAGCACTAGACCACCAAACTGTGACCATCACCTTTCTAGGGGTCATTTTTCGTTTTGCACATTGCTTTGGTACCGAATCAGGATCTAACCAACTTGCTGAACGCTTTCGATTGTCAAAAAGAATCCATTTTTCGTCGCACGTAACAATTCGGTTCAAAATTCCTTCATTTCTGTGCCTGTTAAGCAGCGCAAGGCAAGTCTCGACGCGTACGTTGCACTGGCGATCGTTAAGTTCGTGGGGCACCCATCTATCAAGCTTTTTTATCTTGCCAATCTGTCGCAAATGGACCAATATTGTTTTAATGCTAACATCAAAAGCTGCTGCCAGCTCAGCTGTAGATTGAGTTTCATCAGCTTCAACAATCACCTTTAATTCATCATTGTTGACCAAAGTTTCCGGACGACCACGAGGTTCATTTTTCAAGTCAAAATTCCCAGAACGGAACCGAGCAAACCAATAACGGGTTGTGCGTTCGTTTGTACAGTTCTCTCCGTAAACGTCGTTGATGTTACGGGTCGTTTGTGCCGCGTTGGTGCCACGACGGAACTCATATTCCATAATTACACGAAATTTCAAAGTATCCATTATGAGGAAAAATGTTGAAATGTAATGAAAATACAACGCTAATCAATAAACAAAAGACTGATTTTGTAAATAGAATGTCATATTTTTAAAACAAAATTAATTTGAATTTAGAACTCATAGCCAATCAAAACTTTTTTTTGTTTGAAAAAGTCTGTACTGCAATACGGCAATTTCATAGGTAAAGACCTATTATATTCTACACGAATTCTGTGGAAAACTACTGATGTAAGTATACCTAGACTAAAAAATAATGAATAAATTATTCCCATTCGTCCTATCAACAAAATTAGTGGGACGATCGGGAAAAATAATAACGAATTCCTTTTCGTCCCACGAGGGGGACGATGTCGATGGGACGAACGGGAATACACGCCAGTGTCTACCTACTACCACTCAACAGTTTTTTTGGTAAGATTGTTTTTTAGCCTGTACTGTCCCACAGCTGGGCAAAGGCCTCCCTCAACTCTTTACATGAGCTCTTGTCCAAATATGTCAGCGATAATAAGGAAGTTATGAAAATATGTGTACTTTAATTTAACATCTACGTGATCTTCAACCCTGTTTGCCTGTAAGTGCACAGTGAACTAACGCAGAACTACGTGTTGGCGCCGACAAGCCGATAATTAAAATCCTACTTTTAATTTAGTGCTGCGCAAAAAGTTCTCTTAGTTTTTATCCACGCTTGTTCTTTATCAACACCCGCTTGCAATGTAAATTGATTTTCTTTCAAAAATGCTTATGCAAATGTTCTAGTGAAAACAATGTTTTAAATCGTGCTCTTTTCAGTTTATTTAGTTACCGCATCCGGTTAGAGTGGAAAACGAGCAAACATAGTAAGGAAATGGCTACGTAATTCGTTGTTATTAAGAATATAACCAATTTTATTTTGCACGAAAAATAATTTCAATTAAATAATAACTTTCGTCAAAAAGGTAAACCGGCGCGAGTATTTCAACAGCCTATGATTTTCCGAGACTGGGCCCTTAAGTTGTTATACGAACACTACTGAGTCTTGGATTTCGAATTACATAAATTATATGATAAATACATAGCTTCTACTTTTGGGAAGTACAAACGTGAAGAAAAATGCAATATCTCACAAACTAAGTAACGATGTTCTGTATGGTGTCGGTTCTGTATGGTGTTGGACGTAACGAAGAGCACCATCCCATGTCTTCCCGTGGGTGTCGTAAGAGGTGACTAAGGGTCTTAGCAGAGAATGGGTAGCAGCGTTCTCTGTGCATTTGTAACAACCGTACTGCGATCGCCAACCCGCCTGCCAAGCGTGGCGATTATGGCTAAATCCCCCCTTCTTGGGGGAGGCCTATGTCCAGCAGTGGACGTCTTTCGGCTGAAATGATGATGATGATGAAGTAACGATAATAATGTGCTTATGAATACGTCAACCAGTATCAATCGCAAGCGTCACCGCGATAGAGTCTTTGTATATTTTTCCATCGTTAAAGTGCGTTGTGTTGATATTTATCGATGAGGGTGGCAACATGTGGCATGTGGACATGAAATGGGGGTTAAACGTCGTATTAGTAGGTTTGTCTCTTGTTTATGTTGCTGTAAAAATTCTTGCCTTTTATTCCATATTAAAATATGTTTTTGTTACCTACGTTATGATTCAAACGACAATATTAGATTTCACTAAAGTTAGATTTATTACCAATAAACAAATCGGATATTACGTCTTAAGGAGTATTACAAAGACAATCAACCTTTC
The DNA here is from genome assembly GCA_949152445.1 of Cerastis rubricosa. Classification (NCBI taxonomy): domain Eukaryota; kingdom Metazoa; phylum Arthropoda; class Insecta; order Lepidoptera; family Noctuidae; genus Cerastis; species Cerastis rubricosa. The sequence continues at coordinate 12,787,265 of OX424533.1, forward strand.
AACAAAGACAGTTTCTAATTAACCCCGTTTTGGAATATCAATGGCAAAAGCTACATTTTAAAAAACGTCTATTAATATTACGATGAGTACTTAGTTATTAACGGTACTCTTCAATCACAAGCTTTTCAAACGCAATCGAGTAAAAGCCACTGGGGGGAAATTAAACAGGTATTACCTACAAGAAGCTTTTAGTGAATGGGGTTTCCGATGAGGGATGTCTTTTTCATTATTTACAGTAGTATAAAGTATAAAATATCTATTTCTAGCGAAAAACTATTATGTGCTTTCCACGAAATAATTGAAACGAGGTTACAGGTTGTGCGTAGGTGTTACTTTAATATTAACATTATATAAATTGGACTGTTTTGTTTTGGCTCTCCAATGTGACATGACGAAGAGGAGTTATTGGAGGGACAAAATGTGAGGCAGCAAAAAACAACACTTTTGAGATGGGTAAGTAATTAAGCAGCAGAGGCAGAAGTTTTGAACGAATTGTGCTTATAGTGGATAGTTGTTTGTGACTTGTGTATCAATTTATTTTTGAGATTAATTATTTATTACATTCAGCTATTATTAATAAGAAATTAATTTAAGTAATCCTTTTAGGGCTCATTAACGCAGACGCGGCACATCGGGCGGCGCGGTGCGCGGTAGTCGCGTGGCACGTCGGGCGTATTTTCCGTTTACGGAGATGCAGCGACCGTCCGCGGCGGATCTTGTAACCCAACATGGGACCATATTCTTCAAGTGTTTGACTACTGTCACAGCATGCATTCGAATAGAACGTCTATTTAAAATAAAATATCAGTGAATTAAATAGCCTGGTGATTCTGCGACCGGACTGCGAATCAGAAATTGCAGGATCAAATCACAGTTACTAAGAATCTAAAAGCTCTTTTTGTGTTTTTTTTTTATGCTGTATAATTACTTTTTGTAAGTAGGTATATTGTTTTATTTTATAGTATACTGCATGAATTAAGCATATAGGTATCCGTTGAAATTTGTTGACTGTGAATTCTTCTACGTGAAAAGAAATATTTTATGACCACTACTTCTCTTGAAACGCCACTTGAGTTAAATAAAAACCAAGTAAAAATTCCAATTACAAGTACTTACCTATTCGTAATTGATTGAGTAAGTCTTGTGTGACTACGTTTAATTATAGGACTAAGTTAGAATTAAGGTAAATACAGTCATTCTAAAAGAAATTAATTAACTTTTTCAAATTAAATTATTGGCGTAGAAAAATCTTTCTATTTAAAATCTTATTATTTTTGACTTACGAGACGGACATGATACACCTAATACATATTGACGTTTTTGAAAAACGATAAAATTGTGAATGACCTTATTTTTATTTAGGTATATTCTTATTGCCAATTACGAGGTGTAGTTATGGTATGATTAGTTCAGTGAAGTGTTGACGATTTTCATTCCTTTGGAAGTGCTCCAGCACCATCAATATAGTCGCCGAAGCCATATAAAGAAATAACTACATGCCTTATACATTGCAATTATATACTAAAGAGTAGCAAGTTTCTAGATCTCTGCTTATCTTATAACATCAACAGAACTCCTTCTTTTAATGATTCTGTCCTAAAAAGATATTGCGTATATTTTTCCATTACCGTCATGCTTTATTTTCGCATTTGGTTAATTTCAAGTGGCACTGGATGGGAGGGAGCGACCACTGTTTTGCATGAAAGTTATTTGTATCAACAGAGAATTTTTTATAGACTCCAATGGATGACGATGTGGTTCTTTTTTATATCTGTTTTAGTGGAATCCTAAAACCTTGACATTTATTATTACTATGCCTCTACGAGTTGCTTGCAAATTGAGAGTCTCGTAAAAATATAACATTTTTCTTATTGTTCTTTCAAAATCAAAATCAAAATATTTTTATTTTACATGGGCCTACAGGGGCACTTATAAAACGTCGGCAAAAAGGTGCTCGGATCGGGTTGGTCGTTTCCTATGGAGAAGAACCGGCAAGAAACTCCATGGTTACTCTTTTAAAATCATTTGGTTTTACAATATTTCTGTTACAGCATTAGTACTAAAGTATGGGAGGACATCGTAGGCCTGACAATAAGTCGTTGCTTACTACGAAACGTAGAACGAAATAAAAAGTTACCAAGGATCTAGGAATCTATAAGGCCTACAATGTCCACACATTTACAAACAATCGGTAAATAAGAAAAAGAGTCTATACAACAACAAAAAATAAATAGAAAATATCACAAAATGACTAGATCAAATAAGTGACACAAATGTTGTCATCCGTGCTGTAACTTTTCTAAACAAAAGGTGTAATGATTTAAAAACTATTGTAAAACATCTGATTAAAAAGAAAGGAAATAAAAATAAGATTGAGAATAGTTAGAGACATCCACACATTTGTGCCGTTTATGAGCTACCAGGGAAGCCGCATGTGCGAAGGGGCTAAAGCCAAACTTCTCTATCTTCAACGTAGTCCTTAATTTTGTAATATGCTTTTTTAATTAGGACACGTTTAATATAATTTTTAAACTTTCCATCGGTCAGTTCTGTAACTGACTTCGGCAACTTATTATAAAAGCGTATACTGTTTATAAGAAAAGACTTGCTAGTTTTGGTTAATCTGAATTTGGGTATTACAATTTCGTGTTTACTGCGTGTATTTATATTATGGAAGTCGCTTCTAATTTTGAAAAGTCCTCGGTTTTTGCGGACATATAAAATACATTCTAAAATATAAAGTGAAGGCAGAGTCAGTATATCGATTTCTTTAAATTTTTCTTTCTTTCTTTTATTGAATACATAAAGAACAAACAACTAGCGTATAGTAACTCGAACGTAAATGTACTACCGTAGAATCGTGCAGAGATGTCACTGACGGTGAGCGGTTTTATCAATAAGACTGTGCACCTATAACCTACTTCACCCAGATTGCCATACACGGCGAGGGCCAGCCGGCTACTAAACACTAACTAGCTTGTCAATCACCCTGTAGTGTTCTCGTAATTGGACACAAGCAAGCGTATTATCATACCTAGGTCACTACAATGCGGTTACATTACATACTCACCAGATAATATTCTAACAATCGAGACCGGAATAATCTATCAACATCACTACAAACTAAAGTTACACGGCTATTTCGAAAAAAAGTTGTTACATTTAATAGGCATAATTTTGTATATCAGATTCAGGTGGCCTTCGCAAACGACGTCAAAGCTTGTCGTTAGACTTTGTTTTACGAAGGGCCGGGTTTTAAATTGCCGGCGCGTAAATGCCTTTTTTAGGGTTCCGTAGTCAACAAGGAACCCTTATAGTTTCGCCATGTCTGTCTGTCTGTCTGTCCGCAGTTTAGCTCAAAAAGTATTGGTTCTAGAAAGTTGTAATTGGGCATGAGCATACACGTTAATGAGGCCAAAAAAGTGGTCATTTAATATTTTGAAAAAAAAAACTATTATTTAGGGTACCTCCCTTCCTGTAAAGCGGGGATGATATTTTTTTTCGTCGTTCTTCCCATAGTGTGGGATATCATTGGATAGATCTTTCGAAAATATTAGGGATTTGGAAAAACCGTTTTAAGATTAAGTAAAACGTTCGTGACTTATCAAGCTTTAAAGTACCAATTTTCGTTAGAGTCAAGTGTCCCCCCCCTCTACCAACTAAACGATTGTAGTTAGAAATTCCTAGTTAGAAGTACCTATATATAACGAAGTTTAAAGGAAAACTTACGTGGGCACACTTAAGTACACTTAAGTGGGCTTTACAAGTTTACGAGTAATAGTCCACCAACTGTATTTGACTCGAAAATCTATAAAAGCTACGGAACCCTATGCTGCGCGTGGCCCGACACGCACTTGACCGGTTATTTTTTAAACATTTACGCTTGGTTTTACATTGCAGAATTTTCTAGAAAGTCGCTTTTGATACAATACTGCTTCCTAGAGGTGGAAATTCTGCCTGCAAATTGGAAGGTAATAAGGTTAACAAGAGTGTTTCAAGTGCGAAGGGACCATTTAACAACCTGTTAGGGTCGATTCGGAATTTCAATAGAGTTGTATAGTGTTGAACCTCGTTGAAGCATGCACCTTTCTTACTTTACTAGGGTTCCGTAGCCGAATGGCAAAAAACGGAACCCTTATAGATTTGTCATGTCTGTCTGTCTGTCTGTCTGTCCGTCCGTCCGTATGTCACAGCCACTTTTTTCCGAAACTATAAGAGCTATACTTTTGAAACTTGGTAATTAGATGTATTCTGTGAACCGTATTAGGATTTTTACACAAAAATAGAAAAAAAAAACTATTAATTTTGGGGTTCCCCATACACAGAACTGAAACTTTTACCATCGACTACGAAAACAATGCTTGTACAGTCCCTAATTTTTCCTATCATCGATTATGGTGATGTGTGCTACTTTGACCTGAATGCAGATCTCCTCGATAAACTTGACCGTCTTCTAAATAACTGCATTCGATTCGTTTTCAACTTGCGTAAATTTGATCATGTCTCTGAGCAGCGGTCTCTCCTAAAGTGGTTGCCCATACGGCAGCGTAGGGAGCAAAGGGCGTTAACCACCTTGTTTTCTTTTCTTGTTTCTCCCACTTCCCCTAGTTACCTTGCTCCCCACTTTCAATACCTGTGTCCCAACCACAATAGGAGTCTGCGCTCTTCGCATAACCGTGTTCTTAAATGTCCCTCTCATCGCACAGACTTCATTCACCGATCATTCTTCGTTCAGTCTATTTCTCTGTGGAACGCGCTTCCCCAGGAAATCAGGATGGCAACTAATCGTCTATCTTTTAAAATAAAAGTACGCGAGTACATTCGAAAGAAGTTAGCAGTATCGTCACAGCGTTGATATTTTCCTCATTGTTTGTCCTTTTATATTTAAGAATTTATATATTGATATATATTTATAGTATTTTGATATATATTTATAGTATTTTATACATCCTTAGTTTGTCTTATTAAATTATTATTTTTTTACCGATAGACACCTACCACTGTTTGTCTCTGCATCGCCCAAAGGTTGACTGGTAGAAAATGCCTATGGCATTAAGTCCGCCACTGTACATTGTACTTGAAGTGTTAAATAAATAAATAAACAAATAAAACCACAATTTTTTTTTCATCCAACCCATTCGTGTGGGGTATCTGTGGATAGGTCTTTAAAAATGATATTGAGGTTTCTAATATCATTTTTTTCTAAACTATTTAGTTTGCGCTAGAGCCACTTCCAAAGTGGTAAAATGTGTGTCCCCCCCCTCTAATTTCTAAAGTAAGAGTAGGAAAATTCTGAAAATATTTAAGTTTGTAGAACGTAAAAAAAACTATCAACGAAAATTGGTTTCAATAAGATATGATGTTTAGTTTTTGAGATATGGGACTTTTTCATCAAACTGCAGCAGTAACTTTGTTTTTAATTAACATACTATGAAAAACCAATTTAGTTTTGCGGTTTAGTGGAAGTTTACAACTAGTACTACTAACTAATGAATGACAGTTCAAAATATTGTTTGGGGCTATAGAACCCTGTGTGCGAGTAAGACTCGCACTTGGCCGGTTATTTTTTTAAATGGAATTACGAATGGACACAATTTAATTTAGATCCTTAAAATTACTGTAAATCTCATTAGCTTCTTTTTACTTTCATGCAATATAAAATAGGATTGTTTTCCTAGCGATGCAGGCGATAATTTTTTTTTGGCAATATTTGTTATATAAATAAAGTAAGATTTTATGGAACTAACGATATGCATTACAACGATTAAAACGAATAAATTAAATAACAATAAACTATAAAAGTATAAAACTCTTCCTCAACGCACCGATTTAATTAGGTAGCACACTTCTGTAGTTGGCCAGGCCAGTTCGAACAAGGTTATGTACGTAGCTTACATAGGTATTCGAAGAGAAATATTAATTTAACAAGGCAATTAATGAACGCCATTATTCGTATCCCCAGTTAAATATATATACCATGAAGAAATAGTTGCATATCACTTAGAAAAAGTACCTACTTGGGACAATATTGAATCCTAGCGCTGAAAAAAAGGCTCTTACGCGGCTCATTTTGATCGTCCCTTGCTGACTGATACCTATTACTTTGGCAAAACACGAAAATTTGATTTGCGGTCGTTTTCAAGTTGATTCGTTACTTTAGCCTGAGCTGGCCCATTACTTGGAAAAGCTACCAAATTACTGTCCTGTGACTGTAAATGGTTCCGTTTGATTAATTAGATTTTTCATATTAACACAGACTGCATCCAGTTTACATGTAAAATGGATATTTATTTGTACCAATTTAGATGTAAACCGCCGTAATTCCGTTTAAATTATCGCTCCGATTTGAGCATGAGGTTATTTACCTATGTACTTCATCATCATCATTTCAGCCCAAAAGACATCCACTGCTGGACATAGCACTCCCCCAAGTGTCGCCACATTGTAAATTTGGGGGGTTTTGCCATATTCGCCACGCTTGGCAGGCGGGTTGGCGATCGCACTACTACAGTCGTTACAAAAAGCATAGGGAATGCTGCTGCCTATTCTCTGGCAAGTCTGGCAATGGGATGGTGCTATTCTTCACGTCCGACACCATACAGACCTTTGTACTTACCTTGATTATTTAAATGGATTCGATATAGTATATGGTAAAAAATATGTCAATTTTATAAAGAATATACAGTATTTGTTAGATTACCAGCGTTGCTTATTTTTATATTGTAGTGGCTAGCGATTTACTATGTAGGTAAGTATTAACCGAAATCCATGTAGGTAACTTTTTCCATGTTGATGTGAAATTCAATTTACCACTGAAGAGCAGCCACCGAAGTTCTAATAAGAGTCCTCTAGACCGTTATCGGTCACGACGCGGCGGTCAATCTCAGCGGACATTAGCCATCAGCGCGGATGATATTATAATATAATAACAATAATAAATAATTTATTTCAGATTCATCCGTAGAAGATTACATTCATAATTATTTGTTAGTACCTACAATAGCGAGCTTACAAAAGTGTTGGTAACAATTAATTGAAAACATAAAATAATTATATAATTATAGTGCACAAGTGTGTGCGGCGTAGGCACATGTGCACTCTCTCGTTCCTTTATTCTCATACTCCGATGGGGCGGCAATCCGACATGACCGGAGAGAAATCAGGCGTATGACCAACGACTGAGTGTGCTTTCTGAGGCACCCCCCGTGCCTCAGAAAGCACACTCAGTCGTTGTCATATCATACCGCCAACTTCCAAACTCCAAGCTACTACTGAGTAATGTCTTAAGGAAAAATCCAACAGAGCTTTTTGCCCGACCCGGGAATCCAACCTAAGACTTCATTTTCAGCAGTTGCGCTGACGGCCACGAGACTAACTGGGCTACTTAGTTATGCTTAGGTAGTAAGTAAACAAGTACCAATATTCGAATACACAGGATGTTTGGCGCACGAACCGATACAATTTTTCCAGGTATTTGGGAGCCCCCAAAACCAAATACCCGGAAATATTATGTCGGTTAGCTAGGTTCTATCCATACACCCTGTATGTAAGCTAAAATTACCTTGTGCTGTATTTATCATAATTAAGTGATATAATTTACTCCCTGTTATATGGGTGTTGCTAATAGAGTTGTTAAGTAGTAAATCACTCCCTTCGATAAAAAACATCAAGTCGAGAATACTTTGACAGGGTACCGGATGTGTGTAGAAAGAGAATAGCAAAAGAAAGATTTATCTTCGATATATTTTTTCCCCACTTTGCTTTCCTCAATTATAGCGAGGTCGACAGCTATTTCCGAAGGTACGACATCAGGATCTGATAATAATTTCTACTTTTTGTGGAGGAAAATGAAGTAATTTGAACTCTAAACCAATGTGTTTATTTCAGGATTCTGTAATTATATCTTATCGTGGAGTTTCCGAAATGTCAGAAATATTGAAATATAATATATTTCATCAACAATAACCAATAACCATGCTTAAATTTTTTTCCTGATTTTGAATAGAATACCTATCTAATGGGTGAAATAAAATATAAATCTAGTAAAATACCCTTGACGAAGCAGCAAAACCCTTGTTCTCTCCATCATCGCGTCATTGACATCTGTTCTGGAACATATCAGGGAACCTTCTACTTACAGAAATATTGGGTGTTTAAGTTCCAACTTTTGCACCAAGTTAGTTTTTTGAACAAATGTTTTTAATGTTATACTTACAACTTTACTTTATATACCTCCTTGCCTCGTTCCCTCGTAATATTCATATTCAATGCATAACATTCAGTCCTACCGTCTGTAAAACGTGATTTTTTACCCCAAAAATAAAAGTCTTCTCCCAGCAATAATTTTTGCGTTGAGTAACTTAATTTGATGTCCAGAATGCTTGGTTGACGGCTTTGTGAAGGGTCCATTTACACCTTGTAAACCTTGGGGAATTTTCCATTGGTGGAAAGAAGATGGCAACGATTTGGATAAAATACGTACCATACCCCCGAAAATATCAGATATGGGCTATTTGTATTGTTGACACTTCACGCAAGCTGGCGACACATGTGTAGGTACAGGACTTCTGTACAGACAATATTTGGGGCTATAAATTCAGCAGTCAGGTTTGATAAAACTGGCAAATCCCTCTCACTTGTCACGGGCTCAGGGGCCAGAGATGGCACAAGGATAAGCAGTTTATCATGAACAGTTTTTTCCACAAAGCCTGGTATTTGTTTTCTTAATTGCGTCACTTTGTCAATGAGGTTACATTCTAGTAGGGTGTGGCATAGGTGTGGACGAAAAGGTAACTAAACAAGGTGACCACGGTCATACTACGTTCACTTAAAACTGTGTTGTGGTAAGTAATCAGTTGTCAGCCATGCGGCCATGTCATCGCATCGAAGCGATATTTTTGCTTGTCACATTGGATTGCCGTTAGAATTTCCAGTTTTCTGCCCACTGAACAATTTTGGTATTTGCTACAAAGTTGAAAGCGAATAAAATCATTGCTTTTATTTGCGTATTGTTGAGTTATATACATTTAATAACATGTATGCTGTACCCCCATGTATGTTTATTTTATCATGCCCATTGTGCGTACGCAGAACTGCAAATAGGCACCCATTTGGGGATCTACATTAAATAGGGCTTGAAAACAATGTAGAAGTAAATATAATCCTATAATTATTTAAGCAGAGAAGCTCAACCGCAACATAATTACCACATCAATCATTCTATAATATATTATATATTTAAGAGTGAATATTTAATTTTCACAAGAGTAGGTATAATAACAATAGGCTTATTCAGTTAAAGGTTCCAATCGTTGAAGTCACACTCACTCACCGAGTATCGCAATTCATAATTCTGCTTTTTGTCCCAAGTGTATCAGGGTAAGTTTATCGAGTAATGCCTCCTCATTGTCTATCTAATCTACGACTATTTACTAAGATTAAACAAACATAATTTCAAGACGTTAAACCATGCCTTAATTTGATACCAAAGTTAATAATTTGCTTTGTTGATGTAACAACTCGCGTTGAATTTTAGAAGTAGTTAATTAACTGATAATTATCTTAACAAATTAGATGAAAGGCTTCATAGTTAAAAAGTGACGAACACCAACTTGATCTTGACTTCTTTCTTTCAAAATAAGATGAAGAAATATGTACTTAGTTATTTATTTATGCTAGACAAAATTTATTGTTTAGATTTAGCAGATACGTAGGCTCTGCTGAAAATAAAGAGATAGAACTGAAGAAAGCAAATAATTAAAATACTGTTTTTATTTACTAATAAGTTATTCTGTCACTTAATATGACTAGGGTAACCCACATAGCTACCTATAAGTGGATATGTATAGATAATGAACGTAGGCGTTCCGTTGCTTCAATAAACTTAATGCCAACTTATTAATAGCTGGTTATTACCATTCTAACTTAGTAATAATGTTCCTACGTACTTAAGTTGAGGCTTAATTGATGATGCTCACAAGTTCTCTCTAATTGTTATAGATATGTTCGAAGAAATATATTCCTTATTCAATTTAATATGTATTATGACAAACTTGTTAATGATGAATATGTACGCAGCTAATACATACTTGTAACTACTTATGGTTTTTATAAGAAAATTGTTAATAATTTACCCAGTCTTGTAATGTTAATTAACTTTTAGAATGTTAATTGACTATTGAAAGGATTTTTTGAGAAGGGCCGGAGCTGTGGCCCTCAGAGGATTTTTTGTTTTTTGATATTGGATGAACATGACTCCGGGCAGTATCCAATTTATTGGCAAATACGCATTTTAAAGCCACAAACTGTGATTGATCGGACACATTATTATGTCAATACGTATTTCATAAATCCGTCATCATCTGCCTAGCCTTTTCCCAAACTATCTTGGGGTGGGCTTCCAGTCTAACCGGATGCAGCTGAGTACCAGTATTTTTCATGAAGCGACTGCCTATCTGACGTCCACAACCCAGTAACTGGGTAATACGATACCCCTTTATGGTAAGACTGGATGTCAGACTTTTAGCTTCTGACTACTCGTAACGACTGTCAAAGATCTACAAATGACAGCCGGGACCAACGGCTTAACGTGTTTCCGAGGCACGGAGGAAACTCGATATGTAATGATGGTCACCCATCTACAGAGCAACCTCGGCAAGCACGGCTTAACCTTAAAGATCGACCTGGGCGGCTGTTATTATTTAGCCACGAGCTCCTCATATATATAACATAAATATATTTACATTTCATAAATCCGTATCGATACAAAATATAGCGTATGTAGCACGTTAAGCATAGGTAACAAAATATTATGCAGGACGTTATCCTTTTTGGGATTGTCAGCGTTTTCTGAGATACCAGTCCATGTCTATGATTGTCCGAACGTGTCGTAGTGTGAGAATGAAAAGTTATTTTATTTTTTGCCGAGTAAACGAAAAGTGGCTCTTTTTTACAAAATGTCTAGGTAGCTCTTAAGTCAGACAATATAATTGAAAGTATACCTACTCACAAAGATAAGTAGATATAATCTAATACGATCCAGACATGGCTTTAATAAAGAAAAATGTACGTTGGTTTTTATCAAATAAAAATAATTTTATTAAAATTAAGAGCCGGTGAGGAATAAAGAAATCTAGCACCTTATCTTCTATAGGTATATATATACTATATTGGGAGCTATTACTTGTTTCTTTCTGGATGTCGTATCTTATATGTATGTACGAAGGAACAAAATAGATTGAAAGAAATCTTGCTATAGACAATTCCATTCGCTTGTCGTTATTGCTTGTAGTAACGAGCTCATCTTTATTAACTGTTTTTATTTGACCTGAATCTTTTTAACAAGTTAAAATTCAATGAAAGATACGATAGACTTTAAACGTCGTAATAAGTTCTACATATTTATAAAGTGTAGTCCCTTTTCCAGTTGATCAAACCCTCCGAAATCTGGTCCATTATAAAAGGTTAGAAGAGTTATTAAGGGTTACCAGATTAACTTTTTGTGTAGCAGACGTTGACAACACTGGACCTTTTTAATGCTGAGCTTAAATGTTAACGTACAGCAGAGGCAAACTTACTGGTGTTAATATATGCCTGGGTTTAAAATAAAACCATAAATCTGAATGTTTTATTTTTATATACGTAAGTTTAATTTACTATGTTTAAAACTAACTATTACAGTGTAGGTATATATCAATTAAAAACGATTAAATAACAAACTAAACTTAAATGCGTTAAATTCTTTTCTATTCAAAATATCATATTTCACAGTCCTGTCTTTTGATCTCAGTAATTAAACTTTCCGTATTTAGATCCATCGTGGGGAAACCTGGACTGATGATTAACATACCTAAGTCTGAAATCACCAGTCCATCTTGAGCTAGAGTGGTGATTAATCCTCGGGCCTGCTTTACTTACGAAGCCCCGATAGTGGGACACTAATTCGCTGTCATTACCTATAATTAAAGTGTTTTCTTATTGGTTTTTCACAAACACACGTTCTTTTTTTATCAATTTATTTCATGTTGTATTTTTTTAACAATATTTTGTTATAATAATTTCAACCCACCGTGAAATTATTACACCTAACACACTACCTTCTGGTAACTAGGTAAAATGGCCACATGAACAAAAATAATCTAGGTACTTAGGTATTTTTCATTTCACCCAAAATATTAAATATGCGAAACACGCTTATCATCCTTGCCTAAAGGTTTAATATAAATGGTGGAAACTCTTTCTGAAGTCACGCGTGGCATTTTGGTTTTGCCGGTTAATTAAATTTTACTGTATAAATTAGGTTACCAACCCTTCATTCCGAGTATCGGAGCAGTAGCCACACATTTATTTTGAGAGGTAAACCTAATCAGAGGCCATTTTCAGGGAACATTAGTGAGGATAACATATAGGTACATAGTTGTATGGTGTCTGTTAATGTTACTATACGACTACCGTAGTTTGTGTGGTCGGTTCCGGACAGGGAATAAATGCCCAAAATACATCTTATGCCATCTAAACCTACATTATAGGGATACATTTTATGAGCGAGTCTGGGCGCCAATATGAGGCCCGCGCGATGACTTGCCGCTTTCGGGACAGAATTGGTACTTGTAAAAGTTAGGGTTGATTTATTGTGAGATAGTTTTTGTTGTATCGCTATAAATCAATCTAGTTTTACATGCGGCTTATGATACAGAGATAGCCATCCTCAAGGAATGTCTTTGAAATTGATTCGGCTTTTCTACACATAAAAAGCTCGCTTACGTTGCGACTTTTTCTTCTTAAATTTGTAGGCAGATTATGTTGTATTTTTTTAAAGAACTTGTCTTTTGACACTGTATACTATGTTTATTTATAGTCTGTCTTATGTCGAAGTCATAATTTGATGTTCTTATTGATAAAGGGAACGTTTACGACGAAAAGTATAGTACCTAATAGTGTTAAGAGTTGTCAATTTGGTCTAATTGACTTCGGGAGTTTAGGACACATTTTATTTCTTTAATCAGACGATTAAAGAACTGAAATTATACTGTTGTATGTTAATATAATAAATCTGTGACATACTCTTGTACTTAAACGTTATTATTTATAGGTGTCGATGTATTTTCGATAGGTTACGCAGGTACGTGTGACATGAATTATTAAAACACTCTTCGACACTTTTTGCAAAGTACTGGATTGTGTTTACGTCCCACTTTCGATGGTAAGTGATCGAATATTGAATACGATAGGCCCCGAACAACGCACCGATACAATTAGAGCATGACTTGCTGTATTACACCTTCGTAAAACGAAAATTCTAAATAGAAAACGAAGGAAAACACGAAGTTAATGGAAAACATTTAACAGCTACCGTGTTTGGGAGGCAGATATTTTTATTAAAAAAAAAACCGGCCAAGTGCGAGTCGACTCGCACACAAAGGTTTCCGTAGCACCAAATAATATAGTATACACATTCATCGGTCGATTTGCACTCAACTGCAATTCTAAATTTGTTTTTCATAGTTTGTTAGTGAAAAACAAAGTTACTTTTAGCAAAATATTAAATCTTATTCAAACCAATTTCAATTGAAAGTTCTTTTTACGTTCTACGAAAACTGTTTTTTTTCAGAAATTTCCTTCTCTGACTTTACAAACAAGAGGAGAGGGGGGCGCTATTTGTACGGCGATTATAAGCGAATATTTCGTCAACCATTGAATTAAAAAAAAACCTCGATATATTTCTTTAAGACCTGTGGATAGACAGTGGGTTGACTATTTACAGCTCTCAAGTCATACATACGTAGTTTTTTTTACTCTTATTTGCATACATATTGTTCTGTATGGTGTCGGACGTAAAGAATAGCACCATCCCATATCTTCCCGTGGGTGTCGTAAGAGGCGACTAAGGGCACAGCTAAGGGACTTGCCAGAGAATGGGAAGCAGCGTTCTCTGTGCTTTTATGACAACGGTACTGCGATCGCCAACCCGCCTGCCAAGCGTGGCGATTATGGCAAAACCCCCCATGTTATGTCAATGTGGCGAAACTTAGGGGAGGCCTATGTCCAGCAGTGGACGTTTTTCGGCTGAAATGATGATGATGATGATTACTTGCATACATGGAGGGCCGCCCCTATTTTTTTTTTTCGTAATTTCACATCACTTTTGTCTAGCAGTTCATAGAAGACACCTGTTGTCCGAATTTTAAATGTGTGGTGTCAACAGTCTCGGAGTGAAATGGCTGTGACATACAGACGGGTAGTCAGACGGACAGCAAGAATTTGTAAGGTTCCATTTTTTTCATTTGGCAATAGATCCCTAAGGACAGTCAATAGCAAATACTTTGCACGCTTAATTTCAAATGACCTGAATCTTCGAAGCTTGGTCCATAAATCATTAACACAGCAATTTTATTCAACTTTCGTCCCTCCGGCCCCTCTTCATTATGTCGGTAATAACTTAAAAGGTTTTACACCGTTCGATTTTGTATACAATTGAATCACGTTTTATCGATCGCTGTTCCAAAGGCGAGCACAAATAGAAATAATCGCGGCCACCTTACCCATGATGTATAGTCACGATCCGTCATAGCCCTTATACCAGCTAATAAATCAAGACAATTTCTATTAAACTGATTTATCTATAAACTCGACCCCTTTTTTTTTTTTTTTTTTTCGGATGGGAAATCATCAAATGACTTCTTCCGCTCTGGGCGGAGCGGAAGGGAGTGTCAGACTTGACTGACTAAAACCCATCCATGTTCCTTCTTAGCCCTTTGCGTTCCAGGGGCACGGTATCTCTTTCGAACAACCCGCAGCCCTGGCAGGCATCGGCCCTCTCGGACCCCTTCCGATTTGCTGACATCTCCTTGAGGCGCGCGTGGAACACGAACGCGCCGTCGGCACGGTCTGTCGTCATATGACGGACGGACGGTGAGCTAGCCCATTACTCACCGTCCACAGGCCCTTATACCAGCTAATAAATCAAGACAATTTCTATTAAACTGATTTATCTATAAACTCGACCCCTCAAACGTGAAACTGAAGCTTTGAAACGACAGCTGGGTTTTTAGGAGTTTTAAATAAAAATATCGAATTTAGATAAAGGGATTAAGTAAGAATTTGTTATTTTATACTAAGTGCAAAACTTCTTGTTGTTCACAACTCAGGTGAAATAAAAAGACGCTGTTCATGACAGTTTTATGCAGCCAAATAAAAATACGACTCGAAAGACGAATATTTAAGTTCTCATGATTTTCACGGATATGATATAGATCGACATACATAAAATGGAAGGAATTGGTCCCTTTTGTGGCACTGAAATGAATAACACTCGCTAGAATTAGGACACAAACGTAAAACTCAGCCCAAACTCACATTTCATCCAGGAAAAAAGCATTTTTTTCAGCTAAACAGTAGGCACGCAGCAGGCGACCGTGTATCATGTCAATGTCCTTTTCGAGTGGGGCCTTGGCATAACAAGTGACGAATGAAACTTACGTAAATTCCATGAAAATCCTTCTAAAAAAACTGTTAACATAACCTCTGAGACTCTGAGTACTGTTCTGGGCCAGGAAGAAAACTTAGATTTGCAAAATAAAATACTTTTGGTGACCGTGAAACAAAGGGGGTAGGTGTAATAGGTGTTCTGTTTTGCATTCCCCATGGGGAAGGTAGGGCGTTATTTAATTGTGTAAAAACATTCCCTTATTTATAATCTGTGACTGACCGCCCTTGCTCCGAATACACGCCGAGTTTGTTGCGAATTACGTTATTACATTTGTCTCGTGCCCGTTACATGATTGGGCCATTAATTAAGGACATCGATGTTAAATTACATTTTTGTGTCCTCTCCGTCTTTTGTTTGTTGTGCCAAATTAATTTCTCAACGGTGCTTCAATTGATCAGGGGTAATAAATTAGCAATCGATTATATGAGAGGGAAAATTCCTGAACGAAATATTTGGGTATTTTATTTTAATAATAATACGTTTAATTTCGCTAAAAAGGTCAGACGGCAAAATGTTTTTAAGGTAAAAACGGAGTTCGGGTATTCTAAGTTGGTAACTTTAGTGTAACTGGAAAAATAGATGCTCCATTTACGATGAATCTGTAGCAATATTTTCTATTGTAAATGTTAACCTAGCTCCATAAAAACGCATCGAAATTTGTTACGAAAACAACTTAGGTAAGAATTTTAATAAATTTCGTGTATTAAACGGGTAAGTAGTTGTACGACATAGTGTTTAGGTACTAACAAGTACTTGCTTGTTTTATTAATTGAAACTTTATCGACGCATCAACACATCCCATTAGTATTATAGGTGTCATAAGGCGTCGGAACCAATTTCAATTAGTTGGGCGTTGTCCTGTTTGCCATTCTATTACTTACGAAAAAAGGTTTCTACTTATATTCACTCTATCGAACACTAACAATTTCCAAAGAATCCCCTAATTAATCTCCCAATTAGTAAATAGCAATAGTGTGACAAGTTGGGAGACTGTCAGGACAATCCTGTCACGCCATCTTCGTAGAACTGTTGCAAACTAACTTTGCTCATATAATGACTCATTAATAAGCCGGTATACACTCGCTGTCGAAGTTAAGTTCATTTGATTTATATAACTTTGCCTATGTGTTAGAGTTGATTTCAGCAAAGCACTCAGTAAAATCAACCGTGAATATATACCTTTATTACAATAATGTTACCTTTCGCGACGTATTTGTTCAAAGAGGAAATTAAAAGCGCCAATTGGAGGTCTAATGGAGTAGACGCATTAACGTATTGACTTGTCGTCATTACAGTAATACAACCACCATTTGATATAAATTAACCTCTACTTTCTACAACCCAGACAAAAAGCAAAAAAAAATCTTTAGGTCGGTGTTTTCGAGGCCAGGAAATTAAATGAAAGCACCTACAACATCACGATATGCAGTGTAGTCAAGGGCTCAGGAGACTTGCGATTGTGAACACAAAGAGGGCTTGACAAAAATACCCTTTCTTATTTCTACAGGGGTCGATGTTATCTGCAAGGCCTATACAGTCGTACAATAAAGTTGTACCTAAAATGAGATTACGCGTCGAGCATTCTTGTACTTATAGGTACAACTAAATGTTAGTAACAATGTACCTTAAGCGAGAATCGTTGTAAGATTGTCATGTTCTTCGCAGTTCCATTTGCTAGATTTCTGTTTTTATGTCTATTCCGTCGTTTTGTTAGACGTAGGTACGACATTTGCATAGAGTGTTAGTACTTAATTGGAATTAACAATGATTTTATGCGCAATTTTCAGCAGAGCTTAGTTGGTAATCGTGTCGTCATCAGGGAATGTATTAAAGATTGATTTGACGGGGGTGCTGCTGACATGTTAAATCGCGTTCTAATACCTTCCAACCCTACCCTGAAGCCTGCGGTGTATCTATTGAATATCTAATAAGTACACAAATCATAGCCTCATTTTGTGTCATTTGACGGGGACAGTTATACAAATGTCCCCTTTTATGTACCTATCTACCTAACCACAATCATAATAATTTATGTATGACCTAACTTGTATTATGTTCGTTAGTTTTTTCGTTTGTCTCGGATAAAGTACACGTAGTAAATTATCACGTATTCCAAGCTCCGTGTAATAAAATAAAATATCCTTTTGTCAGGCCACCAATTAAAATCATGCGTCAGTATTCCTTTTGCAAAGTCCGTTTCCAACCCTGTGTGTAATAATCTGGAAATTCAGAGATAAAAAAGTTACGTACGACAGCCATAATTATAATTTTCATTTGCGCTACTTAAAATGTGATTTGTGATAAAAATCATATTTAAACACGTATTTGGTGTAAAATATAAACAGAATTTATTTAGCACAAGACATGACATAAAAACCTTTTTGACCAGTAACAGAACACAATCTCAGTCATTACAATAAATTGGAGTCGGCCAGGATTAGTAATAAGGTTTTAACCCTCCAACACGCCCTCTTAATCCTGGAGGACTTCAAGCATATCTCGTACAAACGACAAGTGCTTACAGCTAGGCAGTGCCTTCGTGAGCACATCAGCAGTCATCTGCTCTGTTGGCATGTACATCAGTTCTAGCACCCTATTCTCAACAGCTTCACGAATATAGTGATATCTAATGTCCACATGTTTTGTTCGCTTATGGAACACTGGGTTACTAGCCAGCTTCGCCGCAGACTGATTATCACTATAAAGGGTTACAGTGTCACATTGACCTATCAACTCAGCAAGAACCGCACGGACGTATACCGCCTCTTTGGCAACTTCAGACAAAGCTATATACTCCGCCTCGGTAGACGAAAGTGCGATACACGATTGCTTATAACAACCCCAGGAAATAACATTCCTACCTAGCTTATAAATATACCCCGTGTAAGATTTACGATCCGCCCCGTTAGCCCAATCAGCGTCAGTAAATCCATAAACATGAAATTTATCATGTTCATCACTTTTTCTGTACACAAGACCTAAATTCATTGTGCCTTTTAAATACCGCAATACACGTTTGGCCGCTGCAAAGTGTTCCGCTGTGTAGCAAGTATTAAACTTACTTAAGAAACATGCAGCAAATGAAATGTCAGGTCTTGAGGTCACAGCTATATACAATAAACATCCTAACAGTTCCTGATACGGTAGTCTACTCTCGTGGGTGGCGCTATCAGAAAACTTCAGACCTACATCTAAGGGCGTCTTAGCAACTTTACAGTCACTCATACCAAAACGTTCAAGAAGCTTTTCAATATAGGTTTTCTGACTCAGCTTCAACTCACGACTAGTGCGCTGTACTTTGATGCCTAGCATATGTTTAACCTCACCTAAATCTTTAATTGTGAAGTGAGACTTCAGTGACGTTTTTAGCTTATCAGCAAGCTCGTCACAGTCGTAAAAAACGAAAAAATCGTCTACATAGAGAGCAATAATAATGGTTCGCTTACCCACTCGGCGACTGAAGATACAGCTCTCATACTTGCTTTGCGTGAAATTCTCTGCGAGTAAAACTTCCTTTACCTTATCGTACCAGGCACGTGACGCCTGCTTTAACCCGTACACGGCTTTCTTGAGTCTGTAGACCATATGCTCATTGCCTTGCTTGACGAAACCTTCAGGCTGTGACATATAAATTTCTTCACTCAAATTGCCATTCAGAAAAGCAGTCTTGACGTCAAGGTGATCAATCTTCAGATCTAATTCAACCGCAAGAGACAACAGCATTCTCAACGAACTATGTCGCACAACCGGAGAAAAAGTATCCATGTAGTCAATTCCGAACTTTTGGGTAAAACCCTTTGCAACCAATCGCGCTCTATAACACGCCACTTTGCCATTGGCGTCACGTTTGATTTTAAACAACCATCGATTCTTGACAATATTCTTGTCTGCCGGTCTGTCAACTAGCTCCCAAGCCTCATGCTTATTGAACGAATTA
The DNA here is from genome assembly GCA_949152445.1 of Cerastis rubricosa. NCBI lineage: Eukaryota > Metazoa > Arthropoda > Insecta > Lepidoptera > Noctuidae > Cerastis > Cerastis rubricosa. The sequence continues at coordinate 12,806,689 of OX424533.1, forward strand.
ATCTCATCTTGCATAGCTTGCCACCAAAGCTTACTATCACTCGATTGCAAAGCTTCCTTGACATTCGTCGGCTCACTCACCTCTGTCTCGAGCGCAGACATCGTCTTCGGTACTCTCGGCCGTAAATTATAGGCTGGTCCGTCAGATGGTGGCTTCCGTGGCATTCTGGTTGTATCATTAGATGAACTCAGCACCTGCTCGTCAGCCTCAAACCACACTTCAGGCGCTACCGGTCTCTCCGCCTCAACCTCAGCCTCTACGGTTGGTAGTGATGGCATCTCCACCTCAAGCTCAGTCCCAGACTGATCACGAACATCCGCATCTTCAACGGTATCTCCGTCATCACTAGTCGGAAAGAAGATCTCCACGGGCCGTTTACTCTTGACACCTGGAAAAATTGTTTCGTTAAAAACAACATCACGACTACGAAAAACTATATTTTTCGCCGAATCGTAGAGCCTATATCCATTACCGTCATAGGGAAGAAATATACAACGCTTGCTTTTTGGTTCAAGCTTATTCCGCTTCACTTTATCAACGTGAGCATAAGCTTCGCAGCCAAACACACGTAAGTGTTTCAAGCTAACCTTCTTACCTGTCCAGGCTTCCTCAGGAGTTTGCCCTGAGAGCCTTTTCGAAGGTGACACATTTATTAAATGTGCAGCAGTACCGGCAGCTTCTGCCCAAAAGTTGTGGTCTAGGTTCGAAGTATACAAGAGGCACCTTACTTTTTCTAGGAGGGTCCTGTTTAGCCTTTCCGCACAACCGTTCAGTTGAGGACTGTAAGGCACAGTTACCTGATGGACTATCCCCTTACCTTTCAAAAAGCCTCCAAGGTCTCTGTTCACATACTCGGTCCCATTGTCCGACCTCAAAACTTTAACTTTGTCACCAGTCTGAGTTTCGACTAGCTTAATAAAGTTTTTCGTGTATTCACTCACCTCGCTCTTACGCTTCAGGAAATACACGAACACCTTCCTCGAATGATCATCCAAGAATGCCAGGATATACCTCTTGCCTCCAAGCGAATTCACCGGCAACGGACCACACAAATCGGTATGGATTAAATCCAACCGCTTTGCAGCTACAGACTTCTCAGGATGGCTGGGAAAAGGAAACCGAGCTTGCTTTCCCTTTAAACAAACTTCACAGGCAACGTCTTTACAAGGGTCGTCCTGAAAACTAATATCATTAGCAAGTCCCTGCCTCAAAAGCTTCATATTGTTGGCGCTTAAATGGCCAAGTCTTTGATGCCAAGTTGCAGTGCTAATAGTAAGATTCGCCCGTAGACTGCAGGTCTGAAGTCTGTAAGCCCCTCCAACGTCATTTGCCTTAATCAAAACATCGCCCAGCTTAGAAATTGTACAACCAGTAGTATCAAAATTAACAATACAACCATTCTTAATCAATTGCGAAACAGATATGAGATTTACAGACAGCTTAGGTATATACAACACATCAGTTAACGTCGCGCTATCCGACAACTTAACAGTACCTATACCTGTACACCACAGTTTATCTCCACTAGCAATGGTGACGTGACCATCTCGCAATTTGAAGTCTGTCATCAAATCACGCCTGCCAGTCATGTTATTTGTAGCCCCCGAGTCTATGTACCACGAAGATTCCGAGTCAGTTCCAGTACTATATGCTGATAAGACACAGTTTCCTGAAGAATCCTTCGCGTTCCGGCAGTCTTTCTTCAGATGTCCTTTTTGTCTGCACTTCCAGCACCACGGTTCTCTCTTTCTAGCGGAATAATTCTTCGCTTTTGACTCATCCTTGTGCTGCTGCGCTTTTCTCGTCCAGGAGTCACTCGTACTAGCGCCTTTTCTTGTAGAATACAAGCACTCACTCGAATCTCCACGAGTAGTCCAACGTTGATCCTGTAGCAGTTTCGATTTGACTAGATCAGCAGTAATGACGGCTCCCGAATGCTCTAGTGCCATGATCATGGGCTCGTACTCTGTCGGTAAACCTTTGAGCATCAAAGCACCAAGAAACTCGTCATCAACAGGTTTGTTCATATTCGCCAATTGCTGCGCTAATGACAATACTTCATTGACGTAAGCTTCCATGCTAGAATAGTTCTCCAGTTTGACAGCGCACAAGTTCTGAAGAGTTCTCACTTTTGAACCGAGTCCTTTATCATCATATGCACTATAATCATACCTCAGAAGGGAGTCATAGAATTGAAACAACGAATTAATCAACGCAATAACAATATTTATTGCAAATTATTCAGCCTAGTTCAGAACATATCACATTAATTTACTAACCTTAAGCTTATCAATTGGGTGCCTCGTTTTTGACTGATCATGTCGTTTTTTTAAAACTGACAATTCACATCACTGTCAAAATGATTTTATAACTGCCAGTGACACTATGAAGGATTTAAAATGCCAAAAAGGTAACTCGACTATAACAAGCTAATCCATGGACTTACTCACATAGATAAGTCTTGTTACAGTCGGCCATCCTTCAAGAACGAGTCCCTTCGTTCCTTAATGTAAGAACATATAAAAAAAACGTATTATTAATTTGATGAGTAACTTCTATCTATCAAATAATTATTAATCATTAACGATTCTAAAACATAACAAGTAAATAATTAGACTAGGTATTATTTAACAAAAATAAATATTCTCAATAATAAAAAATAAAAAAAAACATATTCTGGATCATAACTAAGGTTTATTTTATAGCTCGAGCGATGTGAATGCTACTTCCTTCACTCTCACACCGCTTCAGCCGCAATGTTTTGAACTACTCATGGGCGACGAGTTCATACGCCAATCCTGCCCAGTTCAACATTCTCACTAAATCTATCATCATATCTATTGCTGAGCGAAATGAGGCTACTTCCTTCACCATCACTCCGTCATCAGCAGCAGTATTTTGAGCCAATCCTGGGCGGCGAATCCCAACGCCAATCCTGCCCGACTCAAAGCACCCTCACTTATCTCTAAGCGACTGGCAAGTTCATATGCCAGACGCCATATCATATAGTTCGTACATCGCAAATCGCAATAATTCCAAATTATAATTTAAGTTAAATACAACACAAATAAATTAATCAATTAAATTAATCCAACAACTCACATTAACAATATTATTCCTTTTGATTGCTATCACTATCATCGTCATTTTCATCGCTGGACGAGCAAGCAGGGGCATTAAAACTCAACCATGGATAAATTTTATCAATAGCAACAATTGTTTCGTACTTTGCCCCTTTTCGAGTTAGAGGGGTGTCCACAACAAGGAAACGATCGTTTGGTAAGACTTTCTTTATCCTGTATGGACCCTGACACTTCGCTTCTAACTTTTTAGATTGGCCCGGCGTCGATACTATTGCCCTAATTATCCTAACCAGATCGCCTTCCTTATAATTCGTGGCTGCTTTTCTGTGTTTGTCATACCGATTCTTATTTTTCTCTTGATTTCTTTTAATTCGTTGACTCGCTTCAGACCTAATTTCTTCTAAACTTTGATTACCACTCTTTCCTATGTCATCAATTACGTTATTTAATATGCCCTGGCTCGGGTTCGTGACCGTTCTACCTAACAACAGCTCCGTAGGTGTTTTCCGTGTTACGTCATGAACCGTAGTATTAAGTCCTAGCTGAATGTCCGGCAGAAATTCGTCCCACGAACTTTTGTCCTTACCGTGAGCCATGGACCCCAGGGATGCGAGGATCGTCCGGTTATAACGTTCAACCTGCCCATTTGCTCTTGGTGTGGCAACGGAATTGAGGATGTGTTTTGCCCCAATCGACTGCACGAATATCTTAAACTTTTTGCTTGTAAAACTTGTGCCTCTGTCTGTTATGAGACGGGTGGGAGACCCAAAGTAACTAAAGAGAGTTTTCATTGCTTTTATACTCTCTTTGGTTTTCGTACTCCGAACAGGTGTAATGCTGACGTATTTTGTAAAGGCGTCGACTATCACAAGTATGTAAGTGTAACCTCGCTTGCTTCGTGGAAAAGGACCCAAGTGGTCCGCATGTAAAGTGTGAAACGGTATCTCTATTTTTGGAATCGGGTGAAGTAATCCCTCTTTGCTTCCCGAAGGCAGTTTATGGTGAGCACACTCAAGGCAAGCAGCTACGTATTTTTTTATGAAGTTTCGCATCTTCGGGAACCAAAAAAGAGATTTAATTCGGTCTAATGTCTTCTCAAAGCCAAAGTGACCTACATCATCATGGTTCGATTTCAAGAGTTGCCACCGCACGCCTTTTGGGACCACCCATCTGGTAACACCTTCACGTATAGTCCTAAACACTCGTCCGTTTTTAATTGTGTACTCTTTATAAATACCTGCTATTTTAGATGTTTCCGGGTCTTCTAGAACATCTTTAATACGTCTAACTTCTTCATCGGAAGACTGTACCGTAGAAATCCAGTCCTCAGTACTAACCGACATAATGTCGAGAACGTGAATGTCTTCAGATGGTACTGAGACTGGGCCCCTACTAAGTGCGTCTACATGTGACATTCTTTCACCAGGACGATACTCGATTTCACAGTCGAATTCTAAAAATTGAATCCACCATCTAGATATGCGAGGTATGAGATCTCTCTTGGTGAAAGTAGAGCGTAACGCGTTGCAGTCGGTTATAATAGTAAACTTTATTCCAATAAGGTATGTGCGGAATTTGTTCAAAGCACAAACGACTGCAAGTGTCTCTAACTCGAATGAGTGTAATTTCATCTCGTCAACTGATGTTTGACGACTAAAGTATGCTATTGGCCGCCAGGGGTCGGAATCTTTTCTCTGTAATAAGATACCTGCAACTCCGAATTTACTCGCGTCGGTGTGTAATTGCGTTTCGGCGTAGGGGTTGTATAAAGCTAGAACAGGTCTTTCAGTTAGGTGCTTCTTAATGGATTGAAAAGATTCCGTTTGTACAACACCCCAGCTCCAAGGTGTGTCCTTTTTCAAAAGGTTTGTCAAAGGCCTAGCAATCAATGCAAATCCTTCTACAAACCTTCTAAAAAAACTAGCGAGTCCAAGAAACCTCCTAACCTCATGTTGATTTCTGGGAGCAGGAAATTTCGACACCGCTTCGATCTTTTGGGCCCCAGGTCTGATACCATCTTTATCTATTTCAAATCCAAGAAAATCGATTCGTTCTTGGAAGAAATGACATTTTTCCATCTTAAGAGTAAACCCTGCCTCACGTAGGAGATCTAAGACTTCTTTGAGGCGTTTTAGTCCTTCCTCAAAATCTCTTGAGGGAATCATAATGTCGTCCATATATATAACTATATATCCGACTTTGGCCTTACTAAGGACCTTGTGGATCGCTCTTTGGAAAACTGCTGGGGCATTTGCCAGCCCGAAGGGCATACGATTGTACTCGTACTGTCCGTCGGGTGTGACAAATGCAGTTTTCTCTCTAGATTGCTCGGCTACGGGAATTTGATGATAGCCTGAGGCCAAATCAAGTGACGTGAATAATAATTGACCTGAAAGCTGATCCAACAAGTCATCAATTCTTGGCAAGGGATAGTGATCTCTTTTGGTGCGGCTATTCAGGGCGCGGTAGTCAACGCAGAGACGCTTTTCGCCTGATTTCTTTTTGACTAGGACAATTGGACTAGCGTAAGGGGAGCTAGACTCTCGCACTATACCATGGTCGATCATATCACCGACCATGTCCTGAACTAGTTTACGCTCAGAATAAGGTAAGCGGTACGGCCTATAAACAACGGGAGTGGAATCTTTGAGATGAATTTCCATTTCCGTAACGTTGGTAAATCCTAAGTCGTGCATACCAGTAGAGAAGCAGTCCTTATAATTTTCTAGCAATTCAATGCATTGACGTTTTTGATCTCCCGAAAGCTGTTTTCCGCAATTAGGAGTGACAGCGACGTGATTATTCAAACTGTTCGTAATTCTTAAAACATGTAAGTCTAAATTCCTCGATCCTAAAAACTGAGCGCGTGTAATGAGGGTGTTTTCTTTGAAGTTCACTGGGTTAGAACCAACATTTTGAACTAATAAATTGCATTCAGAATTATGAATTTCATATTCTCCCGGTAGCAGATAGTACTCATGACCCGCACAACCCCTAACTGATCCACCTACATAAATTTTCCCGGTACAAGCAACATTTGACCTTACAGGGACTGACACCATCTCACCGATGTCTACTGTAACATCACAAGTTGTATCGAGATGTAACTTAGAATAGTGATCTAGTCCTACCCTTTCAAATATTAGCTCTGTTGGAGTTTTAATAATCTTAAGTGAAGGTCTTTCGGTAAAGCTATGTCCAAGCAACACGTCATAATTTATTAAATGATCATCTACAATAAACACTTCGACATCTCTTTCCGAAACACCTTGCACATCTATATTCACTAAAGTACGCCCTAGTGGTAGGTATGGAACATTCCCTAGCCCTCTCAAATATGGCCCATTAACGCCTTCCCAGTTCAATCCCAATCTTAAAGCATTATCTTCGCGAATTAATGTTGCCTCACTTCCTAAATCCAATTGGCACACCGTAGCGATTCCGTTAATATTTATCATAACCTTGTATTTGTCGTTACTATTTTCAGTGAAAGAAACCTCAAGGATTTCCTTATCTTTTGAAGGATTCTTTTGATCCTTTAATCTAGGACAGTTGGAATTGTCATGTCCCATAAAATGACAGTTAGTGCACTTGACGATCGGTTTAGGGCACTTAAAGCTGGGGTGACCGATACCCCGACAGTTAAAGCACTTAATTTGCCCTCTCACGTCATTATCTTTGTTTAACGGCGTATTATTATTCTTTGCCGAGCTATTACCTAACGATGTGTAGCTAGGACGCTTATCCTTATTAAAATCTTTGTTAGAGTCAGACTGATTTCTATTATGATATTTAATAGTCTTAAAGAATTCAAGTACATCTTCCGGTTTATCAAATTTTGCTGCTTGAGCACCCACACGAACTCCCCTGTCTTCAATCCCATAAAGTAAACAATCCACTGCTTGCTTCCCAAATATCTTACATCTGTTCAGTAAATTTATTTTCGCAAAATAGTAAAGTTCGTAAGATTCTCCTGAGCGTGCCCGTCTATTAAGCATATCTGTCAACAGTTCCGCATAATTTTCGGTTGCAGGAAATGATTCCTTTAACATCAACTTCCATTCAAGCCAAGTATGCTTAATAGAGGGTAGACCCTGGAACCATGTCTTAGCCAGTCCGGTGAGTTTAGGCAGGGCATAGTGAACCGTTTGCTTATCATTCCAATTATAAATTTCGGAACATTCATCGACTTTATCAAGCCAGATATGAATAGTCTGTTCTTATGACATAGGGTCAAAGTCTGGAACGATGTTATTCAAAGTTTTTTTTTTTTTTTTTATTTATATATATATGCTATCTGTCCATTTTCTGACATTCAGCATCTTTTGTGTTATAGTTGGTGTTCAGTCATGCTTGGTATGCGCCCAGTGGTGCATCCACATCAATCAGTTTTATGGTGTGCCACTTTTCAAAGTATCAGGTCTTGTGGAGTTTGTCTTTTAAGCCTCTTGAATGTCTTGGTTTTCATCAAGTTTGATGCCAGTTTATTAGGATGAGTAGTAATCCTATTTTTGTAGGCACTGACTGCTTGCATGATTTGTTCCTTCACCTTTGGTATTTTTAGGTCTCGATGTAAGCTATCATTAGTCATGTACCATGGTGCATTAGTTATAATCCTAAGCATTTTTGACTGAAACCTTTGGAGTATGTCAATGTTTGAATTCGCTGCCGTGCCCCACAGCTGTATTCCGTATGTCCAGATAGGCATTATGATACACTTATAAATCCTAAGCTTATTTTCCAGAGAGAGCTTGGATTTTTTTGATAGTAGCCAATAGTGTTTCCTTAGTTGTAGGCTCAATGCTTTACGCTTCGTGAATATATGTTTTCGCCAGGTTAGTCGCCGGTCTAAGTACATTCCAAGGTATTTAGCTTCTTCCGCTTGGGGAATCACAACATTATTTAGTCGTACACGTGGGCATGTGTCTCTTCTTGTAGTGAACGTAACATGTACGGATTTGGTTTCATTTGCCTTTATTCTCCATTCTCTTAGCCAGTTCGAAATTTCATCTAAGCTTGTCTGCAATAACTTTGATGCCTGGGCGGGATCTTCATGCACAGCTAGTGTAGCAGTGTCATCGGCAAACGTGCCTAAGACTACTCCTTCTGACACGGGGAGATCAGCTGTATATAGAAGATAAAGAATGGGACCCATTACACTGCCTTGAGGAACTCCTGCCCGAATTTCGTGCAGTCCAGTTATTTCATTGCCTTGTTTTACAAAGAAGTACCTCTTTTCTAAGTAAGATTTTATAAAAATGTAGTAATTTATTGGAAGTGTTTTTTTAATTTTATATAAAAGGCCCTCATGCCAGACTCGATCGAAAGCCTGTGATATGTCTAAAAAAGCAGCCGAGCAGTATTTTTTTTCTTCATATGTTACATGAATTTTTTCGACCAGTCGATGTATTTGTTCTATAGTTCCATGACTTTGTCTAAACCCGAATTGATGGTCAGGTAACAATGAGTTTTGGTCTATCAGTGGTCTTAGCCTTTTCATGAACAATGTCTCTAGCAGTTTTGAAGGAATAGGCAACAAGCTAATGGGCCGGTAGGATTTCACGTCCCCTGGGCACTTTCCAGGCTTGGCTATCATAATAATTTGAGCTACTTTCCATTGAGAGGGTACGTACCCCTTCAAGAGCATTGCGTTGTATAAAGCGGTGAGGAAAGTAATGCCTGCTTCAGGAAGTTCCTTCAATGTTTTTGCTGTAATTAAATCATATCCAGGTGCTTTGTGTTCATTTAGTTTATTGATGGCAGTTCTTACTTCATTTTTGGTAACTGTTTCCAGAGGCAAGTCAAGTTGGTATGTTTGCTGTAGATATGATGTTATTTTACTATGCAATGTTTGTGATCCTTGAGCATCGTTAGGTGTAAATACTTTGCTTAGGTGTTCGGCAAAGGTTTGTGCCTTTTCGAAGTCACTTTTGGCCCATGTGTTATCGCTTTTGCGTATTGGTGCTTGGCTTGCTACAGGTCTTTTAAGCTTTTTTGTTGCTCGCCAGAGAGAATAATTTGAAAATAATTTGATTCAAAGTTGAGCTAGAAAACGATTCACGATCCCCTGCTTTACTCTTAAAAAGTTTCAAAAAGAAATCTTCAAAAAGGTCCTTCGTCATATATTTAGTTTTCTTGTAGCCATGCGCTTCGTGTTTTTCAACACTAGGCGTGTGTCGTTTAGTGGGGGTGATTAAGGAACGGTATCGAGTTGAGCTTTTATTCCTAGTATTTGCCTGCGCACGATTACTCGGTTTAGGCTCAGGCGTCTCGAAACGCCTACGTGACTTGTTCCGTTCCGTTAATCTTTCTCGTCCTTTGCGTACCTGGTTTTCAAGGGTTCTTAATTTTTCCTTTTCCCTGGACAGCTCACGTTCCTGCTCGAGTAACGTTCGCGTGCTGTTCGTGCTTCGGCTTCTCAGCTGATGACGCGTTGAACTGCTGAGCCGACGGTCACGAGCTGGACTGCGCCTCCGAGATCCTTGTGTTCGTTGTTGGCCATCACTACGGCCACTACGACTGCGGCTACGGCTGCGCCTCTCGACTTCCCCTAGGACTCGCTTCCGACTACAGGATGATTCACTATAGATCCTCTGTCTTCTGTAGTCGCGAGAAGGGTTGCTGGTGCGTCGTTGTTCTTTGTCGCTCATTTTTCTGAAACTCAGAACATTTTGTTAATGTATTGCGAACAAATCTTGCAACACACACAGTCATTCAATTTAAATTTTAACGAATATTTTCAAAAAGAAACTGTTGAACGCATCTGCTTTTTAATCACCAAATTGGAGTTCACAATGTTATTATACATTTCATGTAATGTTAGACCACTCATTTTCTTATTGTAGTTACGTTGATTTTCCGTTTAAATTTGAATATAATTTTGCTTATTCGGCGGTCGAGCTCGTGGGGTGGTTCACCACGAAACAAAATGTCTCGCCAATCCCACTTCAGAGATATAATCATACCTCAGAAGGGAGTCATAGAATTGAAACAACGAATTAATCAACGCAATAACAATATTTATTGCAAATTATTCAGCCTAGTTCAGAACATATCACATTAATTTACTAACCTTAAGCTTATCAATTGGGTGCCTCGTTTTTGACTGATCATGTCGTTTTTTTAAAACTGACAATTCATATCACTGTCAAAATGATTTTATAACTGCCAGTGACACTATGAAGGATTTAAAATGCCAAAAAGGTAACTCGACTATAACAAGCTAATCCATGGACTTACTCACATAGATAAGTCTTGTTACAGCACGTTCCAGTGCATTCCAGGCGTCTTTCGCCGTATCCGCTGACATCAAATGTGAAAAACATGACTTTTCAACGCTCAAGCAAATTTTAGATTTTGCAATTTCGTCACGTCGATTTTTCACTTCGGACGTTGTTTTGTCATCCTTACCGTAACCGCTTATACAGATCCATAAATTGTCGTGAATCAATGCATTTTTCATAACAAATTTCCACTCGACGTAATTTTCACGTCCGCGTAATTTTTCATGTGAAAAACTATGATTTTTCGTTTCCGACATATTTACAATATCGTTGCACTATTTTTGCTGTGCCATAACCAGATAAAAATCATATTTAAACACGTATTTGGTGTAAAATATAAACAGAATTTATTTAGCACAAGACATGACATAAAAAAACTTTTTGACCAGTAACAGAACACAATCTCAGTCATTACAATAAATTGGAGTCGGCCAGGATTAGTAATAAGGTTTTAACCCTCCAACAATTTGTAATACCAAAAAATAATACTGCTGTAGCCCTCTGACGGTTATTAGTACTTACACAAGCTCACTGTTTAATATTACACCTGCAGTTTATATTTTTAATCACGACAGTCGTGTTATGCCTGCGAATTGTAATGAAAATTCATATATTCATCCCAAGTACGTACCCGTATTTTAATTAGTTTTCCGTTTGCCGTTTTGTGTTGATGTGACGTATATTTTGCCGCTTATTAATATTTTTGTGCTTTTATACTGATTTAAGCATCATGTTTATCGTAAATAAAGTTTCTTCTTTTTTTCTAGTTGACTGACCAAAATAACTTCTCAAAAAGATACTTTATTACTATTTGGGTTAATATTTTTAGCTTTACTGCAGTAGTGATCTATTTTTGTGGCGAACTGAACAAGCTACTAACCTTAAAAATATAAGAACCTCATTATAAATACAGTCGCCACCCTGGCCACCTGCACTTAAAATAATCATGGCATGCCATTAGAGTTTTCTTTTTAACCATTTCTTTTTCAGCATTTTAAATGGTTTCCATTTTTTTATGACTACATAATATGCCTGTATTTCATTTTTAGTCTAATAGATGCAACCTTTTTGTTGCAATATTAATTAATTTAGTATCAAAGAACAAGTTTTTTTGGAAGATCGTATTCATTTTTGTCACTGGATCAGTCCGGCAGAGGCGATATTCATTAATTCTACACAGGGTGTCATGATCAATACGGAGAGTATGTCGTGTAATATTGAGAGATGAGGAGGTACCTAAACAACGAGTCGGGAATTAAAAAATTAAACACAAGTAGAGTCAGCGCCACTATCAACTTATCGCTGAGAGGTTGACTTTTTTACCTGGACTTAAGTATAGTTCCTAAGCTATTCTTGCGACAAAGTATTTCGTTGATACAACAAGAGAAGCAGGAACTGCCATACGTCATAAGTACCTATCATGGACCTCTGATAATAATGATGAAAGGATAAGATGATCGTTCAAAATAAAAACCTTTTATATAATGTGTCCAAGTGAAAGTAACATTACACTTATGATGGGCCAAAGCAAACAAAGCCCCCTGTTGTCATTTTCCTGATAGGTTGACATGATATTATATTATGGTATTCAAACGTTACTTAGATGGCACCCCACGACGACGGTATATCATTCGCCTTCCTTAGGTATATTAGGTAGTGTAGCGTAAATAAAAATAAAAGTCGTCACTGCTACATGTTAAAACGTATAATTTTGCTGTTATAAAAAAAAAACTAATACAATTTTTTATAAAAAAAATTTAAAAGGATCAAAAAAAGGAATTAAATAATGGACGACATGTAATATAATTTTATGTAAAGCAGCGAAATGGGTTGTTCAGAATTGTATAAAATCTGTAATTTTGAAAATTAAAACAAGGTGAGAAAGGGGTTGCAACGCCTACTCAGCCCTAGGCGCGATCAAAATGTATACGAGTTTAAATATTACACCGGAAAAAATACATTGCGCGACCTTTTGACACGAATAGGGTTTAAATAAATTAAATGATTGTACAACAAAAAAAAAAAAAAAGAGAAACTATACTATTGCTAAAGATTTAAAAAAAGGATTAAAACAAAATTTGTTCCCTGAAGGTCCGGATCCTCGCTCGAAATCGGATCTTCGCTGTTGCTCCGGGTCTCAGGCGGCAAGCCTCGGGCCAACCGCCAGTACGCGTCTCCCGACCCCTGGTCGGCCTTGAGTCGCGGCGCCGAAAGTATATGGGTCACTAGATCTTAGCTAGGATAAAAATCCTAGAACCGATTCTGAGCGAATCGGTTCTTGGTGAAATCACTGATAACCGACTATACAGTACAGCACTACAAAATTTATCTTTCTTAGGTCCTTTTTTACTTTATCAATTAAATTACGAAACGGAATAATATGTCTGTTATTTCCAAAGATTTTGTCGTCCATCTGAGAAAAATTTTCCTCTGTCACATCCATGGAATCGTCAAATTTTTAAATTTGAACCGAAGTAAGAAAAAGTAAATTGATTAGAAATGAGGTCGACTTACACGAACAGAATAGTTTTTATTCAGCCGAAAACAGCGTGATAATGCTGCAATACCCTCTTTCTAAGAAAAAAAGGACGTAAGTACGAGTGAGAAAGAAGAAAAAAAACTGGATCAGGCAAAAACAAAAAAAAACAGGCATCATATCTGAATCAAACGATATCGAAGTGCAACAAATACTGAATAAACACGGAGGCCACCATATCTAAACGTTATCCGCGCGAACTCGCGATATCTCAATTACATCTATGGAGAATATGAAAGAAAATAACGAACTCCTAAATCTAAATATATATTGTTCAGTTAGAGCCAAACTCTAACCTGCCACATCCTTACAATTAGTAAACTTTAGATCTAAGTAAAATTAACCTAACTTAACATAAGACTTAACTATTACCTATCAACTATAAGAAAAAACTTGGGAATCCCCAAAAATAAATAACGTGAACACGTAAAGTCCAACCTCTAGTTATAGAAACTAAGACAAGTTGAACAAAAAAAAACTAAGTTTAAGAAAGAAAACCTAAATTAATTAAGTCAAAGAAGAACTCAAGACAGAACTTAAATCAGAGAACTCAAGTCATAAAACTCAAGTTTAAATTCAAATTTAAAATTAAATGTTGAATGTCACGCCATCTGTGTTAAACTAAAAGAAACAAAATAACCTTAGAACACAAGTTGACATAACACAGAAATAAACAGATGTCACTATTAACAGATAATCTATGAAGTTTTTAATCTAATCGAAAAACTATGCAAAGAAATATTCCAAAGAGGAAAAAGGATTAGAAAGCAAATGTCAATGTCAAAATGGAACAAAGAGAATTTAATCCAATTTATTTTAAGATATCTTTGATATGATATTGTCCGGAGTGGACTGAATCACAATCCTGTAGCAAATAGGTGGTCCTTGAAATGACTCTTATTACACGGCACTTAATAAAACGTGGAGCAAGCTTCCCAGAGAAAAAATCACCTCCAGAAGACTTGGAAAAATTCCTTCTCCATACAGTATCACCAACATTTAGAGTGACAGCTGATCGATTAGAATTATATGCACGAGAGTTACGGAGAAAAGCTAAAGAAAGATTATCAGCAACCTTTGCATAAACTTCGCTGAGAGAGGATAGGTTTGAAGCATGACGAGCCCGACTGTCTGCCAAATTAGAGCTTCGAGTCTGACTATTTACATGACTGCTATCCATATGGACCTCTCTACCAAGCATAAGAAAGTTAGGCGTAAAACCAGTAGCTAGATTAACACAAGAATTGAGGTAAAGCTTCACTTTAGGTAACATTTTAGCCCAACTTCTTTGGTTTTCACCAACCAAAATACCTAAACATGTTATAACGCTTTGGTTGTATCGCTCAACCGTATTTGCTTGGGGTGTATAATATGGCGTAAAAGTAGGTGATTGAATATGGAAAGATCTGAGAAAATTAAGGAATTGATTACTACGAAAAACTGTAGCGTTGTCACAAAGAATAGTACGCGGAACCCCAAAATTAAAGAAAATTTCAGACTCTAACGCTTTTATAACAGAAAGAGCGTCAATCCTTTTCAGAGGAACTAACCAAACATATTTGGAAAAAACATCTACCATAGAAAGGATATATTTATAACCATAATAAGCGCAGGGCAACGGACCAATTATATCGATAGAAATCATCTGTAAGGGCAAGGAAACCTCTTTAGGGTAACACATCTGACCGCGAGGTTGTGTGTTCGAAATTTTATAGGCTTTACAAACCTCACATTGACTTAACGTCGAAGTAACGTCACGGAACATATTTGGCCAGTAGAACAACTCCCTAAGCTTTAGATACGTTTTAGTAACACCGGGATGTATCGAAGGAAATCTATTGTGAATTTCCCAAATAGCGTCTGGAACCTTTTCAGCTGGTAACACCACACGCCATGGTTCAGAAGATAAAGGACTAGAAACAGGCATGCGTCTCATAAGGATACCGTTATTTATAGCGTATGCTGGGAACATTTGTGGTGTATCTCGAGCACCTATATATATCTTCTTATACCAACGGTCATTAGTATGTTCAGGACCCTGGTCAAATGACACAGGATTAGCATGGATCCTGGAAAGAACATCGGGGACTATATGTTGCGAACCTTTACGATGCACAATATCAAAAGTATATTGGGAGATAATAGTAGCCCAACGAGCTAAACGACCAGATGGGTTGTTAAGAGAGAGGAGCCACTTAAGAGCCATATGGTCTGTTATGACAGAAAACTTCATACCATCTAAATAACATCGAAAATGTTTAATTGAATCCAAAACTGACAAGAGTTCACGCTCTGTAGTACTATAATTACGTTCAGTTTGAGAGAATAAACGCGAATAATAGGCGATTGGATGTTCCACATCGTCTATCTTCTGTGTCAGTACCGAACCAAGACCAACAGCTGACGCATCACACTGCAGGATGAATGGCTTCGAGAAATCAGGACATGCCATAACAGGCGTATCAATTAGCGCTTGTTTCAACTGAGTGAAAGCTTGATCGGCTGCATCGTTCCAACTTATTGGATCATTACCCTTTCTCTTACCGATAAGGGCAGTAAGCGGAGCAATTATAGAAGAAAACCCTTTAACGAAACGCCTATAATAGGAACACATACCAATGAAACCGCGTAATGACTTAGCTGAAGTAGGAGTAGGATAATCTTTAATAGCATCAAGTTTGCCGGGATCGGTTTGAAGACCCTTTTCATTAACAATATAACCCAAATATTTTAGTTCGCTTTTACAAAACTCGCATTTTTTTAAATTTATAGTTAAGCCTGCTTCTTTAAGTCGAGCAAGCACCTTCCTGAGCAGCGCCATATGACTAGAGAAATCTTTAGACACGATTATCAAGTCGTCGACGTACCCAAAAATACAGTCGTCGCTGGTAGAAGTAAACTCGAAATTCACGATCATATCAGTAAGGCGTTGCATCTCCGAAGCAGCGTTCGTTAGACCAAAAGGCATCCTAACAAACTCAAAGAGACCACGTTGTGGAACAATAAACGCTGTTTTCTCACAACTTTCTCTATCAGCGAGTGGAATTTGCCAGAAAGCACTTCTAAAATCCAATGAGCTAATATATCTAGCACCACGAAGGTTGTCGAGGATATCGTGAATACGGGGAAGAGGATATGAATCTCTAACTGTCACACTATTCAGTTTTCTATTGTCGACACAAAACCGAACAGAACCATCTTTTTTTGTCACCATTACCACTGGACTAGCCCATGAAGAACGAGATGGACGAATAACACCCATACCTAACATTTTGTCAATCTCTTCATTGAGAATCTTCAACTTGACAGGGGATAAGGGATAATATCTTTGACGGATAGGGTAACCCGTAGTATTAATTTTATGGGACAACCAAGATGTTTTACCAAGACCAACTTTTTCCGAAGAGATAACTTCGTACTCTTTAATAACTTGTTGAAGACAAGCTTCTTGATCCGGCGATAGGATGTTACGAGGATGAATATAACGGACCTCGCTGACAGAGGAAACTTGAGGGGAAGAGTGCTGAACAGAAGGGATAAACATATTACCATCAATATTTTTATTAAAAGCCTGACTAAAAATAGACGTCAAACCGAATTTATTCCAAAATTCGATACCTAAAATAACAGAAGATGACATCGAACTTGCAACTAAAAACTCATGAATAAAAGTTGTACCATTAAATTTAACTGGAAGGTACACAGAACCAAGAATATCAATCGGCGAATTATTAGCCGATATAACACGGGGACAAGCGTCTTTTGATGTCAAAGAAACACCAAGTTGCTGAATAAAATTATCGCTAACAAGCGACATCTGAGCACCAGAGTCGAGCAATGCTTTAACAACTCTACCACATAATAATACTTCTATAAACGGTCGGTTATCAAATGAATCTGAAGTAAACACTGGGGATACTGTACGGAAAGAAGCGTATCGCCAGTGGTTTATGCATTTTTTGGATTACATTTCGGACATTCCCTAGTAATAAATCCAGGAGTGCGACACTTAAAACAAATCATGCCTGTGATCTCTGGGCAAGAACGGTAAGAATGACCAACTTTGTTACATTTTAAACAAAGCTGAGACTGACTACAACCAGGACAAATCTGAGAGTTACTAGATGTTGGCTGATGGGAAGTTTTGTTCAGCTGTTGGTCTTGGTTCGGTACTGACACAGAAGATAGACGATGTGGAACATCCAATCGCCTATTATTCGCGTTTATTCTCTCAAACTGAACGTAATTATAGTACTACAGAGCGTGAACTCTTGTCAGTTTTGGATTCAATTAAACATTTTCGATGTTATTTAGATGGTATGAAGTTTTCTGTCATAACAGACCATATGGCTCTTAAGTGGCTCCTCTCTCTTAACAACCCATCTGGTCGTTTAGCTCGTTGGGCTACTATTATCTCCCAATATACTTTTGATATTGTGCATCGTAAAGGTTCGCAACATATAGTCCCCGATGTTCTTTCCAGGATCCATGCTAATCCTGTGTCATTTGACCAGGGTCCTGAACATACTAATGACCGTTGGTATAAGAAGATATATATAGGTGCTCGAGATACACCACAAATGTTCCCAGCATACGCTATAAATAACGGTATCCTTATGAGACGCATGCCTGTTTCTAGTCCTTTATCTTCTGAACCATGGCGTGTGGTGTTACCAGCTGAAAAGGTTCCAGACGCTATTTGAAGGAAATCTATTATTTTTTGTAGCGAAAATAAAAATAAAAGTCGTCACTGCTACATGTTAAAACGTATAATTTTGCTGTTATAAAAAAAAACTAATACAATTTTTTATAAAAAAAATTTAAAAGGATCAAAAAAAGGAATTAAATAATGGACGACATGTAATATAATTTTATGTAAAGCAGCGAAATACCTTGTTTTAATTTTCAAAATTACAGATTTTATACAATTCTGAACAATTTTGTAGCGAAAATAAAAATAAAAGTCGTCACTGCTATCTGTGTTAAAATAAAAGAAACAAAATAACCTGAGAACACAAGTTGACATAACACAGAAATAAATAGATGTCACTATTAACAGGTAATCTATGAAGTTTTTAATCTAATCAAAAACTTATGCAAAGAAATATTCCAAAGAGGAAAAAGGATTAGAAAGCAAATGTCAATGTCAAAATGGAACAAAGAGAATTTAATCCAATTTATTTTAAGATATCTTTGATATGATATTGAAAATAAAAATAAAAGTCGTCACTGCTACATGTTAAAACGTATAATTTTGCTGTTATAAAAAAGACTAATACAATTTTTTTTATAAAAAAAATTTAAAAGGATCAAAAAAAGGAATTAAATAATGGACGACATGTAATATAATTTTATGTAAAGCAGCGAAATGGGTTGTTCAGAATTGTATAAAATCTGTAATTTTGAAAATTAAAACAAGGTGAGAAAGGGGTTGCAACACCTACTCAGCCCTAGGCGCGATCAAAATGTATACGAGTTTAAATATTACACCGGAAAAAATACATTGCGCGACCTTTTGACACGAATAGGGTTTAAATAAATTAAATGATTGTACAACAAAAAAAAAGAGAAACTATACTATTGCTAAAGATTTAAAAAAAGGATTAAAACAAAATTTGTTCCCTGAAGGTCCGGATCCTCGCTCGAAATCGGATCTTCGCTGTTGCTCCGGGTCTCAGGCGGCAAGCCTCGGAGCCAACCGCCAGTACGCGTCTCCCGACCCCTGGTCGGCCTTGAGTCGCGGCGCCGAAAGTATATGGGTCACTAGATCTTAGCTAGGATAAAAGTCCTAGAACCGATTCTGAGCGAATCTATGGTGAGAAAAATACAGAAAAATTAACACCATGCTCCGAGAGAATCTTTTAAGCAGAAAAAATTTAAAATGTTTCAAATACATACCGGTTCTTGGTGAAATCACTGATAACCGACTATACAGTACAGCACTACAAAATTTATCTTTCTTAGGTCCTTTTTTACTTTATCAATTAAATTACGAAACGGAATAATATGTCTGTTATTTCCAAAGATTTGTCGTCCATCTGAGAAAAATTTTCCTCTGTCACATCCATGGAATCGTCATATTTTTAAATTTGAACCGAAGTAAGAAAAAGTAAATTGATTAGAAATGAGGTCGACTTACACGAACAGAATAGTTTTTATTCAGCCGAAAACAGCGTGATAATGCTGCAATACCCTCTTTCTAAGAAAAAAAGGACGTAAGTACGAGTGAGAAAGAAGAAAAAAACTGGATCAGGCAAAAACAAAAAAAACAGGCATCATATCTGAATCAAACGATATCGAAGTGCAACAAATACTGAATAAACACGGAGGCCACCATATCTAAACGTTATCCGCGCGAACTCGCGATATCTCAATTACATCTATGGAGAATATGAAAGAAAATAACGAACTCCTAAATCTAAATATATATTGGCAGGTTAGAGCCAATTTTTGTAGCGTAAATAAAAATAAAAGTCGTCACTGCTACATGTTAAAACGTATAATTTTGCTGTTATAAAAAAAAAACTAATACAATTTTTTATAAAAAAAATTTAAAAGGATCAAAAAAAGGAATTAAATAATGGACGACATGTAATATAATTTTATGTAAAGCAGCGAAATGGGTTGTTCAGAATTGTATAAAATCTGTAATTTTGAAAATTAAAACAAGGTGAGAAAGGGGTTGCAACGCCTACTCAGCCCTAGGCGCGATCAAAATGTATACGAGTTTAAATATTACACCGGAAAAAATACATTGCGCGACCTTTTGACACGAATAGGGTTTAAATAAATTAAATGATTGTACAACAAAAAAAAAAAAAAGAGAAACTATACTATTGCTAAAGATTTAAAAAAAGGATTAAAACAAAATTTGTTCCCTGAAGGTCCGGATCCTCGCTCGAAATCGGATCTTCGCTGTTGCTCCGGGTCTCAGGCGGCAAGCCTCGGAAATGATTGTACAACAAAAAAAAAAGAAACTTAAAAAAAAAAAAAAAAAAAAAAACAAAAATTGCAGCATTATCACGCTGTTTTCGGCTGAATAAAAACTATTCTGTTCGTGTAAGTCGACCTCATTTCTAATCAATTTACTTTTTCTTACTTCGGTTCAAATTTAAAAATTTGACGATTCCATGGATGTGACAGAGGAAAATTTTTCTCAGATGGACGACAAAATCTTTGGAAATAACAGACATATTATTCCGTTTCGTAATTTAATTGATAAAGTAAAAAAGGACCTAAGAAAGATAAATTTTGTAGTGCTGTACTGTATAGTCGGTTATCAGTGATTTCACCAAGAACCGATTCGCTCAGAATCGGTTCTAGGATTTTTATCCTAGCTAAGATCTAGTGACCCATATACTTTCGGCGCCGCGACTCAAGGCCGACCAGGGGTCGGGAGACGCGTACTGGCGGTTGGCCCGAGGCTTGCCGCCTGAGACCCGGAGCAACAGCGAAGATCCGATTTCGAGCGAGGATCCGGACCTTCAGGGAACAAATTTTGTTTTAATCCTTTTTTTAAATCTTTAGCAATAGTATAGTTTCTCTTTTTTTTTTTTTTTGTTGTACAATCATATTGCAGCATTATCACGCTGTTTTCGGCTGAATAAAAACTATTCTGTTCGTGTAAGTCGACCTCATTTCTAATCAATTTACTTTTTCTTACTTCGGTTCAAATTTAAAAATTTGACGATTCCATGGATGTGACAGAGGAAAATTTTTCTCAGATGGACGACAAAATCTTTGGAAATAACAGACATATTATTCCGTTTCGTAATTTAATTGATAAAGTAAAAAAGGACCTAAGAAAGATAAATTTTGTAGTGCTGTACTGTATAGTCGGTTATCAGTGATTTCACCAAGAACCGATTCGCTCAGAATCGGTTCTAGGATTTTTATCCTAGCTAAGATCTAGTGACCCATATACTTTCGGCGCCGCGACTCAAGGCCGACCAGGGGTCGGGAGACGCGTACTGGCGGTTGGCTCCGAGGCTTGCCGCCTGAGACCCGGAGCAACAGCGAAGATCCGATTTCGAGCGAGGATCCGGACCTTCAGGGAACAAATTTTGTTTTAATCCTTTTTTTAAATCTTTAGCAATAGTATAGTTTCTCTTTTTTTTTTTTTTTGTTGTACAATCATTTAATTTATTTAAACCCTATTCGTGTCAAAAGGTCGCGCAATGTATTTTTTCCGGTGTAATATTTAAACTCGTATACATTTTGATCGCGCCTAGGGCTGAGTAGGCGTTGCAACCCCTTTCTCACCTTGTTTTAATTTTCAAAATTACAGATTTTATACAATTCTGAACAACCCATTTCGCTGCTTTACATAAAATTATATTACATGTCGTCCATTATTTAATTCCTTTTTTTGATCCTTTTAAATTTTTTTTATAAAAAATTGTATTAGTTTTTTTTTTATAACAGCAAAATTATACGTTTTAACATGTAGCAGTGACGACTTTTATTTTTATTTTCGCTACAGTAGGTACTCAGTACCTAGTACGTGAACTTACCACATACTTCTAGGACATTAAACGTAGGGGGTATTTTAATAAGTCTTCCTTTTATGCAAAACATTTTACTTGCCTCAGGGCTTAGGTATTTTAAATATTCTTTGTAAATAATATAGTTTTAATATAAGTACGTACATACATAATTATTTCAAACGAACCCAAAACATAATAGCAAAAATTTGAGTAGGTAAACATGGTACCTATATAACCTTTAATAAGAACCTCCTTTTAAATTCAGAGCTAACTGCACCACGACTGGCCATTTAGTAAAAAAAAAAATACCATAGGTTTTTTTCTTTTTATTCTTGTTTTTATTGTGATAAATGGCATTCCTATATTGTTTCTACCAAGAAGTGCCTGCATTTGATTGGTTATTCTATAAAGAACAACAAATCAAATGCAGGCACATAAACCGAATCAATGTTCTTTACAGTATTTCAGGTTCTTTTAAATATTTGATTTTAGTATAACAGGTATATTGATTAAACTAAAAATCATAACTTAAAAACTTGAAGCATTCACTAATGTTGCGTAGGAAGTTACTGAAGAGAAAGCTAATTGGCGCAGTTCAGACCTTTTAAAATAGGCTAGGTACTCTACATAAAACAACAAATTTTAAAAAATCGTCACGTATTACCTACCGTCATTCCTTCACGACGATCACACGAAATACTCGAATAATTTTCTACTGCTGGGTTTGATGACCAAACAGATTAAAAACTTTTCTTATTTCACAAATAGCAATAATTAAAACAAACGACTATTTCGATGTAGTTGTTAGAATACTTATAACGGCAATGTTCACGCGATGTTACCATTAAAAGTGTAGTAAAATAAACATTTGTTGTGTGAACTAACCTAACCGGGAAACTTTTTCTTCACTCCCTACGGATTACGGGGAACTAGTTTGATGACAAAAACTGAGCTGGTAACACTGATCTGTTTTACAATATGGTTGACAGTTGCCCAAGTTAGCAAGATACATGGAACTAATAAGTTTACTAAGGCAAGATGATCATGAATCGGAATAGCCTGTAGTTGGTCTGTAAATTATTGGCTGTGTGCCTTATTATTAAAACAATTTGGAGCATTCGCAATTGTTTTTAGGGTACCGTACCTCGAAAGGAAAAAACGGAACCTTTATAGGATCACTTTGTTGTCCGTCAGTCTGTCCGTCTGTCTGTCAAGACCCTTTTTCACAGGAACGCGTGGAGGTATCAAGCTTGAATTTATAACAAATACTCAAGTCTACTGTCCCTTGGAGCTGTGAAAAAATCAAACTTCTAAGCAAACGCAATCAAAAGATACAGCTGTTTATGCCGCACGTTTCCGCAAATTTTCGACACTCGCAAGCGCATTAAAACTTACAGGGTACTTCCCGTGAACTTAGAATCTGGAAATTTGGTACGAAGCAACGTCTTATAGCACAGATAAAGGAAAAATTGCGAAAACCGTAAATTTTTAGTTACATCATATAATACAAATATGTTTAATAAGTTTTGTCGGAACCCTCGGTGCGCGAGTCCCACTCGCACTTGGCCGGTTTTTTTATGAGACGTAATTATTTAAATAAGAACGAAAAGATCTCTGCAATCGGGAGCAGTGTCCTTGAAAGAGGAAACTCCTAACAATGTAAGGTCCAAAAGAATATCAGTATGACACCCTTGGAGTCAGCCTAACGAGAAGGTCTTCAGGTTTCGCCGGTAACAACTGAGTACAATGACCGTTGAGTAAACATCTCACACATATGTACAGATGCCAGCACATCAAGCTTCAACTATACTGTCAAAATTCTTTAATAGATTTTCAACCTTATCGTTAAAGAATACGGTTCAAGGTTATTTGGGAAAGTTTGACAGTTTCGGGTAGCTTGACCTGCTGTCGTCTGTACAATATATTTTGTTCGGATGGTGGACTGAGAAAGGTATCCAACCCTCCTAGCAGTTAACTTAGTTAGGTGGATACTTATCTGGGTACAGTCAAGAGCACACACTTAGCAAAATTCTACTAAAATTATGTTGATTTCAACGTTACCCGACTGCGGTGATGCTAAAAGAGAAGCTTGTGATTTTAGTAATCAATGTTTTTTTTCTCATTCTGAGTTCGAAATAAGTCGTAACGAAATAAAATTACAATCACTTTTCTCCTTACTTATGTAGAAGAACGTAGGAGAGAAAATCAAATTTTATAGTCGTTTCGTGCATGATTAGAAGTGATGGACCGTGACTGCAGTACACCGAATGTACCTATAGGTACTTACCTACCTTCGTTCGTTATCTATTTTTAAACTTGTGAAGTCTCATATATAATGACGATATCATGTCCATTCAATAAGCAATGGCGACATTGCTGATATTTTTCTTGGCAGTAACATAGATATAAAAAAAACATAGTAGGTGATGCCTCACCCCGTCGGGAAATATGAGCGAGAATATAATTAATATTATTTCGTGCGTTTGGCGATATTGGAATAAATAGCTAGCATGTTGATGAATAAACATTTTTTATATTATCCTACTAATATTACTTATAATAAGAAAGTTTGTAAGAATGTATGTTCGTTACTCTTTCACGCGAAAACTACTGAATAGATTTTGATGAAATTTGGTATGTAGATAGCTTATACCGCCGAATTTACACATAGGCTACTTTTTGTCCCGGTCTGCGCCGGTAAAACCGCGGGGCGCAGCTAGCATAATGTGGTAAATACAAATAAACGTAGCATACTTGAATAACTAGACGTAGGTAACCGTCGAGTGGCAGTCCGGAACCAACCCGTCTGGTGACTAGGCGGTCCCTTCGAGTTGCACACTACTTACTGTAAATTCTGTGGTTTTAATCTAAACCCCAAAAGTCAAACAAGTGATTTTAGTGAACATGTATAATAAACATAATGGATATACCTCTAAAGTTCTTTAGTCTATGCTACAGTGATGTTATTAGGTACGAAGAATGTCACTTAATTGTATTAGCGGACCTAGGTATGTAGGATCTCATAATAGGTACACACGACGTCACATCAAGTTATACATTTCCAGTAAAACGTGGTCTCGCTTTGTATAGGTTTCCCGCAAGAGATCCACATACACTGGTTTTGTAAAGCTGGATTGGTCGTCGTGCGTACAAGCACTTAGTTGGATGACAAGATGACAAAGAACTAAAGACCAACTGGGTATAAGACGCAGGCTACGTGCCTACTGTCCTGAATGTCCTGATCTTCACAAAAATAGTAGCTATACCAGTCAGTCATAAAAAAAAAACAAAAGAGTTTCTAGGGGGGAATACTATAAAAAGATGAGTTATTTATGGTTCCTATTTCAAAAGATTTTTCACGACAGCAATAAAATATCCTTTTCAATATATATCCTCGAAAACTGGCTCTCATCGCACTACCCTCTGATTGCATATTGAACCCAATAGGGTTCAATATGCAATCATTCGTGGGTTTTTTCATTTATTTCTACTAGTGTGGAAGTAAAAATTTCCACAGAAAACTACTTAAAAATAAGTTCAAATTGGTTCCATTCGTATTGCTAGCGGTATTTTTTTTTTAATCTCAGCAAAGAGATGCATATGCCATAACAAAGTTTCCACACTTTTATCTATTTTCGTATTTTCTTATTCAGGTCGTAAACATTTTGTCTCCACATACATCTCGTCTTCTACAAACGACTTCTACTGTGTATTTTCAGCGATCTTAGATGTTTCATTGTTGATACTAGTGGTGCCATTACGTAGTAAATTGACACTTCAAATGCGAACTTCGTTTCTCAGCCATTATTATAGTTTACTACATAAGCAATAGATGGCGAGATATTCAACTTTCTGTTTCTGTTTCAGAAAAGTAGATGTCGCTACTTGTATCGTAACTGAAACGTGACCACGTGGGAGATGTAAATTCTGAAATGAACTCCGAGTGGAGGGCTCATTCACAATGCCCGTCAAGGGCCCAGTCTAGTAAAGGGCATTGGGTAAGTTTGTATGGACCAGTGGCATGATTTTTTTTCACAGCGGCCACAAAGATAATTGTTGGAATATATGATAATAATGACTCCTAAAAGAATTTTGCCGAAAATGATGTCGGACCTGAAATATCTGATGTCAAAGTTGTGTTGTTCCTACTAACAGTTTGCATACTGTTATGGATTTTATCAATAATTTACTCTTTCCTATCGTTTGCCGTATGTCATTACCATAGATCGGAGTACGTAGATTGATTTTTGGTACTTGTATCATAAATGCACTCAGAAAGGATAACATGGATCAGCCATTTTTCCAGAAAGTAATTCCGGTATTTCCCGATTCAATTAAATATTGTTAATGTTGTTAGTGATATTATTACTACTCAATTCAAAATTTAAAGGAAGGTATCAAAACTAAATTAATTTATTATTTGTCTGTTGAATAATAAAAACAATCGAATTCCGACCGTAGCATATTTTTTTTTTGGCCTTTTCATGGCCACAACTTTTTATAAATTGTTGCATATAATTTCAATCAAATCAACCAATTCCGGAGGAATGTCCATATTAATACGAGTATAGACGTTTCGGATCAATGACCCCAATTCAATCTACCTACTTCGATCTATGGTCATTACCTCCAAGAATTTGATCCTTAGCAGCGACACTATGGAATGGTGTAATATTACAGGGTGTTTTATTTCAAAATTAACAGGTTCGTTTCCTGGCTAGGAACTTTGATTTTTCAAAAAACCAATGATCCAGTTTTGTTTTTATCAAAATCAGGCTCGTGACTCCTTTGAGTGTTTTTCGCTATTTCTCATAGTTTCGGATTTGGCCTTCCACTCACTTGAAAAGTTCACCTGTATATCTCGGCTTCGATGCATTTTGGAAATAATTGTTCATAGAAGAAAATAAATGTCTTATTGTGTCCTTACTAATGAAATATTTTTCATTTGTGGCCGCAGACTTAAAAAATCATGCGAATTTTAACCAAACCCCTTTGACAGCCTGTCGAAATATTTGCGCAGGTTTACAAGGTTTTTTGACTAAAGTTATAAATGAATTGCAATTATTTTTAGTGCAACATTATATTGGTTAGGTATATTTATGCCTTATAACTTCGTAGTTTTCATAAAACTCGCTCTTGTTGGGTAAATCAGGCGTGAAAGATGTCTCTCGGGCGTTACGCGTATTTAAGTTCAGTTCAGCACTTCTTCCTAGGCAATAGAGGCTAAATCGCCAAATCTATCGAGCCAATAATAATAATATATTAATGATAACGTACTTAGAAAATTTGATAAATGAGATGATCGTTAGGTACCTGTTACACTACTTCTTCTAAATGCAAACTTTTCCACCATGAAATCGTTTTTGAAATACATTTAAAGGTTCTTTTCTTTTCTATACTTATCCTTAACCGGTCAGTGGCGTCTTTTGGATAGTCCCGGAAATCCCGGAAACTTGCGTCTGTTTAGGAACCGGGTTTTTCAATAATAAATCCCGGTTCTTTGGGTACTTTAGGGAAACGATATGTCGCGTTCAGAATTTTCTGATTATATTGTTTAAAGCGTGTTCGACCGTTTAAAGCACATGCTAATTAGTAGTACTAGATGTCACTTTCGAGCAAATGCTACTTTGAAGTCTTCAACCGGTTGTTCCCGCTCGTTAACACTATTAACGACTGGGCCAAATATTCCCAGTCATTAATAGTGTTAATGACGGGGGTAATACCGAGTGGGAACTACCCCATTCAACTGGCATGTGTATTGTGTATACCAAAAGAGGATGCGCTCTTTACAGGCACAGAGAACAATAAGATGATGATGTATTCCAAGGAGGCTTAACTGAAACCTTTTGTTTCGTGGCTGTGCAGATAAGGTCTAGTCTTCGGAATATTGTGCTAGTGAGATTTTGGTGGATAATGCAAAAAAGACACGAGCAATACTGCTATAATTAATAATAATGAACCGTATCATTATAATCAGCGAAAAGATGCGTTGATTAATTAAAATTAAAAATAATACAGCTTAATTGAATAGCGTGATAATAGATAGCCTTACATTTGAAGAGGACTTTGAGGAATATTTGAGCAAAATTTGAACTTAATCTACGGGGTGTAAATCACCTCATCACGAAGCCATCAACCAAGCATTCCGTACATGAAACTAAGTAACTTTACGCAAAAATTATTGCTGGGAAAAGACTTTTTTTTGGGGGGTGTAATATTATGTTTTGTGGTAGAACTCAATGTAACGCACACAAAACATTGTGCTGATGGACGGATTGAATAGTACGGGGGTCGTGGAGGTGTTTAAAGTAAAAATCTTCAAAAAGATACTTATTAAAAGAAAAAAATACTTGTCAAAAAGTTAGAACTTTGACCCCTAATATCTCCGTAACTAGAAGGTTTCCAGGTATGGTGTAGAACAAAAAAAATATCGCAATGACAGGAAGAACCAGTGCCTTTCGGCTTCGTTACGAGGTGTTTTACACCCTTTATACTGTAGTTTTTGCGTTACCTCGGAACATCGAATTGGATTTTTACAATATTGTTATAATGTATATAGATAAAACAAGAAATAAAACGGTTTACATGATAAGATATTTTGCAATATTTTAATTTGGTCTTATAATTTCGTCTTTCTCTTTTTATCTCCGTTTTAACTCTACTATCCTATAAAGGTTTACTTAAAGTACCGAAAGTATTGTAAGTACCGGGAAACCCGATTCTTTAGTGAGAACTTTAAAAAAATCCCGGGTCTTTTGTGAGAAGGTTACAAAAAGCCCGGTTCTTTAAAACAGAACCGGTTCTACATTTCCTAGTCGCGTCTCGCAGCTTTGTTCTTTTGTAAACTTTTTGTTTTTCTGGAATGAAAACTACCTTAAAGTCTTCTGTAGCGTGCCATACTGCTTCTTTGGCAAACTTTAAAGTTGCCTAGATAGTTCAACGATGAAAATGTGCTTAATAGGCGAAGCTTTGAGTAAATTCAATGTCGGGTACAAAACTTAAAAAGACTACCTACTTGTTTCAACCAAAACTATTTAGTTGTTCCCACTGTAATGTTTTAGTGGAAACCATTTTCTTGACAGAATAAGTAGTTACCTACCTCGGTAACTATTTATAAAAGCCCTGTTTTCATAAAACTTCTATCAACAAGAAGCATTCCTGTCTGCTTTGAATAAAAATAAACGAAAAGGAGCTTAAAAGACATTTTAATCGTTGGCCTGAGCACTATTCCGCCCCCGGGCGTTTCTCCACGAATCACTCCGCCCGTTCCTCATTTCAATTTCATAAAACGGATTTGCAACTCCTTTTTTTTTGCGACGAAAAAAAAGCTTTTGTTTCATTGTTCAAGATGAGGACAACCATTGAAATAGAATAAACATTTGATGTCTATGTAAACGTGAAAATTGTTTTGTATTTTATGAAAAATGCCTAGAGGCTGAGGTTACATATTTAATTCTCTGTAGTAAGCAAACTCTAAAACTTACACCTCTGAGTTAATACAATTTTACAAATTGCAACAAGGATAAATTATTTTTAGCGATGAGACTGTCCTGTACAGGGTTTACGTTTGCATTAGGTATCTATTATTTATTCCGTTTTTATTTGTATTTACTTCTTTTAAACAGGCTGTATCCAAATATGTAGCCATAAATCACTTTTCAGCTAAACAAACGTTGCACGCAACTGTCCTCGGTTATTCATGTCCCTGTTGAAAAATGCATGCTGTGATGCTGGCGCATGCAAATGAAACGAGCCAGGAAAGAGTGACGGAATAAAACGGACTGTTTTGGAAAATCGTTAGCTTATTCAGGTTTTGGAAAACTTTGCACGAATCTACCTTATCTTGCCTTCAGGTCAAAATCAAAATCAAAATATTTTATTTTACATAGGCCTACATGGGCACTTATAAAACGTCAACAGAAGAGGCACGGTTCGGGTTGGTCGTTTCCTATGGAGAAGAACCGGCAAGAAACTCCATGGTTACTCTTTTAAAATCATTTGGTTCTACAATATTTGGATGTTACAGCGCTAGTACTTAAGTATGAGAGGACAGCGTAGGCCCGACAATAAGTCATCGCTTACTACAAAAGGTAGAAAAAGATGAAACTAAAAAAAAAAAAAAAAAAATTACAAAGCCTACAATGTCCACACATTCACAAAAAAAAAATATGACTGAAAAAGAATCTATACAAAAGTAAAAATAAAACTAAGAACAATTAAATAAACAATTGACACAAATGTAGTCATCAGTATTGTAACTATTCTGCACAATGATAAAACGGTGCAATGATTTGACAACTATTGTAAAACATCTGAAAAAAATTAATAGAATAAATAAAATTCGGAATAGTTAGAGACATCCACATATTTGTGTCGTTTTTGAGCTACCAGGGAAGCCGCATGAGCAGAGGGAACTACAGCCAAACTTCTTTATCTTCAACATAGTCCTTAATTTTGTAATATGCTTTTTTAATAAGGACACGTTTGATGCAATTTTTAAACTTTCCATCGGTCAGTTCAATAACTGACTTTGGCAACTTATTATAAAAGCGTATACTGTTTATAAGAAATGACTTGCTAGTTTTTGTTAATCTAAATTTGGGTATTACAATTTCGTGTTTACTGCGTGTGTTTATATTATGGAAGTCGCTTCTAATTTTGAAAAGCCCTCGATTTTTGCGGACGTATAAAATACATTCTAAGATATAAAGTGAAGGCAGAGTCAGTATATCGATCTCTTTAAATTTTTCTCTAAGGGACTCGCGAGGACCCATTTTATAGATCGCGCGAACTGCCCTCTTTTGCAATATAAAAATTGAATCAACGTCTGCTGCCGATCCCCACAGCAGAATTCCATAAGACATAATACTGTGGAAATACGCGTAGTATACTAACCTAGCTGTGGCTACATCAGTCAACTGCCTTATTTTTCTAAATGCATAGGCGGCTGAGCTTAACCTCCCCGAAAGAGTTCCAATGTGCGCGCCCCACTGCAGTTTTGAATCGATAGTAATTCCTAAGAATACAGTTTCCGCGATAACATCAAGTTTTTTGCCGTCAAGATTTAAATTAAGGTCACGTTGAGTTACATTTGGTAAAGAGAACTTTAGACATTTAGTTTTGTTCGTATTCAGTAAAAGATTGTTGTTGCGAACCATTTCGAGAGAACAGTTAGACTTTCGTTGACATGTATGACATCCTTATCTTTCCTATGAATTTTAATAATTAGTCAAGTATCGTCAGCAAACAGAATTATATCCGATAATTTGGCCATCATATATGGGAGACCATTAATATAAACAAGAAATAGGAAAGGACCAAGAATTGAACCTTGGGGTACACCCATCCTGACTATAGACCCAGAGGATGTCGCCCCATTTACATTTACTTTTTGCTGCCTGTTTGATAAATAGGAAAGAACAAGATCAGCAGCTTGTCCACGAATTCCGTAGTGATGTAATTTACAGATCAGCGTGTTGTGGTCGACGCAGTCGAACGCTTTTGAGAGATCACAAAAAATGCCAATAGCGTCCTGGGACTTCTCCCAGGATTCCAGAATGTGACTGATGAGTTTTACTCCCGCGTCCGTTGTCGACCTACCCTTCGTGAAACCAAACTGCTGACTATGCAGTATCCCATTAGAGTTAAAGTGAGACAACATCTGGTCCAGCATGATTTTTTCATAGATTTTACTCAGTGCTGGAAGCACAGATATCGGTCTATAATTAGAAGGATCACTCTTACAACCCGATTTGAAAATTGGTACCACTTTACTATGTTTCATCAAGTCAGGAAACTTGCCGCTGTCCAAACATTGATTGAATATGCCTGTTAGGACAGGCGCAATTGAGTCAATAATGTTTTCAAGAACCTTGACCGAAATCCCCCATAAGTCTTCAGTATTTTTGATATTGAGACTTTTGAATGCGTTTTTGATTGTGGCAATACATACTGGTTTAAATTTGAAGTTTGGTATGTCTTTTGTGAAGTTCTCTTTAAGAAGGCCCTCAGCTAATGTAGGGTTTTAAATATTTTGGTAATTCTTTCTTATGTTTGAGAAAGGGCAACACTGCCCAACCGTCATTTTTATGGGGGAAGGGGTAGTTTATAAAGGACGACTTGGCCGAGAGAGCTCACTTTTTTTGGAAGAAGCGAGTGTGTTAACTGTGTCCTTGAAATAGTACCTACATAGGAAAATAATAAAAGTATCAGTCTATACCCGGCGAGTTTTATTATACTTCAGAAGTGTGATTCGAAAGTAAATTTATTCTAAATTCTCTTTGCTAAAATTAACATGTGGTAGCCTTAAGCTCGCTGTCCTATTTGGTCGGGGCACTCCTCGATAATAAGACAATGAAGACTGGGATTCCAACATGTTCTATAACCTTGTGGTGTGATTTTATTTGGTCAGGGTACTCCCTGATA
This sequence comes from Cerastis rubricosa, assembly GCA_949152445.1. NCBI lineage: Eukaryota > Metazoa > Arthropoda > Insecta > Lepidoptera > Noctuidae > Cerastis > Cerastis rubricosa. The sequence continues at coordinate 12,838,502 of OX424533.1, forward strand.
ATAGGATTGCAAAATAAGGTTATGATAATTTTGTATTTTTTAAATTAACGTGTGCTAACCTGAAGGTATTTGTCACATTTGGTTGGGTATTCCGTGATAATGTGACAAAGCTAATTGGATTTCTAACATTTGTGGCCTTATGGTGTGATTTTATTTGGTCGGGGTACCCCCCGATAATACGATTGCAAAATGAGGTCACGATTAGTTTGAATCCTTTTTTTTATTTAGGCTAGAAATGAAAGTATGTTTGTTACCGATTGGTCAGGGCACTCCTTGATATTGGTAGCATGCATTTGAGGCAACTTCAGGTCGCAGTTTTATTCGGTTGGGGCACTCCCCGATGATACGGCTGCGAAATGAGGTTGTGCTGTTTCTTTAAAATAGGTTAGAATTGAACAGGGATTGTTGCCACTTGGTTGGGTCACCGGCCGCAGTGGTAACATGCTCCTGCCGTAACCTTCAGTTGCAGTTTTATTTGGTTAGGGCACACCCTAATAATAAAGCCGTTCATTGAAGGTTACTTTCAATATTCGATTTAGGAACAGCCTTTACTAAGGGCATAGTTTGCTAAAATTTGGTCTGGGTACTTGTGTGCTAATACTTGATTGGGGCACTCTGATAGGGCTGACAGACAGCTGGGTGTTGTGGCACTGTTTTACGTTATGCAGTTTATCTCTTCGAACATTTATGTCCGTAAATATGGTCTATTCCAGTTTCACAATGGAAAAAGACTGCGGCAATGCCCGGTCGTTGGGGGCTTCTCCTTGTGGTCGCAAAGAGAGTCGACGGCGCCTGCTAACTCCAGTAAGGTGCCCGTCGCAGCATCGACATGATAGTTCTGGCGCACGCTGCGGTGACACTCTAAGTCGGAGCAAGTCACGGATGCAAAGTCTTCGTGATAAAGAGCTTGAGTTAGAGCAAGAACGAAAGCGACTACGTGTTCTCGAACAGGACCTACTCAGAGAACGTGAGAAGATAACAGAGGCGCATGGGAATCGATCTGGTGGAAGCTACATGAGGAGTGTGAGCCGCCATCGCTCCAAGAGCCGGCAGCACAGGGGCAGCCCGAATCGTTCGCGTCAACGTGAGCATCAAAGTACGAGAGCCAAGCGGAGACGAGGTTCACGCGAGCAGAGCAACGATAGTCTACGTGGCGACGGCGCAACACAGGATAAAAGGTCACGTACCCCTTCTTTTACCGTCAAAGATGTTATAAACTTGGTGCATTCTATTAAACATGGTATTGCATCTCAGTCAAGTGCATCAATTTCGAAGAATATTGATCATAAAAATATTCTCCCTAATTTTGACCCTTCAGCGAAAAACCAGCGTATTGACATTTGGCTGCGTAAAGTAAATGAATGCGCTACTGTGTACGGATGGGATGATATGACTACGGCACATTTTGCAATGCAGAAACTTCAGGGTTTGGCCAAAGTTTGGTATGAGGGTTTAAACACAATTTTGCATACTTGGAAAGAATGGCAAGATAAATTAATTAGTGCTTTTCCTTGCGAGCAAAACTATGGCCAAATCCTGGAGGATATGCTTAAGAGCAAAAGTAAATTTGGCGAACCAATTGAAATATATTATTATGAAAAGCTTGCGTTGTTAACTCAGTGTGACATTTCGGGTAAACGCGCAGTAGATTGTATTATCCACGGTATCTCTGATAGGACTATGAAGTCGAGTGCTTTGGCGCTCTGTTGCTCTCAACCTGATCAGCTTCTACAATTTTTAATGAGCAACAAAGAAAGCCAAACTGATCGTAGCTTTGGTAAAAATAGTTCTAACTAATCCAACTCTAAAACTAATCAAAATAAATCCAATCGGTCTAAGAGTTTCGTACTCTGCTATAATTGTAAGGAACGAGGTCACCCTTACTTACAATGTCCGAAGCCACTAATCAAATGCAATAAATGCAACAAAATCGGACACAAGGTCGATAATTGTTCACAATCCAATAATATAGCAAATAGAACTGAGGCACCATCTAAAACAATGTGTATTTCAAGCTCCAGTTCAAATTCAAAATTCATAAAACTGGTTACAGTGAATGGCAAGACTGTCGAAGCATTTATTGATTTCGGTAGCGAAGTGACGTTGGTTAGAGAGTCATTAATTTCGAGTCTTAATCTGGTGCATGATCAGGTCCCGTCAGTTATGAAAGGATTTGGGAATGAGATGGTCCAATCGTTAGGTAATATGTTGCTAGATATAGTGGTAGACGGAGTGGATGCGAGGGTAGTTTCTAGAGTTGTCCAAGATAATTTATTAGATAAGCCTATATTGATTGGTCAGTCATACACGGAGCAACCACATATTCTTGTCTTCAAAAATTCCCATACGTTGCAATTTCATAAGTTGCATACTGAAATCCCAATGGTTTATCACGATAACACTCAACTTGCTGAAGTTAGGATCGCTGCTGATATCGAACTTCATGGACCTGCGTCTTTTAGGGCTTGCGTAGGTTCCGAATTTAGTGGCTGTTTAATGCTGAGCAACAAAATCGTAGGTGGCCCAAATCAAGAGGTTGTTGTGTATGGTGGTGTTTACCAAGTCCAGCGTGGGAATTTAGACATTCTTGTATATCCATTCTCTATTCCCTGTAGATTACGAAAAGAATTTGTCGCTAGTAGGGGAGAAAAAGTAGATTTTGTCCAGAGGATAGTGATAAAATCTCCAGGAATTGCAGAGACTGCAGGTATTCAAGATAAAGGCGAACACGACTTTCAGGAGAAAGACGTACGCATAGGGGATTTTGTATCAAAGGACGATAGACAAAGGCTTATGAACATACTTAAACAATATAAACATTGTTTCGCCTCAAATTTGAAGAATTTGGGTTGTACTGATGTTACGCAGATGAAAATTGAATTGAATAGTCAACGTCCTATTGTCTATCGCCCTTACAGATTATCACATCATGAACGTGAGAAAGTGCAATCTATGTTAGGTGAAATGTTGGAAGCAGGGATCGATAAAGAATCGGTATCAGAGTACGCAAGTCCGATTATATTAGTTCGTAAGAAAGATGGCAGTTTTCGAATGTGCATTGATTATAGAATGTTGAACTCTGTAACAATAAAGGAAAGGTACCCGATGCCGATTATAGACGATGAGATAGCAAGATTGTCTGGTCAAGCGTGTTTTATAACACTTGATTTGGCATCTGGCTATTATCAGGTGCCAATCTCGGAATCATGCAAACATCTAACTGCGTTTGTCACTCCAGATGGTTTGTACGAGTTCAACCGTATGCCATTTGGTTTGGCAAACGCACCAGCAATTTTTCAGAGAATGATTAATAAGGTCTTAGGTTCGGCTCGATTCACTTATGCTACAGCATACATGGATGACGTGCTTGTTTTTGGTAAAAATGCTACTGAATGTCTTAATAGGCTCGAACAAATTCTGAAACTGATGGAAAATGCACATCTTACGCTAAACTTGTCGAAATGTAATTTTTTGCACGATAATATTGATTATCTAGGCTATGAAATTAGCTCGTCAGGAATTCGGCCAGGTGAAAAGAAAATTCAATCGGTTATGAATTTCCCACGACCAGTAAACATTCACGGTGTTAGGCAATTCCTTGGGCTTGCTAGTTATTTTAGAAAATTTATCAAAAATTTTGCTCAATTAGCGTCACCAATTATGCAATTATTAAAAAAAGACTCCCTATGGGTGTGGGGCCAAGAACAAGAAGATTCATTCCAAATGCTTAAATCACAATTAATAGACAGACCCGTTTTAGCTATATATGACCACGACGCAGAGACTGAATTGCATACTGATGCCAGCAAAGATGGTGTTGGAGGCATACTCTTGCAGCGGTGTAGGGATAGTACATTTCTTCGGCCAATTGCTTATTGTAGTAGGCGAACGTCACCGGAAGAAAAACATTATCACTCGTATGAACTAGAAACGCTAGCAGTTATTCGTTCATTAGAGAAATTTAGAGTCTATTTATTAGGTAAGGAATTCAAAATAGTCACAGATTGTAGTGCCCTTCGTTCCACTTTCATGAAACGCGATCTCATACCTAGGATAGCGCGATGGTGGCTTTTGCTGCAAGAATTTAATTGTTCAATTGAATATCGATCAGGCACTAAAATGTCCCATGTAGATGCGTTATCTCGCAATCCTATCTCGAATGATCCTATGACTGATTCCTCTACTCTGTGTGCTCAAGTTATGGTTATAAGCGACGAAGACTGGTTACATACCCTTCAGCTAGGGGACTCTGAGTTAGAACGTATTAAACAAATTTTAGAAAAGGATTTAGATCCCAAAAATCTCCAATATATCAAAGACAATTATGTAGTTAGAGATAACAAGTTATATAGGTATGTTAACGGTGAAAAGGATAATCTTCGCTGGGCAGTCCCAAAGGGGGCGAGGTGGCAAATATGCAGGATGAATCACGACGATATTGGTCATCTAGGATTAGAAAAAACTTTGGAAAGGATTAAAAGTAATTATTGGTTTCCAAAAATGTCACGATTTATCAAAAAATATGTGTCCGCCTGTATTGATTGTGCTTACGCTAAGAAGTCCACAAGTAGAAACGAAGGCTTGTTACATCCAATCGAAAAAGTTGAGTCACCATTCCACACCCTGCATATTGACCACCTGGGCCCCTTTGTCAGATCTAAACGAGGATACTCTTATCTTCTAGTAGTGGTAGACTCCTTTACTAAGTTTGTGTTTATAAAGCCAGTCCGAAACACGAATACACAAAATGTGATTCGTGCCCTAGATGACATTTTCTATACATTTAGAATGCCTGACCGTTTGATCAGTGATCGTGGCAGTTGCTACACGTCTAACTTATTTAAAAGATACTGTTATGATAAAGGTGTAAAACACATCTTGAATGCGGTCGCGAGTCCCAAATCAAACGGCCAGGTAGAACGATATAACCGGACAATCCTAAATTCATTGAAAGCCCAAAACTTAAGACATGACGAGAGGGATTGGGACAACCAGTTAGGTAAAATACAATGGGGACTGAATAACACTGTCCAAAAGACGACCGCTAGGAGACCATCCGAAGTCATGTTCGGTACGTTCATGAAGAGTGAAATCAATCCTCATTTAAATGAGATAGCAGACGCGACTAGAGAAAATATAGATGTGACCATCATCCGAAATGAAGTTAAAGAAAGAATAGACACTGAACAAGCAAAGCAGAAGCTACGTTACGATCAGAACAGACGCCCGGCTAAGATATACAACAAGGGAGATTTAGTCAAGATTACTAAAGTTACTTTCAATAATGATGGGCAGAGTAAGAAACTTCTTCCATCCTATATGGGGCCATTCAGAGTCACTAAAGTTTTAGGCCAAGATAGATATAAGATAGCGTCGATTCCAGGTTTCAGTAAAAGTACAAATAAACGCACTACCACGGTAGCAGCTGATCGAATGCTGCCGTGGGTACATGTAGCGGCGTTACAATTAAATAAATCTGATTCTAGCGAATCCAGTGATGATAGCGAGCATAGTGATGCATAGGTAGTCATTAATTTAAGATTTTATAGGACAATTATTACAGAATGTATAATATTATTGTTTCAGACCGAGCGTGAGAATTGATTGGTTCACGTTATCGGTTACTACAGAATTGGAGACCTGACGTGAGAATTGATTGGTTCACGTCATCGGTCATTACACAGTTGGAGGCAAGAATTGATTGGTTTGCCTATTCTCCTGGAGTCTTTGATCAGGTGTGAGAATTGATTGGTTCACAACCTGATAGAGTACACCAAGTCAGTAGCGAGAATTGATTGGTTCGCACTAAAATTAAGTTATGGATGATTGATAAGTAGTTCATGATCCGAAAATGAAACTAGTCCTTTTGATCCAGGTATTTTGGCGAGAATCGATTGGTACGCCAAAATTGTTGAAATCGTTATTTTTGTGGAAAACTGATAGTATATTAAGTGTATTATTATAGTAATTGTATAACTTATATTCAATCTTGGTAGTGCTATGGATTTCATAAATGTATTAATATTACATAAATAACTGTATTAATGTTAGTTGAATCAAATAATGTTTGATGATAACTGTTGTAACCAAATAATGATCAGTTCAATTCTAAGTTTGTATGATTGTCTTTTTTTTTAATTTAGGGTTTAAAGTGTAGTTTTAAGGATGTAGCCTAATTGTAACAATATATATTTTTTTTTTCATCATGAGTCTTCTCAGCCAAGAGTGTAGGGTGTTTTCGTTACCACGTGAGGCGTGTATGAGGGCATACACGTCGTCAGGACGGTCGAGTGTAGGGTTTTAAATATTTTGGTAATTCTTTCTTATGTTTGAGAAAGGGCAACACTGCCCAACCGTCAATTTTATGGGGGAAGGGGTAGTTTATAAAGGACGACTTGGCCGAGAGAGCTCACAGGATCGGCTTGTGGCTTCACCCAAGCTGGTAAGTTTTTGACTCGTGCGCGCAAAAGTCACCTTCGTCAGTGCAGGCCTCCGCTGGCCGCCAACGAAGTCCCCTGCGCCACCTCTGGCGCGGGTTGTGATTGGCCGACCGCCCAAATTTTATAATTCGTAAAGTGGGTAGGCGGGTTAAAAACTTTTTGCTAGTACCGTCAGAACCGGGAAAATTTTAATTAAAAATTTTATTCGTCGTGGAAGGTACCCGTTGGGTATCCATGGGCACTAGGTGCCTGTGGGTTCGCAGCGGGTGCCCCCCGTGCTGCCCGGTGCAGCTGCACCGTACCGGTTGCGGAGAAGCCACACCTAAACAGTGATGCCTAAGAAAATGTCGCCTCCTACGAACTCTAAGTGTAGTGCTCCTGATGCCGCTGCTGACGGTGACGTGGAGCGAAGGAGGGCCTTCCCGGCCTCACCTCCTACACTGCCGCCTCGCAGCAGCCCAGGTACCCAAATAACTCCACCATCCGTGCGCACCCCGGCGGTTCCTTTACGACCGCCGGCGTTTCGCCCAGTGCCCACCAACCCGGGTCCGTCCGGGACCAGTAGCCGCGCGCCCGCTGTTCGTGCCGTCGCTCCCCCCCTACGCTTCGATGCGCAGGCGGACCGAGCGACCGCGACACATGCGGCCCGCCCCGCAAACCCGCGCTCCGCGCGCTCAACCCCGATCGTCGCTGACACCCAGGCTGTGCCGGCCGCGTCGCGCCCTGCCGCGTGCCTAGCCACGCATGCACGGCCCGCCGCCGCCGCACCAAGAGCCGGGCGCACCGCAACACCCGCACTTCACCGCTTGCTGGCAGGCTCAGCCGCCGCGACGCTGGTGACTGCGGGCCCGCTGTCGCCGCCTCCGCCCCGCAACTCGGCCCAGGACTCGCCCGCGCCCATGTCGCCCTGCTACTCAAGCGTGGGCAGCGACATGGACGACGACGACCTAGAGGTAGGTGCACCTGCCTACGACTCATCACCTGACAACTCAGTGGCGTCCGGACACGAGCCTTCGCTCGAGACCCGTGCCCAGCGCCGCCCACGCAGCTCGGACGGTGACGCCGCCGAAGAGGCGAAGCGTGTCTGCCCCGACTCCCCGCTCCCGCAACGCGATCCGCGTGGCAGGGCCGGAGTCGGCTCGCCTACCTTCGCCGAGGCGGCCCGCCGCCCGCCCACAGGACGGAACACAAAGAGCCAATTATTGATGCCTCCCGCCGCCGCAGCCCCTGCGCAGAGCACGAGCACAGACGCAACGGCAAAGGCGAAGAAAAGGGACCAGCCACGGTACCCTCCGCTAGTGGTGGAAAGGTTACCCAACTGGGCCTTCCATTTCAAGGCCGTGAGGACCATCCTGGGTCGCCCTCCGAACGCTCGTCCTTATCAGGGCGGGATTAGATTCCTGCCTGAAACAGAGGACGAGTATCGGGTGATCCAGAGATACCTCACCGACCTGGAGAGATCGGAGGGCCTGAGTTGGTTCTCCTACTCACTACCGGCGGAGCGTAGTGTAAAGGTGGCCATCAGGGGCCTACCAGCGGACACGGACCCTGAGGACATACTTGAAGAGTTGAGGACGCGTGGTTACGAGCCAGAGTACGTCCGTAACATAAAAGCGCGCGGCGGACGACCTGGCTGTCTCTTCCACGCGGTCCTCAAGAGGCAAGTAGACTTTCGCACAATATACGACACCACCGAGCTTCTAAGCATGCGTGGTGTCCGTATCGATGCCTGGCGGAGCAAACAAGGGCCCGCCCAGTGCCACCGGTGCCAGCTGTTTCGACACAGCTCGCACCAGTGCCACCGCCCGCTCGCATGCGTGCGTTGCGGAGACAACCATGCCGCCCGAGACTGCCCACGCCCGAAGACAGAGAAGGCCACCTGCGTGAACTGTGCAGGTGACCATCCAGCGTCTAGCAGCGGGTGCCCCGTGTTCCGGAGAGAGCTCCGGAACAAACGAGCGGGCACTGTCGCCATTTCCCGGCAGCGCCGAGTAACGACGGCCACAACCACCCAAGTGGAGGCCCATGAGGCCCCTAGTACGTCGCTAATGGCGACAGCGAACGGGCCCTCAAAGGACGAAGTTGCTCCCGCCTCGAGGCGGAGGAAAAATAGGCCACGCGGGGGTAAGAACAAGAGGGGGAAGAAACCCCAACCTCCCGCGTCGCAATCCAGACAGGACCCTGGCCCTGTCCCAGCGCAGGCGTCGACTCAGGCGCCCGTGGCAACCACCATCGCATCGACAGCCACTATTCCCACCGACGCCACTATCGGCGCCGGCAAGAGGAAGGGGAAGAGGGCGAGGAAACCCGCCCCACCCGCAGACAAGATTACAGTCGCCGCTCATCCGATAGCGGCGCCTAGTACCCGCCAGCCGCTAGCCGGCGCCCCAGCGCAACAGCGCCATTCCTCACCAACTAGTGAGTTTACCGCTTGCGCTATCAAACTGCTGCTGGACCTGATAAGGGCCATAAGGCAGGGCCAAGACGCAGAGTTGGTCATTCTTGACGGGCTCGCCCAGCTCCTACAGCTTTACCAGGGCTAGCCCGTTGAGTACAGCTGGATTACCGCGGCCTTACGAAGAAGGCCGCCCCTCTCCGCCTCCTCCTCAGGTAAGCAACTTATCACCCGGATTAACAGGAGCCGACGTCGCATGGTCGCCCCAGGTATAGTACCCAGGGGCCACTAGCGACTGCCGACTCACGATGGCACACCGCGTCCGCGGCACTACGCCAACCGCAGGAATGCCCGCTTCCTGCCCATGTCGCCCTTCGAGCGACCTGGTGCCTGCGGATGTGACGTAGCCGTCGTCACCCCTGGACTTGACGCACCAGGGTAAGTCGCACCCATCGACACGCGATTTACCCAATCAATAAGACTCCACAAACATAACATACACTCGAAGCGCGTCGTGTTCTAAGTTAATATAGGCATGACGCGCCCGACCAGACACCCATGTGACTCAACATGCATAAATACCTACTCGACGATCGTGCGGCGCGGGCTCGCCTTTCGCTCGCAACATGAGCGGCGTTACACAAGTACATTGCCGCTCAAACACATTCATTACGACCCCTTAGTCGGGAACGTAATCGGCTAGCTCTGAGAGCGCAACGGATGGGGGTCAACATCCTCAGCGGTAGGGTGCGCCACCAAAGTCACCTCTGGCAGGTCTGCATCTGCTGGGCCTCCTCCGGGCAACCGGAGGGCTCACCTGGCGATGTCAAGCCGCCGAGATGGCGTGAAGATAGCGGCGCTCGCTACGGTAAAGTTTCGCCGTAGCTAAGCGCGCAGCGCTCAGCGCCGCTGGCGCCTCCTACCGGACATAATGACAACTACACACTGGCGAGTTGCGCTGTTTACACGCACTCGCCAATTACCACACCTATATGGTACCCCTATGAGGCACCCGTTTTAACGGGTGCATACTGATCTCCGCGGGGAAAGGGCTTGCCCACATCCCGCCCGCCGCGCCCCCATGTCGGGGACGTTGCGATTGCTCGACTGTGAGAGCTCACTTTTTTTGGAAGAAGCGAGTGTGTTAACTGTATCCTTGAAATAGTACCTACATAGGAAAATAATAAAAGTATCAGTCTATTTTTTTTTTTTTTTTTTTGGAATGGCATCTCGCAGTTCAACCTAGGAGGTTGTCGTCTGCTTAACCGGACTATCCTGTGGGTGCCTTAAGAGTAAGGCCTCCAGCCAGGGCATAAAACTTACAAACTAAGCGACTACACGCTAAGGGCACCCCCTGTGGGGTACGAGCCTCGGCTTAGGGCGTCGCTGGGGGAGGACTGCATGGGGACAGGCTGGATCTGAATGATATCATTATTTAGGGGCTGATTTAAAACTACTGGCACAGCATCGCGGGCTGGCTCGAGCGAGGGTCGGGGAGGGCATGGACCGGGACGTCGCGACGGACCTCGACGGCGAGGTCGGAAAGACGGCGGTTTGTGTCTAAACTTTTTAAGAGTGCTAGTCTCTTTGCTACTCTCCTGGAGGAGGGTGATAGCATCATCGGGAGTGACGAGGGTATGCCGAGGACGGCGTACTGTACTAATGCGCGAGGGTTCGTAACGGGCGGCCGCTGCGATCAGGGGATTACGGTGTTTAATGGCGTTATCGAAGAAACGCTTCGAAAGACGTTTCATAAACTGAAGGACGGTGGGCATTCTAAGGTCTACGTGTAGACGGTCATTACGGACATAAAAAGGGGCTCCCGTGACTCTACGTAAGAACCGGTTCTGCAAGGTTTGCATCCTATGGATGTACTTAGGCTTGGTGTGAGCGTACACGACGCAAGCGTACGTCATAATGGGGCGGATCACCGCGGTGTAAAGGCGCAACTTGCACTTGAGTGACAACTTGCTTTTTGTCGAAATCATGAAATGAAAGGGTATCAGTCTATACCCGGCGAGTTTTATTATACTAATTCAACCGAAGAGGGGAGAGATTTCGTAACCTCTAACGGAATGTTAGTAAAGAAATTATCTAGTGTCTCAGCGACTTCTAATTGTCAGAAATTGTTTTGTTATCTATGTTTAAAGACAATTCACTCTTATCTTGTTGTTGAGTCTTACCGGTTTCTCTGTTAATTACCTGCCACACCGTTTTTATTTTATTATTAGAATTACCAATTTTATTACTTATTATTTGAGATTTTGTTTGAGCGCAGACACTTTTGAATATTTTCGAATAGTTTCTAACATAAGTGTGAAAGACTTGATCTGAACTCAGAGATTTTTCGTGATATAAATTATATAAAATATCTCTGCTTTTTCTTATTCCCGTAGTGGCCCATTCGCTAAATTTAGATTTTGAATTGAGTTTAACTTTTTTTATAGGACACGTCTTATTGAATTCATGGCAAACTGGGAAAATAATGTACCGTAGTTTATATTGGGGTCTTTTGAATCAAAACTAGCATTTTTAAGGTTGAACATTATTATTGAAAGAAATTAATTTATTTTTGGAAAGAGGTCTTAATTGAATTGTTTTAACTAAGTGTAACTTTTTGTCTAACTCAAACGATACAAGTTGACCAGTATGGTCTCACCTGACGCCACTAATTATTAACGCCTCTTTAACTATGCAATTAGTAAATACATTGTCTATGCATGAAGCCGAGGTTGCTGTTATTCTAGTTGCTTCATTAAATAAATATTTTAAATTAAATGATTTAAACAATGAGACCAGCCTATATTTTTCTGGTGAATTAACTAACAGATCAATATTTAAGTCACCACAAACAAAAACTAATTTATTATCTAAGAAAAGTTTACTTAATATTTTCTTCCATTGTGATTAAGAATAATGACAAGTTTGATGCTGGTGGTCTATAAACACATAAGACAGTATGACATTCAATCTCTGCACATGCTACCTCACATAAGCGATCAACAGAGTAAGCAGTGATATCCTTCCTCTCCTTATACCTGAGACAGCTATTACAAAGTATCAGGGTACCACCGCCCACTGAGGATCTGTTGTACGCACTGGCAACTGAAAAATTATTCACATTAAACAACATCCTATCTGGTTTTAACCAAGTTTCCAAGGTCTTAAAGCAACCTTCAATAAAAAAAAATTAAAGCCTATTTTAATCATGGGAAGATTCAAATGGTTTTGTGTACGACAATGTCTAGAGTTATCCAATCCTGTGATCGATTACGAATGTCAAATTTTTATTACTAGTGCCTTTAAAATGTTTTTGAGCTTACAGGGGCTGCTAAAACATGCAAGTGTTCGAATAAATGCTATGAAAACATGATTTTTGTAGTTTGGTACACACAGCGACATATGAGCTATGCATTTCCTGTATAACATAGCCTCGCCTTCTATAGATTTCCCGTACAATGAGAAATCCGCTGGTGGTGGCTATACTGGTTTTTCATACGATGAGTGGTCATCGTACGTACCTACTTATTCTTGAAATAAGTGACAAATCAGTAATAATACCTGATTACAATCATCGTTCTCTTGCACTTATCCCAATTCATTTGGGGTCGGCGCAGTACGTCTTCTTCTTCCATACCTCTCTATTACTTGTCATCTCATGAGATACCTCCTTTCTTGCCATATCATTTTTCACACAGTCCATCCATCGTTTCTTTGGTCTTCCTCTACCCTTATACCCATCCACATTCATACTCAAAACTTTCCTCACGACATTATCCTCAACCCTCTTCATCACATGCCCATACCACGACAACCTATTTCCACGCATCTTTTCAGTCACCGGCGCCACTTTCAGACTTCCTCTAATGTACTCATTCCTTATTCTATCCATTCGCGTAACACCACACATCCCCCTTAGCATTCTCATCTCAGCCACATGCAAGTGCCTTTCATTCATCCCTTTTGTGGCCCAACATTCTGACCCATACAAGACAGCAGGTCTAACCATTGTTTTATAAATCTTCCCCTTAAGTTTAAGGGGAATGCGGGAGTCGCAGATAGTTCCCGTGACCTGCCGCCATTTCATCCATCCAATGTTTATTCTGTGCTTAACACTACGATCTATTTCGCCATCGCTTTGCACGAGTGAACCGAGATACCGAAAGTCGGAGCAGACAGGAAGAAACGCGCCATCTAGCGCTATGACTCCAGGACTGGAGAGACCGCCGAAATCGCAGAACATGTATTACCGTGAACGTGTTTTACATGTATTTTGTGAATACCTGATTACAATATTCCTCTTCTATTTAAAAATAATAATGTTTAATGTAGGTAGATAGAGTGATCAAGTGACACTATGGAAATGAAATCCCGTATGAAAATGCCTGTGTGTATTCTAACTGAACGGTTTTGCCATTCAACAAACTACACGTGGAAACCAAATCAAGGTTACCAAACAAACTTGGTGAACAATATCAATACACTTGTTGTTTCCACTGAAATTTAACTGGAGACAAACAGTTGTGTTGTATTGTATTGATTGTATAGATAGCTTTTGTATAGACATTGATTTTCTATATGAGTACTTTGTTGAGCTATAAACAGCAGGAACATTTTACCATCACACAGTCACTAATCCCAAGAAATCAAAAGAGCTTTTCCATGTTAGGTATAGACAACAAGTAATTATTATACTTTTATTTAATTTTTCAATCTACGTACCTACTTCCAAAACCAATATGAAAAGCAAAGTCTCACATTTCGACTTCGAACTTTTCTCAGTGTTTTTAATCCAAACTTCGCTTACACCGTGAAAAATTGGCTAAAGGAAACCTTCGATAATATTCCTGCAACTTTTGCGTTCTTCTCTTTGTACCGAAGTGTGTTTTTGTGAATTCTACGCATAATTCCAAACTTGAATTGGATGATAAAATAAAAGATCAGATACCATTTCCGCAACCGAACAAAAACAAACATTATCTATGCTATTCCTCTATTTTGTGATCCCTCGTCAAACTTTAAAACGATTTTGAACGTAACGTTTTACGATGTTGGTTTCAAAAGCAGTAGTTTATAACTTTTCCAATATTTATTAACGTCTTCTTAGCTGGATTATAAAAATACTTCATCTTTTAGGTAATAATAGTATTCCAAACAAAAGGTTGTTTGTGTTCTATTGCAAATATATAACAGATTACTACTAGTGAAGTTCTCACCAATATTTTGTACTTCCTATTTGTGAAATCGCGTTTTGTTTATACTCCCACCGAGAGCGAGTAATCATTCATCGATATGTACAGACAGCGACAGTATGTGCTAACCCCTCTACAGTCCGGCCGAGTCCGCCAGGGGGGTAACTACTTAATGATGCTGTCTGTACGTACCTAATCGTAATTTAATATATTCGGTTAGGACCTTTTAATCACGTTCCACGTTCTCACCCACGCAGTGCAATCTTAACAAATATATGTATTCTACATAGGTAAATACTGGTTATTTAAAGGAGCGTTTAGACCCACTACTATATGTACTTGTACTAAGTTTTGTGGATCACTACGCAATGGTTGCTTAAGATAAGAAACAGTTATGTGGAACAATGTTCTATTTTCTCTTTCGAAAAAAGTATGTTATTTTTCAGTATCGTACTATATAGAAAGAAACACCTATAGAAAAGAATGTAGTTAGTATTGCTTTTAGTTTCCAGCAGGAATTTACACAAAAAAATGTGTGGAAAAGATTGCTTTGCGTTTCAGTTTTGTAAAACCAAATACTAAGTATGTCTAATGCGACAATAATAACGATGATCCTGATAAACATTTAGAACTTACTCCAATAAAGTTACTTGCTCAATGTACAGAATTTTCCAAACGAGCTACATCTTGCTCTCGTTCTATAAATGGTAATCGATTACGTTTGTTTTTGGTCTAGAGCAGATCGAAGAGATGTGAGATCGTGGGATCACGATCAGACGACTCTCCTTATGGTTTCATGAACATACTCATGGAAAGTAGATTAAAAGGGTACCGTTTTCTGCATAAAGGTCATAGAAATAATTAAAGAGGAGGTCGTGGCAAAATAAAAAACCGGCCAAGTGCGAGTCGAACTCGCGCACCGAGGGTTCCGTACAAAAATTATTAAAAATATTTTTATTCGATGATGTAACTAAAAATTTACGGTTTTCGCAATTTTTCCTTTATCTGTGATATAAGACGTTGCTTCGTGCCAAATATCAAGATTCTGAGTTCGCGGGAAGTACCCTGTAGGTTTTGATCCCCTTGCGAGTGTCGAAAATTTGCGGCATAAGCTGCTGTATCTTTCGATTGCGTTGTCTTAGAAGTTTGGTTTTTTCACAGCTCTAAGGGACAGTAGACCTGAGTATAAATTCCAGCTTGTTACCTCCACACGTTCCTGAGAAAAAGGGTCTTGATAGACAGACGGACAGACAGACAGACGGACGGACAACAAAGGGTTCCGTTTTTTTCTTTCGAGGTACGGAACCCTAAAAAAGGCGGTTTGGTCGATCTTCAGGTTAAATCCCGCTTGTCTAGGTTGTTCTGTTGATGGGTGGCCA
Source organism: Cerastis rubricosa (assembly GCA_949152445.1). NCBI lineage: Eukaryota > Metazoa > Arthropoda > Insecta > Lepidoptera > Noctuidae > Cerastis > Cerastis rubricosa. The sequence continues at coordinate 12,853,908 of OX424533.1, forward strand.
CCCATTACATACTGTGTTTCCTCTGTGTCTCCGAAAGCACAATAAGCCCGTTAGTCCCGGCTATTATTTGTAGATCTCTGACAGTCGTTACTCGTACTCAGACGACAGAAAATCTTTTTACCAGTCTTACCAACGGGGGTCTTACCAGTATTATCCAGTACTAACTAGATTGTGGAGTAAAATACTGGTGTTCTGCTGCATCCGTTTATACTGGAAGCCGATCGCACCATAGTTGGGAAAAGGCAGATGATAAGGTCTTCGAAAAAAAATTATTGTACGTGCATTTAGAGGTATAAATAAAAAAAGAAAAGAGAGAGAGAGAGAGGTATAAAGAAATAATGAAAATCCAAGATGGAGCCGAAGAAAACTCTCATTTTGTCATCTACGACCCGGAAAAACACGAAAACTACAGTCATGAAGAAAAAACGGAAAATTTTCCTCGGCACCATCCTGGATTTTCATTCTGACCTCATTTTCATTGCCAGCCATCCGAAAAACCATGAAAACGACACCCATGAAGGACAAACAGAAAATTTTCCCCGGCGCCATCTTGGATTTCCATTTTGACCTCATATTTGTTATCAGTAACCCCGAAATCCACGAAATAGACACCCATGAAGGAAAAACCGAAAGTTTTCCTCGGTGCCATCTTGGATTTTCATTTTGACCTCATTTTCTAGATGCAAATAATGAAATTTAAAAACACAATGTCGCAATATCCTCACCTAGGCTATGTCTGGCATTGATTTGAGTGAGAACTGTTTCTCACGTGGGCAGTATTTTATGTTGCATGATCCGGAGTGAGCTCTGCATATAACTTGGTAAAGCAATCTAAAATAAAAATAAAAACGCTGTAATATACTTTTTTCCAAACAAAATTAATTCTCTGGCTACTTACTTTGAAAATCACAGACTTTACCATAACTATTAATCCTATTCTTACACTAACGCGCGAGCGAAGCCGCGGGCACCAACTACTATGTATCTATAACATTTAAATGACTTTTTCGACATTATTTTGCGGGGGTAACGCACACGTAGGCAATTGCCGAACTCCACGTGGGCGAAGCCGCGAGTAGAAGCTATGGGCTCATATAACTCATCAAACTGTTCTTATACACACACAAACACACTTTCATGATTTTTCTACTAAAACACGAGTAGCGTGTGATACACTCTTGTGTTGTTCATTGTGTAACATTAAAACAAACCTTTATACCTGAGAGAAAGTGGCAACACTTCCCGAGTGACATGTCAAATTTTTTGATCCGTATTTAAAATTAAATTTAATTAGTAAATAAGTTATAATAAGGTTTAATTATTTGTGCAAACGTATTATAAGTGCGTAAATATTCAGGAAAATTGTTTTCCTGATAATTAATACAGTTTTCGGTAATTCAACTTTACCGGTAACATACAAACAACAGCTGACGTTGTAACCACGGATTTATACGGATAATTCAGGGGAAGTATTGTTTACTTTTACTCAATAACAGCACATAATCCCAGGTAAAGCTACCATTTACTGAGTACCCACATCTTACACTGACGCGAATTTACCCTGGTGGTTGAGTAAATGTCATGCTCACTTAAATATCACGCTGATGGCGGCGGGCGTGTCGGGTCATTTAGTTCCCTTCAATATGGTTGAGTTGAATGATGGCTGATACATGCGTAATGTTCGTGAACGGGCGCTGTCAGTTGTGCCTGGTCATCTCTTAGCTGCCACGGTTTATTTTAATTATTTTATTTTTAACTTTATTTTCGAATGATTGATTTCGTCTTTTACTCTGGACGCTCTTAACTTGCCCGTATTTCTACATCGTTCTCATCATCATCATCATTTCAGCCCAAAGGACGTCCACTGCTGGACATAAGCCTCCCCCAAGTATCGCCACATTGTCATTTTGGGGGGTTTTGCCATAATCGCCACGCTTGGCAGGCGGGTTGGCGATCGCAGTACGGTTGTTACAAAAGCACAGAGAACGCTGCTGCCCATTCTCTGGCAAATCCCTTAGTCGCCTCTTACGACACCCACGGGAAGATATGGGATATGGATATGGCGTTCTCACTTACTAGTAATTCGCAACACGAATGATGTAATCAAGATTTTGTAACATATTTTGATTTAAAAGAGTGTCCATGGAGTTTCTTGCCCATTCTTCTCCATAGAGATCTACGCTTTAGAATAGGCAACTACAGTACTTTCACTAGTTATTATGTCTTGTGACTGGGACTGTAGCTTCGCGTTCTTCCTTTTTGTTCTTTGACTTTCAAAAGTGCCTGTAATGGTCTAATTGAAATAAATGCTTTGAGTTTGAGTTATAAATTTTCTGGGAAATTCCAACGAAACTAAGAAATGAAAACACTGAATAAACCTAAAGAATACCTTAAAATCTCGTGTTGGTAAGACCGCACTCGTGATTTCTTTTAATGAACCTATTACCCAACTACCCACATATTTCTTTGCTTTGAATACACGTATTTGTAATATCCTATAAAGAAAACATAATATTGCTTCAATCCAAGGACATAAGACTTAATCAACTTACACCGTAGAACAAATGAAATAATTATGTCATCAAATAACGTCGCGTCTCTCCCGCAAGTCTAGCTATTCAGACTTTTAAAATAATTAACAGTTCCTATTTCACGGCCCGTCTTCAGAATATCAAGAAGAGGCGTCAGGAATGTAAAATGTCGGATCGCCGTCGCTCACACGTCTGCTTGGTGAAACATGCCACGGTTGAGCGATGGCAAGATGGCGGAGCCACTGATGAACTAAAATCGCTTTGATGTATTTCACAAGAAAAAAGTACAAGAAACCATGGTAGATGAAAAACATAGTCATATATCTATACTAAATCTTAGTCTATATATATCTACACTAACTAATCTATAAAGACGTAAAGTTCGTAAGTTTCGATAGGTAGATAATCTCCGAAACTATTCATCCAACTTTAAAAATTCTTTCACTGGTGTAAAGCTACTCTATTCATCATCCGCCGAGCTTTTTCCCAACTATTTTGGGGCAGGCTTCCAGTCTAACCGGATACAGCTGAATACCAGTATTTTACATGGAACGACTGCTTAGACTGTCGAAGAAACACGGTATGTAATGGGTTCCGTATACGCACACCAACTCAGACAAGCGTGGTTTAAACTTGAATAATGATCCGAAAGGCCGTTATTATTTAGAAACGAGCTCCTCGTTTAAAGCTACACTAAAATCGAGTGTAATAGGGTACATTTCCTCGACGCGGTAAAGGCTACTGTTAAGTCACCTGCTGGCTTAGCAGGTGACTGATTAACTTTCAGCGCTGAAGAGAGCTTTGAAAATCCAACAGTGCACTTATGATTTAGACATTTATTTAGGAATCGCTTAGTGTTGGTGAAACCAGCACCGATTTGCTTAAAATCGATATTATATACAGAATAGCGGCGATAGTAACATTTTTAGAGTCCACTGCTGCTGAACATATCTGAATTTATTCGCAGATATAAAATACTGTAAATCATATCCTGCACAAACAATTGTCTTCTTACTATTTTCTGATGTTCCGGTGACGGAAATGAATGCCGCGAATGTCTTTTCTTGAGTCGAGTCTTTTACGATAAATATTTACGTAAAATAGAACGAGGCAGAACACTTTTATCGAGAAACACAATCATTTGCAACGCCACAATTGCTGGCAAAGTGCTTGTCCAAACGCCCTCTTACAGTTGTGGAAATAATTATAAATAAGCGTGTTTATCTGGTTGTGCGTTATTTCATCCCTAATTGTTAAATCGGATTTCGTTTCACATAAATTGTTTCTCATATTATCTTTTCATAGAATAATCAATACGCAGAATACTTACTTTGAAGAAATTTAAATAATAGTTTTGTTCCAAATAAAGTTAAATGTTAGATTAATCATATCATAGAATAACAAATAAAATAATCTTTATCCACATATTGTTTGTTTCACATAAAACTTATTACGAAGAATAACATTTTATCGAGTGACAGTTTCTAAAATTCATACCTTTGAAAAATGCATACGAATACAACGCCACGTTACGTGTTGTAATTTTATAGGAGGGCCTATAAAATTACAACACCGTGTTCACAAAAATAATGCGGGTAAATTCTTGTGAAGCAGGAAAACAATCTTCTTATTCTTACTAATAGTGTCCATGCCTGTTGCATGCAGTATGCAACTTGCAGCGTGCAAGCAAGCATGCAGCATGCAACATGCAGCGTGCAAGCAAGCATGCAGCATGCAACATGCAGCGTGCAAGCAAGCATGCATTACGGTTTTTGTCACGGCTCCGGCGGCCCCACGCGAGTTTATCGTCACAGATGGCATTATACATCCACCAATCCATATAAGAATACTCTTTTCATTTGTTGTCACTACTTTTTCTCTTATACCGCTACGTTCTAGTATTATTATTTAAATAACATACATACGTACCCTGCATACAAATCTTGATAATATGTCAAGGCGATAAGGCGAAGCGAAGCAAGGGCGGGTCCTAGGTCACTATAATTTAAGCAGACGACGATAACTTTATAAGTGAATAATTAAATTATTCCGGCAAGTGAACAAAACTGTCCTTGTAACGAGCGCGATAATTGTATAGAAAACACGCATAAATGTTATTGTCCAGTATAAAATTATCTCCGGAAAGTTGGTCCAGTCAGATAGAAAGTTGAAGTGACGCATTCCCAACAAACTGTGAAGATTAATAACGGTGGAGTTAATTACTTTTAGGCAATATAACACGGAGTTACGCAGAGCAGCCATTAATGGAATAAATTATAGAAACTGCTGCCCTTTCCATCACGTCGCGCCGTTGCGCTCTAGTGGACTCTATAAAAATACTGCCTACTTCGTTCAAGAAGGTTCATGTATCAATGGATTGCTAAACGAAGCATGAGAAAAGATATTAATGAATGTAGAGACGAAGGAGTTATTTTCTACACAAGGGTCGGTTCGTACCGCGTAGCAAGTGCCAAACGGTGTCTACGGCTACGCTAGAATCGTAGCACGTAGCCATTCGTAGTGCGAATGCCATCACGACTACAATGAGCCTCTTCATAGAAAACGTGTATTGTAAACATTTGACTTAACATAGTGCCTTTATTGTTTTCTTTATAAAGTGACCATGTAACACGTGTTAACTAACAACACGCTTATCTGTTCCACACGGTGTTGTCGCCATTTTGTTAATTTACGGTTATTTTACGGGCCGTTAACATTTATTAGCTTGCAAGCAGCAAGCATGACTCGTGTTTCCCTTTTAACCGCTAGCCTTGTGTAGTAATAGTACCTACCTCCTTTTATTTATGCCAGGGGACGTTTCAATAACCCGTAATGGCAACACCCAAACCCTTTATGTAATTGGAAAAAAGTGATGAATGGGTTAATACCATTTCATTTAAAAAACGAGTAATTTATGAGATTATTGCGTCGTTTCTAATTTTTTATGGGTATGTAAATTGGTTCGTCATGGTTTACAGAAACGTTTTTTGGACATTTATTGGGAAATTCATCAAAACGTGTCAACGTTGATATACTCTAAACATTTTCATTTAAAATAATTTGTGTATTAGTTAAAAATTATAATAATGTTTAAAAGTTTATAAACTAAAGTACATCTTTAAAAGCAGGAATAGCTTTTGTAAAACATTAAAATGAATGTGATGAATTTATGTCTAATGTATTGCTCAGTAAAAAAGCAATCAAGGAACATTGAAAAAAAACACTGACTAAACTCTTTAAATATGTTAAATATCAATTATTTATGGATTTTGTGATTAAAACCTGCAACGAGTTTTTAAAGTATCATCGTAATACCTTTTACAGTGATTGATACGCTGTTAAATTTCCATGTCATTAAGTGCGACAAGATGATTGATTAAAATATATTTAAAATCCTAGATTTTTAACAAGATTTCGTGTATATTGATACTCATGCATAAACTCTGAAAGCACGACATTTAAACTACATAGATGGATACGTTGGCATAGGTGGGTATGCCTACATACCTAGAAATGTAGGGACACCAAAATTGAATGAAAAACAAACTTCGTAAATGTTTGTTACATAGGTATCACAAAGGTATAGGAAATTTCTGTAAGAAAAAATCGGCAGACAGTAACATTACTGAGCCTTCTGATTGTGGATCAACCTATTTCAAGGATTAAACTAGGATCGGCGGTTCGGGGAAAGAATGGAGAGTCATATACTAGAACAATATTTTTTTAATCCTCTTCACTTTTGAATCATGTCAATATAATAAAAAGACATTTGAACAGATTCCGGTATATTTCCATTCATACAAAGATTATTTAATCGCTTTCGCATTGAAAATTAATTTCTAATTTAAGTTTGTGTAATGGCTTCTTCTTCTTATTGTCTTATTAATTAAATGCTTTGTTCATTTTGTTATTCCTTTACTCATTTTCTAAAAAAACTTAGAAAATGAGTAACCATGAAATAATGACTGTTTGTGAAGAAAATGATTGCTTAATATACTTTAGTATGTTTTACTATCACATAATGCTGCTTAGGGGTCACAAATCAGTCTGATTTGCATGATAATAATATAAATTATTTTTGAGGACTCTTGTACAGTCTATTGATATTTCTTCGAGAGAGTGGGTACTGATATTAATTAATTATTGATATCTGTAACCCAAATTGCTAAAAGAATCCATTCTTCCATTGCTTAGGCACACTGAAAATCTCTGCCCCGCTTGGGCTGAGCACCGCCGTGTCCGCGTAGCGGCGATTTTCGGCGACCTCTCGGGTCCGGCCTTGTTTTAATCCATGGTCCGGAGCGAGAGGTAATGGGAAGCCGTCGCCTCCGTCTGCGAAGCAGTCATGCTAGCGAAGGAGGTGGCGGAACGTGAGAGAGAGAGAGAGAGCCTCACGTCCCAGCCGCCGCGGGAGACGCCCGGGGCGGCCACCGTAGGCGCGGGCCTGTGGAAGGTGAGTAATGCGCTAGCTCACCGTCCGTCCGTCTTATGACGACAGGCCGTGCCGACGGCGCATTCGTGTTCCACGCACACCTCAAGGTGATGTCAGCAAATCGGAAGGGGTCCGAAAGGGCCGATGCCTGCCAGGGCTGCGGGAATGTTCGAAAGAGATATCATGGCCCCGGAACACTAAGGGTAAGAAAGAACATGGGTGGGTTTTAGTCAGTACAAATCCGACACTCCCATCCGCTCCGTCCAGAGCGGGAGGGTTTATTTGATGATTTCCCATCTGAATAAAAAAGGCATACTGAAAATAAAGAAAGAAAAATATAGGTTCAAGAGTGACATGATATCACCATTATCGGCTCTATTGGCAAAATTCCTTTTGCGAACCTTATAGTTATCCATAATGTAGGGTCAGTGCTCAAGGAGGTGTGTAGATATTCCTGTCGTGTCATTAGATAATAACTCCTGTTCATAATTCTGTACCTGGAACTACCTATTGTTTCATAGATATCGCCAACAGCGATCAGACCGCCATTGTACTCAAAGAATTAGCAAAATTGTACACTTAGAAGCTTTGTTACAATTTTTGTTTGTGCCCGTTGCTTATTCTAAATTCTCAATGTCTCAAAAATACTTGAAACGTAATCAAAAAATTCAAGCAAGTCGACTTTATGTTCGTCCTGATTTATCGTGTTTCATTTTATTGACTAATTAATAATAATTATGTATTTGAAATAGACATTTGTTAGACATAATTCCTAAAAGAGACAGAAAGAAGACTTTTAATTAATGATCGTGTTTTCAGAGACCGTCAAGATATTGATCTTGTTGTTCCGACTAAGCTCCAAGAGTCAACTAGGTATTAATAAGTCGTTAGCAATCTAGACTGCCCTTTGTACTTTGTGGTTTCATAAGCAGACCTAGACTTTGTTCTATGATTTCATTCAGCCTACCTGAATGAAATAATAGAACAAAGTCTAGGTCTGCTATATTAAATTATAAGTAAATGGTCGATGGGTACATTTTCATAAACGCAATTTTCAAGAAGTAATTCGTGTTCTCCAAAGCCATGACAATTTGGAAGCGGTCTGTGCCAACATTACATTTTGTTAAGAAACTTTACAATATATTTACATAAAGTATTAGTGGTATCGGTTTCATTAAAAGTAAGTTTCGAATTACCTGCGGTGTCATGAAACTTTTAAACAAAAAGAAACTCGTGACATTATTTTTTACGTTCTTTCCGACCTCGCTGTCGAGGTCCATCGCGACGTCCCGGTCCATGCCCTCCCCGACCCTCGTTCGAGCCAGCCCGCGATGCTGTGCCAGTAGTTTTAAATTAGCCCTAAAATAATGATATCATTCAGATCCAGCCTCTCCCCATGCAGTCCTTCCCCAGCGACGCCCTGAGCCGAGGCTCGTACCCCACAGGGGGTGCCCTTAGCGTGTAGTCGCTTAGTTTGTAAGTTTTATGCCCTGGCTGGAGGCCTTACTCTTAAGGCACCCATAGGATAGTCCGGTTAAGCAGACGACAACCTCCTAGGTTGAACTGCGAGATGCCATTCAGAAAAAAGTCTCGGCCTCGAAATTTTTGCTAGTTGTAAAAATTGCTGAAAATGACAACTTAAATATATAAATTACACATTTAACCGTTCATAGGTTTCCTTCAAGTCAAAGCCGTGGAACGATTTTTCTAAAAACATTATTATACTCCAGTCAGTATATTTCACTGACTATGTACAACCAAATTTACATACATATGTGTAAGTATTAGCTTTTAGCTGCTGCTTGCGTTTTTGGCACATTAGGCTTTCATTACATAATAATGATGAATATTACGTTGTTTTTGTCTCATCCGGACAAATAAAACCAAGAATTCCAGGACATTCTTTTTTTAATTTCTTCTTTGAAAACTGTATTTATTCGTAGGTAAAACTTTTCGTAACAAGGAAAATTAAATTCTCCTCTTAACAATGCCTGATTTATTATATAAAGATACATAATGAACTTATCTTTTATTTTCTGATTGCTTATTAATATTTCTCCTTATTCTATAATACTTAGCCGTAAACTATAAGTAAGCTTCTTAGCACGAGTAAGCTAAGTACTTATAGTTTGCAAAATTAACTTAGTGCTAGCAAAGCAAAGCATAACTAATACCTGTCTAAGCAATATGAACCTCTGTGAGTTATATAGGCACGGACATAATTCTGAAATCATACGTTATTTATTGCTGTAAATATTAAGCTACGGTGTTATATAACTTATTCATTAAGCAGAAGATACCTTATTTTTTTTATTTTTTTAGGATGGGAAATCATCAAGTGACTTCTCCCGCTCTGGGCGGAGCGGAAGGGAGTGTCAGACTTGACTGACTAAAACCCATCCATGTTCCTTCTTAGCCCTTTGTGTTCCAGGACCACGGTATCTCTTTCGAACAACCCGCAGCCCTGGCAGGCATCGGCCCTCTCGGACCCTTTCCGATTTACTGACATCTCCTTGAGGCGCGCGTGGAACACGAACGCGCCGTCGGCACGGCCTGTCGTCATAAGACGGACGGCCGGTGAGCTAGCCCACTACTCACTGTCCACAGGCCCGCGCCTACGGTGGCCGGGGGCCACTGGTTGCCCCCGACGCCCGGGGCGTGTCCCGCGGCGGCTGGGACGTGAGGTTCTCTCCCTCTCACGTTCCGCCACCTCCTTCGCTAGCATGACTGCTTCGCAGAAGGAGGCGACGGCTTCCCATTCCCTCTCGCTCCGGACCATGGATTGAACCAGGGCCGGACGCGAGAGGTCGCCGCCGCCAATCGCCGCTACGAGGACACGGCGGTGCTCAGCCCAAGCAGGGCAGAGCTCCACAGTGTGCTCCACCGTGTCCTCCGGCCGATCCTCGCAGTGGTAACACCCAGGCGTTTCCTCCCGCCCGATTCGGTGCAGGAACCTCCCGAAACAGCCGTGTCCGGTGAGGACCTGCGTCAGGCGGAAGGTGAGGGCGCCGTGGCGCCTCTCCAGCCACTCCTCAAAGAGGGGACTTATCGCCACTATTGTGGCCTGCCCTGCACGGGGTTGCGACAGTCGCTATCTCCATGTCGCCATGAGATCGCGCCGGAGGTCTAACCGCTGAGCGACAATTTGCCGCAGCAGCGGAGTTTCACCCCGGCGTAGTGCCTCCGCGCGCCATTCGTGCAGGCACGCGAGGACTATCGCCTCCAGATCCCATGGCGGCAATCCGGCCAAGAGGCTCGCCGCCTCGCCGGAGATCGTGCGGTACCCCCGGATCAGCCTTACGGCTACCACCTTCTGGGGCGCGTACAAGGAATTCATGAATAATGTAGTTTTTAGTTTAGTTGCAAAAGCAAACGTGTCTTGTGTCTCGACGAAGTCAAATTCAGAAAATTATCGCATCTGCCCAGCCCTTTCCCAACTTTATTGGGTCCGGCTTTCAGTCTTACCGGATGGAACTGAATACTAGCATTTTACATGGTATGACTCCCTTTCTGACCTCCACAACCCAGTTAGTACTGGGGTAATACGGTACCCCTTGGTAAGACAGGTTGTCAGACTTTCGGGCCACTGACTACAAGTAATGACTGTCACTACAAATGACAGCCGGTACCATTGGTTTAACGTGCTTCTAAAGCACGGAGGAAACTCGGTATGTACTGGATGGTCACCCATCCACAGACGGACCTTGGCAAGCGCGGCTTTACCTTGAAGATCCCCCCTTGCGGCTGTTATGTGACTGGTTTGTAAGAGTAAATAAAAGGGTCATCATTAGTAGGTACCATCACCAAACTGGGTATCGGATCACGGTAAGGACTATCCTTGCAATCAATGATAGTCCTTACCGTGATCCGATACCCAGTGTTAAAACAGTTAAAAACAGTAAAAAACCCAGCGTTAAAACAGTTAAAAACTTTCTATTCCTTGGTCCCTTTTTTTGTTTTATTCCTATTGGTCGAAAAACGTTGGTCAAACATCTGGGATCATTAACAGAGCCTAAGATTAAAAAAAAAAAACATAGTTTTAAAATGGGTCGCGTATTTTTCGGCTAACGTTTTTTTTTTGTTTAAGTACTATTGGTCCGCAAACTGTTTGTGCGGACCAATCGTAATAAAGGTGTTAAACAGATGTGGTCATGGTGTGCACGGGATTTTGTTTTAAAAATGAGCATATTCCCACTTTTCTGCTAGTAATACGTAGCATAGCACATAGTAATGTATGTTTACAAAAACCCGACGTCGAAAGATTCCCTATTTTAGTTCCAATGATTTCATGCTTTTGAATAAATTAACAAGGCGTAAAAACAAATACGTTGTGTTTTCACCTCTATGTGCCACTATTTATCGTCAGAACAAGCTTTGCAACTTACAAACATTTTGTGAATATATGACTGTTATTAGTTTCGTGGGTTTTAAAATGAAAACACTCATATCTCTGTTTGTTTGCGGCCCAGATATAATAAAACGGACACCACTGGCTGTTGTTTTCATTCCAGTTATGATGACTCATTTTACTTAGGTGATGCTGTAAAACTCTGATATAACTCGTAAAAACTTTATCGGTAAAACAGTTATCAAGTATTCAGTTCCTCTTTATGTGCACTAGTTGATGCCCGTGACTTCTGCGATATAGATATAAGTAAAGTAATATACCTACCTACTGTCTTTCTACGGATACAAGGACTATCTCTTTGGTCTAGTGCTCACAGGCGCACTGATGAGCATGAGGTCCTGTGTTTGAATCCCAGGTCAGTAAAATGATATTCGGTTTTTTCCATTTATCGGGATTTGTGCTCGATTGATGGCAATAGGCTCGCGTATTACACGGGACTTAAAAACATAACTGGCGAAAAGAGGGTGTACTATTAGGTACACCTCTGAATGAGCTTGCCCACCCTCCGTCCGTCTTATGACGACAGGCCGTGCCGACGGTGCGTTTGTTCCGGGCGCGCCGCAAGGAGATGTCAGCAAATCAGAAGGGGTCCGAGAGGGCCGATGCCTGCCAGGGCTACGGGACTGTTCGAAAGAGATACCGTGGCCCTGGAACACAAAGGAATAAGAAGGAACATGGAATGGGTTTTAGTCAGTCAGGTCTGACACTCCCTTCCGCTCCGCCCAGAGCGAGAGGGGTCATTTGATGACATCCCAAACGAAAACAAAAAAAGGTACACCTCTGCCTAACCCTTCCTTTATGTATACAAGGAGAGTTTTAAAATTCTATTCAGTCGAATATCCACATTTACTTCTGTTGTTGTGTGAGGCAGAGATGTGCTCGAATAAACCCGCAGCTTGCGTTTGTATGAACGCGGTTCTATATCTAACCATTTACTAAAGTAAATTCCAATGTCTAAAGCGATACTGAGAATTTCCTTACGGAAATTCATATTACCCTTGTTGTTGGCGAAGGTTACGAAAATAGATAACGTATCCTAGAAAACTTTAGGTTGATTGAAAATTTTCGTCTATGAACGGTATCAGGTCAATTGAGAGCATAGTCTTCAATGTCTTGAATCAATGCCTACTATTTTACTGTCAATAAATGCTTAAAACTGTTATGCCTAACGTTCCAATTAAGGCCATCGGTGCTGTACCTCCGAGTCTCTGTCAAATAAGCTACTTATTTACCAACTTAAACTTACTAAATGCATTATAGCTCGGAACTCCACCCCCTCTCTAAGCTCCACTATTAAATCATCAACGAAAGTCACTATCAATGACGTAATGAGTAAATGGTTAAGCGAAATACTTTTAAGCTCAGTTAAGCGGATTGAAAACTGTTGGCACTTTGAAATTCCAAAGGAAATAGCCGGGGCTTTGCCACTCGGGGTAAAACGACTTTCCGAACGGATACACCAGTATTTAAATGCCTTCACCGGAAACAAACGGTTCTGGTACATTGACGCAAACATTTTTGTTCTTGTTTACATAATTACACAGTTTTTGTCGGGTATTGTGCTAAAGAGTTCACTAGCGCCTTGCTAAGCTTCTATTTTTAGGGCAATTTAACAGAACGGTACGGTTTTATAATGCCTGTAGCTACCTAGTTGTCTTTTTCGCCATTGTCTTTGATATGTGATTTAAACCAGTTAAGCCTTTGATGCGGTCTTTGGAGATGATATCAGTAAGATGGATTGCAACAAAAATCTAATGACATACTTAGGAAAGTAATTTATCCTGTGATCTTTGCCTCGAGTTTTTAGTTTGGTTTTTCAATCCTTAATCACGAAGCAATTATCTGTCACTTTGGTAATCGTCACGTTATCCACGGTATTAGAACGTAAGCTCGGTGCGTGTGATTGATGTCTCGATTATTTGTCAATTGCTTAGCTGACTTACTCTTAAACGATTGTTACGAAACTCGACCTTCTGTTGTAGAAATAATAACAATTTTAACCCTCTTAAATCTTATTGTTTCTACAAAAGGAGACGACTTTTGGTTCAGCAGGGAGTACTGGGTTTGTTCGCGCAGAACAGTTGATGATGTCAACGGAAAAAATCTTTAAGGACATGAATGATGTAATTATGGGTGGTGCTTACAATTGTATTTTAAGTTGAAAAAAATAAGCTAGGTAATTGTGCCGCCGGTGTCGCATAGTCTTTGCTAAGTCGGAGCTAAGTTAAGCCCAGTTTATTTGGAACATTAAGGATCATGTTTAGAAAGATGAGGTCTACGGTTTAATACACTCATAACATAGCCTCCAAATTAAAAAAAAAATACATAATGTAGTAACAATTTTAAATTACATTGTTACCAGAAAAGTGGATGTAAGCTTTGTGAGTGTTTATATAGTGCTAATTTTATATTATCGTACTTGGCTGAGTAATTAGTTAATTACTGCGTTGTTGTTTGCCTGTCGTTCTAGCTGTAACAAGTTATTAAGTATCCGCCGACTGTGGTAGGTATTTATGTTCACATAATACATTTATCAGGGCATTACATTGAGATATAAGAGCACAAAGGTACCGCTTGATTCATAAGAAATTACTTCCAGCAGACCTGCGACAAGAAAGTTTGATTTGAAATGTTTAAAAGACACAGTATGTAGAAAAAAGTGGAAACAGTTTTTTTTTTTATTAGAACTGGTATGATACAATTAGATACCTAATTCTCGTAAACAATATGGCTTTGTCCTATACCTCATAAACCAAATTAATGGAAGGAAATTTGCTTTCGACGTCTTCCGACAACTTGCGGTCTCCAGGCGGGGCATGATTTATCGAATCCTCATGGAAAAAGGTCCAGCTAACCAATCACTGGGATCAATTCGGCGCAAATAGGGGTCGAACTATGACTGATTAAACTTTGATAACCGAAGCAAAACAGGTCAAGCACTCTGTATGTTATATTTTGAGGAAATGGTCTTTGAGAGGCGTCTCTAAAATGTTTACGAACAAGGAAAAAGCTTTTCTTTGTTACAAAAAATAAAATAATACTTCACAGCTTTCGTTAGTAAAGCTTCAGAATAATTACGTTAGCTAATAAGGTACTAACATGGCATTTTTCCTGAAACTTCCTTAATTCGCGAGGGAATCTTACACGCGAACATTTACATAGGTTACTTACAATCGTTCAGAAGTGTCACTTACGTCAGCTGTAACTGACATGACGTGGGGTAGCCACTACGGAAAGGATCACTTCCCTACTTCAACGTTATTTGCTAATAGATTTCGGTATTTGGAAGTGATCGACTGCTCATTCATCATTCATTGATGTGGTTAATCATGGAGTTGATACCTCTTGAGAAAAGGAAAAGACTACAACTAGTGACTACCCTTCTTTAAAGTTATCACTTTTTATTTCAGAGTTATTAACTTAAATAAGGATATATACGCCATGCGGAGGGATTGTGTTAGAAAACCCATTTATAGTAGCTATTGTATAAATATTATTAGTATTTAATAGTTTTGTGTACAAATTTATTTTACAAAAAAAAGCCGTGCGCTCGATGGGAATGAATTTCGCACCGGCAAAGATAACAAACTTCCGTACACAATTTTGCCCCCCATTTTTCTTTCAGAAGTAGATAAAGGAATTTTCAAAAATCCTTCCTAGTTGTTCACCTCGCTCGTTAAATGTCAGTGGTTTTATGCTTTTTATTTAGTAGATAAACTTAATTTTTTATTTCGCAGGCGAAATTCAAGAGCTTTCCGCGTCAAAAAAGGTAGAGGGTATCTTGAGCAGATTCGTCAGATTGTATCTAGCACTTTGAAGACAGCCATTTTGTACTGCGATTAAAAAGATATTTATTTTCAAAGGATATTCTAGATAAAACTTTTTAGGTAATGGGCTATCTGCTGTAACTTTGTTAACAAAATTTGCTTAAAATATTCTGAAAATAAACTAAGAAAACTAATCAAAATTAACAACTAATTAAAACTAATTTGGACTTTTTATTGGATGACTGAATTTAATTTATGCTTTCTCGTTTTTATTCAATTAGATATCGTTTAAAAAGTTTTCGGTAATTATTTTACTGTCGTTAAAAATTTCAAGACTTGTTCATAACTTTCATAGTCAAACAAATGAGATTTACCGACCTATCACAACATTCTTCATAATTATCAATAACACTAGGAACTGGATATTTACCATAAACACCCCCCCCGCAATAACTTCAGTTTATCCGTGATCATGGCGTTTGCAACAGGGCCGAAATATCGGGAACTCAAAACAAATAATAAACATGGTAAATATCCCGTTACTAGTGTTATTGATAGTGTTAGTGACCATGTCAGTTTAAAAACTTATATTCTTCATATTTTTTTTGTAATTTGTTTATAACTTTTAGGGTTCATACATTTTCATACTGACTCACTGTGCAAATAAATCACTATCTAAAGTAGGTACTGGTTAAACCGTACATAGTTTAACTTAGCTAATGAGTTTAGGTAACGGGTGAAAGACATTTCACGACTTAAATATCTTGTCATGTTGGTTTATGACCAATCAAATTAAATCAATTTATTTATTTGCATAATACAGGTAGGTATAGAAAGATGTTACAATTAGGTATAACGTGCACTGTGACAAGCCTGCAGGGAGCGAGAATATCCTGATTAGGTGAGCATGAACATAATGCGGCTGAATGATGCGACCTATGTCACTGAACATAATACGGGTATGACGTGTATAATCTGGCAGCGCGACTGCACCGAAATATTAATATCTACTTAGTGTCGCACTTTGTTTCTACTAGCGGTTTAAGAACTAGAGAACTAGAAACTAATTGACAGTATTAAAGGAGTCTTCGAATGAGTCGCACTTCACAAAGGCTGGTTCGAAGAGGTATGGCGCAAAAAATAGTACTTGGAAGAAATGTGGCCGGCCTTTGTCCAGCAGTGAGACATTTACGGCTAATTACAAAATATGGATCTTTAGTAGTACTTCATTCGTAATAAAGCAAACCATACTAATACCCATATTTTATGTCTGTCACGGTAACCCTCGCATTTTACTTTGAATATTCAGCCCATGATAACCTGTACAGTTTTTCGTAAAAAAATAATACAATGATGAAACCACATCTGCCATACTATACGCTGTAGGGTTATGTACTACCAGATTATTTGACGTCAGTCTTGAAACAGTCGATTCTTCTGCTCTGAATATTTTACTCAGAATTATATGAACAAAAAAACCCGTAGAAATGACCAGAAAAAATCCATAAGTAATCCGTAACTCGTTCAGAACAAAGTCTTTTTCTGGAACACTTCCAGCTCTGCAGCTTAGGGATTGGCGTTTTTATCAGTTACTAACTAAGGGCTCATTTACGCACACGCGGCGCGTCGGGCGGGGCGGTGCGCGGGGCGGCCCGCTTTAAATTCAAACATATGGCGATGTATGAGAGCGTTTACGGAGGAGCGGTTTGACGCTCGTTTGCTTGAGATGTAGGCGGCCGACGCGGCGTTATGTCACTCTGACAGATACAAGTATACGGCAGTGCCCGAGTTCGATTCCCACACGGAACAAATTTACAACGTCGTAGTTTTATCCGAAAATAATCATTTTGTTTTTATTTTAAATTTTATGGTGATATTTTTTTCGTAAATTGGTCAATTTTTACAAGCTTTTATTTAACTTGCAATGTATGTATCTGTTTGTTCGGGTACATTCTTGGCAGCTAAATTAGAACCTTTTGCCGATGACCGATTGAGCTGAAATTTTGCTCACATCTTTGGTTTTAAGCACAATATATTCTTATGAGAGACATAACTTAATCCTGCAGCCTGGATCGTCTCCTCACGAGAGAACTCCTCAAAGGTTAATAGCACAGACACGAAAATTTGTATAGAAGTTCATATCTGATGGATAAACATGAATTCTATCATGATCTCCTCCTGCAGCCAGGATCGTCTTCTCACGAGGGAACTCCTCAACGGTTAACTGGGTTGTGGAGGTCATATAGGCAGTCAAAGGTCGCTTCATTTCAAATATGGGTATGCAGCTGCATCCGGGTAGACTGGAAGGTGACCCCGACACAGTTGGGAAAAGGCTAGGCCAACAGAGATGATTATGATGATGGTTGAAAATCGGCAATTCATAAGCCTTTTCTTCAAGGAACGATTGGTTATTGTTTCAAAGCGGTTGAAACAATAAACAAATGTAACTATCCAGTTTAAAAAAGGTTTTCGATGATAGGCCGTGGCGTGGGTCGAGTCACTTGAGTGTAGCCGTGAACAGCCCGGCACAGTTATGAACCAGAACACTCAGGGCAAGAGTCTTACTCATATATTTTGTAGTTTTGTTAAAACATTGGTTTCATAGTTTTTTGGGTTGCTATTCCTAAACCAAGCTTTCTAAGTATCAAAAAGTATTACTTAGTCGAAGAAGGGAAACGATAAACAAAATTCGAAAGATATGGCAAGCCCAGATGTGGGACAGAGCAGGCTCATAGAAAAAATAATTAAACAGTGAATATCAAAGAACCATTTTAACCTCATGGCCATAAATAAATATAACCACACCTCCTAACAATAATCAAACTACAGAATTCTTTTTTTTCCTAATCTTACTGAGATCCTGGCCATTCTACTAACCTTCGGATAGTTTAAACAAAATTCACAATAAATACAATATAAATTAGAACAGCGAACGAATTCCTAATTTAAATTTTAATATGGAAAAAAAAATCGGTGCGTCAGAATGTGCGAAAAACAATTAACATTAATAATATAAAAGCTTAAAAAAAGAATATAATTAAAATGTATTGTAAACGCTCGTACGCACGTACTCTTAAAACAAATTTATTTTAATTT
The DNA here is from genome assembly GCA_949152445.1 of Cerastis rubricosa. Taxonomy (NCBI): domain Eukaryota; kingdom Metazoa; phylum Arthropoda; class Insecta; order Lepidoptera; family Noctuidae; genus Cerastis; species Cerastis rubricosa. Next base: position 12,872,142 of record OX424533.1, read on the forward strand.
TCATCTTTGGATTTCTTAATTCCTTAATTTAATACTCGAGTTGATCGAAATAAAAACCCAACGTGGGACCATTTGCTTGCGTGTGACAAAACTCCGCGGTGCACGCGGCGTCGACCGCCGCGGCGCACGCTTGCAGCCCAACGTGGGACCATTTCCTTGTATTTGAGCGTTTGACATAACGCGGCGGCGGACGCCGCGTTTTCCGCTTGCAGCCCACCGTGGGACCATATTCTTCAAAAATGTTTGAAAACTAACAACCGTCATATCATGCATTAGAATAGAACGTCTATTTTAATCATAACGTCAGAGGAGTATCTAGCCTGGTGGTATTGCGGCTAGATTGTGAATTATTTGTTGCAGGATCAAATCTTTGTATGTAAGATTTTTCGTTTTGTGTTTATTTTGTGTTTTTTTTTTTTGCTGTAAAATATTACTTTTTGTAAGTTCTAGGTATTACTGTTTTATTTTAATGCATTATGTATGATTTTCAAATCATTATAAAATATCGAGTTTAATCATACCTATACATTTAGTTTTTGAACCATTCAAAAAACAGTACTCGTAAATAATAAGTAAAAATTGCCCAGAATTTACGAAAAATATCACCAAAAATTTAAAATAAAAACAAAATGACAATTTTTGGGTGAAACTAGGACATTTAAAATTTGTTGCGTATGGGAATCGAACCCGGGCACTAACATTTGCTTGTACTGTCCAAACGCCGCGGTGCACGCGGCGTCGACCGCCGCGGCGCACGCTTGCAGCCCACCGTGGGACCAAATTGCTTGTATTTGATTTGTTATGTCAAATGGACAAAACAAGCCTAAGGTAGTGCCCGGGTTCGATTCCAATACGGAACAAATTTACAATGTCATAGTCCCCTAATTATAGGAAAATTCAGGAAAGGTAGGGTAGGGTAGGCAGGTAGGGTAGGTAGGTAGGTAGGGTAGGTAGGTAGGGTAGGGTAGGTAGGTAGGATATGTAGGGTAGGTAGGTAGGGTATGGTAGGTAGGTAGGTAGGTAGGGTAGGGTAGGTAGGTAGGGTAGGGTAGGTAGGTAGGGTAGGGTAGGTAGGTAGGTAGGGTAGGGTAGGTAGGTAGGGTATGGTTCGTAGGTAGGGTAGGTAGGTAGGTAGGGTATGGTAGGTAGGTAGGTAGGTAGGTAGGGTATGGAAGGTAGGTAGGTAGGGTAGGGTAGGTAGGTAGGTAGGGTAGAGTAGGGAAGGGTATGGTAGGTAGGTAGATAGGGTAGGTAAAAAGTGCATTGCAACGCATGCCGGGGACAGCTAGTATTTATATAGTTTTAGTTTTTTAACCATTCAAAAACCATTTAAAAAACTAAAACTATATAAATACTAGCTGTCCCCGGCATGCGTTGCAATGCACTTTTTACCTACCCTATCTACCTACCTACCTACCCTACATATCCTACCTACCTACCCTACCCTACCTACCTACCCTACCTACCTACCTACCCTACCTGCCTACCCTACCCTACCTTTCCTGAATTTTCCATGCTATAAACCTCACGGAGCCCGAGACCTTTCCAACGAATGCAAAACCGTGGAAATCGGTTCGTGCGTTCTGGAGTTATAGCGTCAGGAAGGGAAACCCGACTTATTTTATATAGTAGATTATTAAACTAGATATTTTATAATGATTTGAAAATCATACATAATGCATTAAAATAAAACAGTACTTAATACCTAGTTACAAAAGTAATATTTCACAGCAAAAAAAAAAAACAAAAAAAAAACTTACATACAAAGATTTGATCCTGCAACATCGTGATTTGCAGTCCCGCCGCAACAGTACCAAGCTAAGCATTACGATGACATTTAGTTTAAAATAGACGTTCTAATCTAATGCATGATTTGACAGTTGTCAGTTTTCAAATATTTGAAGAATATGGTCCCACGGTGGGCTGCAAGCGGGCAACGCGGCGTCCGCCGCCGCGTTATGTCAAACGCTCAAACTCAAGGAAATGGTCCCACGGTGGGCTGCAAGCGGGCGACGCCGCGTGCACCGCGGCGTTATGTCAAACGCTCAAATACAAGGAAATGGTCCCACGGTGGGCTGCAAGCGTGCGCCGCGGCGGTCGACGCCGCGTGCACCGCGGCGTTTGGACAGTACAAGCAAATATGCCCGGGTTTGATTCCCATACGAAACAAATTTAAAATATCCTAGTTTCACCCAAAAATTGTCATTTTGTTTTTATTTTAATTTTTTTTTCGTAAATTCTGAGCAATTTTTACTTATTATTTACGAGTACTGTTTTTTGAATGGTTCAAAAACAAAAAGTATAGGTATTATTAAACTAGGTATTTTATAATGATTTGAAAATCATACATAATGCATTAAAATAAAACAGTAATACCTAGTTACAAAAAGTAATATTTTATAGCAAAAAAAAAAACACAATATAAACACAAAAACAAAAAATCTTACATACTAGGATTTGATCCTGCAACATATGATCCGAAGTCCGGCCGAATTACCACCAGTCTAGGTAACCCTCTGACATTTCGATTAAAATAGACGTTCTATTCTAATGCATGATATGACGGTTGTCAGTTTTCAAACATTTTTGAAGAATATGGTCCCACGGTGGGCTGCAAGCGGGCGACGCGGCGTCCGCCGCCGCGTTATGTCAAATGCTCAAATACAAGGAAATGGTCCCACGGTGGGCTGCAAGCGTGCGCCGCGGCGGTCGACGCCGCGTGCACCGCGGCGTTTTGTCACACGCTCAAATACAAGGAAATGGTCCCACGTTGGGTTACAAGCGGTCGACGCGGCGTTATGTCCATTTTTTTATATTGGGTTGTGTGAAAGCGATTATTCCAATAGATTATTTTTGTAAATTTCGATCAACTCGAGTAATTAAATTAAGGAATTAAGAAATCCAAAGATGAAAATTAAAATAAATTTGTTTTAAGAGTACGTGCGTACGAGCGTTTACAATACATTTTAATTATATTCTTTTTAAGCTTTTATATTATTAATGTTAATTGTTTTTCGTAGATTCTGACGCACCGATTTTTTTTCCATATTTAAATTTAAATTAGGAATTCGTTCGCTGTTCTAATTTATATTGTATTTATTGTGAATTTTGTTTAAACTATCCGAAGGTTAGTAGAATGGCCAGGATCTCAGTAAGATTAGGAAAAAAAAGAATTCTGTAGTTTGATTATTGTTAGCAGGTGTGGTTATATTTATTTATGGCCATGAGGTTAAAATGGTTCTTTGATATTCACTGTTTAATTATTTTTTCTATGAGCCTGCTCTGTCCCACATCTGGGCTTGCCATATCTTTCGAATTTTGTTTATCTTTTCCCTTCTTCGACTAAGTAATACTTTTGGATACTTAGAAAGCTTGGTTTAGGAATAGCAACCCAAAAAACTATGAAACCAATGTTTTAACAAAACTACAAATATGAGTAAGACTCTTGCCCTGAGTGTTCTGGTTCATAACTGTGCCGGGCTGTTCACGGCTACACTCAAGTGACTCGACCCACGGCCTATCATCGAAAACCTTTTTAAACTGGATAGTAACATTTGTTTATTGTTTCAACCGCTTTGAAACAATAACCTGTGGTTCCTTGAAGAAAAAACTTATGAACTGCCGATTTTCAACCATCATCATAATCATCTCAGTTGGCCTAGCCTTTTCCCAACTGTGTTGGGGTCACCTTCCAGTCTACCCGGATGCAGCTGCATACCCATATTTGAAATGAAGCGACCTTTGACTGCCTATATGACCTCCACAACCCAGTTAACCGTTGAGGGGTTCCCTCGTGAGAAGACGATCCTGGCTGCAGGATGAGATCATGATAGAATTCATGTTTATCCATCAGATATGAACTTCTATACAAATTTTCGTGTCTGTGCTATTAACCTTTGAGGAGTTCTCTCGTGAGGAGGCGATCCAGGCTGCAGGATTAAGTTATGTCTCTCATAAGAATATATTGTGCTTAAAACCAAAGATGTGTGCAAAATTTCAGCTCAATCGGTCATCGGCAAATGGTTCTAATTTAGCTTCCAAGAATGTACCCGAACAAACAGATACATACATTGCAAGTTAAATAAAAGCTTGTAAAAATTGACCAATTTACGAAAAAAATATCACTATAAAATTTAAAATAAAAACAAAATGATTATTTTCGGATAAAACTACGACGTTGTAAATTTGTTCCGTGTGGGAATCGAACTCGGGCACTGCCGTGTACTTGTATCTGTCAGAGTGACATAACGCCGCGTCGGCCGCCTACATATCAAGCAAACGGGCGTCAAACCGCTTCTCCGTAAACGCTCTCATACATCGCCATATGTTTGAATTTAAACCGGGCCGCCCCGCGCACCGCCCCGCCCGACGCGCCGCGTGTGCGTAAATGAGCCCTGGCGAAAACAAAAGAAATAGCTGCGAGAATTAATTCTTAACGAATGGAAAGTGGCTTCGACAAATTGGAAATCGTTGGTAGGTCTCCAACGAAGAACTTTTAGCAGGAAATTATATTATGCGGCTCGTAAAATCCACTGATATAAAATTGGGCTGCAGAAAAGCGCTGTAATATTGGTACGTACCATAGTTACTGTTGGGCATGGTGAAAAAGCATGGTCAGGAAATGAGGACACTGCTTAGTTATGTACCTACTATATATCTTTCTGAAGAAATCTTCAATTACTTGAAAACAAGCTGTGTTTTCTACAGAGAAAAAAAGAAGTAAAAATCTGATGATCCCTTTATTGGCAAAATGGCAACTCTGCTTAGGTTGTTTGTTGTTGTTCAGTGCATTTTTCCCTAAAATAATCGTATCTATCTTAAAATTATTAATACTAGTCATATTTTCAGTGTTACAGGAAGAATACAGAAAAGAATACAGTCTAAACATTGATGTAAAACTAGCCTTATTTAATATCCATTCAAGTGTCTAGAATTGTTACATGTACGCTTGGCGATCAAGCTAAATAAAACCAGTTTTTGCGGATCTCTCATTATACGGGAAATCTATACAAAACGATGCCATTTTATACTGGATATGTATAGCTTGATTTGTCGCCGTGTGTACCCACAGAGAATGTGAATTATAATAGCCTTCCACAGCGCTTTTAATAAAGCTTAATGTTCCGTTACAGTACACATAAAAAAGCTTTTTAAAAGTTTATTATAGTTAGTAACACCAGGTAAATATTTAAAATTTGGACTGTGTAGGTGGAACGGCACATCCATAGGTTAGTCAGTTTTACTTTCACGTTGCCTTTATTTAGTAGCATTAAGGTCGGTTTTCGTAGTTCAAGTTTGTTAAGTTTGTGAAGTGCCAACAATCACTCTTAAAATATTTCGCTGGTTTACTAGCTAGTCTTTCTATTATGCAAGTAAGTAGCTTGCACGCAAGCTTGTGGAATGGAAACCATAATTTACAGCAAGTTCCTGGTTATACGTGACTTTGAATTGTGTTGTGCACGCGTAACGTTTTACCCGCGTGTAAACTACTTGCACCACGGAAACGTGGTGGTATCCTAATAAAAAGAAATAAAAACACAAATAAATAAAATTGAAGTGTCTGTTTGTAATTTCAAAATAATAGCATTTTACTGAATGCTTATGAAAGCATATGGTACGGTACATAACAAAAAAAACATGTTTTATTTTTTTGGTCTGTTGGTCTGTCGGTCTGCTTGTCTGTTTGTTCCAGCCAATCTCTGAAACGACTGAACCGACTCTGATGGCTTTCTCTAGCGGATAGCTGATGTTATAAGGAGCAATTTAGGCTTCTTTTATTTAAAAAAAAAAAGATTAGGGTTCCGTGCAAAAAAAAATTAAAACCCTTGAAATTGTTAACAAAATCTGATTCAAATATAATATTTTTATAATAATTTAACGCAGGGGAAGGTCGCAGGGAATACATGTAGTGTTTGATATAATCGCGTTGGTTCTTTTGTATAAAACCACGGATAAATTTTTCGCTTGTGTTTACTAGATTCCCGTGTTTGTTGCTCGTATTTTGGGTACAATTTCTCCCCTATTTAAATCAGTACGCGAATAACCTTAAACTAATGTCATTTTCAAGCCTTACCAGCATAGTATACATTTTCAGTTATATTCAAATGTAAATAAAGACATTAATATCTTCATTGTTCCAACAGAATATGGTGTCTTTAAATTTTAATGCCCTGGGACCATTAGTAACTACCTCTGTTAAATGAAAGGATTTTCGTACCTTTAAAGCATGTGAAATAGAAGAAAGGCGACTCTTGTTGACTTAATGTGAAATCTAAGTCAGTGGTACTTACAATATACAAAAGTTAGTTAACTCAAAATAATTATGTTGTTCTATGAAAAGGACAATAAGCTAAAAGCTACCTAAAGTACAACGTTGCAACATATTTTTCACTGGTTTTAGAAACTTTTTTAATGGATTTATAATACCCACCCACCCATATTAGACTTACTTTGAAAGAAAAGAAAAACAACAACAAAAATATAAATACAAAAATAAAACGTGGAAAAAGCCTGAATGTGAAAATAGGATAAATAAAAGGTAGGTTGAAGTTATTGTACAGATCAGAGTTAGTATGTACCTAACCTAAGTTCGGATATTCCACCGAAGTCATCGGAGTGCAAATGCAGGACCAGAACCATTTTTGATCGGATATGGACAAACACACAGCACGAAAACAGGATCAGAAAGAAATGATCCTCGAAGGCGATGCGGTCTGTACCGTATTTGAAATCCTCTCTCTGCTCCGTGATGACTTTAAATTCAGAAACTTTTATAGTTTCTAATCATGAAAGAATTGAAGGTACCTATAGATGTCTAGGATACGGCCTATAAGTTTATATGTGATCCTTGTTTGGTGGCATAACATCTCTGCGTTTAAACCGTAAAGATTTCAATTTAGATTAAGAGGGCCTTTGTGACTAACGACAATTGAGGACATTAGACGCAGTTTTAGCGCTCAGCCCTAACGGGCAACAAAAAGGCGACTGGAACAGGGACATAGCGAAACTTTTAGTAGGTATTTTTCGAGTCGAGCATAGCGGGACTAGAGCATAGGCAGAATAACCGTTTTCAATGGTTATTGAGTTCTAGATATAATTAAGTTCTAATATGTATGTGTAAATAACACATAAATATTAGAACTAACGGTTGTTTGTAGAAATTATATATTTTTTGTCTGTTAGCAAGTCTAGTCAAGACATTTATAAATATGTAGCTGGTATTTAATAGTCTACATATTACAGATGTTTCCGAGAAAGGCTTTCCAGTATATTATCCCTTAATTTTATTATTAGAGGAGCAGGCCTCCCACATGCCTGCGGCCTTTGTACTACTCTCATTTATCAAATAACGCCGGGCTTGGCTAATAACCATGTTATCTTAATTACATACAGGAAAATGTAAAATTTCGACACGTGATTTTTTTATTCGAATTTTGCTGGTGTTATCTTGTCTAAATATGTTTTTCGAAGGGGATTGCGAACTAAGACCCCGACATCCCCTTCGCGTTAGGTTACTGTAAACCCTGCAGACAGAAATAGGAGCCCCGCGCTACGTCGAATACGCTTTTTAGGCGAATATAAAATATTTGGTGAGGTTAGGTTACAATGATTGGTTTTTCTCAAGAACGGTCCATTACCTTTTCATGGGAGTGGTGCCAGGAGAGAAAGTTGGCATTTAAAAAAGTGTAGGTATAAAAAAGCAGACCGAACGTACAGTTGGTAAATAATAAAAAATAAATAAATAATAAATCTTTATTCAGAACCAAAAATGGGTCAAATACAAAAATAATCCTAATTAAACAAATGAGAGGTTGGGAAATAAATCAAAATTATATGATAAGTTGGCAAATGATTATTCAGCAAAATAAAATTCTGCAAAACGTTGGTTGACAAGTGAAAATCTGGCAAACAATTTTCGGCGTAAAGGCAGAGAACCAGATCAAATATAATGTGTGTTGTTTTTTTTTCTGATGTGTGGATTTGATTTACACATAAAAACTACCGACACGTTCGACGTCAAACAGGTTTAATAAACAGTGTTTTAATAGGTATTTCTAGTTTAATATCCGTCTTACACACCTGCTGGGTAAAGCCCGTGTCTGACTATGAAGAACAAGCTGAAATGTTTTCACTTAAAAGTAAAGTTTCAAACAAAATACAAGATACAGGAGAACTTCATCGCAACTGTAGAAATCATCCTATGTTGTACAAGGTGTTGAAAGTTTTAGGTAGCAATTTTTTTTTTTTAATTTTATTGGAATGTGGCGGGACGCCTTGGATGGCTTTCTCGTTAATTAATCGAGAAAAGTGAAAGAAATGGGGCAGTCCTTTGCCCAGGAGTGGGACAGTTAACCTAACAAAAAAAAAACATATAGGTACATAATTATATTGTTATTCTTTGAACATATTCGTTTCTGGACGAATAAACATGATTAATCCCTTGAGTTGTTTGAAAGATCGATTGACAGCGCTATCAATGGGCTAAGGGAGGAGTTTAGCAAACGAGGTTCGTTTGAAACAACAGTGAAAAGGGATTCTGTGGGAACAACACCTTTCGGTTCAAATAACAAATACATTCAAAGGTTTCAGGAGAAATAATAGATTTATTAATTGCACTATTCTGAGTGATGAATAAATTGTGAATGATTTGATGAGACTGTTCAGAAATTAGGCTGACAAGAACGTTTTCTGATCCTGTACAGTTTGAATTTGCTGTAATAAAGAGGATTTCCTCGTGGCCTGCATTCCTCCCTTGAAAGTTCAAGTGTGTCCGGATATACACTTTTCATTTTAGCTATCGGATGAATTAATCGTAACTTAGTTGCACACAGACCAAATGTGTAAACCATGTTAGTCATTACCTAGTGTTACAGACGAACTTTTCATTGACTTCTGATCGTAATCTAGACAAGTACTATGTTTACAAAGTGTTCCTAGAGTAGTGTCTGCTGGTAGCACTCAATGGTACTCTACAGTCACAACTTATCTCCAGCTCCGTGCTAATGACAGTTCCATCATTAGCATATCGTAACAGTTTAATCGATAGTCTGAGTGGTTTCTCCTTGTTTACACATTAGTCTGTCACTTTCACTGTTTGTTTGCATGATTTATGGTAGTGCAAAGCAGCTTTTCCTCTTAGCTTCTCTGGTGTTTTGTATAATAATTTTTTAATTATGATAAATAGTATTTTCGGCAATGGATCAGAACTTCCAAAGATTACCCCCTACATGCAAACTTACTAATGTACAAACTATTCCTCTTCAGAACTTATGATATCACTGAGGATCCTCTGCTGGGTACTTGACAGTGATAGGTAATGAATAATTATAAATCTAAATATAACCATCCAATACTTTCTGACTACACACATAGACAATAATACCATACTTACTACATAACTCACCTGTTATAAAGTTTCTTATTTTTTTTTTTTTTTTTTTGGGAATGGCATCTCGCAGTTCAACCTAGGAGGTTGTCGTCTGCTTAACCGGACTATCCTGTGGATGCCTTAAGAGTAAGGCCTCCAGCCAGGGCATAAAACTTACAAACTAAGCGACTACACGCTAAGGGTACCCCCTGTGGGGTACGAGCCTCGGCTTAGGGCGTCGCTGGGGGAGGACTGCATGGGGACAGGCTGGATCTGAATGATATCATTATTAAGGGGCTGATTTAAAACAACTGGCACAGCATCGCGGGCTGGCTCGAGCGAGGGTCGGGGAGGGCATGGACCGGGACGTCGCGACGGACCTCGACGGCGAGGTCGGAAAGACGGCGGTTTGTGTCTGAACTTTTTAAGAGTGCTAGTCTCTTTGCTACTCTCCTGGAGGAGGGTGATAGCATCATCGGGAGTGACGAGGGTATGCCGAGGACGGCGTACTGTACTAATGCGCGAGGGTTCGTAACGGGCGGCCGCTGCGATCAGGGGATTACGGTGTTTAATGGCGTTATCGAAGAAAATATAAAGTTTCTTAGTTTGTTTTGTTCTTTACATCCTAATCTTAACTATCCATACTAATATTATACATGAGAAAGTCACTCTGTTTGTTTGTATGTTGGTTTGTTACCTTTTCCCGACTAAACGGCTGATCGGATCTTAATGAAATTTGGCAAGAAGATAGATTTCAACCTAGGGAAGGACATAGGCTATATATCATCACGTTATGACCAAAAGGAGCGGAGCAGTAATGAAAAATGTTGCGAAAACGGGGAAAATGTGACGCAGACGAAGTTACGCAGGACAGCTAGTAATATTATAAATGCGAAAGGAAGTTTGTTTGTTTGTTGCACCGTCCGGTCATCTGGGAGCTAGCTCCTAGATTAGGCCCTCTCGACCCCTCACAACCCCCTGCCATCAGAGTGATCACGGACTGCGGGAAAAACGATTACGCCCTAAAAAGGACCAAAAAAATATTCCGGTCCAGTGCTTAGGCCCCGTTTGTTGCATCTAAATTTGTATCGAACAAACTTCGAAAAAACTTACTAAAACTGGTAACATCTCTAAATGTACCGTCTATGGTCCCCTTTAATCGATACAGTATTAAATTCTGCGTCTGTGGCACAAAGAACGACAATATCAGCCGTCAAAATTAAATGTCAAAAAAGTTTTAAAAGTCAGTTGTCTAATTTTACCGTAATGCCGTGTTGTGATTTATGTTCTCTGGTTTTAAAACGTGAGTATTCTTTTATTTTAACCCAATGTATATAGTGTTATATATCAAAATAAACCTCGTTAATCAAGCTTTACGAATATCTATAAACATCGTAGGTTCAAAGTCTGTTGAAACGATAATATCGAAATGTAAAATTGGCGCCATGTCGAACGTGGTATTTTTATAATGTTTTTTTAGAAATTATTGCAAAAATAGTTAAAATAGTGCTCGTATTATGAAAATTACTTCAATTAAGTAATTATTAGTGTCTCCGCAATATAAAACAGTAAAATAAAGCGAAATCTTATCGAATTTTTTACGTAAACACGACAAATCAGTAGGTATCGAATAGAATGCGAGGAGGGTTGATTGTTTTGGGTGATTGTGCTACTAATAAAGTGCCAAAGTAAGGATATATGGGTATTAAAACGAAGCTTATATAGTCTAGTTTAATTATAAATAGGTTTTATTGATACCAATTACAATTCTAATTGGTAAAACTTTTATTCTTATTGGAGAAACTGACATTCAACATATATTCTCAAGTTCACATTTTTTTCGAAATACTTATATCTAGTTGTCGTAATTAGTTTTTACGTAGTTAGATTCTGTATAGTTTCAGCTATACACACGTATTTTTTGTTTTGGTGTAGCTGCAATAGTTTAAGAGAAAATAAGCTTTAAATGGGAAGTGGCGCGGGGGGCTTGCGCGGCAAAAACTTTCCATGCGCGCGCGGCGTGCGCGCGGGGTAGCCATGGCTACCGCGGACATTTCACCGGGTAAGCGAATTGCTGAAATCCACTGACTCCTCTCACCTGGATAAGATCCCTGCCAACATAGAGTCCATCGCTGACACGGAACACGTACAATCCGTCCTGAACGAATGTTCAAGGGAGGCCCCAGTGACGAGCGATCGTCGCTGGAATCTCCCGGACGACGTGCGTGAACTGTTGACCGAGAGTAACGCGGCCATCCGTGCCTTCAGAGCCTTTCCCAGTGAGAATAACAAAGCCTTTATGCGTAGCTTACAGCGTAAACTAAGCAAACGCGTCAAAGAGCTGCGTGACGGTCAATGGGACAAGATGCTCAGCGAACTCGAACCAACCCATCTGGCCTTCTGGGAATTACAGAGGAAACTACGTGCCTCTGAGATTTCCTCTATGCCTCCTCTCATCCGTCCTGATAATAGCGTCGCTTTCGACGACACCGACAAAGCCGAATGCCTTGCCGACAGCTTAGAGTCCCAGTGCTCACCCAGCTCCCAACCAGTAGACATAGCTCACCTCACTGAAGTGGTTGCTGAAGTCGAACGTCGAACCTCCCTCCCACCCACTGAGGATCCCGATTTCCCTCTCCCCCCCGTCACACCAGACGAGGTGGAGGAGGTCATCAGGAACCTTAAGCCTCGGAAAGCCCCTGGCTCTGACGGAATTAACAATAGGGTATTCAAGCTCTTCCCCGCTGCCCTCATTGTACTCATGACCGCTATCTTCAATGGCGCCATGTCCCACAACATGTTCCCACAGTCGTGGAAACAGGCCATTGTCATCGGTATTCCCAAGCCGGGCAAGCCCAAGTCCAACCCGAGTAGTTATCGCCCCATTAGTCTCCTCAACGTTCTCGGCAAAATCTACGAGAGGCTTATTTATAAGCCTCATTCCCGAAGAGCAGTTCGGTTTTAGAACCCAACACTCTTATGTCCAACAGGTCCATCGTATAGTCGAACACATCAGCGCCCGCTACCAGCGCGGGATGATGACTGGTGCCCTGTTCTTCGACATAGCAAAAGCCTTCGACAAGGTCTGGCACAACGGGCTGATATACAAGCTGTATCAACTCGGTGTGCCTGATCGTATCGTACTCATCCTACGTAACTTCTTGTCGAACCGCACCTTTCGGTACCGAATCGAAGGTGCGCTTTCCTCCCCCCATCCTATTCGCGCCGGAGTCCCTCAAGGGGGCGTCTTATCCCCACTCATCTTCACGCTGTTCACCAGCGACATTCCTAACAACCCCAAGGCTGAGTTAGCGCTTTTCGCTGATGACACAGCCATTTACTGTTCTGGTCGGAGCCCAGACAATATCGCTCGTAACCTCCAATCCTCCGCAAACGCCTTAGGCAATTGGTTCCGGAAATGGAGAATCGAAGTCAATCCCGATAAGAGTCAGGCGGTTCTCTTCTGTAGGCCACGCCAAATCCTCCCACCCACTCCCATCCCGATCACCATGTTTGGCAAGCCTATTCCTTGGGAAAAGCGAGCCAAATACTTGGGGGTAATCTTTGACCAACGTCTCACCTTCGGGGAGCACATAATACGATGCGTTCGCGCGCCGCTTTCACTCTCGGTAGACTCCATTCCTTACTACATGCACGCAGCAAATTGTCCCTTAAGTGCAAATTGCGTATTTACACCGCGTTTATTCGCCCCATTCTGACCTACGCTTGCCCAGTTTTCGGACAAGCTAAGGCATACCAGATCCATAGGATGCAGACCCTCCAGAACCGTTTTCTCCGAAAGGCCACGGGAGCTCCGTGGTTCGTTAGGAACGAACAACTCCATGTTGATCTCAAAATCCCCACCGTCAAGCAGGTCATTAAACGCCTTTCAAAGCGTTTCCTAGACTCTGCTGAGAAACACCCCAACCCACTAGTGGTGTCGGACGCCCGATACGTCCCCACCAGAATAGGGAAGATTCGCCGACCCAGGCATATCCTCGTCGAACCCGATGACCCCATTACCCTCCTTCAAGAGAGCAGTAGGGAAACTAGCACTCTTCAAAAACACAAAAACAGAAACCGATCCGTGTTCCGGCCTCGCCGCCGAGGGGTCGCGACGCCCCAGTAACATCACCCCCCCCCCGATCCTTGCTCGACGAGCCAGCCCCGCCGCTGAGCATGTAACGTTAAATTCCCTGAATAATAATATTATGACCCAGCCTGTCCCTTGCTGCCCACCCCTCAATGACGCCCTAAGCCGAGGTCCGAACCCCACAGGGGGTGCCCTTAGCGAGCGGTCATTTAATTGTACCTAGTTTGTAAGCCCTGGCTGGGGGCCTTAAATTCATTTGAGGTCACCACAGGATTGCCCGGTTGAGCAGAAATAACCTTAGCAGGTTGATCTGCGAGTGGCCATGTCAAAAAAAAAAAGTTTGTTTGTTACCTCTTCACGCCTACACCACTGAACCGATCATCCTGAAATTTTGCATAAACATTGTCAACCGTACAGAAACGGTCATAGGGTAACTTTCATCCCGAAAAAAATATCTGTTCCCGAGGAAAACAACAATAACGATAATAGATGGCGCCACGATGGTGTACGAGACACATAATCATATACGAGGCATATAATGTTCCCACTGCAGCACTGCTGGGACACAGGCCTCCTCTCAATGAGAGAGAGTGGGCTGTAATCCACCACGCGGGCCCAGTGCGGGTTGGTAGATGCCACATGTCTTCGAATTTTTAGTTCTAGGATATGCCGGCTTCCTCACGATGTTTTCCTTCACCGAGTCCGAGACGATTATTTACAAATTCAAATTTACGGGAGCGAAGCCGCGGGCTAAAGCTAGTAATTTATAATTCTGTTTTCTTTTCCATCGTTTGGTTTTAGTAAAAATGTTCTTACTTAAACATAAATTAGGTTGACCTTGGAATAAGCCTTTTACGTTCTTAGTCAAACAGATATTGTTAAACGAAAGCTTTAGTTGAAATAAATAATTTATTAAATAATATAAGTATAGATACAACAACACAAAGTTCAGTTTTGTAGAGCGTGGTCTCGTGGACTCGTGGTCTGTGTCACTCATGCATGAGTGACACAGACCACGAGTGAGTGAGTGAGTTGATTCATGCACGTTTGTGTATGAATACACTTGTGACAGTTTCTGTCAAAAACTATAATCGTCGAGCTGCTACGGATATTATCATTACCCTCTTATCTCTGAGTTGATAAGAAAGAATTTGTTTACATTAACTGGTTTTTACCAGTAGCCATGTTTAGTTTTGCTTTGATAAAATAATAATTGGGTACATTATGAACACTTTCCGGCTGTTATATTGGTTATGGCCGTCATAATAATAAAACTTTTACTATCATCCTATTTTATGTTGTTTCCGGCACAGTGTTTGGTTGTTTTTGTCTTTATCAATGAGATAGGTTTCTTGCATGATAAAATTGGAGTTCGCTACAATTAGTTTTAAGTATGGTGTATTCCACACCAAGTCTAAGTAACGACAACTACATACAGAACGTCACACCTGTAATCCCCGGCAGAGGTGCATAAAATAGTACACCCACATTTACCAGTTATATTCCAGTTCTATGTACCTAATAGTGGGCGAGCTTATTGCCATCAAACAGGCACAAATCTAAGGGGCAATTCCGGGTTGATACTGACACATTCCTAATGGAAAAACCCAATAACACTTTAACGTGAACCATTCCCAACGTTTTATGCGTACCCTAATTTGAACCCGGCACGGTTTTAGTTTAAAGTGCATTCGGGACTATTCATAATCCTTTGATGGGGTTTATGCGACCGGAATAATTAATCATTGGGAACTGTCGTATCGATATTGCTGGTGTGTCGCCGTGTGCACCTACTGTCCTAATTAGGTCCTTACTATTGACAAAGCAAAACCTTGTTAGTAGAATAGATGTATTTCCGTAGTAATTAGATAGTTACTACTAATTGCCTCCAATCAGGTTCACCTTTGTACTTAAGTCAACGTTAATTAGAGATCGACATTTAAGATGGAGACTATCCATTAGCGACACAAATATACTTTAGCTCTTTGTGAATCCATAGTAAAGGACACTATTACTAACAAAGTCAGGGCTCTTTAATGCTTCGATGGATAAATTATTATTTGACGATATCTTGCTAAACAAATATTTTTTCAAGGGAAAAAACCCCTTCAGCCTTGAAAAAATATTCAATTTGATGTTAACCTAGCTACTATGCTCCTTATATACCTCTGTGAAAAAACCGTTTAAACAAACTCAAAGGTCATGGTCTCTTTTCAAAGACCTGAAATCATGAAAGCGTAATGTGTCTTACAATTTAATTTGTATATGCTGTTAGTACGTGAAGATCAAAGGAGCATGTAAAATAATGTAGGTAACCTTTGCTTTTTCAGTCGCATAAAAAGCTATTTCTGTAGGCTCACCCACGAGCTACACCTAAAGGTCATAGCACACATATCAACTCGGAAAGAGATCATCACCGTATCGCCATTCGCCTTACCGTCAAACAGGTGTCAACCTCATGTAAGCACGTAACCAAAGCGGACCTGAAGCTCCGATACATGGACTCATTACAGCTAGGCGACGCTGCGCTTACGGCTCGCCGACCGCTGGTTGATCAGGTCAACCAGATCAGTTTGAATCCGAACGTGAAGTGTAGCGTACGGTTATGTACCGTTTCACAATACGCGGGGTGGCTATTATAGCCATAGCACTAGACGTAGAGGAAAAAGAAGATAGAGAGAGAGGGGCAAGGGTGGACGAAAAGACGCAAGTGCGGCGACGGAGAAGCGTAAGCGCGAGGACCATTGGTTGACAACGCACCACACCGCGGTTCGTGAGCTTGTCCCGTGGCGAATTGTTTACGTTGTGATTCCGATTATTTTGCTTTTCGTATGAAGTTTGATACAAAGAATACTAAACGGCTCGAACTAATACGGTTACGATCCGTTTCCGAGTTTATATCTGTGCTATGACCTTAAGTATACCTACTACGGCTCTACAGTGCTTTGTTTGGTAGTGGTGTTTCGGTTTAAACAATGTTCCCACAGGGAAGCAGCGGATAGTTTTTCTTTCATTTTGAACCTAAAAAGAATACCTAGTACTTTACCTATTCAATATTATTAAGAGGTAAAATAAAACCAAAGCTAAAGATTTTGCAATGCATTTCAAGTAGTCATCGTTTTATCGTTTAAGGCTTAGTTGAAAAAATAGTTTTCAAACCCAATTAAAGTGTATAGGCTATTAACGAAGTAATCAATTCGCTATAGTACTTAGTCTCTTACTGAGACGACTAAGCTAAACTTTAAATTAATTATCTATCTTCCCATAGACCATAAACCATAAGACAGCTTTGCGAAATAACACTTGAATAGCGTTGGTTGCTTTCATTAATTAAATTTGTTTTCAGCCGTTATCAATCTTGTTAATTGAATCGTTTTAGTATTTTCCATTACACTGTAAAAAGATTTGTCTGCAGTTCACTTACCTAAACGGTATTAACCCTAGACATGTAACATTTACATGGACCCCTTTATATCTAATGGTATTTTACTAACATAATTATACAAAAATATTTAATAAAAAAAAAATTGTAGCCCACAGGCGGGATCGGACAGCTGCCGGTGATCAAAGCTCTTGAGAGAGGAACCCCATAACAATACGCTTCGTGTCCAGAAGAACTGTTTTCTTAATCAAGCCCTGGATCGGGCTGCCAAGCGAAAGCCTCAAATGTAAATAAAAAAGTGTATCGTAAAAAAATATCATGTATTTGTTTCTACAACTTTTAATAATCGATTTTAAGTTGCCTGTGACGTGACAGTCATGAGGTAACTGAAGACAAAAAAAAAAAAAACAGAAATCCGAAACTTAAAACGGCACTAATAATTCATTAATGACAGTTTAGTGCGTATGACGTGCTTCGTGGTCTAGCTCGTGGTTGCAAGCGTTACTGTTGAGCATAATGACCTAGATTCAATTTTTAGGTCAGACAAAGTGTGATTGGGGTTTTCCCACCAGAAATTATACCTAATAGGCGAAATGTGGATGGTACTAATAGGTACCCTCATCATTTCATCATCATCATCATTTCAGCCGAAAGACGTCCACTGCTGGACATAGGCCTCCCCCAATGCCACATTGACATAGGGGACCCCCCCTATGTCAATGTGGCATTGGGGGAGGCCTAATTGCCATAATCGCCACGCTTGGCAGGCGGGTTGGCCATCGCAGTACGGTTGTTACAAAAGCACAGAGATCGCTGCTGCCCATTCTCTGGCAAGTCCCTTAATCGCCTCTTACGACACCCACGGAAAGATATGGTGCTATTCTTTACGTCCGACACCATACAGATCCATACAGATAATAGGTAACCCCACCTCTGCTTAATCCTTAGGGTATTACAGGCGTGATGCTATGCCATGTAATATGCTTGGCAATAGCGCCTCATGTCGTTACAACTAAATTATTCAGTTTGCCAAACTGCTGCAGATTCAAATGCTCAGCTTAGACTCTACATTAAGATAGGAATTCTGTACCGTAATGGTGTAGGGTTTTAATAATTATTTCTTATTTTTGAGAAAGGGCGACGCTGCCTAACCGTCATTATGTGAAGGAAGTGTTAAATTATAAAAGAGGGTACTTGGCCGAGAGAGCTCACTTTTTGCTGTAAGCAAGTGTGGTGACTGTATTCATGAAATAGTACATCTATACTAATCTATACTAAGTAAAATTATAATCCATATTATAAAGCTGAAGAGTCTGTTTGCTTGAACGCGCTAATCTCAGGAACTACTGGTCCGATTTGAAAAATTTATTTCAGTGTTACATAGCTTATTTATCGTGGAAGGCTATAGGCTATACATCATCACGCTACGACCAATAGGAGCGGAGCAGCAATGAAAAATGTTAAGAAAACGGGGAAAATGTGAGGCAGACGAAGTTGCGCGGGACAACTAGTAGAAAAATAAAAGTATCAGTCTATACCCAGTGAGTTTTTTTTTTATAATGGATATACCTTTGCAACCTAAAATTATTTTTATTTAGGCGTGTTACATTGAGCACAAAAAGCGGCTCTGAGTAGTAATTGATTGATGAAGTGAAAAACATTTTTTCACCACAATATCGACGTAAAAGGGCTGTAACAAAAAGTTGTTGACGTGTCGATGAATGTTCGTTGTAATTGGTCAAGATTGATCGGTGGAGTACACGACCTATTCTAATCTAAGAAATTGTGGTTTTAAGGACTTGAGTGAACTATGAAGAGCAAGATTGGGTTCTGTTGTGAATGGGAGACAGAGCGGTGGTAAGTCTAAGTAAACCGTCATCAGTCACTCTATGAATATGTATATGTCGGAGTCAAATTATTAGTACGGACTATGGATCGAAAGCGCGCCAAAGGTCAAGCGACCTACTTACCAGTCTACCCACACCTAAGCGCGCTTACTACAGAGTCGTGATGTTTCGAGCTCCCAGCGAGGCGGACAGTCTGAGTCTGACCACCGCGGAGTCAATACGTCCCGAAACTGTAACCCGATTCATGGTGCCTAGTGTTATTGTGTTGGATTGTAATTTCAAGTAATTTGTTAGTTCGATAAAAGCAGTGTACCGTGTGTGTGTGTTTTCATTGCACGAAACCCGTGTTCTGCCCACATGGTGAAAGTCTAAACGGAATAAAATCATCTAACTGCGACATATATATAACATAAACATAACATCACGCCTGTTATCACCCTAAGAGTTAGGCAGAGGTGTATTATAGTAGTGGTACTGGTACAAGAACTGTATGACGTGTCACTCAAAGTCGGTCCAAAAATGAACGCCGCAAAAACAAGAATAATGTGCTGTGATGACAAAATTGATCACATTCTAGTGCATGGCCAGCAAATAGGAAAAGTCAAGGAGTATGTATACTTGGGACAAACTTTGAGTATAGCGATGAACGGACAAGACCGCGAAATCAAGCGCCGTATCCAACTAGGGTGGAGTGCTTTCGGTAAGCTGTCCGACGTACTCAAGTCAAAGCGGGTGCCCATGAACCTAAAGCGTCGTATGTTCGAGCAGTGTGTCCTCCGAGTCATGACGTACGGGGCTGAAACTTGGACGCTCACCAAACCAACTATCCACCGCATGCAAGTTACATAAAGAGCTATGAAACGAGCCATGTTGGGGATCTCCATCTATGACCGGGTGAAAAATACCGAAATACGGAGACGAACGAGACTCACGGACATAGCGGAAGTCATAGCAAAAAGAAAGTGGAAGTGGGCGGGCCATATATGCCGTAGACTGGATGGAAGATGGGGGACGAAAATGATAGAGTGGAGACCACGGACGGGACGGACGAATGTGGCAAGACAACCGACTAGGTGGACGGACGATCTCGTTAAAGTGGCCGGAAGAAACTGGATAGCCATGACACATAACCGCCAAAAGTGGAGAGATTTGGAAGAGACCTACACTCAGCATTGGGTGGCCAAAGGTTGAAGAAGAGAAGAAGAGTATTATAGTATACCCACAATTGTGTTCCCAATTATGCTTAAATCCCATGTAATCGGGGGCGAACTTATTCCCATCAACCGGGCACAAATCCTGATTCCGTGGCTGCTACCGAGAAATTCCTTATGGAAAAACCCAATTACAATTTGCCCGACCTGGGAATCGTATCCGGGATGCCATGCTCAGCAGTCGCAATTGCGGCCACTAGAACAACGAAGCAGTTCATGAATGTATATATAGTTTAATAATCGATACATGGGATTATTAACGAAGTAAATTTTATTATTTATATTTGTATCTAAAAATCCAGTAACAGCAGTCATTTACAAATCTCATACGGATTTAATAAATCTAAAGTACCTCGTTCCAAAGAGTAATACAACCAAGTATCGTCAACGGATGCCTTAATAAAAATCAACTACACGAATAAAATTTCATGGCCTTTATCTGGTGGGCTTGAACGCGCACTTGACCAATATTTTATCGATCTATTTGTATGGATACGGGCGAGACAGGACAAGGTATCACAGAAATAGGACAGCAAATATAGGGGGCCCCTAACTGGGCCGCTATTACACGGTTCGTATTATCACTAACAACACTACAGTTGGCGTGTTCGAATTAACAATGCGAATGGCTTAACTATATTTAAATAACTTTGATGTTACTGAATGTCTTGTTAATGTTATCTGTATATTAATGATATGAAGGCGAATGTGTTGTTATTGGCATAAGTGGTATCTACTTGGATCATTCAGAAGTAGTTCTATTGAGACGTGACGAACTTGACAATTCTAATGCCAAACAGCATTGCAATGTTATGCGTCTGAAACAGAAATAGCAGTACCAAGAAATTTGCCGATGTGCATACCTCTTGGTACCACAGTACGTGGGAGTCAATTGTTTCAAATCTGGGAAAAGCCCCGTTCCACGTCTCACTATTGCACGACACTAAGCTAGCCCAATAAGTCCCCTAATGCATCGTATATTCAAGTGTATTCGAAAACGTAAAATTATTGGAAATGTTGTATTTTATTTCCTGGATTAAAATAAAGCTGTTTGGATTCGAAGGATTACACTACAATGATTTTAATCTGGCATGTACTCCATTGTATGGTCCATTTCCATAAAAGCCTTAACAAACATCACGAATTGTTTTATCAATAAAATATGTGTGAGTATTCATCAATATACCGTAGGTCTTTTATTTCATATTTCTGTCATCGACCCAATACCATTGTTTGTGAATTTCTGTTGTTATTCTAAAAGATCGGCAGTAAATCTGTTTGGATAACGATGTCAAAGTTGTTCCTATCTATCGACTTTTGTTATGCCATTAAGTAGTGAAACTGCAGTTGGATAAAGCAATCGCAACAATAGCACGGAAGCAGTAAACATTGTATCATTGTGTTGTCGCCTGTCACTCGATAAAGGTGCGTTTTGACTATGCAAGTCGCTTTGATGCGGGTATCGCGTATCTCTCGATCTTAGGACAGTGGGACTCAATTCAATGATAACTTTTGTAGCTCAGTGATTGTTGGTTAAATAGTCCAGCCCGTCGATAACTTTAAGGTACCCGAGAAAGATAAGGAAATCGAGTATCTTGACTTGGGTCACAAAGCTGTCAACATTTCCTGAAATAGCCTGTAATGTTGAAGTAGTCAAAAACCTCGACCAACTCCTGAAAAGACTCTCGTTTGGCGATTTGATCAAGATCTGACTCAGAAAGCGCTAACGCAGACCACTGCAGCTTGGACCCTGTTTCCCATACCAGTTGGATAGGTATCGGATACTGCTTCCTTAAAAATGTTGTGTATTCCACTATACTTGTCTTGAATAGTTTATTTGCCTAATATAATTCAGATTTTTAAGTACGGAAGAAGAAGACATGCTGTGCCTGAAATAAATTGGGATAAAGGCAGTCGAATGATGATGAATTACGATTTTTATGCTAATGTTTTCGTTTATTTATATAACCCTGCCATCATGCTATGCTCGACGAAACTTGTGTAATACAATAAAATAGACTATTATTAAAATGGAACAATTAAGTATAATCAATTTAACAGAAAAATTGTTACAGTAAGCATTTACTTTCCATGAAAAACCCAGCCAAAAGAGCTTAATGTAAATTCTGTAATAAAGTTTAAAAATATAAAAGGCAATGATTTTATACGCAATTTTTCATGAGTACCAAATTGTTCACTTGCAAAAATGAAGCAATTTATTTTCGGGTTTGGGCACAATTCCAAAACACGCCCGCATTTCACTGCACCCATAAAATGCAAATTGTCTCCAATTTACAAAGAATAGGTAGGTACGTGGAAGTGGGTACTACATACAACTTTATTTCCACCTGATTCTGCTGAACAAAATGAACAATGTTATAGTTTTGGCAACAGACTAAACGAAAGTGGATTATTTACTCGACGACGTGCTGTAGACTAAACTTAGTGTATGGATTAAAAGTGTTTAGATTTAAAAAAATGTAGTAGCTCTTCGATTTGAAAGAAAAAAAAACATTGGTAACAAGCGACGTGTTATTTGATTTTTTGGGAACTAAATATACTTTTATTAATGAGAATTTCATTTAGAATCTTCCAATTATTAATTATTTACATATTTTTCTTTAAATAATTATAAAAGAGTGGGTTTGCGTTTTTAAGATTATGAAAGTAAACTTTGAGTGACGTGTAAATACAGACCGGCTGATAAAAATGTTTCAAAAGAAATTCATATACAAGGACCAGTTCTATTTGAGTGACGGCTATAAAGAGAGTTTCTACTGTAATGTATTCTTTTTTTTTTCGAAGATGGTAATTTGAAATGTCCAAGTGATAGCATCTAACACTGTACTCTACTCAGTCATTACTATTGTAATCTAAATTAGGGACCGCAAAGAAAGTCATTACTTACGGCGGCACAAAAAAGTGGCATAACTAAATCAGATCGAAATACAGAAAACCTTCTTTACCATTGTCAAACACGTGATAACGCCGGCGGGCGCCTCCGATAAGGGCGAAGTTTTTCAGGGCAATACTTTTAATGATCTCATACCTTTTGCTGCCCTCGTGCGAAGCCCGTGACTCCAAGCTCACCCACGCAAATCCAATGACAGCGTGAAATTGTACCTATAGCTGCAATCCAATAAATTGAGATACAATTAGGTTAAAATAAACCTTTTTCTTTATCAATCTTGTATTGAAATTGAACAATATCGCCATTTATTTTAATATATACTTACTGTTCTACACGATATATGGAAGAAATTTTCCTCACGATTTTCACTAGTCGAATAAATTTGCGATCTGTCGACGCTAAATGATTTATCTTTACATTTTCAGGTTTTAATATTAGTCTTAACTTTTGTTTATTACCTAATATTATGAAAAATTGTGATTTATTGTTATTTTTGTAGTTTTGCCTTTCCATTTGAACTGTATGGTACAGCCCATTAGACTTTCTGGACTAAACATATTCATGCTGACTGTTAAATTATATTCAGTTCATGGCCAACCAAAACAAATGATAAAGAATCGGTAAATGACATGTTTTCTGTAGAAAATCCACACCTCTATTCAACATAAGGGTTGTGGCCAGGGCAAGATCCGGAGGCGTGGTATTCTGAATATGCATGTTTGCGTCGGCGATGGCGTGGGTCGTCACACAATACAATAAAATGTTCCTGTCATTTCACACACCCTAATAACTGCCAACTGAATGTTTCAGCGATACAATAGTCACTCTTACATTCACACTATATTAAAATGGGGTTATTTTGCTGTCAAACATGTCGCCAGACCTTTAGGAAAATGGTGTATTGGAATTTACATGATTTCTTATAGCACTTCGATCGGGTTGTGTAGAAAGATATAAAATAAAATAGAAATATTCAGAAAGTGATTTACCGTTTTCGTAGTTTTTCAGAACACAAGTTTTACGTGGCAGGAACTTATTTCCCTTCGCATCAGATCGTTTGAATAAACTTGGAACGTCGTACGTCCGGCGCACCCTGGGTCTGTTTGTTCCGGTCGGTTAGACTGTAGGTTGGCTGACTGGCTTAAATGATTATAACAAGTGATATTCAACTGTGGTTCATGCCGAACATAACTGCCAAACTCATACAGCTATTGGAAGCCGCAAGGTTGTGGCCTGAACAGGTATCACCAACGGCCTGTATTGGGTAATGTACTCATCATCTGCCTAGCGCTTTTGCAAACTATCTTGGGGTCGACTTCCAGTCTAACTGGATGCAGCTGAGTACCAGTATTTTACATGTAGCGACTGCCTATAATATGACCTCCACAACCCAGTAACTGAGTAATACGATACCCCTTAGTAAGACTGGATGTCAGACTTTTGGCTTCTGACTACCCGTAACGACTGTCAAAGATCTATAAAATTACAGCCGGGACCAACGGCTTCACGTGTTTTCCGAGGCACGGAGGAAACTCGGTATGTAATTATGGTCACCCATCCACGGACCAACCTCGGCAAGCACGGCTTAACCTTAATGATCGACCCGTGCGGCTCTTGTTATTAAGCCACGAGCTCCTGGTTGGGTATTGGGTGACGTACTATGCCCTAGTAACTGGGGCATCTAGAGAACCTGTCCTGTCGCTAACGGTTAGCGAATCGAGATAGAAACCACTAATGGGTGGTTTGTTTGAGAAAATTCTCGCCATCAGTGTTTATAGTCAATATTTAGTGACTAACATTTTTTTTTACTGCTTCGTTAGTCTAGTGGTGTCAAGCGACTGTTGAGCATGAGATCTTGGGATAGATTCCAAAGTCGGGCAAAGTGATATTGGGTTTTTCCATCAGGCAGTTCTTAGTAGCAGCCACGGCGTCTGGATTTGTGCTCGGTTGACGGCAATAGGCTCGCCCTCTATTACATGTGATTTAACCATAACTGGCGAAATGTTGAGGTACTTCTGGGATTACAGGTGTGACGTTGTGTAACAATTTGTTTATGCTACTGTTGTTTACCTGGCCCTTACATAAACATTACACAAACATTTTTTTGAGTGTGGAAATAGTCGATAGCCAGTGGCTTCCACATGGGCGGTGAGACAGTCTTAATTTGGATGCATGTCAACGTATACTAATGACATTACACATACGATTTCCCCCACAATGGGCCGTACACTCACGGTTATCAAGCGTTTGTTGTCATTGAATTAACAGTAACTACTGAACTAATTAGCATTATGTGGGTCTACGCTTATCAGTGTGTCGTAATTTGTCTACCGGTTGGTCTGATAGAGATCAACTGCAATGCTTACATAATTAGGAACCTTCTGTGTTGTGAATTCGGTGTAACATTTTGTACCTATCTAAGGCATGTAAAATTCCGCGTGCTCATCATCATTCATTCATCATTTCAGCCAAAAAGACGTCCACTGCTGGACATAGACCTCCCCCTAGTGTCGCTACATTGACTTTTGGGGGGGTTTTGCCATAATCGCCACGCTTGGCAGGCGGGTTGGCGATCGCAGTACGGTTGTTACAAAAGCACAGATAACGCTGCTGCCCATTCTCTAATCCCTTAGTCGCCTCTTACGACACCCACGGGAAGGTATGGGATGGTGCTATTCTTTACGTCCGACACCATACATACAAAGAAAAAAAAAAGTCAAATTCCGCGTACTGCAGGCTACAAAATATATTACCACACTCATAAACGTACTTTCGGAAAATGCCTGGACTTTATTTGTAAACGGAACAAAACGGGGATAAAACGACCAAAAAGGTAACATATACCAAATCCTACCTATTTTTTTCTATCTCTAACGATATTTCAGTGAGAAACATTGCGCATTAGGATATAAATCTTTCAAGACTTATCCAATGGTTCTAGATTTTTCTGCCTTGTAGTTTTTTTTTATATGTATGATTTATTCATAACTTATATTCTTATTTATATATTTATGTTGTACGAAATACACAACATTGATGATTTGTTACCACATGGATACCACTTTTAATAAAATATCCTATGATAAATTTGAATTTGTTACCACATGGATACTACTTTTGGTAAAATATCCTATGATATATTTGAATTTCAAAAATGTAGCGTGATGAGTGATTCACGTAGTATTTTATTTAGCTCTGTTGCTTTTCTGTACACAAACAATCTTTCTTCAAAGAATTGATGGATCGGAATTTTAATTGATCCCTTGATTTATTTTGCTAGAGAGCACTGCTGTTGTGTCAGGTGGGGTAAGTGAAACATACTTTACTTTTAATTTTACATAAACAGCTCTAGCACAGTAAATATGAGTCGCATTTATAATAACGATTGATGCGAACTACTCTTCCTTTAATCGGTTATCTATGATACCAGTTCAAAGCTCTATAGTCGTTCTTAAATCGATAAAATCATCGAATTTAAGCAGACTATGGTTTTGTTTCACTTCCCCCGTGTATGGGGTAAGTGAAACTGTCGCCATAATATGTATAATATTGAGTCTGCGAAACTAATAAAAGGGCTAAAATGACGTGTCAAAATGCTTTTATCTAATACGAGTTGTATTTCGTCGGAATAAGGTTTAATTTAGGATATACACTTAAAAAATTGAATTTGGGGTAAGTGAAACATAGTCACGGTGGTCAGGGGTACTAAACCAGTGCAAAAATCGAACAAAAATTAACAACTAAAATAAATTGCGAAAATATTATAAAACATATCAATGTGTTTATTTAGGTACTTATTTAACAAATTCAGCTTACTTAATTCACTTATAATTATGTAAGTAGTATGTAGTAGATTTATTTTAGATTTGTCATCTAAAATAAATCAACAATTTATACTCAAATAACAATAAAAATATTCAGTCGTAAATGTTTAAAAAAATTGTAGTCTCATATGGCATAAACAGAACAACAAAGAAACTAATGCAAAGATAAAAAATACTCTTATGTCTAGGTTCAGTCTCAATCAAGTAAGAGTCTTCATCAGAGGAAGCAGCTTTATTACTTTTACGAATGTAATTTCGAGGCATGTTTTACAAGACCTGGAAAAAAAATCCGATTATAACATAAATAAATTAAATTAACTTCTCCGATAAGCAAACAACTCTAAAAATAGTTTATCAAAAAACTCTCATAAAAAGTAAAAGTTTTGTTTGTACAATGATTAATTGCTGCCTGTTAATAAACATTTTTTTTTATTGATGGCTCTGCCGAATAATATTAGAGGTCCTCGAACGGTTTTTTGATTTTTGTCGGTTTGTTCGGGATTTTTGCAAAAACTGCCTGCAATTTTAATGAAAAGCAAACAAGTACCTCGTAGTTCGACTAAAAAACTGGTAAATGTTTGTTCAAAATCTATTGGTTAGGTTAGGTAAGGTTACGTTCTGACCGAAATGCAAAGACGATAAACAATACATTAAGTACCTAGTAAAACTAAACATTTTACGCGAGATTACCAAAAAAAATGTTTGTAAACTCTGGCACGGGGGAAGTGGGCCATATATTTCACTTACCCCGGCCATCACTGTTTCACTTTCCCCAATCAGTACTTTTCGAGGTTAGAATTTCTACAACTTATAATTCAATTGCCTGCACGTTTAAGCTAGAAATACCTATTAGAACATGAAATCTATAGTTTGAATACGTTCGTAACCTATAAAAATCTCCAAAAACACTATTAAATTGCTTGACACCAGCGAAAAGATTAGACACGTCCAACTCGTGTTTTGAAGTTTCAAAGATGTCAGATTTGTTTTTTTTATATAACCTTGTAGAACGATCGTAGCAACATCTGTGCTAGAGCATTGAAACCTCTTCGTCGATCCTGTTTTATCGACCGATCACTATTAGAGCTGAACTCTATAGCTTAATAGATAGGGTTGGGTGTTTCACTTGCCCCTTCGTTTCACTTGCCCCACCTGACTTGTATGATTTATTCATAACTTATATTCTTATTTATATATTTATGTTGTACGAAATACACAACATTGATGATTTGTTACCACATGGATACCACTTTTAATAAAATATCCTATGATAAATTTGAATTTGTTACCACATGGATACTACTTTTGATAAAATATCCTATGATATATTTGAATTTCAAAAATGTAGCGTGATGAGTGATTCACGTAGTATTTTATTTAGCTCTGTTGCTTTTCTGTACACAAACAATCTTTCTTCAAAGAATTGATGGATCGGAATTTTAATTGATCCCTTGATTTATTTTGCTAGAGAGCACTGCTGTTGTTCGATCGTTAGGTCAGACGAGTCCAGTGTTCCAGATTTTTTTGTACCTACCGCAATTTTCTACTTATAATTTCCCTTTCCCTGTGGAAGACAGGGCTGTCACAGTGGTGTTCCCACTTTTTAAGCTATAAGATTTGCTCTGGATTTATTTCGTTGTCCTTTAGAGCAGTCTTAAGCTGGTATAGGTATACACAAAATATATCCACATAACAGGACCCACAGATATCTATATATATAAAAATTACGTGTCACGTTGTTTGTCGGGGATGGACTCCTAAATACTTAACCGATGTTAATCAAATTTTCACATCGTGTGCAGTTTGATCCAACTTGAAAGAGCTTACATCACACAGTCACAATTATCTGTTAGCTCCAAACGATTCAAACAGATGGCGGTATCTCTTGACTAGATTGAGTAAGTATTCAATAGATGGCGCTGTATAGGAGCGGAGCAGCAATGAAAAATATTGCGAAAACGGGAAAAATGTGACGCAGACGAAGTTGCGCGGGACAACTAGTTTCTTATATATTTTTCTTAGAAAAAATATGCTGATATGCGTAGATTTATGTGCCTAACATTTTATTTTCCGCCTATCTTGTCGGAATAATCGTGACAGGTGCTAGTTTCTCAGGCACAGAGATCGACAGAGCGAATTGTGGAAGATATTAGGTATATGACTTAGAAATTTTCCAAACATCGGAATATTCCAGCTGATAACTTGGATTTACTAAGAAAGTCCGCATTTTGTGTTGATATCATCGTGGAAAGTATCCAAGAATATTTTGAAGGCGCAAAGAGTTGTTGTGTTTCTTTTACAAAGATTATGATTTATTTTTGGTTTAATAAAGAGCGTTGGGAAAAATGAAAGACATACGGTATTTAAGATCCATCTATATAAATCATTTATTTATAACAGTTCTGTTCAATGTAAATATTTATTGAAATTATTGAATGGTTCTTGAGGAATGAATGGCCTTTCTTGACGTTAATGTCATGATAGGGTGAATCACTTGTATTAGTAGCTATTGGCAAGCAGCTGTTTGATGCCAAACATTAGTGCCAATGTACTTTGCTCTGGATTGTTTGTTACTTGTAACTCAAACGACTTTCCTATAAAAGAAAACAAGTCATCACATCAAAAATGTTTGCTTTTGCTCACATAAAATGTTTGTGTTTTAAATAATATTTGTTGCTTTTGTTTGTCTATGATATTATATTTCACTTGAGCTATAAACATCCCATTTAAAACACATTAGACATCTAAAAACTTAGCCATCTCTGAATAATAATGACTTCATCTAATTTAATAAGTAACATAACATCACGCCTCTATAACGAAAAGGGTTAGGCAGAGGTGTACCTCATAGAACCCATACCTTTCACCAGTTTTGTTTAAGTCCCATGCTTATTGCCATCAACCGGGCACAAATCCAGTCACCACCGTGGGCGCTTCTGAGAAAATTCTGCTTATAAAACCCAATAATACTTTTCCCGACCTAGGAATTGAACCCAAGAAGTCATGCTTAGGAGTTCAAGAGTCAATATAAATTTCAATTATAACAAACAGCTGATTTTGTTGCAACACGCGATATTTCTCTCATTATTGGTACTGACACACAGAGGGTTCCCAAGTTGTATTCTCTTACATTATATATAACATTTATCTCAATTAAATTTTTGTGTATAACAAGTTCTTACATATATTATAGTTCATATGGTCCATGTGAACTATAATATATGTAAATATCTTTACTGCCCGTATCTATAGTATAATATATAAAGCTATAGTAGTTCTTGCCACGTTCCTAAGATACAATTATATTTACTGTCGGTCAGAGGAGATCAATCTCCACCATCGCTTACTCGGTTGACGCTCCTTTTGTAGTGTTTACATAATAATATCAAGTTTATCTTGTATCTATGTGGGTCGGAGATATGGATGTTTTGTGTTACAAACTTTTTGTTGCTGTAAATATTCCAGGCAGTTTTGTTAGACTTTAGATAGAGCGTCTTCATATTCTTCAAGTAGCTTACCCGAGTAACTTCGTCTGCGTCACAATTTCTTCGGTTTTGCATCATTTTTCATTAATGCTGCGCTCCTTTTGGTCATAGCGTGATGTTATATAGACTATAGCCTTCCTCGATAAATGAACTATCCAAAACTAAAAGATTTTTTCATTTCGAATAATTAGTTCCTGAGATTAGCGCGTTCAACCAAACAAATAAACTCTTCAGATTTTTAATATTCTTTAATTATAATTAATAGATTATTATTAAAGAGGATTCATTAAGAGGAAAGTCTAGGGGCGCTTCTCCCACACAAACGTGTTTCCTGGAATATAAAACTAGAACAAATATCTTTTTCTTTAATCTACTCGTATATCCACCCCTTCTATGCCCCTTTGTTTCAATGTTTTCCATATAACTTTAAAAAAAATGAAAGTTTCGAAACAGAGTTAGAATATTTTCTAGGGAGAAATAGGATTATGGAAGTACCTTATAGGTATGTACAGGAGTAAGTTAAAATTTTAGTTTCTACCATATAATCCTATCAGAAATGTGAGTATTTATCTACTTCGGTATGAATTTTGGTACGCACATTACAAAATATTGTTATATTCTTATTCCAGAGGGGGAAAGAGACGGAGCTATACAGGTCGAATAGCTCCATCTCTTTCCCACTCTGAAATAAGAATTTAACAATATTGCTTTAAGACGTAACCCCCCAGGTTAAATTAATTCGATTTTAACTTTATTAAAAAACTAGCTGTCCCGCGCAACTTCGTCTACGTCATATCGTTTTACCCGTTTTCGCCATATTTTTCATTGCTGCTCCGCTCCTATTAGTCGTAGCGTGATGATATATAGCCTATGTCCTTCCCCAGGTTAAAATCTGTTTTCTTGCCAAATTTCATTCAGATCCGATCAGCCGTTTAGTCGTGAAAAGGTAACAAACAAACAGAGTGACTTTCGCATTTTTTTTTTATAAGTTCTTCCTGAGGCTTATATATTTATTATGTTGTTCCACGCAACCCTTTTTAGATATATTAAATATGGTTGATTACACTTAACGAAGAGGTTATTACTTTTATTATAATTGCTAGGTAATGATAAAACATATTTGATATAGGAAGATTATGTATTGTTTGGTTCTTTAACTTTTCGCTACTTTAAGTCCCAAATGACACATCATAATTTTATGTTTACTTTAGGTAAATGATAAAATCAGAGTACCTAATCATGAGATTGCAATGGTCTTTTATGTGTAGTTTAGCTATCTAGCGGTTTTACGTTCAACTCTTCATGTACCCTACATAGAGTGTTTGGTGCATGGATCGACACAATTTTTCCAGGGATTTGGGAGGTCATTAGCTAGGTTCTATCCATACACCCTATGCCCCAAATGAAGTGTGTTGTGGTTTATTTATTAATTAACACTTCAAGCACCTATTACAGGGGCGGACTTAATGCCATAGGCATTTTCTACCAGTCAACTTTTGGGTTATGCAGAGACAAACAGTGGTAGGTGTTTATCTAAAAGATAGTATTAATTTAATATGTAGTACAACAAACTACAAAGGTTATATAGAATACTATAAATATATATATATGTATATACATATATGTATATGGTTTGTTTTATGAAGGGATTAAAACAAACCACAACACTCTATAAATCGCAATTATTATAACCGTAATTTTGTAGGAATATTATTGTTCGTAGCGGCTTTGCAGGCGGGGGAGGGGGAGGGGGGGGTCGAATGAAACGTAGCAGTCGTAGCTACGTAGCGCGTAGCTCGTAGCAGGGGGATGATGTAGAATTAACAACATAAACGTGTTTAGTGCCCTGTTTTAATAATCATTCTAAAATTTTGAAATGAGATTCGTGGTCTTTGTTAATATTTTTTTTTTTATAACGGTTATAAAGCTGAAGAGGCTTTGTAAAATAAAATGTACAACACAGTCGTAAATATTATTATGTTGTTCGTTTACTAGTTCGTGATAGAGCTTTGCCACGAGTTTGGCACTATCACTAAGGTATCCATCAGGTGGCCCATCGTTCAAGGAATAGCACTTCGTTTTTTTGCAGCAACGTAGCCTATTGGTGTGACTGTCGAACTGCCGAGTCATAACGCTCTAACCCAAGAAACGTAAGTCTAATTTTTCGATTATGCGTATTGTATAATTATCACTTGCTTTGGTGAAGGAAAACATTGTGAGGAAACTAAACCAGCATGCCTGAGAGATATTCTTCGACGGCATGTAAAGCCAAGTCAGAGGCCCATGGGTGAAATAGAAACTCTGACACTATATTAGGCACTAATCACAGGAAAAAGGTAAGAAAGTACGCACGCCCAACTCAAACTATAATCGTCGTAAGAGTCGTCTATAAATCAGTCCACGCTTAATACAATCATCATAAATTTTTTGATTAAGCTATTATAACCATAACTGCACTATTGCATTAGGTAACCCTGTAAGGATAGTGTATGTGTTTTTAAATAAATAAATAAAAATTATAGTTTCTGCAAAGGTGATTTAGGAATGAAATATGTTTACAACAAAATCCAATGTAAAAGACAAACAGCAGCCCATCTCCATGTCTGTACATGTTTTCTTTCTGCGAAAAAAATCCCACAATATTTTCAGCTGCCATGAGAGTCTGTTATTTATATACCACGATCTCTGTCCGTGTGAATTATTGTCTGGATTATCTCGGTAACCGTTGAGCCGGTAGTTGATTGTCTTATAAACATCAAGGCTGTTTAGCTTCGGAATGTTTATGGAAATATCACGTTACTATCCTATTAACGTCATTCATTTATACACTAAAATGCCAGTTGGGATTAGGATTGATGGTAAAAAATTATAAACGCGTTTATTGATTTATTGGCTAAAGGTTTTCGCTGTTTTTTTTTAAAGGGTCATCATAAAATATAAAGCCTTTTGTGTTTATGTTATACTAAACCAGTTTAGATTTAAATAGTATGCTATTATTATAAGTTATTATATTTTGGTCGATTTATGTAAGCACGATAGACTAATGTTATCAAAACCAAAGTTTTAATATGAACCCATAAAGCTTACTGTTCAATGGATCGCCGTTTTATGCATGAATCGCACGATCCCTGTGTTTTTGTCCAATCTTTTAGTCTGATGCAAAAAAGTGATTTAGTGCAAGCTTTATTACTAAGTGAATGTTATTATAAAAGTATTTCTCCGTAGGTACATTATCTTTTTTACATCGAGTAGGTATCCAAATTTCCGTAATTATCCGTAAACGAGCTGTACCCGTATGCGTTGCAATGCACTTTTTTCAATTCGTGGTATTTTTTTCATGGTTTTATTGATCTGAAACCATCTTCGCTTTATTAGGTTTTTAATGAAACCGGTTTGGGGCACATCGGTTGGATAGTTTCAACGTCTTTCACATTTTTTAGTGTTTTATATACAACCTGTTTTTTTTTTTTATATCCCATAACTCTAGGATATTATTGCGACCATATCAAAGAATCAACTGACATATGGATTATGTTTTAAACATACTTTTTTTTTGTTTTTTCGCATTTTCTTAGCTTTAAATATGAATTATTGGCTTGAATAAAAAGAATTACTCATATTTGTCAATGAAACTATTACTATTTTACTACATTACTGCGAAGTTTGGCAACCTCGCAAAAGTAAAGATTCGTTATACTGGTGCCAATTTTTTACCTAATTTAATTATGATTGATGATATCTCCGAAACTATGCATTTTTGGACCACCTATTGTAGGAGCTTTAGTATTATTGTTACCTACAGAATATAACCCTATAAAAAAACAGCTTGTATAGATAGAAAGATAAAATATGTGTTAGGGCACATATCCGCAAGTTTCGGATAATTTGGGTACCTACGACGTTGTGTAAACTCAGCACTAACGATAAACACAAACAAAGGATGGATTGTTTATTTTTTTCGAGAATTTAATCCTTCTTTGAATTTAATTTTAATATTAGAAGAAAAAGCTCTGTTTTAAGCCTCAACAAGAACATTTTCGAAGAAAGGTGAAGAAATCCTAAAAAGGAAAACTCTTTTTCCTGGCACGTTCTTGGAGGAATTTATCGTAAGACACATTTTATCTACGCGTAACCATTTGTATTTCCTTTTTCATTTACAATAATTTCCTACCCGCATTTATGAAAAAATCTGTACATTGTCACTCTCTCGTGGCGCTTCGATGTCTTTTTTGTACATAATTCTTCATTTTTATTTTATGGGCGTATTGCCAAAGTTTGTCTGCTAATGTCACTTGCGCTTAGATAATTGGTTAATGCGCGAATATCGGACGCAACAAAGGGAACTCAAACAATGGAAACCGTTTATTACATTTTTTGTCTGTCTATCTGTATTACTGTGACATTATGAAGAAAAAACGATATCTTAATATTTTTTGACCATGACAAATTTAAATTTGGCAGATTCAACTATTTAAAAAAACCGGCCAAGTGCGAGTCGGACTCGCACAGAAGGGTTCCGTACCATTCTTTATAAAAACGAAAAAAAAAACTTTTTTGTATGGGAGCCCCCCCCGTCAAATATATTTTTTCTGTTTTTTAGTATTTGTTGTTATAGCGTCAACAGAAATACATAATCTTGAGAAATTTCAACTGGCTAACTATCACGGTTCATGAGATACAGCCTGGTGACAGACGGACGGACGGACGGACGGACGGACGGACGGACGGACGGACAGACAGCGAAGTCTCAGTAATAGGGTCCCGTTTGACCCTTTGGGTACGGAACCCTAAAAATGCTTTACATTAAACAGTTACTCATAAAAGAGAAAATGAAAAAACAGCGTATCCAACATTATTAGTGTCTTGGCACGAAATGGAAGACAATTTCTTGTAGACATTATTTTTAGTAGTATAATTACGATGTTTTGTCCCAGTCTGCGGTGTTGCGTGGGCTAAAGTATTTGTTGAGTTAGTGATGTAATGTAACAGACACGACTACCGTGTTTCATAACCAGTGTAATTTGACCATCGAAAAAATAGCGAACTACGTTTTCGAACTATGTCTTTGAAAGTAGCGCCACACGTGTCAAGAGAAATTAAGCACTTGCATTAAAAGCTTGGAGTCGGTATACTGTCAAGAAAGTACCGGGCAACGATGAATATTACACAAAATGTTAGTTATTCATGCAAAGTTATGTTTTCGTCTTATGAAACAATACACTTACGCCAACGAATGATCAAAGGATCAAAACATTGTTTAAACGTTTTTTCCAGAATTGAGTTCATTTCTCGCCGCGAATTCTCCTTTATGTCTTCTACCGAACGAAAACGGGTGCCACGAAGTTGTAATTTGAGTTTAGGAAAAAAAGAAAGAAGTCGGCAGGAGCCATATCCGGTGGATAAGGTCGTTGCTCGATGGTATTTGTTGAGGTTTTGGTCAAAAATTCGTTCACTATATGATG
Source organism: Cerastis rubricosa (assembly GCA_949152445.1). Lineage (NCBI taxonomy): Eukaryota > Metazoa > Arthropoda > Insecta > Lepidoptera > Noctuidae > Cerastis > Cerastis rubricosa. The sequence goes on from OX424533.1 coordinate 12,907,724, forward strand.
GCCTTGTGCTAAGCCGCATTATTGTGGTGCAAAATCCAAGAATTTTCTTTCCACAAATATAGCCTTTTTCGTCGAATTTGCTCTTTTAAACGCCGCAAAACGTTAAAATAATATTCTTTATTTATTGTTTGACCTTCCGGCAAGAATTCCGAGTGCACAACACCGCGATATTCAAAGAAAACGGTCAACATGACTTTGACTTTTGATCGACTCTGGCGTGTTTTTTCGGTTTTAGTTCAGTTGGAAGGCGCCACTCCGAAGCTTGTTGTCTAGTTTGCATGTCAAACTCGTAAACCCTCGACCCTCTCGTCACCAGTAACAATGCATTTCTTGAATGTTGCGTCGGAATTTGCTCGTTCTAGTATGTCCTCAGCGACTCTTATCATCATCATCAGCCCACTGCTGGGACACAGGCCTTCTCTCTATGAGCTCTATGCTATGCACTAGGGAGTGGGCTGTAATCCACGATGCGGGCCCAGTGGCGGGTTGGTAGAGGTCACATGTTTTCGAAATTTTATTTCTAGGACACGGTGGTTTCCTTACGATGTTTTCCTTCACCGTTTTTGAGGGCAGTGGTGATGAAATAAATTACACAAAGTAATGCACCTGCCCGGGTTCGAACCCACGGCTTACTGCTCGTAAGTCGGGGCTGCCACCACTGGGCCACCGCTGCTCTCTCAGCGACTCTTATGCAATTGAGTTTTTGTAGAAAATTCAGGGCTTTTGGAACTAGCCGAGCGGCAACATGTTTCATACCCAAGTGATTATTAAAAAAAAAAAACAATTAAAAAAACCCCCGACATAAAAAACCTCTGGGCTCATTTACGCACACGCGGCGCGTCGGGCGGGGCGGTGCGCGGGGCGGCCCGCTTTAAATTCAAACATATGGCGATGTATGAGAGCGTTTACGGAGAAGCGGTTTGACGCCCGTTTGCTTGAGATGTAGGCGGCCGACGCGGCGTTATGTCACTCTGACAGATACAAGTATACGGCAGTGCCCGAGTTCGATTCTCACACGGAACAAATTTACAACGTCGTAGTTTTATCCGAAAATAATCATTTTGTTTTTATTTTAAATTTTATAGTGATATTTTTTTCGTAAATTGGTCAATTTTTACAAGCTTTTATTTAACTTGCAATGTATGTATCTGATTGTTCGGGTACATTCTTGGAAGCTAAATTAGAACCATTTTCCGATGACCGATTGAGCTGAAATTTTGCACACATCTTTGGTTTTAAGCACAATATATTTTTATGAGAGACATAACTTAATCCTGCAACCTGGATCGTCTCCTCACGAGAGAACTCCTCAAAGGTTAATAGCACAGACACGAAAATTTGTATAGAAGTTCATATCTGATGGATAAACATGAATTCTATCATGATCTCATCCTGCAGCCAGGATCGTCTTCTCACGAGGGAACTCCTCAACGGTTAACTGGGTTGTGGAGGTCATACAGGCAGTCAAATGTCGCTTCATTTCAAATATGGGTATGCAGCTGCATCCGGGTAGACTGGAAGGTGACCCCAACACAGTTGGGAAAAGGCTAGGCCAAAAGAGATGATTATGATGATGGTTGAAAATCGGCAATTCATAAGCCTTTTCTTCAAGGAACGATAGGTTATTGTTTCAAAGCGGTTGAAACAATAAACAAATGTTACTATCCAGTTTAAAAAGGTTTTCGATGATAGGCCGTGGGTCGAGTCACTTGAGTGTAGCCGTGAACAGCCCGGCACAGTTATGAACCAGAACACTCAGGGCAAGAGTCTTACTCATATTTGTAGTTTTGTTAAAATATTGGTTTCATAGTTTTTTGGGTTGCTATTCCTAAACCAAGCTTTCTAAGTATCAAAAAGTATTACTTAGTCGAAGAAGGGAAAAGATAAACAAAATTCGAAAGATATGGCAAGCCCAGATGTGGGACAGAGCAGGCTCATAGAAAAAAATATTAAACAGTGAATATCAAAGAACCATTTTAACCTCATGGCCATAAATAAGTATAACCACACCTCCTAACAATAATCAAACTACAGAATTCTTTTTTTTCCTAATCTTACTGAGATCCTGGCCATTCTACTAACCTTCGGATAGTTTAAACAAAATTCACAATAAATACAATATAAATTAGAACAGCGAATGAATTCCTCATTTAAATTTAAATTTGGAAAAAAAAATCGGTGCGTCAGAATGTACGAAAAACAACATTAATTATATAAAAGCTTAAAAAAGAATATAATTAAAATGTATTGTAAGCGCTCGTACGCACGTACTCTTAAAACAAATTTATTTTAATTTTCATCTTTGGATTTCTTAATTCCTTAATTTAATTACTCGAGTTGATCGAAATTTACAAAAATAATCTATTGGAAGAATCGCTTTCACACAACCCAATATAAAAAAAAATGGACATAACGCCGCGTCGACCGCTTGTAACCCAACAAGGAAATGGTCCCACCATTTCCTTGTATTTGAGCGTGTTGCAAAACGCCGCGGCGCACGCGGCGTCGACCGCCGCGGCGCACGCTTGCAGCCCACCGTGGGACCATTTCCTTGTATTTGAGCGTTTGACATAACGCGGCGGCGGACGCCGCGTCGCCCGCTTGCAGCCCACCGTGGGACCATATTCTTCAAAAATGTTTGAAAACTGACAACCGTCATATCATGCATTAGAATAGAACGTCTATTTAATCGAAATGTCAGAGGGTTACCTAGACTGGTGGTATTGCGGCCGGACTGCGAATCACATGTTGCAGGATCAAATCCTAGTATGTAAGATTTTTATTTTTGTGTTTTTTTTGTATTTTTTTTTTGCTGTAAAATATCACTTTTTGTAACTAGGTATTACTGTTTTATTTTAATGCATTATGTATGATTTTCAAATCATTATAAAATACCTAGTTTAATATTACCTATACTTTTTGAACCATTCAAAAAACAGTACTCGTAAATAATAAGTAAAAATTGCCCAGAATTTACGAAAAATATCACCAAAAAAATAAAAATAAAAACAAAATGACAATTTTTGGGTGAAACTAGGACATTTTAAATTTGTTGCGTATGGGAATCGAACCCGGGCACTAACATTTGCTTGTACTGTCCAACGCGTCCACCGCGGCGCACGCTTGCAGCCCACCGTGCTTTGCTGTGGGACCATTTCCTTGTGTTTGAGCGTTTGACATAACGCCGCGGTGCACGCGGCGTCGCCCGCTTGCAGCCCACCGTGGGACCATTTCCTTGAGTTTGAGCTTTTGACATAACGCGGCGGCGGACGCCGCGTTGCCCGCTTGCAGCCCACCGTGGGACCATATTACCGTAGGTAGGTAGGGTATGGTAGGTAGGTAGGGTAGGGTAGGTAGGTAGGTAGGGTAGGTAGGTAGGGTATGGTAGGTAGGTAGGGTAGGTAGGTAGGTAGGTAGGGTATGGTAGGTAGGTAGGGTAGGGTAGGTAGGTAGGTAGGTAGGTAGGGTAGAGTAGGGTAGGGTATGGTAGGTAGGTAGATAGGGTAGGTAAAAAGTGCATTGCAACGCATGCCGGGGACAGCTAGTATTTATATAGTTTTAGTTTTTGAACCATTCAAAAACACAAATCGTAAATAATAATTAAAGATTGGACAGAATTTACGAAAAAAAACACAAAAAAAATAAAAACAAAGTTATTATTGTTGGATAAAACTATGACATTGTAAATTTGTTCCGTATTGGAATCGAACCCGGGCACTGCCTTATGCTTGTATTGTCCATTTGACATAACAAATCAAATACAAGCAAATGGTCCCACGTTGGGCTTCAAGCGGTCGCCGCGTCTCCGTAAACGGCAAAAACGCCCAACGCGCCGCGCAACGCCTATGGCACCGCCCCGCCCGACGCGCCGCGTGTGCGTAAATGAGCCCAAAAAGCCAAAAATAAATTAATCCAAGCGTCGTAGCGTCGGGGGTCCGCTTTGTTCTGTGCTTGTCTTCTTAGCGGTCCCCCGACGCTACGACGCTTGGATTAATGAATTTTTGGCTTTTTAGAGGTTTTTCAAGTCGGGTGTTTTTTAAATTTTAAATTTAATGCTTTTTAAAGTTATATTATTTTTTCTTAGCCTTGACTGTTCTCGATGTTGCGTCTTTTCTCGCTAATTAACGAAACCAAGGAAAGATATCATCATCATCATCATCATTTCAGCCCAAAAGACGTCCACTGCTGGACATAGGCCTCCCACAAGTGTCGCATTGACATTTTGGGGGGTTTTGCCATAATCGCCACGCTTGGCAGGCGGGTTGGCGATCGCAGTACGGTTGTTAAAAGGAAAGATACACTTAAATTAAAAAAAAAAGGGTGGAGGGTGTGTCCCCCCCCCCCAATTCTCAGCAATGCCCATGGTGACAAGCGACAACATTTCAAATTTCAAATAGACTACCTGCGTAAGTTGTGTTAGATCACTGGTTAAATAAGTCCACAAACGGTAGAAGTACGTATAATCAGTTTATTCCACCTCACACAACATAGTTTACACTTTTTATAGTTTATGCACATCAATATAGTACACTTTTCGACAGTGCTATCGTACTAACCACGGTAATAATTAACAGTTCGACTCTTCAGCATAAACCACGGAGCCAGACTGTCCGTTAAAATACAAAAAACAACTAACGATATGTCGAGACAAAATATTAAAAAATGCAATGAGGGTAACGTGAAAAATAAATGAAATTGTTACTTTTTCTTTTAAATGGTTTTACATAGATAGCTATGTAAAACCATTTAATAAATAGTTATAATAAACAAACCATTTCTTATTCTATTTTTTTCTTTTCTTTTACCAATTATGAAAAACTATCAACGGAAAATCAAAAGGAACATTCGTTTCAGGTTGCCATAAACAAAAATTATAACAGTAAATAAAATATTTAAACATTCTAATTATAACAAACAGTAAAGCGTTTTAACAGTTCGTCCATCCTGATCACCGTACACGTCCTCGTGTACATATAACAAAATAAAAGACCGGACCAGAATAAAAATAATTATGAAAGTATCATAATAATAGTGTAAGTAGTCTATAACATAAATAATTAGGTTTTATAAATATATTATTGTTCACAAAAATATACACACAAGTCAACAAATAGTCATATACCAAGTAATTAAACACAAACTCAGCACAAGTGTTTTGCACAATACTTCACAGACCCTCTGCTTCACAAAATCACCATTTTGATAACACATCACACACTTTTGTGCACTTCACAAGTTCTGCCCCGTATAATTTGTGCAGTCCGTACCGCACACATTGCGCGGTCTGCATCGTACACCTTGTGCGCTCAGCATCGCACACCTTGTGCGGTCAGCATCACAGACCTCGTGCGGTCCGCATCTCACAGCTTGTGCTGTACGCAGCGCACACCTTGTGCAGTCCGTCCCGCACACCATGTGCTGTCCACACTGCACACCTTATGGATCTTGAATCCCTTGAAAAAAGATTATGCGTCGCGCACCTTGCGCATTGCATCGCACACTTTGTGCATCTTATTAATTATGCGTCGCGCACCTTGCGCATTGCATCGCACACTTTGTGCATCCTATTAATTATGCGTCGCGCACCTTGCGCATTGCATTGCACACCTTGTGCACCTTTAATCGCACACCTTGTGCACCCTATTCTTAATGCGTCACGCACTTTGCGCATTGCATCGCACACTTTGTGCACCTTTAATCGCACACCTTGTGCATCCTGTTCCTAATGCGTCACGCACTTTGCGCATTGCATCGCTCACTTTGTGCATCCTATTAATTATGCGTCGCGCACCTTGCGCATTGCATTGCACACCTTGTGCACCTATCATCGCGCACCTCGCGCATTGCATTGCACACTTTGTGCACCTATTATCGCACACCTTGTGCATCCTATTACTTATGTGTCGCGCACCTTGCGCATTGCATCACACACCTTGTGCATCCTATTACTTATGCGTCGCGCACCTTGCGCATTGCATCACACACCTTGTGCATCCTATTACTTATGCGTCGCGCACCTTGCGCATTGCATCACATACCTTGTGCACCCTATTCATAATGCATCGCGCACCTTGCGCATTGCATCACACACCTTGTGCACCCTATTCATAATGCATTGCGGACCTGGCGCATTATTTATTCTATGCAATCTAAGTTCATACAAAAATCTCTAACAACAAATCAACTAGTGTGTGCACTATAACATAAAAAGGGTAAAACAGACCTCATGCCTCCTAAGCGCTCTTTACGCTGATTATTCAAATAAATTAACAGTACAAATGCCTTCATTACATCAAACTTGTTCATTTTCACTCAACAGTTCATTTTCGGAGGATTCATCAGTCCGATCAGTTCCAAAACACAACCACGGATAAATTTTATCCACTGCGTACACCCCTTTGTAAACGGTTGTACCTTTCTTGGTTAACGGAGTATCAGCTACCTCATACCTATCATTGTCAAATACTTTTGTAATTCGATAAGGACCCGATAGCTTCGGCAGTAGTTTCTTACTTTTACCTACACTATGAGTTTCTCTTACTACTCTAACAAGTTCCCCTAATTTGTATTTTTGCGCTTCTTTCCTTCTTTTATCAAAATACTCTTTTTGTTTATTTTGCGACTCATCAACGTACTGTTCTACTTCTTCTCTTATTTTAAAAATATTATTTAGTTCGCTATCTTTATTTACATTGTCTTCAATATCTGATTCTATCTCAGGTATGATATGACCTTCGCTGGTACTAGTGAGTTTAAGACCAAACAAGATTTCTGATGGAGACTTTCCCGTGCCTTTATTAAGGGTATTATTCAAGCCCCATTGAAGTTTTAGTAAACGCTCATCCCATAAACGTTCATCCTTACCGTGGTTTTGAGCGGCAAGAGAATCTAAAATTGTTCTGTTGTACCTCTCCACTTGGCCATTTGCCCGTGGAGAAGCAACAGCATTTAAAATGTGTTTTGTGCCTATTTCACTCATAAACCCTTTGAATTTAATGCTCGTAAATGATGTACCCCGATCACTAATTAATCGTGTTGGTACACCGAATGTACCAAAGTAATCCCTCAAAACTGCGATAGATGTATTAGATTTTGTATTTTTGACCGCTTTTAAAACAATAAACTTTGAGTACGCGTCTATAATCACAAGGATATACGAATTCTTTCTTTTACTTGAAACAAACGGTCCGACATGATCAATGTGGACTGTATGAAAAGGCTTACAGATCTTCGGGATAGGGTGTAGATAACCTTGTTTCTTTCCCGATGGAATTTTATGATGTGCACACTCTAAACACGCAGTCACATATTTTTTTGTAAATCTTCGCATCCGCGGGAACCAATAGTGGTCTTTTATTCGCTCGAGCGTCTTCTCAAAGCCAAAGTGCCCTATTTCGTCATGATTCTTTTGTAAAATTTGCCATCTACACCCTTTTGGTACAACCCACCTCAACCCATTTTCTGTACTACGATAAATCCGATCTTTCTTTAATACAAAATTTTTACGAATCTCTACTATGTCATTATAGTCTGTATCTGACGGGATATCTTTAATCCGTTTTATTTCAGGATCACCTAATTGTACAGTCGTAAGCCAGTCATCAGTAATATTAAAAACGTTGTAAGTCTCAATTTCTTTGACTACACCACTTTCCTGAGAAGACATGGGATTTCTGCTTAGAGCATCAACGTGCAGCATAGCCTGACCAGACCTGTATACGACATTGCAGTCGAACTCTTGGATTAAACTCCACCATCTAGCCACTCGTGGCACCATATCCCTTTTTAGAAAAGTTGCCCGCAAGGAATTACAATCGGTGACAATGGCAAAGTGTAACCCAAGAACGTATGGTCTGAATCGAACTAAAGCGCATATAACTGCTAGGGCCTCTAGTTCATAAGATGAGAAATGGGATTCCTCAGGAGAGGTTTGCCTACTATAAAATGCAATAGGTTTAAAAAGACCATCAGTCTGTTTTTGCAATAATATTGCACCTACCCCATGTTTACTTGCATCTGTATGAATTTGTGTCTCTAACTTAGGATCATATAATGATAGGACAGGTCGCGAAGTTAGCGTGGTTTTAAGTTTAACGAATGCAGTCTCTTGTTCGATACCCCAAGTCCACGTGACGTCCTTCTTCAACAATGTTGTCAAGGGGCGTGCAATTTCAGCAAAACCTCTGACAAATCGTCTAAAAAAACTCACTAAACCTATAAATTGCCTTACGTTGTGAGCGTCACGAGGGTGTGGAAAATTTGAAACAGACTCTATTTTACGAGAACCTGGTCGTATTCCATCACTCGATACCTCGAACCCTAAATAATCTACACGCTCTTGGAAGAAATGGCATTTTTGTGGTTTTAGGGTCAAATTTGCTTGTCGTAATTTATCGAATACTACTCTTAGCCTATCGATGCCTTGTTCAAAACTTCCAGAGGGCACTAAAATGTCATCCATATACGCCAACGCGATGTCAAATCGAGCGTTCCCTAATACCAAATTGACAGCACGCTGAAAAACAGCAGGGGCATTTGCTAGACCAAACGGCATCCGATTAAATTTGAACTGCCCGTCTGGTGTAACAAACGCTGTCTTAGTTTTTGACTCTTCTGTTAGACCTATTTGGTAGTAACCTGAGGCCATATCTAACGCACTAAAGTATTTGTTACCTGCAAGTCTATCAATTTGGTCCTCTATTCGAGGAATAGGGTAATGTTGTTTAGAGGTTTTTCTATTCAAAGCCCGATAGTCAACGCATAGTCGTTTGTCCCCGGTTTTCTTCTTCACTACTATTATGAGTGATGCATAAGGTGAAGTTGATTCCCTAATAATGTTGTGTTTTAACAAATCATCCACCATGAGTCTCACTTCATTACGTTCTGCATGACTAAGACGATAGGGGCGATATACTACTGGGTTATTATCGGTTAACTGAATATCCATGGTCGTTACGGTAGTGTGACCCAACTCTGATAAATTCATCGCAAAACAATCTCGATATTCGTCAATTAGTTGTTTCAACTTTGCTTTTTGACCATCATTTATGGGACCAATATTTAAATCATTAAATGTTATGTGAGTAAGCCCTTTATCAATTTTAAGAACATCGTAACATCTCCTCTCAACTTGATTATCGTTGTACAGAAATCCACGACAAATTAATTTATCTTTATTGAATGTTAAAGGTTGGTTATTCGTATTTAATACCGTAACATAACCTAGGCCGTTAAAAATATTGCATATTCCAATTTCAATCCTGTACGAGTTCCTATTACCGTTTTCTATAAAAAGTTGTCCCGAAAAGCAATTATTGGTGTAACATCTAATTGAACCACTCCCGTATAATTGTATGGATTTACAGCACTTGAGACTAAATTTTACACTCGCATTATTATTTTTAGATGAAAAAATTAACTCATCGCTTGTTTTAATCACTTGTACGTGAGATTGTTCTGTAGCTGTCTGACCTAATAATACATCGTAGCTCAAAAAAATATCTGGTACTATCATTAAGTCAGCTATTACTAAAACTCCTTCCAAAGACAACTGCAAGTTACACATACCTATTGGGTTTATGGTCGCATTACCAAACCCCTTTAGTATGGGTAAGTCATTATATACCCATTTAATAGGATTAACTAGTGTCCGAGCAACTGATTTACGTATTAGACAACACTGACTTCCAAAATCAATGTAGCTCGTAAAAGTTTTACCGTTGATTGAAATGGATTTTTTGAATTTTTCATCTGTCTTCATATGTTTGATTTTATTTAGTCATAACGTTTTAATCTCTGCATCTTTTCTAAGTTCCCTTGTACAATTTGGATTATCATGGCCTACTCTCATACATTTCTGGCATTTTACTATTGGCTTTGGACATTTTGCAACCATATGTCCAACTTCATGACAGTTGAAACATCTTAACACTCTAACATCGCCTTTAGATCCACGTTGTGACATATCTGATACGGGTTTTACTATTTTCTTGTTAATATTTCGGTCAACACGTTCATGCTTAACATTTCTTAAAAATCCTAATAACTTATCAACGTTATCAAATCCAACGGCCTCTGCGCCATATCGGACCGACCTATCCTCTATGCCATATACTATACAGTCGATAGCATCTTTCCCTGAAATACGACAACGATTTAGAGCTATCAATTTTTCGTAATAATATTCCTCTAAATCGTCCCCAAATTTAGCTTTCAGGTTAAGCATTTCAGTTAACAAATGTGCATAATTTTCGTTGGTAGGAAAAGCAGCCTTAAGTTTTTCTTGCCATATATCCCATGAGTGCATAACAGAGGCCTGCCCCTCATACCAACGTTTAGCAGTATTGACAAGTTTTGGAAGAGCATAATGAGTAGTTTGTTTGCTATCCCAACCGTAAATATCAGCACATTCGTTGACTTTGTTCAGCCAAGTAACTATTGTTTGATTTTTAACTTTTGGATCAAATTCGGGCACTACATTAATAGATGTATATTTATTTTTCACTTGAGGATTTACGGTTGCGATAGTTTGCAAAGTTTTATTAAGAGTCTCTAATAAATCAACAATAATATTATGAGAACTATTTTCCATGCGTATTTCAGCGGTTGTAGGCGGCGGCGGCGTTTTCGATTCCTGATCGGGCCTGAGGTTGTGACCATCCTCTTTCGAATGACCCTCCATGCGACACGATTCACCAGTCAAACGAGCACCTATTCCAGTACATTGGGACTCGTTGTTAATTTCTGGCGAGCGATTTAATCTTTTACGTTTGAGACGGTTTTTGCTAACATCCAGGTCTCGAGAACAACTTCGTCGATCCGAACTGCGTGACGAGCTTCGAGTAGAGGATTGCATCCGCGATGTACGCTTACGAGATCTACCACGATGCTGTCGATTCTTACGTCGAGGGCGAGAACGTGACTTGCGTGACCCTGAACGTGTTCGCCGCTTAGCAACACGTGTCCGGGTAGATCGCCTGTGGTGTCGACTTCGAGATTTTCTTCGTAAATGCACAGAAGACACTGAACTGCTACGAGAACGCGAAGTACATCGCGTTCTTGATCGTAATTCTCTATCACGTTCCATTGAGTTTATTAGAAGCTGAAGCACTTACCAGTAACGGCGAAAAAATTCAAACCTGAATCTTTATAATTATGACCGAGAAAGGCGCGCAGCGACCCCGCTTCGGATTTGTTAGATCACTGGTTAAATAAGTCCACAAACGGTAGAAGTACGTATAATCAGTTTATTCCACCTCACACAACATAGTTTACACTTTTTATAGTTTATGCACATCAATATAGTACACTTTTCGACAGTGCTATCGTACTAACCACGGTAATAATTAACAGTTCGACTCTTCAGCATAAACCACGGAGCCAGACTGTCCGTTAAAATACAAAAAACAACTAACGATATGTCGAGACAAAATATTAAAAAATGCAATGAGGGTAACGTGAAAAATAAATGAAATTGTTACTTTTTCTTTTAAATGGTTTTACATAGATAGCTATGTAAAACCATTTAATAAATAGTTATAATAAACAAACCATTTCTTATTCTATTTTTTTCTTTTCTTTTACCAATTATGAAAAACTATCAACGGAAAATCAAAAGGAACATTCGTTTCAGGTTGCCATAAACAAAAATTATAACAGTAAATAAAATATTTAAACATTCTAATTATAACAAACAGTAAAGCGTTTTAACAGTTGTTTATATCCCTTCATTAACTAGAAAAGACGTGATGATCTTCAAACGGCTGAGCAGGTTTTCTCGAAACATAGCTAAGAACACTCTCGATTAAAATACCTTTCAAACGAAACCAATTTTATCAAAATTGGTTCTTCCGTTTAGGAGCTACGATGCCACAGACAGACACACAGATACACACGTCAAACTTATAACACCCCTCCTTTTTGGTCGGGGGTTAAAAATAGAAAGGATCGACTCGTGAGACACAGAAAGTTCAGTGGCCATCTCTCTCAAACTTGAATGATGATTTTCAGTCACTATTTCCTTCTCTTTTGAGATGTTAAGTTCAGTTAAAGACGTTGATGGCCTACCAGAGTGAGGCAAATCTTCCATCACATCTCGACGGCTTTTGAACGCTTTGCTCATAAGCACATATTTTTGATAAAGTCGATTCACCGTAAGCCTTTTGTAACATTTTCTTTGGACTCCGAACACGAAATTCTATTGGTGTTGCAAAATTGAAGACAAACTATTTGTTCGATGTTTTTGTCCATTATGAAATTCACAATACGCACTAGATATCATCTAACTAAAAACAGCAATATATCTAAAAATAAAAGATAAATAACAGATGCAACTCAAACTCCGCGCCAAAATCGAAAACAGTTGTGCCAATCTAGCAAAAAAAAACAAAAATTGAATTTGGAACCATAAACAAATCACCATTCCCTAAACTTTTTTCACTGAATGTACATTTATGTCTACAAAATAATTATTTACTATTTTGAATATTAGTTTCTCATCAGTGTAGTAGCAGAACCTGCTGAGTTACGTATTGAGGGCATGACTTCAACTTCTGAATAGGGCAAAAGAGTTTCTTATTTCATGGTTTTTTCCTTGTTACAGTCTTTGCTGGAGGCTTGAATATGTACTTGCTAATTGGGTCGAGCTTATTTCCGAGAGACTAATAAAAATCATGAAAGGAAAACGTGGGCGACTGTAAATTTTGTTTCTGTAGTGGGTGTAAGACGCAATTATTATAATTTCTTTACGTTCAATCTGGCAAGTTACACAACCATCTTATTCTTGTCATTAACAGTGAAAGTGGAATATTTACCATGTTTACTATATGAGTTGAGTTTCCGTTATTTCGGCGTTACTGGTAAACATGGTACGTATCCCGTTTTCAGGTAATAGAGGTAGTGACCATGTCAGTTTAAAAACTTACATCTTATTCTTATATGGCTGATTTCTGTATACCTAATGGCTAATTACTAATTCCATCGTTAATTAATGGAACTGCCGCTGACATCGCGAATTGTTATCGAATCGAAGATTTCTTTCCTATCCCAGAGTTGAAGTGACCGTATAGAAGCATAGACAACCTGTCTTAACACTAAGAAACCTTTGTTCCATCAGGCTCGATGTCCCTAACACTAGGAATTGAACGGAACCAAAACGGAATTGAATGAAACCAAAATGGAACTGAAGGCTAAAGTGACAGTTACTCCGTCATAGTCTGTCAGTTTGACAGCCCGTAGTTATATGAACGTAGACTGAATGAGAGTGTATACGAGAATCATCATAATTTTATTAAGGAATACAAAAAATGTCATAGAATAGAATAGAATAGAATAGAATAAAACTTTATTGTACACCAAAAATTAAACAAAACGGGCTGGCACCGTGGAACCCATATGGGTTAGTTACATCATCCGCCGTTAAGACCCCGAGGAACCCAAATGGGTTACACTCATACAGGCAAACTTAAACTCTAATCGTACGTGAAGTAGGGATCAATGACGTCAGCGATCACGTAATGCGCGATGCCCAAAAGGGGTCCTCAAACGGGACCAAAGGATTCGGATGGGGTTAATAAGGTTACAAAACTAATAATTTTATGGTTACAAAGGCGGTCTTAGTAGTATTTCGGGATTTTGCCAAGCGGTTGTCGTGAAGAGTCTCACGTGACCATAGGGCTGGCCCTTTTTTTTTTGGACAAAGAATCATTTGCCATCCAGCGTGGCGATGCTGCTGACCTTCCGAGCTTTTCCGATTGACAGCGATGTGGACGAATTTTTAGACGCCCTGTGTTTCTTTTTTCATTTGGATACTTGTGTAGGTATATTTTAGTATTATTTCAAAACTAAAATACAAAATTAAATAATCATCAGAATTTCGAGTTTTCCTATAAAATACTACCTCGTTGAAGAAAGAGTCTGCGTTGCCAACAATATAACCAGTAAGGGTAATGAGACGTTACTGGACAAAGAAACCAGGTCATCCGCCATAAGCGTAATGTAAAGTTAATTGAAATAACTTTATGGTATTTCTTGTTAGTCTAGAGGAAATGTTTGCATGTTCTAGTTTAATCTTCCTTTTGTTGGATGAGATACGCAGTTTTGCACAGTTTATCTCTGTAAACACTCGCTTAGTTAAGCACATATTTGTGTTCCTTTCGACGGTAAAAATGTGTATACATTAATTTTTTTCTTTGTTTTATTCGAAGTTTTTATTTAAATCGTAAATAAAGTCAAATTTTCGTGGCACTTGCCGCTCAACATTTCCCGCAGGTAATAAAACATCCACAATTTGGTTAGGGCTTAATGCAAAAAGTTTGTCAGGTGTACTCGTAATAAATCAGATCAACGAGTACCTAGGTGCCTAAGTACATAGTAGACATTTTGAACTGACTTCGTAGTTGTAAGACAAAGTTCTGACAACTTTTCTTAAGCTGGCAAAGTAGCAAAAATACGACGTTGACGGAGAAGTTATACATAGTATTATTTTACCTTAATATTGTTATTTTAATTTCTAGCATTAGCTACATCCTCACGCATTTCATTACCAACACTCAATACAATAGTTTCGAATGGATAGTATACTGTTTATTATGTACAAGGCCACTAATTACGTTCGTCATAGTAACTGGTTTTTACGAGCACATGTCAATCTTACTTTTTACGATAAGTGCCTCTTATCGCAAAAATCGGGTATTAGTATTAAATATGTGGACAAATAATTAGAATAAACTGCATCCCGATTAAGCAAAAAAAGTGTGTGGCGGTGACGGCGTAGGTTAAATTTGCAGTTGACGATTTGTTGCTGAGACAATAGTTATGTGATAGTGTCCATGTAATAGTTGAGATGAGTGATAAAGGAGGTTGTTTACTGGGCTGATTGTCGCGGCTGGTCAGGCAGTGGGCGCCCAGCAGTGCGACTCTAGTGCCCGCCGTCGCCACACGCACCGCGACGCCACTTCGGTGTTTCCACATTTTCCGACGCGACGCGCTCTCTGACGCTCCTGTATCGCGCGGTTAATATTTGTGAATGAACCAACAACCATGAAATCGTGCATTATCGAGTACAACACTCGGTAAGTCGAATACTTTAACAGATTTATTATAAACAACTTGTTGAATCCCACGTAAATACTGTAAATTTTGTGGTTACAGTTGTTTGTTTGGAGTTCTTCGTTGATTATTCTTGTAAGTAAATTATCATGTGATAATTGATATATTAAACTTTCATACAAAACTCGTTATTAAGAACAATAAAATTGTTGACTTAGGTTTAAAAACATGCAATTTATTTTCTCGGTCCTTTGTGATGGATACATGTCATAATTTATATAATTATTGTGGAGTGGGTACTCTACTTTTATAGCTTTGTAATTACTTTAGCCGTTAATTGCTCAATTAATTGTTTTCTCACGAGTATTATGTAATGATATACTCAACGAGTAAAAGTGCCTACATTTTGTTAACTAAGTTTCGTTTTCCCAACGCGTGTTTAGAAACAATTAGGTACGATCACTGATAAAAACAACTTAAGTAATTGATCGTTTGGGAAGTTAATACTTGGTTAACAATGAATGAAAATTATAAAATACATGACAGGTGAAAAATATAATATTAAGTTTCACATAAACATAATAATACCACACCAATTCGTAGCTTTAATGAAGGCTTATTTTCAACGGATCCCGAGTCTACCTAACGTAAAAAAGATCACGTAGATTTTCCCATTTTTTTTCTCTTATTCGGTGAAAAGAGGTAGATATTTTTTATACGGTACGATATCTACGGATCAGATATTAGATTATATTTGGTAAGAACTGCCAATGAAGACAGGCATCGTGAAATATATCATGCAGTAGGTATCGCATTTATTTACACTTACATTCTAAAACGGCCTGGTGTTGGTTATATTGACGTAGGTATCTTTAATGCTATTTAAATACTAATTTTGTTTTATGTTTGCAGTAACAGTAATTTATTGTTAACAATAAACAATTTTAGATGTTTAATCCAGTCTTGTGCGTTATATTTGGCGCAAAAACAAACTTTGCATTTTCTTGTATTTCTCCGGGAAGATTTAGCCAAAATGGCATTCAGTGCACACTGCTGAATTTATTTTTGGGACTTAAAAATACAAAACAATTAACTTTTATGGTCAGTTAATACAAGTACGACTGACGATGATGGGATGACTGAACATTCCGGTGTTTTTCCTAATTTTTTATTCGTGTTGGGTTTACTCTGGACTCTAGTCTAGGTAAGAGATGACAGAGACAAAGTCATAGTCGTCGGTTATAATCAAAATGCTTTTTAATCAGATGAAGTACTAATTAGAGCGCAGTGCCTCACACGCTTTTAGCGTTGATAGCATTAGGTAGGTGTTTGGCCCCTACAAAGGTGTGAAAGCAATTACTCAAAAAAGATACAAAAGAAACGTTCCCAAAACATTCCGGAAACTATGGCACACCTTTACCAAAATCATCATTTGTTTTGCTTGAATATAATTAACGTTATCTTATCATTTATTTTTATCAAGTACCACATTTTATTACTAGCCTGAGATACCCGGTAAATACTACTAATACTACCTTATGTAATAAAAAAAAATATCATCAGGCCTTTTTACAACACCATTGGGAAATCATATACCGCCGACTTTTGACAATAGCTATTGGATAAAATAGTAGGTACAGGGTTATCAATGTCTGCTTCAAGTTTATTAAAATATAAATAGTGAGCTCGACGGAATTTCTTATCCAAAAAAAGATGCTCTTATATACAAACTCTCAACCCATATTTAAATTCTTTAGGAGATGAAGACTATAAGTTATTTGTCAATGAATTAATTTCATATTTTCCTTAAATACGTTAAATTAGTTTTACATTTGATCCTAAGTCGGTTAATACAGAGTTACGTGCTGTCGAATGTTCCCGAGGTCTGTCGAACTAATTAAGGTTGTTAATTGCCTGTTTAATTTAGGTCTTGTGGTTGAGTTGTTTGACTCTTAATTAGTGAGAGATGTTCACATAGGTTCCTGGTAACCATATTAATTTGTGTAATTGCTCTGTCGTCATACCGAGGAGCTATTGCCTGAATTCGGTTCTTGGAGATGTGGTCTGTCCGATGTTGCAATTAAATCCAAGCAATTGCTGCTGGCTTCTGATGTCCATAAATCATCTATAAACACTAAGCAAGCAACCTGATTAGGTACTTACTTGATCATCATTCTCTTGCCTTTCTTGCCCAATTTATATTCCATATCATATCACATATGAAACAGTCTAAACATCGTTCCTTTGGTCTTTCTCTACTCTTAGCCCATACAAATTCATACTCTTAGGTACTAAGTTGCGAAGTACATAACTAAGCAATACGTCTTTGCCATGTAGTGGGGCAGTCAAATGGTTTAGTTTAGTTAGGTACTACTAATTTTGAGCAACCGAACAGGCTGATATTTCCCACTTTCTTTTTGAACGATAAATCGAAAAAAACGATGGTATATTTGCATCGGCATTGTTTATCTAGGAGTGTTTTATTTTAACTGTTGAGAGATGAGCGATCGCGAACGGTGAAATGCTTTCCAATTTGCTTCTCGTCACATCAAAGGAACGTGTTAATTAAAAAATGTTGTTTGTTTTTCTAAACTTGATTAAGATCGTTAATATGTCACAATAATAATTATCTAGTAAATATTTCAAATATAAGAACTTGAAACTTAATTAATTTGCCTTATATTACTTCCGCATTCTTCTTGTCTCAGATGACCGCCATTTTTAGCCTTCGATAGTATATTGTGTGGGTTATTTTGTGCTAATGCATTTTATTTATTGCCCTATTAGCACAATAAGAAATATATCATTCTTATTTTAAAACAGCTGAACCAAATTCATTCTATTTCAACTTTCTCATTGCTCAAAAATATTTAGAATACTATACCTATGTATGTTTGTAAACAAAAAATAGTTTATTACTTTCAAGTTTCTGCGTTTAAATAAAGGTCCCAGTAATTATATAAATCACAGATGTTAGCAGTAATCTTTGCAAACTCACATTCTATAACCGAAAATGTAAAGATTAATACATTCTGACTTTTACATTAACGTTGTTAACAGACAGTGCTTCATTATAGCTGACTCAACATTTAAAATGAAATTCTCTGTAATGGCCGCGAGTATAATGGCAATGTTATATACTAAGCTATGTATTTAATATTTTGATATTTAAGGAGAATGTTTGAGGTGGGTCTGCAGTATGAAAATTGAAATGAATAACAATAAAAGGTGAACATATTATATTTATGAATTCAACTTTTTAAAATATGCGATTCCTGGAAAACCTGAGTTTAAAAAACAATGCTTGTATTCTCAATGCTGTTGGTACTTCTCTGCAATGGATCTCAAGATTCTTTTGACTGCGCATTAAGTTTTACCACAGTTTTCTCTCCAATATCATTCTCAAAATTCACTTTACAATCCGGGTTTTGTTTTCGACACAAGCTGTCACGTGTTTTTCTATAATACAAACCACGAACCAGCTTGAGACGAAATTGCGTGCCATAGGTACATGTTTTGTCTATGGATAGCATGTAATATAAAACAGACGTCGTTGTTTGTTTTCGTCTGCGAAAAGATGTCTGATTTTTCCACGCATAATGAAAAGGTAAGGCAGGAACGTGGTTTCGTATAAATTACATAATATACCTATATTAAATATTTCCTTTTTTGCTTCGTATACATGAGAGCACCTCATCCTGCGGTACTGGCATACTCGATCGCGATTAACGCCTTTTTTCTAATTATAGATAGGTAACAGAAAATATTAGGTATTCAATTTGCGCCAGACGTATAGGTAGGTATCTGTTTGGTGTAGGTATCTATTATTTACTAGCAACCCGCCCAGGCTTCGCACGGGTGCCATAATATTGAAGACAATAAATGTGCTAAACAAAAAAAAAACACATAATTTTATTGAACACCAACTTTCCCTGACAATCTCGAACATAACAGAAAAATCTGTTACAAGGTGGCAAATTGTTTTTCTAAATAATATTATCAAGAGGAAAGATTTGATTGTTTGTTTGTTTGCATTGAAAAGGCTCCGAAACTACTGGTCCGATTTGAAAAATTCTTTCAGTGTTAGATAGCCCATTTATCGAGGAAGGCTATATATCATCACGCTACGACCAATAGGTTTGGAGCAGCAATGAAAAATGTTGCGAATACGGGGAAAATGTGACGCAAACGAAGTTGCGCCGGACAGCTAGTTTTAATATACATATGCATATAGATAGATATTTAAATGAAATGTGACACTGCTCATGTAATCGGTATTGTAGCTAAGGAAGAAGTGCAATAAACCTTTGTTTTAATACCTATATCTTCCTCTAGCATTCAAATTAGCATTTATTGGATGCAGTATATAGAGTATTTTTATTCAGTCCCTATTAGATTACTTCAGAAGGTCGTCCTATACTATACACGTCGTTCACGTGTCGTTTACACGATCAACACAATTCAAGCTGTTGTTTTGCATCCTCGTCAAATTCATGGATGTAACTATGATAATGATAACTACAGATAGTTGTTCCGGGTCTGACTGTTTGTGTTTGTTAGTTTAAATGTTTGTAAACGCATCCACGATACAGGAGAAATTCCAAGTGTGGGACAAAGTGCATAAAAAGAAAAAAAAAACTCGACTCGGATCAATAATAAAATGGGTAGGTATTTTTTCTTATTTTTATTAATTTACGGAAATCGGTAAGTGTGAACCACCCGTGTTTTAAACGTGGCCCGTCTGAACCTGGCCCTATAACCACTCTTTCACACATACAAACAATCGCAAACGTTTATTCGATAGTATCTTGTTCCGTAAACCACGTTAAATGGTTTTGTCTGAAATACTGACAAACTTAAACAAAAAAAAAACAGCGTTTATTAATAATTACCTAAGTACCGTATTTTAAATTGATTATTTACGTCTTCTGTGACGACCTCCTGAAATTTGACGAGGATGCAAAACAACACCTTGTATACGACATGGGTTCCGCAAATGATCGAACATAAAATTTCGCTGCTGTGATGTGAAATTACACGTTTATTTATGGCATTACTCATTTCTCTCTCATTCAATCTATGTCAAATCCAGATCCACAAAGTATATACCTAATTAATAGATATGATAGGCAATTATAGGTCAGCGCCAAATCCTTCCGTGTCATATCACAACACACTGTCCACGTAATCGTTCATCGGACCTGAATGATTCTGCAAGAGGTCGTGACCCTACTGATCAAATTGAACATCCAAGGTGTTGGCTTTCCAAATGTTGTTACAAGGAATTCTCCTCACCTCTTTCTCTCTGTTCTTCAATCTAATTATTGCTCCAGGAATGTATATTTTTATTTAGGTATCTAGTAGGTAGAAAACTAGAGTGTATATAACGTTTTTTAAATAGTGTAGTATCGCTAGCCACTTATCAAGTGTTATTTTGTTTTACATTTGCCGTTCCGGTAAACGATAATGAATCTCAGTATCGTTTACGGAGCATTATTAATTTATTTATAGAAATTGCTACCTACCTAAATCCTAGTTGTAATTCCTATTATATGGGACACTTAATATCGTGTCCTGCGTGTCCTGCTTCTTGTTCATTACAGGAACTGATGGACGCTACAGAGGGCGCAAAACTAGTGGCTCAGTTCTGGGCCGACACGACAATTTAGATTGCCATCGACATGTTAAGAACAAGAATTCCCATTTAAGTTATATTTTCATTGTATCTACGATAGTACATATAAACAGACCTTGTAATTCCTTTAGGATTAGGCAGCGGTTTACCTAATAGAAAAAAGTAAACATTAATATTAAATACTAGCTGTTGCCCGCGAACTTCATCTGAAACTATAAGCCGTTTCGGAGATTAAATCATGCATTCAGTAAACAACTGATATTTTGAAATTACAAACATACACTTAAATTTCATTTATTTTTAGTTATGAGATGTGTAAATAGATTCAGATTCACAGATGCAGAAAATATTTAATATTCGATATGAAGTCAAGTGATAGGTGTATATTTAAAATGGAAGCGTAATTTAACGTAAATTCACTTTTATTGCAATTTAAGTAATAGAATACGTCTACACAGTAGGGGAGACAATATGGAAGACTGAGTTGCCATAGCAAACTCACAATATATTAACAACCTTCAATGTTGCTTTTTAGGGTAAAAATAAATATAAATAATATATAGAAAAAATATACATTTTAAGCTACTGTTCATATTTGATTGAACAATAGGTGCCAAGCAAGTTTCCTAACCGAGTACCTACGTAAAAGTTACGAGCTGCGAAAAAAGGTAAGCGTAGTGACACTTAACGTCGCGAACACAGATCTTTACCTTCCATTAACTTCTCATTCTGACTCTTTTCAGACCTTGTTTAAGTATTTATGTACTTAACTTCACTGAACAAGGAAAGTAGTGGTAATTATTTTGGAAGGTTTGTGTTAGTAAAGTATAGAGATTAAACTTAAATAAAATAAAGAAATCTCGAAGTTTTTTTAAGTCGTAAAAACCGTGCGAAGCAGGTCAACACTTCACAACTAATGTGAAGGTGCGCCCTGCTTAGTCTGCATATTTTACTAATTCAAACCTTCCAAAATAATTACTTTATTTATGATGAAAACCTCATCGAAATCTAATGAATAGTTTAAAAGAACTAACTTGTCAATAATTAAGTAATTCATGTATTTTTAAACCGACTATTTAATTATTTAAACATAATATATATTTATATATATAGGTATAGGTGGAGCTAATGCCACAAAGCGTTCTCTACCAGTAACAGTTAAATGAGAAAATATTATGTTAGGTAAAAAAAAAAACGGAACGGTTTAGTCCATTTATTTCCATTAGGCATTTGAACATCAAACTTTAAATTTTTAGTAGTTTTAAAGAAATTTCATAGATTGTATTGACTATCGGAAAGCAACTTTTACTAGATTCTCAAATCAAATAATCTTTATTTGTGAACACAGGTACTACAATAAAGGTCTTATTCATACATTTTAGCTGAACTCTATGTCCTACCAATGAAATCCATACAAAAAGCAAGTGCCACTGAAAGCACTCGAGGCAGGTGATTGACGCTTGCTAGACATTTGTGACTGGCTAGAGGCTAGCCAGTCATCAAATATTATAAATACTTAAAAGAAAAGTGGTAAAAAGTTACAGTTGTAGACTATTCGCGTGGGCCATGTACGGATTCCATCACACAAACTATATAGTATCAGTTTAGGTACGGCCCACAATTGATTAACTTTACAAAGTAAATATCATCAAAGTGTTATGTAGGCAACATTAAGTGGGTACTTGTTTGGATATAGGAGCAGAACAAATATTGTACAGCTCTTAAGAAAACTTAAGGGTCTTAAGGGTTCCGTAGTTTCCGCTTAAATTCAACAATGTAGCTGTAATAATAATTAAGAACAATTATTTATTTAATGGCCTTGGGGACTTTAACAAAACAAGATGCCATAGAAAATCACTAAAGGTCTGTAGCACGATGGAAGGTCAAATGAATATTACAATAAGAGGGTCGAGAAAAGTCGGATGTCAAAATCCGACCATCTCGGCCGAAACTTTGAGAGGAAGACTTACCAAACCAAGGATACCACGATAAAGTAACTTTCGAAGAAAAAGTATTGAAGCGATATTCGACTTGAGACATCGATAAAGTCTCAAATAATTTTGAAGCTCATCTTTTCCAATACTTGAAGTATGAAAAAATGATTCAGAGAAAAATGGGTATATTTCAGCAGCTTTACTCTCATGCGGTGGTGCGGGCGTTGATAATAGCAACCGAGGGAATATAAAAACTATTAAACTAAAGAGTTATATAGTGCCAATTTTGATATATTTATTCAACTCTGTTGGTACCAATATGTGCAATCGGTAATCATTAAAATGGCTTAGTTTAAAGTATTTATTTTCCAAAACAAATAAAAAAAAACAATGAAACTAATTTTTGCATTGTTAAACTATGTGGGTGAGTAACCAAGTTATCTGTTTATATGCAGGTAAACTTAAACTTAAAAATTTATTTAATAGTAGGTAAACTATACGTTATATGGTAGGTACACTATACCTACTACTGTTATGTAGAACCATCGCTATATTTTTGAATCGAAAATAGTTGCCTAATGTACCAAAAGCTACATTCCACAGTAGATATTGTTAGAAAAGAAAATCCAGAGGCTCAGAACAACTCATAACTCGTTGCTAACTATAAAATAGCATACAGATTTATGATCTACGTTGATGTCTACAGACAAGTATTTTAAACTGCTTTTTATTCTCCAAGGCCGCGATAAAATACATCGAGGAGAAATGAGGAGCATTAAACACACATCTATAGAGGAGCTCGTGGCTAAATAATAACAGCCGCACGGGCCGTTGGTCCCGCCTGTCATTTGTATCTCTTTGACAGTCTTTACAAGTAGTCAGAAACCGAAAGTCTGACATCCTGTCTTACCAAGGGGTTTCGCATTACCCAGTTATTGGGTTGTGGAAGTCAGATAGGCAGTCGCTTCATGTAAAATACTGATACTCAGCTGCATCCGGATAGACTGGAAGCCGACCCCAACAAAATTTTGGGAAAAGAGCTAGGCAGATGATGGCATAAAACCTAGAAATAACTGACTTTCAAGCCATACCACAAACATGGGGTTTATAAATAATGATAACAAATGACGCACGAAAGTGCAAACAGAATAAGACAAAAGGTTATAGCGATTGAAATACAAAAAAACACATGTAAATATCATCAATGTATAAAAGATTTTCTACCTTTATGCCTTTGTTTGTGCCAGGAAAATGCATTTGGGCATAAACTTGTTGGTCAGGCTAAGAGTGGTTAGGATAGATCGTGTGTCTCGAGGCTAACGAGGGGATTGTTCGGGTAAACAACAGTGCTTCTGCTTTGTACGTCCGTGGTACCTATTATCCCCGTCATACCTTACCGTGTACCTAGCGTTTTACAAATTTTTGTAAAGAGAAATTTCGCCTTTACAAGGGATTCTATACTTGAAACCAGGAGGCAGCCATTTTGTTAAAACTTGTGGAAGGAATATTATAAAGTCGATTAGTTTCGTTTGTTGTTTGCAAAGTGGAGTTAGGTGCTAAAGAAAGCGATTATAACAATGAGATTTAACATTATGTAAGCCTAGGATATTTCGCTTGGCATGGCAGGGACGCAATTGCTGAACAATTTAGAAAACGTTTTAAAAATTTTAAGCATTCACAAACAAGATGGCGAAATATCGTTTTAATGTGTTTTTCATTGATGTTCAGTTAACTGTTACATAAAGTGAAAACTACCTATATTTTCAGCTTATTCCCACTAGTTCCATTCATTAGTTCGATCGTCGAACTAGTGAGATTTTTTTTTTTCATTTGTTCGACCGTCGAACTAGTGAGATTTTTTTTCCTCATTTGTTCGACCGCCGAACTAATTAGAATTAAAAATAGTCTACTCTTTCTTTTTCGATAGGGGTTAACTGGTCCCAGAGAACTTGGATGCAAACGCGAGCGAAGCAAGCTCTGGACTTGGGGCACCCCGACTCGGACAGGTTAGGTTCGAAGGGCATGGCGGGGTCTAGTGAGCGAGCGGAGCGAGCGAACTAAGACCCCGACATCCCTTTCGTGTTAGGTTACTGCAAACCCTGCGGACAGAAATAGGAGCCCCGCGTAGAGGGGCTACGTCGATTATCAGTAAAATTGCTTTGCAAATACCAATAAACTAAATCTAATTAGTTCGACGGTCGAACAAATGAGGAATAAAATTCTCACTAGTTCGCCGCTCGAACAAATGAGAAAAAAAAATCTCACTAGTTCGACGATCGACCTAATGAATCGAACTAGTGGGAATAAACGATATTTTCATCATTTGACCACATTGAGTATTTAAAATATGTCGGTTGTATCGGGTTATTAATATCTTTAATGTGGTGGTAACAGTAACAATACGACCGGTTTATACTCGGTTGGTATTGTCTACCTCTACAATAAAATAAAATTGAATATAATAAACAACATGATTTTGTAGAATACACTGGAAAATGTATGTTCTTAATGATGAAATTATTATAAGTCTGTACAGAATATATATAGTACAAAATGCAATAATCTCTGTAGGTATACCTATTATGTGTACTTGCATACACATAATAAATTATCTATATATATAATTCTACTGTACGTGTGTATGTCACTGAACTCCTAAACGGTTGGACCAATTTGAATGGTTTTTTTTTGTATGCGTTTGGGTGGCGCCCTGGATGGGTTAGATCTATATATCATCATGCTACGACTAATAGGAGCGGAGCAGCAATGAAAAATGTTGCGAAAACGGGGAAAAATGTGACGCAGACGAAGTTGCGCGGGACAGCTAGTCTATTATAATATATTATTAGCACTATGAGATGCGGCGTCTCTCTTGTTTGATCTCTACAAATTAATTTCTCAACAGCATGCTCCTTATTGAGTTTGCAGTGAAATGTGTGGTAACATTGCAACTTATGTTGTCTATGTCGGAATATTATATGAAGATTTGTGCAATATCGTTTAATCTAATGGTATTTGTGAATAACAATATTTGCATTGATATAATAGAGCTTTGAGAATGCTGCTTATGAAAGATATGTGTGCACGTAGGTAACTGAAAGGACATTGCCTATCTATGTATGGAAGTTGGACAAGTGCCGCCTAGAATGAACACACAGTGCATTTTGTTCCACAGGCCAACACTAATCAGTAAACCAAAGCGCTCCAAAACCTGTCCGAGGAGTCAAGGGAAAAAAAAGTGGTTCCGATTAAATTTAATGAACTCATCCCAAAAATATACGGGATGTAAGGAACACCTAAAACGCTTACCACGAACCACATAGAAATTTTTCATCGACAATTTAAAAATAAAATTTGCTGTTTCGTACAAAAGTGCAATACCTACACGTTCAAAAAATAAAGAACAGCTTTTTTAAAAGTTAAAGGTATACCTTTAACTTTATTAATTCAGAATATTCTTAATTTTTTTTAACACAATATTCTGATTTTTCGGAAGGCCACAATAGTTTCGAGGAGTTTTGCCAATAATCAACGTGGCTGAAGTGCTCGTAGTTAGATTTTGGAACTTTTTGTAAACTGAAAATGAGCCCCTGCCCGTGGCCGTGGCCCATGGCTCTATTCTCAAACTTTTTTAACGTCACGCCCCCCTTATGTTTTATAATATGAATGTGCTTGCTGAAAACCCTCTGGACTCTCCATAACACTCCAATCTATATAATCTAAATCGTGCATGGAAAATTGATAGCCTGATCCCGCTGTTTCAGGGAGCAAATTGGCCGTAATTTTGAGCCGAGGCCAAGTATTCGGGGCTTAGCGCCCGTATTGGGAGTTTGTAATACGAAAACCTTTATCAAGCCGTCGATAAAATGTTCCACAATTAATATCACACTGCGAATTTTATTAAAAATCCAACGACCAATATCGAATGTATTACAAAGGAAATCTGATAATGGAGTACCATTATTTTTAAATTATTTAATCATGGAATTTACAAAGGGATTGCGTTGTTCAATAGCAATTCTAGTTATCTTTTTTAATAAAACCAACTTATCCGACTATCTCCTAAATGAGGCTCCTCCCTTTTGGCTAATAAAATGGCGTCAAATGTCACAAAATGTCGATAAATTAATAGCTATCACCGTCTATTTGTTCTGTAAGTGACACCTATTGAAGCTAATGGCTTGAATAACAAACAGAGCACGAGCTGTGTTCAACCATGGATGATTTATCGTTTTTACTAGACATTAGTGCAAATTGTTCTTTGGTAACGACGCTTGTCATGGCAGAAACTAACTGCAGTGATGAAGTTCATTTGCAGTTTGTCCGTAGCTTCGTCAACTACAGTCGAAATGCTGAGAGCAGTTGGACCGAAAATTAGGTTAAGAATCGCGATCTTGGAGCTTAAAGTTAGCTTTGCGGGTTTTAAGTAAATTGCCGTTCTCTCAATTAAGTGCATTCGAGAGAGATAAGTGCAAAGTTTTCATTAGATGAAAAGATTGTTCCAACTGTAGTACCTGTACTTTTCAGAAAACATGTGGAGTTACTGCAACCATCCATGTATTATGCAGTTTTACATTAGGAAGGTGCTTTACCTTAATAATATGTAAATTTCTCGTACAAAGACCGTCGGTCGAAAGGAGTCTGCGCCACATTAGCATGGTTCGCCGCTGTAAAATTCCGCAACTTGTGCTTACACGGCGAAGTTTTACCTAACTTCATAATGCGGGAATACTTTTCCGCTCCCGTCGATTCTAGCACAATTTTATGTAGATAGTCTAACAGGTTTTAAATCGATACCGTTGATAAAACTTAGTAGACCGGATCGAGTTTCCTGTTTCTTGTTAGTCCTTAGTGTTAAACTGTTTCGAGGATCGACAATTACACCAGTACCGGAGAAGTAATTTCCAACGACGGAAGAAGGAGGAAACGCGGCGTTTACAACTACGTTCAATTTTTTTTTAATATTTATCATGTCGTTGCGCTTGGCGCTCGGATCAATCTTCCGATTAAGCCGCGCTTGCCTAGTTTGGTCTATCGATGGATAACCACCAATTACATACCGAGTTTAAGCCGTTGGTCCCGGCTGTCATGAGTAGATCTGTGACAGTCGTTACATGTAGTCAGTATCTGACAACCAGTCTTACCAAGGGGTATCGTATTACCCAGTACTAACTGGGTTGAGGTCTTCCTCTGCTTTTTGTCACAATCTCTTACATGGTTCATTACGTATAGAAATGATAAAAAATTTCATAAATCGGAAAGGAATTGCTATTTAGGCAAAAACACAAAAAAGTAACGATATTTATATTTTCGATCAAGTTTATTTTCCTTAGTTTCTTTTATCAAGTTTTGTTCGTAATTGGATCAATTTGTTAGTAGGATCGTAACTCATAATACTTTTTTCAATGCCTTGTTAGACCATCGCGATGAGAAAATAAGACAATAGTCGTCGTAAATCAGAGCCAGACAAAGACAACATACTAGTCATAGAGTAGATGTAGACGTTAATGTATTAAACTTGATGTAAATCAACGAATCACCAAGTATCTGCACAAGAGCGTACGAGTAAATTGTTTTTTCAGTGATAAACTTGGTTTAGCTCGCGTAGGCACGTAACAGAGAAAACATTGTGAATCATTTTGGTTGTGTCTTTATTCTAGAATTGTAATTTGTTAATAACAATAGCCAAAATGAAAACACCGAAAACAATTCCATTTGTATAACAAAAAGTTTAAATAATTCATGTTGAAACCAACTATTGGTGATTTCGACCGCAGACCGTTCTCAAATACTGAAACGATAAACACAATAATGTTTGCGCGCCCACTTTACAAGCGTTACTCATACCACAAATCAGTAAACTGCTCAAAATAGTGAATAAATAGTTTTTATGAAAGTGTTTCGTGATGACTGACTGACAGATTTGTGCAAACACAGTGATCTTCAAGTCTTTTTACATTCCGTATGAAAAATGGTAGGCGGAGAAACACTAGTCGTTTGAATGTCTTTGGAGTGGACTGTTTTGATTTATAGATTTTTAGATGGTCTATCTATTATTTCTAGATGTTTACATAGTCCACATACCTACTTAATGGAAAATCCTATTTGCTTTACTTTATCGCTATCAAAGACGAACTAGATTGATTGCAATCATTCAGATTGTAGTCTAAATGAAAAAGCTTTTAAAGACTTACTACAATTATTTTATGACTAAGTGTGTCTTTTTATTTTCCCTTCTCTCCAATTACATGCTGATAGCGGATACATTTAGGTCTATTTTAATTTATGTAAAACCTCTCTGTTAATTAGTAATTTATTTCGTACTCAAATTATTAAGCGCGCATTAATATAGCAATATTATAGATTTTTCTAAGTTCATAAACTGAGTTGATTACAACTTCTATAAAAGAGCTGTGATGTCAATTATCCCTGCAAATAGAATTGTTTCTTTGTTTCTTCTTG
This sequence comes from Cerastis rubricosa, assembly GCA_949152445.1. Classification (NCBI taxonomy): domain Eukaryota; kingdom Metazoa; phylum Arthropoda; class Insecta; order Lepidoptera; family Noctuidae; genus Cerastis; species Cerastis rubricosa. Next base: position 12,936,803 of record OX424533.1, read on the forward strand.
GTTTATGAGACAAGTCCCTAAGCATTGTTTTCTATTGTGCGTTGTCTTCTACCATTGTTCAATCTTCCGGACAGTTTTTGACAGTGAACAGAGATGAAATTCAGGCTCAGTTAATGCTTTTCCGTTGAAAGAATGTTGTTAATTAAAAGAGCTTTGTTTGTATGGAGGACACTCGATACTTTACCGATAATATATTAATTTACACTAGTACATTATGTATAAGTTAGTTTGCGTCTTTTGTGTTGTGCAAATATGAGCAATGTTCGTGGGGTATTGAATATCATGTGCTCTTGGAAGCTCTTTTGCGAGTTATAATAGGTAGGCATCATTATTATTTATTTTAAGTATGTTCATGATTATGTGCCTACCTTTATAACAATATTTGATAGCCTTGAAAAATAATATCGCATTATCGCCTGAGACAGGAGTCTCAGGTACCAATAATATAGATACAATTTATTGGTTATCAGCCGTAAGAAAATACTGATTACGCTCATCTAATAAACCCGTTTCCGCATCTTATTGGTTGATAATATTTCGCAGAGATATTGTCAAGGTTATTAGTGGCTGAAACAATGGGGCGAGCGAAGACAAAGTGACATTCTGATCAGCGATCATGACCATGGAAGAGTAAACAAATGCTTGATAGGTAATATTGGTATAAGCCTCCCACGAAAACGCGTTTGTCATTCCAGTTGAAAGCTTTCATAGAAGTAGGAACCTCATTGAAAGCGATTGTGACAAGTCTAAGTCCTCAGATCCTAGGTGGCTAGAGATCAGGTTTAACAGACTATTTGAAAAAAAACCTAGTACAACTTATCTATAGCTTTATTACACTTTAATAATACAGCAAAACGATATGGGATTCAATTCTATACAATATAGAGATTAATTTGGAAATATTTAATTAATACTAAGAAGTCTGTATTTACTGACAAAGAGACGTTATTACACTTCAAATCGCTATGGAGATAGTGCCTTTATTACTGAAGTACCTCTAAGGTCGTTTAAAAATAGTCAGATAGTAATGTCTCAATTTTATAGGTTCGAAAGACCTTTAAAAGTAGGTTGTTAGAATTTAGGACGTGAAACTAGATATATCTTTTTATTCAGTTTGGCGGTAAAGTTTATGTTCCTCATTTTTAAATAATTAAACACACCTAATGCTGTAATAACGTTTCGGAACGTTACAAAAACGTTCCTCATTAAAAATATTCGAGAACCTTAAAAACACGATCCTGAAAATGTACCCGAGATAATTTAACTATAAGCTCTTTATTTCTTAGACGTTGAAATTATCCTTGAAATAAAACACCGTAATTTAAAAGATCCTAAAACGATTCAGTAAACTTAACCTGTGTAACTTTATTCCAGAAATAAATCTTTTACCAAAGAACACCTACACGAAAATTACGTACATAAGTACCTTTCCTACACGAAAAGATGAACGCTCTGCATGAGTAAAACAACGTACTCTCTATTCCTCCCGTTCTGTAGGACTAAAGTGGTATCTTAAATGTGTCACCCGGGGCTTCATAATACGTCACTGTACGAGACTTACTGTACCTGCAAGCGAACATTTCATGTTGCATAATCATATGAGACTTTATAGGTATTCTTAAAGGATTTTATGCGCACTTGAGTTCCCCACATAAATTATACTCCCGATCGTTGTCTGCTGCGAACGTTTAAAGTGCATTTTAGGTGCGACTGAGATTATTCTGCAGAACGATGTTGCATATTTGAAGAATGCTGTGGGAGTGCGTAAATTTTGAATAATATAAGCTTTTATCCTCTTTCAGGATAAATAAACGACAGGAACGCGTTGAATTCTTTTCGATTTAGTTCTAGGAAGTTTGCTAACTCTCAACATTTTTACATACTTTATTTGTTTAAATGTTTGACGACACGGTTGGCGCAGTGGTTGAGCGATCGACTGCTGCGCTGCGTGTCACGGATTCGATCCCCGCACGGAACAAATATTTGTACGACCTATAGATAGTTGTTCCGGGTTTGGCTGTTTGTGTATGTTAGTTTAAATGTTTGTAAACGCACCCACGATACAAAGCCCCCACACTAGGAGAAATTCCTAGTGTGGGGCAAAGTTTAAAAAAAAAAAAAAGTTTGGTACAGACAGCGTCAGTATGTGCTAACCCCTCAAGTTTTGAAATGTTATACTGCTACAACATTGAAGTCGTTACGAATAATAATCTGAAGTACTTCAAAACGAATTCAATGTATCGACTTGGATTTGAACCATCGCATCACCGAACTTCGTTAATACTTATACGCAGTTTAACTTCATATTTAGCCAGCGAGCCCATACGAAATGCGATGAAATTGTTATCTACTACCCGACCAAGCTAAGTTTGCACCTCGCGTCGATTATGTCACACTGATGTTTAGGTACGGTCTGCAAAAAAATGACCCTAAAAAAGTAAAAAAATGTGTTAGATTTTACTTTGCATTTAGTGCTTTTAACATTATATTATACAAAGGTACATTAAAATATACGCAAAAAAATGCGAGGTGCAAACTTAATTAGCTTGGTCGAGTTGTACTATCGTGCGAGTCACTTTATTTTTAAGTCTCTGTCTTATCTATATATGTTAATATTTGAGGGTATGGTCCAATAATTTTACTAATTTACGTTGTCTTTATAAAATGAATTCCTACCCTCAAGTTATTATGTAATGTTAGTTTATGTAGATCTAAAATATTTCTAGCGCTTCCTTTTTATCATTTGCGTTAATACGATATCACTTGTCTATAAACGCGTTCGCGTCAGTAGGCAAAATTTAAGTATAATTTATGATAAATGTAAATTATCAAATCAAATGGTAAAATATAAAGCTTTGTAGTAAAATAAGATTGAAGTTTTGATATTTTTTTTTATAATGGACCATTTCCTACTTCACCACTTAGATCGCGTTAGTAGTAGCTTATCATATAAAAATACTTTTTATAGTAATATTTACAAATAGTTGCATACATCTTGGAGCGAAACAAAACAAAAAACTTATTAATAAGCGTCCATTGTTCAATAATACATTAGGGTTTCATCGCCAGATTGATATGTATTCGAGTTTCTTCGGTACCCGGCCGAAAATTATGTAAATCACATTCAAATGTATTACAATACCTCTCAGGACCCCTTATGCGTAGGATAACTTGGGAAGTAAGCCATTATTAACCAACTAAGGTAAAGGGATTGGTGGGAACAACAGATTCTGGGAATATTGTAAGTACATAAGTACCTATCTGATCCGCCATATTGGCTACATCGATTTGATTAAATGAATTTCACTAATAAGGTCTACATACATTATAAATGTTTACTTGTGTTTAATGTTGTTGGCTGGTTTGTATTTAACAATATCAACGCATTAACTATACCATTTGGCTGTTTCCTGTGTCAATAAATTTAAATTGACTCCAACATCGGGTACGCTGGGTACTTACTGTGAATTGTGCGCGAACAAAAGGTTAAGGTACTGAACTGAAATAAATGCAACAAATAATTCTTTATATTCCATTTTACTGTCCGTTTCGGTACATACTGGGTACCATAAAACTTTTAAGGTACTTGCGAACTCTACAGTAGGTACAGAATATTTTAGAATAATGAGTGCAGCAGTTTTAGTTGCTTAGTGTTGACGCCGTGATTTACAGCGGTCCCGTAAACAGTTTTATTAGAATTCGCGTTAGAATATACACGTGTGACGCACATGATAGGTGAAGGAACAGTAACATTACATATGAACAATATATTCGGTCGCCGGCCGCTGGCCTTGACGCTATTGTACACTGTTTACCTACCAACTCCACGAAAATTGTTTTCTAATACAGCTCGTTGGAATACATGTGACTTCTGACGACTTCTAAACGTAACGTGAAATCAATCTTGTTAACCTTAGTTACACAACAAACGTACGATACTTACATTATTTAGTAAATTGAGACTTTTATCACCTTTGTTAAAGTTGGACGTCATTTGTTCCAGGTTATGACGACGAAGTCCGTAACGAGGTAGTTGAAGTAGTTCACGGTGAGGGTCTCCGTCCCTGCAGTGCCGATGACCAGCCGGTGCGGGCCGCGAGCGCACCGCGAGCATGTCGAACGCGACGGACGCGTACTGCGTGCCTGGCGCCACCAACTTCAACAAGGCGTACAGCCGCCTGCACGGCTACATCGCGCTGGTGATATGCATCGTTGGCTCGGCCACCAACTCCATCAACATCGCGGTACTGAGCCGCCGCGAGATGACCAGCTCCACCAACTCCATCCTCACCGGCCTCGCCGTCGCAGACCTGCTCGTCATGTTGGAATACATTCCCTATGCGCTACACATGAACATCAAAATAGGACCTCAAGTTAACAAGAACACTTACGCTTGGGCGGTTTTTGTTTACTTCCATTCAATATTCAGTCAAACGTTCCACACCATTTCCATTTGGCTGGCGGTGACACTGGCTGTGTGGAGATACGTCGCGATCGCGTTTCCCCAGCGGAATAGCACCTGGTGTAATAAGAAAAACACAACTCTCGCTATCGTAAGCGCTTATGTTATATGCCCTTTCTTGTGTCTTCCGATTTATTTCGCGATGAATATAGTGCCCAGTGAAGTGACAGCTCAAAACAATTCAGAATTCGCAGAGGATCTCTCTCTGCCGGACAATCGGACCGTTTATGTTTTAGAAATGTCAAGAAACGTACAATTAGTTACAGCAATAATGTGGATTTATAGTGTAATATTAAAACTCGTCCCGAGTATAGCACTGTCGATATTAAGTACTTGTTTAATATCAAAGTTAACAACAACGGAGCGAAAGAGGCAGAAACTTCTAAAGCGTTCAACAAGCGGCCCAAATGAGGTAAGTTGGAATGAGAATATATTGGAATTGTACGGCTTCTGTTAGTGCTATGTAAACGTCGTAGCAAAACAATGTTTTCAAAACAAACAAGCTTAGCTATTCTACATATGAAAGTGAACTGGTTATAGGTACTATTGTATCAACCGCTACAGCTACAGTAATTGTTGTGGTTGCATAATGTGTGTATTTATAAACCATCTGCAATAACATTTAACGTTCTGTAATTGTAATTAACATGCGGGAACATGACGATTAACGTTATTATAAATTCAAAGAGCAGCAATACAATATTTTCGAGTGGGTTTCTGATGAATTCCAAAACACGTCATGATCCAGGCGGATTATCAGTAAGTAATTCAAGTGGGAAGAAAAAGCTCTTCAGAAATTCTCCACAATAATTAGCGGCGATACTTGATGCCGCTGCTTTACTTTTATTTTTGCTCTGAGACTCGTTTTGGCGACACGAAGTGTTATACGGTCGCAACCTCTTGGGGGCACTTCAGAAGTTGTCCGAAGAGTAAATAAGTGTGTATTTTATGTAGAAAATAACAACTGAAAGTCTCTAGTAAAATATTACAGCTATTTTACTTAAATATTGTGTTTGTGAATAAAAAGGCATAGAAGTAATATCTCATTAACTTTATTGTTCTTGATTCAAAACATCTATTTAATTAGATTTCCTTCAAAGCTTTTAAATTACCAGGTTGGTTTAAGAAATGAATCATTATTATTATAACAAATAAATGATTCTGATTAATTGTTTTGATATTAATCTTATTGACACAAGTGTTGTGTGAACGGTAACACATATTTTTGCGGCATTCGATTGCTCTCCTTTCCTACGTTTCGCAGAAATAATATCTGAAATTCGCGATTCAAGCTGCCTACTAATTATCCGAGCCCCAAATTAAATCAACCTATTAATAAAGAAACAGAATGGGTCCCTTCCCTCCGCAGTGTCAATAGAAAATGACATAAAATGAAATTGATTGTAATTATGTAACCCTTTGTCCACCGAACCTAACTGTTGATTAGTACAAGGGTTCTAAACGAGAACCCTAAAATGTAAATGCTATTTAATAGCGTAAATATGTGCTATTATTGAAACGTATAATTGTTATAAAGTAGCTAAAGGGTTAAAATTGTTATTAGGTCCCTATTATTTTGGGTTAAGAGAAGCATTCGATGATAAAGACTATCTTAGGTACTACTGTATTTTAACTTAAGTTTTTACACATATCTTGGGTTACTTTTTTTGGTTTTCAGGTTTCTTTTTTCTGAGCTGGCCAAGACTCTTTTACCCTAGGCACTTTGTGTGGTTTTATGAAACTTAGTTTTCTCATGGAATTAAGAGAAAACTAACTTTCATACTTAAACAAAAAGTAAAGAGCTATCCTCTGAAGAGACCATAATATGTATCTATACGTACGGCTAATAAGTAAACCATAAGGGATGTAAGTTAGCAAAACGGTAACCAGAATGTAATATTAGTTAATAGTTAGCCTTAACTTTCAAATGGGTATCCCTTAACGGTATTAGACCTGTTAACTGGTAAAATACGTTTTAAACGGATTACCTTATTATTTCATTTAGAATCCATACTAATATTATAAATGCGAAAGTCTCTCTGTTTGTTTGTTACCTTTTCACGACGAAACGGCTGATCGGATCTTGATGAAATTTGGCAACAAGATAGATTTCAACCTAGGGAAGGACATATGCTATAGGAGCTGAGCAGCAATAAAATATGTTGCGAAAACGGGGAAAATGAGACGCAGACGAAGTTGCGCGGGTCAGCTAGTTTATTTATAAAAAGATCTTCAATAATAGTTTTGCTTGATCATCTTTAATAAAGAATCTGCACACCCATATCAAAAGATTAATTCAATAAATCAATGTCTGGTCGTATTCAAAAGAAGATGAACGGTAGGTCAATGTACAGATCTCAGAATTTTTAATAGACGGAACCAATTTATTTGAGTTGGAATATAAAAACAGTTCATTGACGCTTCATTGAGAGAGATCTACGAGTGAATGAATAAATTACTTTGAACGAGTACAATCTGACTGTTTCTAAGTTGAAATAAATGTACAGTATGTACGTTTTATTAGACCATATGTTTTGCAGAGAGTTTTCGTGATTCAGGGGTCGAGTTTTATTAATTTTTTCTATATTTGTAATCTAAAATAACACAGTTGGAAAATATCCTAATTTTCTAAAAAAACCTTGTTGACTGCTAGATTTCATTCAGATGTTGTCTCACTTCAACTCTAATAGGATACTGCATAGTCAGCAGTTTGGCTTCACGAAGGGTAGGTCGACAACGGACGCGGGAGTAAAACTCATCAGTCACATTTTGGAGTCCTGGGAGAAGTCCCAGGATGCTATTGGCATCTTCTGTGATCTCTCAAAAGCGTTCGACTGCGTCGACCACAAAACACTGATCTGTAAATTATACCACTACGGAATTCGTGGACAAGCTGCTGATCTTGTTCTCTCTTATTTATCAAACAAGCTGCAAAAAGTAAATGTAAATGGGGCGACGTCCTGCGGGTCTATAGTCAAGATGGGCGTGCCCCAAGGTTCAATTCTCGGCCCTTTCCTGTTTCTTGTTTATATTAATGATCTCCCTTATATGATGGCCAAATTTTCGGATATAATTCTATTTGCTGATGACACTTCGCTAATCTTTAAAATTGATAGAAAAGATACGGACGTCTTACATGTTAACGAAAGCCTAACTATTCTCTCGAAATGGTTCGCAGCCAACAATATTTTATTGAATACGAATAAAACAAAATACCTTAAGTTTTCTTTACCAAATGTACCACAACGTGACCTAAATTTAAATCTTGACGGCAAGAAGCTTGATGTTATAGCGGAAACTGTATTCTTGGGGATTACTATCGATTCAAAACTGCAGTGGGGCGCGCACATTAGAACTCTTTCAGGAAGGTTAAGCTCAGCTGCCTATGCAATCAGAAAAATAAGGCAGTTAACTGATATAGCCACAGCTAGGTTAGTATACTACGCTTATTTCCATAGTATTATGTCCTATGGCATTCTGCTGTGGGGATCGGCAGCAGACGTTGATTCAATTTTCATACTGCAAAAGAGGGCAGTCCGCGCTATCTACAAAATGGGTCCTCGTGAACCCCTCAGAGAAAAATTTAAAGAAATCGATATACTGACTCTGCCTCCACTTTATATTTTAGAATGTATTTTATATGTCCGCAAAAACCGAGGACTTTTCAAAATTAGAAGCGACTTCCATAATATAAATACACGCAGTAAACACGAAATTGTAATACCCAAATTCAGATTAACCAAAACTAGCTAGTCTTTTCTTATAAACAGTATACGCTTTTATAATAAGTTGCCGAAGTCAGTTACAGAACTGACCGATGGAAAGTTTAAAAATTATATTAAACGTGTCCTAATTAAAAAAGCATATTACAAAATTAAGGACTACGTTGAAGATAGAGAAGTTTGGCCTTAGCCCCTTCGCACATGCGGCTTCCCTGGTAGCTCATAAACAGCACAAATGTGTGGATGTCTCTAACTATTCTCAATCTTATTTTTTTTTTTAATCAGATGTTTTACAATAGTATTTAAAACATTACACCTTTTATTTAGAATAGTTACAGCACGGATGACAACATTTGTGTCACTTATTTGATCTAGTCTTTTTGTGATATTTTCTACTTATTTTTTGTTGTTGTATAGACTCTTTTTCTTATTTACCGATTGTTTGTAAATGTGTGGACATTGTAGGCCTTATAGATTCCTAGATCCTTGGTAACTTTTTATTTCGCTCTACGTTTTGTAGTAAGCAACGACTTATTGTCAGGCCTACGATGTCCTCCCATACTTTAATCTTAATGCTGTAACAGAAATATTGTAAAACCAAATGATTTTAAAGAGTAACCATGGAGTTTCTTGCCGGTTCTTCTCCATAGGAAACGACCAACCCGAACCGAGCACCTTTTTGCCGACGTTTTATAAGTGCCCCTGTAGGCCTATGTAAAATAAAAATATTTTGATTGATTGATTGATTGACATCATCATCAGCCTACAATGTTCCCACTTCTGCACAGCTGGGACACAGGCCTCCTCTCAATGAGAGGGAGTGGACTTTAATACACCACGCGGGCCCATTGCGGGTTGGTAGATGTCACATCTCTTCGAATTTTTAGTTCTAGGAAATGCCGGTTTCCTCACGATGTTTTCCTTCACCGTTTTGAGAGCAGCGGTGATGAAATTAATTACACAAAGTAATGCGCCTGCCTGGGTCCGAACCTACGACTTACTGTTCGTAAGTCGGGGCTGCCAACACTGGGCCAAGGCTGCTCCATAAGATAGATTAGATTAGATGCAGATTTAATTATAATTATTTTGTCTTGGCCTTTGCTTCTAATCCTTAATATCACACCCCACACCCTATTATCTTCATTAATAGGTACTTCAATCTTTTATGTGTATAAAAGTACTCGTGATGTAATAAGCGTTGTCCGATAAACCTTTTAGTGTCCATTAAATACAATAATCCCTTTTACAGTCTACCCTCGCTTTCGTTTTGAAACCAACAGAATTCATGAAACTTTGACAGATATTACAAATCTTATACGTCATAATTTTCGTGTACTAACACGTGTACCTTATTTACTTAGTTCTAGGGATGACATGACGTAATTAGCATAACATTAGTGCCTCAGAGACAGTGGTTCCGCGGTTAATAAAACATTCAGGGTGCAAAAGTTACGTTTATTATCTTATTAAAAGCTAAAAGAAGAAGGAGTATATTTTATGGAGCTCAGCTTGAAATAAACGGTGTTAACGATGCTTACTACGCCATATAACTTGCAGTGTGGGTTGACACCCGTTTGAACGCAAAGCTAACTTCTTGCATTTGTGAGCAAGTTGTATGTCGTGTTGTGAACTACACTTGGGAAACGATTGGTATACACGCAAATCCCAAGTCACCTTTGGAAAGTTCACAAGAGTTCACACTCCGCCTACGCGCTTTAGACAGGTGCTGTGTAGAACCACTTTTATTGTGAAATTAATCATCATCATCATCATTTCAGCCGAAAGACGTCCACTGCTGGACATAGGCCTCCCCCAACGCCACATCGACATAAGGGGGGTTTAAGGGGGGTGAAATTAATAATTAAAAAAAAATGCTTGAACGAACACACCTGCTGAATTTGTCCTCTATTGTTCATCATAAACTCATAATAAGATATAAGCTTATAATTAGCGATGCTGGGCAACTAAAGGATCACAATTAATGTGTAAGTTCCTATTGTTGCATTTTGTGCATGCTTGATCACCAGAGTTCGGAATATGGTTATGATTCCGGGATTTTTATACGAGGTAATATCAACTCTATGTTACTTCCTTCTTCGAACTTACCTACCTACTCTGCTTACATATTCTGATCACCTTATGATTATTATAAACTTTATTCACAGAGTTTTTTTTTCTGTTCAAATCCTTAATGGGGTAGAAACATTTCATGATTCATAAGTCCAATTAATGGATTAACAAATGATTTTGCTAATAGTGTGAAGACCTAATTTAGCAGAAATTATACGTATTTTAACCAATCAATCAACGCTGCCGGCTGTTTCCTAAGTATACGTAGCTATATACCGCTGCTCGATTAAACGGAACATTACACAGAAAACGTCCGTTCTAACTTGACGGTTTCCGTGCGGTGGTCGGACGGCCTTTAATCCCACTAACTTTCCGGCCTAATGCCGTCGCATATTTCCGGTTCAAGCTACCCGATTCTCATTAGTGGTATAACCGCATGTTTCTAATCATCTTGAAGCGGAACATTCTCCGCTCTTCCAAGGGACATAAACTAAATATAACTTCTTAACTAAGTACAATTTAAATATTGATATGCGAAGCCGAAAGAGAATAATTTGTCTCGGTTACATTGGAGAGCTTTATCAACAGAATAGTTAAACAGAATATTCGCCATCAAAGCTGTTTAAATTTTCATCGGTAGATCGGGATTTATTGAAATAACATTGCTGTAATATTACTTGTGTTATAGGAATAAATTAAAATGTGATTTATTTGCAGAATTTTATAATCGTACAATATCGTTGTACCTTTGAGTGTGCTGTAAAAATAATTAAGTGTACCTACAGTTAATTGTAAATACTGGGACCAGTGAGGCGATTTTCTTCCATGTCAATGCACATACGGTTGCAACTTAGATAATCTAAGACAGCTACGGAAAAACATATGCGGTAGATTTTCGCGCTTTGAGCTTGATTCCTCCCTCACTGCTACGACTACAATGGTCGGACCGTTACGATTGCTATCACTTCAGAAAATTGCTTATTGAACAATAGCGATCGACGCAAACAACCATTGATTCTAGCAAAGGGGTCGAGGGCGTCTAATTTTCATCTTCACTTAAGTACCCACTGAGGCGATCTTTACAAAAGTTTCTAACGCAGTTCGTGTTTAGCTTTTCAATTTGAGACGAACAATTGCTGTTACGTAATTGCTTTTGTTAGTAAGATCACGGTGGTCTTAGTATTTAACTACGACTCAATATAAAATGCTAGGATTCGTTTTAGGCCTCGTGATTATGAAAAGTGTAGAGCTTAGTGAGATCTGAACAAAAAGTTATTTTTATCCAATAATAAGAGGCCACGGCTGTTCTGTCTGAGCCGTTACACAACTTTTGCTTCATGTCCAAAACTGATTACTTTTTGCAATCTTTATAATAAGTTTTATTCCTCTGAAGAAGCTTTTGGCTTTTGGCAGATGGAAATGTAAGACTCAAAACAATTGTTAGGAATTAGTGTTAAAAGAAAAGCATTACTAATATAGCTGTGCAAGAATCTGTCAATCCCTGATCTGAAAATTAGAACTAACGCCAGCGTCTTGTTTTCACCGTTTTAATACCTTTCACAAGTGTTCACCAACAGCACCCTCCTGAAAACGTCATTCGAGCGTTAAGGGATCCTCGTAGCTGAATAGGTTAGGTACTTGACAATAGTCCGAAACTTGCATTCTTATGTTTTTTAATTCATATTCATTAATATGTGCATTATTTAAAAACAATAAATAGAATAGTGCAATAGTGAATATTGTTGTAGTTGATCTCTATTGCGCGGTATTTAAAACTTAACTCGCGAATTGTGGGTAATATTATTAGATAAATAGTAAAAACCTCTTCGAAGATTACATGCTTGATGTTATGTAATGTATAAATAGATCAATTCACAAAAAAAAATAAATCATAAAGTATTAATAGAATACTAACTTCAGTAAATTTTCCAGCCAGAAAAGCAGTGCCTAGCAACGGAGGAGGCATGCGCGCGTCGGTCCAGTCGCACGGACCGCACGACGCGCATGCTGCTGGCCGTGCTCGGCCTGTTCCTATCCACGGAGGTGCCTCAGGGGCTGCTGGGGCTCGCCAGTGCGCTGGCGCCCGACTTCTTCAAGAGCTGTTACAGCATGTTCGGTGAGTGTGTATGAGAGTTGCTTTCAAATTAAAGGATAGGTTTTCTGAACAGCAATGGTGGCATTGTGGCCGTGACTTACGAGTTGTATCGATCGTTGGTTCGAACCCGGAGTGCTTTACTTTGCGTGTTTTATTTAATCACCTCTGCTCTCAGAAATATCCATACGTGAAGTTTTTCCTAAAACAAAAACATCGAATACATGAGATATCCACTAACGTATGTATGTGTGTAGTACAAATAACCCAGTCTTACAGGGAATAGGCCTTTGCTGTTTTAGTCTGGATATGCTTCCTTGACTTACGTCTGATATGAGTACTATTGTTGTTCTTCGTCCAGTTACGATCACGACCATTTCATTTTCATATTTTATATCGTTAGATCGATCTTCTATCCGAGTGGTTTAACTCAAATTGGCCACCCTAATGTCGAAACGTCAAAGTGAACAGACAGGGTTTGGGCCCTCAAACTGACATTTTCTCTATCTTAAATCTCCGACCCGCGCTGTCGAAGATTAAAGATTGCAAGGACAATTTCTGGATTGATTATTGGTAGGATTTATCCAGAAATGGTTTCAAATGTAGATAATATTTAGATTTCCGAATTGGATCAGTATTTATTATTGATTTTGTTTGTACAGACTGATAAATTTTCTGATGCAAATTGACTACCAACTTTTGGTGTCAATTTGCTTAGCAATTAATTTCACCAATGATGAATTGTGGAATTTTTGATGTAGTTCAAAGATATCAAATGAGTTTAGATGGTACCTACACTAAATTTACATTTTAGAAACGACCAGCTTTGATCGGTTATGTTTTCCTAACATAATATTTCTTAAAATCACAAAACCTATCCAAGTTCTAACGCTAGGCAAAACATTGAAATAATAACAAAAAGATTTCTGTTTTGTTATTTATAATGAAAACGTAGAAGCTCGTGCCAGGCTTGTGATAGTAAAAGATAAATAAAATTGTTTTTTGCTCGTTGTCATAGCAGATATTTTCATTATTTCAGCGTTATGTAACTTCCTACGCTATGGTTTGTAAAGACATACACAAAAAGTGCTCTGTATTGTTTTACTGCTTGACCGCAACTGGCTATACTTCATGACTGGCTGGTTTCGATACTTTTTACGGACCGTACCTCGAAAGGAAAAAACAAAACCCGTAGAGGATCACTTTGTTGTTCGTCAGTCTGTCCGTCTGTCTGTCAAGACCCTTTTTCTCAGGAACGCGTGGAGGTATAAAGCTGGAATTTACATCAAATCTACTGTGTACCTTAGAGCTGTGAAAAAATAATACTTCTAGGCCAACCCAATCAAAAGATACAGCCGTTTATGCCGCAAATTTCGCGGCGCGCCGCGCCTCGCGCCGCTTTTCTGTAAATGAGCACTCAGTGTTTGTCCACAGTATAAAATGATAGATATAGATACATGTAAGCAATTCCTTTGTTTTTGTTCTGTATGGTGTCGGACGTAAAGAATAGCACCATCCCATATCTTCTCGTGGGTGTCGTAAGAGGCGATAAAGGGACTTGCCAGAGAATGAGCAACAGCGTTCTCTGTGCTTATGTAACAACTGTACTGCGATCGCCAACCCGCCTGCCAAGCGTGGCGATTATGGCAAAACCCCCCTTAAGTCAATGTGGCGTTGGGGGAGGCCTAAGTCCAGCAGTGGACGTCTTTCGGCTGAAATGATGATGATGATGAAGCAATTCCTAATCAACCACGGTTTGTCACAATTATGCAGCATTGCAGTTTGGTTGTAGTTTGGTTTGGCTGTCAGAGGTCAAATTAATTGTAAAAAAGTATACATGTTCAAAATGTGTGGACGCACCTTTGCTCATTAAATCTCTGTTGTCCAGGTAGGCTTTTATTCATAGTTTAGTTTCGACAGTTAAGACTGTGCATAAATCGACTTGTTTATATTTCCAACTCTAAATAAAATATACAGAGGCTATAAAATATATACTTTTATCGAGTAGGTACTAATATTTTTTCTGATCTTTTGTTTTCCTGTCCGTAGATCCCTAATAAAAATATTTGGGGAAGTAAATATTTTCTTTAGTAATTTTTTTCAGATAGCTATTTCGGACCAACTCTCCTGAAATGTCAGGAGAGTTGGTCCGAAATAGCTATCTTTGATTTGAATACTCAATTTAAAAATAATATCCAGTTATTAATGGCTAATCTCCAAAGAGATTTAAAACATGTACTCCTCTTCATTCACTTGTGAATATTTATATACCTATAATTAGTAGAACATTAGTAAATACGTTTTCTTTTATTATCAAAAACCACGTAGGTATTCCATGACTCCGTATGGTGTCGGACGTAAAGAATAGCTCTATTCCATATCTTCCCGTGAGTGTCGCAAGAGGCGACTGAGGGACTTGCCAGAGAATGGGCAGCAGCATCCTCTGTGCTTTTGTAACAACCGTACTGCGATCGCCAACCCGCCTGCCAAGCATGGTGATTATGGCAAAACCCCCCAAAATGTCAATGTGGTGACACTTGGGGGAGGCCTATGTCCAGCAGTGGACGTCTTTTGGGCTGAAATGATGATGATGATGATTCCATGACAGTCTACAATAGATTTACCACGTCACAGAAAGTAGGAAACAATAGGAAAGGAATTATAATTTCGACTTGCAGTAAAGGAAAACATTGGAACAAAACTTGTCTCAAATCGCGATTTCAGACAAGTTTTGTAACACGCTCACTCTAGAGTCTAGAGTGAGCGTGTTGGTATATAAATCGTTTTCCTTTGAGAACATGTATTTTCTCTCTAGTAGAATAAGATTGATAATACATGATAATATTATCTCTTTAGTCATAGTTGGAATAAATATATTATGCACTATATTACGTACTTGTAAAATTAGTACGTAACTAAAGCTGCTTGTTTAAAATTCTAGGGAATTTTAAACAAGTAGCTTTAGTTACGTACATATAGTCTTGAATTCTCTACAAACATAATCTCCCTTAAGTATTTTCTTGATAATTATGTAAAGGTTTTCGAATATTATATTAATTTATTAATAGGAGTCTGTGCTCATCACAAAACCATGTGCTTCAATGCCCCTCTCACCCCACTGACTTCATTCACCGATCATTTTTTGTCCAGTCTATTTCTCTGTAGAATGCGCTCAGCGCAGCGTTGGGCAAATCGTTCGCGGCGCTGCCAGCTGCTCAAGCCGTGAGTTAGTCCTTAAAGGCGGGGATACACATGCCAGTAAATCTTTAAAGTAGCTGGCATGAAAGTTACTGGCATGTACGAGTAACTGGCACACTGCGGTTACATTTGCAAGTAATACTAACATGCAAGTTGTGCCCTTACATGCCTGTAGTCCCTACTACTGGCATGCCCATAGCTGCTGTCGCGTCTGTTCACACGTGTCAGTTTGGCAACCCCGGCGTCCTCTCCCTTAACGGGCATGCCAGTAAATCAAATGTTGTGCTAGCTACTTGTATGCCAGTTACAGGCATGCCTTTTAGCGTATACACATGAACGTAGCTGACACGTGCAAGGAGCTGGTATGCTAGTGTGCAAGCTACGGGCATGTGTATCCCCAGCTTTAATTCAGTAGCTAGCACGACTGCTGAGCATGATGTGCTGGGTTCTATTTCCAGGTCAGCCAAATTGTGGTTGAGTTTTCCATCTGGAATTTCTCAGTAGCAATCACGGAGGTCTGAATTTCTGGCCGGTTGATGCCAATTATCAGTATATAATGGCGATGGCAATATGCTCGCTCCCAATAGGGCGAACCTATTGCCGTCAAACATGTATGGGACTTAAATATGCATCTGACAAAATGTGATTGTAGGTACTATTAGATAGCGTATTAGAGTAGGCAGTCAGTAAGCGTCTGATTGCATTTATTCTTTGTGAGACTAAAGATGTGTAACAAATTATGAGTTTTATTATAATATTAAATCATTTTTTTTCTGTGCACAAGTTACTTAATGTTAGGGTTACAGTGGAACACGAACTTTATTATTGTGTTTGTTGTTTTCTTTATTATTGTATATACCTAGATGGCAAAAGAAACGCTTTTATAAAAGTAGTTTTGTGTCGTAGATGATGGCGCTCCACTGGGTCATATCGTCTTTTCCGCCTGGACGGCGTTGGATTATAGACCAGGAGAGCGTGTTGTTTCAACAAAGTGTGCAATATAAACAGTTGTCGTACGGTCAGGACTTTATTTTCTTTGTATAGCTGTTCAGTGAGGTAGCGATATGGTAGAAAAGACGACACATTAAGTATACCTCTTTGGGTTCTTTCTATTTCTATTAGGGTAGATTTCGGGGCTCCACCCCAAGATGTGATGCAGTAGCATATAATAGATTGAGCAAGGGCATATTACACTGATTTTATTATATTTTTATCGACTACAGGTCTCAGCGATTTGAACACATATATTCGTTTCCGCAATCTGTTACTAAGATTGCTTACGTGGTCTTGAAATCTTAGGTTTTTGTCGATTGTAATTCCCAGGAATTTTACATTGACAGCCTTGGTGAGTGGGTCGCAGTTACAACCACGGACGGTAATGTTTGACAGGATTGATTGTTTTTCATGCAGTATGCTATGTAATTGGTTTTGGTTGTATTGAGGGTCAACAGATTGTCGCGTAATCAGTTGGATATCATATTAAAGCCTAGTTGTGCACGCTCATAGACATCTTCCCATGACCTCGCGCTGAACAAGAGGGCAGTATCATCAGCAAAGCTGCCATTGGGGATAGTGCGCATATTCAGGTCGTTGATATAAATGAGGAATAATAAAGGTCCGAAGACACTACCTTGAGGAGTGCCGTAGTTAATTGTTTGTTCCTCAGTGATGGATTCATCTATCTTTACCCTCTGAGTGAGCATAACGACACTCACTCAGGTAATCTTTAAAAAAGTCTAGTGGAAGTCCTCTGATTCCCAAGCTTTCCATCTTACGTACAAGAATTGGGACAGAAACCGTGTCGAAAGCCTTGGCAAAATCTATAAATATGCCTACAACCTTGTCCCCACTATCCATGTTTGTAACTACATAGTCTGTCAACTGATGGACCGCCTAATGAGGAGTTGTGCTTATGCAGATAATTTTTCACCTTTGTTTGAACAAGTTTTCAGTGATTATGAAATATTTTATGATATACCTACTTACTGTGAATTTTCGTTAAACCTTAGCCAAAATACACGGAGTTTGAAATATCAAAAACCTTCAGATCGGAGAGTATAAAGGGAAATAACACTCCCAAGCTCTTCACTGAATTTAATCTCTTTACAACGGTACACATTCAATAAATAAGCGGATTAAGAAATATCTAAAAATCCGTTATAAGATTACACTTTTATTCAAATTGTATCAGAATTTATGCAGATGCCTTAAAAGGAAAAACTAGAAAAATGAAGAAGGACTTTCGTATTTCGTAGAAAATTTTTGAAGGAAAACGTTGGTGTATGATAATTAACTGTATATTCGCAAAATGTTATTACCGAATACATGTAGTCGAATAACTTTTTCCTTATCGGATCTTAGAAAGAAGATCAGAAGGTATAACATAAATCGAGACGATACAGAACATTGTATGTGTAAGGATAACTCGTAGAGTGTTGGCCGCCCACAACACACGTAACTTTTATAAACGTAAGTAAGTAGAAGATACCAGGCAAATAGATCGAGTTTTGTTTGTAGATATGTTATTCAAGCCACGTTCTTCTCTGAAATTGTATCTTTCTATGTAAGACTCTTTGCAAAGTTATCTGTCCCATGCAGCTACTTACAAGATATTTGTTAATTAATAGGAGTGTCCAGACAGCATAACAAAATAACTTCCAAACAATTATTTACGTGTTCAGCCTATAAATGGATTAAATAGCAGAAAATTATTGTACGTACATTTACTTTCACGGTCTGAAAATAGATAGAGGTCTCAAAACCCGTAAATCATTAATAAAAGTAATGTCAGTGTTAAAATTAGTAACAAAATAGGAGACTGATTTTAAAAATATGTGGATAATTAAAAATACCCCGAAAAGTTGTTGGTGCCAATAAAGTTTGTTTGGCACCGCCAACGCGTACAATTAAATTTTGTATTTATAATGTAGTTATTGACATTTTCGTTCTTGGAAATGAAATGTCTCGAATCTGGGTCAATTAGGAGTTTTCCAAGTTAATTTCGAACAACATAAGACTTTTGTGCGATTGCGATGGAAATAAACTCAGTGTATTTCGCGGTCGCGGAAAGTCGTTGTAAGTAAAATAAAACGCAATGACTGGAAGCGAAGGGCCTTAATCCAACCTACACGATCACTTCCATCCAGTTGCTTCCGTATCCGTTGGCAGTAATCCACGTGACCCAAATTAGTAACTGACCATCGGGACAATACTTTTTAGGGTTCCGTACCCAAAGGGTCAAACGGGACCCTATTACTGAGACTTCGCTGTCCGTCCGTCCGTCCGTCCGTCCGTCCGTCCGTCCGTCCGTCCGTCCGCCCGTCTGTCACCAGGCTGTATCTCATGAACCGTGATAGTTAGCCAGTTGAAATTTTCACAGATTATACATATTTCAGTTGATGCCATAACAACAAATACTAAAAATAGAATAAAATAAATATTTAAGGGGGGCTCCCATACAAAAAAGTTATATTATTGCTCGTTTTTTAAAAATAATGGTACGGAACCCTTCGTGCGCGAGTCCGACTCGCACTTGGCCGGTTTTTTTTAATCTTACCATCAAGAATCAAATCATGTAATTATTATTCTTCATCATCATTATCTTGCCCTTATTTGCCTTATTTATTTGGGGTCGGCGCAGCATGTATTCTTCTTCCATACTTCTCTATTAGTTGTTAACTCATGATCTTTTCTTGCCATATCATCGTTTACACGGTCCATTAATTGTTTCTTTGGTCTTCTTCTACTCTCATAGCCACCCAATTTCGTTCTCAAAATGTATTATTATTTATAACAATAAAAAAAGAATCGACCGTATGTTCTAAACTTTTTTCAAAATTACAGTCTTTGTAAGCCTTTGAAGAGGGTAACCACCTACTGTTTCTCTCATTTCGGTAATGCAATCATTTCAGTCTTACGACAATCTTTCCAATGACATACATAATATAGATAAACACGGTCACAAACCTTGGCCTGCTGTCACTTAGAAGCTCCAAAGAAACCTCGACACATTTGTCGACCTGGAAATCGAGCTCAGTGAGCCAGACTATCCAATCAACCGAACAAAAAAAAGAAAACAGATTCTTTTGTAAAAAATACACATATTTTTATATAAGGTACGTTGTCACGACCTATCGTCACCCGTGTTACTATAATTCGAAGGTGTTGCCAGCATAAACACACCTGGTACGTTCTGAGACGAAATTTGTCAAAGTTGTGTGTTTCAGTCTGCTGGGAATGTAAATAAATGCCGAGAAATAAATCTATCCAGAATAACAACGAAACCCTTTAATTCGAAAAACGGTATTCCAATTCAAGATAACTGAAATTCAAGTTAGTTTTCAAGTCTCCCAGGTGGACCCAAGGTATTTCTAGTATTCCTTTTTAAATGAAAAAGTCAAGGGACGTTAAATCTCAGTCCTTATGCTGTTATTACTTTTTTTTAAGTTGACCTGAAGTTGTTTATTGCCAGCCGAGAATTGCAGAAAATATGAAAAGAATCATTTATGTCCTTTCATAATTTTCAATATTGTAACAATTTTTTTTTTTTCGTAAATCTAAAATAAAACTATTTAATTTTCTCTAACGTTAAAAAATGTGTTTTGTATTGCGTGTGGTTTAAAAAAAAAACAGTAGGAAAGTGTGTGTGGAGTAGGAAGTGTGTTTCACATCTTACCTACGTTGTCTTAAACTCGGTATTTTAATCTTTAGTTGTCTTATCAGTCCCTAAGGTGACGGAATATAATCCGTCTTATCTTGTTTTTCTTGTTACTTTACCTATTCACCGAGTGTATGCCCAGAGGGGTTCAGTATACATAATTATAACGAATCCCATCTTGTTTTTTTATCGATGCTAGTGTCCATTTTTAAAAGAAAACGGTACCTTATTGATGTTCCAAAAGTTTTCAGTTTTCATCGGTAGCCTGCCGTGTTTTCAGTACAGGATATACTCGTATACTCTCTGGCGGGAGTACACGAGTTTTTAAAATAGGACCGAGTTTTGTACCACTTAACTCAATAACATGATATTATATTAGTTCGTGTTGGCAATAACAATAGAAGTGCCTCATCCTCAATTTTAAAAGGATGTTCCTCCGACCGACGGGTGTTGTGTCTGGTAGAGTTCTGCCGTACAGTTGTTGTCGAGATGTAGTATATAGCCTCATCTCGCGTAGAATTTTGATTGCGCGATGCATCACTTCTTAGTCCTAATCTTGTTGCATAGATGGCGCTGGTATTCTTTTTGTATTTGTCGCAAATATTTTATTAACAGTAACATTTTTTCCCAGGTGACCTAATGGACGTGCTAGCTCTGTTCACGTCGTCGGTAAACTTCGTGCTGTACTGCAGCATGAGCCGGCAGTTCCGCTGCACGTTCGCACGCCTGGCGCGCCGCATGCTGTCCGCGGCAGAGGAGCCCGCCAAACTAGCCAATAAATTAGAACCGACCACGCAGGTATCACAATGTTAGGACCCCTAGTTTGTTATCAGTGTTTCATGTTTGTGTGTAAAGCTGTCGTGCTCGCTTTAATGACTAGACATGAGTCATAGTATTTGTCGTTTTATCCTAGGATTTAAATCATCCGATGTCAGTACCGTTCTTATGTCGAGCAAAGAAATGCTTAAACATTCAGAAGATTGAGCTCAAAGATCCTGCATCCAATGATGGATACGATTTTCAGGGAGTAAGTAAATACCGATCCAAAAAACTCACATAACTGTAGCTCTCCTACATTTTTATCTGAGCTTATATTATTCTGAACACAAAAAAAAATAATGATTAAAAATAAAGAAACTTTTATATCGCATCATTTCCCTTGAGATCTTATAAAACCGTTTTTTCGTTGCAAAAAAGCATAAATGTGGGTGGATTTTTGAAAAAAGTGGACAAGGGCCGAAGGACAAAGAGGTTCTATATACGGTTTTTTTTGTTCCCGTATAGTTTTTCTATTCACATGCCCACACGTAAACCTATCTGTGATGTGTTGGCATTTTTATACTTACTATGGAAAATTCACCATCTATTTTAAAAAGTAGCAGTGGTAGTGATTTTAATGATTTAAATCTTTGGTTTTATCTCGCAATATAATGACAATTGTTACGATACGCCATGCTTTCTACATTGCTACATTGCATTTGGTGTGTTAGTACAAACATAATTATCTTTTAATCGCACCAAACTTAAACCCGTTGTCGGAATCACGACCCTAAAGTTGTGAGATGTTTATCTTCCCAACTTCAGCGGCTCCAATCGGAAAAGTATCTATTCTTAAGTATCTTGGGTCCAGTTTCAGATGTAGTCACTAATTTTACTTCGTTTAATCGCTGTAGTATCGTGTGGTTTATGTTGAGCGTCATAAACAGATGTACCTTATGTATTTACCTACATTATATGTATATTGCTCTTCGAAAATTTATGCGAAAAACAATATTTATCGTATAACTGGCCATTATATTGTACTTTAAACACAAAGAAAGATATTAAAGTTCAAATAACGTTGGGTCACTCAACATGCCACATTATTTTCTTTGAAGCACAATTTCACGACTGAAGTCTTGAACTTTGAATCATAGTTCTCAGAAGTTCTTCATATCAAAAGTGCAATCAAGATAACAGAAATAATGTTCTCTTGAAAGGCCAGAATGAACATCATAATTTATCCTAACTTCTGTCCAGACAATCTATTAAGATCAAAGTCTTTAGTTTGTTAACAGATCGAAAATAAAAAGCTTTTGTAAAATAACTTCTCAATGTCAATAACCTTTTTTTTTTTTTTTTTTTTTTTTTTTCGGATGGGAAATCATCAAATGACTTCTTCCGCTCTGGGCGGAGCGGAAGGGAGTGTCAGACTTGACTGACTAAAACCCATCCATGTTCCTTCTTAGCCCTTTGCGTTCCAGGGGCACGGTATCTCTTTCGAACAACCCGCAGCCCTGGCAGGCATCGGCCCTCTCGGACCCCTTCCGATTTGCTGACATCTCCTTGAGGCGCGCGTGGAACACGAACGCGCCGTCGGCACGGTCTGTCGTCATAAGACGGACGGACGGTGAGCTAGCCCATTACTCACCGTCCACAGGCCCGCGCCTACGGTGGCCGGGGGCCACTGGTTGCCCCCCGACGCCCGGGGCGTCTCCCGCGGCGGCTGGGACGTGAGGTTCTCTCCCTCTCACGTTCCGCCACCTCCTTCGCTAGCATGACTGCTTCGCAGAAGGAGGCGACGGCTTCCCATTCCCTCTCGCTCCGGACCATGGATTGAACCAGGGCCGGACGCGAGAGGTCGCCGCCGCCAATCGCCGCTACGAGGACACGGCGGTGCTCAGCCCAAGCGGGGCATAGCTCCACAGTGTGCTCCACCGTGTCCTCCGGCCGATCCTCGCAGTGGTGACACCCGGGCGTTTCCTCCCGCCCGATTCGGTGCAGGAACCTCCCGAAACAACCGTGTCCGGTGAGGACCTGCGTCAGGCGGAAGGTGAGGGCGCCGTGGCGCCTCTCTAGCCACTCCTCAAAGAGGGGACTTATCGCCACTATTGTGGCGTGCCCTGCACGGGGTTGCGACAGTCGCTCTCTCCATGTCGCCATGAGATCGCGCCGGAGGTCTGTCCGCTGAGCGACAATTTGCCGCGGCAACGGAGTTTCCCCCCGGCGTAGTGCCTCCGCGCGCCATTCGTGCAGGCACGCGAGGACTATCGCCTCCAGATCCCATGGCGGCAATCCGGCCAAGAGGCTCGCCGCCTCGCCGGAGATCGTGCGGTACCCCCGGATCAGCCTTACGGCTACCACCTTCTGGGGCGCGTTCAGGTAGTGGGCGGCTCGCCGCCTCAAAGAACGCGCCCACACCGGGGCCCCGTAAAGGGCCATGGACCGCACGACCCCCGCGTAGAGCCTGTGGCAGGAGGCGTTTGGACCCCCCAGGTTGGGCAAGAGCCGCTTGAACGCAGCCCCTGCCCGTTCCAGTTTGGGAGCCAAACGTCGGAAATGCTCCACGAAGTTCCACCGGCTGTCGAGGACAAGCCCTAGGTACCTCAGCGTCGACTCGACGCCGATGGGAACCCCTCCTACCGTCAGTATGGATCCCGACGGTGGCGCATTCCGAGGCCCATGAAAGCACATGGCCTCGGACTTGTGCAATGCCACCTCGAGACCCAGTTGCCGGATTCTCTCCACGACTATCGCAACCCCGCGTGTCATAAGTTCGGCCGCCGCCTCGTGCGACCTCCCTTGTGCCAGCACCAGCGTGTCGTCAGCGTAGCAAACTACACTGACACCGCTAGGGAGGTTGGCGCGCAGCACCCAGTCGTAGCCGATGTTCCACAAGGGCGGCCCCAGAACCGATCCCTGTGGGACACCGCACGACACCTCTCGCCGGTTCCATTCTCCGGTGCGACCGGGGTAGATGACGGCCCTGTCCGTCAGGTAGTCCCCGACCACACGACGAAGGTAGGTCGGCACCCGGTGATACCGGAGTGCCTCCCTAATGCAGCTCCAGGGCATGGTGTTGAAGGCGTTGGCGATGTCAAGAGACACCGCCAAGACAACCCCACCCCTGGACACCGCATCCCCCGTCGTGAGAGCCGTCACGCGCATGATAGCGTCCACCGTCGAGCGCCCTCTGCGGAAACCAAACTGGTTCTCCGCAAGATCCGGCCCCATCCCCACAAGGTGCCCGGCGAGGCGGTTGGCAATGACTCTTTCGAAGAGCTTGCCCACCTCGTCGAGCAACACAATGGGCCGGTATGCGGACGGAGAGTCCGCAGGGCGCCCCGGCTTCCGGATGAGGACCAGCTTCCCCGTCTTCCAACGAAGCGGGAACTGGCCTCTCTCCAAGCATGCGCTTAAGAGCCCTTCCAGTCGGGGCCCAAGAGCCTCCGAGGCCAGGACCCAGGCTTTGCCAGGCAAGCCATCGGGTCCCGGGGCGGTATTTTTGGCTTTAAGCCTGCCTACCGCCGCTTTCAGGTCTACCCCGGTCACTTCCGGAATGTCGTCATCGTCCTCGGTGTGGTCCGCTTCCGGCACCGCAAGTGGCGGAGCCATAGGCGGGGGAGGATGTTCCCCTCGCAGAGGGAACAGAGCGCTCACCACGTCCTCCACGAGCTGAGGGCGGAGACTCTGCGTCAGCGGGGGGGCCCAGGTGCGGAGTTTGTCCCGCACCATCTTGTAAGGGCGCCCCCACGGATCTCTGTCGAGAGTCTCCAGCATCTCCTCGCGGCCCAGGTCTCTGGCCCGCTGGACAGCCTCCTGGAGGGCGGTCTTCGCTGCTCTGTATCCCTCGTACAGCTCCGCCTCAATGGCTGCCGCATCCGGAGGGCGGATGCGGAGCCTGCGATGCCTGGCGTACGGGTGCCGCGCGGC
This sequence comes from Cerastis rubricosa, assembly GCA_949152445.1. Taxonomy (NCBI): domain Eukaryota; kingdom Metazoa; phylum Arthropoda; class Insecta; order Lepidoptera; family Noctuidae; genus Cerastis; species Cerastis rubricosa. The sequence continues at coordinate 12,961,696 of OX424533.1, forward strand.
TACGCACGCCTCGCGCAGAGACGTCAGCTCTCGCGACCACCAGTACACCTGACGCCGGGCGCTTCCTGGCCGAACTCGGGGCATTGCCACGTCGCAGATGTCGGACATGGCCTCCTGGAACCACCCTGCCTCGTTGTTGATGTCGGCAGGCCTGTTCGGTGATGTCACCCAGGCCTGCACTATCGAGGCTTCCAGGAGGAGCTCCCGGTCCAGCTGCTTCAGCGCCCAACGCGGACCACTCGGGGCCTGTAGGACCGGCGCGCTTGAGTCCTGGGCGGAGACATCAAACCGGATGTACCGGTGGTCGGAATAGGTCTCCACCCCCTCCATGACGCGCCAGTCAACGACACGCGGTGACAGAGCGGGGCTAGCGAACGAGATGTCCACCACCGACTCGCCCCGCATCCGCACACACGTGGGGACAGAACCCCGATTTAGGACGACCAGGCCCGCCTCCAGAGCCCAGTCCTCCACCATCCTACCCCGCACATCTGTGCAACGAGAACCCCAGGCCAAGTTTTTGGCATTGAAGTCCCCGAGCACAAGCACGGGGAGGGAATAGCTTCGGATGACGACACTCAACTCCATGAGGGAGTTGTGGAACTCGGCGAGAGTTCGGCTCGGGGAGAAGTAGACTCCCGCTACGACGATCTCCCCGAACCGTGCTGCTACGCAGCCCTGACCCTTCCTGACACTTTCAAGGGTCGGGGTACCGGCGGCGGCCGACGAAAGACAATGTCAATAACCTAAATTAATAAAATAACCACAAAATAATATTTATTACTACATATTAAAAAGGTATCAAAAACAATAGTCGTGCAAATGAGGTAATAAAACAAATATTTTATAAGGTCAATAAAGTACGTGGGACACTCAGAAAGTTTTGCGAAACTAAAAAAAATTGTTCTATACGTACATATATTTTTATTAAATCTTTTCAAAGTACTTTCCACCAGCCTCTATACAAAGATTCATGCGCCTAAACCAGTTTTCAAAACACTTTTTCCAGTCCGCCGCAGACACCTCGTTTACAGCCTGCTCGAACCCAGCCAGCGCATCTTCCGGCGACGAAAATTGTATCCCTTTGAGCTGATTTTTTATTTTTGGGAATAAAAAGAAGTCACACGGTGCTAGATCAGGGCTGTAAGGAGGGTGACCCAGGAGTTTGACTGGCGTGCTGTCCAGGAAGTCCCTCGTTTTGAGTGCGGTGTGCGCAGGTGCATTGTCGTGGTGGAGCAGTAGCCCGCGGAGCCCTGTGTTTGGTCGCTTGTTGCTTATAACAGAGAAAACTTCTGGCAAACATTTGGAAGTATACCATTCGGCATTAATGCTTCTTTGATCCCGTAAGGGAATTGATACCAAGTGGCCAGTCAAATTAAAAAAGCTAGCGATCAAAATCTTACCCCCGCTTCTAGATCGCTTCACTTTGGTAGGCGTTGGCTCATTTTGAAACACCCAAACAGTCGACTGGCGCTTGGTTTCTGGGTCGTATTGATAAATCCAGGACTCATCACCTGTAACGATGTCGTAAACACGCCGAGACGAGCCTGCTTCAAATTTGTTAAGCATATCACGGCACCATTCCACCCGGGCCTGCTTCTGAGCATCGGTGAGGTTGTGCGGCACCCAGCGTGATACTATCCTCCTCACGCGAAGATGGCTGTGTAGAATCTCGTGAACGCTTCCCGATCCAATCTTCAATATGTGTTGAATCTCCTGATATGTAATTCGCCTATTGTCTTGGATTAAATTTTTCACTGCTAGCACGTTTTCTTCGGTAACAGCCGTCAAAGGGCGACCGCTTCTTTCGTCATCCCCCAAAGTTGGTCGACCGCGCTTGAATTCGTTATACCAACGATACACGGTTGCCTTGGAAGGGCCTTCATCCATGAATGCCATTTGAAGTCTATCGTACGATTCATCCGGTTTCAGGCGACACTTGAAATCGTATAAAATCATAGCTCTAAAATGTTCCCGGCGCAGATCCATATTTCAGTGAGACACAATACTTTGAATTAACTCGCAAAAAATGTGGAGGGAAATTTTGAAATTGGAACTTACTTATTTTTACTTATAAATAATCATATTTTCGAAAAACATAATAACTGGCCAGTCTCCCATATATAAAAACTTTTTTTCGCAATACTTTCTGAGGGGCCTGGTATCTGTTACAATAATAAACGCAGAAAAATAAAACCTTTTGGGATTGCTTTTGTGAGTAAACAAAATAGTCCACCACTTGTTTCAATCGTAAATAGGTACACTTAGGTTAAATTACGTGGAACTAGGAGTATGATTTCTCGAAAAAACGGAATGGATTAAAAACCTAATACTGAACCTAACTTGAAAACCACTCAAACAAAAATGATACAATTTTAAGGGACCACCAGACAGGCTTCTTTTATCAAATTTAAAAAAGGAATCCCTTTACGTAAAAAGCCATGTAATATCTGATTATTCGGTGTATCTTCTCTTACTTAAACACATTCACGAAAATTTCAATATTGTTGAATGTATAAATTCCTCCTTTAACCAACTCGTTAAAAAATTGCAACTGTTGCGAATAAAACTTAGATGACGTCAATCGGTAGCCTTCCGTCCTGTTACAGATACGATACTTTTATAAAACGACGATAATTCTTTAATCTCTTCATTTGTTTTAAGCTGAGCATGTTTTGATAGCTCATATGTGTCGCTACGCTTTAGCAAAATAAGTGATTAAGAACGGATAAGATAAAATTTTCCATCTGATTTAATATCATTTTCAGACTTGCTTTTTCACATTTTATATTAGAAGCTTCTTCATATAATCATCACTTTAGTTTTAGGTATTTGACTGTTGTCGAATAACAGGATTTCACATGGACCGACTGATCTAGCGAAAAGATTTTACCTTTGGGTCTTTTGTCAAATGTTATTAAATCACTTTCTTCCTGAAAATTCATTGAGACCTCGTCAAAGATGGATCTCCCAGATATAATCCATATTGTTCTAAGTGTGATGGAATTATGATTAGTTGTAACATCCATCTATGGGGTTATGTTGTGCCGTCACAATGACCCGTAATAGACGTGTGTGTTAATTGTTCCCAGGTCACCGGGCCGCTATAGCGCCAAATTCCCGCCCTCATCCGGGTGGTAGAAGAGAGTATTATATAAATAACGATACAGGTGAGAAACAAAAACATTTTTCAGTATTTTCTAAAGTATTTAGTGTCAAAACTTTTTGTCCTTCCAGCTTAGCACGTTCTATGCTGAGTATATCATGAATATCCTTTTAACTCGGTGTGTTTGCAGATTTTTATGTTTAGTATTGTAATTCCGCTCTCTTACTAAAGCATTTTTTATAGCTAAGCTTTTACTACCTCTGCATTCATTGGGGTGACGCAAATATACAGGGCGGAAAAGACATTAGTGCACACACTATTATCACGTATTCAGGACATCATTCCGAACTTTTACATACATTTTCTCCGATGAAAAATTTCTATGTAAGTACACTCATACTTCATAATGAATGATGCAGAGTACATGATACGTTGTTACCAACCCGCAATGGGCCCGTGTGGTGGATTACAGTCCACTCCCTCTCATAGAGAGGAGGCCTGTGTCCCAGCAGTGGGAATATTATAGGATGATGATGATCATGACAATGAAACGTATCAACGTTTGTGCATAGATGTGTTTACTCTGTTTAGAAAAAAGTTCGATGTTTTATTATGCATTTTTTGCAAAAATATTCAGGTTTTTTAATACATACATGCATAAAAGCATTTGATATCGCTACATTTGTGTTTATGTCATAAAGTATTACAGCTAAGAGCTGGAAAATTGTAAACATCAAGAGCCAACTAACTTGATATATCGGTAGCAACGTACGGATTACAAAGTACAAAGAATTTCGTCGATATAGATAATTCTGTAAAGTTTAGTGTGGTTTACATTAATAGTTTTTAATGAAATAGATACTATTTACAAAAAATAGACGGCAATTTCGCCGTTTGTTTGTTTCAAGTAGCAATATTTTACTAAATGTTTCTAAGAAAGCAATATGTTATAATTCAATAGAAAACATTGTTTTTCACTATTTCAGACTGAAATAGTATTTTTGCTTTAAAAGCTTTTGTCCGCAAAAAGGACAGTTGTCACTCTCGAATTGGATTATTTCAATTTTATTATTCTTTTACACTGTAAAATATGACACAGCGCTTACTTAACTATCCATTATGTTTTAAGATTATTTTTTTGAGTTCATCATCATCATCATTTCAGCCGAAAGACGTCCACTGCTAGACATAGGCCTCCCCCAAGAAGGAGGGGTTTTGCCATAATCGCCACGCTTGGCAGGCGGGTTGGCGATCGCAGTACGGTTTTTACAAAAGCACAGAGAACGCTGCTGCCCATTCTCTGGCAAGTCCCTTAGTCGCCTCTTACGACACCCACGGGAAGACATGGGATGGTGTTATTCTTTACGTCCGATACCACACAGAACATTTTTTTTTTTTGAATTTTTTGAGTTGATTAATAGATAATTAATCCAACATACATGGTTAGGACTGCAAAGCCCTAGCATAATTGATGTTTATGCGTTAAATATGGACCGATGGTATTAACGTCTGATCTCACACGTGTATGTTTGGCAAACACAACAAGCCAAAGATTTGCTTATACAGCATGATTGAGTGACGCAATGCATGTTATGGTCATGTTTCAATCACCATCTGTTCTTTAGCGGTGGCTCCATTACTGAACTGTTATGAAGTGTCAATCATAGGAGTTTATAAGGGTATTGATGTCTTATTTTTACCCAGCTGCTGTCTGATGATCAATGTGTTCTGACTAACGATAGATGCTCTGCTTCCTTTTGGCGGGATGTCTAGTGTTATTTGGTAGCCCGTTTTTAGCCTAGGCATTAAAACACACAGTTGGACAGACTATAGCCATTCAGCATAATTTATTAACCGCCAATTAAAAGTTTTGGAGCAAAACTTCAATTTGAAGAAAGCAATACTAAGGCACTTACTGGAATCCAAGATTACTTTCTATTCGATTAGAAAGCTGTTAAAAATGCATGAAACGAAGTCGTACAGAGATTTGATTCCCTTATTTCTAAGTCACTCAAAGAGCAGACTGAGTAGATGTTGTCAAAAATCTCTTTGAATCAGAGAGATATTTGAGTGACGTAGAGATTATTCGTGGGGAGAATTTCGAGAAAACGGTACGATAGTAAATCCACGGTAAGTACGTAATATTTACCGTTTCTCGATGCCTTACACAAGTCCCTTGTGTCGCGGTCGGTTTTATTGCCCATCGTTTTGTTTTGTGATTTATTCGTAGATTAGTAGCACGGATTAAAATTCTGAAAAAAAAACATATTACATATTTTACACTTCGCTCTACATATTTCAGCCGGCTGATACACGATTACTTGCACTTTACTGCATCCAATTAAATCGCGCAGACAAGTCAAAATTCTGACCAATTTTTATTTCATTTGAGTTATATTAAGCTTTTGACAAATTGGCCCGATGTAGACTTCTTAGCGTCCGTATCCTGGCTCCGTTTCGGTGACCTCTTCGGGAAAACCGAAAGTTTTGTCTGTGCAATAATGGACGAAGTTATGATGACGAATAACTACCGGAAACACATTGTAAAGCATGGCACGGTTGACATATGTCGGGCGTGCCACCGTCCGGGAGAATCGATCCGACACATTATTTCTGGGTGTTCTCGTTTGGCTAACGGAGAGTACTTGTATAGACATAACCTTGTTGCCAGGATTATCCACCAGCAACTTGCTTTGAAATATAACCTTGTGGAATCAGAAGTGCGCCTATGCGCCCGACCCAGTTTTCGATAATGGTTCTTTATAAGCCCAATAAAAAATTTGACGGTTGGCCTTGCTATGGTACATTATTTTGTTATAATTATTTTTGTCTTTTAATCTTAAGAATAGTTGATTTTAAACATTCCTGACTACAAGGCTTTTTCTTATTACAGTAGTCTGTAGTTTCTATTATTTTATTATAACTAATATGAAAAAGTCGTAGTCATAATTGTTAGTTTGGCTTTACAAAGAACGGACCCTTAAGAAGGCCACTTTGGGTAAAAAAAAAGATTTCAATTTCATTATAAAACACGTTAACAAGTTATTTGATGCCAATTTAGTACTCATTACTACGATTTTTGAATAACTTCCATTAATATATTCTTAGTTATATGATGGTGTTAAAGTTATGTTCCTTGAGTTTTTATAGATGATAAAGATATATTGAGCATTTAATTTTTCGCTTAAATGACAGAGCGTATTGTGTAGTTTTAGTAAAAGCGGATATATTTATTGTTACAGTTCTATTTTTAAGTTTAACGACTGCTGTATAATATTGGCCTTCTTTGGGGCCGTGTTCCTTGCAAGGACATTTGGAAGAGGTTTAGAAAACTTTAAGTTTAATAAAAAGTGATTATAGTCAGGTAGAAAAAAGTGATTTATATGGAGCACAATAAAACAAAGTATTACTTAATAATTCGTTTCTTTCATTTATCCAGTAAATAAACGAATAAAAAGTGTTTAATCGTTAGAGTGGCCTTCCATGGTCCACCCACTTTAGATCGACTATCCTGCAAACTTTCATGACCCATTTTAAAGTTTTAAATTGAATATTATCCATTTATAATTTATTTTAGAGGTAACTGAGGTATTTTTCCATCGAGATTTTTTTATGAAACCATGTTTTCAAAACCGATACCGATACTCAACTTTGCTATATATTAATCACAAAGTGAATGTTGCAGTAATGAAAACCAGAGCCATTCAACTTTCACAATTTGGGGTTATCCTGGCCCTGAACTCGCATATCGTGATTGCCTACGGGCGCGCGCTTGGGTTATCACGGCCTTAAATGGATGCACTAGGTCTGGATATAATCCATTTAGTAAGTACGAGCAAAAGTTATTTATTGGTTTATCCCCATCAACATGAGATCTTGTTCAAAGCAATTTGTTTCAATGAAACCTGTGGAAGCTTTGTTAGCTTGGGCAAACATAAATAGGTCAAGGACTCTAAGCCTATTAAATGTTCGTGAATTTTCGGGGCCAACATTGTTAAATCAATTATAACTAATTTACAAATGGAGACAATGAAGCCATTTCCAGTTTAGTATTTCGCATTTCTTAATTGAGATTTAAGTTTTATAAAGATTTTTAAGAACTAGTTTTTGGCCACGTCATTGCAAGTGGATGTCGAAAGTATCCAATATTCTCACCCAATCTGGGCTCAAATCACAAATCTTCCAAAATTCAAATCCAGTTTCCAAACAAATAACAACAACTTTTACGCCAAGTTTTAAAAATATAATACAATTTGGGCCATATTTTGTTATTAAAAAGCTTTGACGTGGTTCGTAATGACAAATATCCGACTTAGGTCAAACTTGTCGTTTTATTAACTTGAAGTAAGTACCTAGTTATGTATAACAGCGTCACGCGCAAAGCATTTTTAAATTGAAAAATATTCAGTCTACTCGCTTTGTGAAATGGAATGCCGTTGCAAAACATTTTAAACATGTCATCTAGGCATAGCTCTACTAGGATTGCCGAAATAGACTTCAAAGTTATATAAATCATGGTTCACATGTTGTGTGCTTGTTTTAGTACGTAGATACACGTGTGAGACTAGACGTTAATGAATCCCACCGGTCCCTATTTACCTAACGCATAAACATCCATAATAATTATTATACTCGTGCTTTGTATCCTAATGATGTATGTACAAATAATTACGTTGGATTACCTATAGGGTTGTCCTCATTAGCAAATAATGAATGGCTACCGGTAACGGTTACATTCAGAAAAAAAATCTGCTTCCCCATAAAAATTTTCAATACCTATTCGACCCAAATTTATGGGGCAGCTGAAATTTTTTTCGCTATTACGTTGTTTGTCCGATGGAGAAGCATGTTTAGTTTGATGGTCTGTAGCACACCCTTAATAAGTATACAAGGTGTAACGGAAAGGGTATATACATACTTAAGGGTATGCTTCAGACCACCAAACTAAATATGTTTCTCCATCGGATAAGTATCGTAATAGCGAAAAAATATCAGCTGCCCCATACATTTGTGTCGAATAGGTATTGAAATTTAGTATGGGGCAGATGTTTTTTTTTCGCTATTACGTTGTTTGTCCGATGGAAAAACATGTTCAGTTTGATGGTCTGTAGCACACCCTTGAGTATGTATATACCCTTTCCGTTACACCCTGTATATTGCCCTTTCCGTTACACACTGTATAGATATTTTATTGTGCATGTGTACATTGTCAGAGTACGCATACTGTACGCAGTTTGCGGTGTTTCGCTTGTTTGCACGCATTCAGTGAGCGGCCGATTCGCAATCGCAATGTTTGCTCTAGTCGGCGGCAAAGTACGCAATCGCAAGAGTGAGCCTTCTTTGTTCGCCAGCGTTTCGCAGTAATCCTACTTTTCGCTGCTCACCCTTAATTTTGAGTTTATGACCGATTCGCCGCTCAGAGTTAGCCAGCAGATAGTCAGTGAATGAGTCTTCGCCTAATAAGGTCACACCCTCAGTTTATAAAGACCTCAGCGGATACATAATTGATAGGTAGATAGGTCTGTATGTTGTGTCACACGCTTTTTATTCTGAAGTACCTGCATATTAAAATAAGCATACAACATGCGAACCGTGATTTTAATATAAGATTTAGTTTGAGGTTCTCTGGACTATTTTACCAGTTCCAAGCAGACCAATTTGCTCTAACATTATGGAATAGTTTATTTCACCGATCTGATTAAAAGTTTAATATCATTAAACTTTACTCTGTCGATAGACGATAGTATCCAGTTTCCACTAAATGGGTTACAAAACTTTTTGCTATTTTCGCTGTTTTCAGTAGTTGTGAGCGTAGTTGAGTTAAGAAATTGGTTATTCACTTATTGATTTTTGTTTGGAATTCTAATGCCCTACGTAACAAGAAGTCATAGTAGATATGTGTACAGTACACTAAAGCACAATACACAATGAAACTTCAGTATAGATATGAAGCAATACTTCATGCGACAATAGTTTTACATTTCTACTTACAAACTCTTGAGAGCCATAGGCTTGGAGCTTTACCGATAATTCCGCTAGAATAGATACTTATTAGGAATATTCCATGAAATATTTTACAGACGCTGCGGGTTATTCGGCTCGGTGAAGGGAAACTTATTTAGTGCTCCGATGTTAACCCTTCGCCCATTATCACGATCGTCATTTATTTCCTAGTCGCCCTTACTTGCAAAGATAAAGACTATAAACTAACTATAATACTATTGCTTATTTTTATCAAAGAAATGTTTTGAATTGAACGGGTTAGAAACTAAAAATAAATTTTATTATTTGTGAATAATTACATACCTTATTCTGTGTGGTGTCGGACGTAAAGAATAGCACCATCCCATATCTTCCCGTGGGTGTCGTAAGAGGCGACTAAGGGACTTTCCAGAGAATGGGCAGCAGCGATCTCTGTGCTTTTGTAACAACAGTACTGCGATCGCCAACCCGCCTGCCAAGCGTGGCGATTATGGCAAAACCCCCCCTTCTTGGGGGAGGCCTATGTTCAGCAGTGGACGTCTTTCGGGCTGAAATGATGATGATGATGATGATGACATACCTAAAACTAACATACAAAATTATTGTTAGCAATATTGGTTACCAAGAATAGCACATCATGTTCAATGAGTAAACAGAATTCGTTAGCGGAAATTGATTTGTACATAGGTGCGTAGTTAACAGTGACTATCTAATGTCAAGTACTGAACGCATTGTATTTCAAATTACTACAATTTGTGACTTCGAGCGTAATTTCGAATAATTTGTTTCAGTTTACTAATGGTTCTCGAAACTTTAAATCGGATCCCAGTTATTATTGTATCGTTTTTCAGATATTCATTAAAATTGCCCCAATTCTGGTCAGATCGGAATAGTTTTTGAGACTTTCAGTCACATTCCTCTAATTTTGGGCAGATCGAAATAGTTTTGGAGTAAAGTCAAAGTCACATGGCTGAATAACATTTAGATCTCAACTATTTTGGCATTGAAATGGATGCATGAATGGATGGATGGCTTTCAAAACGTGTATCTGATTGCTGGAAATGTCTTGATTTATTAGTGTCGACTATCGTTATTTATTTCTGCGAAATTCTGGGCCAGATCGGAATAAAGAAATACATTCTATTTAACGCAATCTTCTCGTCTTGAACAACTAAAATAATATCTGAAAGGAACATGGGTCGGCAGGGCTCGGTTAATGACTTGCAAATCGCATTCCTACCATTTTTGTAACGAGGCTTGATTTTGACGGAGTAAGTTATTGATCAGTATACTGTAAAATAGCGATACAAAAGGAAAACTAAGTTCATCTCTCATTGTTTATTTTTAAGCAGTCTCCTCCTTTGTGCCATTTACAAGACAAGACAAGGCAAGGCAAGGCTAGGCAAGACAAGGCAAGGCAAGGCAAGATAAGACATTAGCTAATTAGTTGTGAAACTCATAAACTATGTCAAAAAAACCACACATATTTACACCTCTGCCTGATCCTTCGGGGATCACAGATGTCATGTAATGTTACGTGCATTTTAATTTTTTATAAAACTAGCGACCCGCCCGGGCTTCGCACGGGTGCAATGTGTTCTAATTAGTTTGAACGATTCAAAGTTTATCACTTTTAATTCTGAAAAGGCGCTTAACATGGCATTACTGTATTTACATATTTATGTTATATCTATTAATAGCAGCTCGCCCCGGCTTTCAAACTCAAACTCAAAGCATTTATTTCAAAGGTAAAAACAAAAAAAGCGAAGCTACAGACCCAGTCACAAGGCATAATAACTTTACATGGCTCGAGCAATTTTCAATTAATCTTAATCAGAATTAATTTATTTTAAACTTCATGGTATTTGTCCACATTTTTGTTCCGATTTCCTAAGGATATCAAATAAATTGATTTTCTGCATTTGTTGACCTAGAAGAGACCAACATACAATTGCCCATGAAACAAGTGAAACAAGAGACGAGTGAAACAATCCTTTAACCTTGAGTTTTGTTGATGTTGATGGCGAAAGAAGTTTTCGTTAGAAACTGTAATCGCTTAAAATGGAATGGGTAATCTGTAGGGATCATCGGAATACGGGGAATATGAGCCAATTAAGGCATTGTAATAAAATTATTGGAACACCGAATTAGATTTTTAGGGTTTTTAGGGGTAGAATTTCCTTAAGGATTTAGGCAATTAAGGAATTTTTGTGGATAATTCACAACGTCCTCGGTCTCCAATATTTTTTTTGCTTACCTGGTTTTCTTTCTAATATTTGGTCAACAGACAAATCTCTTGGCGTCACTATCTTGCACATCCAACTGTAATCTAGCTTATCGTTAATAATCAAATCATCCATATGTGTATAAGGTTCTTTTCGGGTATTTTACCAATCAATCAATCAAAATATTTTATTTTACATTGGCCTACATGGGCACTTATAAAACATCGACAAAAGAGGCACGGTTCGGGTTGGTCGTTTCCTATGGAGAAGAACCGGCAAGAAACTCCATGGTTGCTCTTTTAAAATCATTTGGTTCTACAATATTTAGATGTTACAGCGTTAGTACCTAAGTATGAGTGGACAGCCGTCACCTAATTGTAAAAGAAGACTTGAGAAATGCGTATCACCATCTAAGTGGGTTCTTACGTATGTTCTTAAGGACTCAACTCACTGCACAGAACTCCATAAAGGAGACACCTTTAAGAAGGCTTTAAGAATATTATAGTATTGGCTTACTACAGACACTTTATACTCACACTTATCATCCATATTTATACTTTTATTGGTTTTACATTAGCATTTTACCAATCGTTTAAATTTTTATAAATATTTTCTTGTTGTGACACTTTTTACATCAAACTTGTCAGCTGTCATTAACTTTTAATTTTAATTGTTACCAGCCAAATTCTCTATGAAGGTTTCATTTCACGCATTGGTGAAAATCAGTTTAGTAATATAAAAATATTACTAAACTGATTTTCACTAATACGTGAGTTCAATTTTTGTATTTTATAAATAATTACGAATATTTGCTGTGTAAAGATATTAATTATATTTATAAAAATATTATGAGCAAGGTTTTTGACCTATTGTTACTGGCTGTTTTGAATACTGGCTGGTTGCGTTTTGATGAGCGCAACAAATTTGAATCTATGAAGAAATAAATTCGAAAACACAAGGATCAGGGTATAAAAAGGCATCTCTGACGGATGCCAGGGAGATTCAAGTAGAGAGTTGAAAGAGGAGATTGAAGTATTGATCAGAGTGGACGGCAACAACGTCCTGCTCATGGTGGGAGGATCCCCTGGGCCTCACGGGACTGCGGAGGAGTTAGCAGCCAGCAAGATTTGCAAGTTTGTGGAGGAGGCGCCGTGAAGACGTTCGGTGTCTCCGCAAGACTTTGGAGGCTCAGGTGTCATACTTGGAGCGCCTGCATATCCAGATCTCTGCACTCAAGTCTCCGCTGGATTCCGAAAACTTCAAGGTGCGACTGGCGATGAGGGAGCTGGAGTGATAGAAGCAGCTGCTCAAAGTTATGGAGCAGGAGAAAACTGTGCTGGAACGAGAGAAATTGGCATTAGAGACTTTAAGTGTGGGTGTTAAGTGTTTTATTTTTTTAAATAATAATTTGTAATCACATCTCATCAATAATATATTCATTTTCCCTTTTTAACTTACCATTTTAATGTACAAATTCGCTTATTTCCTCCTCACTCATCAAGGAATAAGCTAGTTCGTTACAATATCTGTACGTGTTCCTCGAGGTGCTTCTGTGCTTTCAGAGTTTGACGAAAGTCACCGGGAAACACGAACTTACGTCTTCCATAATTCTTTCTAAACTTCTTAGATCTTTAAGAGCTGAACTCTTAAAGATCTAAGAAGTTTAGAAAGAATTATCTGCGGCTTTTATATTACGTGAGTGGTGGCTCAACGTGCATTCGTCCCACAAAATGTGACTGACCTCTTGTAGAAGTTTGCCCAACGGCCCGGTTTTTGGAATATACGGATTGTTTCTGAAGAGAGACGACCTTCAGAGGCAGTTTAAAGGTGGAAAGAAGAACCGCGGTCTTTCCCCCACTAAGTAAAGTCGCGGCAATTCCTGAGGAAGCCACCGCAAAACCCAGTAGGCCTGTTGATCGAATTTTGCCCAGTATTCAACTTTTTAAGTAAGAGTTCCCTGTTCCACCGGGTGCATCGATATAATTGGGTGTACAGCATAATCGCGAATAATAATTTGCCTTCATTATATACGCTACATTATTTTGACTGCGGCGTTGGTCTATTGGTCAATAGACCAATTTATTGGTCGCAAGCACGACTGCTGTTTTTGAGGGTTCTCCTTCCTTCCTCCTGGGTTCGATTCTCCGTCTTGTTTATATAGCTCATAGCCATTACATTTCCATCTTGCTTCCGTACTACGTGACACGTGGAATGGAAGCGTTTCATTAGTGTGGGTGTAAAAGCACTCTCCAAAATGATAACCATAAGGACGAAAATGAGAGTAAAAATGAAAATATTTCATGGTTGTGGTCCTAAGTGCTTGGCGACAATTTATGCGACGGACCCCAATGTCTGTGGCGCCTAATAAAATAAGAAATAATCTAATGTTATTACTTGAACTCCATAGAGTCTGTTCGTGAAATCTGGAAGGTTCTGGGGCTTGTCCAAATTTAAATTCCTTTTTAGTGGTGGTTGGTAGGTAGATACCGAATGTGTACCCAAATTACTCTATGGTATGGGTTTCTACAAATTGGACTGAATGACAATATAAAATTAGAGTTCTGATTCTTACGAACCTATGTCTACATTGGTTATGGTTATTTATCGTGTAATGTGCAATCTTCAATTACAGTTACAGTTATTTAATCTCAGAACTTCCTTAGGACTTGATGTAAGAATGTATCCTAGTTTATACATGTTTTCAAAAGTTTTCAGAAGCTATTAACTTAAGAGTCTTTTCTAGTTTGATTATCGTAAATTCAAAACATTTCTTCCCTTGATAAGTTCTCAGAGATCTATCTTCATTCCAAGAAGATCGCTTCTTGAAGCTACAAAGTAGACCTTGGTGGTTCACACGGCTATATATGTCCAGTATAGCATGGCCTCGCTTTGTGTAGATTTCCCGTGCAATGAGAGTGCCGCATAAACTGGTTTTGTATAACTTGATTGGTCGCTGTGCATCACTTCTAGTATATACCCCATTGATTGCGCTAGGTCCTAACAAGCGGAGTGCGCCTAACATGTCTTGTCAAGAACAATTTAGGACCTTGGCCGCGGCTGAGACTATCCGGTGTTCGCAATTTCACGTCTAAGCAAGGATTTCACGTACGATAAAAGGATACGTAGGTGATAAAAGTGTTATCAAAAATAGGTACGTGACAAAAACAGATAAAAATATAAAACACTAGCATAATTTTAAAACCAGAACAGAAAAAAATTAAAAAGGTATTGCATTGTTTGAATATGTTAAAAAATAACGTTCCTCAAAGCTGAATAACAGGATGCTGTGTTTATGAAATAGAATGTTATGTATTATGTTAGGCATCCTAAAATAACGCACTTTAAAACTGCAAAGTGTTAGATAGGTATTTACACAATAAACATTTCGCACACAAAATAATTTTTATTTTGATGTTTAAGGCGCTCTTCTAGGTGACTTTCATGCTTTTGAGGGGGTGAAGCAGATGAAGAGGGGGGTCGAGTAGTCCCTTTAGTCCCGCCTACAGCGGGGTGCCCCGCTTGAATCACGTCGATGTGCGACGTCAGTAAATGTATAGAAGCTTAATTTCAAAACTCATTATAAAAGTACGAATAGCCCAGCGCGCCGCTAGCCTACTTCGCACATTGCTTCCGCGGCGATCTTTAGGTTCGAACCTCAATACACGTAATTCTTTTTTATCTTATTTTTTAATATAATGTATGTACCTACATTTCAATATCGCATTTTTTTAATATGTTTATATTTTTGTTTTCTTATTTTTTCCTAATAAATTATAGGTTGATTGTTATTGTGGATTGTTTGGTTGTTTGGATTGTTATTTTATAGAAAAGGTTATCGAAATATTATCGAATAGATTCGTCAAACGAATAATAAATAATTCAAAGCAGCCTCATGGACAACCAAGGGCATTAAAGTCGGCAGTAAGAGGTTGACGAATCTCCGACTTGCCGACGACATGGTCCTTTTTGCCCACACAGCCCTGGAACTACAGACTATGCTCCAAAAACTGCACGCGTAGCATGACCGCCGTAGAAACGGGCTATGTCGACGGAAAAATCGACAAAGTGCCACATTGTCATTGTCTATCTGTCATTATGTCGATTATTCCGTAGACAAAACTCGTTTCTACAGTGGTCTTGCTACGCGTGCAATTTTATTTTTTAATAAAGAAGTCAATTTAAAATTTATTGTTCGATTAAATTTAGAATTGACAAAAGCACGTGGCGCCATCTATTGTGATAAGAAAGTTATTGTTGTTTTCCTTCGGATCAGTACTTTTTGTCGGGATGAAAGGTATCCTATGGCCGTTTGTGTACACCTTACAACGTACATGCAGAATTTGAGGACTTTTTTATGTGTATAAATAAAATAGATTTTGGACGATTCTCAGACCTACCCGAAATGCACACAATTTCATACAAATCGGTTCAGCCGTTTCGGAGGAGTATGGTAACTAACACTGTGACACGAGAATTTTATATATAAGATATAAGTATAATATATAAATTTATATTTAAAGAAATATTTATTTATATAAATATATAAAATTAGGCTCAGGATGGAGAAATTAACTTGTAGCGGTTCGATATTAGTTCAATGCTAGCTCAGTGGATAAGACCGTGCGCCTCACATACGAGGAGTTGAAAGAATAATCACAGGAAAGAGACAGACGGAAAGTAGTCGCCGTCAAGAATTGGCAAGTTCCGAAAGACTGGACACAGGTCAGAGTATTTTTGGGTTTTTGCTCCTACTATCGACGGTTCGCAAAGATTTTTGCTGACATTGCGAAACCTCTACACAAACTCACTGAGGAAAAGCGACAATTCTGTTGGGACAAGAGCTGCGACGTCGCATTTCAGGAATTAAAGAAACGTCTGTGCAAAACACCTATTTTTAAACAAACCAAACTGGAAAGAAATCATTGCGTTACTCGACGGGCTACTGCCGTTGTAAAGACATTGCAGCATTTCAGTAAATAAACTCTTTTGCAAAAAAAAAAAACGGGCACCATAGATTTTTTTCTCTATTTCAATGAAGAAGAACAAGAAAGAGGTTTTATTCATTTGACAATGTATTGGCATGTCATTTGAAGCATCCTGGCATGATTCTTTACGTTCCAAATTTAAATTTTGAAATGAGCAAAAGAAAAATATTGATTATTGTAAAATTGCTTTACTAATGGCGCAAATTGCTGAAACGATATTTTTACTGATTACTAAAATTTTAAAACTCTTTGCAAATTAAACAATTTAATTTTTCTTTTTACATTAAATACCAGTTTTTGATATGAGTTAAAAGCGATAAGGGCCGGTAAAATTATAGCCCTACTTGAAGAAGGTCGTTCGCAAACTTACGTGTCTCAGCGGCTAAATGTGAGTCGTTCAACTGTCCACAGGACTTGGCAACGGTATCAAGAGGCCGCTTCGGTCAAAAGAAGATCTGGTTCGGGAAGAAAACGATGCACAGAACCAAGAGACCGCTTTTTGGTGAGTCAGGCGTTGCGGAATCGTAAAGCATCAAGTGTGGACCTGAAGAAGAGCCTTGAAGAAGAGGAGTAGAAGTTAGCTTGTGGACGTTCAGGAGAAGGCTTTGGCAGCCAATATTAGGAGTTACCGCCCGGCTCGGGGTCCTAATTTACTCCATGAGCACCGTGTTGCTCGACTTTAGTTTACTCGAAACTGTGCTTCATGGACTCTGGAGGACTTGAATAAAGTATTGTTTTCTGATGAAGCTAGAATCTCTTTGTGCGGAGAGGACCGACGCCGACGAGTGCTACGAAGACCACGGGAACTCTATGCGGAAGTGTGTTTCGAAGAAATCACTCCTTATGGCTGAAGCTCCGTTTTGTTTTGGGCAACAATTAATTCGACGCAGCGTACGGAGTTAGTTTTCATAGAAAATGGAACATTAAAAGCACACCGGTACATAATGGAATTCCTAATTCCATATGCACAACCTGCATTGACTGTACTTGGGGAAGATTCCATTTTTATGGACGACAATGCTCGCCCTCGTTCTGGCGACGTGGAAGCGTACATGCAAGAAGTTGGGATCCGTCGTTTAGATTGGTCAGATCGAACTCCTGACCTCAATCCAATTGAGCATGTCTGGGATGTTCTAAAGAGACGGGTAAGATGAGTGCAGTGCTGCTCCACAAAACATCAGGGAGCTAAAACGAGTCTGCAGAAGAGTGGGAACGTATTCCTCATAACGTTATTAAAAACATCGTGGAAAGCATACCCAGAAGGATTCAAGTTGTGATTTTGGCAAGAGGAGGTCACACTCGTTATTAGGTTTTTACATTTGTAACTTTATTCAATCAAAAAAAGTAAAAAATCTTCTTGTCTTTATGCCGACCACTTCTTATTGTGTAGCCGTGTACATCGGTTTTAAAGAATTGATCGACTTTAAAAAAAAATATTGCCGAAGTTCACTTCACGCGTATTAATTTACACGATTATAAGTATACAGAGTACGTCAAATAATTAAATTTCATGGCAAGAGAACGATGATAACTCAAATCGTCCTTAGAACGTAATTTCCTTAGGTGCCCGTTTTTTTTTTGCAAAAGAGTGTATTTGCTGGGACGAAAGTTCCAGCTGCGAACTGACCATGCTGCATTGAAGTGGCTATTACAGTTCAAAAATCCGGAGGGACAAGTGTTGACATGGATTGTGATGATGGTGGATTGACCTACTGCAAGAGTTCGACTGCATAACTGAACATCGCACTGGGAGAACTCACGGTAACGCAGACGCCTTGTCAAGAAGACCTTGTCCTGAAGATTTTAAGCACTGTGCCAGGCAAGAGACTAAGGAGGTAGCAACCGTGAGGGTGTTTAGAACGAATCTCAGTGATGAGTGGAAGGAAACCCTACAGTAGGCTCAGCAAAATGACTCAGAGATCAAACCGATCTTCGAGTAGATCAAAGCTGGTGCTCCTAAACCCAAGTGGAGTGATGTGGCAGCGATGAGTTTCATCACGAAGAGTTATTGGGCCCAATGGAACAGCTTGGTTATCCAGGATGGAGTCTTGTGCCGTAAATGGGAAAACGCTCGAGGGGACAGGTGTCATCTACAAATGGTTGTCCCTAAAGCCAAAGTACCGGATGTTCTACGGCTCTACCATGATGGATGTTGAGGAGGACATATGGGGGTAAAAAGGACTACTGAAGATCCGAGAGCGATTTTACTGGATCCACTGTCGAGAAGATGTGGAGGGCTGTTGTCGTAAATGTATCACTTGTGCGGCTGTGAAAAGACCTTAAACACGCAGCAGAGGTGCATTAAAAGTGTACAAAGTTGGAGCCTCCTGGGAATGGTGAGCCATTCTCAGAGAGTGAAAGTGGGAACAAGTACTTAATGGTTGTCATGGATTATTTCACAAAGTGGCCAGAAGTGTTCGCCATTCCTAACCAAGAAGCTACGACTGTCGCAGATAAATTGGTTCAAGAAGTTTGGAGTACCCTTAGAAATTCACAGTGATCAAGGAAGGAATTTTGAATCACAAGTATTTCAGGAGACTTGCCGAATGATGGGTACCCACAAAACAAGAACCACTTCTTACCACCCACAATCTGATGGAATGGTGGGACGCTTTAACCAAACGTTGTAGAGAAATCTGGCAAAAGTCGTAGCAAGCAGGCAAAAGGATTGGGACAAGCACATACAGCCGTTTCTTCTGTCCTACCGTAGTGCAATCCACGAAAGTACGACTGTGACAACAGCATTCGCGAACTTTAGAAGGGAATTACGGTTGCCCGCAGATTCAATCACTGGAACTGCCCCTGATGCACCACGCAGTGTTACAGATTATGCAAATGACTTGCGTAACAAGTTGAACGATGTCTATGAGCATATCAGACAATCCGGCCAACAGATGTCTGAGAAGATGAATACCCGTTATGACCAGAAGACGAACAGGAGAGGTTTCGACGAGAATTCACTGGTGTGGTTGCATAACCCAATGCTTAGCAAAGGGAAGCCTCCGAAATTGCAAGCAAAATGGGATGGACCATACCGAGTCGTGACCAGGATTGTCCAGGGTCAACCAGATCGATTAGCGCGATACTACGGGACTAACGATGCTCGGGACGAGCATGTCTAAGGAGGGGCAGTGTTACGTTGCCTGCTTTACGAGAACATTCTAGGATTATGTTCGAGTCAAGAATGATCCAGTATGTCTAGAAGATTCGAGAATAATCCTAGAATGTTCCACAATGGAAATGTCTAGAAACTTTGAGAAAGTTCTGGACCTTTCTAGAACTTTCTAGAAGGATTGGTTCCACTATAAAGCTATCTGGAAGGTTCAAGAAGGTTGTAGAACTTTCTCGAAGGATGGGTTTCCCCTAAGGAACTACCTAGAGATTCACGGAAGTTGTGGAAGTTTCCCGAACATGAGTCGGCCATATAAATAGGCGACGGGTGCGGAAGTGAGTTAGTCTTGCATTCTAACTCACGCAACGAAGGAGCGGCGCAGGCCAGCTATTCGTTCGCTTACATGGGCGGCGTTACACAGTACATTGCCGCTCAAATTCAAACACTACGGCCCCTAGTCTGGAGCGCGATCGGCTAGCTCTGAGAGCGTCTGCAGACGGGGGCCAGCATCCTTAGCGGTAGGATGCGCCGACAAAGTCACCTCCGTCGCAGGTCGTCATCCGCTGGGCCTCCTCCGGGCAACCGGAGGTCTGACCTGGCAGTGACAGACCGCCGAGGTGGCGTAAAGAAAGCGGCGCTCGCTACGGTAACGTTTCACCGTAGCTAAGCGTGCAGCGTAACCTACCGGACAAAATGACAATTACACACTGGCGAGTCGCGCACTTTACACGCGCTCGCCCCTTCCGAGCCTATACAAGCAACCAAATGAGGTGCCCGTATTTACGGGCACATGTGATGATACCGCGGGGTAAGGGTAGAACCCACATCCCGCCAGCCTCGCCCCTCTACGGGGGCATAGCGATTTCTCGCGAGTGAGTTAGTCTGATTTTGGCTACGGAACAAAGTGATCTAAGTGAACTACTAATGCGATATATAAGTGATTAGTGATCAGTTGTGTACTTGTGATTGAGTTATAAGTGTTGTTTAGTGTTAAATAAAGATTTTAGTGTTTAAATGGTAGTGTGATAATTTATCCTATACCCTGCTTGTAACAGTATGTAAGAAAATACATATTTATAAATAAAAACATTTAAAAATAGTAGCATACCGGCATCGGGAACCGTGCCCGAACTACCGATGGTCAGGGTTTTTCAAAGAGGAACCTCCTAACAATACGCGCCTTGTCCAGAATTACTGCTTTCTGAATCAAGCCCTTGATCCAGCTGCGAAACGAAAGACTCCTCAGATGTTGGTCGAGGTTTCTAAGCCAGTTAGCAGTACGCGGCCCTTCCTATCACGAAACTTGTTTCCGCCTGACAAAAGACTGCTTAGCATCTTATTCAGGCGGCCAAAGGAGCGTTCCCTCAACGATTGTTTCATGTCAGCAGTATTATGACTGATGCCTAATGCTTCTGACATTCCCAAATACCTGTAGGTTTCTGTTGAGAAGAGGAATCGGATCGGAGATTCTGGAATCCCGTGGATTACATAATCTCGCTTCACATGCATGACTGCGCATTTGTCAACAAGTTTCTGTAACCATCAGTAGCTTCATCAGTTGCAAATTGTTGGGGGCAAAGAGTTTCATATCAATCATTTACACGGTTGGAAGGCAATGTATGACCACCTCTCCTCAACCGAAAGCCCAGACCTGAACCCCTCAGTAGCATACTAAGAGGGTTTAAGGCTAGGCAAAACCACAGGGTCCCCCTACAATAAACTTTAAAAGGTCTAAAGATAGCCACTCAGAAACTGTATCATTAATGGCTTTTAAGTGTCTTCGCAGTCAAAAAGATTTTCCGAATTATACATAGAGCTGAGCTAGTGTTTGTGAGGGAATCCCCAAAAAAGACAGCTGTGCTAGCTACATATTATTATTTTTCTTAATGTTTGTATTTTGTTCTTGAAGTTGTGAGGCCCTCCTCTGCCCTCCCCCCGCCCCTTTCTGCTCTCCCCCCCCCCTTTCTGCTAGGTTACTGGACAGACGGGTGCGTGGATAGACGAATGAAAGGGTGGACATACGGACGGGGCGGATGGAGATATGCATGAAGAGGTGAACAAACAGTAAGAATACACTAAATTAAAATAATCTAAGTCTAAATAAATTTTATTTCTTTTGATGATATTAGCAAAATCTAAATATATAAATTCTACACGACACAATTCTTCACAATGTTGTCTTCTAACATGAGACGTTTTCATATATGGTATCTCTCGCGCTTTTTAGTTGACTTATTTACATAAGATAAATCACTTTTATTTTGTTTATGGTTCCTCTACATTTTATTCTTGACAATTTACAAAATAGATGAAGTTGGCGCTTACGAAATTTTTCGATATTTTTATCATTGGTGTCATTATTGTAGTTTTAAGGGTCGCTGATAACGAAGATTTGGTAAAAAAAAAACTTTAAGATGGCGCGGATGAAATTTTCAGTTTTTTCGTCATGGGGGTTATTTTCTTGGTTTTTGGGATCGCTGAAAACGGGAATGACGAATAAACAAAATTACATTATTTAATTTTTCGGATTCCCTTTGCAGAACTTTGACCCTTCGCCACTGAGGTTCCCCACCCACAATTTTGACTCTTCGCCACTGATGTTCACTGATTTTTTATTTACACATTTTATGACTAAAATCGAACAAAAATTTACACGAACGAAAAACTAATCATAAAATAAAATATAATAAACAGCTTTCAACAACAAACAGGTCGAAATTTAATTGAAAAAATTTGAGCGGCGAGCGGAAAAAAAGTGACATACGTCCATCTAGCAGCGCGCCTCAGCGGTCACTGTCACTCTGCGTAGAAATAAAAGAGATGCGACAAGACGCCGCGAATGGCGTGATGTTTCGTTCGACTTGTTCGAATAATTATCATTAAAAACATGAATCCTTACAAATATAGTAAATAAAACGAAAAAAAAAACCGACAGTTCCCTTTATTACTTTATATTACATCACTGTTATTAATTTAGTCAAGATTAGTTGAGCAGTAATACAGTTACACTTGCTTGAAAATCAGAACTTCTCGATTTTTTTTTATCGGGTTTTTTTTCCAAAAACGTGTTTTGGGCCCGAAGGTTCCCTCATAAATATAGTCAAGAGTAACATATAATTTTTTTGTTGCTCTAAAATGTATACATTTGGCTAAAAAACTGTTCAAAGTTGCCTGTTTTAACGAGGTACAGCGTCTTAAGGTGAACTTAAAATATAACGTTTTTGTTTTTGTTGCTAAGGTTATCTATCTATACCAATATTATAAACCTGAAGAATTTGTTTGTTTGCTTGAACGTGCTAATCTCAGGAACTGCTGGTCCGATTTGAAGTATTTTTTCACTGTTAGGTAGCCCATTAATGAGGAAGGCTATAGGCTATATATCATCACGCTATGACCAATAGGAGCGGAACAGCAATTAATAATGTTGCGAAAACGGGGAAAATGTGACACAGACGAAATTGCGCGGGACAGCTAGTTGAAAATATAAGTATATTCAACGTAAAATGGCAACAAAAAAATTAAGAACATACAACTGAGTGAGCTCTTATAGAAAAAAAAGCAAGACTATAGAGTTTTGTTACTAGATTTTACTGTCCCGCGGTACTTTGCCATACTTCTCTTAATTTAATTAACAAATTTGCGAGGATGTCTAGTAACTGGCTCCAAGGGGAATCATTTCATTGCTATTAGCGTATACGAGTAGGTAAGTATATAGTAGGTAAATGCGTTCATTAGTCACCAAGGACATGAATTTACGACATTAGTTGTATTACCTCTACCTGACATATCGTTCGTGCATTAGTTTACATCGTAAGTACTAAAGTTATTAAGCAAAGTCCAAAGCCATTAATTTCACAACACTGTTAAAGCTTGTGTAAATATGAAAAGTTTGTGCTAACCCAAATTATGTACCGGGTTCTGGAACGCGTTTCGCGATTTGAAAAGGTCAGGAAAAGCTTTTGGTACAATACTAGTTTAAAGGTCACAGCTCATTAGCATAGATCGGAGTAGGTAGATTTATTTTTGGTACTTGTATCATAAATGCACACAGAAAGAATAATATGGATAAGCCATTTTTCCGGAAAGTAATTCCGGTATAACCGGATTCAATTAAATATTGTTAATGTTGGTAGTGATACTATATTACTACTCAATTCAAAATGACGGTATCAAGGAAGCTATCAAAACTAAATTAATTTATTATTTATCTGTTGAATAATAAAAACAATCGAATTCCGATCGAAGCATTAATACTTAATTCTTTTTATTTTTAGCCTTTTTATGGCCACAACTTTTTATAAATTGTTGCACTTAAATTTCAATCAAATCAACCAATTCCGAAGGAATGTCCATATTAATATTAGGTCTTTACCTATGAAATTGCCGTTTTGTTTGAAAAAAGTTAAAGTATTTTTTTTTCGAACTTATTACTTATTATTATGAGACAACAAACTCTTCAAAGGCGTTTTGTACTGCCTCTCGGGAATTGAATTTTTTTCCCGCTAAAAAGTTGTCCAAATTTTGGAAAAAGTAATAGTCAGAAGGCGCAAGATCTGGTGAGTATGGCGGATGAGGGAGAGCTTCCAAACCCAACTCATGCAGCTTAGAGACGGTCTGTTGTGCAGTATGGGGCCGCGCGTTGTCGTGAAGTAGCAGTGGAGACGACCGATTGACCAAAGCTGGTTGCAGACGTGCGAGTTTCGCCATCATTGTGGTCAGTTCTTCAATGTACACATCTGCAGTAATGCTCTCGCCGTTTTGTAAAAAGCTATGATGAATCACACCAGCACTAGACCACCAAACTGTGACCATCACCTTTTTAAGGGTCATTTTTCGTTTTGCACATTGCTTTGGTACCGAACCAGGATCTAACCAACTTGCTGAGCGCTTTTGATTGTCAAAAAGAATCCATTTTTCGTCGCACGTAACAATTCGGTTCAAAATTCCTTCATTTCTGTGCCTGTTAAGCAGCGCAAGGCAAGTCTCGACGCGTACGTTGCGCTGGCGATCGTTAAGTTCGTGGGGCACCCATCTATCAAGCTTTTTTATCTTGCCAATCTGTCGCAAATGAACCAATATTGTTTTAATGCTAACATCAAAAGCTGCTGCCAGCTCAGCTGTAGATTTTTCATCAGCTTCAACAATCACCTTTAATTCATCATTGTTGACCAAAGTTTCCGGACGACCACGAGGTTCATTTTTCAAGTCAAAATTCCCAGAACGGAACCGAGCAAACCAATAACGGGTTGTGCGTTCGTTTGTACAGTTCTCTCCGTAAACGTCGTTGATGTTACGGGTCGTTTGTGCCGCGTTGGTGCCACGACGGAACTCATATTCCATAATTACACGAAATTTCAAAGTACCCATTATGAGGAAAAATGTTGAAATGTAATGAAAATACAACGCTAATCAATAAACAAAAGACTGATTTTGTAAATAGAATGTCATATTTTTAAAACAAAATTAATTTGAATTTAGAACTCATAGCCAATCAAAACTTTTTTTTGTTTGAAAAAGTAAAGACCTATTATATACCTTTCGGATCAATGACCCCAATTCAATCTACCTACTCCGATCTATGCTCATTAGAGCCACCCGGCACCCACTCCGCACCGCCTCGTTGCACAGCGTCCACTCGTTGTCGACAGGTGGTCCACGGGTGGACGCCGCGTTATCACCAATAAACGTCGCGCGGTCAACCAGTGGACCTTGCTTCGTCAACCAGTGGACCCCAACGAGAGAACGCGTTAGGCTGGGAATGGAGGGAAGGTGGCGCATCGCTAAGTATCGTCCTCGCGTGAATCATTCGCGGGCAGCGCGCGGTCCACTCGAACCCGCGCGTTGGCAATGCGCAATCAACGCATGGCAAGCATGCGCGCAGTGAGATGAAACCGAGTTGTCCGCGAGTGGAGGGCTTACGACCGAGGCGATTCTGTGACACTACGGAATGGATGTAATGAGCGCATACCCATACAAGTCCATCTAGCCGCAGGAGGCGAGGCGGTGCGGAGTGGGTACCGGTGGCTCTAATGAGCTATGACCTTGACAATCTTGAAACAATTGGTTACAAAAAAAAAACTACGATGTAAAATACTGTTTTTGTATGATTCAATAGACGTATATCTCAAAGTGGGTTTAATGAAACCCAATTTAATAACAACGTATCAATAAATTGTGTAGCAAACGCATTAAACACTCTCTTAAAGCATTTACTCATTCTTAATGATCCTTAGGTGCTAAGAAACAAATCGATCTGGTCCTAGATAGTCAGCTGTTTAAATTAGAACTCTCGTTTACAACGACAAGGCATTGATTTAGTGGATCAGTAGCCCCGAAGCCACTCGATCAACGAAGTGTTAAGATGAAAAATTCGCTTTATTTATAACTCTACGTAAAATATATTTTGGTGACAAAGACGGATGGTGTTTTGATACTAAGGGTTACTGATTCTCTTCTATAAGGAGAATCTATGACTATTCATTTTTATATACAGGGTGTAAACTGATCCTTAATGAAACCGTCAACCAAACATTCTGTTCATCGAACTAAATATCACTGCGCAAAAACTAGTGCTGGGTTATGACATTTTTTTTTAAGGTAGCGCTCATGTGACGCACTCAAAACATTTAGCTGAATAAATGCATTAAATATTACCAGAACCATGTGCCGTATTTAAATTGTAAGTAAAGGATAACCATTGAAATTTGTATTTGTCCAGTACAAAAAACGATCATAATGACGGGAAGAACACTGGTTTGTTGACAGGATGTTTAACATCCTTCATTTGCCTTGGATAGTTATATATCTATACAAATACATGAAAAACAGCTGTTCCATACATTTTGAACGTGTACGATTAGGTATTGCATTTTTGTAGGAAACAGCAGATATTTTTTTAATAACCGTAGAAATAAATCTATGTGGGGGACATATAGAAATATTACTACGGTGACCTACATGGTCAAAATGTATGGACAAACTGTTTTTTTTTTAAATTACCGATGAAAAATTTCTATGTGGGGTTCAGAATGATGACTACATGATACGCGTTTTCGTTTCGGTGTTCCTTACACCCCGTATACGGTATTATAACTTAAATCATTGTTTGTCTGTCTCTTTATTCTATATATTATCTTTCCGAAACGGCTGCATTGCTATTACTAGCACTAGCTGTCCCGCGCAACTTCGTCTGTGTCACATTTTCCCCGATTTTGAAACATTTTTCATTGCTGCTCCGCTCCTGTTTGTCATAGCGTGATAATATATAGCCTTTACCCTTCCTCAATAAATGGGCTATCTAACACTGAAATAATTTTTCAAATCGAATCAGTATTTCCTGGGATTAGCGCGTTCAAGCAAACAAACAAACAAACTCTTCAGCTTTATAATATTAGTATAGATATTGATGTAATGAGGAGAAACACGGGGTTTTAGAAACAACAGTTTTGCACTGCATGACTGCATAACGTTTTATCGCCTTCAAATATTCGCGATTGTAACAAAGTAAGACGTAACCACGTTTAATTATAATGATATTGGTATATTATATGTGTACTTCTACCAAATCTTTTGAAAACAAAAAAAAAGTTGTAGGCGAAAGCTACTTTTGTTTTAGAAAAAACATTAGGGTTCCGTTCAAAAAAATTGAAACCCTAGAAATTAGTAACAAAATCCGATTCAAGAAGTTTTCTTATATAATGATTTCACGCGAACAAAATTCGCGGGCACCAGCTAGTATAATATAAAAATAGAGAGTCATGGTCATATATTTTTTTACTATTTAGTTTAGTTAGTTTGTCTGGCAGTTTGAGTACTTAATGTGGCCTACCCAAATGACCTTTCTTTGGTATTGTTTGTCGTATCGTTGAGCTCCTTGGTTAATGAGTCGAGCCACACGATCACTGACAAATGCTTGCACTGACTGGACAGGTGAACAATGTCTGGACTTTAAAAGAGACAATGACCTCTCAGTTTGTTTCGGCTGTTTCTTCTCAGAGTAGTCAGGTAGGAAACACCGGCCTCGTCTAGTCTTTAAAAAAAGACGACGTCTAAAAGTGTTTGTAAAAACCTATTTGCAAAAATAAACATTTCATTTACATAAAGTTCCCAGTTTTCTTTTATCCCGAAATAGTATCGTAACTAGTTCTAACTCATCTTTCGAATTCAAACTCAGAAACTTTCTCTAGAACTAACATTAGCTGTCGTACAAAATGGCAAATATTTTTCAAAAGATGATATGTGCTTGGAGACAGTTGTTTCCTATCGTCCTAAACCTTTGAAGTCGCAATTTCGGAACTAGGAAACTAATAGGTATTATTAAAATCAAGTGTTACAGTTACAGTTCCGAGTGATACAGGGTTAGAGGAATATGTGCCTTATTGAGTTCAAAATTTGGTAAATATATACAACATATTTAGAAGGTGAAAGGGACATCAACGCTAAAACGGTTACCACGTCTGCATGTAGATTTATCATCTTAACTTAGGAGATATTTTATTGTAGTTAAGAGTGATGTAGAGTCTCATGGCTACGGCTGAGTGATTAAGTATGTTGACGGAGTATGAATTAATGATAAATAAAAGGTCTATGCACTCCATGGATTGCCATGGACTAATAAACCAAGCAAAAATAGGTAAAAGTTAAAATGAATTAAGCAAACATAATAGGCTTTTTATTCTTTTTAAAGTTATCAATAGAATCCAGATATAAAGGAAATTCATTTTTGGGTTCGGGTGGCTATATATCTTAGGTTAAAACAACTGAAAACTGTGCTATTTTCGATTCGTCTATTTCAGTCGATACTGTTTCGAACATGCTTGTAGGTAACTCGTGTTGAAACGTGTTTCTGTAATAAAAATACCAACTGATTTTAATTAAAGCTGTTAGATAATTGTGTTGTGGATATTCATGATGTACTTACTTTGGTTGTGTTATTGTTTTCATAAAAGTTCATTGGTATCCCAGTATCTAATATGCTTTTTTCTTGTTGCAGGAACCATCGCTCTCTATAACTTCGACAGCTTAGGACCTAGACATAAGTAGCGAATAGTGAGTTGTAATTATAACAATCTTAAGCAGTAGTCACACTTTACTAGTTATGTAGATATTTTAAGCCAAAGCTAGTAAATAAGGTAATGTAACTTTGTACTTTAATCAATGAATTTGTATTTTAGTTTTTGCGCCTAATGAGCCGTGACGCAAAAACTACTTCAAATTGTAACATTTAAAACTGTAAATATATTTACAACATTATTTTTTTAATGATTACGATCTTAGCATGGATTAATGTAGTTTTACTTAGGGTCCAATGATTATTCATAATTTTTAATAAAAATGTAAATAAGTACTTTATTAGTTTTGTGAACTTTTGCATTTATATCGAGTTTCTCTTAAAAACAATTTGTGTTGTTTATGAATATTATAACGAATTTATATAATTGTCAAATTGCATTTTTATAACTAATGTTATGATCTAAGATTTTACTTTTGATGTATGTATGCTGATCTGCTCTTATCGAACATTTTAGTCTAATGTACCTAACAGCTTAGTCACCAAAGCATGTACCAAAATTATAAATAAGGTATAGGTAATACCTACGTGTTCATTGTTGCACCATTACTGTCATATTAAACCTATTAATTTCTATTAACTTTAAAATGGTCGTTTTATTATCCTGAACTAATCAAGATTCGTAGAGAAAAAGGAGCATGGACGGGGCATAAAACAGGTCTAGGAAAATATTCGTGGGGCTGTAAAATATCGCGCTATTTCGTTAAAACTAAAAGTGTGGATGTTCGTCGCGCATCGATCAATCACTGACTATCGCTGGATTACCACACGTCGCACAATCCCTGTTACAAACCTATCTACAAGCTCCAGCCAATCACGATGCAAAAAGTGAGTTTGCAAAATAAAGCTGAAATAAAATATAAAACTTTTTCACAGTAATTTGGGAATCAAATAGATAGATAGAATATTATTATTATGTGTACATACGAATTTCAATTTACATAAAAGGATACATTTTACATCGACAAAATGGGCGGTCTTATTGCTAAAAGCAATCTTTTCAAGACAACCTTTGGATGGATTAGAGGAAGAGGGAGAAACAATACTGCGGGTAGTTTGTGGTCCGCGCGCCTCAAGGAGATGCCAGCAGATCGGAAGGGGTCCGAGAGGGCCGATGCCTGCCAACTAACTAGAACACAAAGGGCTAAGAAGTAACATGGATGGGTTTAAGTCAGTACACGTCTGACACTCCCTTCTAATCCGCCCAGAGCAGGAGGGATCATTTGATGATTTCCCATTCGTAAAAAAAGGTAGTTTGTGGTGTACTACTTACATAACAATATACATACATTCATAAATCAGCTGAAATATCTGCGAATTAACAGTAATTTACGGTATAGTTAATTAAGTATCCAAAATACTCGGATAATATCGAACTCGGATATTATCAAGTACCTATTAACAAAATATAGTTTAATTCTGTGAATAAAGTACACAATATGAACTGAATAATGTAAAATGTACCTATTCGTATATCTATCTACTTTATGTATCGAATCCCCTCACTCACGTCTAATATTACAAGTTAATCATCATTTTTCATCATTCATTTCAGCGCAAAAGACGTCCACTGCTGGACATAGGCCTCCCCCAAGTGTCGCCAAATTGACATTTTGGGGGGTTTTGCCATAATCGCCACGCTTGGCAGGCGGGTTGGCGATCGCAGTAGGGTTGTTACAAAAGCACAGAGAACGCTGCTGCCCATTCTCTGGCAAGTCCCTTAGTCGCCTCTTACGACACCCACGGGAAGATATGGGATGGTGCTATTCTTTACGTCCGACACCATACAGAGCTTTACGTCCGACACCATACAGAGCAAGTTAATCAGTTGTAATGAAATTTAGTTTAGCCTTCGTCCAATAATTACATCAAAATGCTTAAACGTATACTTTTCGTATTTGAACCATTAGCATGAGCAATGACATGAGCTAATGGAAATTTCGCGTGAAAAGCTAATAACTTCATACCCTAATTTCTCTGAATGTTTACGTAAATGTAACGTGTTTGAGTAACACACGTTTTACCGTTGAGTAATTTTTCAATACGCACTGATTGTTTGTTTGTGGGAGATCGTGTGCAAGGAAAACTAATCCGTTAGTAGGTATGTGCAGTTATTTACGAGGTGCTTTAGTTCAAGACAAAGGAGCGTACCCACTGTCCGCTGCTCTGTTGTGTGCCGGTTACCAATAGAATGCCTGAGAGCGATCGAGTGATTTAACTCACTCACTTTGATCACAGTTTCCGTTTACCGCTCAAGGCATCAAGGGCTCGAATGTTCAAAGTTGACTGACGGTTTAGTTATTCGCAAGGTTCTGGCTTGATTTGGTTTCGACTGTGACTTTTCCCGTATTATTAAGAAAGATGGCATTTTAATTTCAGTTTCAATCGTTACCTTCATTTTTCACAAGTTTTTGACGTGGATTGTCGAGATATTCCGACTAGAATTATGACGGTTTAATTAATTGGCCTTCTGGTATTCGCGGTGTCAACGACCCAATTTCAAAGAACAGATTAAATCTCACGAAGGTGTTGGTACTGTAGGCGAATGATGAATTTATGATATAAAGTTATATTTAGGGTATTTTCATGAATACCAATTATTTGTAGCCATTATTCGGCGAATATGCATCATTTTCAGGTCATAAATATGTAGTTTTTTTCTTTACCTTCAGAGACAAGTTAATGACATGATTCGAAATAGTATACGATGACGTCACAGGTTGTTGCGTTTATTTTAAAATAAAATAATTGTGTAAACAGAGATAGAGGAGCAATAACATGGGCTCAAATAAAATAATGAAAAAGGTTTGAGCAAATAAACCCAATAGTATGACGGGAACGGTCGTTTCGTTTATCTTAGTTAAGTAATCATAATTCAAGTTGTTGTCTATTGAGTAATCAGTACAAAGCTTTCAGGAATTTTGAATTGATGTCTAGAACATTTTCATTAAAATGTCAAGCTTGTGTAGGAGCCCCAGGCTTAATCGTGCTTTATTAGATAAAACTAGATCGGTCGTTCCATCTGATACTAAAGGAAAGAGTAAATATTTAACGTTGGAAGCGTATTGCTTCACTGGGTTAGTAGTTCAAAATAAACAGTGATCACCCACATACTGTGTACTCACCTACACAAATTAAAGTACGGAAATGAATCGACTTTTTTGATGTAAACTAGTCGTAAATAGGCCTAGATAGAGGAGAAGTAGGCTATTTATTTATTTATTTATTTATTTAACACTTCAAGTACAATGTACAGTGGCGGACTTAATGCCATAGGCATTTTCTACCAGTCAACCTTTGGGCGATGCAGAGACAAACAGTGGTAGGTGTCTATCGCCCAAAGGTTGGCTATTGGCTATTGTCCTGCAGTGGGGTATCGGGAAAAATAAAAGCATAGGAGCATCACTAAGTACTTTTGTAAGTAGTTACAAGGGTGCTTACTATACGTAGTTCTTACTATACGAGTTCTTAGAAGAAAACCTACAGTGTCTGCGGGGAAATACAATGAAGGTACTTGAATATTATTAAAATTTCAGAGGGCATACGTAAGTAGTGAATCTCCTAGGTGGACAGATTTATTTTTTATCAGAATAACACTTAACCTATGAGGACTACTTAGGGTTTAGCGCTACTAAAGATAAGACGTATGTAGTTTAACGGAAAGGATTCAACCCGAACCCATATAGAACACAGTGTGGGTTGAGTCTATCCTCCCTTTTAACTCTTTCCAATTGAGGATTGACGGGAAAAGGTACCTACAACGCAGGAGACACTACTTTTTTTTCGCTGAAACCAATTCCGTTTTCCATACTGGAACCCAGTGTAAAAATCCTGAACATTTTCTAACTTTCAACAAAACTTACGGCTTACATTACAACATTCATTTGGTAGAGTGGTGACTGGCAAATGGTGACATCTATATATAATACTAGCTGTCCGGCGCAACTTCGTTTACGTCACATTATCCCGGTTTTCGCAACATTTTTCATTGCTGCCACTCCTATTGGTTGTAGCGTTATGATATATAACGTATAGCCTTCCGCGATAAATGGGCTATCTAACACTGAATGATTTTTTCAAATCGGACCAGTAGTTTCGGAGCCTATTCAATGCAAATAAACAAACAAACAATCAAATCTTTCCTCTTTATAAAATTAGTTTAGATTTAAAATTCTTAAATTCTTCTTTATTTTTAAACGTAGAAGCATGAAATTTAATTTTATTATGTATGACCGGGGCATTTGAGCTACGGCATCATAGCTCGGAAGACATGTGTAATTCTGGTTTAACGCATATAAGTCACTAAAAACCTAAAATAAAAACCGTTTTATCCTTTTTAGGGTTCCGTGGTCAACAAGGAACCCTTATAGTTTCGCCATGTCCGTCTGTCTGTCCGCGGTTTAGCTCAAAAACTTTTGGTACTAGAAAGTTATAATTTGGTATGAGTATACAAATTAATGACGCAATTGCATAAGGTTTTGTTTGGTATTATGGCGTGTGAGCTCATTGATGGCCTTTATGAGGTTTTGAGTTCGTGTGGCTATGGTTTATGTTATCATGGTGAATTTGGCATTACCTAAATAAGTATTAAGAAGCAATTCATGTCTCATTAGCATTTGATCAACTTAACTCTTTCATCTAGCAAACGAATGAAAAAAAAAAAGGAAGTTAACTGCTATGATATCTAACATTTTGATGCTCACTCTTGGTTTATGATGTGCAGGTTCTGATGATGAAGAGAATGAATCAGATCAACAGCCGAGCACCTCGTCGGCGACACACAGAAATGCCGAGTCGGAGGTAGCTCCCGCTGACGACGCTCCGGTGGTTGCCGAGGTCTGCGAGGACGCCGGCACGTCAGGAGAGGCCGTGTTAGCTGCGTCACCAACCTATACCCCACCAGAAAGCCCGGACCATATCACCGAGCCTATATAAGTCAACGCGTAGCGTGGCCAAGGGCTCATTCCCTTATTCGGCGGCGCGCACTTTTAACTATACCCCTTGATTCATTTCATTTCTTTTCCTAAAAGAAGTTTAAAGGAAGACTATCACACTTAAGTGGGCTTTACAAGTTTACGAGTAATAGTCGACCAATTGTATTTGACTCGTTAATTTCGAACAACTCCATACAAATGTCGATATTGTTTAATTGTTTTTGTGACGAGTGAGTAGTGTAGCTCTGTGTCCTGTATTTAAATTCCAAACACCGGCTAAGACAAGTCTTATCCAAATCTCAAAAAAAAAAATTAAAACTTTCCGTGCACAATTGGCGGATCAGGTGAGGATTTGTATTGGAAGTCAAATTAGGTAGGTAGTCATGTTTGGCTTTTAGTTAGAGCATGGTACGAATCTCTCAGTCAGCGAATACGACCTGCACTTGGCTGTTATAAAAACTACGGAACCCTACACTGTGCGTGGTCCGACACGCATTTGACCGGTTTTTCTAACTAGAATGATTTCTCTGGTTTCTTAATTTGAAAATCACAGACTTTTAAACCACTATTTATCCTATTCTTACACTTATGCGCGAGCGATACCGCGGGCAACAACTACACACATCAAAAGTGTCTAGGGATCAACATATATTTTTGCAATAACTTTTCTCCTGATTGATATTAATTAAAATTTTCTTTAAGGATTCATCAAATAAAGTGTTTTCGTTTGTCACAGTAACGATAAACCAAGTCACCTTTGCATTAATAAAGAAATTTGCCATTTTCTAA
The DNA here is from genome assembly GCA_949152445.1 of Cerastis rubricosa. Taxonomy (NCBI): domain Eukaryota; kingdom Metazoa; phylum Arthropoda; class Insecta; order Lepidoptera; family Noctuidae; genus Cerastis; species Cerastis rubricosa. The sequence goes on from OX424533.1 coordinate 12,995,899, forward strand.
TAAAGGGATTTTTGACATTTGAACCACTAACATTAAAGTTCGAAAAAAAGACTGAAATAACAGTTTTCTTTAAAATTTTATTGGGTAACTTAAACAATTAATAATCCGTGTTTCTACCGCGAACACTAACAACACAAGAACATCGGTTTGGCATACTCAAAATGAGTTCATCCAAATCACGCTGTGGAATGGCCGCCCATGTTCGTTGCAACAACAAAAAAAGGTCTTCTTGCGACTGGATACCCTCCATATTCGGCAGAGCTCTTCTCTGTAGCATATCCCATGCATGCTCAATCGGGTTCAAGTCTGGCGACTGAGCAGGCCAGGGCAGGACATTGATGTTAGCTGCGGCGAGAGTCTGTCTTACAACTCTTGCGGTGTGCGGTCGTGCATTATCATGCATTAACTGAAATAAGGGACCGATTTGCACTTGTAGAGGAACGATGACGTCTGATACAATCGTCTCAGCATAAATTTGAGCGTTGAGGTTGCCTCTGATCCAAATCAATTCAGTTCTTCCGCCGATCCAAATACCCGCCCATACCATGATGGTTCCACCACTATAAGGATGGACTTCCTGGCAGGATTTTAATCGCTGTTGGCGTCCAGGGGTTCTCCAGTGTCGTATACGTCTTGTATCCGGTCTCATACCAAAACGAGACTCATCAGAAAAGCACACGAAACGCCATTGTTCTTCTGCCCAATTTCTGTGTTCAAGAGCCCATTGATATCGAATCCTACGATTGTGCATTGCTATAGGTGGTACCCGTAGCGGTCTTCGGGAATGAAGGTTCACTTCATGCAAGCGGTTTCTGACTGTTTGGTCGCTAATTAAGTTCCCTGAAGAGTGATGAAGCCTCACGGCTAACATCATGGCGGTTATTGTTGGAGCTCTTCGAGTTAAGATTTGAATGTATCGGTCTTGTCTCCGTGTGGTGCAGCGATACCGTCCTCCATGGCGCTCAGCCACGGTACCAGTGCTTCGGTAACGTGTCCAAAGTCGACTGATAACACTCTGACTTGTATTCAGAGCTAAAGCCACAGTACGTTGCCGGGAACCAGCTTCTATCATTCCCACGGCTCTGAGCATTTCTTCCCTGCTTAAATGACGTCGCCGCTCCATAATAACGTTGGTTTTAATCAGTAGTAGGGAAACAGTAGCACTAATAATGTCTTCAATGCGTTGTATGTTTTTATAGGGAAAATATTGACAGCTGATTTTCATCTTTTACTCGAATTTGATTCACAGTTCCTGATTCAAATTATGAAATGCACCAAAAAGGATCCATATAAATTTATAAAATCATAAATTTATTACAAAGCCACATCTCAATCTCAAGAAATCCGCATAAAAATGCTTGATCCCTAGACACTTTTGATGTGTGTATTATCTAAAACATTTCGATATTTTTGCGGGGGTAACGCATACGTGGGCAATTGCCGAACTCCACGCGGGCGAAACTGCAGGCAGAAGCTAGTGTTTTTATATTGTATCATAGAACAAGTTACTGTTTTAATCTCTCATCTTGTCTCGTCTTGTTCAGCCATAGAAAAAGTTACTGTTTTAATCTCTCCCGCAACCCTCCGCCGTACATGTGTCATTTATGATTGAAATTTTGTATCTGTGTTGTTATAGCACGCCAGCTATGAATGGAACGCTAATCATATATTCTCTATTATGATTGGTATACAAACAGAATATTAGGTTCAAAGTCTCCATGCTCATCGGTCTATATTCGGAATCAGATGTAATATGCGATTTTAAAAACCGAAACCTGATATAAGTACAAAATCGCACCACTTATAAATAAAAAAATAAAAGATAGTCCGGGTAAGCAAAAGCCAACCTCATTGGTAGGCCTGTGGGATGACATACATAAAACAAAAAAAAAGTATTGCGTAAATAAAATATCGCATGAGTTATTGGTCTGGTTTAAACAAATGCTAATAATATAATAACTGAATGTAGCCAGTGACCGCACCTTTGGCATATTTTATCCTTAATTAAATTCGCTTGTTAAAAGAGTCAGCGAATAAGTATTAAGAATGGAGTTTCCATAAAAATATTCATGTGTAATTTGAGAACCTGAAAACTCGGTTTTGGTAACCATCATTATTAGAACACCGCAGTTTGGCATTATTTACAAAAAACATGCGTTTTATTTTAAATTTAGAATGACCACGGAATTGGAACTCAGAGACCAAGCTTTATAATTATAATCACGCTACTAGGTATGGGATACATGACATGACATGAATATTTGTTAGTGGCAGTGATAAGATTTAGGCCCGGACTCCTTCAAAGCGGAAACGGCCGGCGAAATAGTATCTACCTATGCAGCTTTGTCACTTTTTACAAAAATACTTCCAAACAATTTTGTTGAAAATGCGATAAACAGTAAGTTCGACTTTTTTACTAGTCCCCGACGAACAAACAGGAAAAAATATCAACATACATAGTGTATGTAAATAGTTTTGAACATGTGACATCTGCTAGGGAGCGCGGGACACCAGAGTTACCGCAAGACTCAGCGATTCAAAGAGGTTTACTCAGTGACTGAGTTGCTTTACATATTGTATAAGATTAGACCAGGCTAGACTTGACTTCTTTACCATCTTTCTAGAGATACATTGTATTTATTTTACCATTTATTTTGTAATACGAAATGGGCAGTTTTATTTTTTTTCCTATTAATACCTATTGCAGCTTGTTTGACTGATTCTGGATGTGGACTTCTTTTTCTGAAATGTTGTCTACATCGATCACAGACTATACAGGGTGTAACGGAAGGGGTATATACATACGTAAGGGTGTGCTACAGACCATCAAACTGAACATGTTTCTCCACAAACAAAAATCGTAAAAACGAAAAAATTATCTGCTGCCCCATACAAAATTGCAATACCTATTCGACCCAAATATATGGGGCAGCTGATATTTTTTTCGCTATGATGATGCTTTTTTGTGGAGGAACATGTTCAGTTTGATGGTCTGTAGCACACCGATAAGTATGTTTATACCCTTTCCGTTACACCCTGTATATAGCTTTTTCAACCAAATACATTTTGGAACTTTGACAAACTTTTTTTAATTCAATTATTACATTGCCCCACACTAGGACCTCCTGTATCGTGGGTGCGTTTACTAACATTTAAACTCACATGCACAAACAGTCAGATTCAGACCGTGAATCGTAGTAGAACTACTTATAGCAAAAATATAAACTCATGCCAGAACGGGTCCAACGAATTGCTCGCTACATTTATTAAAAAAATGGATATTACCCCTATTTAACATAATTATATTGCACACTATAATAACATAATTATAACCGGTGATTTAAACATAAACATCAGTGATCAGTGTGTTGACTCAACCAAAGATAGCTACCTAAACCTATTAGCTTCACATGGTCTACTACCAGCACACACTCTCCCCACTCGGCTTCAAGCTTGCCTTGATCACTTTATCTTAAAAACTACCCTACCAGTGACAACGTATGTAGCCCACTCTGCACTGACTGATCATGACACTACCTTATTGTTCTTAATCAAAAAATTGCCCAATATTACTGTTAAAAAAACTTCTGTCCGAATCAATCACGACCTACTAGATGCTGCAGTTAAGCAAATTGACTTTGAACCAGTATATTGTACTGAAAATCCTCACTTAGCTGCAGAGCAGTTGGTCAGCCTTATAACGCAGGTGATCGATACTAATTCGAAAATTGTTAAAGTATCTAATCGGAAAAAAGTTTTAAAGCCTTGGATAACTCCGGGCCTCCTTCGATGTATTAGACACAGAGACAACCTACACAAAAAAACTAAAAAGTCACCCAACAACGTAATTTTAAAAACAACTTTTACTAGATACAGAAATTTTTGCAACAAGCTATTGAGGAAAACTAAACAAGCATTTGAGAAAAAAGAAATTGTCAGCGCAGGCAATAATAGTAAAAAAATCTGGGCAGCCATTAACACAATATCCAATCGAACGCGTAAAAAAGACAGCTCTTCTCATTTATTGAATATGTCAACTACGCCACTTCAATCTGTTAACTTGGCCAACAAATTCTTTGCAGAAACGGGTAAAAATCTAGCAGAACAAATAGTTTCTAGATCAACTCTTGAATCACCCCAGGCAGTGAACAGCAGTTTTTCACATTCTATGTCCCTATTACCTACGGATGAATCTGAAGTCGCTAATCTGATAATATCCCTACGTAACGAATGTTCTGTAGGGTGGGATAGAATTTCTAATAGTTTAATAAAAAAGCACATGGCTAAAATTGTACCGCCACTTACATATGTCTGCAACCTAGCTCTCAAACAAGGACAGTTTCCCAAATCGTTTAAAAAATCCATAATTCATCCTATCTTCAAGGGTGGGGACAGAAACTGTGTCAACAACTACAGGCCCATTGCAGTACTCCCTGCTTTCTCCAAAATCTTAGAGAAGATCATGAACAAACGGCTCGTTGACTACCTGGAAAAGTTTAACATTTTGTCACCCTCACAATATGGCTTTCGGGCAGGTAGATCAACGTCTGATGCAGTCCATGATCTGACCAACTTTGTTGTCACAAACATGGATGGTGGACAGAAGGTCTTGGGTATTTTTCTAGACCTTGCCAAAGCGTTTGACACTGTTTCTGTACCCATGCTCATTCACAAGATGGAAAGCATAGGCATAAGGGGTGCTCAACTCAAACTTTTTGAGGACTACCTGAGTGAGCGTACACAGTTCGTTAAGATTGATGATATCGTCAGTGAAGAGCGCACCGTCACCTATGGTGTGCCACAAGGTAGCGTCCTCGGTCCCACTCTCTTTCTCATATATATTAACGAGCTGGGCATGCTCAATGTCCCCAATGGTAAAATTATAACGTTTGCAGATGACACTGCCCTTCTCTTTAGCGCAGACTCATGGCATGAAGTTTACGCGCATGCTCAGGCAGGTTTTGACATGGTAATGGGGTGGCTTCATACCAATGTGCTTACACTAAACACGGATAAAACAAAGTATATTGCTTTTTCCCTAAAGTCCCAAACACACATGTCAAATACGACGCCATTATGTTCTATAATAGCCCATTCCTGCTCCAATCAACGCGAAAATACTTGTCACTGCACCCGCCTAGAAAAAACAACCAGTTTGAAGTACCTAGGGATTATAATAGATTGCAACTTGAGATTTAACGAACACATCAACACCCTCAGCAATAGACTACGTAAACTTATATTTGTTTTTAAGACCCTTAGACATGTGGCTGACGCCAGGCTGATGAAATCGGTATATTTTGCCCTCGCCCAGTCTCTATTAACTTACTGTATAACGTCCTGGGGCGGTGCATCTAAATATATAATCCTGCAGGTTGAAAGAGCGCAGAGAGCTATTTTGAAGGTATCTTCCTTTTTACCATTTAGATATCCTACTGCAAACTTATATAAAGAGACTAATGTCCTAACTGTACGTCAACTGTTTGTTTTGCAAACGGTCCTAAAACAGCATGAACTACTTACATTCAACTCCTCACTGCTAAGTAAAAGACGTTTTGACCCAGTAGATCGTCATGGTTTACGACTAACAACGATGTTCTCCAAACGTTTCTTCTGTTACCTTGGTCGTTTTCTCTATAATAAAATTAATAAGACGCTTTCTATCTATGATCTTACCAAAACTAAGTGTAGAACAAAAATTAGGACCTGGCTTCTGGAATTGAGTTATGATGCCACGGAAAAACTTCTTTTTGCCCCAAAATAACTTGCTTGTCGTGGAATACAATTCAATATACATTGTGTTTATATGTATAATTGTTCTGTGCTTTCAGCCACTTATACAATTATTCACACACACCACACACACACACACACATACATACACACACACACACACACACACCACACACACACAGTCACACACCTACTAACCCATGAATTAGTAATAAACACTATTGTAATGTGTCTTTGTTTGCTCTATTGCTTACCGCATCTGTGTACGAGTGCATAATAATTTTTAAATGTGCTTCCGAAGGGGTGGAGACCTGGTGTCCTGAAATACAGACTTTTTGTCTAGCTTAGGCACCAGTCTCCCACAGTATTACAAAAGCCATGTATTGTTCACAAAATTCAATAATGTAATTAAGTATTGTGGTGAGAAATAAATAAATCTTTATCTTATCTTATCTTATTTGTTTCAGTCTCTGTTTGTCTCGGGAATGGTAGGCATCAACACGTTAGAACTGAGACGTAAGTGTGCGCTGTTGATACACTACTATCAACTTCTACATAATACAATTGACGACACGACTACTCTAGCTCGCTGTTCATTGTTTGCTCCGGATTGGCTGCAGCGGTCGCGGGCCTATGCCTCGCACCCAAACTGCTCAATATGCGCCCACAGCCCAGGCAATAAATCTGCTAAACGCCCTTATTGCTCAGGAACCGGATCTCGATGTGTTCACGAGCAGCAATAGACCTATGCTTAATTATTGCGTAAATTTCTTCACTTAATGTTATGTTGTTGGCTTGTTGCACGCTTTGGTGCAAACTGTATGTGCAGCAAGTATATTTGTATAAATAACTAGCTGTCCTGCGCAACTTTGTTTGCGTCACATTTTCCCCGTTTTCGCAAAATTTTTCATTGCTGCTCCACTCCTATTGGTCGTAGCGTGATGATATATAGCCTATAGCCTTCCTCGATAAATGGGCTATATACCACTGAAAGATTTTTTCAAATCGGACCGGTAGTTTCGGAGCCTATTCAATGCAAACAAACAATCAAATCTTTTCTCTTTATAATATTAGTTTAGAATACCTGGACCCAACCCGCGACGTGATCGAAATTATACAAGGTGTTGTTTTGCATCTTCGTCAAATTCAAGGAGATAACTATGCTAAAGATTCTCGACCCGAATCAAAAATAAAATGGGTAGGTTTCTTATTTACGGAAATCAATAAGTGTGAACCACCCGTGTTTTTAATTATTTTTAAAAGAGAAAAGATAACCTTCATTTATCGCCAATCATTATATTCGTCTGACTTAACAATAACAAACCGTACTATAGATGAAATATATTCAACATAAATGATGTAGGTAAGATTAAGTAAATACGATTTCCATATTTTTTCCCAAAGTTGTTTTTATGTATATTACGTTAGATGTCTTGGACAGAAATGAGATAATATTAAACAGTAGTAAAATAAATATTTTGTAAAAGTATCTACAAAAAATGTTTTGTTTCATCTCAATATTTTCGATTTTTTACCCATATCGAAATTGAAATCTAGACAGAAATAATATAAAAGATATTATTGTTAGTTATAAGTCTCACAAGTTTCACAGCTCTAACGGACAGTGACCTGAGTATTTGACATAAATTCCAGCTTGATACCTCCACACGTTCCTGAGAAAAAGGGTCTTTACAGACAGACAGACGGATAGACGGACGGACGGACGGACAACAAAGTGATCCTATAAGGGTTCCGTTTTTTCCTTTCGAGGTACGGAACCCTTAAAATGCCTGTCAAAATAAATATGCCTGGTAAATAAATACATATAAATGAGTTTGCTCACGCTTTACATTTTCTACTCATTAAAATAGTTATATATTTATCACAGTAATGACAGGTAGACAGCAGCGATTGTGTTTAAATCAATTACGTAGCGGCGCGGCGTAGCACGCAGTAGGCACTCGTAGCACCTACTAGCTACGAATATGCTACGAAAGCCGGAGTGGCTGGCTGGTAGTACATTTGTTCACTGAAGTTACGCTATTTGAGCTTTTAAGTTGAAAAATGTTCATCAGTCACTGTGGCTGTTATCTAAGTAATTTTCATGTGAAGTTTACGCTTAAACGTTTACGCACAGTAAATACTGTAGGCAGCAAATGCACCTTTGCAAAAAGTCTGGTTATATGCGATATAATAATATGTTCTACTTTGTTGTATTTTAACACCCGCAAAACCTTGTTATTTTTAAAATTTTATATAATATTAATAAAACCTTTCCTTTTATTGCAAACGGACGCTCAAAACAAACCTTGGTTATTTAAAAGATACATATTAATATTATAGAAAAGAAAGAATGAATGGCAAAGAATTAGCAATTAGCATTGCCACTCAACGTGGCAATGCTGCCAGTCTTCTGGGCACGTTTCCGGATGACAGCGATGTGAAAGAGTATTTTGACGCCTAATCGTCCCGTTGTTTTTAAGTTAGTTTATATTTAGTTAGTTAGTTTATGTTAATATCACGATCACTATTTACGGTAAGCCTATCCCTTGGGAGAAGCAAGCCAAGTACTTAGGAGTCTTACTCGACAACCCGCTGTCCTTTACGGCGCACATCAAAGCAGCTCGCGACCGAGCTGCCTTTGCTGCGGGTAGGCTTCATTTCATGATTTCAGCAATAATCAAGTTGTCACTCAAGTGCAAGTTGCACCGCTATATCGCGGTGATCCGTCCCCATTATGGCGTACGCTTGCGTCGTGAACGCGCATACCAAGTCACCTAAGTATATCCATAGGATGCAAACCTTGCAGAACCGGTTCTTACGTAGAGTCACGGGTGCCCCTAATTATGTCCGAAATGCCGTCTACACGTAGACCTTAGAATGTCCACCGTCCTGCAGTTTATGAAACGTCTTTCGAAGCGTGTCTTCGATAATACGATTTAGCACCGTAATCCCCTGATCGCAGCGGCTGCCCTTTATGAACGGGCATTAGTTCAGTACGCCGCGCCGTCCGAGGCATACCCTCGTCACTCACGATGATGTTCTCAACCTCCTCCAGGAGAGTAGCAAAGAGACTAGCACTGTTAAAAAGTTCAGACGCAAACCGCCTTTCCGACCTCGCCGTCAAGGTCCATCGCAACGACCCGGTCCTTGCCCTCCTCGACCCTCGCTAGAGCCAGCCCGCGATGTTGTGCTACTATTGTGTTGTGCAGTTTTAAATCAGTCCCTAAATAATGATATCATTCAGATTCAGCCTGACCCATTCTGTCTTCCCCCAGCGACTCCCTAAGCCGAGGTTCATACCCCACAGGGTGTGCCCTTAGCGTGTAGTCGCTTAGTTTGCTGGCTAGAAGCCTTACACTCACGGCACCCACAGGATAGTCCGGTTTACCGGACTATGATGAAATTGAGTTTAAAATTTGTCATCTTCCGGTTTTTCATCAAAAACCTAGGTTTTTGATCAAAAACCTAATTTTATGAAAGCCCTGCGATATATATATATATAATAATGTATATTAAATTGACGTTCATTTACCTTAGCAGAGAATGTTATAATTAATGTGAGAGTTCGGCGAGAGCGTCTAGCAATTAGCCGTTTAAGTTGTTCAAGCGTTGCAGGTTTCTTAGTGCTTCGGAATGATGGATTGAAATGTTCTGAAACGACGATAAATATAAACTTTAGGCGAATAATGAAGACAGAATGGATAGTAAATGTTACATAAATTCGATTGATTTTAGATCTTCTTTATCTCTTATAATTCAGCTTATAATATAATATTATCTTAGTTTTAAGATATCACTCAATTTGGCTTACTTCAAAGATTTGTACCAAGATGGTATATATATGTCACTCGGAATAATAAATCGATTTATTGCACGTTTACGAGTTACTGCCATGTATGGTAAACTTTAGAAAATCGCTGGGCAAAATAACATAAGAGACCGACGCAACGTCTTAGAAAGCCCAAGCGAAGATGAGGACATGGACTGCAGTAGCAGGCTGTCGAGAGAAATAGAAAGAGTGAATGGACGCTGTTTTCCCAGCATTGGGACACACATACATAACATAACATCAAGCCTGTAAATCCCGAAGCATTAGGCAGAGAGATTTATGTTTTTAGTCCCATGCGAGCATCCCAGGCGAGCCCTTTGCCATCAACGGGGCACGAATCAAGACTCCGTGACTGCTACTAAGATATCCCTGGTGGAAAAAGTCAATAAAACTTTGCCCGCCCCGGGAATCCAACCCAAGACCTCTTGCTCAGTCGCGTTTGTGAAAATAATACACTTTTTTTAATGGTTCTTTCTTTCGTTGTTCATCTTTATCATCTTATTGTATCATACTTAGCTGTTTTATAGTCTGTAAATTACCTTAGTGCTAGCAAATCATAACTAATGATACTAATGAACGGTACATACATACATAGGTACGAACATATTCTGAGTATAACATCATACGTTATTTACTGGATTATTTGGCTACAGTTACTACGGTAATACAATAATTCATAATGCAGAGGGTACAGTCGAGTACAGGTCCGGTCAACCACCCGAGAGGCTAAAATCGCAGCGATTGGATCACTGCGATTTTTTCGCTTTGGTGTGGGACTCAAACAAATCGTTGGCGCGGAGAATCGTACGAATAAACTTGATACACTGAACATCTTCATGTAAAATGAAGTTTAATTTGATAGTAGTAGCACTCTTTCCTGTCCAGGGAAGTACCTATTAAATAAACGATGTAAATCGGAAGACACATGTTCACTCCGTCATTGCAGTTATTTTTAGGGTTCCGTACCACAACAAGAATAAACGGAACCCGTATGGGATCACTTTCTTGTCCATCAGTCTGCTGTCTGTCTGTCAAGACCTGAGCTCGGGAACGCGTGAAGGTATCAAGTTGAAATTAGCTGTGCTGTGCCAACCTGTGAAAAAATTTAAATTCTAAGGAAACGTAACAAAAAGATACGTCCGTTTATGCCGCAAAAAACTTGTATTTCGACACTCAAGGGATTAAAAATGTATAGGGTACTTCCCGTTGACCTAGAACTATGATATTTGGTAAGTAACGCCGTCTTATACTACAGGTACAGGGAAAAATCCGAAAACTATACATTTGTAATTATATCTTAAAAAAATATTGAATAATATTTAAAAAATATTATTTTTATGATTTAATTAACGCACATAACAATAGTGAATTTGTACGGACCCCTCGGTGGGCGAGTCCGACTCGCACTTGTTTTGTGCTAGGCTATACCTGGGAACCTTCTAGTTACGGAGATATTGTGTTTCACGTTTCCAACTATTTCACAAGTATTTTTTAATACAACTTTTTAACGTTATAACTTAATTTTAAACACCTCCATGACCCCCGTACCATTCAATGCATTAATCAGCACATTGTATTGAGTGCGTTACATAAATTACATCCCACCGTTCGTTCGTTCGTAAAATGAGAATTTTAACCCCAAAAAAAAGAAGTTTTACAGTTTTAATTATTACTACGAAGTAATCATATATTCTTTTTTTCTCACATGTTAATTTACATTTTTAAATATTTTAACAAAACGGTGTCAATTTTTATTTATCTATAATATAAGTATATAAATTACAACGTTTAACAAAATAATAAATTAAATAACTAAAATAACAATAAACTATAAAAGAGCGTCAAAAAACTCCTCCTCAACGCTGTCAGCTGGTAATGTGCCCTTATGACTGGCAGCATTACCACGTTGTATGGCAATACTTAGCAAAATGATATAAAAAAACAGGTTTTTGCCGACGTTGGTAGCAGGGTCCAAGCTTCCATTGGTTAGGGCTGCCGAGACAGGAGTTATTAAGTTTGATGTCCACAATGCTTGCTTGACGGCTTCGTGAAGGGTACGTTTATACCTTGTGTATAGAATTAGGTACCTAGTTTTTCCGCCAAGCAATGTTATGGATCGAGGTAATTACGAGTATATATAGGCACATGAAACATTTCAGTTGACTCTGGGCTGGTGACGCAACGGCGATGGTTTTAGTGTTGGACAGTAATCACTTACTACTAGGAAATCTGCCAATTTAGTTTGCCAAGCAGAAACAAAAAACACATGAACACAATAAATCATTCTTGTAATTGGTAGGGACGGAGCGCGGAAGTTTAGCAAAAATGGAGCCGCTTCTCCTTGCTAAAGTTAAGCACTCCTAGGGGACACTTAAAGAAGTTTGGAAAAATTGTAGTTATCCCCATCGTCACTGCGCTATTTTGTCGTGTTTGCATGAGTTACTCGAAATCTGTTCATGTCATTGTAGAAAGATTTGCTACCTAATCAGAAAATTACTTGAGTCACTGAAGACTCGGACACTAAAACTCAGACAAAGTGTCTGAGGTGATATTTTTTCGCTGACGATTGGGACACCAGTAAAAAGCTGCTTGCACAATCAGATAAAAAACCAACGATACCTTAATTGTAGAAGCGCTGATTTCAATGGATATTTTTTCAAACCCACATGCATCTAGATACGCGCCTTGGCACGGGTAGTAAGGATTTGCTCAAGATGCATACAGAAGTCACTCTCTCTGAATTATTTTAGTATTTTTTCCGACATGCATGTAATTTAGTCTAATGTGGTGAGAGTGCCCGTGAGAGTGAGTGAGTGGGTGAGTGATACAGAACAATTTATTACCGAAAGATGCGGCACTTTAGACATTTGATCCCACTCATTTTGGACCCGCGGGATCAGTCGACTTAATGCATTTTTGAATTGGTCAACTAGCCCCCCTGAATAATTTTGTGATTTTATAGTCAAGAAGAAAAGTTTTCTTGTTACGATAACGACCACGATCGTAGTGATCGTTGGAGCCAATTAAAGGACTTCTTTAAAAAAGTTAGAAAATAAATTAAAAGCAAATGTACTAGCCTATGTTAGCATAAGTTTAAGGTAGTATGTATATTAAGAGTTCTGGGTAGGTAGGTAAGTAGAACTAAAACGACTTCATCAGACGAGCTCTCAGAACAGGACTTCTGATGCTGTCGTTTTAGTTCTACAAACTTACAAACTAAGCGACTACACGCTAAGGGTACCCCCTGTGGGGTACGAGCCTCGGCTTAGGGCGTCGCTGGGGGAGGACTGCATGGGGACAGGCTGGATCTGAATGATATCATTATTAAGGGGCTGATTTAAAACTACTGGCACAGCATCGCGGGCTGGCTCGAGCGAGGGTCGGGGAGGGCATGGACCGGGACGTCGCGACGGACCTCGACGGCGAGGTCGGAAAGACGGCGGTTTGTGTCTGAACTTTTTAAGAGTGCTAGTCTCTTTGCTACTCTCCTGGAGGAGGGTGATAGCATCATCGGGAGTGACGAGGGTATGCCGAGGACGGCGTACTGTACTAATGCGCGAGGGTTCGTAACGGGCGGCCGCTGCGATCAGGGGATTACGGTGTTTAATGGCGTTATCGAAGAAACGCTTCGAAAGACGTTTCATAAACTGAAGGACGGTGGGCATTCTAAGGTCTACGTGTAGACGGTCATTACGGACATAAAAAGGGGCTCCCGTGACTCTACGTAAGAACCGGTTCTGCAAGGTTTGCATCCTGTGGATGTACTTAGGCTTGGTGTGAGCGTACACGACGCAAGCGTACGTCATAATGGGGCGGATCACCGCGGTGTAAAGGCGCAACTTGCACTTGAGTGACAATTTGCTTTTTGCCGAGATCATGAAATGAAGCCTACCCATAGCAAAGGCAGCTCGGTCGCGAGCTGCTTTGATGTGCGCCGCGAAAGACAGGTGGTTGTCAAGTAAGACTCCTAAGTACTTGGCTTGCTTCTCCCAAGGGATAGGCTTACCGTACATAGTGATCGGGCTGAGCGCGGGTGGCTTATTTTTACGCGGTTTAAAGAAAAGAACTGCCTGGCTCTTGTCGGGGTTCACCTCGATTCTCCATTTCCGGAACCAAGCGCCTAAGACGTTGGCTGAGGTTTGGAGGGTGCTGTAAATAGCGTCGTGACTACGGCCAGTGTATTAGATGGCCGTGTCGTCCACGAACAGGGCTAACTGTGCCTTCTTGCTCTTGGGGATGTCACTGGTGAACAGAGTAAAGATAAGGGGAGAGAGCGGTGAGCCCTGAGGGACTCCGGCTCTAATGGGGTGAGGGGAAGACAGTGCCTTCCCGATGCGATAGCGGAAGGTGCGATCCGACAAAAAGTCTCGTAAGATGAGCACGAGACGGTCTGGCACTCCCAGTTTGTACAGCTTATATAATAAGCCGTTGTGCCAGACTTTGTCGAATGCCTTTGCTATGTCGAAAAACAACACACCCGTCATCGCTCCACGCTGGAAGCCAGCGCTCAAGTGTTCTACGATGCGGTGGTCCTGTTGAATGCATGAGTGTCCGGTCCTGAAGCCGAACTGTTCGTTGGGGATGAGACTCTTAGCCTCGGCGAAGTCTTTGAGTCGCTTATACATAAGTCTCTCGTAGATTTTACCGAGTGCATTCAGGAGACTGATAGGTCTGTAGCTCGAAGGCTCAGACTTGGGTTTGCCTGGCTTGGCGAAACCGATGACCGTGGCCTCTTTCCATATTTGGGGAAACGCGTTGTTGATCAGGGCGCCATTGAAGATGGCCGCCAATAACACGACGAGCTGAGCGGGGAGGAGTTTGAACACCCTATTGGTGATTCCGTCGGAGCCGGGTGCTTTCCGCGGTTGAAGTTTGTTAATGATGTCTTGCACTTCGTCAGCTGTGACCGGAGGCAGAGGATCATCAGGGTCTTCTTCGGGGGGCAGGGCGGTTCTACGTTCGACGAATGCGTTTACCTCATCGAGATGTCGCTTGTCTACTGGCTGAGAGCTGGGGGAGCACTGGGACTCCAGGCTGTCGGCTAGGCATTCGGCCTTCTCAGAGTCGTCGAATGCGACGCTCTTATCGGGTCGGGTGAGGGGAGGCATCGAAGCCTCTTCGGTGGAGCGCAACTTGCGTTGCAGCTGCCAGAAGGCTAGGTGGGTAGGCTCGAGTTCGCTTAGCGTTTTGTCCCATTGATTATTACGAAGCTCACTGGTGCGATCCTTTACAGCACGCTGTAAATTACGCATGTGGGCTTTGTTTGCCTCGCAGGGAAAGCTGCTGTAGGCACGGATGGCCGCGTTCTTTTCGGTTATCAGTTCACGTACGTCAGCGGGTAGTATCCAGCGTTGATCGCTCATTGCTGGGACTTCCCGTGAGCAGTCCTTCAGTACGGATTGCACGTGTTCTGTAAACGAGTTGATGGCGGCCGTCGTGTCAGCGACTGAGACTATGTGGTCGGGGATGGCCTCCAGGTGAGGCGACGTGGTGGATTTCAGCTTTTCGCTGACTTTCCTCCAGTCGGTTATCACTTGGGTCGGCGGGGGCTGGCTGGGGTCAGAAGGACCCGAGCGGGGAACTAAGTGCATGAGCACTGGTCGATGGTCTGAGTTAAGCTCATGTAAAGTCTCGATAGAATGCAACTTAAGGTTGACATTCTTGAGTAGCGCTATGTCGAGAACGTCCGGACGTTGGTCGGGGTCGTGGGGATAGTGGGTGTGCTCCATAGGAGCGATGGGATCGAAGTTGAGGGACTCACCCAGGTTATACACGTGACGTCCTCTGGCAGAGGTCGTCGTGCTGTTCCAGGCGGGGTGTTTGGCGTTGAGGTCGCCCGCTATGATAACGGAGTCGCTCAAGCCGAAGAGGACGGCAAGGTCTTTGGTGAACAGAGTGTGCTCCTCGGACGTGCCGCCGGGAGGGATGTACGCAGACGCGATAGTGATCGGTTGATGGCCGGTCATGCCTAGTCGACACACTGAGGTCTCGAGTAGAGACTCCATGGGAGGGGGATCTAAAGGGATGCAGTCCAGTTCTTTTCTATAATAGATTAGAGTACCGCCCTTGTGGCAGCGTGACCGATCGTTGCGAACTATGCGATAGTTGGCAATTCTCGGATCGCGGTGACTGGGCTTGAGGAAGGTCTCCTGTACGAGGAGGATATCAATTTGATGGTCGTGGAGGAAGGTGGCGATCTCATCACGCTGGCCTCTAATGCCATTGGCATTAAAGTACCCTAATTTTAGGGATCGGGGTTTGGTGCACGTTAATCTTGTATTATCCATTGGAGTTAGTCGAGATTAAGGTTGCGGAGGAGGTCGCCTAACTTTAGTAGGGACTTGAGGATAATTTTAAGTTTATCGCCACCAGTGTTAGCCGCCCTGAGATCAGCTGCCATGCGGTCTGCTTCGGGGGTGACTAACTCTGCTAACGATTCTAAAATTACGTTGTGAGAGGGGTCCACGGCCGCGGGGCCGGGTGGCGTGGGACGAGCGGGCGCCGGTGCGCTCGCTTGGGCCGCGGGAGTGGGGACAGGGGCATCTAATAGCCCGGGGATGGGGCTGGACTTTGCTTTACTGAGAGCCGGGAAGGCTTTCTGGTGGTTCAGCGTGGTCCAGGGAGAGGGCCTCTGAGGGCTGAGTCTCTCCGGCATCTGGGCAGAAGGTAGCCTCACCGATGGGCTTTCTCTTTGTTGGCGGGCGCTTGCACGCTTCACCAGGTTAGAGGAGGAGCCTTTGGGGGCTTTTGAGCAGCCGCGGTAGTTGGCCGTGTGGCCCGACTGGCCGCAAAGCACACAGCTCGGTGGCTCCGTGCAAAGCGACTTGTCTTTGGGACGGGGGCAGTCTGCCGTGCCATGGTCGCCTAGACACTTTACGCATCTGTGCGGCGCATGGCAGTTGGCTTGGCTGTGACCGTACATCTGGCAGCGGTGGCACTGTCCGACTACGCTTGAGCGGTAGGGCTTCTCTATTGAGATGCCTGTCAGGGAGCAAACCGACTTCACTTTGAAGATCGGGTGGTGACCTTCTACTGGGTCACAGATGACCAGTACCATATCGTAATGGTCTCCACCTCTCGCCTTATGAAGGCGGTGGACGGCTGCGACTGGGATGTCCTGGCCTAGGAGGTCATTGAGGATGTCCTCCGTGGGGATTTCCTTCGGGATCCGCCTGATCACCACGCGGGTGGGCTTCTCCTCTGGAAGAGAGTAGGTATGGAAGGCTATGCGCCTACCGATCAATTGACGGGTTAGTTCCCTGAAGTCGGTGGTCGTAGGGACCACCACTTTGATACCCTGTTGGGTGCTTTTCGCGCTAGTGTATTGAATACGGCGCTCATTGCACATTTTGGACACGTCTGTCCATTTCCCTTTGTCCTGAATGAACAACGGGGGAGGGGGCTTCAGCTTCTTTGACGAAGCGGCTGAAGGGTTAGCCTTAGGGCTTGTTGGCCTGCTGGTATGAGCAGCGGCGGACTTTGGTGCGGGGACCGGGGAGGTGGGACGGGACGCCTCGGGAGAGGGGGCAGAAGGGAGCGCGATGATCTTTTTGGCCATGGCGGCCTGGGATTTTTTGCCCTTCTTCCTCTTGCCCTTTCCGACGACTTGATAGTCGTCTTCAGAGGATGAGGAGGCAGAGCACGCGTCTAAAATTGACTCTGAGTCGGAGATTGGCTCAGCTGTGTCCATGTTCTCAGAAACGGGAACAATGGACGCAGGTTCGGACTGATCCTTTGTTTGCGAAACAAATGGTTTCGAAACAATGGGTCTCGGTTTAGCCGGAATCGCGGCGGCGACGACTGACGGTAAGTTTTTGTCCATGTTCTCGGAAACGGGAACAATGGACGTAGGTGTGGGCTGGACCTTTGTTTGCGAAACAATGGGTTTCACAAGAATGGGTCTTGGAGTAGCCCTAATCGCGGCGGCGACGGCTGGCGGTAAGCCTCTGTCGGCAGGTGGCGGCGACAAAGGGCTCTCGAGCGCGTCACTGAAGTCAGTGACGGCAATACTGGATTGCTGCAAGGCAGCGATATCGGACCCATATTTCTTTAGAAAATCTTTGTCTTTCAGGACAACGCGTTTGAAAAACGCAACAAGGCGTTCATCATCCGCGTCAAGGGCCATGCTATCTGCTAAGAGTTAGCAGACATTTGAGTGAAGCTCAGCGTGCCTAACAACCTAATTCCTTGCACAATTATGTAGAGAATTTACTGGGTCCAGCGACTCACCCACTTCAACCTTCCCGCAGCCACAGTCCGAGGGTCCGAGCTTGGTAGCAACTCCAACTCCAGTCCAGGGAACTTTGCTTTCAGGAACTTGTTGAAACGGGAAACACTAGCACAGTAAATCGGCGGCGCACACGTTCGCGACGGAGCCCAATTGTTTCACCTAGACCCTGAAGGGGTTAGGCGGGTGGATTGGGTCACCACCCTCTCTTGGTTTCGTTGGCACCGTTAGGTTTCCCACCAAGAACCTCGAAACTGAGGACTTTTCCCTGATGGGGCAAAGGAAGTTAAATCGGAATAATATCCGAAGCAAAATGAGCAAGTGCTGTCTTAATAAAAAGACAACAATTGTTCGGGGGTGTAGTCAATAGACTACTGATGACGTCACGACACTGGGAAGCGACGAACCGATGACACACACTGATAGCGAGCGGGAATGCGAGCAGGTAGCGGCACGTCCGTACGCGGCGGCGGTCAGGCGGAGAGTGAGTTCTACTTACCAACCCAGAACTCTTAATATACATAGGTACTACCTTACACTTATGCTAGCCTGGTACCTTTGCTGGGTTATTTTAATTTCTAACTAATTTGCCTGGTCCCACCTGTGTGGGTTGACTAAAGAGCCAAGCTGGCACCTTAAAGCCACCCCCACTAAAATAGTTTTGGTTGGGACGCCGTTAACAACATTTTTTATCTTTTTTTTATAGTTTGCTACTTTTTTATCTGACCGTACTAAACAACTTCAATAAGTTGATAGTGTCCGAGTTGTCAGTGAAAAAAAAAAATAAGGAAATTAATAAGTGTCATTTTGGAGACTTAGTCCGAGTTTTTAGTGTCCGAAGTGCAGTGACTCAATTACTGAGTTTACTGACTAGCAGCCTTCCCTTCCTAGTTAGTAGCTGACCGCGCCGATTGGCTGACTGAAGGCCTAGTTTCATACAATTCACACCATTAAGTCCATCGTGACTGCTGGAGTAGAACATAAAGCTATTAGTTCTTGAGCTTGTCGTCAGCGACCGTGTATATTTCTTTTTTTCGTTGCCAACAAGACTTTGTTCAACGTCCATTTTTTCAACTTACATATTCCTCTAGCATCAGTCGAAGGTGTCGAAAGTAAAAATAAAGTTCATAAACAAAATATAAAACCACAAGACTTGTTAATCTGAAAACAGGATTTTGCCGGTAACATTCCAAACAACCATGTTTCAAACTGCACTAGGTTTCAGTGGCTAAGTTTCTAACTAAAATTAGCTAGTGAAGGGTCGGTTCGAAAGTGGTTTTCAACTAAATTACTCCCATCAAATCTAGTGCACATTGTTTTGCAAAAACATTTCCAACGATTTCCAACGAAATTCCTTTATCAGTCAATTACAGAGACTAATCTGGATACGCTGCTTTTACGCGGCATTTCCCACGTGTCGTTCTGGCTTTTATCAACCGATATTACTTCCCCTTAATTCGATGCTTTATTTACTTTTCCGCCTTAATTTTTGGGCAAAAAGCTGCGGTAAATTTAATTAAATTGATTGAGAATGTGGGCGGCAAATGTGATTAGTATTTCAAGGACAATGCTGTACTACTATTACGGGCTTCATGACTATTTGAATAGCTTAATTAATTTAATGTTATGATGTGTGCATATTTGCATAATTTATGTACAAATGCAATACTCATTTACTCATCATTAGTCTTAACTAATAGTATAAAGAGGAAAGATTTGATTGTTTGTTTGTTTGCATTGAATAGGCTCCGAAACTACTGGTCCGATTTGAAAAATTCTTTCCGTGGTATATAGCCCATTTATCGAGAAAAGCTATAGGCTCCATATCAGGCTATATATCTTCACGCTACGACCAATAGGAGTGGACCCCGACCAACGTTCGGACGTTCTCGACATAGCGCTACTCAAGAATGTCAACCTTAAGTTGCATTCCATCGAGACTTTACATGAGCTTAACTCAGATCATCGACCAGTGCTCATGCACTTAGTTCCTCGCTCGGGTCCTTCTGACCCCAGCCAGCCCCCGCCGACCCAAGTGATAACCGACTGGAGGAAAGTCAGCGAAAAGCTGTAATCCACCACGTCGCCTCACCTGGAGGCCATCCCCGACCACATAGTCTCAGTCGCAGACACGACGTCCGCCATGCGTAGGCAAACAAAGCCCACATGCGTAATTTACAGCGTGCTGTAAAGGATCGCACCAGTGAGTTTCGTAATAATCAATGGGAAAAAACGCTAAGCGAACTCGAGCCTACCCACCTAGCCTTCTGGCAGCTGCAACGCAAGATGCGCTCCACCGAAGAAGCTTCGATGCCTCGTCACCCGACCCGATAAGAGCGTCGCATTCGACGACTCTGAGAAGGCCGAATGCCTAGCCGACAGCCTGGAGTCCCAGTGCTCCCCCAGCTCGCAACCAGTAGACAAGCGACATCTCGATGAGGTGAACGCATTCGTCGAACGTAGAGCCGCCCTGCCCCCCGAAGAAGACCCTGATGATCTTCTGCCTCCGGTCACAGCTGACGAAGTGCAAGACATCATTAGCAAACTTCAACCGCGGAAAGCACCCGCCTCCGACGGAATCACCAATAGGGTGCTCAAACTCCTCCCCGCTCAGCTCGTCGTGTTAATGGCGGCCATCTTCAATGGCGCCCTAAGCAACAACGCGTTTCCCCAAATATGAAAAGAGGCCACTGTCATCGGTTTCGCCAAGCCAGGCAAACCCAAGTCTGAGCCTTCGAGCTACAGACCTATCAGACTCCTGAATGCACTCGGTAAAATCTACGAGAGACTTATGTATAAGCGACTCAAAGACTTCGCCGAGGCTAAGAGTCTCATCCCCAACGAACAGTTCGGCTTCAGGACCGGACACTCTTGCATTCAACAGGCCCACCGCATCGTAGAACACTTGAGCGCTGGCTTCCAGCGTGGAGCGATGACGGGTGTGTTGTTTTTCGACATAGCAAAGGCATTCGACAAAGTCTGGCACAACGGCTTATTATACATATAAGCTGTACAAACTGGGAGTGCCGGACCGTCTCGTGCTCATCTTACGAGACTTTTTGTCGGATCGCACCTTCCGCTATCGCATCGGGAAGGCACTGTCTTCCCCCCACCCCATTAGAGCCGGAGTCCCTCAGGGCTCCCCGCTCTCTCCCCTTATCTTTACTCTGTTCACCAGTGACATCCCCAAGAGCAAGAAGGCACAGCTAGCCCTGTTCGCGGACGACACGGCCATCTATTACACTGGCTATAGTCACGACGCTATTTTCAGCACCCTCCAAACCTCAGCCAACGTCCTAGGCGCTTGGTTCCGGAAATGGAGAATCGAGGTGAACCCCGACAAGAGTCAGGCAGTTCTTTTCTTTAAACCGCGTAAAAATAAGCCACTCGCGCTCAGCCCGATCACTATGTACGGTAAGCCTATCCCTTGGGAGAAGCAAGCCAAGTACTTAGGAGTCTTACTTGACAACCACCTGTCTTTCGCGGCGCACATCAAAGCAGCTCGCGACCGAGCTGCCTTTGCTATGGGTAGGCTTCATTTCATGATCTCGGCAAAAAGCAAATTGTCACTCAAGTGTAAGTTGCGCCTTTATACCGCGGTGATCCGCCCCATTATGACGTACGCTTGCGTCGTGTACGCTCACACCAAGCCTTAATACATCCATAGTCCTACATCATAACAATAGCCACACATCCATAACAATAGGAGTGGAGCAGCAATGAAAAATGTTGTGAAAACGGGAAAATGTGACGCAAACGAAGTTGCGCCGGACAGCTAGTACTAATTAAATAATAAGATTTGTGTGCATGAATTACGCTTACAAGAGTACTAGCAGCCCGCCCCGTCTTCGCACGGGTATTTAACAAAAATTTCAAAATTATAATACACGCACATTCTATTTGCGTCTGGTTACTAAAAAAAGATAATTATAAAGAAAGTTTGAATATTCCCCTCCCGTACGACCCGTACCCCAGTGATGCCTACGTCGCATAAGGTGCTGCCTAGCTAGCTAGCTGAGCAACTTTTTCTAATATTTACATTTTTTAACTCGTGATATCCCATGAGCCGCTTGAACGCAGGTCCTGCCCGTTCCAGTTTGGGGGCCAAACGTCGGAAGTGCTCCACGAAGTTCCACCGGCTGTCGAGGACAAGCCCTAGGTACTTCAGCGTCGACTCGACGCCGATGGGAACCCATCCTACCGTCAGTATGGATCCCGACGGTGGCGCATTCCGAGGCCCATGAAAAGCACATGGCCTCGGACTTGTGCAATGCCACCTCGAGACCCAGTTGCCGGATTCTCTCCACGACTATCGCAACTCCGCATGCCATTAGTTCGGCCGACGCCTCGTGCGACCTCCCTTGTGCCAGCACCAGCGTGTCGTCAGCGTAGCAAACTACGCTGACACCACTAGGGAGGTCGGCGCGCAGCACTCAGTCGTAACAGATGTTCCACAAGTGTCGCCCCAGAACCGATACCTGTGAAACACCGCACGACACCTCTCGCCGGTTCCATTCTCCGACCGGGGTAGATGACGGCCGTATATCCGTCAGGTAGTCCCCGACCACACAACGAAGGTAGATTGGCACCCGGTGATACCGGAGTGCCTCCCTAATGCAGCTCCAGGGCATGGTGTTGAAGGCGTTGGCGATGTCAAGAGACACCTCCAAGACAACCCCATTCCGGGACACCGCATCCCCCGTCGTGAGAGCCCTCACGTGCATAATGGCGTCCACTGTCGAGCGCCCTTTGCGGAAACCAAATTGGTGTTCCGCAAGGTCTGGCCTCATCCCCACAAGGTGCCCGGCGAGGCGGTTGGCAATGACTCTTTCAAAGAGCTTGCCTACCACCACTCTCAGGTCTACCCTAGTCTCCTCCGGAATGTCGTCATCGTACTCGATGTGGTCCGCTTCCAGCACCGCAAGCGGCGGAGCCATAGGCGGGGGAGGATTTTCCCCTCGCAGAAGGAACAGAGCGCTCACCACGTCCTCCACGAGCTGAGGGCGGATATTCTGCGTCAGCGGGGGGGCCCAGGTGCGGAGTTCGTCCCGCATCATCTTGTAAGGGCGCCCCCACGGACTTCTGTCGAGAGTCCTCACCATCTCCTCGCGGGCCTGCCGGAGACTGCCGGAGACTGCCCTCCAAGAGGCTGTCCAGCGGGCCAGGGACCTGGCCCGCTGGACAGCCTCTTGGAGGGCAGTCTTCGCTGCTCTGTCCCCTCGTACAGCTCCGTTTCAATAGCTGCCGCATCCGGAGGGCGGATACGGAGCCTGCGATGCCTGGCGTACAGATCCCACGTGGCGACGCACGCCTCGCGCACAGACGTCAGCTCTCGCGACCACCAGTACACCTGACGCCAAACGCTTCCTGACCGGACTCGGGGCATTGCCACGTCGCAAATGTCGGACATAGCCTCCTGGAACCACCCTGCCTCGTTGTTGATGTCGGCAGGCCTGCTCGGTGATGTCACCCAGGCCTGCACTATCGAGGCTTCCAGGAGGAGCTCCCGGTCCAGCTGCTTTAGCGCCCAACGCCGACTACTCCGGGCCTGCAGAATCAGCGCGCTTGAGGCCTGGGCGGAGACAGCGAACCGGATGTACCGGTGATAGGAATATGTCTCCACCCCCTCCATGACGCGCCAGTCAACGACACGCGGTGACAGAGCGGGGCTAGCGAACGAGATGTCCACCACCGACTCGCCCCACATCCGCACACACGTGGGGACAGAACCCCGATTTAGGACGACCAGGCCCGCCGCACATCTGTGCAACGAGAACCCCAAGCCAAGATTTTGGCATTGAAGTCCTCGAGCACAAGCACGGGGAGAATATAGCTCCGGATGACGACACTCAACTCCATGAGGGAGTTGTGGAACTCGGCGAGAGTTCGGCTCGGGGAGAAGTAGAATCCGGCCACAACGATATCCCCGAACCATGCTGCTACGCAAAACTGACCCCTCCTGACACTCTCAAGGGTCGGGATACCGGCGGCGGCCGACGAAATTATGACCACTGAGCCGCTCAGGTCCTCCACCCAGTCTTCCCTGAGCGGGACAAAATACGGCTCAGCGACCACGGTGACAGGTCTGTAGCTCTGGGCGGAGCGGAAGGGAGTGTCAGACTTGACTGACTAAAACCCATCCATGTTCCTTCTTAGCCCTTTGTGTTCCAGGGGCACGGTATCTCTTTCGAACAACCCGCAGCCCTGGCAGGCATCGGCCCTCTCGGACCCCTTCCGATATGCTGACATCTCCTTGAGGCGCGCGTGGAAC
This sequence comes from Cerastis rubricosa, assembly GCA_949152445.1. Lineage (NCBI taxonomy): Eukaryota > Metazoa > Arthropoda > Insecta > Lepidoptera > Noctuidae > Cerastis > Cerastis rubricosa. Next base: position 13,019,962 of record OX424533.1, read on the forward strand.
ACGAACGCGCCGTCGGCACGGTCTGTCGTGATAAGACGGACGGACGGTACTCAACGTCCACAGGCCCGCGCCTACGGTGGGCGGGGGCCACTGGACCACCTGCCACCACCCCACCTGCCACTCAGTTTCGGCCATGGCTGGCGGGGGAGCGGCGGCGGTGGCTGCGCCTGGCTGGCTGCTGGCTTTGGCGGAGCCGACTTTCCGGGGCCCGGCCTAGTCCTGCCGGAGGGCTGAGACTGCCCTTTTCCCGGAGTGGCAGCCGTAGCAGCCGCATATGAGGCCGCCTTCTGGCCCGGTACCACCCTCGCTCGCCCCCGGGCCTGGGGCAAGTTTTGTACACCTCGGGTTATATAATTGGAGTTTTAGTCAGGATCCCAAATTTTTTTCAAGATATAATACGGCCTATGGCACCCGGGGATAGTGTAGCTTCCCAACACTGAAAGATTTTTTCAAATCGGTTCTGTAGTTTCGGAGCCTATTCAATGCAAAAAAACAAACAAACAATCAAAAATCTTACCTGTTCATAATATTAGTTAAAGATAAACGCGGGTGTTAATTGAGATTAGCAGTGAGTCAAACAACACGATAGCAAAATGGAACTGCTCTGCGTGAAGTTGCCAAATGCAGCTCTGCAAATACCAATCCGGTTGCCAAGCGAGAGGATTTTGGCAACGTTGACTCTGAGTGGTTCGGAACGGAGTACATTTTTAGTAGTTGACATTTACCGACTAATAGGTCCCCGCATCAATTATCATTTCCCTCTGACAGATGGGGTACCTGAATACCGGTAACGGAAACGTTATACCTTTTTTCGAAACAAAAAACTGTGTACAAAAACCAATTTGCAAAGATTTCCTTGGATTCTCATTTCAATATAATGGCTTAGGTTATTTTCATTTTCAAGTTTTATCACGTGTTTAAGAATAGAAAGGCATTATGCAGTTTTCCGGTAGAATTATGAGCTGATTCATAAATAGCGACCCACTATGTTTTGTCTCTGCATGCGCCTCTCCTACTATTTTTACACTGGTTTTTAACTGTTGTAATAAATAAATAAACCTCACATGAAGTGTTCTTTATTCTTTATTAATATAATAATATCTTTGAAATCGACTATAACAGGCACTTATAACAATAACGTTAACGAATTGCAAACACTTTTCACAAAATTTATTGACATGCTAGCAGCATCCTGCGGATTGTTCTTCCACAACCCAATTACGCTCTCATGAATAAATAAACTCTTATGTACATAATAAGGATGAAGGTTGTACAACAGTATACTTCCAGTACTTGTCAAGTAACAATCTTGATTGTGTTTTTCTACCTAATTTTATGAGTAAGTACTTCTATTTATCATACTGGTGCTGTAGGTACTGCGGAGATCGTTTGTATGTTGTAGTAATTTTGTATTTGAGTATATCTTCATCATCGGCCTAGCCTTTCCAACTATGTAGGGGTCAGTCCAGTCCAGTCTAATCGGATACCGCTGAATATCAGTATTTCACATTAAGCGACTGCCTATCTGACCTACACACCCCAGTATCTAAAATAATATTATAAAAAGTTAAAATTTTATAGTTTTTTTGTTACGATTTAACTCAAAAACTACTCGGCCGATTTTTTAAATTCTTTCACTATTAGAAAGTTACATCTTTACCGAGTAACATAGGCTATATTATATCACAATTTTCGGGGATGCACTCGCGGGCGAAGTGCTAGTAATAAATAAAGGCGTTAATACGACGAATCCAAATAATGATGATTTAAGAAAAATGCCCAAACTGTCCCTTCTTCTCTTACTCTAATTTGAACCGTATTGTTTTTTTTTCCTTTTTCTTTACAAAGTGCCAAAGTTAATTCCTAAATGACCAGAAAAGTTGAGGTCTCTAAAGTAAATATTCTTGTCCTATAAGGTCGATTTCTTCAAGCTTAACTAAATGTTTTCGTGACTAAAATACATTATATTTCAGTTAAGCACGGATCATCAATATACATAATAGTTTCGACTTCAAGTACATTTCAGTTTTTGTTATTTATGTTTCTGTTTCGACTACATAAATAATATCTAGTGCCGCTTTTAGCTAAATAAGCTTATTGCAAGACTTTAAATGTTAGCATAATTTCAAATAGTATTTTGTTCAATACATTTTAATGAGTATGTTTACTCACTCTACGATTTAATAAAGAGAGATTTTTGACGTTTTAGATTTTCGAAAACACATTTAAAGTTACAACTTGATTAATTATAAGTATGTAAATTATTTACAAACGACAAATAAAATACTTTAATAAAAATATAATACATACTATATATAATATATTATATACTTTATTGTGCACCAAAATTGAAACATAACGGTTTAATAAAATAATATTTGTACATAGTATCAAAATTGGAAATTAATAACAGGGCGTCAAAAAATTTGTCCTCATCGCTGTCAACAGGAAAAGTGCCCAGAAGGCTGGCAACATTGCCACGTTGGATGGAAATGCTGCATATTTGGCTAAAAAAGGCCAGCCCTTTGGTGAAATGTCGACCAACCGCTTGGCGATATCCCGAAATACTAGGTGCGCACTTGAACCACATGGCCTTGGTCATTTATTTCTTTACAAAATACATAGATTTTCCGCACCTGCAACAGCCACCCCAGCGCAGCCCACGGTACTGGAAAGGTGGGATGGCGCAAGGGTGATAAATTGATTAATACTTAAATAAATGATAAAAATAAAACCTTTTGCATTGTTTGCACCTTTTGTTTGCCTTCGGTTAATTTCTAGGGAATGACCTGTTTACCGTTGCACACTGGCTGTATAGCCAGTCCAATATAACCTTTGAAAACCTATGGTAAAGTACACCATACATCGAATAGGCAGCATATACATTATATGCCCCACCAATTTGCGCTGACAAAACAACAGTTTTATGGTTTGGACAGTCAAAGTTCAAAATTGGTTTTGACTTTTCAGTGATTAATATCTGTATAACCGTTCAATTCGCATTCGTTTTCCTAACTACCTGCCATTACACATTTTGGTCGTTATACCGCGACGTGACACGACATGAATTTCCCGAATTGGGTGAATCGGGTAATTCGCTCCAGATTTTAGACGATTTTCATTTTCGAGAAAACAAGCTTGGGGATCAATGTTCGTTTCTTATCTGAACGACTTTCTGCAGTTGGAACAAATTCAGTTGTAACTATTAGGTACCTACTTTAAAATGTTTGAGGTTTTGTAAGAGGTGCCTGATCTCTCTTCGATCGAGTTCGTGCCGTAAAAATATTTCCTGCGTCGATGCTCCATGGAATTGCATGACCGCAATTGATCAGGAAGACCATATTATCTCTGAATCCATTTTGTGCAGGTACAATTAGTATTATATCCTTAGTAACAATTATATCTGAAACTAAAGGTCATTTTCTTCGTCTATAATCGTTAATTGCTGGAGAGTGCCATTATTGCTCTGCAATTATTTGTATTGCAGTTGTTATCTAAGAACTGAAATAAATACTAATAAAAGAAATCACTCACGTACATACAGTTAGAAGGCTATTACAGAAATAGCCTTTAGTCAAACAGTACTTACAGTGAAGTACTTTTATAATAATGTGAAGAAAAGTAATAAAGTCATTCACGAGTAGTTTTAAGTGTGCGCCGAATTAGCACCTGGTTCAAAGTTATTGCTCTTCAAGTGAAGGTGCTTTTTAATAATGTGTTAAGAAAAAATTCTAACTTTCCCTCATGACCTCAATGAGATTCTTATGCAAAAAAATATAATTTATTGTTGGTCATTTAACTTTTGTCTGAAGAAAAAGATCCAGAATTTGACCAAAGTGAAAGGAGAATGAAAATAGTTAGGTATGGAGGCTGGATGGTCTCCTTTAATTGTCCATGTAAATATTGCTATTCTCCGTAATGTAATTTCTAGTCATTAAATTGTTCACTAACGCAATTACCATAAAATATACCAATACAATGTAATGTGTGCACGGGAAATTACTCTAATGGTTAATGACTTCAAACGGTTTTGCAAGTGCCGTTAATTAATTTAGTCAAAGTACCGCAATACCTCAGTACCTCGAAGCACCGTACAAAGCGCGACACATCAAGCTATTCATTTCCAGTATACCATGGCCTCGCTTTGCATAGATTTCCCGTATAATGAGAGATCCGCATAAACTGGTTTTGTATTGCTTGTTTGTTCGCCGTGTGTACATAGCGCGAGTTCAGACAATCACGTTGCCAACGTTTATCGGATACGGCGCGTAAACCTATTATTATAATAGACATATTAAACCTTTCACGTGTCACAAACGCTCCAAATTGCTGTATGTTTGGGACTGCAACAGTCACAATTATTATTGTAATAACGTACCATTTTATGAGCGGTTTACAGTGAAATACAGGGTCAATTTAGTGTTTGAATCACTAGTGAATGTTTAGAGGGTGAATTTTGAAAGTTGGCAACGTCGCTAGTACCTGTCAAATGTATCGCTGTTATGATGAATATATCTTTAATATTACATTATGAAAATGGAATATAGCTCTGTTTTGCACTAAAATATTGATTATACATTGGAATAACTAGTATATAGTTATTTGGATATTTAGTGACTACCTGGTCGAGTGCTGAGCATAAGGTCCTGGGTACTATTCCCCGGTGGGTCAAATTGTTATGGGGTTTTTTCATCAGGAATTTCACAGTAGCAGCCACGGAGTCTAGATTTGTGCCTCATTGATGGCAAAAGGCTCGCTCTTTATTAAATGGGAATAAAACAAAACTGGGAAATGTGGGAGTGGGATTACAGGCGTGATGTAATATATGTATGAATGAATATTTAGTTTTAGGCGCAAAATAATTTGGAAATGTAAAACTGTTACAACGTCTTATCCAGTGTTATTTTATCAAAACCTTTTTTTTACGGATGGTATATCATCAATCGCAATCGGCGGATCTTCGAATAAGGTACCTCCTCACACTATCTATCTTTGTCAAACCCATATTTGCATTCTGCTTCAATCAACGCTAAAGATGTTATATGTCACTTTAATCAATGTTAAAGATGTATATAATTAATATTTTCTGGCCCTTCAAATTTGACAAATGAAAAGTAGGCGTTTGATGTCAATTTATAAACAAACAGGGCGGAATGTAGGTGTAGTTTGACTTAAGTTCAGTTCATAAATAAGAATACCAGTATTAGTAAATTTTCTAGTGCAGCATAGTGCGATATAGTAATTAATAATTATACATTATTCATCCTAATTTCTTCCAGTAATATTCATTAAATAATAAATAGCAAAACATCAGACCGCTTTTTGCAACGTTGCCAACTTTCTGAAAGTACCCTCTTAATAAACTTATATCGAATGTTATTAGAGACAGTTGCATCTGCTTGTTATAAGCAAGTTGTTACGGACTCAAAAGCTGATCAGATATTTGCCAGCACCAACAATAATGCTTTACCCACAAACTAGGTCATGTAAGATTTTGTGGGTGTCAAGTTTACAGAATACCAAAGCTGAAGTTTCGTAGTGTAAATTTCGCGCGGAATTGCAATATATTGCTACTTCGTAACCGAAGCAATAATGATTACATGTGTTCGCCAGCTACGAGCTACGGCGTAGCAAAAAATGCGTTAGGTTTTGCATTCAGCTCATGTGTAGAAATTTATCCTTTTCATAGGAGCTGTATTACGACGAGTTCTGAAAAAATAGGAAGCCATTGATTAAAACCGTTAACCGTATAATGTTTTTTAGCCCTTTTTTCTCTGTTCGACTGATGTTAAAAAAAGCGTTTATGACAGGCAATATCGCATGCCTGGTCGGTTGGAAAATCCTCCCTTCTAGTTGGTCGAATATACACTTTGCTCTTTTTTCACGGTATACATTATTCTTGTTCCATTATTAGACAGATTGTACTTATTTTTCACGATAGTTTTAACGTAATTTTTATTTTATATTATTTTCAGATTTATCTACAACCAAGAAAGAAAGAAAATACATAGATTACATATAATTTAATCTATATTGGTACGATGTCCTTTGGGGAGCGAATTGTTTTATTTGTTAGTATAATCGTGTATTATTTATTAACAGTAGTAACTTATACGGCATCGACTGGTAACATGACTCGTGTGAAGCTCTCTTCATGAAGTATCAATATCGAGTATTAATGTAGTGTTCTTGAAACTGGCAATTGAGGTAATTTACTTTCTTACTTATTTAATGAATAAGTAAGGAGGAACTCGTGGCAAAATAAACAGCCACATGGGCTAAACTTCACGGTGAAGCAGCACTTTCCAAGGGCGTTGTGTGGATGGGTCACCATCTATTACGTACCGAGTTTCCGTGCTGAAAGTATGTTGAGCCGTTGGTCTCGGCCGACATTTGTAGTTCTTTGACAGTTGCTACTCGTAGTCAGAAGCCCGAAAATCTGACAACCAGTCTTACCAAGGGGTATCGTATTAATTAATATATAAATTAATTGATTTAAATTATATTTGTTTTATAGTTGTAGAGCTATAGTTGTAGCTACAAAAAAATAGTGGTATTCAGCTGCAAATGGTTAGACGGAAAACCAACCCCAACATAGTAGGGAAAAGGTTAATGACTTTATTTACTTAATTTTCCTTTTTTATTTACTTTCGGTATTCACGTATTGTTTGGTAAAACCAGATAGAACGAACCTTTAAAGGAGTTCCATCAGTCTCTCCTTTAATTATATTTTCGAGTGCCATTTTCCAAAAAATTGCAGCTTGAATGTTTGATTTATCTTCCTTAGAAAAATAACATTGTTATAAGTACTGTAGCGTAAATAAAAATAAAAGTCGTCACAGCTACATGTTAATACGTATAATTTTGCTGTTATAAAAAAAAAAAACCTAATACAATTTTTTTATATAAAATTTAAAAGGATCAAAAAAAAGAATTAAATAATGGGCGACATGTAATATTATTTTATGTAAAGCAGCGAAATGGGTTGTTCAGAATTGTATAAAGTCTGTAATTTTGAAAATTAAAACAAGGTGAGAAAAGGAGTTGCAACACCTATTCAGCCCTAGGCGCGATCAAAATGTATCCGAGTTTAAATATTACACCGGAAAAAATACATTGCGCGACCTTTTGACACGAATAGGGTTTAAATAAATTAAATGATTGTACAAAAAAAAGAAACTATACTATTGCTAAAGATTAAAAAAAAGGATTAAAACAAAATTTGTTCCCTGAAGGTCCGGATCCTCGCTCGAAATCGGATCTTCGCTGTTGCTCCGGGTCTCAGGCGGCAAGCCTCGGAGCCAACCGCCAGTACGCGTCTCCCGACCCCTGGTCGGCCTTGAGTCGCGGCGCCGAAAGTATATGGGTCACTAGATCTTAGCTAGAACAAAAGTCCTAGAACCGATTCTGAGCGAATCTATGGTGAGAAAAATACTGAAAAATTAACACCATGCTCCGAGAGAATCTTTTAAGCAGAAAAAATTTAAAATGTTTCAAATACATACCGGTTCTTGGTGAAATCACTTATAACCGACTATTCAGTACAGCACTACAAAATGTAAATTATCTTTCTTAGGTCTTTTTTGACTTTAGACTACAAATAATTTATCAATTAAATTACGAAACGGAATAATATGTCTGTTATTTCCAAAGATTCGTCGCCCATCTGAGAAAAATTTTCTTACGTGACATCCCATGGAATCGTCATATTTTTAAATTTGAACCGAAGTAAGAAAAAGTAAATTGATTAGAAATGAGGTCGACTTACACGAACAGAATAGTTTTTATTCAGCCGAAAACAGCGTGATAATGCTGCAATACCCTCTTTCTAAGAAAAAAAGGACGTAAGTACGAGTGAGAAAGAAGAAAAAAACTGGATCAGGCAAAAACAATTAACAGGAATCATATCTGAATCAAACGATATCGAAGTGCAACAAATACTGAATAAACACGGAGGCCACCATATCTAAACGTTATCCGCGCGAACTCGCGATATCTCAATTACATCTATGGAGAATATGAAAGAAAATAACGAACTCCTAAATCTAAATATATATTGTTCAGTTAGAGCCAAACTCTAACCTGCCACATCCTTACAATTAGTGAAGTTTAGATCTAAGTAAAATTAACCTAACTTAACATAAGACTTAACTATTACCTATCAACTATAAGAAAAAACTTGGGGATCAAATGACCTATCAACTATAAGAAAAAACTTGGGGATCAAATGACCTATCAACTATAAGAAAAAACTTGGGGATCCCCAAAAATAATTAACGTGAACACGTAAAGTCCAACCTTAGGTATAGAAACAAAAGACAAGTTGGACAAAAAAAAAAAAAAACTAAGTTTAAGAAAGAAAAACTTAAGTCAATTAAGTCAAAGAAGAACTCAAGACATAGAACTTAAATCAGAGAACTCAAGTCATAAAACTCAAGTTTAAATTCAAATTTAAATGTTGAATGTCACGCCATCTGTGTTAAAATAAAAGAAACAAAATAACCTTAGAATACAAGTTGACATAACACAGAAATAAATAGATGTCACTATTAACAGGTAATCTATGAAGTTTTTAATCTAATCAAAAACTTATGCAAAGAAATATTCCAAAGAGGAAATAGGATTAGAAAGCAAATGTCAATGTTAAAATGGAATAAAGAGAATTTAGTCCAATTTATTTTAAGATATCTTTGATATGATATTGTCCGGAGTGGACTGAATCACAATCCTGTAGCAAATAGGTGGTCCTTGAAATGACTCTTATTACACGGCACTTAATAAAACGTGGAGCAAGCTTCCCAGAGAAAAAATCACCTCCAGAAGACTTGGAAAAATTCCTTCTCCATACAGTATCACCAACATTCAGAGTGACAGCTGATCGATTAGAATTATATGTACGAGAGTTACGGAGAAAAGCTAAAGAAAGATTATCAGCAACCTTTGCATAAACTTCGCTGAGAGAAGATAGGTTTGAAGCATGACGAGCCCGACTGTCAGCCAAATTAGAGCTTCGAGTCTGACTATATACACGACTGCTATCCATAAGGACCTCTCTACCAAACATAAGAAAGTTAGGCGTAAAACCAGTAGCTAGATTAACACAAGAATTGAGGTAAAGCTTAACTTTAGGTAACATTTTAGCCCAACTTCTTTGGTTTTCACCAACCAAAATACCTAAACATGTTATAACGCTTTGGTTGTACCGCTCAACCGTATTTGCTTGGGGTGTATAATATGGCGTAAAAGTAGGTGATTGAATATGAAAAGATCTGAGAAAATTAAGGAATTGATTACTACGAAAAACTGTAGCGTTGTCACAAAGAATAGTACGCGGAACCCCAAAATTAAAGAAAATTTCAGACTCTAACGCTTTTATAACAGAAAGAGCGTCAATCCTTTTCAGAGGAACTAACCAAACATATTTGGAAAAAACATCTACCATAGAAAGGATATATTTATAACCATAATAAGCGCAGGGCAACGGACCAATTATATCGATAGAAATCATCTGTAAGGGCAAGGAAACCTCTTTAGGGTAACACATCTGACCGCGAGGTTGTGTGTTCGAAATTTTATAGGCTTTACAAACCTCACATTGACTTAACGACGAAGTAACGTCACGGAACATATTTGGCCAGTAGAACAAATCCCTAAGCTTTAGATAAGTTTTAGTAACACCGGGATGTATCGAAGGAAAACTATTGTGAATTTTCCAAATAGCGTCTGGAACTTTTTCAGCTGGTAACACCACACGCCATGGTTCAGAAGATAAAGGAGTAGAAACAGGCATGCGTCTCATAAGGATACCGTTATTTATAGCGTATGCTGGGAACATTTGTGGCGTATCTCGAGCACCTAAATATATCTTCTTATACCAACGGTCATTAGTATGTTCAGGACCCTGGTCAAATGACACAGGATTAGCATGGATCCTGGAAAGAACATCGGGGACTATATGTTGTGAACCTTTACGATGCACAATATCAAAAGTATATTGGGAGATAATAGTAGCCCAACGAGCTAAACGACCAGATGGGTTGTTAAGAGAGAGGAGCCACTTAAGGGCCATATGGTCTGTTATGACAGAAAACTTCATACCATCTAAATAACATCGAAAATGTTTAATTGAATCCAAAACTGACAAGAGTTCACGCTCTGTAGTACTATAATTGCGTTCAGTTTGAGAGAATAAACGCGAATAATAGGCAATTGGATGTTCCACATCGTCTATCTTCTGTGTCAGTACCGAACCAAGACCAACAGCTGACGCATCACACTGCAGGATGAATGGCTTCGAGAAATCAGGACATGCCATAACAGGCGTATCAATTAGCGCTTGTTTCAACTGAGTGAAAGCTTGATCGGCTGCATCGTTCCAACTTATTGGATCATTACCCTTTCTCTTACCGATAAGGGCAGTAAGCGGAGCAATTATAGAAGAAAACCCTTTAACGAAACGCCTATAATAGGAACACATACCAATGAAACCGCGTAATGACTTAGCTGAAGTAGGAGTAGGATAATCTTTAATAGCATCAAGTTTGCCGGGATCGGTTTGAAGACCCTTTTCATTAACAATATAACCCAAATATTTTAGTTCGCTTTTACAAAACTCGCATTTTTTTAAATTTATAGTTAAGCCTGCTTCTTTAAGTCGAGCAAGCACCTTCCTGAGCAGCGCCATATGACTAGAGAAATCTTTAGACACGATTATCAAGTCGTCGACGTACCCAAAAATACAATCGTCGCTGGTAGAAGTAAACTCGAAATTAACGATCATATCAGTAAGGCGTTGCATCTCCGAAGCAGCGTTCGTTAGACCAAAAGGCATCCTAACAAACTCAAAGAGACCACGTTGTGGAACAATAAACGCTGTTTTCTCACAACTTTCTCTATCAGCGAGTGGAATTTGCCAGAAAGCACTTCTAAAATCCAATGAGCTAATATATCTAGCACCACGAAGGTTGTCGAGAATATCGTGAATACGGGGAAGAAGATATGAATCTCTAACTGTCACACTATTCAGTTTTCTACTGTCGACACAAAACCGAACAGAACCATCTTTTTTTGTCACCATTACCACTGGACTAGCCCATGAAGAACGAGATGGACGAATAACACCCATATCTAACATTTTGTCAATCTCTTCATTGAGAATCTTCAACTTGACAGGGGATAAGGGATAATATCTTTGACGGATAGGGTAACCCGTAGTATTAATTTTATGGGACAACCAAGATGTTTTACCAAGACCAACTTTTTCCGAAGAGATAACTTCGTACTCTTTAATAACTTGTTGAAGACAAGACTCTTGATCCGGCGATAGGATGTTACGAGGATGAATATAACGGACCTCGCCGACAGAGGAAACTTGAGGGGAAGAGTGCTGAACAGAAGGGATAAACATATTACCATCAATATTTTTATTAAAAGCCTGACTAAAAATAGACGTCAAACCGAATTTATTCCAAAATTCGATACCTAAAATAACAGAAGATGACATCGAACTTGCAACTAAAAACTCATGAATAAAAGTTGTACCATTAAATTTAACTGGAAGGTACACAGAACCAAGAATATCAATCGGCGAATTATTAGCCGATATAACACGGGGACAAGCGTCTTTTGATGTCAAAGAAACACCAAGTTGCTGAATAAAATTATCGCTAACAAGCGACATCTGAGCACCAGAGTCGAGCAATGCTTTAACAACTCTACCACATAATAATACTTCTATAAACGGTCGGTTATCAAATGAATCTGAAGTAAACACTGGGGATACTGTACGGAAAGAAGCGTATCGCCAGTGGTTTATGCATTTTTTGGATTACATTTCGGACATTCCCTAGTAATAAATCCAGGAGTGCGACACTTAAAACAAATCATGCCTGTGATCTCTGGGCAAGAACGGTAAGAATGACCAACTTTGTTACATTTTAAACAAAGCTGAGACTGACTATAACCAGGACAAATCTGAGGGTTACTAGATGTTGGCTGATGGGAAGTTTTGTTCGGCCTAGGTTTTGGTGGGTTAAATACTTGAGAAGTCGACTGGTCGGCAACACAGTCGAGACTGGCTACCGCCTTTGAAGGTTTTAAAAAGGACTCGAAATGAGTAACGGCCTCGATTAAATTATTGACATCATGGAATTTTTGAATAGACAAGCAAGGAGTATACTTTGGCAACATGTTGTGAGTGATGATCTGCAACAACTCCGATTCTTCAATAGGCTTGCTCAGTTTAGCGTTTAAGTAAGAAACTTCGATAATAAATTCTCTTATTAGCTGTTCCGGTTTCTGCTTGAGGTTACGGACCTCCTGGCTTATCTTAAATTCAAAATCGGTCGTACCGAATGTCTGAAAAAAGGCATCTTTGATCTCAGAAAAAGAAAGATCCGGTCGACGGATCGACCTAAAATATTGAAGTGCAACACCTGACAAGACTTCATGGAATCGCTTAACTAAATAACCATCGGACAAATTGTCTGCCTCCCTGCACTCCTCTAAACTCGTGAAAAATTCCCGTACGCAGGTCTTACCATCGAAAACAATCTTCCACTTAGTAAGAGAGAACTGCCTGGAAAATTGTAGGCATTCCTCAGATCTTATTGGAGAAGGAATGATACTCTGTGAAGAAGCGTGAGAAGGTCTTGGCGGAATAGGAGGAGGTGGTGGTCGCGAAATAATGGGACTAACACGACGTGGAGTCTCAACAATAGGGAACCCCTCTTCTGACATGATGTAACTAGAATAGACTTAATAACGAATGAAAGAACAGACAAAAGGCAAAAGAATCCTAGGGAAAAAATAGGCACGGCATGAACAGACGGATAAAAATAATCCAGCAACCAGCAATCAGTGAACGCCAAGCTATTAAACAAAGATACAGGCTACATAACCGTTCATACTAAGCTTACCTTGAAAACCGACGCCTATAAATTCATACGTCACCATATATACTCTACGGGTTCTAACTACCGCTAGCTAAGGATATGGAATAAAAATCAGGAGACCTATCGTTATATTTGCTGCGATAAGTGGGTAAAATAAAAGACAGTTATGTGTTATATAGTTCACAAAATTATTTTTCCTTTAAAATAAATTACATTTAATGAAAAAATATATATATATGTCAAGGAAAAATGACAGCTTCACAGATCTGAACTGGTGGTAAAAATCCCAGAATACCTTTCTAGAATGAAAGAATATCCGTGTCCTGAAACAAATAAGCTTAAGAATCATTAGCTCCCGGAGGAAGTGACCATCCTCAATAAGGCAAAAAAGATTTTATGTAGAATCATTCAAATTTCAAAGTTATTAGGTAAAAACACTTACTTTAGTTGTTCGGGCGCCATTTTTGTAGCGTAAATAAAAATAAAAGTCGTCACAGCTACATGTTAATACGTATAATTTTGCTGTTATAAAAAAAAAAAAACCTAATACAATTTTTTTATATAAAATTTAAAAGGATCAAAAAAAAGAATTAAATAATGGGCGACATGTAATATTATTTTATGTAAAGCAGCGAAATGGGTTGTTCAGAATTGTATAAAGTCTGTAATTTTGAAAATTAAAACAAGGTGAGAAAAGGAGTTGCAACACCTATTCAGCCCTAGGCGCGATCAAAATGTATCCGAGTTTAAATATTACACCGGAAAAAATACATTGCGCGACCTTTTGACACGAATAGGGTTTAAATAAATTAAATGATTGTACAAAAAAAAGAAACTATACTATTGCTAAAGATTAAAAAAAAGGATTAAAACAAAATTTGTTCCCTGAAGGTCCGGATCCTCGCTCGAAATCGGATCTTCGCTGTTGCTCCGGGTCTCAGGCGGCAAGCCTCGGAGCCAACCGCCAGTACGCGTCTCCCGACCCCTGGTCGGCCTTGAGTCGCGGCGCCGAAAGTATATGGGTCACTAGATCTTAGCTAGGACAAAAGTCCTAGAACCGATTCTGAGCGAATCTATGGTGAGAAAAATACTGAAAAATTAACACCATGCTCCGAGAGAATCTTTTAAGCAGAAAAAATTTAAAATGTTTCAAATACATACCGGTTCTTGGTGAAATCACTTATAACCGACTATTCAGTACAGCACTACAAAATGTAAATTATCTTTCTTAGGTCTTTTTTGACTTTAGACTACAAATAATTTATCAATTAAATTACGAAACGGAATAATATGTCTGTTATTTCCAAAGATTCGTCGCCCATCTGAGAAAAATTTTCTTACGTGACATCCCATGGAATCGTCATATTTTTAAATTTGAACCGAAGTAAGAAAAAGTAAATTGATTAGAAATGAGGTCGACTTACACGAACAGAATAGTTTTTATTCAGCCGAAAACAGCGTGATAATGCTGCAGTACCTATTAAAAATCCTACTGTATTTTTTACTATTCAAAATAAATGACGACCAAAAGTTAGCTTTAAAAAAACATCGTATAGCCATCATTAATCCACGCGCCAAGAAAGACGAATCAAAAATGATTACAAAAAACAAACAATGGGTTTAAATTAGCCACATTCCATTAGCTGTCTAACGGCTGAAAAGGGCAGCTCTAAGTGGTCCATATCCATTATCATGCAACGACAATTTCCGTTTCTTCCGGGCCGTACTTAGCTCGCTCCGGTGACTTGTGCTGCGGAGAGGCCGGAAACCTACCAGATCGGGATATGACAAACATGGAACTTCGGGTAGTGAAACATTCATTAGCAAATGAGAATGAGATAAATGAGGAATAGTGCCTTCACATAATTATACATTATTATTTTTGTATGAAATTATGTGTGTAGTAAAAACAAAAATTTGAGATTTAATTTCACTTTTCTACAACATAGTTAACAGTGTATTCTTAGATTAGTTTCCAACTCAAGCGTTGGTTCTTTATTTTTACCAATTTGTGAAACGAACCTACATAAATTTTCCATTAAGCTTTTCTGCGTCGTATTTATTATTTTTCAACGATATTTTTTACTAAAAACTAAACGTGAAAGCAAAAAAGGGTTGTCAAAGAAATCCATTTAAATCCTCTTTGTACCTAGGTACTTTTTTAATTATTCATCCATATTTAATTAAAGCTGAATTTATCCCTCACGGCTCACTGGTGACGCGGACGGGTTGAAACTAAATAAAGTATATAAAATATCACACAGTCATCCGTTCTAAATTAGGCAGATTGAATTCAACCCGTATTTAAACGCCCAATTCACACGCGACTGTAGTTTGTTTTTATAGCATTCATTCTTGACGCAATAATTTGGTGTGTATACAAGGTGTTGTTTTGCATCCTCGTCAAAATTCAGGATGTTGTCACTAAAGGCATAAATAATCAATATAAATTACGGTACCTAGTAAATTATTAAAAAACACTGCGTTTTTTGTTGTTTAAGTTTGTCAATATTTCAGAATAACCCCTTTAACGTGGTTTAGGGATTATAAAATTATCGAAAAAACGTTTGAGGTTTTTTGTTTGTGTGTAAGCGACGTTATAAGGCGGGAATCAGACGGCCCGTGTTCAAAACACAGGTGGTTCACAATTACCGATTTCAGTAAATAAATAAAAAAAAAGAAAATTACCTACTCATTTTATTATTGATTCGGGTCGAGAATCATTAGCATAGTGACCTCCTAGAATTTGACGAGGTTGCAAAACAACACCTTGTATATGTTCAACCACTGCAATTCAATCAATCAATTTATTTTAATTTTTGATTTTATTGTTAACCTTTCCGTCCCGCCGTACCGAATTCGGTACGCCGAGGATCAACGGCGCACCAGCAAACTTAAACGCTAATATAAAAAAAAGTAAATTTCTAAATCGTTCTGTCAAAATTTACCTCTATGGTCAACTAGTAGTCGATTCAAACAAAACCAATCGTTAGTAATACTAAACGGCACAACATTATTAAAAAAAATATAGAAACTCGTCTATGTCGAATGTCAAACGACAATGGCAACCCGTGTTATTATGTTCGGAAAAGTGTTGTTTTTGTGAGATATACGTTGTAAAACTTTGGTAAGTAAATGTATAGTATGTTATAAGTGTATAATGCAACTTTTTAGATAGTCATTTGCTTGAAAAAATAACAAAAAATTATGATTTGAGCCAACAAAAAATCCTTTGTTGTGAAGTTTGTTAGTCGAAATTAACAAAAATAATTTGACTCTTTAACCATGTAAAATGGTCTTGGAAACAATAGTAGCAAAGAAAAAATAGTGATAATTCATTATTTCATGTATTCGAGGCATATCTATTCATATTTATTGATATTTCAAGTATTTTCATGCTTTGAACAGCGGAATTCTAAAATGGCCGATTCTAACAAGAAGTTTGAGTTAGGATCTTATAAGAATAATGTATGAAGGACTCCTAAAAAACACTGTCATTAGATTACTTGTATATTTGTGATGTTAGATATAAATTTTCGTGTAAATTGAATGAGTAGTTTTACCAAACAAAAATAAGCAACGAAAACAGACGTATTTACTGCGACCTCTCTCATATATATGGGATATGTATAATTCTCAAGTAGTTCTAAAAGAGTTGTTTATTATTAATAAATGGCCCCGTTCATCACGAACCCGACACTGTTTACCGTTTAAGATTAGAGCTAATATAACTCGAGTTATAAGTGTTTATCTTTACGATATCGGATGACTCACGCGATGGCGTAATCAAGGGGCCCCCGAAGGGCTACACGCGGGGCTTTACTGTTCGCGCGAAAGGATAAAGAGGTATAGGTTATTTTTAATTTTGATACTGTTTTTTTGTTAATTTATTTTAATTTCTGGTGTGTTCTCAATGTTATTTGTTTTTCTAATAAGGATGAAGTTATCTGAAATAAATGATTATAATTTAATTCCTGAAAGCTAGGATTTAGGTACAGCAGTGGCGCGAAAATGAAAATCGACAAATCTTCGGGAAAATTTCCAACTGACTGGGAAGTACTGCTACGAAGCTAATCAAATAGAACAGCGTAGGAGTAAGCTTAAGGTGGAAGCTCAAGGGAAGCCTCAAATTCTCTTAAGTTTTTTTTTTTGTAATTTGCAGCTCAGTGGCAGGTTGTACGTTGAACAAAATATGATTCGCGACCATAAAAGGTTATTAAAAAAAAAAAAAAAACGATGCGACCCCTTAAAGTTCCACATAATCCCATTTAAGTGCAATTTCTTGAAAAGGTCCTTCAACAGGATTAAATGAACTTAGATGATGCAAAACGCAAAAAACAAAACGTAAGAAAATTTAAATATCGCGGGCTACCCCAGCGTTTCCTTCATCAGTATGTAAGGGCAAATACGCTTTAACAAATCCCTTGTAGGCGTAGTACCCAAATCCAGGCTAGTTTACTGACGTCCAAAATACATTACAAGTCGTTTCTCGAATTCGGAAGCCTACTTCATTCGTATTTTCGCAATCCTGCGGGAATTCCTCGGAAAGAAATATTTTTTGTTCTAAGTAGGCTACTTCTGGGTAGCGAAGCGAGTGACTATAGAGTGATGAACGGTACGAATGGTTGCCTATCAATGCCTCTGAATTCAAATTTACCTTATTGAATGTGTTGGCTTATTTAGATTATATTTCGACAACTGTTATTAAAAATAATTTCATTTTATTTGAGACTAGCTTTTGCTCGTGGGTTCGCTCCCGTCATTTATGGAAAAGAACACACGGGAACTTTTAAATGTAGCGTATGATACTCGAGGATTATGTAGCTTCCCGTTAATGCAAGAATTTTTGGAATCAGATCAGCAGTTCCGGAGATTACCCCCTACATACAAACTTACAAATAAATCTTACGTCTTTATAATTTTGTATAGATTCCTGATTCCGAGGTTCGATCGCATTCGCATCTTTGCTTTGTCAGTATTTAGGTGCAGGTTGAGGCACAAAAATAATGGATGAATAATTTATCAATATTCTAAATTATCTTTTGCTCGTTAGCGCGTAACTAATGAAAGTTTCTTGTCGGCTCAGTCACGCACTAACAATAACCAAATTTAAACGTGCTCAATTTTTTTGTCATTTGCATATTAATTTTGATCCTTTTCTGAGAAAGCCTTGGGTGGGACATTTTTCAACGACGAACTTATTACGAAGGTTTTGTTGATAAAAAAGGTAGTGTCATTAATTTAAATCACTTTTACTGCCTTGCAAAAATTTTATAACCGGCTGCCAGCCTGACGTCAACCCTCCTTGGGAATGCTATTGTGCATATCTTTTTAATTGTACATATGCTGCTTTTGCATATGAGACTTTTACTCACTTCTTCTTCTTCTTAATCGTGTGGTTACGTGGTTAGTGCCTGAGTTTTAGTAGTTAGCCTGAGTCGCCTATAAGCCTCTGACTTGGCTTACTTTTTTATCACTGTTATTATATCACGTAGCTGTTTTTCGTTAATCCTCTTTGAATTTCCAATTTCCTCGAATAAACTCACAACTTATTCACAACGTAAAGAATCTCGTGCCCCTAATGCAGTTTACTCTCTTGCTGGTAAACATGCTCCACACGACAGCACCAAATAATTGAATTTAAAAATGCATAATTTTAGGTCCGCCACTATTATCTTCCAGTTTCAGCTGAAAATAGCACCAACATATAATAAAATCATGAAATAACTTATTTCGTCAGGCTTCAAGGGCTTACGAACGTACTTAGGAACTTATTTCTATAATAACAGGTAAGTACTAGTTGGGAGCATGTCGTATGTTTCAGTCAGCTCATGTAGCTCTTAGTAAAAGCTTTTAAGTGGAAACAGGACATGTAAGTAACATTAATCAGTTGTAGTGAAATTTCTGGATTAATTTAATGTGAGTTAGAAGGATGGTGAACCAATGATTTGTACAAGGCTACTGTGAAACCTTAATTAACTACTTATACTCACCATTACCCTATATGCCTTATTGGCCTATGTCCAGCAGTGGACGTCTTTCGGCTGAAATGATGATGATGACTCACCATTAAAGCAAGGGACAACCGGTTTAAAAAAATAACTGCTTTTCTATTCATTATGACCGTGCACTTTTGTACGAAGAAGCAGACTTTTATAATCAGCGACAAAAAGTTTTTATGGCGGGTTGTCTAGTCTAAACGATGAAGAATAAAGTGAGTAAGGTAATCTCAAGTTTTAAATTTTTTGTCAGTCTTGGAATTCGGACATAATAGTTCTTTGAAATCACACCGCAGAAAACAAAGGAAGAAGGAAGCAAGATTATTTATTGTTCATATGTTTGTAGTTTTCATGCGAATTCAATAAACTAGCTTCTCTTTTTGTCCGCTCGTGCGGGCTATCACCACCCAGACCATTTTCAGTATCGTGAGTGCAAACACACTCAGAGTGAATATTTAGTATGCCAGCCTAATATTTGTTTCTTTCTTGCTGTAATTAAGCGCGCGACTCACAGCGCAGAATTTGAACGAGCCGTCATACGTAAAGGAAGATAAATGTTCAACCAAGTTAAGACGAAGCCGAACAGACTTAACTAACCGTAAAACTGTTTCCACCTTGTCATTTTGCGCAGTATTTATTTGTCTAACCGAAACCATAAACCTGGTGTTTTAAGAGCTTATTTAATGACATGGAATCCAATAAACTCTCATGACAAGTGATTTGTTTGGCCTTTGTTAATTCGGACCACCAATCACAATGGCTTACTAATCAGAGATCAGCAAAAGCTGGGAAACACATAAAATGTTACCGAATTCAGAGCCAAATGTCGAAAATAAACGCTTACAATATTCTACCACAGGAGCAGTGGTGGTCCAGTGGTAAAGTCCCCGACTTACGAGCAGTAAGTCATGGGTTCGAAACCAGGCAGGCGTATTACTTTGTGTAGTTTATTTCATCACCACTGCGTTCCACTGCAGGAACCAGTTTTCAAAACGGTAAAGAAAAACATCGTGAGGAAACCGACATGGCCTGGAACCAACAATTCGAAAACACGCGGGCCCACTGCGGGTTGGTCGTTGTCCAACCCGCACTGGGCCCGCGTGGTGGATTACAGCTCATTCCCTCGCATAGAGTGAAGGCCAGTGTCCCAGCAGTGGGAACATTAAAGGCTGATTATGATACTACCTGACCCCCGTCATTAACTTTACAATTAAGTGAAATACTTAAGTTCGATAATAAGATTTTAGTAATAAGACTTGCTGAGAACAGAGAGAGGTCATACAAATTTGTTTAAATCGTGTCTTGTTTAAAACACTAAGAAAATAGACTTGGGTACTAACTAAGGAACAAGAACGTTGTTTACAAATGCTGTTCTGAACTTATGCATGAAGATACATTTATTGGACGAGGGTAGTAAGTTGTAGACTCTAATAAGTGAACACTTTTCGAAATTAAAAATGCTTAGAGATATAAACTTAAACAGAAAGTAATCTTTGAGTGGCAAACACAGTTATAATTAAATTTTTCCTTTGAAACCGAACATATACAAACCTCCACCTGGTCCTACCTATTGTGCTTACAAAATTATGACCAAATGAATACACATTATATGGAACCACAAATATTTCTTGTACGCTACAGTACAATCCTGTATACACTGTTAATTTCAATGGTTGTTAGTACGTTGTACGTACACTATTATGTACGCTATCTATACAGGGTGGCCAAAAAGTCGTGGATCAAACGCACCTAGGGGTTAGATGGGGTCATCAGCTGCAAAAAAAAAAAAAAAAATACAGAGCGCCATTCAGCCTTGCTGGCATTACATGCAGCAGCAGCACCAACTGGGGCTATTTTAAAGAAATAGTTTATCAAGGAGAGAACAATAGCGAACAAGAACTACGACAAAAGCTCGAATTTGCTAGGGTACAAGTTATTAACAGCAGAGGTGCATTCCGTAGGTTACGTAGGAATTTTATTACACGGTGCAAATTATGTATTATGGTCAGAGGTAGGAATTTTGAGCATTTATTGTAAAATGTTTTGTTTCATTAAAACAAATCCCTATTAAATGCGCCAAAACTTGTAATACAGGGTCACTTTTCGGTAGAGTATTTTTTTTCACAGTGGTGTCCGTATATGAAAAATTATGATATGTGAATTTATTTTTTCGTAAAACTTAATATTATCTTTAACACACCCAATAAACAACCATAAATAGCATGTCTAACGCAAGGACTCATCCGTACCAATCTATTGAAAATTATAAAAAACATACATGATATAGATGTTTTAGAATTTGAATAAGAATTAGTAAAAAACAGACAATTTTCTCATAAAAACACAAAATAAATTATAATTCTGCAGGGGTTGACCTTATGGACCTCCCGTAGAACATTTCTTTGCAGCTATGACCCCATCTAACCCCTAGTTGCGTTTAATCCGCGACTTTTTGGCCACCCTGTATATCTTATATATATGTCTATTATACACAAGGATAAATTGTTTTGCATGAGAATAAATATGAATTTAAATGTTTGAAAAATTCTGAAGCCAACCGCTTTATAAATCAGAATTGCGCTTTTAAAAAACATGATGTAGGCATTCCATTCAAGCCTTGTATGAGAAAAGGTCGTCCCTACACGCATCGCATTAAAATATTATGCTTTTAAAGAAAATTTGCAATCAGCAATATGTCCTAAAGAATAAACATTTGTCAAAAGCATCTTGAGACAGATTTCTGTGGTAAAAGTACTCTTGGGTATCCAATTTATTTCTGTAAAAGATTGGCTTGGCACCTGATCCTAGGCGTGTTAAGGCTAAGTAGTGACGTTTCTAATAAACTTCTTTGTTTGTATAAATGGAGTACTGCGCACAGATAATGTAATTTTATATTGAAAGTAGGTGCTGCCCGCGACTTCGTTCGCGTGGCAATTTTGATGGGTTTTAGGGGTATGAAAAATAGATATCTACCCAAAAACTTTCATACAAAACGATTCCGCGCTTTCGGAGTAGTTTGGTAACAAACACCGCGACACGAGAATTTTATATATTAGAGAAGAGAAATAATAAGTGAAAAAACGATACTATACATTTTTTTTTGATTGAGATAAATTCCGGTGAAATGTGATTCAAAATAAGGAGCTGAATGTACCCTGTCAGTTTGCTACGTTTGCTTCCAGGGCTGTCCCTTACACTATGTATGTATATAGTACAGGAAATTAAACTAATTAAAATTCCTTATAAAATAAACATTAACATATTTGAAGGAAGAAGATACAATATTGATACCCATAAGATTGTCAAAATAAAGGCACAATCGAATGCAAATACTTACATTATTTACACAATTAAATTATAATATGTTCCCGACGCGCGATATGTATCAAAAGAAAAACAAATCGTATTGTACAAATGTACAAGCAGCGACAAAAATGTTATTATTAAGTCCATAAAATATGAATCCGCACCTCAAGAAAATATTTCAAAAACTGAACTGTAGAAATGACTCCAAACATAAAAAATAAAATAAAAATTGATTGCATTGTTCTACAATTTCATTCAACTTTGGTGTCAAGATATTTGTATTCACAGTAAGTATATACGATGGCAGGAGCAACCCGCAAGCAATACGACTGGCTTATATATTGCAGCATCGTGATGATCAGCATACAGTACAGCAGAGCACTATGCATCTCGAAACTTTAGCTTTTCTCAGTTACATTTGAATCCCATGTAATCTGTTACATGGGATTCAAATGTAACTGGCGTGCATTTCACCAGTAACAGAGCAGAAATCAGGACTCCACGCTACTGTTGAGAAATTACTGGCAACTTTGACAGACCAATGGCGAACCCTGCCCCAACCATATACTATGAAGGCCTAACCAAGTATGGCAGTCACTTTCGAAGCATTCGTATTCAGGTATCATAAATATCAGTGCCATAAAACTTTACACACTGATCATCGTTATCGTAAAATATGTGGATTTTCCTGATTCACAGCGTATTGTATGTCTATGTACCAATGTACCTGTTTCAAATAGCTATTTATAATTTTACATTTGAGGATATCCAGCGTTTTGATTGTATATTCTACAAGCGGCCACCAGGCGTGGACGCATTACCTAGCTCAGTCTGTTGAAATAACGTTATCTGAAGTATAAAATGTATAGTAGCTGTGTGCTTTCATTGTTAGCGGTCTACGTGGGGTTGGCGCATTCGTTCTCCTGGGGTGAGTTCACAAGTCGTGTATTTTTTGGGTACCGTACTTACCTATGGACTGACTGGGCTAACTGTTACTGTATTGACCGCCGTGTATTGACCGATGATTATCAAGTGGACCATATCACCCGTTTGATGGTGTAGTAATATGAAGAGGCACTACACACCCTATTAAGAGCATTCAAAGCAGGCTGTCGGGAATGCAAGCAATATGGTATCCACTCACACACACACGTATTTTGGGATTAGGCCAGGAGAAAGCTGATGAATGAAATTTGATTTATCAGAAAGAAGGGGGACGGGGAATGGCTAGGTAAGGTAAAACTTTATTATAGCCTTATAAAGTGTCACTTTTATTTTTCAGAAATTGTCGTGGGTAACTACAACATACTGCAATTTTATAATGACGGAAAACCAACGCACTCAGTGAAGCTATCGAATAATCTTGTGGTCAAGTGGTTATCTTACGACCCAGTTAACAAGCGAGTACTGATTTTCGATAAAAATAGTTTAACCGATTCTGTGTTGAGTGTTGACATATCAACCTGGAAAACACAAACTTTAATTAAGAAAGAAAAAAAACGAGATATAAGTACTGTCGCCTACGACCCTGTAACGGGATTAATTTTTGGGATAATTAGTAAAATTATTTACTCGTTTCTCGTAAAACCTGGAAATATTGACGAAAATGTTGTGATTAATATGCAAAAGGATGACTCAGAGCCCCGTGATATTGTCGTGGTTAGCATCTGTGGAGGGTATGTCATTTCACGTTCATTCATTTTCTGTTAATTTAAGAAAGAAAAAGTATTTATTAGTTTCGCACAAGACAGAGGAAAAAAAAGTTACAATTAACAAAAAAAAAAACAAAATATATTCAGTTTAATGTCTTATTTTTATTTTTTTTCTCATGTTTTACTTTTTATACATTTTGTTTTTATTTTGTTCATTTTAACAATGGATGAGTAGCCGTCTTCCGCGTTCTTCTGCGAAGCAGTCATGCTAGCGAAGGAGGTGGCGGAGTGTGAGAGGGACAGAACCTCATGTCCCATACGCCGCGGGAGACACCCCGGGGCCCACTGGGTGGCCCTTGGCCACCGTAGTCGCGGGCCTGTGGACGGTGAGTAATGGGCTAGCTCACCGTCCGTCCGTCTTGTGACGACAGGCCGTGTCGACGGCGCGTTCGTGTTCCACGCGCGCCTTAAGGAGATGGTAGCAAATCGGAAGGGGTTCGAGTGGGCCGATGCCTGCCAGGGCTGCAGGACTGTTCGAAAGAGATATCGTGGCCCTGGAACACAAAGGGCTAAGATGGAACATAGATGGGTTTTAGTCAGTACAGTACATTTCGCATCCGGAAAAAAAAATGGTTGTCTGTAAAGTCGGTTTACGGACGATAGTTTAACGTGACAACGTCATAACAAAACATTGATGAAATGATTGCATACTTTTATGAATAGCAAGCCGAACGCTCAAGCCGATCGTGCCTTTCACTCGCTCGTGCAGTGCTCTCGCTCCGAGTGTAACGTAACGTTACAATGAGTCCACCTTTTTCGTGTGTGCAGCCGGCGTTCATCGATATGTAAGACGTAGTCACGTCAAAAAAAAAAGGGTGTTGTAGTTTTCTCTATAAAACTGGCGTAGCCATAATCACCGCTTTGCAATTTTGGTATTTCTTGAACGTTGCGGTAAACGAGACTAGAATATAATATATAGAAACAACATTATACAAGAAATAGTGCCGTGTGTGGTGCGAAGTGAGGCGCGGTGGTGTGATTATGTCACTTACACTGAACTTTTTTCAAATTACAGGTATATTTACTGGACCACGTTCAGTAATACTAACATAATAGAGAGGATCCGATTTAACGGTTCCGGAAGAGAAGTAATATTAGGCAGCAGTGATATGACCAGAGAGGCCTTGGTCATTGACCCTCAGACAAAGAAAATGTTCTGGATTGAAAGAGATATTGACGATGTATTAATGAAATATAAATTTTCAATTTTAAGTGCAGAGTTGAATGGCAAGAATATGAGAACATTATATAGTAAAGATACGGACAGAATGTTTTTACCAGATCAATTAACCGTATCAAAAAATTTTGTCTACTGGGGGAACAAAATAAAAAAGTACTACTGGCAATTACCAAGTAATCCACCGCGCGACACTATAGTGGAACCTAAAAAAGTTAAAATGGATCCCAAAACCTTTAAATTTGGTTTTCATGGTATAACCACCAACTATGAAATTGAAGAAGAAGCTCCGAATTGCAAAGCACTGAGCAGTGTTCTACAAAATTACTCAACGACAACCGTTTCTACAGATGTAAGCCTGGTTTGTGTGCACGGTACAAAAGTTAGTGGGGAATCTCGTTGTGAATGTAACCAGGGTTACAGCGGTAAGAGATGTGAAGTTTCCGTCTGTCAAAACTATTGTATACAAGGAGACTGTGATGTCAATACTGAGGGTCAACCGAAATGCAGGTAAAATATAGGAATCATTCATCCCACTATACATATATATCAATACATACAATACAAGTTTTTCCTTCCTCTTATATTTATAAATCGTGATTTATAAATATAAGAGGAAGGAAAAACTTGTTAAAGGACACGATTACAAAAACATGATGATGTACTTTACTGTATGATGTTTTTGCTGTATGATTTTAATCGTCGTGTTTTATTATTTTTTTACTTACGTAGGATTAACGAGAAGAAGAACAGTAATTGATCTGGAAGGATTATTTCAGGTGTAAAGCTGGTTATTCTGGGCCAAAGTGCGAAGTGCACACATGCGAGGGGCATTGTTTGAACAAAGGCATCTGTTCCCTGGATGAGGACGGTGAGCCAGTCTGTCAATGCGCTGGCTATTATGAGGGTGACAGATGCAATGTTCCTATGTTTCTAAACCAATGTCCATCAACAAACCTAAATACAGGTAAAATCTTTTAAACATGTCTATGTCAATGGCTGTTCCACAGAAAAGTGTTTGAAGTCCCATATAGGTGTGGCTTAATAATCTCCTAGGTGCATAATTGTAATTGTTTACGTTTGTTTCATAGATGTAAAGCCGGTTTCTCTGGAAAAAGGAGTGAAGTCTGCGAGTGCTTCGCGGTTGCCTCGCATGACTGTCACCTGGAAAAACAGCGCTTCTCCGAAATGAGCACAAGATGTGAAGGCATTGCTGTGACAGTCATCAACACCCATGAAAACCCTGAAAACAATCTCAGCGTCTTTAATAAGAGAGAACATTTCGAACCCTGATCAGCCACCTTGAAATAATTTTGGTAACTCTCAGTTGAAAGAAATCTAACTTTTGTTTATTAAGCTACAATGTTACGTAAAAAATATAAAAAAAGCAATTTAAAATATAAAAGATAGTAGCGCATCGGTATCAGGAACAGGGTCAGGGAACAGGGTTGGACTTGGAGTCTAGACTCCAAGTCCAAGCGGCTACATCCGGTTTAGTAACTATCCCATTTGGACAACTAAACAAAAGACGTTCAAAACAACTGAAAAACCGTGCCATTTCGTAACTATTTTAATCTTCACACATTGAGTCCCACTTCGCGAACCATAATTTTCAACTATTACACCGGGAATATATTATTATACTCTTTATTTCATAAATAGACATACTTGGACAACACATTTCTAATAGTTATTAAAACAAGAATCCCTCCATTATCGGGCTCAGGTTCAGCGGAACCTCATAATAATACGAACAAGCCATTGATTCAGCTGCCTAACGAGAGGCTCTTCAGGGGATGGTCGAGACTCTTGGCTAATAAGCCATTTGGTTCCCGTCGTGCAGGATCATTTTTAACCCCCGACCAAAAAAGAGGGGTGTTATAAGTTTGACGTGTGTATCTGTGTATTTGTGTATCTGTGTGTCTGTCTGTGGCATCGTAGCTCCTAAACGGATGAACCGATTTTGATAAAGGTGGTGTCGTTTGAAAGGTATTTTAATCGAGAGTGTTCTTAGCTATGTTTCGAGATTATCTGCTCAGCCGTTCGAAGATCATCACCTCTTTTCTAGTTGATGAAGGGATGTAAACAACTTTCACAGTTAGTCGATTTGAAATATTGTCGCTTGTCACCATGGACATTGCTGAGGGGGGGGTTGCACCCCCCCCCCCACCGCCAAACATTTTCTTTTTCTTTCCTTGGTTTCGTTAATTAGCGAGAAGAGACGCAACACCGAGAAAATTGGAAGGAAAGGGGGGAGGTCTATGCCCAGGAGTGGGACAGTCAAGGCTAAGAAAAAATAATATAAGTTTGAAAAGAATGAAAAAAAATTAAATTAAAAATTTAAAAAACCCCCGATACAAAACACCTCTAAAAAGCCAAAAATAAATTTATCCAAGCGTCGTAGCGTCGGGGGACCGTTAAGAAGACCGCTTAGTACAAGGACAGAACAAAGCGGACCCCCGACGCTACGATGCTTGGATTAATTTATTTTTGGCTTTTTAGAGGTTTTTTGTATCGGGGGTTTTTTAAATTTTTAATTTAATTTTTTATGATCATTGTATTTCCGAAGCACTACAATCCACAAGTAAAGCAAAGCAATTTTTACATTCATCAAGCTATGTGCAATGTAACAAAGAAGCCATGATAATTCTTATATATTATAAATATCCATAAACAATTAAATAGCGGAGTTTTCTTTCGAACAGTACCTTCACTTACTAAAAATAAACCCAGCGAGTTATGACTTATACTACTTGTACTAGAGGTCAACGTGTTAAAGTACGAACAATACTGTCTATCAACCGTAATCAACAAAATACTATATAAATGTATAATCCTCGAGTAAAGTGTTGATTAGTTTTCCACTTCGGTTTAAATAAGAAACCAGTCGGAAGAAATCGAGTTATTTCTCCTATAATTGGAACTTAACTTTGATCAAATTGTAATCAAAGCAATATTGTCGCAAATTCGATCTTGGTTAGACCGGCTTAAACTTATTATTTTATTTAATGGGACATCCGTGATAGAGTT
Organism: Cerastis rubricosa; assembly: GCA_949152445.1. NCBI lineage: Eukaryota > Metazoa > Arthropoda > Insecta > Lepidoptera > Noctuidae > Cerastis > Cerastis rubricosa. The sequence goes on from OX424533.1 coordinate 13,048,079, forward strand.
TGAAGCCGTTGACAGAAAAAAAAAATTTTATGAACTCAAATACTATAGAGAACTAAAAGTAAAGTAGTAGTAGTAGTAGTTAGTACGGGTTATTTTTATGGCGGTCTTTTCAACTCTAAGAATTGCACCGAGCAATCAGAACCCAACAGAGCACATCGATTTTTCGATACGCGAAATATGAATTAATTAAATAATCGTATCAGAGTGTGCGGTTCACTTATTAGTTGAACCTAGGATTTTGTGACTGAAAACGTGCTTCGGTACTTCGGTTCTATTGTCTTGAAAACAATGTGTTTGAGAAAATAAATAACAATACTGGAACAAACAAAGCGTGACACCGATAGCTTTTCTTTTATATTCAAAGAAACGTTAAGAGATGAAATAAAGTATTCCAGTTGGTTGAATTTAAGAGCGTTTATGCGGTACGGCATTTTATACAAACTTTCAAGTCCTTATTTTCCGAAATGACTGAACAGATTTTAATGAAACTTAATACGCATAAGCAGGATACAGAACTCTAAAAAATTACTAAAAAACGTTTGCTAAAAATCTTTTTTGACAGGAATCTGAATTAATGAAAAAAAAGTCACCGACTTCTGAAGCTAAAGTTATTTTTCACTTTTTTGTGTTTTCTAGTCGGTTTTATTTTTTGCAAAAAAGTTATTATTTTTCCATTTTTGTTGTATACCCTCTACAAATATGCTATGCATTTATTTTAGGTTGTCAACAATACATGTCATGGTAATAGGCTTTTCCCCCATTCCTAATTAACTGTAATCTTAACGTTTGCTGTCGATGGTTAATGAAAACGACCTCTTTCGATAGAACGCCCACGTAACATTATGGATTAGTTGGATTTTAATTAAATTTTATTTATTTAATTCATACCATAATCCATAAAGTGTTAGGATAATCTAAACCATTTATTATCAGTAAATAACAAAATTACAATAAATAAACAATACATTTAAATGGCGACATGTCCGACTGCGCGCACGTATTTACCCGCCTAGTGCCTGATAAAAGGCCCATCAATTTTGTCCGCCAGTGTAGCTAAAATAATGTTAGGGCTGTCCTTGAATCGCCGCTGCATAGATGCACATCGCTGGCGCATGACTGCATAAAAGTCGTCAAGTATCTCTTCAGCTTCTTAGGTATGAGCAGAAGCTTCATCGTCATCATCATCATTTCAGCCGAAAGACGTCCACTGCTGGACATAGGCCTCCCCCAACGCCACATTGACATTTTGGGGGGTTTTGCCATAATCTCCACGCTTGGCAGGCGGGTTGGCGATCGCAGTACGGTTGTTACAAAAGCACAGATAACGCTGCTGCCCATTCTCTGGCAAGTCCCTTAATCGCCTCTTACGACACCCACGGGAAGATATGGAATGGTGCTATTCTTTACGTCCGACATCATACAGAACAAGAAGCTTACATTGTGCTTACTTATGCACCCTGTTTTGCAAGAGTAAAACGACTGGTAATAAGCTCTTAACAGAATCAGTTTTACCCTAAGACAATTATTGTTATATTACAATGGCATTTATTGTCAATTATTTTGTATCGAACTTAGCCTTTTGGTGATTTTTCGATCCAACTAACCTAAAAAGCCGCCCAACCTGTTGGAATCTGTAATCACCATTAAAATTAATAGGTACCGCTCGTGTAGCCACTTACTTTCAATATTGAAGTACCTACCTAGAAACAATTTTCCGGGTTATTATTTTAATAGCGAAAGGAAACTTTCAGCTCTTTGAACCTAATCGTTCGAAGGACTTTATTATCTACGTAATAAATTCTGATAACAATTATGTTGTACTGAGCTCCGCCCGTGTTTTCACCCGCTTTAATAAATGTTTTTGCACAATATATTTATGAATCATACTACTGCTTATGTATTATTCTTAAGTATAAACTATATTACTGTAAAGTTTCTTGAAAATCCGTTAAATTTAAATTAAAAGAGGAACAAAATAAGTACTAAATTTTTTCCGCGGCTTAGCTTCTTGATACGGTCTGAAAATATCCCACGGAAATGATTTAAATATTGCCACACTCGAGAATAATGTAGCTATCCATTAGTGAAAGAATTTTCGGAATTGAATCAGGAGTTCCGGAGATTACCCTTACACACAAACTAAAATTAGAACGATATTTACGTAAGACGACGACAGTAAGATTATCGCTCAATTTCGCCGAAAGCTACTCATATTATACTTAGTAACATCCTAACCTACTAAAACAAATTGCCAAGAGCACGTCAACTGTCGTGATTGATGACCGAATTGTCAATAACCGATTAGATAACTTGATATGCGTTTAATTTTGATAAGTCGATGATTTGCATTCCGGAAACTTGAGTGTAAGATTATACAGACTGGCGATTTAGTTACTTGTATCCTTCAAGAGGGATCAGAGGAGCTCGTGGGTAAATAATAACAGTCGCTCGGATAAATGTTTAGGTTAAGCCGCGCTGGCATAGGTTGGTCTGTGGATGGCTGACCACTCATTACATGCCGAGTTTCCTCCGTGCCTCGGAAAGCATGTTAAGTCGTTGATCCCGGCTATTATTTGTAGATCCTTACAGTCGTTACAGGAAGTCCGTGGTCAGTGGCCCAAAAGTCTGTCAACCAGTATTACCTTGGTAATACTGATTGACATAATACTGGGTGTCGTATTACCTAGTATGAACTGGGTTGTAGAGGTCAGGTAGTCAGTCGCTCCATGTAAAATACTGGTTCGGTTTCATCCAGTTAGACTGGAAGTCATCCCCGTCATAGGTGGGAAAAGGGTAGGCAGATGACGATGATCCTCCAAGTGGGTGAGCCTACCAGTTAAATTGAACACATTTCCAAACAACACACTGTTGTTTTTGCAGAAACTTAACAATAAATATATTCATATAATTCAGAAATTAGCTGATCCCAGCATGCGTTGCAATGCGATGCGTTGTTATAAATGTATGTTGTTGTTGTTGTTGTTATTGTAATGCACTTGTTTCACCCATTACCATTACCTACCTACTTACTACCTACAAAGCCTTATTGTATTGGATCGATCTTTGCGTAGTTACTCCAGAGATTGCAGGTGTACATCGATGTACAGTGGGCTCGAACAAGTGGAACTTTGACTTGAGCTGTACACCGATTGAATCTACTGGAGATCATATTCACTGCAATCGCCGATGGTATATTAGAGAATAGAGCATAAACTAATAAACAAACGAAATTGTCCTGTCAAGAAATGACAAACTGTATTCTATATTTTTTCTCGTATAGAGTTATTTTGTTATTATTTTAGGAATTTCAATAATAACGTCATCTCGTACGTCGTCTCATCCATTAGATATTGTTATATTTTCAATATAATAACTTCTTCATTTCGCGTAGTAGCAAAATATTTTCATAAAATTGCATTATTAAGGCAATTTACCATGTTTTTAACCCCCGACCAAAAAAGAGGGGTGTTATAAGTTTGACGTGTATATCTGTGTATCTGTGTATTTGTGTATCTGTGTGTCTGTCTGTGGCATCGTAGCTCCAAAACGGACGAACCGATTTTGATAAAAGTGGTGTCGTTTGAAAGGTATTTTAATCGAGAGTGTTCTTAGCAATGTTTCGAGAAAATCTGCTCAGCCGTTTGAAGATCATCACCTCTTTTCTAGTTGATGTAGGGATATAACCAACATTCATTATTCTTTATTGCACATAAAATTAAAAGATAAACACACAAATAATATATAGCTAATGTACAACGGCGAGCTTAACCCAGAAATGGGTTTTCTTACTGCAAACCTTATTTAACAGGAGTATTTGCCAAAGAGGATACAGCTTTGTGCATGAACAGTACTTTTAAAACTTAATTCAACTAATTTTATAAACTAAACTAATACATACAATAAACGTAATACATACTATACATATTTAAATCAACATACATATAAAATACTATATATATACTATAATCATGTTGACAGGAAATGATCTCTAATTCCTCTCTTGAACACGTCTAGCGAAGGGCTATCCCGCAAGGAGTGTGGAAGTGAATTCCAAAGACGCACAGCACGAACAGTAAAAGATCCATCATACCGACTTGAGGAGTGGGGAGGGAAGCGAAGGAGGAGAGATGATGATGAGCGACAGGGTTTACCTCGAGGAACAAGATATTCGAAGCGTTCCCGAAGATACGAAGGAGCTTTAGGGTTATGAAGAACAGAGAAAAGAAAAGAAAGAGTGTGAGAATCTCGACGGTGCCGAATAGGTAACCACTTCAGCTGCTTCCGAAATTCCGACACATGGTCGTACTTTCGAAGCCCGAAAATGAAGCGGATACACAAATTTTGCAGACGTTCGAGCTTATCAAGAAGTTCTTCAGTTGCATCAAGAAAACAGACATCAACATAGTCTAGAAGAGGTAGAAGAAGACATTGAGCGAGAGTAATTTTAGTTTGAAAGGGCAGGAATTTCTGAAGACGCTTAAGTGACCGATACGAACAAAAAACCCTCCTGCTTACTTCAGCAATGTGAACATGCCAAGATAGGTTGCAGTCCAAGAATACACCTAAGTCTCTTACTTTCTTGGAGTAGCCTATAGCGACACCATCGTACACAACCGGCGGGAGGGACTGATGACTCAATAAATTTACGAAGTATCTGCCACCAATAATGAGAGCTTGTAATTTAGATGGGTTCACTAACAGACCAAAATTTTTAGCCCACTGCCAACTTTCATAGGTAGTCTATTTGAAATGTTGTCGCTTGTCACCATGGGCGTTGCTGAGGAGGGCGGTGCACCCCCTCCCCCCAAAATTTTCATTTAAAAAAAAAAAAGATCTTTCTTTGGTTTCGTTAACCAGGAGTAGGACAGTCAAGGCAAAAAAAAAAAAAAGTTTAAAAAGCATGAAAAAAAATTAAATTAAAAATTAAAAAAACCCCCGACACAAAAAACCTCTAAAAAGCCAAAAATAAATTAATCCAAGCGTCGTAGCGTCGGGGGACCGCTAAGAAGACCGCTTAGTACAAGCACAGAACAAAGCGGACCCCCGACGCTACGACGCTTGGATTAATTTATTTTTGGCTTTTTACAGGTTTTTTGTGTCGGGGGTTTTTTAAATTTTTAATTTAATTTTTTTTATCTTGTTCTCAGATGTCGCTGTCGTTAACAATAACTCTCAGATATTCTGAATTATGGCAAAATTATTGTTTCCATAACGCAATAAAAAAATCTGTACTGTAGATTTAGATTAGTTTGGTTGACATGATTAACGAACCCGATAGTTTTATAAAAAAAGTTCTGTTTTTTAGAACGACGCGACGTTTCTGTCACTCATACATGTGTGACTGGATTCTTTTGTTTGAAATAGGTTTAGATAGGTCAACAACACTTTAGTGATTACAATTTGACATTGGTAACGCTCTTACAAAGTTTTATTTTTTATATTTTCGTGTAAAATAAATGTTCCTATTCACTTATTTTTTTGTGGTTCACTTATTTTTTTGTGGTGGACCGTACCAGCACTTCAAATACGAATTGAAATTAACTGTAAAACAATATTATTTTTTAATGAACTATAGAAGAATAATTCGACGAACTATTAGGATTGACGTTTCATTTTATTTTCAAGTTTCTTAATCACTGTTCATTTTTTCAATTACCTAGGTCAAGCGATCTACGAATTTGTTTGGATTTTACAAAAATCGAAGATAAACTGTTTCGCGACGGCGTCGTGGAATGATAGATTTAAATCTGATCGATGATATTAGAATTGACTGTAAATAAATCGATTTGGAGATATTCGATCGGAAAATGGCAGAGTAAGTGATTTGATTCGAAAAATATCATGCTTCCCTTCCCGGCCGACGATGTCGGGTCATAAAACGTGGCGGTGATCAGCGAAACGTGCCCAACGTTTCCAAAGCGAATACTACATTTTGTGACCTTCTATTTACCTCTTCTATTTCTTTTATAAACTTTGCAAATCATTCTTTTAATAATGTACCGTAATGGAAAATATATAAACTTGTTTCCGTCTTTCCAGTTTTATTTTTCCTTCGACGTTGATTTGGACATTTCAGAGAAATCACTTCCATGTACGATCATCGTGTATTGTAACATGTTAAATAAAGTAAAAATAAGTTAAAACGTGGAAATCAGTGCTAAAATAAGGTAACGTATAAAGCTAGCCATACACGCTAGGGTGTACCTGACAGGTTTACCTGCGCAGGTAAACTGTACAGTTAAACCGGAGCGTGCAAAACTGAACAGGTTTCCTCACCTGTAATGGTAACCTGAAGCTTTATGAATTTTAATATTTTTACCCATGGGTACGAGTGTTCAGTTTACCTGTGCATGCAAACCTTTAGCGTGTGCCGCGGTTGCCTGTGCAGGCGTCAATTGTCCGATGATTGCGCGAGGAGAAGTACATGCCAGCACGTTCCATAATTAAATAAAAATAATAAAGTAACAAATAAATTTATTTTAAAAGTATTACAAAAAGTGTTCATTAAGGCGCTGTAGTATTATTTCTCATACAATGGTATAGTTAGAACTTATAAGTAAACTATAAGTAAAACATATTCAAAAGTTGCAAGTAATGATAGTTCAATTCAGATTGTTAATTGTTCAGGTTGTTATGGTTCCACGGTGCCAAAGAGGTTAATGTCTTCTCGTAATCGGAACCCAGTCATCAAGGAATTAATAGATATGTACAGGGCTTAGAACTGTCTTTGGCGAATGCAAAGAAAATACACTCTCCGATAAATATTTTACATAAGATAACGATACATATTACGACAAATATTTTCCATAACATAACGCCTGTTATCCCCTAAGAGTTTGGCAGAGGTGTACCCAATAGTACACCCACATTTCGCCATTTATGCTTATGTAATATCCCATGTAATAGGGGGCAAGCCCATTGCTATCAACCGGGCACAAATCTAGACTCCGTGGCACCTTCTGAGAAATTCCTGGTGGAAAGACCCAATAACTCTTTGCCCGACTTGGGAATCGAACCCTGGACCTCATGTTCAGCTTGGGACCACTTCCTAGACTAGAGAAGTCAAACTGAGTGTGACAGGTACATGCCAAAAGGAAGACTAGGTTTTTGTTAAGGTGCTACAGGTAAGAAGGATTATACTTCATGTAAATATTGTAATGATCACTCTTTTTAAGGGTGTTTCAACCAAGTGGGTTATTTCAGAATTATTGAGAAAGATAACTTTGCCACACAAAATTTAGTATCTTCACACCCTTATAGATTGAAATGTCTATGCAAGTTTTATACCTACATTCATCATCATCATTTCAGCCGAAAGACGTCCACTGCTGGACGGCCTCCCCCAAAAGGGGGGGTTTTGCCATAATCGCCACGCTTGGCAGGTGGGTTGGCGATCGCAGTATGGTTGTTGCAAAATGCACAGAGAAGGCTGCTGCCCATTCTCTGGCAAGCCCCTTAGTCGCCTCTTACGACACCCACGGGAAGATATGGGATGGTGCTATTCTTAACGTCCGACACCATACAGAATCTTAGCGTCTGACACCGTACAGAATACCTACATTAAACATGTATTATACCTAAATACATTTTACTAGTGTACATAATTCTATAGATAGCTGCTGTTCCGTTATTCAGTGTGGTGTGACGGAACATCCCCATTACACGGTGTGGTCATGCGTGTGATCCATCCTGACAGCCAAGTAATGAAAGCTGGAGTGTCGAATCCGACGAAATATTAATTGGTACATTTTTGTTTATTATGTTTACGTTCTAACGTTCCACGTGTGAGTTTTTACACCCATTGCACATCTGTTTCCGACATCGTGTATTTCATTTATTGCTGTAGGCTATACTTATTTATTTATTTGGATCGCCAACAGAGGCTACACAATTACATGCATGCTAACATATACCCGGACAATACAAGTGTGCGCTTCCAATTATAGGCAACCACATCATTTAGGTACTTATCTAGGTAAGTGCAAAAAGTTTGATAAGAAAGAAATAATTAAAATTAATCAAAGTACTTATACGAAAATCCTGGAAATTAATGAATAAATTATTATTATAAAAGAATTAATCAATCAATATAAAAAGCAAAACAACTTAAGTGGCAGTGGGCAGGGCACATTGCTCGCAGAACAGATGGCCGATGGGGCCGAAAAGTTCTAGAATGGCAACCGCAAACCGGGAGACGATGCGTTGGAAGGCCTCCCACTAGGTGGACTGATGACCTGGTGAAGGTTGCGGGAATCCGCTGGATGCGAGTCGCACGGGACCGGTCAATGTGGTGACACTTGGGGGAGGCCTATGTCCAGCAGTGGACGTCTTTCGGATGAAATGATGTAGGCTATAGTTTTTATTCGATATACGTCACCATTAATTTAGCAGATGAAGGTTTCATTACAAAAAAGACAGCCTATTTAGGCCTTCTGTATATTTTATTTAAATTAAACAAAGGACTTAAAATTATAGGACGATTCAGACCCAAGTTTAAGCCAAGCTTTACTACCAATTAATTTTGTTAAAGCACAGGACCTGCCTACCTCGTAGGTACCTGAATAAAATATCTAATAAATAAAGTCGTACTCGTTACAAAACTGCCCATACAAGTAACGTTCATGAAACCCTTACAGCCAATGAAGGGTTACAATAAAATGTCACGTTTATATTTGATCGCAAGGTTGTGGTGTTCATTAGTTTAATTTTTATTTACACAAAGGAATTTTGTAGTTGACCTTTTTTGTAAATCAAATGCTTTCCTTGCTCAGGTTTTTTTACTCCGCTTGGCATAGTTACCATCGCGCCACAGTTCGAAGTAATCCAAGTGGCTTTTTTTAAATCGACAAATATTTGATTTTGTCGTCTGGCTGTGCCGACTATACAGATTTGGACAGTTAGTATTTAGCACTCTAAGCTCATCGAAGCTCCAACACGATTAACGTTCTTTTAATTAATTTAATGTAAGGTAAAAGTAATTTAATGTGCTGAGTGAAGCGAAGCTTGGAGACTGTAATCTGTTGTAAGCTTATCTTCACACGCAATTTCATCTACTAGCGTGATTTACGACTTAGCGAGAACTTTTACTTACATTTATTAAACAAAGAGTAGGTAACTGTCGTCCATACTGAAGGATTATTTTTAGGACTTGACAGCTTTTCTAACTTTACACATTAGTGGAATAAAGGTTCAGTTAAACCAGTCCGGACAGATAGTCTGTAGCAGATCCTCAATTTGTCTGTGGCAATTAAGAAAAGAAAGAAAGAAACAGTAAATTACTAGACTCGCATACGACAAAACAATAAAATATGTTTTAAAAAAAAAGCAATGGAATCCAGTGGTTAGACCAATTTAGTTTAATTTAGCTAATACAAACATAAAACTAAATTAGTCCTGCAGGACAATACATGAGGTCAAAAGGCCCAGGTCGCAACATGGTGCTGTAACATCTTAAAATGTCACAGCTCTGATATTGTGATAGGGCCCAAATAATGCCACGGTTAGATAAGACATATTAAATAAAAAATATTTAACTGTACAACGACGAAAACAAAAATAAATAACAAATATGAAATAAGAAGAGGAAATAATTATATTATTATCTACATCCAATCCAATCAATTTTAATCCTTAAAAGTCCTTCATCATTCATCGTCATTTCAGCCTTAAAGACATCCACTGCTGGACATAGGCCTCCCCCAAGTGTCGCCACATTGACATTTTGGGGGGTTTTCCCATAGGTAATCGCCACGATTGGTCGTTTGGTAAAAGTCCTTGCAAGTAATGAAATGGAGCAGAAAATGCTATGTTATAAAGTCTAGAAGAACTCAAACAGCAATTTGCATCCATCATCCTAATGTAAACAAAATTTATCCTTGCACGCGCCGAAGTGTAGGTACAGTACGTCTACCATGAGTTGTCATAGTTAGATTGCTTGACGTAACTGCAATAGTTCCGTCAATACGCAAATACTATAGTTAGCTTTTTCAATTGTACCATGAGCTGTGTTGGTGCTTACTACTAATGTCATAGTTACAACTACACAGTGTTGTTATGTTGGCATCATTTTATGAAACGATGCTCACTTCACATTGCATATTTTCATCTCGAGGTCTGTCAAATTCTCTTTGAGATAGCACGTGTGTTTACAATTATTTGCTGTTTTAAAGGGGTTTTTCGATATTCCAGTGTCTTGTCAGTGTATATTTGTGTTGTTTTTGTGTTCGTAACCAGGTTTGTACTGTGGTTGTTTAGTTTTAAGTCTCCTTTTATCCGTTTTCCCAAAAATGGATAAAAATAAACCTCCTGATCCGGATCCTCCCGATATTCGTTCCATTTCTTTTGATCAGAGCCCACTCAACCCACTATCACAATTCGCGGATGTTGTTTGCAGTGCTACAGCGATGGATGTTTCACAAATCTTGCAACCTCAACAAAGCTCACGCAAGCGCCATGTTGACGAGGAAGTCTCGTCTCCTTCCCTCCCAAGCAAGCAACAAAGAAGCCAAATTGGGCGTACCAAGTACTCTGTTATGGATAAGGCTCCCTATATTGTCCACGTTTCACGCATTGAGTCTCAACCAAATGCTGGCACCACCCTTCACCCTGTTAACTTCGGAAAGTTCCTTATGAACAACAACATTGCAAACATTGTTTGTGGTGGTGTCAACAGAGTCGGCAGAAACCGTGTTTCAGTGGAGTTTGCTTCCCCTCAGGACGCTAACTCTTTCTTAGTCAACAGTCTGTTGTCCAAATATAGTTATTCAGCATCAATCCCTTCATTTAATATCACAAGGATGGGTGTTGTTACCGGGGTTCCCTCAGAACTTACGGAAGAAGAAGCCATGACTTATTTGTCTGTGCCCTTAGGTTGTGGTCAAATATTGAAAGTCCGACGCATAAACCGGAAATCACAAAGAGACGGGATTAATGAGTGGAGGCCCACTGAAACATGTGTTCTGACCTTTGATGGACAAGTTCTACCTTCTAGGATATTCTGCTGTTACACATCCCTCCCTGTTAAACAGTACATTTACCCAACAATCCAATGCCGCAAGTGTTGCAGATTTGGACATGTAGCAAACCTATGCAGGTCTAAACCACGCTGTAATAAGTGTGGCCACGACCACCCAGGCGATGGTTGCAATATTTCTGTTGCCGAGGCCTTCTGTGCGCTTTGTTCGGGTAATCACTTTGCTGATAGCCAGTCATGCCCTGAGCATGGCAGGCAGAAGGCTATTAAGGCCGTCATGGCAGAGAAAACCATTCCCTATGCTGAGGCATGTAAAATGATCCCAACAGTTTCCCGCAATTATGCAAATATTGTCAAAACGCCTAGTTCCCAGTCCTATCGCAAAACTGTGACACTTAAGCCCAGGACACATGCCCCCCTTTCCCCATCATATGATAGAAATGCCCATCAGCAGATAATTAGTTCCCCCCAAACCTCACAGCTTAATGGCTGTGCTCTTAATTACAATCACGTCCCAGACAATACCGGTTCTATTATTGAACTCCTAATAAAACTTTTACCTACACTTATTTCTTCTTCTTCTAATTCCCAAACACCGTCCAACGTTGCCGATCAACTTATTTCTCTTCTTTTATCTATTAAAAATGGCGTCCCGCCTAGTATTCCTTCAGTGGAACGTGAGGAGCGTGTGGCATAAAAAGCACGACCTCATATTCCTATTAAATAAGTTCAAGCCTCTGGCTTGTTCCATAGCTGAGACTTGGCTCACCCCAAGTCTTAGCTTCCGCATGCCACACTTCAACATTCTCAGATGCGACAGATCTGATGGCTATGGAGGTTCGGCTCTCCTTGTCAATAATCGGGTCCCTCTTCTGCCCCTCCCTTTGCCTTCACTCACAGGAGATATGAGTATTGTGGCAGGAAGGGTGGAGGGCATTACAGTGTTTTCAATATACATTGCTCACACCCGACCTGAATTTTTGAATATTTTAAAAAATACTTTTTTAAGTGTACAAGGACCAATTTTCGTCATGGGTGATTTTAACTGCCATCATTACAGATGGGGATCCGAACGCTGTGATGCCTTTGGTGTGGCTTTGGTTGAGATTTTGGATGATCTGGACCTCTGTATCCTAAATAATGGTTGCACGACCCGCAGATCCCCTCCTGGACAACAAAAGAGTTGTGTGGATCTAACATTTTGTTCGGTTGAGGTGGCAGCTTCGACCCATTGGGAATGTACGTCCTTGTCGCATGGTAGTGACCACTACCCTATTGTAATTTCTTTGGTTAATAAGACTTATTTAGAGAAAAGTTCTCCTCCACTTCTGAAATATAACTTGTCCAAACCAGATTGGTCAAGATATGTATCATTATTGGAGGATAAAATTGATGTTCTGCCAAATTTAAATTCAAGTTTATTTGACTCCTCTGGTCACCACCATGCCAAGAGCTGCTATGAGGGTTTTGTTTCTGCCATAACATCCAGTGCTGATTCCTGCTTTCCCTTGAAAAACAGTGCCCGTTTTAAAATCCCTTCACCCCCGTGGTGGGATCCAGAGTGCACTTCGGCAATCAGGGAAAGGAACGAGGCCGAGGAGAATTACAATGTTGACATGAACATGGAAAATCTCTTGGCATACTGTCAGATTAATGCCAGAACCAAACGTCACCTTCGCAAGAAGAAACGTGCGGGTTGGGTTAAGTTTTGCACCTCTTTGTCTCCCTCTACACCCGTGTCGGCTGTTTGGAAAAGCATTAATAGGTATAGGCGTGGGTGCTCCCCAGCAGTTTCCGCTCCAATCACTAGGGAAACAGCTGATTTTTTTTTTGATAAAATTGCTCCACCATATGTCCCACTTTTCTCTGAATGTGTCAACATGTCCCTGCAAAATGTATCAGAGGATCCGCTTGATGCGCCATTTACTTTGGAGGAACTGAATGTGGTGCTTAATTATGTCCGGGACTCAGCACCTGGTATTGATGGTGTGCCATATTCTTTTATAACTCATTGTGGTGGCAAAGCTAAAACCTATTTTTTAAATATATTAAATTTTTCTTATATTCATGGTTGGGTCCCAGATCAATGGAAATCACAAATAATTATCCCACTAGTGAAACCAGGCAAACATGCAGATGATCCGAATGGCCTTAGGCCAATTGCTTTGTCTTCAGTCTTAGCTAAATTACTGGAACACCTTTTAAAAAACCGTCTCGAGTGGATAGTTGAGTCGAGAGACTTACTGCCGAATTACCAATTTGGTTTTCGGAAAGGACTTGGTACTATGGACAGTGTTGGTACTCTAGTTGCGGATATCCGTTTAGCTTTTTCAAAAAATGAATCTGTCGTAGCTACCTTCCTGGACATTTCCTCTGCGTATGACAGTGTACTTCTTCCAGTACTCAGGCAAAAACTGCAACAGCTGAGTCTACCGGCTAAGATGATACGATGTATATGCGAGCTACTGTTGTCGCGCTCATTGGTCCTGAGAGTTCAGGGAGAGGAGTTCGATGAGCGGCAGATATGGAGGGGACTCCCACAGGGCTCTCCCCTCAGTCCCATACTGTACAACCTCTATACGGCTGATATTGGGTCCTGCTTAAACAACAATTGTCAGATCCTACAGTATGCCGACGACATTGCACTGTATGTGACAGATTCTTCTATAGTCGATGCCGCGTCATCTTTGTGCTTCTCTCTGGACTCTTTGAATCAGTGGCTTTTAGGCCATGGCCTGTCACTATCTGCGCCAAAAAGTTCGGCAGTAATCTTCTCTCGTAAAAGACGGACCCCTCATGTTACAATTGACATTTTAGACCAAAATATTCCAATAGTTAATAAAGTAAAATTTTTAGGAGTCATTTTGGATTCAAAATTAACTGGTAAACATCATATAAATTTTCTCATTCAAAGATGTGAAAAAACTATTTCAATTTTAAAAGTTCTTGCTGGTGTTTGGTGGGGTGCTCACCCCTACTCCATGAAATTGGTCTACAATGCCTTAGTCCGTAGTGTTTTGGACTATGGAACATATCTCCTGACCCCGTGCAACAAAGGTGCCTTGGTTGGGCTGGATAAGGTTCAGTCTAAATGCCTTCGAATCATCTCTGGTTGTATGAAGTCCTCCCCCATTAACGCATTGCAGGTCGAGTGTGCTGAACCTCCGTTGGCCCTAAGACGTGAATATCTGGCCTCCCGTTTTCTGTCTAGGCTTATATGCAGAACTTCGCATCCCCTTATAGAAAAATTGTACGAGTTAGATGCCATATGCGGAAATTCCAACTACTGGAGAAATAAAGAAATACCCCTAATTCTGAAATCTTTTCGACAAATCCTAAATTTAACATGCCCGATTGTTCAGTCCCCCCGATTACCCCTTTTTAATTTTGCGTATGAAGTTTTAAGTTATGTTCCAAAAATTGTCTTTAGCATTGGTATATCAAAAAAATCCCCGTCAGCAAACTTGACATTCAATGCGGTGGTGGGTGAGCGATTTAATGGTTTCCAATTATTTTTTACGGATGCTTCGAAACTAGCAGACTTGAACCACACAGGAGCTGCGGTCTATTACCAGAGCTCTAGAATAATTTTACAGTTTAAGTGTCCTAAGGAGTCTTCTGTATTCACTGGTGAGTGTGTGGCTGTATTGGAAGCTTGTCTTTTTATAGAGTCACACCATAACATAAACAAAGCCGTAATTTTCACAGACTCTCTTAGTTGCTTGCAAGCCTTAATACAAAATCCTTTTAAAAGCAAACTGCACAGCTCTCTGGTTTTAAGGATTAAAGCGTCTTTATTGTCCTGTGCTATCAGTCAAAAAGAGGTCCAGCTAGTTTGGATACCTAGTCATTGTGGCATTAGGGGCAATGAGTGCGTGGACACTTTGGCCAAAGATGCTTGCTCATCGACAGTAGCTGATCTTTCCCACAATTGTCTTCAGGGGTATGACTTATTGAACATTCCACGAACTAAACTCAATTCGTCATGGCAGGAACAATGGGATAACACTGGAAGGATAAAAGGCAAGTTTTATTACGCTGTACAACCAACTATACAGCCAAAACCTTGGTTCTATGGATACAAAAAAGTCTCCAAACCTATTATATCCGTCCTGTGTCGTATTCGTCTAGGTTTTTGTTGTACTCCGGTTTTCTTGCAAAAAATCCGGATTCGGGACTCCTCTCTTTGCGAGTGCGGGTTAGAAGAGGGCACTCTGGATCACATCTTCTTCGAATGCTCAAACAATATCCCTCCTCTAGACCTGTATAGGCGTCTTCCCAAATTTAAAATCCCTCTTCCGACTAATTTCCCCTCCCTGCTAACTTATTCTTCCCCAGAACTGCTTGTGGCGCTGATGACTTTCATCCGTCACAATAACATTAAATTATAAATCTGACTGTGTGGGTGTGGTAAGTGTTTATTCTATGTTTTAACAATTAAATTATAATATATTTATTTTTTGTTTGTTTCAGTCCCCTACTAACCCGACAAGATCCACGGCGTATCAAAAAAATAAAATAAAAAAAAATCTGTGGTCTCAGATCAGTGATCAGTTTTTTATATATATTTTTTTTTTCATGCTCCCTTTTTTTTCTCATTCACTCGACATTGGCAGAATAGTCGACATCGGCTTCAATTGCCATCAAACAAAAATAGAATAGAATATTTTCATCTCTTTTTAAATAATGCACGATGATAGAGACAAAAGACAGGTCATATGGTACTATTATCCAACAAAATGTAGAAAGTTGCCTGACTCACTCTTCTCAATGAAATCTAATGCAGCCCAAATTTATTCGTGTTACGACGGTTCATCAGCTTGGTGTCCGTTATGCAAGAAATCACACAAATTCTCAAAAGCTTCTTTGGTTAACCTATAAAGTTACCCAAACCTGGTATCACTGGTATCACTTAAAGTTTCAAGTGGATTTCCAAGTAGAACACGCATCTCACTTTGAAACTTTTTTTGTTTGCGTCGTTCATTTTCTAATTCGGCAACGGCTTACATTTCCCATATCTTCCCGTGGGAGTCGTAAGAGGCGACTAAGGGACTTGCCAGAGAATGGGCAGCAGCGTTCTCTATGCTTTTGTAACAACCGTACTGCGATCGCCAACCCGCCTGCCAAGCGTGGCAATTATGGCAAAACTCCCCTTCTTGGGGGAGGCCTATGTCCAACAGTGGACGTCTTGTAACGGTTAGGACTACGCAGGGTAGGATGCGTAGGCCGCTGACAAGTAGGTAGGTAGGTTGTTGTTCAGTAAAACAGCCGGACTAGTTAATACATATATTTAGACTATGCTAGGTCGCGGGTACGCTGCCGCTGTCACCGAGTTCTGTTCCGTTCACTATCACTGTAATTAACCGGAGGGTACCGTCCCTTGGCAGCACGTGCAGACGTGGGGGGCCTGTCAGTACAGGCTCAGCAGTAGACCTCCGGAACTGTAGCGGCCAGGGTTGCGCAGGGTAGACTGTGCAGGCACCGGCTCGCGTGGCGGTAGCCGCAGGTGAGCAGGCCAAGACCTGGTCAGCGCACTGGCACAGCAGTGGGTAGCTTGCTTAGCTGGCGAGCGTAGGCAGCGTGCAGGAGCAGGCAAGGGTACAGCAGTAGGTAGCGTGCTTGGTAGCGCGCTTAGGTAGGGCGTGTGGCGTAGGCAAGGGTACAGCACTCAGCCTGAGCGAAGAGCCCCTAAAACCGGGGCTCACAGAATCTTGAGGTCAGAGAATAACTTCCTTCAGCTAAGCCAGCGGAAAAGAAATGCTCGGGCCATAGCGTCCTGTCAAAAACTAGAGTTGTACCGCGTTTTTAGTGAGGTCCCTAGTTACTTACTAATAGTGACATTTTAGAATCACTCGACTAATTTCAGTTGAGAACCTCACAACGCTACAGTCTTTTGGCTAAAATGATGATGATGATAATATTTCCCACACAAAAAGTGATCTATTAAACATTATAATTAAAAAATAACAAAATTGATCGCAAACTATAGTCTTTTCACGGAACAAAATGTCGGTGAGTGCTGCAACTACAATAGTAATAGTTCGTTACTATGACATTTGTCAAATTTGTAACTCATGGTACAAAATTCTAAGCAAATGAAGCCCAAACTACAGTCGCTGTAGTATAGTTTACTACACGGTGACGTAGGATAGATAACTATGTGACTCATACTGCGCATTTTAGTACCCAACTATCCGCTAGAGGCGCTGTAAAAGTTTTCATACATTTTATTAACTACAGATGGTTGCGTGTATAGATTGTTAAAACTCATGGTAGACGTACAGGCTGCAATCGGTATAGTTTTGTTTCAACGAAGAAACGGGCGTAGCTGCACCCAGTTCTTTTATAGTAATTGAATTAACTGTAAAATAAGTCTAGGTCAATTAGCTGCCTTTATTTCTTTGATTTTACTTATTTTAGGTATCTGATTAAGTAATAGAGAAGTGTGGAAAAAGAAGATATGCTGGCCGGCCAGCCAGCCCCAAATAAATTGAGATGAGGCTAAGAGAATGATGAATTGATTATACTTATTTGATAAAACTAAAGAGTTTTACATCATTAACATCATCAGCCTATAAAGTTCCCACTGCTGGGACACAGGCCTTCTCTTTATAAGAGGGAGTGGGCTGTAATACACCACGCGGGCCCAGTGCGGGTTGGTAGATGTCACAAGTCTTCCAATTTTTAGTTCTAGGACATGCCGGTTTCCTCACGATGTTTTCCTTCACTATTTTTGAGGGCAGCGGTGATGAAATAAATTAATGAAAAAAGTAATGCGCGTGCCTGGGTTCGAACCCACGGCTTACTGCTCGTAAGTCGGGGCTGCCACCACTGGGCCACCGCTGCTCTCGGAAGAATTTTACAGTTAATTTAAAAACTTTAATAGGTTACGAAAAATATTAAAATGACAGGATTTATCAAAAGAGAAAAACAAGAAGCAGATTGATAGTTTACAAATAAATAATTAAAATACAAACGCTGTACCCTATTACTACTTATCTATACAATAACTCGATAACAAGGTTTTCCACCAACGCAAGCTAGAATAAAGCAAAGGCGCTCGTGCATTCAGCCAAGATGCAGGTTTTATTATGTGCACACCTCACCTCACACATATTTTCGTGGTCGGCCATAATTTGCTAGGGTTTCATTCGAACTATTACTCATTTTCAATGTTTATACCTAGATTCAGAAGACTAGATTTAGTGCTATAACTCACGCAATTTTATTACCAACAATGTTAGTTTATTGTTACTCCACCAAACTGTTTTACACATGCAATAAATTCTTATTATAATTGAAGTGTTTTGTATAGGCTTCTGCAGTGGCTTTACAAAATATTATGTTTTAATAAGACACATCAGCTAATTAAATAACTAACTATACCTAATCTCGGAAAATTCATCAGGATTCATTAATAAGTTAACGCGGACGTGGTAATTGTCTAACGCTATTTGCCAAAGTCATAATTACAATATTAGAAGGGTTTTTGGGTGAACCAGGATATCATAACTCATTTATGAAAAACACACAAATGAAATTACGTGAACGTGTCCAATATAAATCTGTGACGCGTTCACACGCCCACGTTTGCATACATACGTCGCTTTATGCCTAGCTTTGAATATATTAAAATCTGAGAGGAAAATCATAGAATATATTGTGCTCCTTCATCATATCACCCGCACCACTCACCTCTGTACAATTTTGCATCTCTTTGCAATCAAAAAATTTATGTGGTCAAAATAAAGGACGACGGCAAGATTCGAGCCCTGTAAATGGAAATGGCATCGATTCCTATTACGCAGGACAGAGATGAAGTCTGACGAATTGTGGGTGTATCTATTTAAACCTCTAATTACCCATTAGGAGAACACAAGCGTGAAGATAGATTATTTTTTCCTTTGTTTAAGAACGTTTACGCCTCATGGCATTTCAAACAAACTTTCAAGTCCTTATTTTCCGAAACGACTGAACCGATTTTATTGAAACTGAATACGCATAAGCTGGATACGTAGGTCTAAATAGTTAGGTACTAAAAAACGAAAAATTTCCGAAATATCTTTAAAAATATATATAATTTGTTAAAAATTAATAGTTTTTTTTTGTTTCTATAGATAAATAATTTATAATTGGTCTAATTTAGCTGTAACTATTTTTCGAAATTTTTTTTTAGTTATTTTTATACCTATGTATCCTGCTTATGTCTGCCGCATGCCCAATGATCTGTGGGCCAAAATAACCACATTCTGGAGCCCTGACACAACCAGAAGGCGTCGTGGTAGACCTCGTAGAAGATGGAGGGACGAGCTAGACAAGACCAGCAAACAGTGGTCCACATTGGCCCTGGACCGAGACAATTGGAAGTCATGGGGAGAGGCCTTTGCCCAGCAGTGGGATGACACAGGCTAATCAGTATCAGTATCAGTATCAGTATCCTGCTTATGCGTATGAAGTTTCATTCAAATCGGTTCAGTCATTACGGAAAATAAGGACTTGAAAGTTTGTATGAAATGTCGTAAGGAGTAAACGCTCATATTTTTATTAAATAACCTCTGTAAAAATTAGTACTAGCTTTTTATTTTAATGCCTGAGGGTTTACGATGCGCTGGAAGCGTTTAGTATCCTCTAAGGATTGTACAGTGGTTTAAGTCAGGTACTTTAAGAATATCATAAACCTAATTAGAGTGCATGTAGTGTAAAAACAAATAGGTATTGCTTTCAGTAAATCAGTGTTTCAGTATTTAGTACCTAAGTTCTAAACTGCTGAAAATTTGTTAATTAAATTAACGCCTGGGGTACTGAAAGCAGTCAGCAATCAGACGTTACTTTGGCATATAACACAATCACGACTACAGTTGACAGAGACGATCACGCTCTAAGAAACCGAAATTACTCTAAAACTTCTCATCGTATTTAACATGCATTCCCTTAACTTCTTTGCCCTAGTTACGAAAAGCATTGTAATCAAATATTGCCGTTCGACACATATTTACAAAGTTATACGAAGAATTTCCTTCTGACTCGACAATCAGAAACACGGTGAATTTAAATTGTAAATTAGGTGTGTTTACTGACATATTCGGAATCAAATTTCCTGACAAGAACATTTCTTTGAGTTTCAGAAATCAGGATCTCAACGTCACTTTTTGCTGTTCTCTAAGCAAATATTTAAATATGAATGCTTTTGTACTTTTATGTTCAATGAATCTTGGCAAAGAAATCACAGAAGTTATTCAATATGCTCCAATACCTTAAGTTAAGAGTGATTTTAAAATGTCTAGCTCCTGCCATCGACTTGGACACTTTAAGATTTTTCCTCGGTGATTGTACATTTATACTAATCTCTATAAATAAGTGGTTCAGCAGAAAGCCGTAAAAATGTAATTGATAAATAGTAAACCTTTCACGTTTTTCATGATAAGTACCTTGTTAAAACATTCCTAACATAGGTACCATTACCGGCTTATAACCATTGTTTATTCAATCCAAAATTCCCTCAGTATTTACAAATACGTATTAAATAATATGTACTTTATTTTATTACCAGCATGGAACATATTGAAAATAATGCAAAAGCTATGTATTACATATTACGGAGAATATTATGAAAAGCAAGTAAGCATGTGTTTTTTTTGCTGCATACTTGCGGTAGATTTTATTGACTTCACTAATGAAACAACATTTCTATTAAAAATGCTTATAGAAATTTAATTATTTTGAATTAAACAAAAATGGACGGCTTATGTTACCTATGACTTGTAGGGTGTGTGGAGTTGCGTAAGTTCCCGTCAATGTGCTTAACGATGACAATGCATTGACTAGAATGATGACTTGATGACTTGTACCTGGGAGTTAAGTACGATTTTCCCGTGTAGATATGCGAGTTCTTACACCAGTTTACAACTAAGTGGGAAGGTGACAAAGCATTTTAAAAAAGCTTGCATAGCATTCCTACTTACATAAAGTACTTTGTATTCAGTACAAGGACCACATACCTAGATACGGACGTAGGAGACCGGGTACAAACGTAACACTTTGTACTTTAACACTGGTTTCTGGCTAGTTATCATATTTTTGATGAAATGAATATAACCACATGTAAATTTGGATTGTTCTCTACAAATTTGTATCTAAAGTTACCTCATTATTTGTTTTTTACTGAGAATTAAAGAGTTAAAAAAAGTGATGTTTGTTACTTTCAACCCCGAGGTCAGGGTGAAAGTAACACGGTGTGTGTCGGAAGTAACATGATTAAGGTGTATGTAATAAAGATGAAATGTCAAATCAAATCATCTTATTTATTAGAAAAACCTGTTTTAATAACATCAATGTTTATTTGTACTTTTAACTTATTAATACTACTTTTTTTATGCGTAAACAATGTAAACAAAACAAAACTAAACAAAACAGTAACTAACTTCTCGTCAGGAATTATTCTTTATCATAATAGGAAATAATAATATCAACTTTTATAAGATTCAGTTTCCTAGTCTAATCAGGCGCAATTATGGCACACATAGGGCGCATCATCATTGACGTTGCTAAAAGGCTCTAAACACAAGACAAAAGCAATCACTTCGTCAGATGAATTGTTGCTATCTTTTTCACTCGCTGTCGCGGCATTCTGTTGGTAAAAAAACTAATAATTAACGTAAAACAATATGTGAATCATACTCATTGCATTATGGTGACAAAAGTAACATGTTACTTTTGTACTCGTAGTGCTGTTACTTTTGTACCCAACCCCGTTTTTGTTAATTCATGAATGCCTACCTAAAAATGGAACTTGCTATTCATAAATCAATAACAACACTGTGTAAGCAATCTAATCAAGAATTACACAGCAAATAGTCACATTGATATCATCATTTTGAATACTACGTAACCACTAAATGAATAAATGTCAAAAAACTTACTTTTGGTTCGTAAAATCACATGGCGTCCTCTAGCACAAATTTACGGCACGAAGCGTGCGCGGCGACTAAATGCAAGCGGGGGGGGAGCGTCGTCGGCTATCTCCTGACGGTATCAGGGCGGGGCGTTTCGACCATTTGATAAACCTACAGAACATTTGTTACTTTCGACCCACCGTTACTTTTGTACCCGGTCTCCCCTAAACAATCAATCAATTGCAATCGTTCCTACCTACATTTTAAATTAAATCTTCTGCACACTTTCAGAAAAAAAAACACCTCAGCAATGAATATTTCCGTTTATAGAATAGAATATGATTTATTTCAGGCATAAGTACCCATACACAACAATTATTATTACAGTAAATAAGAATTAGAATAAAATAAAATTTCACTACATTACAAGATTACATTATTTCAAACATTACGATTTTATAATCGTCGTTACAATTACATTCACAATTACCTAATCAGATATATTAGGATATTATAGCTGAAATATTAATTGCCATATACGAAGAAGTAGAAAAAAGAAGAAGAAGAAGTAAAGTCCATTTCACGAAAGAAGTCCCGCAGACGCAGCGCTGTATTCGCGCGACATAATGTTGCCACGGTTAAATATGGGGAAATCAGGGGAAATAATTTATAGTTCATTTACTTTCATTTTATTAACTAGGTACTCGAATAGTTAGATAAGAAAAAAAATGTTTTTAATAGAATGTATTTTTAATATAATAGGTACCATTTGATGTCCATACTGCTAAGGTCAGATTAGTGAAAAATAAATCTTCCTGTAATTTCTAAAATATAAAATGGAGATGTTCGACCAACTTTAAATTAGAAAAATAAAATAACATTTAAAACTTTTATTCAAAGTTTTATTGAATAATTATGATCGGTCATACTATGATCACTGTCAGAAGAGTGATTAGAAACAGAATCAGATTCTGTTTCACTATCACTAGCCGTGGATATAATAAATCGATCCATTGCTTCATCCATAAGACCATCATTTTTTAAATATTCTTCCTCCAAATGCTGTACATGTTTACATTGAACTGCCCAATCTTCCGCTGTAACAGTCTCAAAAGCCTCTTCTGTTAGGCGTACAATTTCTTTTGGATCTTGGCCCACGTTTTTATCCGATACCCGTCTCTTTACAAGGCTCCACATTTTTTCGATCGGATTGAGATCGCAGTGGTAAGGCGGCAATCTTAGCAATTCATGATTGTGAGATTTTAATAATGCCTCCACGGCATATGTAGGTGGACCTTTGTTTTGTTTAATTAATTCAAATAATACAGCTTTTGTCCATGTATCTTCAAAACATACTCCCTTTTCTCGCAGCCACTCCTGCATGTCACATTTAATACTTGACATTGTAGGTGCTTTATTTATTTGAATGCAGTGATACGGAGCGTTGTCCATTACCACAAGTGACCTTTCAGGGAGGTTAGGAATGACTTTTTCACTCATCCTTTTCAAAAAATTAGTTGAGTTCATGTCATCATGGTAATCTGAGGATTTGGATTGGGATTTGAACATTAACAATGCACCATTAACAAAACCATTTTCAGTTCCCGCATGAGCAATTATCCAACGACCCCCTGATGACTCTGACACGAACATCCCAGGCTCCTCCTCACTTTGCCAGCAACTTTTGGCATGATAAGTGTTGTGTATATAGGTTTCGTCTAAATATACTACAGGTTTTTTCTCCACATTGCGATTTCTTCGGATTCTCTCCAAATATCTTGAACGCCATGCAGTAATATCATAACGTTCCATTAGTAATTTACGTTTCGATTGGCATCGCTTATGCTTGAAACCGATGCTATGCAATATACGGTGCAATGTTGTGATGCTTCCTTGATAATTTATGTCTTCTCTCAAAACTGCACGTAATTTAACCAATGTAGGTAATTCCTTCTTCACAACATAAAAACTGTGAATTTTTTTGCCATATAGCGCACAAATCAAATCCATCCAAGTCGAACTTTTTAGGATGCGGGCGACTCTTCCTTGGGGTGACGATAACTTTAGAAGTACTCGCCGCTGTTGCGCCTTCTTTTGTAACTCTCGTTACAGTTTTCTCTGAAACACCTGCAATAAAATGAACAATAAAAAAAATCAAACAAAGATTATTTTCGTATTTAATTACATTATTTTTAAATATAACTTTACAAATTTTTGTTGTGTTGTGTTAATTCCTTTTCAAATTTTCCTTAATAAAAATCGTGCATTAAAAAAAAAACTTAATTCCAATCTGTAAATCAATCGGGAAAAAATCTGTATATGGCAGCCCCAAAATTTACCTGTCATGGCGGCGACTCTTTTGCGAACATTATTTATTGGTATTAAAACACCGCGATTCTTGTGTTCCGCTTCACAGAACTCCTTCACCTTTTATATCATTTCTCGACCTGCACTTTTTACAACTTTTGGCATCGTAAATAAACCTTATAACGCAATAATCCAATAATAAACTCACAAAATATATACCACAACAAACGCACCTTGATAACATCGACAAACGACAACATGGCCGATCTCCCCATCTGTCAAATTTAGTTCCACAATTGGCCGCGGGACTTCTTTCGTGAAATGGACTTTAGCAGAAGTAGTTAACCTCGTAGGTATATGGCCTTCAATATTCCATTGTCAGACTGATGTATTCGGCTCATAAAGGAGGCCAGTGCCTTTCTCATGACTGCGTAAAAGTCATCAACCCTGTTCTCGGCAAACATCCCGGACGCAATACACCGTTATGGCAGCCCCAGTATGCATCTGAATGCGTTGTTATATTAATTATTATGTTTTATTTGCGGAATTGTTTTCTCGGGAGAAACATGGGCCAGCGTCGGTCGCATCGCCGAACGTGGTCTGTCTAGAATAGCTACTTGGCTCGGTCGGAACCTTTTAACTTTGAATATTTCAAAGACAAATTACATCTGCTTTTGCATATTTGACCGTACCCAGCCATCAGATCTTCAGATTTAAATCCATACCTGCTCCAGCTCCACTAACACCACCTGCTCTTGTTTAAAAATCAGTAAAGTATCCAGTACTGAATACCTCGGTGTTATGCTTGACCAAAGGCTATCGTGGCACTTGCACCTAGAACTATTAATGAACAGAGTTAGGAAATTAATTTGGACGTTCAAATCTCTTCACCACGTGACCACTAAGGATCTTATCCATCAAATTTATGTCTCCCTGGGCCAGTCTATACTGACGTACTGTTTGCCAATTTGGGGCGGAGCATCTAAAACAAAATTTTTGGAGCTGGAGAGGGCACAGAGAGCTTTACTAAAAGTCATGTACTTTAAACCTATTAGATTCCCCACGGAAAGCTTATACGCAATCTCAAACGTTTTGTCAGTTAGCAAAACTCTATGTCTTGCAGATTGCATTAAAAAAACACATATCTCTTCCCTTCATGACTTCCAAGACAAAGTCTAGGAGGAAAAATAAAGTAGCTGAAGATTGTCCAGTGAATACTACATTTGCTACAAGGCAATTTATTAAACAATCTTCCCGTATATATAACGCTCTCAATGAACAATGTGCCATCTACTCTATGACTTACCACGACTGCAAAAAAACACTAACTGCTCAAGAGTAAAAGTTACGAAGAAACCGAAGATATCCTACACAAGATCACATGTACATAACTAATAAACTCACATAATTTGCACACATATACACACCACACCCACAAACCCTCGCGCTACGCATACCACACACTTACAAACAAACGAACCCACACACATACACACTGACAAACATACTCTACACTCAGTGCGCTCCCTTACTGATATACGAATTATAAAATGTTAATTAGTCTTAATCTTAAAATAATCTTGTTGCTTATTTCTCACACATCTTTATAATGATTGTAAACTGGAGGAGCGGAACCACCTAATACAAGCAAATCTTTGCATAAAAGGTGACTCCAAACCTAACATAGTTATATCTTAAGTGAAGAAATAAACATTTTTTTTTTTTTTTCTTTTTATTAAACAACGTTGGTTGTGGTACAAGTACACACGTGTATAGGTTCCGGCAGTATACGTTAAACACAGTTATTTTCACTTGGTCAGAGCATTTCGGAAAACGTCTTGCCAGCATATTAATTTTAGCAGCGAGGGAACGGCTTTGTCTTTCGACGTCCTCATCATCTTTAAGTTTCTCGGTCAATATGTGGCCCAAATAAGTAAAACATTTAAATGATTCGAGTTTAGCGTTACAAAGAAACATGTCAGGCACATGCAGTGCATTGTTGTCGTATCGAAAACACATCGTTTGACATAATACATAAGGCCATGCTTATCCACATATACCTCACATATCTTAGTCACCTTATGCATGGCCGTAATAGAAGGGCTGAGCAGAACCATGTCGTCGGCGTAACTAAGATTGTTTACCACAATTGATTGTTTTTGTGTGACACGTTATTGAATCAACACAATGTTATTTACACAAAGCCTTTCCAATTATTTATATTGGTTCACGTATTGCTGGATGCAAAGGTAAGATAGGCAGTTACTCTATGTAAAATACTAGTAATCTGAGGTATCCTTTTAGACTGAAAGCTGTCCCCAACATAGGTGGGAAAATGCTAGGGCCCTTGCTTGACGGCTAGGCAGATGATGCTGAATGATGCATGGATTCAAAAGGACTTTCATTTACTTTCGTTTGTTAGCTTCTACCTACATCAGGTTCTAATCTCGCACACTATTATGGTGTGTTTTCAGCCCATAAAAAGAGCAAAGGTATATACTAAAGTTATGTAACAAAACAAAACTCATTGGCAATGGCTCATCGTCCTTTCTGGTATTATAAGGACACCTTTTGTAAGAACAACTCGCTAAGCAAACTTCTAAGCACATAAAAATAAGTAGGCCATGTTAAAAGCCTTCCTGACTCCGCTAAAATGAGCCGCAAGATAAAACTAATTACAAAGGGTATCAAACTGAAGACGGGGCTCGTCTTTAAAATTCTGTAAACTCATCGCTCGGCTGTCTGGTCGTAGGCTTTACAAGAGGTTTTTTGTGTCACCGTTTTATAACAAGGCAAGCCACTGGTTTGTTGGAGAAAAAACATTATCATTTTTCTCAACAAACAATTCCCATTTGTTTTAGTAGTATTTTTAAAATCACGTCAAAACTATGTATTAATTTAAAATGTTCATGGTTTGAACAACACTTAACTACATTAAAAAATAAGCATTACAAGACTGTGATCAAAATCGGAACTGATCTTGAGAATTAAGTTTTAACGATTATCTTTATTCTTCATTGACTCGATTTTAAAGGAAATTTATCAAACTGTCGAATCGAAGAACTTTTGAAGAAACGACTTAGAATACAGGTATCACTTTGAATTAAAGAGGAGTCTCTCAACTTTTTAATCTTACTCGCAAATTACTTGCCGGGTTGATTGATTTTCGCCCCAAAGCATTGGATCTTAGGGGCATACGAAATCGAAAATGAATGTCGATTTAAAACCAGCTTCCGTAAATTGAATTTGTATTGTAAAGATATCCATATCATCGCTAGCGTAATAATAAAGTGCCTTTAACAATCATTTGCAGGGTCATATTAGTTTACTGATTCAAAGTGTTTTTTTTTTCTTGCCGAAGCTTGGTAAAGGAAGGAAGGATCAAGGCCTTATTTTTCCTTTTTCGGCATAACCCGAGATGAAATACCTGCTAACACCTACAGAACTGAAACCATTTGAGAAGATTTACGCAACATGTGTGAGCTAGGTACAAGCCATCAGGCCTTTTATATAAATCCCTTAAACGTTACTACCATTTCAGTCAGGTGTGACTGCTGTAATCGGTTTACTGAAAGCATGAAATGTGACACATTATTCTGAAAGAAGGCTAACACTCATCTATAAAACAAGCCAAAGTGATTACTTGAGTAAAAGTAATAACATAAGAGCGTTTACGCCTTACGACATTTCATACAAACTTTCAAGCCCTCTTATTTTCCGACATGACTGAACCGATTTTAATGAAACTTCATACGCATAAGCAGGATACATAGGTCGAAAAATAGTGTTACAGCTAAATTAGACCGATTAAAACATTTCGAAAATGGTTTTTAGTGAGTTTTTAGATCTATCTATCCTGCTTATGCGTATGAAGTTTCATTAAAATCGGTTCAGTAATTTCGGAAAATAAGGACTTGAAAGTTTGTATCATCATCATTCATCATTTCAGCCCAAAAGACGTCCACTGCTGGACATAGGCTTCCCCCAAGTCTCGCCACATTGACATTTTGGGGGTTTTGCCATAATCGCCACGCTTGGCAGGCAGGTTGGCGATCTCAGTACGGTTGTTACAAAAGCACAGTGAACGCTGCTGCCCATTCTCTGGCAAATCCCTTAGTCGCCTCTTACGACACCCACGGGAAGATATGGGATGGTGCTATTCTTTACGTCCGACACCATACAGAGTAAAGAAAAGAAAGTTATTGTTGAAAGTTTGTATGAAATGCCGTAAAGTGTAAACGCTCTTAGGAGACGTTTTCATTCTGTAGTTTACCGATTACTTGAAGTTAGAACTGTCAACGTTAGAATTCTTAGCTTTGCTTTCTTTGACGTTTCTTACTTTGTTAAAATTATTGTTTATTGCATAAAAATGGTTGCATAAGTAATTCCTTAAACTTAAGTAATTACGTATACTTTAACATGACTATAGATATCGTACCAGGATTAATGTTCTGACAACATTGGCGCTTACATATCCGCCTTATTAGAGAAACTAATTAGGTACTTAATTTATCTATTTACTCTCTCAATTTGTACATTTAGTATTTTTGAGGGAATTTAAGATCTCTAGTCTTTGTGAAGTAACGTTCCTTGGATAATAAGAATGTCCAACTGTTAGATGTATTATCAATAATGGAATAAGCTTTTCTCTTTTGTTTGTGGTTCTAATTGTTTTCTTGGCGAAACAAAAGAAGAAGCTTTATAAGGATTGTACCTCAAGGATTTCGGTTATTTACCTCCTATTTCTCAAAGGGTGAATTATGTTTACTTGCTTTTGGGCCAAGTAAATCGTAACTGTTAAAATTACTAAGTAAATAAATATAATGTACAAATTATGAGGTTTTTTGAAGTAAATTGTATTAAGCGGGGTGCTCGAAAGAAAATTGCGCTCACAAACGAATCGCCGGACCTATGATGGCACCTGAGGCAATATAAAATTGTGGCCGTAAAAAAAGAGTGGCGTACCTGCCTGAGCTACGCCACTGTTATTTTTTTAAATGAGTAAAGCAAACTCAATTTGTTTTTTTCTTCTTCCATTATCATCATTACCTAATTAAAAAAACTGTATCACCTCTTCTATTAGAAATATTTTTAATTGAAACTTTAATTCAATTACATTTCAAAACTTTCAAGTAATTTATTATTTACGACAAACTTTTTCATTAGCAAAGTAAATAACTTAGGTTGTGAAACTATTTTCCAACCGCAGCACCGTTTTCTAGAAACCTTTTTATTCCAGTAATTTTATACATCAGAGCTTACGTTATATCCGGTAGTTCTGATTTTTAGAAGACTTGTTAATGATGTTGGCCCAATGAATAATCCAAGTTTGTGACCTCGAGCGACGAACGCAACTCTGTCAAAATCGAAAAAACTACTTTTTAGGGTTCCGTACCCAAAAGGTCAAACGGGACCCTATTACTGAGACTTCGCTGTCCGTCCGTCCGTCCGTCCGTCCGTCCGTCCGTCCGTCCGTCCGTCCGTCCGTCACCAGGCTGTATCTCATGAACCGTGATAGCTAATGAAATTTCTACAGGTTATGTATTACTGTTGCTGCTATAACAACAAATACTAAAAACAGAATATAATAAATTTTGAAGGGGGGCTCCCATACAACGAAGTGATTTTTTTTCTCGTTTTTATAAATAATGGTACGGAACCCTTAGTGCGCGAGTCCGACTCGCACTTGGCCGGTTTTTGATAGTATAGTTTTTAAAGTAGACTAAATTTGCTACAATATGAGACTAGAATTTTCTCTGTAGACCCCTATTGGGTCTATTTGCGAGTTACAGCTTTAAAAAAAAAACTAACTTTGCAATTTTTTGCAATATTTAATTTCCCAATATCCATAAGATATCTGAAGGGATTTCTTACAGTACAATTTCTTTAGGTAGCGAATGAATATTGTCTAGGTTAACAATATTAATTGCCGACAGATCCTGATTGGATGGTAGTTTATGGAAAGTTATTCTCGTGACATGACGAATCATTGGGAGGCACAATCAATAATGATTATGGAAAGTTATTCTCGTGACATGACTAATCATTGGGAGTCACAATCAATAATGATTATGACTGACCAAACCATTGCGGTTAGGTTTGGTCAGTCTACTTTAAAAACGTCCTGAAAAACTAAGTACTTTCAAAAACTAGTCGTTTAGGGTTATAGTCGCCAAAATCTGAAATTTTTTGCGTTTTATTTTGACAAAGTTGCGTTCGGTGCTCAAGGTCACAAACTGGGATTATTCATTGGGCCCACATCAAAACAAGTTTGCAAAAAATCAGAACTACCGGATTTGACCCAAACTACCCCGTACTTTCAGGTGACAAACTTAGGTACTGTACTTTCACCTGAACCGTCCAACTCGGTACCCAATACTTATGGAACAAAATGTATCCAATAAAATCGATAAAACTAAATTTCAAATTAACATACATAACATCACGCCTCTAATCCCCGAAGGATTAGGCAGAAGTTTAACTAACAAGTACACCCACGTTTCGCCAGTTATGTTGAAATCCCATGTTATAGGGGGCGAGCCTATTGCAAAAATTCTTGATGGAAATACCCAATAAAACTTTGCCTGACCCGGGCATCAAACCCAGGGCCTCATGCTCAGCAGTCGCACACAACTAATAGACCAACGAGGTAGTTCAGTTCAAATTAAGTTAGTAGTAATACTGGAATTAGTACTAGTGATAGAATCATCAAAATAAAAGCATATATATTGATGATAGATAATAATATAAAAAATATATTTACAAAAACATTGCGTATTTATTTTGAGTGTAAAATTTCCATTGGCAGAGAAACGAGAGATTTGAAAGCTAAATATTGCAAGGGTGTTATTATTTATCTAATCGATATGAAATTAAAGAAAACAACAAAGAACATTTTTACCCTTTCTGATAAAATTAAAAACATATGCTCTTATTTCGATGATAGATAATAATATAAAAAATATAGGTATTTACAAAACATTGCGTATTTATTGTTAGTGTAAACTCACAAAAAATGGTTTTGTTATTTTTGTCTACGTGGTACATAGGTTATTATTAGGTTTTAACAATATAGATAATTTCGACTCCCGACCATGATTCTCTCCAGACAGAAATAAAAGAAATAAACCAACTTTCAACTACTTAAGCGATTTTAATGAAACTTCATACGCATAAACAGGATACATAGGTCTAAAAAGTTACTAAAAACATTTTCGAAAAACAGTATTACAGCTAAATTAGACCGATGATAAATTATCCATAGAAATCTCCAATATCTTCTTTTTTAAAAGACTTTTCGAAAATTTTTGTAGCAACTTTTTAGACCTATGTATCCTGCTTATGCGTATTAAGTTTAATTAAAATCGCTTCAGTCATTTCGTAAAATAGGGACTTGAAAGTTAGTATGAAATGGCGTACGGCGTAAACGCAAATCGTATTTCATTCCATTTAGTAAAACTAAAATGTCTAGATAACTTGGATAAACAGTTTATTTTCGGTCAAAATAACAAACATGATGATACTATACTTCCATTAAAACGTCGCCTACGCACACTCTTTGTGATGTGTTCTAAAACTGGAACAAATAATAAAAAACTTTAGCAAAGTTGTTGAAAAGGTTTCCCTTAAAAACCGCGGGTCCGGATCAAATTAAACTTTGCTGTAATAATGGAACATGTGCCGTAATATCAAACTTTTTCATATTTTCACGCCTGTTTTTATTTCATCCAGTGCCTGACTCCGTTTATTGAAATGATTGCAAACTCGGTAGATTTGTTCGTTTTGGCGACAGAAACGTATTCATTGTCCAACCTATACAATCCACTCTGGTAGAAGAGCTGATGAGGAAGAAGATGAAGATTCAAGGTCACTGCTGGTTCAGTATACAGCGTGGAGCAGAAAGGATGAGCTACAGACCATTACACTCGGCTCTGTCGTCGAGATGAAGTAAAGGGGTGATGGTATTCTACCAATAAAAATGACAGAAAAAAAAACTAACAGCTACAGGCCTTTCTGGATAATTAATTAAGTTTAAAGTAAAAGGAACGGGATCCATGGTGTCAAACTTACATACATAAAACGCATAATGGGACCCATTGATCTTGTAATCATGAGTGAAATGGACTGGGTGGAAGTTGATCTCTTCGGACAGACCTTCGTCTATTTGGGATTGAACTTCATTAGAAGTAAGTTCGTTTAATCATTAAACAAACTAAACAGCTTTGATCATCGTGAATCGCCCCATACAAAATTTCAACACCTACTCGACCGAAATACTTGGGTCAGCTGATTATTTTTTAGCGATAAAGATGTTGTTCTAATGAAGAAAGTTGTTCTGTTTGATGGTCTGTTACACACCCTTAAAGATGACTACATCCTTTCTATTACACGTTGTATAGTCTATGCAGCATGGAAAAGACACCAGTGCACAAACGTTTACCACATAAATTTAATTCTTAGGAAATAAAAAATTAAAAAAATGCTGTTGCCTACAAATCGCAATACTTACGCGTTAAGAAAAAAACATAAGTGGAGGGGTTCAGTCTTGTTCAGTTCAATAATGTACTGAATAACTGGTAAGAGTTTTTGCGTTTGAGTACCTTACACCCTGTACAGTGGCCATTATCAAGGAACATAAGACTTGTAAGCATGTTGCTGTAATGAGAACCTACATACCTATTGTGCGTGAGATAATCATTTCAACAAGTGTTTTGTACACGCTAGAGCGCTGATCACATTATCTCTGAAAAAGATATAATAATCAGCAACTGCTCATTCCAGTTCTAAGAGCCGATGTGGGAGTGGTCGTTATCAAGGTACTTTAACACAATAGCCTCAATCATTACATGTCCATTATCCTGCTATTTTCTGTAAACTACCAGTAGGTATAGATATATGGGACCGTCCATTAATCACGTGAGGCTTCAAAAGGGAGGGAGGGGGTTTAGCAAAAATCACGAAATATCACAAGGGGGAGGGGGTGTAGTAAGATATCACATGTATTTATTTTTTCGCCAACGCGCGATTTCTAAACCGAATAGCGGCTTGTAGTGTAACCTTGACTTGCCGTTGCCAGGCAACGAACGAAGTACCTGTATTTAATGATATTATTCTAAAAATTTGAAAATTCTTTGTGGGTACTAAAAAATACACGTGATTCTGGATGGGGGCGGGGGGTTAGTCTTAAACCTCACCACGTATCACCAAGGGGGAGGGGGGCGGGGTTACAAAATACTAAAAAAACATCACGTGATTAATGGACAGCCCCTATACAGGGTTCATTTTCAATCAAATTTATTTTTTACGCTAAGTGACTGAATCGTCGAACCAGTGGTCGCTGAGCATGAGGTCAATCTGTGTTCAATCCCCGGGTCGGGAAAGTATGGACCCATCCACGGACTGACCTTGGTAACCTTGTAGAACGACCAGTGTGGCTGTTATTATTTAACCACGACCTCCTTGCCATGAGCTCTGAGGTACATACGCAAAACGTAAAAACTATTTAAACCATTGTTAGTCGGTAAAATCTGGCATCAATTTAGCGTATACAATATACCTACTATAGCTAGTCATAAATGTTTAACTTGGTTCACGAAATTCAATTTGGACCAAACGTTTGATTGATTGTATCCGAACCAATATTCCGCATAATTATGGTCGAAGCGACTGTGCTCGATTCCCAATTGTAAGCAATGCCTTTGATCAAGAATAGTACAACTATAGTACCTCTATTTCTATAGATGTCTATTTATTACATAAATATACCTACTTATCTCTATTTCATAGGTACACTTAAAACCAACAAAACTTATACAAATAAGCAAATATTTCTGGGAACTTGAAAAAAATTGCCAAAACAGCCACTTGAGTACCAGGAAATCATAAACTAATCATATCATGTAGCACATGTGGGTCCCACGTATTTGGTCGTGTTCGTATTACGTAAACACTTCCTCCTGGATGCCTGAAATCACAGAAAAACGTGTTTATTGTTTTATGCGGAGAGTGAAATCGTTAAAGGTCGTATTACACGTGGTTTATGTTAGAGGCGTTAAGCTGGTCGTCCGGTTTATGCCTTTTACGACATATTTCCATCTTCGCTTAGTCTCATTATGCATTTCCCAAAGGCAAAATCACGCAGATATAGCTAACAAAACAAGTGTATATATCATCTTAAATCGCTTATATGGAATACTAAAAAGTTTTAATAAAATCACTTTCTGAGAACAAAACTGAACAATTTGGTTTGTTCAATTTTAATAATAAAAGGGGAAACTTGACTTTCAGAAAGTTGAACAAAAAACACAACTTTTGAAAGCCTATAAAGTTCAACCATTTCGTTTATGGTTTGCTCACTTATTTATTTCGAGTTATTTCCTTAAATAGATGGGTAATTTTCATTTCAACTTCCCGTAAAAACCATTTTTTTTTTAAGAACTTTCCGAAATAATGTTTATAACGGATATACTGAAGTAAACAGTGTAACGGATATACTGAAGTAAACAGTATTTTAATATGTTAGACACATTTATTGTGGGTTACAAGGAAAATCACATAAAACTCGTACAAAACTATTCCTCCTAAAAACAATGACATTCTCTGTCTCAAATATCTATATTCCTCCAAGGTGGTTTTATGGCATACAGGCCACGAACCACCAAGGAGTCTTTAAGTGTCGCGTTACTATTTTAATATTTGCTATTTTTAACGCCCACGCAAGATTGTTTTATTTACAGTCCCCACTTGTACCGT
Source organism: Cerastis rubricosa (assembly GCA_949152445.1). NCBI lineage: Eukaryota > Metazoa > Arthropoda > Insecta > Lepidoptera > Noctuidae > Cerastis > Cerastis rubricosa. Next base: position 13,083,002 of record OX424533.1, read on the forward strand.
ACATGTATCGTAATATCATATAAGTGGGTGTCCCGTCTACCCTATAAGTAAAAGGAATTTAATTTAAGGAAAACGGTCGAAAGAGGCTTAAATATAAGAAGTAGATTGATTTATTCTTAATATTTTCTGCTGAACATAAGTGGATTTGAAAGGTTTTATACACGCTTCAATTTAATATAATAACATAAGGTAAATGCCTATTTAATTTAGCCTAGATAAAGTATACATCGCCAAAAGTTCGATATTTCGGTGGTAGATTATATAAAAGAATTGGTAATAATGTTTCTTGAAATTGTATAAGAAATTATGATGACATAATAATGGCCTAATTGTCAAGAGCCTCGACCAATATCTGATGAGGCTCTCGTTAGGCAGCTGGATCAAGGGCTTGATACAGAAAGCAGTACTCCTCGACACGGCTCGTATTGTTAGAAGGTTCCTTTCTCTGGAGCCCTGAGTAGCTTCCATCCTTTTCCCGATACCGATGGGCTACAATTGTTTTTTTTTTACTGTTCTCTTATAAGGAATATTTAAAAAAAATCTTCTTTAAATTAATTAATTAAATTAAATATTTGTAATGAATAGGTCAATAAATCCTTGACATCCCATGAAATCTTACATCGAGAAGTTAAACAAAGGACCACTCAATTTCTATTAAATAAATGTCTTCCGCAAAAAGCTGCCATTTTCCTTTATTGTTTGAGTTTTTGTTCCGTTGATGGGATCAAACTAGAACCGAAAGAGCCCGAACAAAGAGAAAGTCCAAGACACTTTGAACACGCACAGACTGGTTTTTTTACTATTTATTTTTCTTACCGAAAACTAAAATTGTTAATACTTTTATTAAGTTTGGTGATCGCTCTTTGTTTATCGAGAATTATGATTTAAAAAAAAATGATCTTGCTTTGTTTAGGTTATCTTTCATCGCCAATTATTATTTTAGTAAATTGGTATTTTAGCAATTTATATTGACTTTTTGTTTAATAATAAGGTATCAAATTAAAATTTTTAATTAAGGTGACTCTCTCTCTCTCGCTCTGTCTGTTTTGCTCTATGACAGACTGAATAAAATATAAAGTTTATACAGCAAACAGTCATAAATGTTTTGTTCATTTGTTTGTCTCTCCTAACTCTTCTGTAATAAACCTCCGTAAGTGTTATACCATAAAATTCACACTATCTGCGACACTCAGCTACTGTGACAATGTAAAACGATTTTACGATGCATCCTATAAGTCAGATTTATTATGGACTCTATGTTAAAATGTTACTTTATCTCGTATATTTTGTCACATCGACGTCATCTCAGCGTGTAGCATTGTGATTGACTGGATGAATATTATTTTTTCTCATCATCATTTCTTAGCATCGTCCTTCCTTACGTACATCCCCACTGAACTTTAGTTTATTTAGGTAATTAATTTATTACCTAATTACAAAGATTCTGAGATTTTTACGTAACTTTTTTAGTTATCTGGTGAGATTACTAGGAAATTCAGAGAACGTAGAAATACTAGTGAACTTAGAGCTCACTTCACGAGAAATAGAATTTTTGTTACCCAATCTCTTTGAACCCTCTTTGAGTGGCTGCATTTTCAGTTATTTTGATGTAGGAAACAACGTAGCTCTCTGGGATGAAGTATCCGTATATCCGTCTCCTCTCTGTACCTACTGATCCTCTATTCTACGCAAGTAATATGATGTCATATATTTTGGGCCCAAGATACAGATTAACTGTGATTAAATTTAGGATTCACTGACAACAAACACTGTCTATGTAAACTAGCTGTAAGTAATACAAACAAGTCACTTATGACGTCTCAACTTTGTATAACCTGTGTGTGTGTACCTGGAAAATAATCAATTTTCTATTTCTTCATTATCCCATACGTTCGGGAAGTTTCCAAAGTTATCCAACGATAACTTTCTTCTGTATTTTTTGGGAGAAATTACTGGAACGCGTGAGTAAGACATTAGTAGATTCAGAAACTAATTATGCCAATTATGGAGTTTTATACATGACGGAGAGAGTACAGTCGCGAGCATTTTATGGAAACAGTAAAATAAAAACCAGCCAAGTGCGAGTCTTACTCGCACACAGGGTTCCATAGACCCAAACAATATAATAACAATATTTTGAACTGTCATTCATTAGTTAGTAGTATTGGTTAGTAAACTTCCACTCAACCGCAAAACTAAATTTGTTTTAAATAGTATGTTTACGAAAAACAAAGTTACTGCTGCAGTTTGATGAAAAAGTCCCATATCTCAAAAACTGAAAATCATATCTTATTGAAATCAATTTTCATTGGTAGATTTTTTTACGTTCTACAATCCTAAATATTTTCAGCATTTTCTTCCTCTTACTTTAGAAATTAGAGGGGGGGGGGGACACACAATTTACCACTTTGGAAGTGGCTCTAGCGCAAACTATACAGTTTAGAAAAAAATTACGACTTTCGTATGATTGTTCATGTGTATTTGTCAAAGGTGTTATACAATGGCGTTTGCAAGTTGATGGAATTGGATCTGATGAATTATCATCTGATGAATAATCTATCAACGAAGGTAGATTGACGAATGTTCTCTTCAGTATTGTCATGTGAAGGAGACGGACTGGACTTTAAATTAATGGATTGTGTGACTTTTTCCCAGTTTCTAGTTTGTTGTTTAATGAATCAGCAATATAGCCTTCTGCAACTTTGTCTGACTTCCAACCTCCTAGTCGCTTTAAGGACGTCAAATTGGCTCCTGCCAATAATGTAGCAGATGTACTCCTGAAGCTATGCCCAGTATAATACTCAGCATCCGGCAGACCAAGAAACGTAGCCATTTATTTTGGCTTATTACCAAATTTGTATATCCCGATTGCTTGAGCTGTACACTTCCCTTTTTGATAATTTTGGAAAAAACGATCGGTTTTTTGCTTTTTAGGACCGCTGATTCATATATTTTTGCACTATTCTAAGAAAATCTCCTTCAACAACAAAGCTTCTCGGTATCTTATTTTTTGTATTCGGAATCTTGAATCGGAATCTTGATAAGTAGCATTGTTCCATGGGCTTCAATATCTTTTAAAGTAATATTGGCTAACTCCTCTCTGCGGCAAGCTCCAACAACGCCAAAAATCACAACCTACAAAAAAAAGGGATTTGGTTAATATTTTTTTTAAATAATATATTGACTGTATTTTGCGATTTCGTAAACTGAATACTAAAGAAAAATATAAGTATTTATTATTAAATTACCTTTGTGGCTAAATAACGATCATCGGAAGCTTCGTTCAAAAACCTTTCCACTTCATTCGATGTTAATGTAAATTTAAGTTGTAAAACCATCTGATTATCGTTTTAAGAAAGCATTTAGTTTTGGGTATTCACTTATATCCACGTTGTTCCTTATTTTCAGCATACTTTTTATCATCGAAAACCTCGACCATAACGAAGAAGGTTTTAATTTTGCTGAGAGTTCAGAGAAGTATGCCAACATAACATTTTCTGAAGAAAAAAAATTTTCTGTTTTCTCTTCTCTCCACGCAATAAATTCGTCGTATGTAGATATGTAGTGACTTTTTGACTTTTCCGGTAAAATGTTCTCCGAAGCATTTTGTACAATTATACTGAGTTCCGGTGGTGTTAATTAAAATAAAATATCGTCGAAATTACTCATTTTGTGCAACAAACAACTAAACTCGCAAAGAAAATTTTTGGAAAATGGCGCCAACCGTAAAAGATGCAGCAGAGATGTTTTTTTTTATTTTCTTCACCCATTCTGGGTAGGCAAAGGTAACTACTCGTATGCCCGCCCATACAGCCAAGTCTTCAGTAGATTTTTTTTATTGATATGAAATGAAAATGAAATTTAATGAGATGAAATGAAACCTAACCTAACTCATTGAATCAAATCATTAAATCTGATATTGAAACATATTAGTAGCTTCTTTTTAGAAATATTTGCATTAATCATAAAAACTTCTATGATTTTTTTTTAGTGAAAACTTCGTGGTTGGTTTTTTCTTTTTAATAGACGTTATTTTGACAGGAAAGAGAACGCACGAGTTCGGAAAAAGTAAAAAAAAAGCTCGAGTATGTAATAGCCCACATCCCGAACGCTATACGTCCCTGCAATACGCCACTTTTTGAGCAACTGTATTGAACAATAAATTATGTGTTTTAAGTACATACAAATAGTTTACAAATGGAACCATTCGGTCACGTTTCACATGCTCGTATGTCATGTGATCCGACCTCGGAAATTTTTATTAGCATACTCCATAGTCAAAGAAACAAGGGTCACGTAATCAATATTCGAGGTTACGTGCATGGTATAGCTTTCCATACTAAAAAGGCGACGAGCAAACTTATGGGACCGCTGAGTCGACGATTTGCAAAAAGAAACGAGGATGTGAATAAATGCTTTGTTTTCTGGTTTAAGATATTTATATCTGAACAAGGAATGTCACCCCTGAAATGGCACATACTGTGACGCTGCATTTGGAGCATCTGAGCAGTAGCTCTAAACGGTCCAGATAGCAGAAAAACTGATAACAGTGCAGGTTATCAGTTCGGTGGGCGGTGGAAGAACGATTTCATCTGCATTTGTCAACGGCGGCAACCAGAGGCCGAGCTAGAAGGGTTACTGTGCACCCACCAACCCGCATTAGGCAAGCGAGGTGGGTTAATTGTCTTTTCCTCCCCAACAAACACAAATAAAAACAGGCCCCAAGTGCCCGGCAGCTCCAGTAGCGCTCTTGACGACGACGATAGGCAGGTACGCCACGGAGAAGAAGTGCTAAGAATCCCCGGGTGGGATCTACTCACCGTCAAACGACCAATGCTAAGAAAAAGGACAAAGACAACTATTTGAACATAATGACTTATAACGTACGCACTTTAAGGACAGAAGAACACCAAGTAGAATTTGAAAACGCCCTTCATGATGTCAAATGGGACATAATTGGGTTAGCAGAAGTGCGCAGAGAGGGAGAAGATACAATTGAACGACAAAACAATATCTTTTACCACTTCGGGAAAACTGCAGGTTTGTACGGCGTCGGTTTCATAGTGGCAAAAAGATGGAAAGACAATATTTTAGAATTTATAGCATGCTCCGACAGAATAGCCTTACTAAAATTCAAAGTTTCCGATACTAAAACTTTAACAATCATCCAAGTCTATAAGTCTATGCACCAACTTCAGCACATCCAGACGAACAAGTTGAAGATTTATAGGATCTCTTGAATAAAGCTTGTGACGATCATAGCAGTACTTGGAACATTGTAATGGGTGATTTTAATGCTAAAATAGGCAAAAAACAGCCCCTTCATAATTTCAGTAACGTAGGACCTCATGGCATCGGTAAGCGAAACGAGCGTGGCACACGATTGTTACAATTCTCTTTTGGGCAAAATCTTCACATCAGCAACTCCTTCTACCCCAAAAAATCGCAACGGCGATGGACATGGGTTTCTCCAGACGGAAATACGAGGAATGAAATTGATTTTATACTAACCTCACATCATCAAATTGTAAATAACATTCAAGTTCTCAACCAATTTAAATACACCTCTGACCACAGACCCATACGGGCAACCCTACATTTCGATTTAAAATTGTACAGAAAACGAATATTTATAGATAAAATAAAAAGATTGACCAAAGAATCACTTATCATCAAATAAACAACAATTTAATTTAGAGTTAAAAAACAGTTTTAGCATTCTAGATGTGAAAACCGAAGACGTGCGGGAAAAATATAACAACATCACCAATAGTGTTAAAACAGCTAGTAGAAAAATTAAAACATTACCAAACAAAATCAAAAAACTATCTTCAGAGACCTTACTACTTATAGACGAAAGACAGGCCCAAAGCGCATTTAAAAGAAACCCCGAATATAAAAATAAAAACAAAGAAGTGAAACGTAACATTAGAAATGATATCAAGTCTTTTAACACCAAACTGATCCAAATGCTTTATAGAAGAATCGTTCATTAAAAATAGCTAAACAAGGCACCGCAAAGGGCAAATAGTGGATAAATTGTCTTAAGGATACCAACGGCCAAAAACATCGAAGTAGAGATAAAGTATTACAAATCTGCACCAACTATTACAAATCTTTATACTCAAACTGTCAGCCCTCAACATCCAACATAAACTATTTTTGCCCAGATACCATTCCTTCAATTACTGGTTATGAAGTTCACACCGCACTCAGTAAAATGAAGTAAAACAGGGTACCCGGTGAGGATGGTATAAGTACCGAAGTTATGAAAATAGGCGAACCTGCTCTGCTCCCCATAATAATAAATTGGTTCAACTCCATTCTTAAAACAGGCAAATTTCCGAATGGTTTCTGCCACTCCAATATCATACTGCTGCATAAAAAGGGAGATAAGTCAGACCTCAACAACTATCGACCAATTAGTCTTCCTTCATTAAAGTAATAGACAACTGTATCTGACTCCAGTTGGACCGGTTCCGGTTGAAACCAACCTCCTCAACAAGCTGGTTTTCGTTCTGGCCTCTCCACTACTGACCATCTACACGCAATAAATCAAATAATAGAAAAATATCAAGAGTTCAATATTCCCATTTATCTTGCCTTCATCGAGTACTCGAAAGCCTTCGATAGTTTGACACACGATGCTATATTTGACGCTCTCAACAACCAAGAAGTTGATCCCACCTACATCAGTTTACTCCGTAACGTGTATCTAAACAGCACTGCTTCGATTAGGCTACAAACAGCCGGACCATCATTCTTAATAGAAAGAGGCGTAAAGCAAGGAGACCCGCTTTCACCTAAGCTTTTTAATAGCGCCCTTGAAGAAGTGTTCAAAAAGCTAAAGGCTAGTAGGGAAAGGAGCGGTATTGAAATCGGTGGGGTGCGGTTAACCAACCTTCGCTTCGCTGACTACATTGTCGTATTCTCTTCCACGGCGACAAAACTAGAGCTAATGTTAAACCAACTCAGTAATGCAAGCCTTGAACATGTCAAAGACCAAAGTGATGTCAAACACCCCTAACCATAAGATCAGAGTAAATGGTGAAGAATTGGAATATGTCCATGAATACATCTACTTGGGCCAGTTAGTCTCTTTCCAGTACAGACAAGACAAGGTGGTCACAAGACGAACCGAAAATGCCTGGAAGATATACTGGTCCATGAAGGAGCTTATGAAGGGAAACCTTCCTTTGTCGCTGAAGCGAAAATCATGGACATGTGCATTCTTCCTTTTTTGACCTATGGATCCCAGACTTGGTCTTTGACAAATATTCAAAAGTCCAAACTCAAGGTCTGTCAACGTGCCATGGAGCACAGCATTCTAGGCGTCAAACTAACCGACCGTGTACGCAACACCACACTGCGCTCCAAAACACAAATTACTGATGTTGCTCAAAAAGCCGCTAAGCTGAAGTGGACTGGCCACGTCTGCCGTATGCCCAATGATCTGTAGGCCAAAATAACCACATTCTGCAGCCCTGACACAGCCAGAAGGCGTGGTGGTAGACCTCGTAGAAGATGGCGGGATGAGCTAGACAAGACCAGCGATCAGTGGTTCACATTGGCCGTGGACCGAGACAATTGGAAGTCATGGGGAGAGGCCTTTGCCCAGCAGTGGGATGACGCAAGCTAACAGTATCAGTAAGGAATTTCAGTTTACGTTTTGCAAGGAACTCAAAATTAACCTTTATTCAATGGAAAGTTTACTAATAAATATTTTTACACAGGTACTTATTTTGATGTTTAATGAAGTACTAGCTGTCCCGCGCAACTTCGTCTGCGGAACATTTTCCCGTTTTCGCGATATTTTTCATTGCTGCTCCGCTCCTATTGGTCGTAGCGTGATGATATATAGCCTATGTCCTTCCCCAGGTTGAAATGTATCTTCTTGTCATATTTCATTAAGATCCGATCAGCCGTTTAGTCGTGAAAAGGCAACAAACAAACAAACATACAAACAAACAAACAGAGTGACTTTCGCATTTATAATATTAAGTATGGATGTACTTTATAAGCTTTAAGTACTTTGCTCAAATATTTACGAGCTATAAAAAAACCTGAAAAAAAAGATAATCTCGGCAGTCTATTCTTAGTTAATCCGATATTTCCCCAAAATCTTTTGATAATATTTCGCTAACTTAGTAGAGATTCAACAAAATAGCTACCCACTCCACATTCTAATACCTAATGACCTTGGTCGAATAGAGACGAAATGTCAAATCAATGTCTTTGAATAAATTCCAAATAATTATATAATATTACAGTATGGAATATTTTCACATTTCATTAAAATCTGTTCAGCAGCTCAACCGCAAGAACGTATGAAACTGACAAAGACCCTTTTGGCTTCGCAAAAAGTTATCGACTCAGATAATCATTGCCTTGCATAGAGTTCATCATCATCTGCCTAGCCTATTCCCAACTATATTGGGCTCGGCTTCCAGCTGAATACCTGCATTTTTCTTGGAATGACTACCTAGCTGAGGACTGTCAAAGATCCACAAATGACAACGGAGACCAGTGGCTTAACATGCTTTCCGTGGCACGGAGGGAACTTGGTATGTCACCCATACACGAAGCAACCTAGGCAAACGCGACTGAACCTGAAGATTGACCTGAGTGGCTTTTATTATTTAGCTACGACCTCTTTTGCTCCTCTACTTTATTGACCTGCATAGAGTTGTTGCCAAAGAAATGGGCAGCAGCGTTCTCTGTGCTATTGTAACAACCGTACTGCGATCGCTAACCCGCCTGCCAAGCGTGGCGATTATGGCAAAACCCCTCAAAATGTCAATGTGGCGACACTTGGGGGAGGCCTATGTCCAGCAGTGGACGTCTTTTGGGCTGAAATGATGATGATAGAGTTATTACTGTAATTTGCTAAATTAATAAGCACATTGTCAATTACCAAGCAACACTCCGAACACTTTAATTAAAACTACTCAGTGAACAATAAGTAGTTAAAGGAGAAAACTTCCCTCTCGTCGTTGTCGATCGCAAGATACCACATTATGAAACGTTCATTAAAATTGATGTCAATTCTCAACAGAGATTTTTAATTAGCTACGATAATGGAAAAGTTAAGCGAAATTATTTTATCAAAGTTTTGTTGAATTTATTTGGTTTAATCAGTCAAAACGCTTATCAAATATTTTAATCTCAAGTTGGTGCTGATATTTTAATTTGAAAGTACAAATTAAGATTGATTTTGAATAGGCACCTCTGACCTTTTGTATTTATTAAAATAGGTTCGCAACAGCTAAACATATGTTCTTATGCATTGAAATACCAAAAAATTGTCGAAACAAGACTATTTCCTAAATGTTGATGTCGCTTTTATATACAAAACTAGGTAGGTACTTTCTTGGGAAATAAATACTAAACATCCTTTCAAATTATAAAAATAATCTGTTACCCAAGGAACTAATAGAGTTGGTAATGCAACGGCCGCGCCACCGCCGTGCCGGTCTCCGTAGACGCGGTCGTATCACGTAAACGAGGTTAGGTTAAAGAAAGATTTCCTTCGAGACTGCGGCTAGAATATAAAACACATTTAAAATATTACTTTGCCATAATATATCGCCAGTAATTTGTCACGAAGCCACAAACTTAAAGAATATCGCCGGCGGTGAAAGAAGCCAAGTGCACCTTTTACTTTTATTGTTTTAGACAGTGAAATCTAACTTTTTTTAAGGAGTCACGTAGTCTCGGAATGAAAATATAGTATTGTGCAGCTGGTGCTCCGGGCACTAACCGTAAAATGTAAGAAATATGAGCCTGTTTGAGAACAAATGGACCTATCGCATAACATGCTTGAAAGTAAAGGTTTTAGTGCTTAACAGTTAGTTTACTTGTGAAAAATTACATTGTAATTTGATTTGATTGAATAATAGTAGTGCGATTAGTTATTTTAGAGCTTTTGATCAGTACCTACAAACTCAAACTCAAACTCAAAGCGTTTATTTCAATTAGACCATTACAGGCACTTTTGAAAGTCAAAAAACAAAAAAAAAAACGCGAAGCTACAGTCCCAGTCACAAGGCATAATAACTTATGAAAGTACTGTAGTTGCCCATTCTAAAGCGTAGATCTCTTTGGAGAAGAATGGGCAAGAAACTCCATGGACACTCTTTTAAATCAAAATATGTTACAAAATCTTGGTTACATCATTCATCTACACTAACCGAAACGCATATCTTAAAAATAAAGTGTAATGAAGCTTACGTTATTTAAGCACTTATACTGCGCACATCACATTCAAAATCCCCGAACTAAAATCACTAAAATCTACGTGGTTTTAGTGATTTTCTGATGCTCGCGAAAATTCTTTAAGTTTTCCTTTCTTCATAACTACGGGTATACAAAAAAGGCGTTTTCTTCATAACTTTCACCTTTACAAGATGAAATGTGAGCTTTAAAACACGCAGCAGCTAGGACTATGAAAAGCTTTGTATGAATAATGGTGGCCTTCACGAATAAATGACTTCACATTTGGGCATAAACCACTTTGGTTAACATGATATCATATTTTTTTGTTATCCAACCTCAATAAAGCCAAAATGGAAGACGTATATTTTTTATTACATGGAAAATAAAATGGAAGTATAAGAAACACGTACGAATTGTTGCCTCTAGAGCTATCTTGTATCTCTGAAGACTAGTTCAGAGTTCAGGGGATCATAAAAATATTCATAAGTACTTATACTGTACAGCTGTGTATTACTATATCTCATAAAATATAAGCATACTCTAATGCGGATGTATTGTCTTGTGTCTCAACCGTAAATTAGTTATTTTAAACAATACCAATAAATTAAAAAAAATGTACGGTACAAAACTAACCAAGTCGAACAAAACAACATCACTATTTGTTTTAAAAACAAAACGATATTTTTAGTAACATTGCGTTTTCCTTGTGCCAGTTTTATTTTTATTTGGCCACGGTACTGTGATATTTTTTTAAAGTATGACGTGCAGCGTTTAAAAGGCTACATTTATAAAAACTTCAGTACCTACAATATCAAAACTAAACTAACTAAAACTAATACAGAATTTAAATTAAGTAACCAAAATAAAGCCTTTTTTTTAGGAAAATAAAGCCTTGGATCGCTTTTTCGTTAATTGGCGAGAAGCAGCACAAAATAGAGAAAGTGGCAGGAATGGAGGGAGGCCATTGCCCAGGAGTGGGAAAGTTCAGGCTAACAAACAAAATAAGAAAAGCTATGTTTGTTGCTTTCTGTACTTTGAACATAATAGTATAATATGCTCGTTGCATTTATATTCCGTTCATTTATTTCAAACTCCATTTTTTTCATACTAGTCATACTTAAATGAAGTCCAGTTTTGTTAAAAAAAAAATTTAACAAAGTAAGTAAAAATAACTTAAAATGGTTAAAATAACTTTTTATATATTGGAAAATATCACTATACATATAAGCTGTAACATTCTGTCCAAACTTCCAGTTCTTAGAACCAAAAATATATGTCCTGAAACCTCAATAAATTATTCAATCAGTCACTTTATCTTGGTTTATTTAGGACATATTAGTTTGTTATCAACGTAACATCTCGGCACCGTTCACTGCCGTTGTGGGTACGGCGGTAAATTAGAATAATATTATTATGGAATACAGCAATCGGTAAAGGAAAATACTGGCGGCTACTTCTCAGTTGGTGATAAGACGAAAATACATATTATTCGCTCGGATAAAACGAAGTTTTCTATAAATGTCGACGATCAAGTCGACGAAGATCATAAAATCTTCGTTGACGTTTGTTATTTCTGTATACTACGATGAGAATTGAAATTCGTTCATTTTGTTAATTTTAAGTAAAGTGTTAGGTAGCGTTGCTCTTGCTTCAATCCTAAAGTATTCGAATTTTAGTCGAAGGAGAATTGTTAATCCAACAATTATTGCGCTTTAATGATGAGCAAAAAATCCTTTTCATAAAGTTAATTGATGGTTGGGTCCCAGCACAAAGTTTCATTCATCGTCTGAAACATTGAAACCGGTGAATTTAGGCGCATGAAAAGTTAGACACTTGAAACTCGCACAGGTTGTGGTTACCCGCTACAAAGCCCGTTTCTATATGGTTTTAGCTGAAAATACAAAACAAACCTGACCCTTTTAAGGCTGTTGGAAGAGAGCTCTTTTAGTTTAGAATATCAATTCGAAGAACATCTCATCGATTTCGAATAGATGTTTTCAGATATTTCACATCTCATTAAATTCTTCTAAACACAACGAGGCTTCGCCATGAACCCACTTAACCGAAATATAATAAATATACCCACAGTACCCACGGCCAGAAAGAAAAATACACCTCGTTCCTCGCTTTTTACAAAAAGAAGCTTATTTGAAAAATAAATTGGGATCTTTTATCTAATATTTGAAAACAAATTCATAGCAGTCTGACATAAGTAGGTATGCTATAACTATCTCATTATATTTTTTTAGACATAATCTAGACTAGTACAATAGATCCCTTCTAAAATTAAGTTTAATACCATCGAAATACAGTTTCCAAATCACTACGAAATTCTTCCAATACCAACCCCTTAAGCAAACCTTTAGGTATAGTCATATTATATAAACCCAAGAACTTAATTAAGTATTACGTAAAATTCATTAAAATTCCTAAGAACAAACTATTAAGTATTAGGTATCTTAGAATTACCTAAAACAATTCCTAAGTAATTAAAAAATCCTTTAACCTTATAGTCAATCCCGTTTAAGTCTGAAACGGTTTCTGAGAAAGTGTCCATTTCACAAGATCAACCATTTTTTTCTTCCTTCATGAATATTGTAAGATCCAATAAAAGAGGGTCTATTACAAGACAAAGATGAGTTAAATTTTAAAGCTTCGAGTTTCGTTTCATCTCACTGATTATTCAAGAGGACATTTATAAAAGACGGCGCTTCGTTATAAACGTAAATATTTAGAACAAGACAGTATTTAAGTTAGGAAGTTTCCGGAACAATCCGTTTGTGAATGAGCGTGTTTTGAGCCCTGTGAGACAAAGTTTTGGGGTATTATATTCAGCTTTAATCGGGCTTAAGAGTGGTAGAAACGGGTCATGTTTCTTCGTGTCGATGTTTTACTGTGCCAACATACTGGCTGGTTGTAAAGAAGTTCATGATTATGTTCGTTACTTCTTCCTACCACCCGGTTCCATCATCTGCCTAGCCCTTTGTCAAGTATGTTAGGGTCGGCTTCCAGTTTTTTTTTTTTTTTTTATGAATGGCATCTCGCAGTTCAACCTAGGAGGTTGTCGTCTGCTTAACCGGACTATCCTGTGGGTGCCTTAAGAGTAAGGCCTCCAGCCAGGGCATAAAAACTTACAAACTAAGCGACTATACGCTGAGGGCACCCCCTGTGGGGTACGAGCCTCGGCTCAGGGCGTCGCTGGGGGAGGACTGCATGGGGACAGGCTGGATCTGAATGATATCATTATTTAGGGGCTGATTTAAAACTACTGGCACAGCATCGCGGGCTGGCTCGAGCGAGGGTCGGGGAGGACATGGACCGGGACGTCGCGACGGACCTCGACGGCGAGGTCGGAAAGACGGCGGTTTGTGTCTGAATTTTTTAAGAGTGCTAGTCTCTTTGCTACTCTCCTGGAGGAGGGTGATAGCATCATCGGGAGTGACGAGGGTATGCCGAGGACGGCGTACTGTACTAATGCGCGAGGGTTCGTAACGGGCGGCCGCTGCGATCAGGGGATTACGGTGTTTACTGGCGTTATCGAAGAAACGCTTCGAAAGACGTTTCATAAACTGAAGGACGGTGGGCATTCTAAGGTCTACGTGTAGACGGTCGTTACGGACATAAAAAGGGGCTCCCGTGACTCTACGTAAGAACCGGTTCTGCAAGGTTTGCATCCTATGGATGTATTTAGGCTTGGTGTGAGCGTACACGACGCAAGCGTACGTCATAATGGGGCGGATCACCGCGGTATAAAGGCGCAACTTGCACTTGAGTGACAATTTGCTTTTTGCCGAGATCATGAAATGAAGCCTACCCATAGCAAAGGCAGCTCGGTCGCGAGCTGCTTTAATGTGCGCCGCGAAAGACAGGTGGTTGTCAAGTAAGACTCCTAAGTACTTGGCTTGCTTCTCCCAAGGGATAGGCTTACCGTACATGGTGATCGGGCTGAGCGCGGGTGGCTTATTTTTACGCGGTTTAGAGAAAAGAACTGCCTGGCTCTTGTCGGGGTTCACCTCGATTCTCCATTTCCGGAACCAAGCGCCTAAGACGTTGGCTGAGGTTTGGAGGGTGCTGTAAATAGCGTCGTGACTGCGGCCAGTGTAATAGATGGCCGTGTCGTCCGCGAACAGGGCTAACTGAGCCTTCTTGCTCTTGGGGATGTCACTGGTGAACAGAGTAAAGATAAGGGGAGAGAGCGGGGAGCCCTGAGGGACTCCGGCTCTAATGGGGTGAGGAGAAGACAGTGCCTTCCCGATGCGATAGCGGAAGGTGCGATCCGACAAAAAGTCTCGTAAGATGAGCACGAGACGGTCTGGCACTCCCAGTTTGTACAGCTTATATAATAAGCCGTTGTGCCAGACTTTGTCGAATGCCTTTGCTATGTCGAAAAACAACACACCCGTCATCGCTCCACGCTGGAAGCCAGCGCTCAGGTGTTCTACGATGCGGTGGGCCTGTTGAATGCAAGAGTGTCCGGTCCTGAAGCCGAACTGTTCATTGGGGATGAGGCTCTTAGCCTCGGCGAAGTCTTTGAGTCGCTTATAAATAAGTCTCTCGTAGATTTTACCGAGTGCATTCAGGAGACTGATAGGTCTGTAGCTTGAAGGCTCAGACTTGGGTTTGCCTGGCTTGGCGAAACCGATGACAGTGGCGTCTTTCCATATTTGGGGAAACGCGTTGTTGCTCAGGGCGCCATTGAAGATGGCCGCCATTAACACGACGAGCTGAGCGGGGAGGAGTTTGAACACCCTATTGGTGATTCCGTCGGAGCCGGGTGCTTTCCGCGGTTGAAGTTTGTTAATGATGTCTTGCACTTCGTCAGCTGTGACCGGAGGCAGAGGATCATCAGGGTCTTCTTCGGGGGGCAGGGCGGCTCTACGTTCGACGAATGCGTTCACCTCATCGAGATGTCGCTTGTCTACTGGTTGCGAGCTGGGGGAGCACTGGGACTCCAGGCTGTCGGCTAGGCATTCGGCCTTCTCAGAGTCGTCGAATGCGACGCTCTTATCGGGTCGGGTGAGGGGAGGCATCGAAGCCTCTTCGGTGGAGCGCATCTTGCGTTGCAGCTGCCAGAAGGCTAGGTGGGTAGGCTCGAGTTCGCTTAGCGTTTTTTCCCATTGATTATTACGAAACTCACTGGTGCGATCCTTTACAGCACGCTGTAAATTACGCATGTGGGCTTTGTTTGCCTCGCAGGGAAAGCTGCTGTAGGCACGGATGGCCGCGTTCTTTTCGTTTATCAGTTCACGTATGTCAGCGGGTAGTATCCAGCGTTGATCGCTCAATGCTGGGACTTCCCGTGAGCAGTCCTTCAGTACGGATTGCACGTGTTCTGTAAACGAGTTGATGGCGGCCGTCGTGTCTGCGACTGAGACTATGTGGTCGGGGATGGCCTCCAGGTGAGGCGACGTGGTGGATTTCAGCTTTTCGCTGACTTTCCTCCAGTCGGTTATCACTTGGGTCGGCGGGGGCTGGCTGGGGTCAGAAGGACCCGAGCGAGGAACTAAGTGCATGAGCACTGGTCGATGATCTGAGTTAAGCTCATGTAAAGTCTCGATGGAATGCAACTTAAGGTTGACATTCTTGAGAAGCGCTATGTCGAGAACGTCCGAACGTTGGTCGGGGTCGTGGGGATAGTGGGTGTGCTCCATAGGAGCGATGGGATCGAAGTTGAGGGACTCGCCCAGGTTATACAAGTGACGTCCTCTGGCAGAGGTCGTCGTGCTGTTCCAGGCGGGGTGTTTGGCGTTGAGGTCGCCCGCTATGATAACGGAGTCGCTCAAGCCGAAGAGGACGGCAAGGTCTTTGGTGAACAGAGTGTGCTCCTCGGACGTGCCGCCGGGAGGGATGTACGCAGAGGCGATAGTGATCGGTTGATGGCCGGTCATGCCTAGTCGACACACTGAGGTCTCGAGTAGAGACTCCATGGGAGGGGGATCTAAGGGGATGCAATGCAGTTCTTTTCTATAATAGATTAGAGTCCCGCCCTTGTGGCAACGTGACCGATCGTTGCGAACTATGCGATAGTTGGCAATTCTTGGATCGCGGTGACTGGGCTTGAGGAAGGTCTCCTGTACGAGGAGGATATCAATTTGATGGTCGCGGAGGAAGGTGGCGATCTCATCACGCTGGCCTCTAATGCCATTGGCATTAAAGTACCCTAATTTTAGGGATCGGGGTTTGGTGCACGTTAATCTCGTATTATCCATTGGAGTTAGTCGAGGTTAAGGTTGCGGAGGAGGTCGCCTAACTTAAGTAGGGACTTGAGGATAATTTTAAGTTTATCGCCACCAGTGTTAGCCGCCCTGAGATCAGCCGCCATGCGGTCTGCTTCGGGGGTGACTAACTCTGCTAGCGATTCTAAAATTACGTTGTGAGAGGGGTCCACAGCCGCGGGGCCAGGTGGCGTGGGACGAGCGGGCGCCGGTGCGCTTGCCTGGGCCGCGGGAGTGGGGACAGGGGCATCTAAAAGCCCGGGGATGGGGCTGGACTTTGCTTTACTGAGAGCCGGGAAGGCTTTCTGGTGGTTTAGCGTGGTCCAGGGAGAGGGCCTCTGAGGGCTGAGTCTCTCCGGCATCTGGGCAGAGGGTAGCCTCACCGATGGGCTTTCTCTTTGTTGGCGGGCGTTTGCACGCTTCACCAGGTTAGAGGAGGAGCCTTTGGGGGCTTTTGAGCAGCCGCGGTAGTTGGCCGTGTGGCCCGACTGGCCGCAAAGCACACAGCTCGGTGGCTCCGTGCAAAGCGACTTGTCTTTGGGACGGGGGCAGTCTGCCGTGCCATGGTCGCCTAGACACTTTACGCATCTGTGTGGCGCATGGCAGTTGGCTTGGCTGTGACCGTACATCTGGCAGCGATGACACTGTCCGACTACGCTTGAGCGGTAGGGCTTCTCTATTGAGATGCCTGACAGGGAGCAAACCGACTTCACTTTGAAGATCGGGTGGTGACCTTCTACTGGGTCACAGATGACCAGTACCATATCGTAAAGGTCTCCGCCTCTCGCCTTATGAAGGCGGTGGACGGCTGCGACCGGGATGTCCTGGCCTAGGAGGTCATTGAGGATGTCCTCCGTGGGGATTTCCTTCGGGATCCGCCTGATCACCACGCGGGTGGGCTTCTCCTCTGGAAGAGAGTAGGTGTGGAAGGCTATGCGCCTTCCGATTAATTGGCGGGTTAGTTCCCTGAAGTCGGTTGTCGTAGGGACCACCACTTTGATGCCCTGCTGTGTGCTTTTTGCGCTTGTATATTGAATTCGGCGCTCATTACACATTTTGGACACGTCTGTCCATTTCCCTTTGTCCTGAATGAACAACGGGGGAGGGGGCTTCAGCTTCTTTGAAGAAGCGGCTGAAGAGTTAGCCTTAGGGCTGGTTGGCCTGCTGGTATGAGCAGCGGCGGACTTTGGTGCGGGGACCGGGGAGGTGGGACGGGACGCCTCGGGAGAGGGGATTAGAGGAAGCGCGACTAACTTTTTGGCCATGGCGGCCTGCGAGTTTTTGCCCTTCTTCCTCTTGCCCTTTCCGACGACTTGGTAGTCGTCTTCTGAGGACGAGGAAGCAGAGCAGGAATCTATAACCGATTCCGAGTCGGAGATTGGTACGGTTGTGTCCATGTTCTCCGAAATGGGAACAATAGACGCAGGTGCGGACTGATCCATTGTTTGCGAAACAATGGGTTCGGGATTAGCCGGAATCGCGCCGGCGACGGCTGGCGGTGAGCTTTTGCCCATGTTCCCAGAAACGGGAACAATGGACGCAGGTGCGGGCTCGGCTTCCAGTCTAACTGGATGCAGCTAAATACTAGTATTTTTCTTTACCGGTTTTTGTTACGAAGATCATCGATGCGTGAAAAATAAACGTCACACCAGATTCTCCAAAATAATCTCAGATTTTCTCGTCATCGTCACACAAAGCTTGGCGATATATTTTTTGGATTCGTTTTAATCTTTAAGTACCGACCGCTAGCCCAAAAGGTTTGTTCCATAAACAAGAGCCAAGGGACGGCTTTCACAAGCTCTGTACCGGAACATCAATGTTTACACGCCTTTCAAATCCAGTAGGGTGGAATACTATTAGTGCGGTACCATTAAGAAGCGGCATTATACGTTTTTCTGAAACATGAATTCATTTGCTTACATCGATATACTTATCCTCTTTGTTTTACTTCCGCTACGCAGTACCACGAGTTATGTTTGATAAACGGTAAAATTAATTATGTAGGGTACAATTAAGCCTCCTTTTTTTTCCTTTTTTTTTTTCATTTGGCTCATACTGTCTGTTTGATGATTTTATTTTTAAAAAGAATCGGGAGGTTTCCCTGTACTGTCAAAACCACAAGAAAGAACAAGCTCCTAAACTAAGCATAATAAAAGCCAAAAGTTGACCCTTCCTAGGAGTAGGGATTACGTGAGGCAAAGAATCAATGGAGTGGTGGAATCCATTTAAAAAGTCAAATGAATAAAAGCGATGGATTTAATTAGAATCCAACACTTTTCTTAGAAATTTATGAACGCCGTCGCCTATAGAGACCATTCAGAGTCAGATATCCATTGAGATCTATCCAAGGCTACTAGTTTGATTAGAAAGCGAGCACAAGATCTACGGCTCTCTCGTACCTTTGTTAGCTACCCAACTTCACTGCAGGAGTAATATCGAGTACATTTTCAGTAAACCTTGAACGGGTCCGTTACCTGCCACACAAATCCTTTCAGTGCAATACGTGCAATATTTTGAATGAAACTGTAATCATGAATATGAAACAGTATCGTAGTAGTAGTATCAGTATCAGTTGTAGTTTCGGCTCTTGTACAGTCAATTTAATAGATAGGAGTGCGCCTGAATTGTTTTACAAACAAGTTGTAGTAGCTTTTGTGGCCGTTGTTTTTAACCCCAGACGCGTAGAACGGCCCTTTTGGTATTACTATCCCATTTGGACAACTACACAAAAGACGTGTTTACTAAAAAAAACAATGCCATTTTAATCTTCATACATTAAGTCCCATTTCGTAACCCATAAACTAGTGTGTTTTACGATTTTGTTAAGAAGTACCCACTTGATGTCAAGCCTACAATGTTCTCTCATACTTATGTTTTGATACTAGCTGTAAAACAATAACATTATTAAATATTATAAAACGAACTATGTTTCAAAGAGTAAACTTATAGTATCTTGCCGGGCCTTCTCACCTTTTTTTCGACGTTGTATGCCCGTTTTGTGCCCATGTGAAATAGAATATTGATTTTAACGAGTGATGATCAGAATATTTTATCGATTGGGTATTTATTATATTATAATGTATGTATTTAGGTATCTTTTGTCAATCGAATTTAAGAATGCTACAAAATTGTATTAAAACTGAATTGTTTCTATGTTCGGTGCATTCTTCCACCCATACCAGCTTTGTAATTGAATGTCCTTACTAGATATGCGTGGTTACGCCAAATGGGTGGAAAAAACTCAAATCTTTACTGCTGTCTAAACTCTTTTGCCAACTGTACACACTACGAGCAAATTGTAATTGTTAGAAAGCCGAAGCAATCAAGTTTGAATAGAAGTGGTGCCGAAGCCCGTATCACGATATTGTTCGTACGTAACGAGAAAGCACGCTTCCGCAATAGCGTTTGAAAGCCGTCTAAATGTGCCACAGTCCGCATGCCGATGCCACCGTGGACACAGGAAACAAACCTGGTAGCAACTTGTAAAGTGTTAAAGTAACTTTATAGGTTACTTAACTTTACCGTTTCGGACCTTTTCGAACACTATAGACTATAGACTCATGCATTAGGGAGGTACATATATAATTTAACCTCCGACATATGACCTTAACCACCGACTCTATTTTCCGAAGGGTTGGACAGTGGGGTAACTACCTATATTAGGATCCTACAATCACATTTCGCCAGTTATGTTTAAGTCCCAAAAGGAAGTTAAAGCTAGAAGTTGTTATGCAAGCCTATAACTCAAATCACACATCGCCATCGGGCTGCTAGTGATAATGAGAACCATCTTAATGGAAAAACCTAACTAGCGCATGCGACTACAATACCTACAATTACTGGGGTTCGATTCCCTGGGCCCTGTTTAATAAACGTTACAATCGACAATTTTGTAAATAAGTAACATATTTGTAAAATTGTGTGACAAGTGCTGTTTAATAAACCTTACAAATATGTAAGAATTTTACAAGTAAAACATTACAAGTTTTACCATTACAAATGCTGTTTAAACGTTTACAAGTGCAGAAAACGCCTGTAGGTTTCGATGACAATGTTGTATCTACAAATTTGTAATTGTAAGCTAAAAATTACTTAAAATGTAAATTTTTGTTGAAGATTCTTAAATCGAGGTTAGATTTAAAAGATTGCCTGCTATTCTAGTTATATAATATTTCAATCTAGGGATATAAAGACAATTAGTTGTAAAGTTTATTCTTTTATGAAAAACTCGCCGTTGCCGTTCAATCATTTGTTCATCATCACTACTCTACTTCCACTACTAGTTGTTAGAACCATTTTTAATGTATAACAATTAAATTTCTTCACTTATTAAATTGAGGTACAAAATTGTCAAGTTTTGACACAAGGCGCGTCCACCTTTCAGAATTGTTCTACAATTTACAAAATATATAACTTGTGCGTTCAGTAAAACTGATTTCCTTACAAATATGTAAATAGATAGGAAGGAAATAGATAATAGAGATACATAAATGGCTCTGCAAGTGGCGGATACACGCAAGTGCATCCAAGTCTAACCATATCACCTTTACGCTCAGGCACGGAAACACTCCTCTTGTTAGACTTGGACCTGATACCTTACCACACATAGATTGTGTTAAATATCTTGGCTTTCATTTAGATAGGCGCCTAATATGGAAGCATCACATTAAACAAAAAAGGGAGGAGATAAACCATAAGCTCCGCAACCTGTATTGGCTAATGGGAAGAAATTCGGTACTCTCTGTAGACAACAAGCTAGTCATCTACAATTCCGTCCTTAAACCAATACTAACATATGGTATCCAATTGTGGGGCGTAGCCAGTAAATCCAACATTCTCTGCCTGCAATGGGTTCAAAATGGCATACTAAGAGCAATAATAAATGCACCGGTTTACTAGGAATGAAGAAATCCACGACTACCTACAAATGCCGTACAAACTTTGAAATCGAGCGGTACGAATTTCAACACAAGGCACGCCCAACCATGCAACCAAATCCACTAGTAACTGAACTTTTAAACCCGACAGCGGTGGTAAATAGACTGAAGAGGAACCACCTTCTATAAGTGGGAGGCGCAGCACTGGCTGCTCCACCACAACGCCATATTATCTGGAACAAATTCGCTAATGGTCTGACGACCGATAGCAAATGGAAAAGGATGGAAAAAGAAAACAAATATGTAAATTGTCACCTTTAAAGAGAAAATGGTTATCAAACAGAAACATGTAAAATTGTAAGTACAATTTTACAATTTTGACTATTTCCACCATGGTAAATTTGTAAGTTGTATTCTTTATTAAACAGAAACTTGTAGAATTGTAATTTGTAAAATACATTTACAATTTGTAACATTTATTAAACAGGGCCCAGTGTTAGTAAGACTGTCTAATAGGCTTGATACTAACCGTACGAGTGTGTAAATGTTTGCCTGTCATCAGCGAATGCCAGGGATAGTTAAACGTAAACTACGAAGCTCGGTTAGGTTTCGAAATTAAAAGCCGTTAGTTTGTACATCAACGCGCAACGCAACGGGTAGCGAAAACATTGAGATAAAATGTACAAAAAAGTATCGCGTTCCGCAGGCAAAGCGCGGCAGTATAGTAACAGCGTTTATCTATTTACCTTGGAACAAACTCAACTATCGTATCACATGAAGTTTCATTTACTTTATCTAACCTAACCTAACCATACTATCGTCTTCCGTCTTCGTAGACCACTAGAACCAATTTATCTTTATTGGCTTCACCACTTGGAAGCTTTGGCCGAGTTCATACTTTATGGTCTCAGTTTATTGCGAAAAGGTTAATACGAAATCCTTGTTTACTGCTTACAGGAATAAATCGTGAGCCGGGTTAAAATAGTTCAGGGTAGTTTGCGTTTACATAGCACATTTATTATAAGTATTTTATGTCTGCAAGTCGTATAATGTTGTTCAGTAACATTTCCTATCAAATAAAAATATCAAGTTGACTGAAAACAAATATAAGAAGAAAAATGATCTAAGAAGGCAAGGGATTCCTTTTGTTGACCTGAGGCCTATCATCATCTGCCTAGCCTTTTCCCAAACTATCTTGTGGTCGGCTTCCAGTCTAACCGGATGCAGTTGAGTACCAGTATTTTACATGAAGCGACTGCCTATCTGACCTCCACAACCCAGTAACTGGGTAATACGAAACCCTTTGGTAAGACTGGATGTCAGACTTTTGGCTTCTGACTACTCGTAACGACTGCCAAAGTTCACAAATGACAGCCGGGACCAACAGCTTAGCGAGCTTTCCGAGGCACGGAGAAACTCGGTATGCAATTATGGTACCCATCCACGGACCAACCTCGGCAAGAATAGAATAGAATAAATAGAATAGAATAAAACTTTATTGTACACCAAAAATTAAACATACGGGCTTACAAAACTAATAATTTACAAACAACAAGTACGGCAAGTTTGGTTTACAAGTACGGCTTAACCTCAGAGAACGACTTGTGTGGCTGTTATTATTTAGCCATGAGCTTCTCTTCTTCTTGTTGACCTATAGCCTATATTATGGCCTATATTATGTGCTATATTATATGTGACATTCCATTTCCAAGATCAAGGTAAGCCTACCTGTTCCATAACCAGAAATCGGAATCATCATCATTCTCCGGTGATTTGTTTGGGGTCGGCGCAGCATGTCTACTTCTTCCATACTTCTCTATTACTCGTCATCTAATCAGACACCTCCTTAAAAACGAAACCTAAAAATACTCCGGAATGTTTGAGAGAAGTAGTCTCCACTTGTTAAATACTTCTCTATGGTTTTCTCAAAAATCCTTTAGCTACTCCGATATCTGCTCATAGCAGCTGGCCTACCATGACGTCTTAAAGCAGTATTATTTTACTCTTATTCCAGTGTGTGAAATAGATGGAGCTATACATGTTGTCTATCGCCATCTCTTTCCCACTCTGGAAAAGGAGTAAAGCAATAATGTTTTAAGACGTCATGGTAGGCCACTTGATCTTTCCTAAAAATGCAAAAGCAGACGACCTCGTTCTCCCTCATGCGAGCATTAAATAAAACCTTCAGTAAGCTCTTTTTAATTATAACTGCTAAAATATTCTGTTTGTAAATTAAAAGCGAATTTATAAGCATGCAGTTTCAAATGTCCGTTTAATAACAGTTGTCAATGTAGCTAATGGACTTCAAATTATCAAAGTTTCAAAAATTATTAAATTATTTTGATGTGAATCTGCTACCAAAATTGTGAAAACATATATCAAAATTGGTTAGTATTAGCGAATTCCAATAAGGTTCGAATAACAATTGTTGTACCTATACCGATTTTGATTGTTAAATAAAATATTTCAAAAGTTCTTTATATATTTCAGATTCATGAATGTCAACAACAAATACGAAGAATACTGCGTAACTATTACTCTGTTTTTGGCCGGTACTGAGTCGTTTCTCTTTCGATATAAATCTCCACAGTACCTTAACTTAAACGGACAAACGTTTTCTCTCTACAATTTTTTTTGGCATTAATATACAGTCTTAATTTCATTCAAGACGCAAATTAAAACAAATTAAAAATTCTTTGTTTTGAAATTAATTTTGACGAACTTCAAAAGAATTACCCGACCCTCCCGAAAGCCTTTGTTTCATTGATTATAAAAAGTCACGGCAAACTTCAGAACTTTGATTATTTGAAGACCATGCATGTGGCCGTCTTAAACTTTGTAGCGCTTTTTATCTGCCTAAAAAACTAAAAAAAAGCGTCATGATTAACCTTAACAACTCTTGCTACGACGAATATTAAATAAAATCGATCAGTCTTTTTACACTCGTCATCATCATCATCATTTCAGCCCAAAAGACGTCCACTGCTGGACATAGGCCTCCCCCACGTATCAATGACATTTTGGGGGGTCTTGCCATGATCGCCACGCTTGGCAGGCGGGTTGGCGATCGCAGTACGGTTGTTACAAAAGCACAGAGAACGCTACTGCCCATTTTCTGGCAGGTCCCTTAGTCGCCTCTTACGACACCCACGGGAAGATATGGGATAGTGCTATTCTTTACGTCCGGCACCATACAGAGCCAACAGAGCATACAGAGCTTTTTCCACTAAAAAGTATATTATCATCAGTTCAAAGCAAAACGTATTTTGGTTAAATAACGTAAAACATAAAACAGGATAAGTGGGCACTTAAACGGCGTATACGCTCATGAATATTTTATCTTGGTTTATTTTATTGAATTTATGTAAGAACTTTAAGATAATTTAACCTTTCCAAAGTGTTATTCAAGTTGTTTCTTGTTTAGGTCAGATTTAATAGCCTATAAAAGTTTGATACCACTTTGTCGTTATTTACGGGATCATGCGCCTTGTGCTTGTCAATTTCATTCAAGCGCTCATAGTACTGACAATCACGTACTGACCCAATTCTTGGAGAAATATCGCGGCAATGTTATCCGCTGTAGTACGTGTTTATTTGTTATTGTACAAATATACCAGAAAAGGTACCGTTTTTGCTTTACTTGGTTTATTTCAAATACAAATAAACTGTAGTTTATCGTTTAGTTAATTCCATCGCGTTTTAAACAAGGCTATTATGTAAGTTTGGAAAGAAATATGTAGGTAATATGTGGCTAACCAAATTATATTTTTTGCCGCAATGTTTTCTTCATAAACATATTCTCCGCAAAATTCGAACAAAGTTGGTACTTTGGCAACATTGTATAAACAGTGTCGCGTACGGTCGGGTATTACATATCTTTTAACAGCTATAACAATGTGTGATACTCCATTGTACAGATTCTTAACTGTTTGTTTACTAAAATATACGAAAGCAAACTTTATAAAGTAGAAACATGTTGTTAACACTGTTGAGAACTTTTATGAAATAATAAGCTTAACGTCAAAGAAACGGGAAGTTCTCTTGCCTTGACTTCACTTTTAGTATAGCGTTCTGTAACACTCTTTTCAACTCTTTTGCAATATGAGAAACGGCTTTAATAAGCCGTCAGTAGCATGCCGTAAAGATTCTAAAATTTTGATGTGTCCGACAGCCAATGAAACCGAAACCAAAGAAGCTAGAGTGATACCTATGCATTTTCAGTCACTAGCTTTTAAGCTGCTTTATGGCAAGTGTGGTAGCAGTACAGCTATGCTTAATTAATTATTGCATAGAGTTACTAAGCTAATGTGATGTTCATGGCTAGCTGCAGGCTTTGGTGCAAACTGTAGGTGCAGCAAGTAGGTATCTGCTAATATAAATAATAAATAAGTCTTGAAATCATAAGTCAACCTGTTCTACTTCTGAGTTGATAGAGAGTTTATGTGTTACTATTGTGTGAATATAAGGATGCTCCGGTTTATGCCGACAATCACAATTGCCGATGTCATAAATCGGAAATTATTAATTTATTTATTTGACATTCAGTTTCATGAAAGAATAAATTATGATCGTTCACCAGCTAGCTTGGTGAATGTTAACATACGCCAGTGTATGACACACCCTTCGTTTTGGACATTTACAGAAATATATCCCGCGCATAGTAGGTATCCAAGGCTACCACAAAATAGAGGAAACGGAATTCACACTACACGGCACAGGGAAAGTCTCCACTTTAATGAAAACCTCCAACTAGAATGGTTCAAAGCACGCAAAAGCGCATGAATCTCGTCACAGGCCTTTGTTCCTACCGCAAAACTTTACAATGTACTCACGTTTTTGTAACCACTGAATATGTTACTCTATTTTCACCTTCCCTTGCGCCGTATAAAAGTTTCAGTGAATGGCTTTCATGTCTTTTTTGTTAGAAAAAAAATATATACGGCATTTCTAGGTTGATATTTTGAGGTAAGGTTACAATATGTTTTGCCCATTTTCTCATTTTTGTGCGTACAAACATTGTTTCACTGTCGGGTAAATTATATGCGTACATTTTGTTAGTAGACTTGGGGCGCACTTGAAATGGACTTGACCTACCAATAGACATGATGGGATACCATAAGTCCAATTAGTCGGTGCAGTTATTCGGCAAAGGACAGAGTTTTTTGGTGACGCTTGGAGGCCATGTGCAGCTTTGGACCTACCTAAAATAATGTAAAATAAACTTAGGAATTAAAAGCCGCGGCTTAGTTATGTTGGGTATTGATACAGCCGCTTCTCTTCCGCTTCGATTTTCAATCCATTTATCTTGCCGTCGTCGGAGTGATTGCTAAACCAAAAGTGTGTGTACAGTTCGTTAGAGTTGCGCTTCCCGAGTCCCTGCAATAATCTTGTGATTTGTTTGTTCAGCTATATTCCGATTCAGAAATAGTTGTACAGAATAGGGGACGGCGTTTATCAACAATTTCGGAAATAAATGCAGAATCATATCTTTTTTTCTATGTATTCATTAAACACATTTTTGTTAATTTTTTCATTTTTTGTCATTTCTTTAGAAATGTTTGCGAGTTTGCTCGGAACTCGCTAATGAAAGCTACTGGAGATGTTTACCCGTTTCAATATTAAAATTTCAAAATTCGTTATGCTTACTCAGCTACCGTGTTTACATGATGTTAACAAATGGCTGACAGCAATCCACATTTACACACAAAGTACCGCAGAGATAGACTACGGAGGCAGAAACGTGTTTACTCATTTATTCTGAAATAAATTGTATGTTTCACCCAAAAGTAATGTTTGTACGAGATAAATTCTGTATTATTTACGACTTCATTAGGCTGTAATAGTAAACACAACATTTAAATGTAGTAAAGCATTTAATCCAGCTTATATTTAAGCTAAGTTATCTTATTCAAGTAGAACCAGCCCAATTTGCTTAAATGTGCGAGTTTAAAAAAAATTACGTCGGTAATTAATTTCGTTTGTCCTTTTCTTAGTTTGTTAGTAATGAGCGCGTATTTGTCGGTCATGTCGGTGTTGCCAGGTGAGCGAACCTGTAATATAAAAGTTATCCTTCAAGGGAGACATGGTCAGTGGAGCCATTTATCCAATGACCCGCAAGCTCCAGTTTATTAAGCGGCACTTACTCAGCCGACGACGGCGTTGTCCACCTCAAGACCCCACGATCAATTCACGTCTTAGCTTTTTGTAAAGTCTATTTTTTTCAATGGAACGGTTTCAGGTAACGTATGGCCGTCGTTTGGTTTTAAATTGTGTATATCAAAGACGGTATTGTAAATCTGTCAGTCCTATTTTGTTTTGGTTTGATGATAAAATCTATGAAACCAATCCTTCTGAAACAATTCAGGTTTCGTTGAAAATAGAATATGTACCTACCTACCTTGTATTAAGCCTAATAACGTCTGTTCCACCAGCTATTGGACTGGGCCTACTCGAATTGATCTAAATCGAATGGTCCTTCGCAAAACGGAAAACAATGAGCCCTGGGTCTACGTTAATTAAGTTTAATGTTTATTGAAGATAGATAGATCTACATTTGAATAACCAAAGTTTGATGAGTATCGATTATGACAGAGCCTTATTTAAAAACAATGGCCAAAAAATATACTAATAATTTTGTAAACGAAATTCAAGAAGTTTCCCTCGGTCACGAAGTCGGTAGCAGGTGTTGTTACTACCTTTTTAAAATTCTTCTACCGTTTACTTATACAGACTCGGATTTATATTACACTATAATGGATAGGGGGACTTCGAACATTCCTTATTCGCAAGATAAGATTTATATGACACTTTAAAAAGTTCAATTGAATTTGCCCTTATAAGCAAAAAGATAAAAACCGCACAGAAAAAAGAGTGGAAGGTTTCGGGCGAGACCTTTGCCCAAGAACAGTAATACAATATAGCGCAAAAAAGTAACAGAAGACACTAGTCGGTAAGTCGATTGAAAGCCAGGGATAACAAAACCATACCTAGTTATGTACCAACTAAAAAATCATTCTAATGAGGGCACACGTTACGCTTTTGGGCAGATGATGATGAACAATAAACTAGGTCTTGCAAACTTAGATTTAATCCGACCAACGTCCTACGGACTAACGACCATGCTCTGCCGCAGAGCTACGATTTTAGAAACCCTATGAAAATAATGTTGATATCTTCAAGAAACGAAGAATGAAATAGAGGAAACGGTTTCTAGGTCTTATGACGGGAAGGAAGGAAGGAACCTACTTTTTTCAGTCGATTGAAAACTTACACTGATTGAGGCCGGAAGATACGATGTAATTCGATTCTTTCAACCCTACGTGGACCCAGGCGTAGGCGTGACCTAATTGGGAACAGGTCTTCCGGGGACTGATATAACCGGGACTTATAGGGGGGGTCTATTTATACTAAACCATAGTAACTGGGGAGTTTTATGATCTTACGACGCCCACGTAGATAAGCGTAGATTAGTATCTATTGTAACACATTATGATTTGAGATAATCCATACTGATATTATAAATGCGAAAGTTTCTGTCGACGTCTTAACCCGGGCGTAAGAAGATTACGCACAGCAGGCAGACGTGCGTAACATTCTTACGCCCCGGTTAAGATGTTTGGCACAGAGGAAAGGACAAAGGATACTTAATTAGTTCGTTTCTGTTGGATATTTCCGAACTCGACGCGAATAAAGCCGCTTGCAAAGACTTAGATTCTTATAAATTCTGCGAACATCAACCGAAAACTAGGTTCTTATAAATTCTGTACTGTTTGAATTCTAGAATAAAGTAAATTGTGGCAAGATAATGATGATAGGCCCACGACTATCTTCATTCTCTTGCCCTTATCCCAATTTATTTGGGGTCGGCGCAGCATGTCTTCTTCTTCCTTACTTTTCTGTTACTTGTCATCTCATGAGATATCTCCTTTCTTGCCATATCATCCTTCACACAGTCCGTCCATTCTAGGCTACAGTATATTTTAACTATCCAGTTTAGACTTAACCTCTCCGACCCGAATCCGCTAACGATAAGTCACTCAGCTGTCAAAACAATTACGTCATCGCGCGAGTGAAATGACCGGCGTCTATAAAAAACGTTATTGCTAAAGCTGTATTAGCTCTTTTGTCAAACGGTAAACAGTGTCGTATTCTTGGAGAATGACACCATGTATTACAATATAAACAACTCTTTTATAACTACTTGAGAATTATAAATATCCTATATAAATCAGAGAAGTTGCCAAATCAGATCTGTTGCCGTATATTATTTTTGTTTAGTAAAACTACGCAATAAATTTATACGAAACTTTATAACTAACATCACAAATATACAAGTAATCTAATGACAGTATTTTTTAGGAGTCCTACATACATTATTTATATAAGATTCCAACTCAAACTTCTTATAAGATCGGCCGTTTTCCAACTGCGCAGTTCAATGCATGAAAATACTTGATATATCAAAAAATATGAATAGATATGCCTCGAATACATGAAATAATGACTTACCACGATTTTTTACGTTGCTACTAATGTTTCCAAGACCATATTTCATTGTAAAAGAATCAAATATAAAATTTTCAATTTCGACTAACAAACTTCACAACAAAGGAACTTTTGTTTACTCAAAAACACTTTTTGTTTTATTTTTCAAGCAAATGACTATCTAAAAAGTTGCATTATACACTTATAACAAACTATACATTCACTTACTAAAGTTTATAACACATAACACAATACTTTTACAAAATTTCCAATCACAATAACAACATTCCGCACACTGGCCGCCATCTTCGTTTTACATTTGCCAAAGATGAGTTTCTTTTTTTTTTTTAATAATTATTTGTCGTATAAGGTTGGTAGTGTTTGGTTTCATTTGAATCGTGTACTAATTGGTCATAGACGTAAGTTTTTACAAACGATATTGATCCTTACTTTATGTACGATTAGGGTTTAAGTTTGTCTGGTCCGAGCAGTACCGACAACGGTACTGCGGGGTTCAACGGTAAGGCTTGTCAGTACCTCTGTCGGTACTGACGGGCCGATAGTGAACTTTTCAATCCGTAACTAACTGCATTGTTTCTCTGCACTACCTGAATATTAATAACTACATTCTATTTATGCAAAAAGTCCGATACGTGCATACTATACCTTCCTGCATAAAAAGGTTTCGCTTTGAATCCATACGGACGCTATTTAATCAGTGTCGAATGCAAAATTTTAAAAGAGCACGCTTCAGTTAAAAAACGAACTTAAAAAATAGGTCAAATGAAATTGCTAGAGTGGTTAACCTTCGTATACCGTCGCCTGCCTTGCCTTTTTCCAACTACTTTGGAATCGGTTTCCAGTAAAGCTGCATGTAGCTGAATACCAGTATTTCACACGGAACGAATGCCTATCTGACCTCCACAACCCAGTTCGTATTGGGTAATACAATACCCCTGTGTGTGAGAGTGTCGTCATACTTTCTGGAGGCCTACCATGACCGTTAACAAAACAATCTTGTTGCAGGAACGTTTTGTTTCAAGCTTAAATTAATATTACTTTGTTTCATACCATGAGCTCAACAAAACAATCTTGTTTTACTCCTGCTAAAAGAACGAATGATTTATAAGATTTGTGTATTCCCTGCAACAAGATTGTTGATGAAAGACACAATAAGCAATCTAAACTGTATAGCGCTGTCTCTTTCATAAAACCCCTCTGCTAGGTTGAAGTAGTGCTGCCAACCTAGTGGATTTTCCACTAAAACTGGTAGTTTTGACACCCCTTTTAGAGACGATATATTTTAGTGATAAGTGGATTTTCTACTGGTTTAAAATAATTCAGTTTCAATGACTGAAAATGCGATCACTCAACCGCTAGGCCTCGTTTCGGTATACTATACGGGGTGTATGGGACACCGACGCCAAAACGCTTACGACGTACTCAGTAGGTACATCATTCAGAACCCCCCATATAGAAAATTTTCATCGGTAATTTAAAAACTGCTGGGCCCTACTATGACCTCTTAGAGCAGTCTTATTTTAACCTTACTTTGCGTTTTCGCACCATCACGTCCTTAAGGCCTCTGCCTCAAATCTTGCGGGCAGCGGGGCGGCAGCGGCGGCGGCGGCGCGGGAGTGGCAGGATCTAATGCGTAAAATCAAATGGGCCGGCCGACGGGCCTCGAATACACCGACGAGGCAGCGGGCAACGAGCGGTGCACTCCAGTCAAGCGGAGATAGCCCGCGCCGCGCCGCCACCACCGCCCCGCAGACTGCAAGATTCGAGGCAGAGGCCTGCTAGAATTAGCAATTTTGATGACGTCATCTCAAATAGTTCATTCAATTGGTACCATGACGTGTCTTTTGACACCCAGCAAGAATGTTTTTACGTCAAATTGCAGGAATGTTTGACAGTTAAAAAAAGTTGATCCGAGACGACTTATTTATTATTGTTGTACAAATTATACTTAAAAAATGTATTGTCGTGATATATATTGCATTAAAAACATATTTATTTACGTGTGAGGGGTGTACTAAACACCTTTGCACAATCCTTCGAGAGGTACAGGCGTGATGTTATGGTGTGGTAAAAGTCGATTGGATAGTATTTCTAGCAATATCAGTGCATCATTATCATTATGATATCAGCCAAAAACCTACTGCTGCTGGACGTGGGCATGTCCCATGCATCGCTACATCGACCGATCTTGTGAATCTCGCATTCAGTGAATTCTCGCCACGTTTGCCAGGTCGCGGTTTTCGGAAGTGAACACAGATGGCAAAGGAACGCGAAAGTCGCGTCACTTGAGCCTTGTATAATGAATGTAGTCATTTCAAATAAGACGAAATGTACCTACGCAATGGATGGATATTCAAAGTTAGAGCACACAGCAGCTCATCAGGCAGGACTATGCCAAATTGTGTGTGATAAACTGATACCTAATAAAAGTTTGTATCTACGTCCTAAACAATGTTGTGAAAATTGTACTGTTGCTATAACTTGTATTACTTGAGTATCAATAAACCTTTACCATTATACCTGTGTTTGTTTGCATGCTTGTACATAACGGTGCTGAGTACTATGATGATATATATGTTATGATGATAACTAATTAAACCACTAGCATCCACAAGAATAATGACGTGTGTCTGTATTACAACATAAAGAAGTCATGTGTTGTTGCTATAGATTATAACCAGTGTTACTGATAATCAGTTTTACCATTTAGGGCATCCAATCCACTAAAACTCGTTTGACAATTCTCAAGTCATCTACCAACACTTACGCAGTCATCCATTCTACTAGTCCGACAAATGCCTAGATCCAAAGATTAAATAAAAACAATAAAGCTACAATTAGTTTATAATCAGAATTCTTTATTATACAATTTAAAATATAGATTAATGACTCGAAGATCAGTCCATAATCAATTTTCCTGGAATTATTTCAACGAGCTCATGCTTCCTCCATGGTATGGTTTCTAAGACGCATCGATGCAGCTTCAATGATCCTACATTGGTTGGTCTTTCCCTCTCAAAGGAACAATCTCAATGTTCGTAGTATTCCACATTCACGTTAAGGTTTTTGTTCCAAGCCAACTTTGCAAGCAAGTAAGGCTAACACGAATACAAATTTTGGATAATACCGCATCTTCTTATGGCGCGGTAGGTAGTAGCATATTAAAGTCCAACATTATAACAGAACAGAATCAAATTATCGAAAAAGTGTTCTTAGTTTTACAATCACAGCACACAAGTAAACACTATTATCTAATTTTAGATTTAAAATTATGCAGATATTTTATTAGATTTTTGTTGATACCCACTGACAAGTATAAATGACATAATGAACTGACATGGATGTCACTATTTAAAGAAAAAATATAATAATACCAGCCATTTTTAAAATTTCTGTTCCGATTCCGCTCATGATATAATTAAGGCCACAACTTAATTTGAAACATTTTCGTACTTTCTAAAGAAAAATCTTCAAAGTTTTCTATAGGTTTTATGTTTTTTATTAAATTTTTATCATAAACATAAAATTTTGATGCGAAATAATATTTTTATTGTTAATTAAAGTTATTTTTGGCTTCAGGACCATCGACTTCAGGACTTCGACATACGATTCGGACCGCTTATTTGTGAAAGAGATAGCGCTATGCAGTTTATATTGCTAGTTGTTTCTTCCATGTTATTGCAGGGAATAGACAAATCTTATAAATCGTTCATTCTTTAGCAGGAGTAAAACAAGATTGTTTTGTTGAGGTCATGGTATGAATCGAAAGTAATATTGAAACAAAACGTTCCTGCAAAAAGATTGTTTGGCCCATGGAAGACACTAGCAACATAAACTGCATAGCGCTGTCTCTTTCACAAAAAAGCGATCCGAATCGTATGTCGAACTCCTTATTGGTGTTAGCCTTACTTGCTTGCGAAGTTGGCTTGGAATAAAAACCTTAACGTGAACGTGGACCTACGAACGTTTATGTTCCCTTGAGAGGGAAAAAACAGCCAATGTAGAACCATTGAAGCTGCATCGATGCGTCTTAGAAACCACACCATGGAGGAAGCATGAGCTTGTTGAAATAATTCCAGGAAAATTGATTATGGACTGGTCTTTGAGTCATTAATCTATATTTTAAACTAGTGTCCCGCCGCGGCTTCGCACGGGTGCAATGCTGTAAAGGGCCATATTGATCTATATTAAATGCACAATGTATTTAAGGTAGTTCCTTGCATAAGGATTAATGTTGTATTGCTTAAAATCGCTTCGTAAATACCTAAGCCATTATTTCTCGTAAAAATTAAAGGATAAAAAATGTTTATTGTGGGATATCTCTAAGACATATACCATCGCGACCTTTTTCGTAGACCTTTTTAAGTGAACAATATTGTAGTACATTATTTTGATCTATCTCGTTGTGTTCAGCCAGCGTTTGCTAAGTAAGACAGACAGCGGGAAGCGACTTTGTTTTACAATATGTAGTGATTTTATAATACAGAATTCTGATTATAAACTAATTGTAGCTTTATTCGTTTTATTTAATCTTTGGATCTAGGCATTTGTCGGACTAGTAGAATGGATGACTGTGCGTAAGAGTTTGTAGATGACTTGAGGATGTTCAAACGAGTTTTAGTGGAGTGGATGCCCTAAATGGTAAAACTATATTGATTATCAGTAACACTGGTTATAATCTATAGCAACAACACATGACTTCTTTATGTTGTAATACAGACACACGTCATTATTCTTGTGGATGCTAGTGGTTTAATTAGTTATCATCATAACATATATATCATCATAGTACTTAGCACCGTTATGTACAAGCATGCAAACAAACACAGGTATAATGGTAAAGGTTTATTGATACTCAAGCAATACAAGTTATAGCAACAGTACAATTTCCACAACATTGTTTAGGACGTAGATACAAACTTTTATTAAGTATCAGTTTATCACACACAATTTGGCATAGTCCTGCCTGATGAGCTGCTTTGTGCTCTAACTTTGAATATCCATCCATTGCGTAGGTACATTTCGTCTTATTTGAAATGACTACATTCATTATACAAGCCTCAAGTGACGCGACTTTCGCGTACCTTTGCCATCTGTGTTCACTTCCGAAAACCGCGACCTGGCAAACGTGGCGGGAATTCACTGAATGCGAGATTCACAAGATCGGTCGATGTAGCGATGCATGGGACATGCCCACGTCCAGCAGCAGTAGGTTTTTGGCTGATATCATAATGATAATGATGCACTGATATTGCTAGAAATACTATCCAATCGACTTTTACCACACCATAACATCACGCCTGTACCTCTCGAAGGATTGTGCAAAGGTGTTTAGTACACCCCTCACACGTAAATAAATATGTTTTTAATGCAATATATATCACGACAATACATTTTTTAAGTATAATTTGTACAACAATAATACATAAGTCGTCTCGGATCAACTATTTTAAACTGTCAAACATTCCTGCAATTTGACGTAAAAACTAGGCATGAGATGTACTTGCCACATTCAATACCAGGGCTTCCAAGTACGAGTGTACAAAAAAAACAGGGTTTAAAATACTTGAAAGTGTTTGGTAGAGTTGGATCTAGTTCCTACCGTGCTAGAATATATTTAGACTGTCTGCTTAGGCATTTTTATAGAATGGCGACTATATTATTATTCAAAGTTTTTCCTCGCTATTTATTACATATTTACAATTAAAATATCGTCTTTCTATAAATCCACGAAATAAATATTTACAATTCCAACTCATAAACACACAAAAAAAAAACAGTTTTATTTATTTACACACTTTTTCTAATTGTTTAATATCCTCGCGAAATAACTTCTTTAAAATGAATTACGTCAGGGTCAGTTCAACGACAACTGACAAAAAAAAACGGAAAAGAAATATTTACTTGACTTTAGGAAAAATGGCGCGAACCAGTCTACAAAATGACTGCGCTACCCATGCCGCTAGCCGACCGCGACCTGAGCCCCGCGGCGCAAGCCTTGTGACGCCCGCGCCGCGAGCCCTACTCCCGCAACCGCGCCGCGAGACCCGCGCGGCCGCGCCTTGCTAAAATTTTTATTCTTGCAAGTATTTCACTCTCATACCAGGGCGCCCTGGTTGGAAGCAAAGCCCTGGTTTCAAAACCTGGTTGCGTAAATAAGTCCCATCCCTAGAAAAGCATTCTCGCTGGTTGTCAAAAGGCACGTAGTGAATGAACTATTTGAGGTGACGTCATCAAAATTGCTAATTCTAGCAGGAATATAACAAGCTTGTTTTAAGGACGTGATGGTACGAAAACGCAAAGTAAGGTTAAAATAAGACTGTTTTAAGAGGTCATAGTAAGGCCCCTGGCCACTGACTGATTACCTGTACCGACTGTCAAAGATCTACCAATGACAGCCAGGACCACCAGCTTAACGTGCCTTCTCTCTTGAAAGTCGGTATGTAATGTGTGGTCACCCATCCAAGGACCAACCTAGACAAGCACGGCTCCGAAAGATCGACCCAAGCGGCTGTTATTATTTAGCCACGAGCTCAACCTTAAATCGTATCGTATACCAGCGCCAGATGTTAAAACGCCTATACCCGCGTCGCTCTTACAGACCGATATTAGCCTTATAAGGCCTTAATATGACCTTATATATAAGGCGAATGTGCTATTCGCGCTAAAACGTTACACTTTTTGACCTTAAATGACCATAGAAGCTTACAGGCAGAACTAAATGTATCGGAGCATCATTGATTATAAAACAAAAAAATCATGAAAGAGTGTTTAATGTGTCTCATAAACCAACGCGGTATAGGAAGGGAACCGGAAAATCAATGAATAGGTAACTGAAGTATAATTAATTAGTAGTCAATAGGTACTTGGAATTGGGGCGCCATTTTTCCACTCCCGCTATTGAGAAGGGAATCATAGTACATTGTGTATTAAGGACGGTAAGTAAAGAATTACGATCGAGGCTCTAGTAGAAGTCCGAAATCGTAGACTGAGGGCTTTTTGAGTCGAGGTTCGTAATTCCCGTACCGCCCGTGAAACATACAATGTTTTTCATCACATTTGCGAGTAAATAATTCTGAATTATAGCATTAATACACAAGTCAGCACAACTATTATTACGAAATACGTGAACTTTTTTTTTGCGGATGGCGGTCTTTTTGCCTACACCACAGATTATACAAAAGTTTCGTTCAGAAACGTAAAACCAAAATAATTATGAAAAATATATTTTTCGATACATATCTATTATTAAGAACATTTGTTGAGTATTTAAGTAACATGTAGCGAGATTGCAATGAAATTCCTGTTTATATAACATTTTAAGACAATTTTTCAATTGCGTGTAAACTCCTTGCTTGAACTTGCAAGACATGTGTGCTGTGCTATAAATTTAAAAAAAAATACTTACCGACCGTGGGTTTCATGGGGCATTACAGCCAAGTAAACCTGTATGTTTAGATACTGTTTACGTACAATTGTGATGAAAAATATATTGCGGAATATGGGATATTAGTTTAATTTTTATTATAACCCAAGAAGAAACGTATATCCTTATTCCTATGTCATCAGAATTCTCTTGCCCATACCCGTATTTATTTTGGGTCGGCGCAGTTTGTCTTCTTCCATGCTTCTCTATTACTTTTCATCTCAGTAGTCACCTCTTATCTAGACATATTATCCTTCACCTAGTCCATGTATCGTTTCTTTGGTCTACCTCTACTCCTATAGCTTTCCACATTCATACTCAATACTTTCCCTACTACATTTTCGTCATTCTACCGCTTCACATGTCTACTAACCTATGGACTCATATCTTATTTTATGCATACGCGTTACACGACACATCCCCCTTAGCATTCCCATCTCAGCCACATGCAATTACTCGTTGAAAATGTTGGTAGTTATTTGCGTTTGCACTTTTTGTGTAGATACCAAACGCTTTAGGTAATTCACTTAAATTAAGCTATACGAACAGATTATTGTCCTGAAACTACGCTTTGTAGCTGAAGAGGACTAAAATTACAAATATTATAACGTACATGCAGGCCATGCGGCTTAATACAATTAAGTTTAAAAAAAACGTGACGACAAAAAAGGGAACAAAATTCTTGATAAATAATGCATACGGGCAACAAAATTTACCAGATAAAAATATAATACCTTTTAATGAATCTTTCAATAATATCATAGTCTTCCCGTATGTTTTAAA
This sequence comes from Cerastis rubricosa, assembly GCA_949152445.1. Taxonomy (NCBI): domain Eukaryota; kingdom Metazoa; phylum Arthropoda; class Insecta; order Lepidoptera; family Noctuidae; genus Cerastis; species Cerastis rubricosa. The sequence continues at coordinate 13,121,023 of OX424533.1, forward strand.
CCATTTACTAATGGAGAATAATAAGTAATGGCTGCACAATTCATCACAAAGACCTCCAAATAGAGAAATCAGTGGACCGCAGAGATAAAATGTTTAGAATTTCACTTAATTTGTAAGCTTGTCCAAGAACCCAGTCAAGTGAATTGACCGGGATTTTGGAACACCAAAATATTTTTGCTCTATTAGGTGAGTAAAGAGTTGTGACATTTCAGTCTGGTAAGGGCACTCAATGTGAAAGCCTAGTGTAAGGCACTTACTTCGCAACGGAATGAAATAAATGGTCATTGCCTGGCTCTACGAGCTCGCTACGAATCCGCTACGCGGAGTTTGTTGCGTAGCCGCGTTGCCGCGTAGCCGCGTAGCCCATTTATTAGCCGCAAAACTTTTAGTTTGCTATTGTTCTCGGAATGTTTTTTTTTTAACATGATAAAGCATGTAGTAGTTTTAATACAAGTTCAATCACATATTTAGTTACCATAGTAATGTTCTATTGAATTCCATGAAATTCAAAATATGGTGAAGGATTAAATATAAACTAAAGGATTTTATTTCGTGTAAATTATTTATGTGCGACTTATTCGTTTGCATAATTTTGTGGCCAGTCACTGAGGTTCTTTAATTAAACAATTTACTCGTGTACGAATTTCCTGCGAAGCTTGGAGTTTTGCGTTCACGGATGAATGTATACAGCAGAATACTGATATATTTCGCTTCATAAAACTTGCTGTGCCTCGCGATACGTCTAGCTATAATGGTATTGACTAGGAATATCAAATATCGTACTGATACATCGCTGCTACATACTAATCAAATGAGACCACGTACACAACAATAGGTCAATTGTCTGAGTATTTTATGGTACAATTAAGTCGAATGAAGCGACTGTCTGTGTTTTAGTAGGGTTAGGTCTGTAGGCCGCAGCGGTTTATTAACAGTAACAGAATGATTTTCTTCGTCACAAGGTCATTGTTAAAGTCCTCTGAACATGTTCCATGTCTTACTGATGTAAATAATGTGGTTCAAGTTCTTCTATCGTCTCTATAACTCATATCATAACTTCATAATTAATTTTCAGAAATGTCTGCATTGTTTGTAGGTAGAGGCTTAAAATTGCTTTCTAATCTTGCTTTTAACTGCTGTTACAAGACTTACCGCGTAGATCAAAGCCAATCCCGTTTACCACGGTCTAGCCTGCAGCTGACGAGAAGATCAGACTGTCATCTTTATTTGCGTGAATCAGAAAGCAATTCTATATTATATAATATGTTCTATATTATACAAGGTGTAAACGGAAAATTCACGAAGCCGAAAACCAATCATTATGTACATCGAACTAAGTAACTCTATGCAAAAAAAAAATGCTGGGAAACGACTTTTTTTTTGTATTTTTTTTTTTTTTGGTGAAAAATCACGTTTTATAGTACGGTACCGCACTCAAAAATGATAAGAAAAGGTTGCATTGAATAGTACAGAGGTCGTGAATGTATTTCAAGTAAAATTATAACAAAACAGGTCAAGTGCGAGTTGGACTCGCCCACAGAGGGTTCCTTGCAAATTTTTGTAAAGACTAATTTTTTTGAGGAAATCGCCGTCGAGGTAGACCGCGGCGAAGGTGGTGTGATCTTGTTTACTGGACGATCATTGCCATATATAGCACAGGATATAGAGGTTTGAAAGGAGAAAGGGGAGGCCTTTGCCCAGCAGTGGCACACATGAGCCACTTCGGCTTCGTTAAGGGTATTTTTACACCCATTACAGCATATTTCAGAATGGTGTAGTCATATTTAAGGGCCACACCCTTACCCACCTGTCCAAACTACGCAACGAAACTACTTGTCCTATGAATCAGCTGCCCCATACATTTGGGCCGAGTAGGTATAAAGTTTTGTATGGGACAGCCGATTATATTTTTCGCGTTAACGATGTTGATACCATTGAAAAAGTAGTTCAGTCTATGGTCTATACCTACACCCTTAAATATGACTACACACTATTCTGGCACACACTATATAACAATTACTGTGCTAAAATTCTGCACGAATATCTTAAATTTTCTTAGAACTAATGAAACACAGCTACGAAGAAAACGAAATTCAATGTATAAAGAAAATACATAGATGTTTGTAGTCTTGGCACATTATCTAGTAAATGAACTGTATCAAATAGATAACGTAATTAATTAGGCACGTCGCACCTGCTATACATTTATCGAAAGTTACTTTGCAATAAAATGAGTGTGTGTGTAGGTACACTTGGCGTTAAGTTTGTATCTACTACAGGACGTTAAGAATAGCACCATCCCATATCTTCCCGTGCGTGTCTTAAGAGGCGACTAAGAGACTTGCCAGAGAATGGGCAGCGTTCTCTGTGCATTTGACGAATGCAGTTTATAAGGAAACGATTTTTCCACTTTCGTGTTAATTTCCAACCATCATCAGCTAGTCTATATGAAATCCTACAATTATGTAAATTTACACAGCAGCGTTCTCTGTGCTTTTGTAACAACCGTACTGCGATCGCCAACCCGCCTGCCAAGCGTGGCGATTATGGCAACACCCCCCAAACTGTCAAAGTGGCGACACTTAGGGGAGGCCTATGTCCAGCAGTGGACGTCTTTTGGGCTGAAATGATGATGAATGATGATGATGACACAATTATGTGCATTAACTAAGTTAAACGAGGGATAAGTTACGTAAGCCCAAAAGTTTCCGGCCGACATTAGATTAATCAGAAATACAAAACTATCATGTCTAGTGACATGATAATTACTGATGTTTTGTCTAACACCACCACAGTAAAAAAGTAATATTTTTGTTCAAAATGGTCTCCCTTTATTTCTATCCATTTATGGTTGAAGCGGGAAAGTTTTGGACCTTACCATGTACTTTAAGGGAGCGTTGTACTCGTAAAAATTATCGATTTTTACTACGAGACCAACAATGAAAAAATAAGCTATCTTCTATAATTAGCTTAGCTTTAGAGTAGCTGATATTTTTATCGTCAAACTGAGTATCGCTTAAATAGAGCTGTATATCTATTCGATACTTATGTAACCAAAGTTACGGTTTCACAATGGTTACGAAATACGTATAAGATTGTGTAACTTGACTAAGTAAAGCTTGAAAGTTATCCTTGTTTATACTTGGCCCGAGTCGGTTTTGCTGACATCGACTTATGAACAGATTGCTCTTAAATAATATAATAATTAAAACAACTGCCTGTGGAGTTTGCGTAAGTAATATTTGTCGAGGAATTCAAATTAATTATTGTGCACGTTAATGTCTGGATTTATTAGAATACTGAACTACAAATATGTTTTATATAAGCCGTGAGTACCCTTACCAGTGGTGAAAGGTTTTCGTCGAAAAACTGCTGAAAATTTCTTACAAGTAATTACCTTCTATAGGAAAAGTACAATGAAAAGGAACCCTTTTAATATATATTTTTACGAACTAAAATCCACGTTTTATAGTTTCATTTCAAGATCATAAATTTAAAATTTTAATACACAAAGGTTTTTAAAACAGCAGTAATTCACTCCAGGCATCATATTAGACCGCCATCTCACTCGTACCCATTGAATTAGGAATATTGTAAGATAGCTGTGTAACATGTTGATGTAGTAATATAAAATTTATTGCATATACCTAGCCCTGGCACAGGAAACCTTTTAGATTTGAGGCTACGACCATAAATCCTATCAGCAGGAAATTCTCTTTATGTTTTATTCATTCCCAGGTCAGGAATAAAATGAAGCCAGTGTTGCACGGGTGGCCAAGAGATACTGTAAAGTTACATTAGGTTACAATGGATCCTATCCACATATTGTAATATTATGGTAATTCTAGAGAGAAGTCCGCAGATTGTCATAACTCATATGCAGGGATTGAAAAGATAGGATTTTATATAGCGTCAGCATTTTTGGTAAAAAGATGAAACAAGTTAACTTACCTTAACAAAACAGGTGTTTCTAACCTTCTAGGGAAAAAACGCAGTTCACTAATCAGATGCATAATATTCCGCATGTACGAGCAACTCCTCGCGTAGAACGATACAAAAGGAGACATTAAAAAAGCGACCACTTAAGAGACACTTATGAAAGGTCTAAAGCCTCGACGTGGCTTTTATACAAGCTGTGAACGCAGTTTCATTGAACCGTTCGCAGTTCGAGTGCCTTCTACGAGGACCTACCCTTCGACATAACAATCTTTCACAATCTGTTGACAGAAACCTCGAGGGTCTCTGGGGAGTTATGAAAAAGTAATAAATAACGAAATACGAATGCAAGAAAGAATCTTATTCGTTGGTTCTCGAGCTGGAAGTTGAAAATTTGGAAGTGGAATCTTAAGTCAAAAGCCCTCGTGTTCAACTTTATATTGACGTAACACTCCATACAGCGAGTCGTGTTCGTAGTACTGCTCCTGGATCACGTACTGAAATGTATAAACATACCCTTACACCGCTTCAAGTACGTTATTCAACTTAGTTAAGTTTTTCTGCTAATGCTAAGTGTAAATGCAGAAATTCCGTGCTAACAAAAAGGTACTCTCAGAAAAAATTATGCAAAGAAGAACAACTCTGAAGCGAACAGCCATTCTCCAAATAGAGAATGCGCTTTTGTTTGTCGACCGCTTTACCATTTTTTTCTAGTAATAAAGTTATGCCTTAGCATTTACTAAGTATTAAGGTAAAATTATTAAAAAAATCGGAGAATGGAGATTGGGTCTTAAAAATAAGCCTTCGTTTATAAAAATAAGAAACCTGAAACGTGAAAAGTTTACTTTAACAGTACGACTGGAATATTAAGTTGGTGGTTTCTTGACGAGCTCATAAAATTCACAAATGAAATTACTTCACTAAACCTAATTACTCCGTTTTGTATTTTGTGAAGACTTTGTAGACTTGGTAACCTGACTGATGAAATATTATGTAACTGTCGTTGTTTAGTGTTAAGTTTTTAGTAGATTGTTGAAATATATAGTGTCAATATTTAAGTACTGGTATAGTAGTCAAAGTAATAGTGTGAAGTGTGGCTCGTACTCGGACGTGTATCGGTTGGAGTGCGGGGTGAGGCAGCCCCGGCTTAGCTCACCCCGCCTCTTCAACCTATACATGAACCAACTGATCGTTGCACTCAGCAGCATCAATATCGGATGCCATGTAGACGGGGTATGTATCAATAATATTAGTTATGCTGATGATATGGTGTTGCTGAGCCCTTCGATCGGTGCTCTGAGGCGACTGATCGCTATATGCGAATCATGCGCGGTGAGTCATGGGCTCAAATATTATGTCACAAAAAGTGAACTAATGGTGTTCAAAGCAGGCAGTGTGACATATTCCAGTATTCCAAATGTCACACTGTGTGGAGAATCCCTGCGAAGGGTTGACAAGTTTAAATACTTAGGTCACAGGATCACCCAAGATCTTAAAAATAATTATTATGATTTACGAATCCAGTGAATGTAATGCTTTTCAAAGCTTGCTGTCAGTCCTTCTGCACGTGCAGCCTGTGGGTCAGTTTCACTCAGCGGGCATACAGCGACTTACGCATCCAATATAATAATGCACTCAGAGTATTGTTGAGGCTGCCGTGGCGTTGCAGTGCATTAGATGTTTACGGACTCAAATATTGATGGTTTTACCGCCATTATTAGGAAAAGATGTGATTCTCTGATGACGCGTGTTCGCGGCAGTACCAACACTATTCTCAGTGTGTTCGCAGATCGGTGGGATTCTCCGATGGTGCAGAGGTGGATGAAGCTCCACGCTAAAGTGTAGCTGTATGTTTTAATTTAATATGTCTGTACCTACTAACACTAGTGTTTAAGATAAATTGTTACTAACCCTATGGACTTTATCCGAAACAAAATATTTTGATTAAAATATCCTATAAAAAATATAGGTACTATGAATGAATGTGAATCCTCTGGATTCTTACAGATTTTTTTTGCTTTTGTTCTAAAAGTATCTAGCGTAGAACTGTTCAGTAGAACTAGTGGGAACAGACGTATTTCCGTTCACACATTCCTTTTGCTTCTATGCTTGCAGGCGATTTGTAGTTTGTCTGTGTATCTTTAGAACAATAAGCGTTAACTGAACACTTTGTTTCCTATCATGTTTTCAGTTCAACTTGTTTGTACTCTTATTTTGCGTTAAGATTCCGATTCAAATTACACAAAAGCCCCTAAAATGTTATCATTCTATTAGAAATATCTCAGGCAGATATATTACTTGAAAATCCTTCCTAATTGAATTCTTTTGGACCACCAAGTTCGCGTTGGGGTTACTTTCTCGGAGCGTTTATTGCCTGAGATTGGGGCCACATTTATTTCTGTCTCACTACAGTTATAGCTACGGAACACTTTCAAGTCCCATTCTAGGGATTTAAATTTACGAGACACAGTTGAATTGAACTAAAATTAACTGCTAACAATATGTCGTCTATTTACTGTTTCGGAAGTTATTCGGTTGTACTGAAGCGTTGGCCAGTCGCTTCTCAATCCAATCGCTCTGTAGCGAATATTAATAGAACTCGATAGGTTTCATGTAGTTACGTGTAACGTAGCTTAAGTTAAGCAATAGCAATAATTAAGCGCGCGTATTTATTCGTGTTCGTATGTGCAGAATCTCTTAGGGATGGAACCAAAGTAAGATATGAATATTGTGCTTGCCTATAATAATAATAATCATTTACTAACAGATCATACAATCCAATTGGTTAGTAGGTAATACAAATACAACTTAAACACTAGAGTTAGTAAATAATTATAAATTGATTGAAATTTTGGTAATACTTATTAACAATGTCAAAACAATCAATAATAAAAATGTCAAAATCATAAAAACAACAATGTCAAAATCATTACTAATTATATCAACATCATTAATAATTCATAATAATCAGGAAAAGAAATAAATACAGGACGATAATAATAAAAAAGCACGAATTAAAAGACACATTATTTCAAGGCATGAGTTGAAGGAAATACTTGTGTTGTGGTCCAGTGCCTGAGTATTATACCTTCCGCCCTATCAGCCACAGTGACCAAGAGGCTATTGGAGCTGCCCCGCACCCGCCGCATCAGGGAGGCCACACGCTTTCGCATGATTGCGTAAAAATCGTCTATACGTGCCTCTGCGAACATTCCTATAAGTGATGTATTTACACAGCATCGAAGACTTATAATCTTATGTTAAAATTATTGTAAATATGTCGTTGGTGTGCCTTACTTAATAAATAAATAAATAACATCAGCCCTGCGTGAATTACGTCATTCAAAGTAAGACACCGAAATTATTAATACGTCGCATTTCGATTCATATAATAGTCATATAGAGTCATATACTCAAATTGAAGATACTGCTTTAAACAAAAGGAAATAACGCTTGTGTGCGGTCGTTTGGCCCACACCCTATCTATTAGGAAATATAAGTGTCTGATTGAACCTCAAAATGTGGTTAGGCAAAAAGGTTAATACCCGATTAAGGACTGCCCTGAAGGTCCTGGGAGATTATTCAACTTGTTTACAACAAAATCAATCAAATTTTCACGAAGGTCCGTACTTACCACTCATTTTAGTAAACACTTTTATCCGTGAAGCATTACGAGGACTAAAGTCTTTGGTTTTCAATGGTGAATAAGTGTTTGAATTAAAAGTACCTAATTGGATCTATTGAATAGATAACCCAACTTGACTTAAAACCGTGAATAAATATCAGTGTGGTGTGCAATATACTCGTAGCACTCGCAATACTTACTTTGATTCCGTTTGGTTTATAAACTTAATGTTTGTGTAACTAAGTACTAAGCTTTCAGGAAACATAAACCAAGAAGTTTATGATTTACTGCACTAATATTGACAATCGAATTGATTCTGGTTGCATTTACTTTGCAGTAGTTCTACATCTGAACTGTAAATCTACAAGGTAGTTAAATTGCACAGACAAAAAGAAAAATGTAGAAAGCATTTTTTACTTGTAGCTTTAACAGCAAATGATTTAATCTTCTATTAAGTAATTTGCTGGGGCAAATTCTATAAAAGTTTGAAAAGGTACCTATTACTTTAAAAGTCATTTTTCTAAATCTGAAAACGTCCCTGAAATAGAATAGAGTTACTTATAAAAAAGTCTAAAAATGCTTCTGAAAGAGATCGCTGATTGCGAGGAAACCGCCCATTGTACCCTCAGAGAGTAGGTCTTTAATTGATTGTATTCCCTTGAAACTGGCTCACAAATGAATCATTTGGTACATTTTTGTAGACATTTACATTAAAAAGATTTTTTTCTAAACAAATGTGCAAATGTGATTTTATTAAATACTTTTATTAATGTAGTGGGTAGATGTGATCATGAAAAGATTTTGGGAAATAATGTAAAATAATGGTTCCGAAAAACAAAAATAATCTCCAGCGATTTGTGGTCGACTATTATTCTAATTAACCAGCTATAATTGTTTTAATGAATTACCGACAAAAAAAAAAAAAAAAAAAAAAACAAACGAAAAAAATATCCAATTTAACAAACAAATAAGAGCATGTTCAAACTACAATTTATCCTAAAAAAATGGATCTTCGAATAACAAAACTGAATTTCCGAATAGAATACTGAACCTTCGACAAAATTACTAAGTTACTGATAACAGTGGTTTTGTCAAAATAATCATATTTTTACAACTTGCATGAACTGTTTTAATTTCTATTGTTCGTTATCAAATTTTTTTTTTTAACTCTTTTTATTTTTTAACTCTATTTATTTTTTAACAAGTGGTGGTGAAAATACCTCAACTGTTCGGCCCGCGCGATCGGGTTCGGGTCACGTTCGGCTGTTCTTGCGTGCGAGTTCGAAAGATCCGAGCGCAGTGCGCTTGCAACGACCGATCCTTGCGTGTTTTGTCGGGCTAGGGAGCAATTCGTCCCACTCCAAATTGGGACCAAGGACCAATGCTACCCTTTCTTTTTCGATAGGGGTTAACTGGCCCCACTTCGAAACTGCGACCAGGAGTTTTTTCCCGTTGAGTTACTCCATTTTGTGTTATACTGTAACTAACTCAATGCCACGTTTTTTTCTTATATTTAAATAACCCACTGATTGTGTGTGTACAATATGCAATGTTACTTTTGCTACCAGGAGAATTTGGATGCAAGAGCGAGCGAAGCGAGCTCTGGACTTAGGGCACCCCGACTCGGATAGGTTAGGTGCTAAGACCCCGACATCCCCTTCATGTTAGGTTACTGTAAAGCCTGCAGATAGGAATAGGAGTCCCGCGTTGCGGGGCTACGTCGACTACGCTTTTAAGGCGAATAATTGGTTCCTGATCGCAGTGTCGAAGTGGGACGAGTCAACCCCTAACCCGTTTTGTCTGTTTATGTTACAAAATTAAATAGTTTTATAAAAAATACGTTTGTAAACATCTTTTAGGGCTCGCTATTACATTGCAGCTCGCGGCTCCGCCCATGGAAGCTAAAGCACTACCTATAGGACAAAAAAGGAAACGGGGCCGTCCTACTAAATCCAGACCTGATCTAATGAAGATAATTAAGATACCAACTACGACTGCCTCCCAGTTAGTTCATAAGTACAATTATGTATACCTAACCTTTTCTACCACCTATTAAAACTACATTTTCATAAAAAAACTGAGTTTTGTTTTGTTTTTATCTTTCGTTCTCGCTGACATTATAAAAACTAATTAAATTTGTCGAATATTATTCGACAAATTTCCTTGAATTTCTTACAAATTAACTTCATAACTAAAGGTTAAGTAATAACGATGCAGCAAGGGATCAAACGAACGGAATTATTTCGAAGTTTCCTCGGTGCGCCCTTAACGCCTGAAATAGGTACCGATATCGAGGCATACCCGTGGCTAGTAAAATTCATGATATATGATGCAAATAAAAGTTATTGTTACAAGTACATTTTTATATTTTTTGTAAGTTTCTGTATTACCACTAAGAATAATATTTTCAGTATAATGTTACAGTTAAAATAGCTCGACAGTTTATGAAATATGAAAAGTAATATATGAATTAATAGAAGGCAAGTAAACTTAAAAATGGTAGGTGAACTGGTTGGAAAGTTTTATAGCAATAAACAGTCGTGTTTATTTTTTGAAGATTTCAGTATCTCATTCGGTCGTTTCGTCATTTCTATTCGGACAAAAGTAGTCGGAAAGTTAGTATTTTAGGCAGTAGATTTAATAGTTTGAGTAAGGACAATTCTTTTTTTCTGTCCGGAGCTTTTATTACTGTCCAAAGATTTTTCATGCAAAATGTTATCAGATACAATACAAAACTCTAACTAATCTAAAACACGGCAGGTACAGCATCGGTACACGTGTAATTTACTTAGCTCATTGACCTTTTACTAATTAATTTGAGCATTAAAAACGAAATAAAGAAAATTACACAAACCACTCACGAAAACTGCTTTATTCTTATTCCGAGAAATGTTTATTCTGTCGCTGTGTATACAATACAGTAGAATCTGTATTTTTTGTTTGAGACATCAAAGCTAGTAACATTCAGAATGATGAATGAGTCGAAAAGACAAGCCTCCGGCAAAAGACAGCCTAAAGAGACAAAGATAAAGAAAAGCATGACCTGAATAAACTTAAAATCTACTAGAAAAAACAGTAACTAAATCATATCTAAAAACAGAGTTTTCTGAGTTGCTATTTCTTCGTTATTATAAAATATTTTGCAAAAAATAATTTCATGAAGAACGTAGAAGGCAAATATCACAAATTCCAATAATGGAGCTTCGTGACAAGCGTACGGTTTCCATCTCATTAAATCTGGCTGGAGTTTAGATCCCGAACTTTCGGTGTAGCCAATATGGAGAAATAAGACAAACTCATTTTGAAGCTCACTCCGTTTCGTCTTTGTCTATATCATTCAAGATTGTTTTCAATTTTAACGTTTTTGATACCCCGGGCTTTCAATTGCTCGAATTACGTTCAACGTATAAAATAAATTCAGTGCAGACGTTAACCATACGTTAAATAAAATTTACAAATAATTACTACGAGCCAATGTAAATACAATAAATACACGAAAAGCGCCAACAAATCGTAAAATATTCAGTAGCTTAGCCCTCCGTCTGCAGCGGTGGTTAAACCAAAAGGGATTAGACAAGATTTATAGAAACGAAGCTACTGCCCCCCGAGCATTATAAATTGAAGACGGAATTTTCACATAGGTACAGACAGCATTAGTATGTGCTAACCCGTCTACAGTCCGGCCGAGTACGCCAGGGGGGTAACTACTTAACGATGCTGTCTGTACATAAATGTTACCTGCACGTACTAAAGTGTTGAGTTTTTTATTTACATATAGCAAATCTAAGAGAGATAATTATGTTCTGCTTTTAATAAAACCAGAGCTACGCTACAAAACCACTAAAACACAAAACGAACTTGCTGGTTTTTTTAGCAGTTACGGAACAAACTAAAGCTTAAAATATTCCCATGTTCCAGATATGATGCCTCATCTGGGATCTAGCTCGCAGTGATATGATAGCCTTGTGGTGTGAGCATCGGACTGCCAAGTCATAGGTCTCAAGTTCGAACTCAAGGCATGCACTTCTGATTCATGTGCGTATTGTATAATTATCACTTTCTTCGGTGAAGGAAAACATTGTGAGGGAAGCATACCTGAGAGATAGAGAGAGATTCTCGACGGCATCTAAAGACAAGGGCGGCATAATTACTCTGACACCAATTATGCGAGAGTCTTTTGTGTGGTTAGGGAGTACCCTAACCACACAAAAAAGAAAGAAATCAGGATCTAAATGTAATTAATTACCATCAGTAATGAAGATGGCAGTATTGTCAATACAGCCTTTGAATACAGGAGTATTCAAAGAAAAACTCGTCGTCTGTTTATTTGATGCCGTTAATTGCTTAACTTTTTACTCTTTTTACTGTTCCAATTACTTTGAGCTTAAGCTGCAGAAAATTGCAAGTGAATTGTACATTAAAATAACTGAGGATTGAAAGTTTTCACTTTAATTACGAATGCAAATGAGAACTCGACTCTTCTTTCAATATTTATTAAAAATATTTAAATTGTACTGCACCAGATGTCTGCTGAAATCACAAATATTTATGAGCAAATAACCGTGCACAAAGTGGTTTTATATCTTGATATAAAACCACTTTGTGCACGGTTATTTGCTCATAAAAATGCTCATGAATGTTACCTACTTCATACTCCAATCTGCAAAATCTTGCGAGGTAACATGACCTGACAATGAAGATGAAATTATAATGCGCTCTAGAACTCGGCCAGAAATTAACCAGTAGGTACAACGCTTTCGCAGAATATAGAACTACCTATTACCTAGGTAATTTAATGTCCGGGGGTAACCAGTAAACTCACCTCTATGTACATTGTGGATAAGATTAATATTTTCCGTAAGATTAACTGTATCTGAATGCAAATCAATGTGCAATGTGCACGTGCAGAGACTGCCAAAACTGACTGGATATAATATGCATTTATACTGGTAAGTTGTAAAGAATATTTATATATCTGCTTCAATAGTTCATCTAAGAACAATGAAAGCAGGAAATCCCGTTCACCATCGACACACCATGACTTTAAACTGGTAACTGCCCAAAATGCTGTACATACTACCTACACTACAATCCTTCACAAACTTTCCTACATTGAGCTCTATTAAGTTGGCAATAAAGCAATAGTGCGGTGGTGACACGAACCCCAATGAGTCGGGGCCAGCGCAGCGTTATGCTCCAGTGCATCAGACGTGGTACAGCGCCACGATATTGGCTAACTCCTGGCGTTGACCAGGCAATGTTTACAAGCTCTCAACCGGCCGAAAGTGCAGTGTGCTGTGCCAAATTCGCTTGATGAGGTTTATGTTGCTGATCAGATATTTAATTCCGCTGTATGCTTGGGTCAGTAATACCAGTTTAAGCCGTGTGAGGCTGGCTAGCGGTTGGAAAAGTTGAGGAAGGGATTTGATAATAATAAAGGGGATTCTATGTATCTATCTTGATAATGATGATGTCATTTTGCTCGAAGGCTGCGCTAACGTCCATTTCGAGGTACCAGTCTATGGGTAATGAAGAACAGTATGCTAAATTTCTTATCCTTTGTTAAACCTTCGACCAGAACCTTAAATTCACGAAATTAAATCTTTGAACGTATTTTCAATGAAGACTATTATCTTACTTTAGTTACTTTTATCACTGTACCTACGAATTAAACATAAAAATAAAGATGGTTTTGGCTATTCGTCCTGTAAGAGGAGAGGACAGTAATGACGCTTTTCACTATACTTCACAAATGGGAACAGAAATATTCGCAAAGTATTTTGAGGCGTAAAAGCAACTAATGTCATACTAAGGTTAATGTTTGTTTTCTTGTAGGTAATTTTTTTAGGAAAAATAGTTAAAAATTATTTTGGAATTCTTTTTTCTTTATCGTGTGGTCAGTGAGAGCCTAACCAGGTGTCAGACTTTTGTCCTTTGACCCTGTGCCGTCCTTGGACCTCTGATTTGACTTTACATCCCGGGAAAAATATCTCTTAGGCATGCTGGTTTGCTCACAATGTTTAGTTCGCCGATACAAGTGATAATTATACAATACAATACGCATAAAATTTTATAAGGAACTCCGACAAATCAGACGAGCGTGTCTTGGGTTTAAACTTGAGACTTTAGTCCGGGGAATTTACGCCGAATATTAGGCTAACTTTGCATTAATTAAAAACAGCGATTTTTTTCATTGAATGTGTAGGGTATGGACAGGAGAGTATATTAAGCTGTATCCCGCGAAAAGTTCACCTCCGCGTATATGTTTTTTTTAAGTAAACGTCTAATATGTATATAACTTGGTGGAAAAAATATAAACAGGTATGTTTATTTGGAGTATTTGTAGAACAGATTGAGTACTACAAGTAGGTCAGAAAATTAAACATTTTCGTCCACGGAACACTCGTTTTTAAAAAAAAAACTTATAATTTGACTTCGTACTTAAGGCAAAAATATTAACAGGACAAAAATAGTGCTAAAATGATTTATATCACCATGTCTAACTATTATTATGAAAATTAAACAAATTCTGCTCCGGACTTCACAGAAAATCAAGAAAATCAAAAAATCTTAAATACTACTTACGGCAAAAATGAAACAGGATTTAAATTCATTTAATAATGAGAAATATATAAATCCAAACCTTAATCCCCCAAAATTAAACAAATTAGAGCGATAATTAATATTGTCAAAGTAAAAATTAAATTACGATGCACGGTGTCAGCGCTAAGCAGCGTGCGGCGTACGGCGTGTGCTAGTGTGCGTAAACAAGATAAGCGCTGCGTTCATTGTGTGCGTATGACTGTGTTGTTGTTTGAGTCGGTGTTTTATTGAGTTACGCGATTGTACACCTTATTTCCATTACGGAAAGATCAACTTCTATGAAAGTGCTGCGCCAAATACAAGAATAAAGCTTGCAGACTATTTTACGTAAACATTAATTGTTTTTTTTTTTCACGATTTGCTTTAAAGTGTTTAATTTTCTTGTAAATAGGTTAGAAATAGCCTTTAGATGAAAGTTAAACTAAATTAAACCCTATTACATTTTTGCCTCAACCGCTATTGTAAAAAAACTGGTAATAATAACTTCCGGTAGTACAATTTGTTTAATTTTGTTTATTGGCGGTGTAATATATTAATTTAAGTTATTTTATGTAAAAAAACCGCTGTTTATATTTTTGCCTTAAGTACAATCCAAAAATTTCGAAAATGTTTTTTTACCGTAATTTCCGTGGACGAAAATGTTTAATTCTGAAAAAATATATTACTGTCACCAATTCTTTACCTAAAGTAACTAAATTTGTCCTGTTAACTTTTTTTCCCATGTTTTTATTCACAAAAACGTGTTTTCGTCTTTTTCAGCTTGATCCGGTCTCGGAAAATGTTTAATTTTTTATTATTATTTGAAGAGCTAAGGTCAAGTACACGATTCAAGAAAAAAATCGCTGTTTATATTTAATGCAGGGTTCAAATCTAAAAGCCCCGGACTACTTGCCATTCCGACGCCATAGGCTAGGTTTTCACTGCTTAGGGGAAACCGGCCAATGTGGACCCCTTAATAAAATTAATATCTTGAATAAAATCTTAGAAAAACAAGATAATGAAAAAATCAACAGTTAGTGATATTATTAGACGTAAAATAACTATTTTACTCTACCAGTCTTTAAAGCTAATCGGACTTAAAAAAGGAGCGGCCTATTTTGCCCCGTGTCCGGGGTAAAATGTTCATATGCGGGGCATAATAGGCATACATAGGCATATTCACTCATGTATGTTTAAAACCGAGCACAAAAAGAACAAAAGTGAAGGGACTTGTCATCGTTATCCTCTTCGCCGGCGCAAGAACAGAGGGCCCATCTGTGGCATGCACGGCGAGTGACCCAACCCTCAGTAGATTGCGAGTATCCAATATCTACCATACAAACACTCTACATCTTCTTCCTCCGATTTGTTTTTTCTTATTTTTTGTTTGGGCTAGTTTTATATCTTTCTTATAAGGTGAACTGGTTATTAATGCCGTATTTCCGCGTTTCCTAGTGATTCGTTTTTGGACACGTGCTTTGGGTTACTACCAACCCAAACAAAAGACTAAACAACTAAACAAAAGACGTGCCAAACAATTGAAAAACAACAAAGTCTTTCGTAACTAAGTCGTAATTTTAATCTTCATACATTGAGTCCCATTTCACCAACCATAAATTTCAGCCATTATTTGTACAGTCAGCTCCTAAAGCTACAGCTAAACTTTTTATGTTGTCTGTCTGTCTGTCTGTTTAAGTATCAATCTCGTTATTGTCAAGTTGCATCTCGTGCAACTAAACCGAAGTTTGACAAAGGGGTCCATAGGCTCCTTCCATAGGCTGGCCATTAAGGACCACTTATGTTACGTTTTCTACTGCCTTATTGGTCTTCTGGTCACAAGCGTGACTGCTGAGTTTGAGGTCCAGGGTTCGATTCCCAAGTCGGGCAAAGTGTTTTTGGGGTTTTCCATCAGGAATTACTCAGTAGCAGCCACGGAGTCTGGATTTGTGCCCATTGATGGCAATAGGCTCGCCCCCTATGTTATGGGACTTAAAAGATAAATGGCTTATTAGGTACACCTCTGTCTTACCCTTCAAGGATTTAAGGCGTGATGTTATGTTGTTGTGTATCTGTATTCGATCGTAATTATTCATTTTGCTTACGTCGCTATGATCAAAATTAATTTATTATATCTCAGAGTGTACAAATGTTTAAAAAAACATCCTGCAGTATAATTATTTCAAAGTAATTTTGTAACGAAGTCATTAATTTAGCGGTACCGATTAAAGTTCCCCCGCGTTACACGGACAAAGTTGGTACAATAAATTCTTCTCGTATTTATCGGATATCCGCCACAAGGCAAATTGAAAAAGAA
Source organism: Cerastis rubricosa (assembly GCA_949152445.1). Lineage (NCBI taxonomy): Eukaryota > Metazoa > Arthropoda > Insecta > Lepidoptera > Noctuidae > Cerastis > Cerastis rubricosa. The sequence continues at coordinate 13,137,480 of OX424533.1, forward strand.
CGATTATATAGTGATTAATTTGTGGAAGGTATGTTTAAGTTACCGAAACAAAGTAAATGCAATCAGTAGATACATATAAACGGCGATCCGGAGCTGTCAGTCGTGATACACCACAACAATGATGACACTGACAGATCTTAAACGCAGATTAAAGGTGTTGACTCCGTTCAGTTTCATGGGTGAAATTCGCCTTTTAAAATATTTTTCTCTACAAAACTCTGTGTTGTTCAAATGCCCACGCATAAAAGCTGCTTGCTCTGCTTGATTCTGTGATTGTATTTACCGAAATAAGCACCTTTATTGAACTCGTGCCTCGCGGTGCACGTGCTGAGTGAAACGACAGACGCGTAGGCGTTACGTAGCAGGGAGCAGATCGAGTTTTAAACCACTGGTAATGCAACCTGAAATAGATGTAGGATATGAGAGGTGGGTGGGTAGCAGTGAAAGAGTTGCAAGTTGATTATGAAACTTGCCACGATTTAGTTATGAATAAAGTAGTAAACTCTTTTGCAAAAAAAACGGGCACTTTAGTTTTTTTTCTCTACTTCGATGAAGAAGAACAAGAAAGAGGTTTTATTAATTTGACTATGTATTGGCACGTCATTTGAAGCGTCCTGGCATGATTCTTTACGTTCCAAATTTAAATTATTGAAATTAATAAAAGAAAAATATTGATTATTGTAGATTATTGTAAAATTGCTTTACTAATGGCGCGAATTGCTGAAACGATAGTTTTACTGATTACTAAAATTTTAAAACTCTTTGATTTTTTTTTGCAAATTAATCAATTGAATCTTTCTTTTTACATTAAATACCACTTTTTGATATGTTAGTTATAAAGCGATGCGGGCCGGTAAAATTATAGCCCTACTTGAAGCAGGTTGTTCGCAAACTTAATGTCTCAGCGGCTAAATGTGAGTCGTTCAACTGTCCAGAGGACTTGGCAACGGCATCCAGAGACCGTTTCGGTCAAAAGAAGATCCGGTTCGGGAAGAAAACGATGCACAGAACCAAGAGATGACCGCTTTTTGATGAGTCGAGCGTTGCGGAATCGTAAAGCGTCAAGTATGGACCTGAAGAAGAGCCTTGAAGAAGTAAGTTGAGTAGAAGTTAGCTTGTGGACGGTCAGGAAGAGGCTTTTGGCTGCCAATATCAGGAGTTACCGCCCAGCTCAGGGCCCTAAATTACACCTTGTTGCTCGACTTCAGTTTGCTCGAAACTGTGCTTCATGGACTCTGGTGGACTGGAACAAAGTATTGTTTTCAGATGAAGCTCGAATCTCTTTGTGCGGAGAGGACCGACGCCGGCGAGTGCTGCGAAGACCACGGGAACGCTATGCGGAAGTGTGTTTCGAAGAAATCACTCCTTATGGCGAAAGCTCCGTTATGTTTTGGGCAGCAATTAATTCAACGCAGAGTACGGAGTTAGTTTTTATAGAAAATTGAACTTTAAATGCACACCGGTACATAATGGAAGTCCTAATTCTATATGGGCAACCCGCATTGACTGCACTTGGGGAAGATTCCATTTTTATGGACGACAATGCTCGCCCGCACCGTTCTCGCGACGTGGAAGCGTACATGCAAGAAGTTGGGATCCGTCGTTTAGATTGGCCAGCTCAAATTCCTGACCTGAATCCAATTGAGAATGTCTAGGATGTTCAAAAGAGACGGGTAAGATCAGTGCAACCTGCTCCACAAAACATCAGGGAGCTAAATTTCCTAATTTCCCTAGGTGCCCGTTCTTTTTGCAAAAGAGTGTAGTTATGACTCGAGAATTCTAGGTATAGAGTACAGTCTAGTCAAGCGTGAACCCACATATCTATTCGGCCGCATTTACATTCAGACCAGTTTCACTCGAACGCTAATACAATTTGTAAAAAATCTATTGAGCAGTCGTATGTGTCCCCTAAGTCCACATTCATCTCTTTTTCCTATATTTTATTGTGCCAAACTTTACTGTCTCTCTCATTTATATTAAACCATAAAATAAGAATTCATGTTGTATAACTGTGATCAAATACTACAAAATAATCTAAAACTGCTGAAAAAGTTATTATTCTGACCACACAAATAATCATAATACATATTGCCATATCCAAAGCCGTTTGCATAATTTGGAACATTAAAAAAATGGTTTAGTTGTTGTATTTGCGCGAGTCTGCATTGAAAATCTTGATTATTCGGGAACGAATACGGAACGGTATTTTATCTTCCTAAAGCCGTTTGGCCGTTGTTATTCTATAACCAAAGAGATTTAAAATACTGTAATATTTCGTTACGGTCGAATGTAACGCGGTCCATTTGTTTTGGGCCGTTCAGACTAAATACACATTTGAGGGTATGTCTTTGTCACTCTAAAACAAATGGTAGTTAGTAGTAAACTAACAACATGACTTGGACATATTCTGCCTGATGGAAAAACTTATTTTTCGGAAACCTACTGTTATCTGTCATATCTGAAATATGTTTCAATCTACATTCCAGGGCCTCAAGTCTGCTATTTTTATAAATATCGTCATTCCAACACGATCCCATTGTCATTTTGCTAAAAGTTCGTAATCTGCTAATTCATAATGATCGATCATTGGTCGGTCAGTGGTCTCGTAATAGAATGGTGTTATAATGACATTGTTGTATTGCCATTATTATAAAACCGTTAGTAGAAATGATTTTCGAAAAACTACTACTAAATTTGAACATTTATTAATGCCAGATTTCAATTATATATATTTTTACGGGAACTATATTTCTTGTCACCAAAATTTATATTTGTCATCAAAGTTGTATCACCTAGTAAATAGATCTATCGCCACGAAATATTTTCGTTCTCAGATAAACAAAAAGTGTTCCCAGGTATGGATTATCAAATAAATGTTGATACATGTGTAAAATAAGAGATGGATTACCAATAAAATTGTAGTGCATTAGATGAATATAAACTTCGTTCTTATAATAATAGTTTTATTACTTAAATAATAGCTTTGTGCTCGGAATGGTAGATCTGTCACCAAATAAATAGATCAGTTCCTTATTTCTATGAAGAAATGCTTATACGAGACATTGGGCACACCGACTCGGACAGGTTAGGTTCGAAGAGGAAGACCCCGACATCCCCTTCGTGTTAGGTTACTGTAAACCCTGCAGACAGAAATAGGAGCCCCGCGTAGCGGGGCTACGTCGACAACGCCTTAGTTTGGACCTGTGGTTTGGTGATCTCTTTAAATTAGTTTGCTTAAATACTTATTAGGACACACCTATTATAATACATACAAAAACATTTATTTGGTACTAGACCTTATATCTCAGGATTTTAGGTGATTTATTGTGGAACTGATTTTGCATTTTTTGGTGACTACATTTTGGTGACAGATCTACTATTTTGAGGACAAACCCTATTATTTAAGAAACACAAAACTAATTAAATTGGTGATAGCTTAAATGATACCCTATTTTTACATATTATTTATTGGTGTTATAAGCAATCTGAAGATGTAAGAAGTTTGTAAATAGCAGAAAACATTAAATGTGAAATTGGAAAACTCAATATTTTATCTGTTTAGCTGTCAAAGTCAAATATGACATTACTGTTTACTGTACTGACGTTTATTTGTTTTTATTATTTCTAGCGGCCGGTGTTTTGGTTTAGTTTCAAGTGTTCTAAATGATCTATAAAAGATTTATTGCAATACAAAATGGTGCTAATTGAGCAAATTTCGGCTCTAATTGACTTTTTAGAAAACCACCAAGACCTGCTTGGCCACTGCAGCCGCACCAATGAAGGGCGAAGTTTATTAAAACGATATTGGATGGAGTGCGCCCAAATTTTAAACTCGTATCGGTGGACTTCCCAGTGCCCCAATAAAACGCCGGCAGCACAGTAAGTACATAAATCAGTATAATATTCTACGCATTATAAAATGATAAATGTATCATTATTGTGATTTTTGCACTTTTTTAGTTCTACAATGAATATAAAAGTAAAATATACCTTTTTTATAGGTAGAGACCATGCAGCTCTTGAAGCTGGTCAATCAAAGCTGGACACTATTGAAGCCAGGAATGCCGAGGCAACTTTAAAACAAGCTCAGGCCATCAACACTGGCTGCAGCCATTGATCGACTGAGCTCCACCACAGAAAAAATGGCGCACCTTATGGGACACTGTGTGCCAAAAAAGGTAATTACTGTGGATTTACAGATTATTCACTGATATGAAATGGTTTTACCCAAAAGCGGAACTTCTACTCATTGTGTGTTCAACAAACATACTCACAATAAGTATTAAGGAGCATTGAAAGCAATACAATATAAATTTTAATATAACCCCTCCAGTTAAGCTTAAAAGCTTGTGTTAGGTGTAGGCTCACATCAGTAGTAGTACATCGGCCAGAATTTGACATCTTTAAGTCTGACTAAAGTTTTCTGAAGTATGCAAGAGGTAATTTTGTCAGATTATTTAAAGATAAATGAAATCTATATTAGGAGGAGTCTATGTCCAGCAGTGGATTCCAAATGGCTGTATTGATAAATAATTAAATGAAACAATGTTTTTTAAAAAGAGTATTCATTTATTTTAAATCATATTTTGTGCAATACTGTGGATCTGTAACAGAGTTAAATCATTTTAATAATAATTAAAGCATTTTCGCACTCCACTAGAATATTGAGGTGGGTTTAAATTACATACCTACTAATTTAATTTATGCATTTCTCCACAGTTTGTCAACAAGAGCCTGCTGCAGTGCCCAACCTTCAAGAAGATACCGATTCACCCTTCGATGGTCTTGATAATTAGGTGCTGCATAATTAATTTCCTCCTAAATTAAAAGACTGATTAGTTAAATGTAAGGTAAAATTTGATTTGTTATTCAAATGATAATTAAAATATTGAAGATCTTTTTATTTTGTATGAAGACTGATTTTGATTTGTTATTAATATTACATTAAATATTGTAACTTGGAATTGTTTAACTAGATATATGACAAAATGTCTTTTAGTTTTATGTACTATATTTACATTTCAGATTTTAAGTCAAGTTTAACATTGTTAAATAAATATTAGTTATGAGAAATAAAGAGTACCTAATTTAACTGTTGTTTTTTTAACATACTAGTATTATTTAAAATTCCAACTCCACTAAATTCCAAAATAGTGGAATATAAATCACATATCTGTTGCAAGCCAAGTTATTCTGCATAAACTTCGTCAGGTGGCAATGGTGCTCTTATTCTGCATAAACTTTGTCAGGTGGCAATGGTGCTCTTGCCATGTTTGCAATATTGTGCAATATGCAACATTCATTCACAATCTTGCCTGCAGTTGTTGGACTATAATGTGAAGCACGTGCTGCAAGCAAACACCTGCAAAAAAACAATTTACTTTTATACAGCCCCATTTAACTAAACGTCTTAACTTTTATACACTTACTGTTCTTCAATTAACCCCCTTACTGAGTCCTTTCCAAGGCAAAACGTTTTTACAAATTCCGCCTCGGGAATATCAATAAAGGTACCTATTCATTCTCGTTCTCGTCATGCGACGGGTTCGACGACGTCTTCTGCAGTTCTGCATTGTGCCAACCAATCTTCTTTCTCTAACATCCACTGCGTTGGCTAGCTCGAGACTCGAAAATATTTGCTCGTAATGAATACATAGGTACCTAGTATCCATTCAATATTCCACAAACACTTCAAACACGATACTCGTAACAAATAACTATAACCAAAGTATTTAGAAGCCGCTTGTTAGTAAACAATTCAAATTGACACTCCGAACAGTCTGAGATAAATGTGAGGGAAGCAATGACTGCACAATGGCGTTCTAATGGTAGTTCAGTGGTCAAAGGAACTGTCAAAATTTTAGCAGATTACCGCTAAAGTCAGTCATTCATTTGTCATTATGTACGAGATTACCATTCTATGCCATGTCCTTCAATGGATTGTCAGTGGTTGACCATTGGAAAGTCATAATGACGCTATTATATTAGTAGATTACCAAACTTGTCAAAATCAACAATTATGAAATCAGTGATAGGCCATTCTGACACGATTGTAATAGCAGACTTGAGGCCCAGGTAGCAAGAACGAATACACACCAGTACTGCAGGCAGTGAGGTAATCGAAGGTACTATTCAACTTTCACAGTAAAGCCAAGCGTATATAACAGCCGCATCGCATCGAAATTAGATACAATACAAAACAAGCTTATTCAAAAGAAAAAAAGAAAGTTAGGAACGTTTATCTATCAACATTGAACGCGTATTCAGTTTCGCGTCCGTGTTATTAACCGTTGAGGAGTTCTCTCGTGAGGAGGCCGTCCTGACAGTAAGATCAAGTAATAAAAAAAAACAGAACCAAAGGTGTGTGCAAAATTTCAGCTGAATCGGCAGGGGGTTTGAAATGCAGTTGCCAGATTTCACCAACACATACTAACTCATAACAAAACAATACAAAGCTTATAAAAACTCGGTACGTGGTGTTTGTTGCTGATGCGTGCGATGGTTTGTTTGCCGTAAAATATCCCACAGGAGCATACCGTCGCGGTAAAAAGTATCCTATGTCATAACCCAGGTCATGGTCTACCTATGTCTCTTCGTTCTTCGAAGTTCGTTCAATCATCATGACGTGATAAGGTATCACACAGACAGGTAGACTGACAGATAAGCAGGGCGCCTCCTCCCCCCCCCCCCCACCCTTTAACATAACTCTTTTTGACAAAGAGTTGTTTGTTTTAAAGTTAGTTAGTTTAGAGTAAGCATCCAGTCTACAAGGTAGACTGGATGCTAACTCTACGACTACGACGGATGTAGACTCTACATCCGTTTGGTATAAGTATGTATATCTTTGAAGTCAACGCTCCCGGTCATTCACGTACACAACGTGATCTTTGTTGTACACAGATTTAGCATCTCTTTGTTACTCACTAATGGTGTTAAAAGGTCTGACAGCTTAATGGATAAGGAGTATGCCTACGTCACGATTGGGGTAAATAAACAACAGTAGATATATGATAGAATACAAAACTCTCCATCTTGCACGTCATGGCTGTATCACATTTCATGAAATATACTTGAGTGTACTTACAAAGTAATACTTCTTACTTGTCAGACTTGATGTACCACAGCGTACGTAACATTGTAGTAAATAGGCTATTGTTCGCTCAGGAAAATTCTGACAAAAGGTAGACTCGAAGGCATATTTACTTACTACAAATCTTTTTTTCTTTTCTATCACAGTAGTGAAAATATTGAACGTAATATCCTTTGATTTTAGCTTTTTTGTATCAAAGATTTATTCGGGTCCTCACTGAAAGGCTTGTTACTTTGTGGATACTGTTGATTTTATTTGTTTCTTTCTACCTAATATATTTCTACGTGAGCCTGTTATAGAAGCGAATTTTAGTATATTCACTAAAATAGAACACTAGAATCAAGCCTGCAAGGAATTGCTTATTCACAGCACTACAGAATAGCTATTAACTCGAGCAACACAATGATAGACGGGAATTCATTGTCCCCGGACCGCAGACGACATTGCTAAAAGCCTGATCGACATCGCCATGCCAATTCCCAAATATAACAGACTGTACACTCAAACTTAACTAAACTATGTCAAATAAACTTACATAGAAATGCCATTTCCTACTGTATTGGATCCTGAAAAAACAGGGAAAGGAAAATATACCTAAAGACAATTCCATGTTATTGGTTTGAAAAAAAAAAGAACAAAACCTTTTTGAAAAGAAGTTTTATAAAAATGTACTGAAAAGAAAAAAATAAGTCTTGGAGAGAGATAAAGGATAGTTTTTACAAAAGCTTGACTCGTGAATGGTAAAGGCTATAAAAACTTTACGCGACAAGTTTTTGTGAAAACAATCCTTTATCGTTTTCATTTACTCCAAGACTTTTTCTTCTTTTCAGTGCATCTTTATAAAAGTTTGTTTTTAAAGAGGTTTTTACTAATAATTTTATTTTTAGTTTTTTCGTAATCGTTTCTAACCACACAACAACAATTTTCTCATATATACAGGGTGTTACGGAAAGGGTATATACATACTTAAGGGTGTGCTACAGACCATCAAACTGAACATGTTGCTCCATAGGACTAGCGTCGGTAATAGCGAAAAAAATATCTGCTGCCCCATCAAAAATTTCAATACCTATTATTATATTCGATGCAAATGTATGAGGCAGCTGATATTTTATCTATATACTCTTTCCGTTACACCCTGTATATTAACCTTTAAGGAGTTTTCTCGTGTGGAGACGATCTTGACTGTAGAATGAGTTCATGCATCAAATATTAACTCGTATGCTAACCGAAAGACGATGCGTTGGAAAGCCTCCCACTAGGTGGACCGATGACCTGGTGAAGGTTGCGGGGATGCGGTGGATGCGAGTCGCACGGGACCGGTCAATGTGGCGACACTTGGGGGAGGCCTATGTCCAGCAGTGGACGTCTTTCGGCTGAAATGATGATGATGATGCAAAGTTTCGTGACTGTGCCATTAACCGTTGAGGAGATCCCTCGTGAGGAGATGATCTTGGCTGCAGGATTAAGCTATGTCTGTCATAAGAATGTATTGTGCTTAGAACCAAAGGTGTGTGCAAATTTTCAGCTCAAACGAACATCGGGAAGTGGTTCTAATTTAGCTTCCGAGATTCCACCCAAACAAACATATACTGCAAGTTAAATAAAAGCTTGAAATAAAATACAAATGGTCACCATATTACAGTACTCGTATCACTGGTTCGTCACTTCTCCTCGTGCTGTCCTTTGCCTCTACTTTTACCCTAAACATGAAGTTAACCCAGACCAATATCGAAATGAAATTCGTTGATGCCGCCTGAAGCAATTTACCTCCGTAATTTCAGTCCAATTTTCTTATTGATGAGGTATTCATTTTATGATGGTCCATGTTCAGTGGGTGTCTGTGGTCTGCAGTTGGTGGATATGGGAGTTGTTTGACTGACCGAATTATGTCCTCAATTTAAATCATACGCCTGTCTTATCAAATTATTACTTGTTGTACATAGCACATAATATAGACTAGTTTCAAGATTGAATTAGGTAGGTAATAAAATCTGCAGAAAGAAGGTATCTACACTTATTCTTATGTGGGAAATAAGATCATATTATGCAAAGACCTACTGCACGCAACGCCCTAACGAGAGTGCTGGTACAAGTCAAGAATTATTATTTTGATATTTCAAGTACAGGGTTCTTACAATATTTTGATATTTACTCGCTAAACCTAAACAAACTTAGGGACAATACCATATCTATTTTATTTATATAAAGCAATAAAGCACCGGCACCGTAGAGAACTCTATCCAAATTTAGAGCGCCATACATGTAGCGCTAGCGTATCGGTAGCGGTGGGCATAGTAGTCTGTGCCGTGTTTGTTGTTTCCTGCCTGCTACGTTCATAGCACGTCATGGTGTGGCATGGTGTAGTGGACAAACTCCTTTAATTCATTAAGTGAAGCCAGTTGAAACTAAACTAACTACATTTTTTGCGGAGTAGGTATGCGAAATCTTATGTTTTCTAATTCAGTGGCTGTGTGCTCGGATTGTGCATCAATTTCTCATAGTAACTGCGACCCTTACGTTCTTTTCGAATGTCGCTTTTAATAATAAATATCGCATCTGTTCATACTGCTTTCTCAGAACGTGCCTGTGAAGGAATTTATGGAATCAATTTTAAGAACCATATTTTTCTCTCGTGAAAATATACCGCATAACATGAAAGAAAACTTTTTATTAACAGGTAAAGTACCTTCTGATAAATAATTGGTTGCAAGCCCTAGAGATGAATAACTTTCATTAAAAAGTAGTTTTCCGAATCAGTTTGTTCTCTTTACGTCGCCCGGTGAACCAGAAAAAAGTCATTATAACTAATGGACTGACTGTAAATTGGAATAGCAGTTATTTAAAATGTTTACATACGTATGTTTTTTTTCATAGTCAATAGAAATATGAATAAGTAACCGAAAACAATTAAACAATCATAATATACTGTTGCTTTCTTGAGTTGGAAAACCGTTCCCGTAAATAGGATGTCATGTTTGGGTTATGAAGGATATTAAATAGCAGACACAATATCTGAGAGTTTCTGCGAAGTCGAATTGGAAGACACTTGAGTAGGTATGTTGCGAAAGTTGGAAACATGATCATACTTTATAAGGTTCAAATCAAAACGAATACAGATATTTTGCAAACACTCAAGTTTAATATTTATATATATATATATACAAGGTGTTTTTTTGCAACCTCGTCAAATTCTAGGAGGTAACTATGCTAATGATTCTCGACCCGAATCAATAATAAAATGAGTAGGTAATTTTCTTTTTTTCATTTATTTACTGAAATCGGTAACTGTGAACCACCCGTGTTTTAAACACGGGCCGTCTGATCCCCGCCTTATAACGTCGCTTACACACAAACAAAAAACCTCAAACGTTTTTTCGATAATTTGATAATCCCTAAACCACGTTAAGGGGGTTATTCTGAAATATTGACAAATTTAAACAACAAAAAAACGCAGTTTTTTGTAATAATTTACTAGGTACCGTAATTTATATTGATTATTCATGTCTTTTGTGACAACATCCTGAATTTTGACGAGGATGCAAAACAACACCTTGTATATTATTTAATTATATATATTTATTTAAAAGCTATTCGGTGGCATCCAAATAACAGGCATCGGCGTAGTCTATGATGGGCTGAATGAAGGGTTCCGCAAGGGCGATTTTGGTTTTCAATGGCAATAAGCTCTGGATGCATTTTAATGAGTGGAACGTGTAGTGCACTTTGCGACTAACTTCAGCAACATGGGCAGTCCATGATTAAAAGTCCATAGTCACCACCATTTTCTGCTCTGTATGGTGTCGGACATAAAGAATAGCACCATCCCATATCTTCCCGTGGGTTTCGTAAGAGGCGACTAAGGGATTAGTCAGAGAATGGGCAGCTGCGTTCTTTGAGCTTTTGTAACAACCGTACTGCGATCGCCAACCCGCCTGCCAAGCGTGGCGATTATGGCAAAACCCCCCAAAATGTCAATGTGGCGAAACTTGGGGGCGGCCTATGTCCAGCAGAAGACGCCTCTTGCGCTGAAATGATGATGATGATGAGTCACCGCCAGGTTTTTAGCCTTTATTGCGTAGTCAATCTGAACTCCATTCAGCCTGAGTGGAGACAGCGACGCAACATCGAGCCGATTCTGCAAATACCTGCCGCCGATGATCAAGGCCTGAGATTTTGATTTGGAGGATTGATTTGCAGTCCAAAGGACCGCGACCACTCGCTTATCAAATCCAGATCCCCTTGTTCATGGCAGACACAGCGAGATCCGCATTTTACCTAAAGAAATGATTGTAGAGCTGCAAGTCGTCGGCATATAGATGGAAGAGGGAAGAGATGACTATAATAAAAAAATCGAGAAGAAAACCTGAGAGAGAACGCCACCCTGAGGTACACCAGCGCTAAGAGGGCACCAATCGGAGCAAGACTTATCAAGACGAACACGCTGCAAGCGTCCTTAAAGATAGCATTTTAATGGTGCATTAGCATGTATTTACATGCAGCGACCGATACTTCAAGCGATTTGTTCCTCAGGATCTAGGTTAAGTGGCTTCTTTCATTTCATTTGGCACTCAACTTACCTATGCTCAACTTACTCGACTTAAATAGCTGTTTACCTTTTGATTAAATCACTGCATACGAGAAATGCAGTTTTTTCATATTGTTCCATGAATAAATGCATATCATTTTAATATAAAAATCCGTAACAATTAAATTAAATTATGTAGGTGTGCTGTTACTTTATCTATTATTTATTATAATTACGAGTTCCGGGCCATACGGCAAAACATATTATATTGCTGCACATATTTTCATTAAATATTTACATTGACCTATAAATTTTAGATGCAGCTCAGACACATACAGCAACTGTCCAGATCAGTATCTGGACAGTTGCAGTAGTGCAGTGCGGTGTAGTAGTTGCAGTTACAGTTGCAGTGCATTTTGTAATCGTGTCACTGCTGGGCACAAAAGCCTTTCAAGTATGTTTACAAAAAACGTTACACGTAAGTCCGGAACTCTTCACAAGGATCCACCAACGCTTTCGTTGTTCGTAAGCGCTACTGCTAAGAATGAGGTTCTAGCTTGGATTCCCAGCTGGGGCTCTTAAACTCTTAAACGTCACATAACTTCCGAAAAAGCGAAATGTTTAGGTAATTCCCTAAAGGATCAGGTTGAGTTGTAACTAGATCTCTGCCAGACCCTTCGGGGATAACAGACGATGATGTTGTTGTTCTTCAACGTAACTTAAACCAATATTCCCCAAGCAAAGCTTTTATCGTTTCAAGCGAAATTGTCCAATTGCACGATTGTGTTCTGGGATTCTCGTCAACAAAAATTGAATCTTCTTACAAAGAAGGAAAGTTTTGTAGCTGCGGGTCGTTGATCTGTTACTACTGCTGCACTTTTATGATCTAATATAAATCTGAACTGAACATTGCTAGGAACTCCAGTAATGTAAAACTTTATTTTACCGACATATTTACACCAACTTCACTTTGCAGATTTTCATCTTTTACGTTTTTGGAAAAAAACTACCTGATAAAGTTTTTAGTTATTTTTTTGTTGTCGCGCGCTATATATGTAATTATTTATTTATTTATTTAGGATCTCCAACAAAGATTGTACACAAAACATGCGAAATAAATTATGGATGACAAAAGTATCGCGTAGGTGTACTCCTTCACTTAGAGGAGACCACAGCGTGCATAGAATTTACATCTAAGCTAACAAAATTTACAATATTATTATAATATTTAAAATGTTTAAAAGAATTAAAATTAACACATCAGATAATATTAAATAAATGAAAAAAAAATAAGATAAATGGCAAATTAACAATTAAATAAATCTATATGACATTTCTAATACTTTAGAAGAGATTCACAGATGTTAAAATTGGTTGTTTAGACATTTTACTTATTATTTTTAGATTATAAGTAAAAAAAAACATCCGACAAAAACTAAATAAAAGTAAGAAACTTACATGACAATACAGAGTGTGGCGGCAGCGGGGTAGTGACGTCATAAAATAATGAACCGATGACGTCTGTCATTGGCTCGGAAAACAACTTCTTTTGTGATATGTTGTTCGAGTTTAGATCGTGTGTATTACTAGATTATTCGGCGAGGACACCAATGCGATGGCTGTGACGGAGATTCTGTTCCACGTTTCTGCCTCCAACAGTGAAACAGGTCTGGCAGCATCGCACAAGGTTAGCACGTGCGCTTTGTAGCACATTTGTTCTTGCTCTTCAATGTTAACATCATTCACTCGCGGTCTTCCTGCATCAGCGTGATGCGTTTCGTGGCCGTGAACACTTCTTGTAGCGTACACATGGTTGCACAAACATTGAAACGTACGCTCTGAACTGCAAAACGTATCTTGTAATCTCTACGAGTCTCTGCATAATTGCTGTCGCTCCTATATAGACACGTTAACATGTTAAAATATTCTGTATTTGTAAACGACACTTCAATATTCACAACAGCGAACCAAAAAGTCGGAAGACATATTTATGCAAATAACATCGTTTTAAAATGACAAATGATGTCACTTTTCATCTCGTCTTTTTTTCTTTTTTTATGTTACGGTCTTCTTTCACGATTGATTTTTATTACAAAGTCTTTGACAACTTCAATAATGGTGTTGTTGCGTTTTAAAAATTTGCTATATGGGAAATGTTGCTAATTTGGGAAAGAAAATCGTGATTTGAAAAATTTATTAAGTATCAAGTTAACTTTCATGAATATTTTATTTTGTTTGGTTATGTGATTGGGATACCCCTTTCGGATCGGACAGCGTTTTTAGGGTTCCGTACCCAAAGGGTCAAAGAGGACCCTATTACTGAGACTTCGCTGTCCGTCCGTCTGTCACCAGGCTGTATCTCGTGAACCGTTATAGTTAGCCAGTTGAAATTTCTACAGATTATGTAAATCTGTTGACACTATAACAACAAATACCAAAAACAGAATAAAATAAATATTTAAGGGGGCGGGCTCCCATACCAAAAAGTGATTTTTTTGCTCGTTTTTATAAATAATGGTACGCAACCCTTCGTGCGCGAGTTCCACTCGCACTTGGCCGGTTTTTTAACATATTTTATAGGTAGGTTTTACTATGTTTGTTTGTTTGTGTTGCGATGATAGCATACGTAATTTTACAAGAAAAACTGTTTTTTTTCTTAAACTGTTAGCTATAGTCAAAGAAACGTACAGTTCAAAAAAGCGTTCGGCGGTGTTGTGGCTGCCCCGCTACTGCAGCGCCTCGAGCATGTAAGTACATACGTGGCGGCGCGCGCCTACTGCTTTCATGTGACGATGCGCAAGCGGTGCGCGTTTCTAGTGTGCGGAGTGCGGGGCAGGGCCAACACTGTCCTGGCGATGATCGCCAACGTCGACAGGCGTCCGCCGACATATATCAGGATAGAAATTGTTACCTTGTAAGTGTTTTTGTCTGTGCTTGTTATCCGTCAGTATCTGTTTTTGTCTTGTTACTTGAATTAAACTAATTCTAAAAATTATTAATTATTGACTATAAATATTTATTTATAGTCAATTTTAATAGCTTAGAACTACAAACAAGTGAAATTTAGAGTGACCGAAGTGGTGAAATCTCATGCGGTCGTCTCGTGGCGGTGCGGTGGCTGAGTCTCACTTGCGAATCGTGTATGTTAAGTAAAATATGATTTGCGACCATAATACGCATGTATTTACAGAATTATAATAACTAAAATCGTCAATACAACCCTCTGAGCTCATTTAGTCCCATTGAATGAATTTTTCATAAAATAATCATTTAATGAACTTAAAGGGGTTGGTGCATTGACAATTTTAATGATTATAACTTTGTAATTTGCTAATTGCAAAAAACTTAAGAAAATTTGAAATTTGCGGGTCACCCTGGCTGGCTTTCGCTGGCTTTTATAATAATGTACCATTTTAACAACAACTTAGGTTCTAGATACTAATACCACAAGAATCTAGAAATCTGTTCCATCGACATCTAATATTGCGACCTTTTGCACGAGACCCCACAATATCCTGACCGCCCTTTTATGATCAAATTCCAGTTTGGGTACCTAATAAATCCTTAATCTAGGTTTATTTTAATATTGGAGAACTAGATTCCCACATAGGTCTACAGTATTATGGGGACTTCTCCTCATAAACATATGATATATGGTCGTACTTAAAGCGTACCTAAAATTAATCTGGCATATTAAAACCCAAGTTTGTGGTGGCATAAAAATTTGGTATCTCTAGGTTCTAGATCTCCATTGAAAGTAACGCGTCTAAAGTCCCACAAACTTATAAAGCCAAATGAGTAGTAACTTACCCACAGGTAGGTATATTCAACTACCTGCCATTGGCTTCTCATAGATCCATTTGCTTCTTTGCATAATAAAAGATGTAAAAGTAGGTACCCTTCACGAAGCCGGCAAGCAAGCATTCTGTATATCATTTCAGCCAAAAGACGTCCACTGCTGGACATAGGCCTCCCCCAAGAAGGGGGCGGGTTTGCCATAATCGCCACGCTTGGCAGGCGGGTTGGCGTTCGCAGTACAGTTGTTACAAAAGCACAGAGAACGCTCTGTATATCTAATTATGTAACTACGCAAAAATGATTACTACGAACTGACTATTTTTGGGTTGAAAAGTCAAGGTTTACATTTGAAAACCTAATATTATTGTGCTTATGGACGCATTACATAGTAAAGGGGTTACTAAGGTTTTTAAAGTAAAATTATAACTTTAAAAACAGTGTTTAAAATCAAACCTGTGAAGTTTGTAACTTTGACCTCCAACACATATCCACGTAACTAGAAGGTTCCCAGGTATGGTCCAGAACAAAAAAAAACGAAATGACGGGCAGAACCTTTAATATTCACATCTTTATTCAGTCCGGGGCAGTGGTCCAACTGCTCTGTCCAACTAGTTGGACCATGGGTCTTTACTTGGGGCAGTTGTCCAACTTTAAAAGTAGTTGGACCACAGCACCTTTTGAGAGTTCCGTGGTCCAATTCATTTAAAAAATAAATTGCCAAGTCTAAAAACCTCAACTGCATCTTTATACATGTGTATGGTACCTACTGAGTTACGGTTATTTTGCTTGCAGTAAAATAACAAAATCGGGTGACTAATTTTTAAATTTATTTTATAGCAAGATTCAACGTTGTTTATCTAAAACATGACCAACTACTAAGTAATATAACCTGAAATCAATTGTAGCTGAATTTCTTGTTGAATAATCATCATTCTCAATCTGAACCTTACGTCTTTTGTGTGCGATTTCGCTTGATAAAGTAAAATTTTTCTAAACCATTTAAATAGACGTAACATTGCAACATTGTTTGCATTAATGCGCCGACTTAGTTTTGCATGTGAGCTTTCTGCCATCTAGTCATACGCCTCTGGCTAAATAAGCTTATAAGCTGAGAAAATTCATCAAAATTTCCTTTAATCCAATAACGCTCTATATATGTATTGAATAGTAGTAGTAGTTAGCTTCAACACCACTTTCTTCTTTTATGTTATCCCATCCTTCTACAAATTTATCACTCTGCAGAAGTGGAAAAGTGAGCATAATGAAATAGTTCTTTTGACTCTTTTTAATTTAGTTTTTGAGATAATTTTTTTTTGCTTTTCTCCAAACATATTGTGACCAATGATAATAACATCCTACAATTTTAATCGTCGGACGAAATTCTTTTATGCTGTTCAGAATAGGCATTTCAAAGTCACAATGTAATGTTTTTGGAACCAAATTTAACTGTGATCTTAGCATTTCGAATAACGCAAAATAAGTGCATTGCTTTTTGTCACTTAGAAAAGCAAAAACCGAAGGCGCAACATTAGTTCACTCATTTGTGCTCCCCGTATCGCCAAATATAGTAAATAATTGTACGAAAGGTCTGGGGCAACATTAAAAGGTTCCGTCCGCAAAATACTCATTTAACTTTTTTAGAGGAACTCTCAAAAGGTGCTGTCGTCCAACTATTTTTAAAGTTGGACAACTGCCCCAAGTAAAGACCCATGGTCCAACTAGTTGGACAGAGCAGTTGGACCACTGCCCCCGATTGTCTTCATTTACGTTCTATAATGTTTGTAAATCTTACAATGGCTTAACACGTTCGCTGCGGCAGTGATTTTTCTATACTTTCCATTCCTGCGGTACACGGTCTATACACCTGGTAATCTAAACTTCCATTGTTGAGGCACAAGGCTTATAGACCCTGTACACCATTGGTTTCTATTTAATAATACATCTTAGATATATATTTATCTCTTTCCTACACCGAACCAAATTGAAGTTATACCTTCCGCACGACAAGGAAGTCTATACTTTTCTTAGCCGCACTAAGCAAGGCGGTATACAAGATGTTTAGACCTGGTATCGCACTCAACGTGTTAAAGCTAAAGCACAATTACAGAACAGGGTCCGTCAGGGCCCAGCAAAAAATGATTATAAAACGTAAGCATCGATATTAAAACTGGTTGCAGACTAAGAGCTAAGCTAACTTAGTTTAGCTTAGCTCGCGTAGCTGACGTAGTTTTTCATTATTGTGTGGAAACTGCAAACTATGCTTACTAAGCTATGTGAGCTAACTAAAATATGTGCAGCTAAGTTAGTTGTGTATGGCGGTGCACAGCTACGCGAGCTAAGCTAAGCCCCTACCGCTCTCCTTTATTTTAGGCAATCATAAGTTAGTATTAATCTTCTTTGTCTATGTGTAACGTATTCATCATCCTAACTTTCGTCATCGATTATATTATTCATCTTTTCAAAACTTAATCAATAACAACATTACGAGATTAATCCCCGAAGAGTTAGTACAGAACAGTCAGAGTTGTACGTAATAGTACCTACACCCACATATCGCCAGTTATGTTTTTAAGTCCTATGAAATTGGGGGCTCGACCATTGCCATCAACCTTTTAATTCTTTAGGCTTCTTTAAAGGTATTTTTCCACCCATTAAAATATGATAAGTCATAATACGCCATCCATAAGTCATCTATCATAATACGCTATACAGCAGCAAATAGATTGAAAGATATCGGCACAGCCATAAATAACAGGTATTATTTGAACAACTAATGATATTTTTAGATCTTGTAGTCCCACTTGGGCGCCAAAAGTAAGAAGGGCTTCAATTTGTCCGTCTATTGCCGCCTGAGCCCAATCCTTTTAGTAGACTCGTCCCTTCAACCCATCTCAATTTAAACGGACTGTAACTGTGAAAATGGATGGTATTCCAATGGGTAGGTAAGTAGGTAGCCCTACTAGATACCTACCTACGCACGTCCTACAATGTTCTAGAAAATCTTTTAGACCCAATTAGGTAAGTATTTTATCTGATTTTGAAAAGAATGCGTTCCTACGCTCAGTTTAAGTACTTGCTCATCTTGTTAGTTACCTAGTTAGGAACTCTCAACAAAAGGGGCATTGGTAGCTGATCTCATTACGCCAGAAGCAATAATTATTACTTTCATATTGATAAAAGCTGGGTATAGGATAAATTACCACACTATCAATTCAGCACTAAAAATCTTTATTCAACACTAAACACTTAAACTTAATCACAAATACGCTACTGATTACTTTTCACTTATATATCGCACTAGTCGTTCACTTCGATCGCTTCGTTTCGTAGTCGAAATTAGGCTGCCTGATCCCGCAAACCTGTCGGCTATTTATATGGCCGACCCATCTTCGAGAAACTTCCACAAGTTGCTTTAACCTCAAGACTGTTCCCTAGGGGACTCCAGCCTTCGAGAAAGTTCCAGAACTGTCTTGACATTCTAGATAGTTCCTTAGTGGACCCCATCCTTCGAGTAAATTCTAAAACTTTCTGGAACATTCTAGACATTTCCATAGAGAAACATTCTAGGATCATTCTCGAATCTTCTAGACAGTTCCATAGAACATTAAACATTCTAGACTCGAACGTAATCCTAGAATGTTCTCTTTATGCAGACGACGTAACACTGCTCCCTCTTTAGACATACCCGTCCCGAGCATCGTTGGTCCCGTAGTATTGCGCCAATCGGTCTACATGTACGATCTTAGGCGCACCTCGTGGACCCTTCTATATTGGTGACATCGTTGATCCATGTCACGACTCAGTATGGTCCATCCTATTTTGCTTGCAATTTCGGAGACAATTTCCTTTGTTGCGCACTGGGTTATGCAAGGTTCTCTACGTCGCTAAGTCGACTACACTTTTTAGGCTAATATAAAATGTTTTGAGGTTAGGTTACAATAATTGGTTTTTCTCAAGAACGGTGCATTACCTTTTCATGGGAGTGGTGCCAGGGGAGAAAGTTGGCATTTTATAAAGTGTCATTATGAAAAGCAGACCCAACGTACAGTTGGTAACTGTGAGGTTGGGAAATAAAACGATATTATATGACAAATGATTATTCGGCGAAATAAAATTCTGCGAAACGTTGGTTGGCAAGTGATAATCTGGCAAACAATTTTCGGCGAAAAGGCAGGACACCGTTATACAACCACTCCAGGGAATTCTGCACGTGGACTGCACCACGGTAGGACAAAAGAAACGGCTGTATGTGCTTGTCCCAATTTCTCTGCTTGCTTTCCACAACTTTTGCCAAATATCTTCCAACGTTTGGTTGAATCGTTCCACCTGTCCATCAGATTGTGGGTGGTAAGATGTGGTTCTTGTTTTGTGGGTACCCATCAATCGACAAGTCTCGTGAAATACTTGCGATTAAAAATTCCTTCCTTGATCGCTGTGAATTTCTAAGGGTACTCCATAACGACAGAACACTTCCTGAACCAATTTATCTGCGGCAGTTTTAGCTTCCTGGTTAGGAATGGCGAAAACTTTTGGCCACTTTGTGAAGTTATCCATGACAACCATGAAATTCTTGTTCCCGCTTCCACTTTCTGGGAACGGTCCCGCAACGTCTAGTGCTATCCGTTCCCAGGGTGCTCCAACGTTGTACACTTTTAATGCAGCTCTGCTGCGTGTGTGGGGTCCTTTCACAGCCGCACAAGTGGTACATTTACGACACCTTCCAGTCCTCCACATCTTCTCGACAGTAGTTCCAAAAAAATTGCCCTCGGATCTTCAGTAGAGTCCGTTTTACCCCATATGTCTTCCTGAACATCCATCATGGTAGAGCCTTAGAACATCTGGTACCTTGGTTTTAGTGACAACCATTTGTAGATGACAGTTGTCACCTCGAGCCTTTTACCATTTACGACACAAGACTCCATCCTGGATTACAAAGCTGTTCCATTGTGCCCAATAAATCTTCGTGATGCAACTCATCGCTGTCACATCACTCCACTTGGGCTTAGGAGCACCAGCTTTGATCCACTCGAAGATCGGTTTGATGTTCGAGTCATTTTGCTGAGCCAGCTCTTGGGTTTCCTTCCATTCATCGCTGAGATCCGTTCCAAGCATCCTCACGGTTGCTACTTCCTTAGTCTCTTGTCTAGCACAGTGCTTACAGTCTTCTAGACAAGGTCTTCTTGACAAAGCGTCTGCGTTACCGTGAGTTCCCCCACTGCGATGTTCAGTTACGAAATCACTCCAACTCTTGCAGTAGTTCAATCGATCTCGCCACTTGTCCCTCCGGGTTTTTGAACTGCAATAGCCACTTCAAAGCAGCATTGTCAGTTCGCTACTAAATGTTCTGTCCCAGCAAATATTTACTGAAGTGCTGCAATGTTTCACTAGGACGAGTAGCTCCCGACTCGTAACGCAGTAATTTCATTCGGGTTTCGATTTAGATTTGCTAAAGTAAGCTATCACAACCTCCTGGTCTCCTTCCCTTTGAGACAACACGCCCCAATTCCAGTATTACTTTGTTATTGTATTACTTTTTTTGCTCAGACGTTTCTTTAATTTCTGAAATGCGACGTCGCAGTTCTCATCCCAACTGTATTGTCGGTTTTCCTCAGTGAATTTGTGTAGAGGTTTCGCAAGGTCGGCAAAATTCTTAACGAACCTAATATAGTAGGTAGTAGGTCTATAGTCGGAGCAGACATTGTCAGTGTCTTGTTTTTCGGAACTGGCCAATCCTTGACGGCTACTACTTTCTCAGGGTTGTTTGAACACGTTCTCCTGAAACTATGTGTCCTAAAAATTTTACTTGTTGCCTGAAAAACGAGCAGTTTTTTGAACTGAGATTTGCTTTTAGCTTGAGATTTGCTCTTTGGATTTTCGACAGCACTCGGTTGTGTGTGTGTGTGTTTTAAGATGATCTTCAAAATGTACGGCCCATGAATAACTAGCTGACCCGGCGGCGAGCTTCGTACCGCCTATGAATATAAATTACTACACTACACTACACTACTCAACCCTACCCTACACTTCACCACGCTACGCTTCCCTACTCTACGTTATACTTCCCTACTCTACGCTACGCTACTCTACGATACGCCAAGCTAGCCTTTTTTTTATTTATTTTTTATTAAGTGGTGAAAAATGCCTAACGCATACCGCGCCGTCCGGGGAGACGGTTTGGCTATGTGGGGCTTGCACCCACTAAAAAACACCACCATGAGCCTACTGTCGCCTTGGTGGATGGGCCACGAGAACTGCTACGCATGACGTTCGCAACCCATCCAGCGCAGCTCGCCTCCGGGCACCAACTCTTTTGGCGATGTCCGGGCTCACCTGAGACATCACCACCGCTCGCGAGGGCCGTGCAATGCGACAGCGACAGACTCCCCGATCTATCGCCCGCTGGCACTTCCTAGGGCGGCATCAGGTCGCCATGGCGCCTCCTCCGCCGCCCTGTCCTCCTGCGACGAATCGCGTCAGCGAGGGCGTCTTCCTCCCTGACGCGCTCCGCCGCTTCCTTCTGCGAGATGAAATCCTCGCAGAAGGATGCCACTGCTTCCCAAGCCCCCCCGCTGTCAACCATGGCCTTGGCCACAGCCGGCAAGCAGAGGTCTGCCCCGATTGCTGCCGCGAGAGCACAGCGCTGCACTACCCAAGCAGGACAATGCTCGAGGGTGTGGAGGGCCGTGTCCTCGCTGCAGCCACACTGGTGACACACGGGCGTCCCCTCCCGTCTAACCACTTTGTGCAAGTATTTGCCAAAGCAACCATGCCCTGACAAAACCTGCACTATACGGAAGGTCAACGTCCCGTGTCGCCTCCGTACCCACTGTTCCAGGATTGGCTGGATAGCCCCCACGGTCCGATGTCCTGCGCTGGGCGTCTCCAGTCTCACCCTCCACAGCCTCAAGGTATGAGATTGAGCCTCCCTGCGCCACCTCGTGATCAGCTCAGGCGGCGGGCGTCTGCCACTCTCTGCCTGCAGGTCTGCGCCTCGCCGGTAGATTTCGGCGAGCACTCGGGCCTCCAAGTGCGCCAAGCTACCCTACTCTAACCTACTCGTATACTACTTCAACTACTACAAAAAAAAACTGCTATTCGGGACGGAGAAAAATCCAACAAATCAAAAATCATCAATATCAGTCCAGCCATTATTGACTTATAAATAGTGTAACTAGCCCGACTTTTTCATTTATTTAGATTTAGATAATAACAGTTGATAGAAGTAGGTATTTAGCGTTTATTAAACATGTCGGCGCCTTTGCAAAAAGACTTCATATGATTCACGTTGCAAACTAAACTGTGACCACAGACGAGAGAGAAGCGGTCTACAATTCTCTCTGTCGGAACGTCAAGTCGTTGCGGGTAGCCTTATTGACTTGGTAGTTGTCATGGAAGGTGGCGCGTAACAAGACGTTGACGGATCGCCGACGTCTGTTTGCTTAATCGAATTAAATCTGGTGCTACATATCATAAGTAATTCCGATGTTGCGGATACATAATAATATACGACTACCAGGCAATAAGTATTTTTTTTTATTTAATTTACATTTAATAATTACTTAAAGGTAAGTAATAATGACTAAGACTGTATTTGTTTGTAATGCATGTGAGTCATTTTTGCATTCCTAATTTTTGTTTTACGACGTGGTCAGAGAATTTATACTAAAGCGACACTATTTTCGGAAATGCACCAATAATGGGCAATATGTCAACAATGCCTTTAGCCTATTTAAATTGGAATACCAGAAAAAAAGACTGGCGTACAGTTTAGGATAAAAAAAAGTTTAAATCGGTCTCCTGTAAAATGCACTTTATGCGATTTAGTATTTTTGCCTTTCTAGTGATGTATATACGCTTGCTTGCTTTACCAACGTCAGTGCTCATTTACGCAGACGCGGCGTTATGTCACACGGACAAATACAAGTAAATGGTCCCATGTTGGGCTGCAAGCGGTCAACGCGGCGTCCGCAACGGCGTATTATCCATGTGATATACACATGAATAATACAAGCATACGGCAGTGCCCAGGTTCGATTCCCACACGGAACAAATTTACAATGTCCGTAGTTTTATCCAATTTTGTTTTTATTTTAAAACTTTTGGTGTTTCTTTTTCGTAATTTGGTCAAATTTTATTTGTTTTTTAGAATTACTGTAACTGTTTTTTTAATCTTTCCAAAACTAAAAGTTTATTTATATTATTAAACTACATATTTTGCAATAATTTGAAAATCATACTTCATGCATTAAACTAAAACAGTATACCTAGTTACAAAAAGTGATATTATAAAGCATTAAAAAAAAAACTTATTGAGTGTGATTTTGATCCTGCAAAATCTGATTCGCAGTCCGGTCACAGTACCACCAGGCTACTTACTTCACTGTTTGTTTAAAATAGATATTGTTTAATTAATTGTTCTTATGTTTATTTTTACTTTTGTATAGATTCTTATTCATTCATATTTTTTGTGAATGTATGGACATTGTAGGCTATGTATTTTTTTTTTATACATTTTTAACCGTTTCTACCTTTTGTAGTAAGCGACGACTTATTGTCGGGCCTACGCTGTCCTCTCATACTTAGGTACTAACGCTGTAACATCCAAATATTGTATTGTATAGAATCAAATGATTTTAAAAGAGTAACCATGGAGTTTCTTGCCGGTGCTTCTCCATAGGAAACGACCAACCCGAACCGTGCCTCTTCTGTCGACGTTTTATAAGTGGCCCATGTAGGCCTATGTAAAATACAATATTTTGTTGTTTTTTTTTTATTCTATACTAATGCATGCTGTGACAGTCGTCAAACACTTGAAAAATGTGGTCCCATGTTGGGCCCCAAGATCCGCCGCGGGTGGCCGCCGCGTCTCCGTAAACGGTAAATACGCCCGACGCGCCACGAGACTAGCCGCGGACCGCACCGCCTGACGCACCGCGTCTGCCTAAATGAGCCGTAATGAGGGAAATTTCAGATTTTTCATAAAGCTGTGATTTACGGAATAAAGGCAGTTAAATAATAGGTAACAATCTACTTAAGTAACCTACAAAACGATAACTTAGTTTAGGTGCCTACAGCCAGTAGTTACTAAATTAGGGGAACATTGTTTGAAGTTTCAACAGTTGGAAGTTATTTTTACGTAGGTAAAGGAAAACTCGCTTTTTAATAATGGCAGGAGGAACAATTAATCTAACGAAATCCCTTGAATACCTACCCATGTGAATAATAGTGACCATTGGGGTGCTAAAAATAACTTCGGTAAATCTTAGATAGTTACCTAGTAACTATTGTTCTGCATGGTGTCGGACGTTAAGAATAGCACCATCCCATATCTTCCCGTGGGTGTCGTAAGAGGCGACTAAGGGACTTGCCAGAGAATGGGCAGCAGCGTTTGTGTTGTTTCTGTGCTTTTTGCAACAACCGTACTGCGATCGCCAACCCGTCTGCCAAGTGTGGCGATTATGGCAAAACCCCCCTTATGAGCGCAAAACAGAAATGGCCTCTAGTACCCGGCAGCCCGTCTACCCTCGACTATGGTAGCGGTCGAGGTTACGGCGTGGCAAGGGGTGCGAAGAATCTCCGGAAGGGATCCGGCTGCCTATACCGACGACTTGACCTGGCAACATATAACACGCGAACACTCCGGACCGACGAGAAGATAACGGAACTCGAGGAGGAATTGAGCAGGTTGCGATGGAGTATTGTAGGATTATCTGAAGTCCGAAGAGAGGGGGAGGACACGATGATCCTGAAATCCGGCAACCTACTCTATTTCCGAGAGGGTGACCGGCAGTCCCAGGGTGGTGTTGGGTTTATCGTCCACAAGTCCCTTGTGAATAACGTGGTGAAGATCGAGAGTGTGTCGACCAGGGTGGCGTACCTGATACTCAGAATATCCTCAAGATATTCGCTGAAGGTCATACAGGTCTACGCCCCGACCTCGGCACACCCCGACGACGAAGTGGAGACCATGTATGAGGATATCTCCAAAGCCATGCATGGTTTCAAAACTCACTTTACCGTTGTCATGGGGGACTTCAACGCGAAACTGGGCAAGCGAGACGGAGATGAGCTGCAGGTGGGGCAATTTGGGTTTGGATGTCGGAACCACCGGGGACACCAACTGGCTAGTTTTATGGAGAAGGAGGGCCTCTATATGATGAACTCCTTCTTCAGAAAGCGTGAGCACAGGAAGTGGACCTGGCAGAGCCCCGATGGTGAAACTAAAAATGAGATTGACTTCATCATGTCAACCAAGAAGCAAATGTTCAATGATGTCTCTTCGATCAATTCGGTGAAAACTGGGAGCGATCACCGCATGGTAAGAGGCACATTGAACATCAATATTAAGCTAGAAAGGTCTCGACTGATGAAGTCTACGCTCCGACCAGCACAGATCCAGATCCAAAACCCCGAGAGCTTTCAGCTTGAACTCCAGAATCGTTTCGAGTGCCTAGGAAGCTCAGTGGACGAATGCAACGATGGATTCGTGGAAACTGTCCATACGACAGGGTCTAAGTTCTTCAAGACGCGTCGTACACAGAAGAACAAAAAACTCTCTGATCATACTCTCAAGCTCATGAAGGAACGGCGTGAGATGATCCTGCAGTCTTCAGAAGACGCGTGGAAATACCGGCAGCTCAATAGACAGATCTCTAAATCCTTGAAGAGCGACCTCCGCCGCTATAATACCGAGCGTATTAAAGACGCCATTGAGCGGAATAAAGGCTCAAAGGTATTTGCAAGAGATCTGGCTATTGGGCAAAGCCAGCTCACGAAACTGAAGACCGACGATGGCAGAATCGTATCCGCCAAACCGGAGCTACTGAGGGAGATCGAGAGTTTTTATGGGCAGTTGTACACGTCAACCAGGAAACCCGTTGTAAATCTAGCGAATGACCCAAGAGCTAGACTGACCCGACACTACACCGAAGACATCCCGGACATCAGCCTGTACGAGATTAGGATGGCTCTGAAACAGCTTAAAAACAACAAGGCACCGGGTGATGATGGAATTACGGCCGAACTTCTGAAGGCGGGTGGAAAACCGGTACTTAAGGCCCTTCAGAAGCTGTTTGATTCCGTCATACTCGAGGGGAAAACGCCACAGGCGTGGTGCAGGGGTGTGGTGGTACTCTTCTTCAAAAAGGGCGACAACGCCCGGTTGAAGAACTATAGGCCCATCTCACTTCTGAGCCATATCTACAAGTTGTTTTCAAGAGTCATCACGAATCGTCTCGCGCGCAGGTTTGACGATTTTCAGCCTCCCGAACAAGCCGGATTCCGAAAAGGTTTTAGCACCGTAGACCACATACATACGCTGCGACAGGTTATACAGAAGACCGAAGAGTACAACCTACCTCTCTGTTTAGCGTTTGTGGACTATGAGAAAGCCTTCGATTCGATCGAGACTTGGGCTGTACTGCAGTCTCTCCAACGGTGCCAAATTGATTATCGGTACATCGAGGTGTTGAAGTGTTTGTACAAAAACGCCACCATGTCAGTCCGACTTCAGGACTAGACCTCGGAACCTATCCTTCTGCAGCGAGGTGTGAGACAGGGAGACGTCATATCTCCGAAACTGTTCACCGCTGCACTGGAAGATATCTTCAAGGTTCTGGACTGGAGAGGGCTAGGCATCAACATCAATGGCGAGTACATCTCTCACCTTCGATTTGTCGACGATATAGTGGTCTTGGCTAAGACCATGGAGGACCTCAGTACAATGCTCGATGACCTCAGTAGAGCTTCCGAAAGAGTGGGTCTTAAAATGAACATGGACAAAACCAAGGTCATGTTGAATGCCCATGTAACACTCACTCCTATCAAGATCGGAGACTCTACTATCGAAGTTGTAGACGATTATGTCTACCTGGGACAAACGGTCCAGTTGGGTAGGTCTAACTTCGAGAAAGAGGTCAATCGTCGAATCCGACTCGGCTGGGCAGCGTTCGGGAAGCTGCGTGGTATCTTCTCGTCCAACTTACCGCAGTGTCTCAAGACGAAAGTTTATGACCAGTGTGTGTTGCCAGTGATTACTTACGGGACCGAAACGTGGCCGCTCACAATGGGCCTCATCAGAAGGCTCAAAGTCACCCAAAGGGCAATGGAGAGAGCTATGCTCGGAGTTTCCTTGCGTGATCAAATCAGAAATAAGGACATCCGCAAGAGAACCAAGGTTACCGACGTAGCCCGAAGAATTGCCAGACTTAAGTGGCAGTGGGCAGGGCACATTGCTCGCAGAACAGATGGCCGATGGGGCCGTAAAGTTCTGGAATGGCGACCGCGAACCGGGAGACGAGGCGTTGGAAGGCCTCCCACTAGGTGGACCGATGACCTGGTGAAGGTTTCGGGGATCCGCTGGATGCGAGTCGCACGGGACCGATCAATGTGGCGACACTTGGGGGAGGCCTATGTCAAGCAGTGGACGTCTTTCGGCTGAAATGATGATGATGATGATGATGAGTTACTTATTACTTACATAGTTCTACATTAGGTCTCCTTAGTAAGATTGCTATAATATTTAAGAATGGCCGTTTACTTATGACGGCACCAACAATAAGATTGCATTTTTTTTTTAAGTCCTGATTTGCGCAATGTTGGGTTTGGCTCAGAAATTAGCTGGGAGTCTGCGCGTTTTACGTTAGTTATTTCGAGCCGCCATTAAGTTTGAACCTATAGACCTGCGCAGACCTTCACTCACAGGCAACCTCCAAGCCGCCATAAAATTTTTATTTGAACAGAACCTATACCTCAGCTGGCAATCTTTACTGGCTTTCCGAATACCAGGACCAGGGGCCCAGATTTTACGAGGTCAAGACCCTTTCTTCCTACGACCTTTGTAAGCTATAAAACAAATAAATGATTACTTAAAATTATTTCATAACATTTACCTACACAGTTAACCAACATGAAGTACACAATGAACCATGGCTCACTGTTAAACATAGCAAGTTGGTTAACTGTGGGACACACACTCGTTCAATGTTTTTAGCTTAACGTAACGTATGTTTTGTTTTTTTTTAACTTTTAAATGACTCACACCAAATATCCAGTTAATACGTCAAAACAAGCACAATAAGGTTATCCACAGAGCTAACATATTAGAATACTTGTAGTATTAAACAGAAACCTGTAAAACGAAAAATTACTTACGTTTTTTTCTCCCCTTTTACACGGATAATCACAAAATTCCTCGCCACGCGGACGACGCAAATGCCAGCTCGCTGAGAACTGGTAAGATGGGTGGGAGGCCGTTATGGGGTCTATATTGCTATGAAGCGCGGAACGACAATGTCGCATTTCCAAAATATAGGCTTGGTTAACTGTGTACATATAGTTCACTGTTGAACATATGACCCTACATCATAAATGGTGAAATAAACAATCAAACTGGATAACTTTCCAAAAGAAACCAGAAACTTCACACCTACTAAATGCGTCAATCGATGCGATATTTTATGGGTCCAAATTATTTTATTTTTTTCGCCAATCTTCCTTAGCAAAAGTAGTCCAGTTTGATAGTTTGAATCACCACCGAAGGTATTGAGCTTATTCCGTTATATCCTGAGTAATCATATTACAGTATTGTATCATACTCAATACATTGAATATTGTATCATACTCAATACATTGAACCTACTACCAGGTACAAAATTACAGGGATTGAAGTAAAATTGTTTAAAGCCAAGCGTAAACACGGCGCAATTGACGCAAGCCATTTTCAGTTTGCAGAATAACCGCTTGGTACGTATATCAGACCGCAATCAAGTAACTCCCAAGGATTGTTTGTGAGGGGCCTAACCGCTTATCAGGCCCGACTTGTTATCAATGCCGCATTTCCCATTATTACGCATCTATTATATAATGTTATTTTAACCTAACATCTCCAAGTAAGACGAATAATGTACATACTTTGACAGAATGTTGCACAAATAAAACGCAAACTGTATGTAAACAATACAATTATTCCAAGTTGGTATAGATTGTTCTTTATTGTCCACTCGTTTTTGGTTACAGCTACTTTTGCTTACATGATAAAATTTATACTGTAGACACCGTTATGAGAAATCTAAGATTTCTAAGAAATTACAGGTAGCCATATGTATATCGGCCTATTCGAGAAAAAAATACAAGTCATTGCAATACGTTACGGGTACACAGTAGGGTTAAATAAAAACACCAAAATAGATTAATGTGCGGTTATAATATTATAAAATACTTTCAGCCTATCGAAACATAATCCTATGGGTTCTAATCGATATTTACATAGAAATATGAAAGGCGGGAGGACATTAAATCTAGCAATGAGTGCCGACAATATCCCGTGCCTGCCGACACTCGGTATATACCGGTTACTTATTATGCATGATCGTGGAAACAGTCAGTAAAGGCTCGCGTGCTCAGGTTAAGATTCATGCCAACCAGGTCCCGAGCTGGTGCATGAATTTATATACTCTTTAGAGTTCACAGACATTCCTAACCTCAAATTTAGTGATTAATATCACAATTGATAAGTTCCGGTCACTTCTAAACTTAAGACAAGCGCACCGCCCTGCGGCGTCTAATCGTCGTGGGGGCGCGGCTCCGGGAAGCCGCGCGCCGACAGCGGGTCGGGCGCCGGCGACGCGTGCGGCGCGGGCGACGCGGCGGGAGACGCGGCAGGCGACGCCGTGCTCAGCGGCGACGGCAGCGTGGCGTACACCGTGGGCCGCGGCGGCTGGTACGATGGCGCGTACGAGTCGCTGCGCGGGTTGTAGAAGGGCGAGTCGTCGGCGCTGCAGTCCAGGTTGGGGGAGTAAGGCGTGGCGGCGCCGCAGGAGGGCGCGTCGTCGCTGGGCCGGTAGGCGGGCGCTACGGGCGCGTACACCGTGCGGCGCGGGGGCTCCGCCTCGGGCCGGTGGTGCGACGACGGCGCGTACGCGTCCGACCAGTTGGCCTTGCTCGGCGTGAAGTCTCCCTTTATGTAGAGCTGTATCGGTCGCCGGAAACCTTTACTCGCGTGCTGAGGGACGCCCAGTATGCAGCACTTGCTAAATCCAACTTCAGGTGACAGCAAATAATCACGAAATTTGTTCGGGAATAACTCAATCGAGTTGAAGTTCTCGTATATTGTCGGCTGAAAACATAAAAAGTGAAATATTCATTACTTACGCACATACATATTAATATCTATAGGCAAAACTAGTCCTTTCAATAAATCCTATTACATAATATGGAATACGGAAAAAGTATTAAAAAATACGTACCGTCAGACGCTTCTTTTTCTTATAGCTAGCCCAGTTTTGAGCTTCTAGCACCAATTTCCCGCCGGGACGTAGATCCGCGAACATTCGCCGAAAGGCACGCTTGAGACCCGCGTCGCCCCAGTTTAAATGCATCCACTTGGTAGTGGACAGACATAGGATCAGATCGAACTGAGGACTGTCGGGCCCACTACCGACTGCAACCTCCTCGCGAGGGACATAGTTGCCCTGAAAAACGAAATTTTTTGAGTTAGATTTTGTACTTGATTCAATTAGTCGCAAAATACACTATGGCTTGCCAAGTGAAAGCATGCAATATAGATTATACACTATAGTTTAAGATTGTTATTTATTTCACAATATGAACAGCCATGATGAAATATACCATTGGTAAGATGTACTTAATATGGAATATTTTCAGATAAGTTTTTAATTAATTACACTATCAAATGAAATAAAAACATACCTGTTTGAATGTAACATTGTAGGGGAACGCCGGCGGTGTCAACTCCGAGGTGGAGTCTCCCAATGGTCCATACAACATACTCATGGACATGGGGAAGAAGCATTGACCATGTTCTTGTTTATGCACCGCCTTCCTGTTCTTCCTTGGCCTCCGTAGTTTTCTTCCTGGCAGAGGAAGTACCTTCTTCAAATCCTCGTGTTTGTCGAGCTTCTGATCAATGTTACAGTCGTCACATTTATCTTCCTTACACTTATCACAGTCTCCTTTCTTTTCATCTTCTAAATCTGGTTTCTTATCATCATCCCTCTTTGGTTCAATTGGAACTGGAATGAAGGACCTCAGATTCTTTCTAGCCCGGCCTGGAATGTGAAAATGTTTTCATGAGTAAATGGTAAACTTACCCACAAAGGCTTAAAAAATATGGGAAAGTGAGTCATTTTAACTCATCACTCATGAATATTAAAAGATTTAAAACAGCAATAACAATGAGAAGTCATCAGAGAGAAATCATAATTTACTTCGGGCAGATTTTCAATTAATATAATTAATTTATTGTGCTATCTAACTGTTACAAAACTCATCAGAAAATGATTTTCTTATTTTGGTTAATTAAGTTTCACATTTCATTGATGGCAAAAAAAAACTTTTATTCACTTTTAAAACAATTTCATACTATTATTATATTTTATTGTTTTAAAAGTGTAACATATAAAGTTAATAACAATTTGAAATTCTCTGAAAAGTTTCAAAATCACGCAATATTGATGAAATTGGCTGCTAGCCAAAAGAGAATACCACCTAATCAGGTTAGGTCAGTGAACTACATGCAGTTTCATATTGAATGGACTAATATCACACTATACTTGATACATACCTATCAACACCTGGTCGATATCCATCCCGACAACAGATCGAGCACCAAGTGTGCGACCCACTGCTATTGAAATATGTCCCACGTTGCAACCAATGTCCAACACATCTTTGTGCTGGAAAAGATGCCGATGCATCTCAAATACTTGTAGCCGGATGTCCATCATTGCATTCAAGTTTCGGTATCCATAATACCTGAAACATCAAAACTTGAGTTATAAAATTGTACTCACAATACATAATATGCATATGCTCTCCTTGAAATTTAACTGTTTTTATTATTATTACCAACTGTTTATTCATACTGTTCACAATAATAATGAATGACAAAAGATTTATTTAAAGGTCAAGCAGTTTGCATAATAATATTACCAACTGGCAAAATAAGAGAGTAACAAAAAAGCTACTGAGAAATTTACATTTCAATAGCTCAATACAGTCCCCTAAGGGATAAACTGTCAATGGTAAAAGATATGTTACCTGTCGTAATTTCCATACTGGTATCTTGAATTTTTGGGATGAAACGTGGGCAGCTTTAGATCTTCATCGGTGCTACTCTTGAGTTTAGGGCGATGTGGCGAGGCAGGGCGCTCGGGCGGCGCCGTGCGCTGCTGCGGCCGGGCCCGCATCCAAGCTCCAGGCTGAGGCACAACTGGACTTACTATTTTATCTAATGAATCCATCCGACGTAACTTTTTGGGATCTTTTCCTTTCTGTGATGCATTATCACTATCACTACACGATCTTTTGCGTGATTTACATGCTGATGTCGAGGGTTCTGGTGGTGGTGGCGGCTCCTTCATACCTTCAACTACCACTTCATGAGGTTCTTCTGTCACAGGAGACATATTATCTGTGGTGCGCCTCCTTAGCCTGGCCTTTTTACGAGGCTTCCGTTGCTGCATCTCAAGTCTTTTCTCATACTCTTCATTATCCAATGGTTCCATTAAATTCAATGGGTCCCTTATGTTTGGAGGAATTATAACGTCAATCTTAGCCTTGTGACGTGGTGGTGTAGGTAATGGTGAAGATTCTGGAGTGACTGCATTCATGGCTCTATTGATGTCCTCATCCTGTAAGCTATTTAAATTGAGTGGATCTGATATATTTCCCCCAAGCAAAAATTTTGTAGGTGGTATGAAAACTTCTTTGCGAGGCCTTTTGGTAGGTAAGAAAAACTTTGAGATTGATGGAAAGGTCTGTGCCCTTTTTCGTCCTTGCTTGAACTTAGTACCAATGTAAGCTCTCCTATCATTAGGGTTTTCCTTGGCAGGTGTGTGACCCTTCTTACCATGGCGAAATTTCTTTTTGGTCTTTTTTGAATTCCCCACTCCAGCTGCATCAGCTTCCTTGGAAGTATTGGCATCACAAGAATTTAGAGCATTGGAGTCACTAACATTAAGAGACGTTTCTGTGGAGTCGCCCACTTCGTTTTCAGATACATCGCCAGCTGTTTCATTGTCAGCATTATCTACAACGTTGCTTTCACAAGCAATTACATTTTCTTCCGGGCTACCCATTACGAATGCTTACTACAACGATAACTACATTATAAAATAATAAAACATTGAAAAAGTCAAATTTGCCGCCACTTCACTTCTTGCAAAACCTACAAGGACATCCGTCAATGGTGATAAACAGTTTAACAATGCGGTTTGTTTTTATTATTACTTGCCACTGAAACGTATTCCTTTACGTTATTAGAAAACTATGAAACAATTACAAGAAAATATTTCACTTTACACTTAGACACAATAAGATAACTAACCACTTTTCAAAATTATACACAGCACTTCGTGCCATACTTTGATAGGATAGCAATGGCAATTTGATTTCATTTGTTTTACTTTTCACACACTACTGTTCAACTGTGTGCTAGCCATAACCTAATTTTCTTATTGGTTGAAGTTAACACGTTTTCTATCAAAAGCCAATAGGAACAAGGAACGGATAAACGGAAACATTTCTTTTCCGCTTACATGAAGTTTGGAAGAACGAAATAGAGTTGACAGTTCAAATAAATAAAAAAATTGCTGACAATTTATTTTAACTAGCAACTCAATTAATTAAATGAAAAATTGAAACTGAAATTCTCGCAAAGTTTACTCACATCTAAAAAAATAAACAATATTGTCACAGCTTAGCATCACATCGACGTGATGTGTGCCAGTAACTGTTAACATCAAAGAGCATTCAGCATCAAAATGAGTCATAATGTCCCAATGCTTACTGATCCATTTATTGCTAGCTTAACTTGCTAGTGTCATATGTGCTGTTACAACAGTTTATCTATTCAATTTCCTTGGTAGATGGGTAGGGGGGGTAGGCCTTAGGGTTGAAACGCAACTTGTGTCGATACTTGCTCCATCACATCTTCCAAGCTCAATGTCTGTGCTGGCGCTGCCGCTGTGGCTGCGGAGAACCTCAAGTGGCGTAAATATCGTAATGTTTGTGGAAACTATATTTTTGAGCCGTTTGGGGTTTAAACTCTGGGGGCGTAAAGTCTGAGTGCTCAGGGTCTTTATAAGGAACTTTAACGCATAGTTGACGCTTCTCGTAACCCAAGCTCTGAATTTTACTTTTCCTAGAGGCTAAATATTGCCATAGAACGTGACAACGCCCCCCAGTCTCTTGGGCACATTATTAGCTGATAGCTGAAGAGGAGTTTTTCGACGCCCTTTTTTGTTTTTTTTTTTACAATTTATTTACTCGTTTAAATTGTTAGACTGTTTATAGTTAGTTTCTTTACAGATAAATAATGTGATATCTAATTTCTACTGAAACATCTTTGACAGTTGTTATTATTAGACACAAAACTCAGACAGAGGTATGACAACCTATCTTTCGAAGGAGTATCGCCGGCAGTCGCTCTTTGTAAATTAAGTGCTTATTTAG
Source organism: Cerastis rubricosa (assembly GCA_949152445.1). Lineage (NCBI taxonomy): Eukaryota > Metazoa > Arthropoda > Insecta > Lepidoptera > Noctuidae > Cerastis > Cerastis rubricosa. The sequence goes on from OX424533.1 coordinate 13,172,369, forward strand.
TTACTTGCTTCTGGCTAAACTGGAAGCCAACCTCAAAATAAAAGAAATATAAGAATATAAATCTGAGAAAAAAAAATGACAATCCATAATGACAGTGTAGTGTAACACTGTCATTATGAATCTTTTCATAAACTTACTCTGGAATAGACAAATATTATTTTTTTAGTACTTTTCCAGACTACAATAAATATAATTATAGTACTTTTCTTTCTTACAACGATGTGGACGATTTGTTGGACACCCTGTAATTCTTTTCCCCTTTTTATATATTTGTACTGTTTGTAGTGTTTTGTATTAAAAATATATAGGTGACCATGTTAATTTGCATAAAATGTGGTAGATAAACAGGATGTTATAATATTTTTTTCCTTGATTACAGGGCTAATGACGGAGTTATTTTAAAATAATCATAGTTCTTTCTTTCGTCAGGAGCCTTTTGTTTTTAAATAGATTAACAGCTTAAAATACTATAGTCCAAGAAAACTCTATCGTATTTTTTTTTCATCCAAGCAACATTGAGTGGGACAAGCGTCCCGTCATAATGTCATGTAATGTTTGAATTTTGAATTGAAAATATCCGTTGCGATTCGTGTTGACAAACGATTGTTTTATTCAACGGAAGGCGAGTAATTAATGATTCTTAGGTAATAACTACTTCAAAATATGTTATGGAAACGAGTATTGGATACCATTTATTTACTAGTACAGTATCAGTGAAACAAAAGTGGCTATAACCTTTAAATTCGGAAACATCCGAAAAGTGCAACGAATTTCAAGTACATAATATTAACAATTTCGTGTTTCAGAATCATCAATATTTTGGTTTTCTACGAATAAACTGGCTTATACATTGTGATGAATAAGGTAAGAAAATGAAATCGATTTGTAGACTTATTTGTTAAATTAAGCTCTGCGCAGAATGTTTAGTAGCCCTATTTGTAATGATTAAGTGTTTGCTACCATTCTATTTTGATGATAAGTTTATTTACCATACATAAATAAAAGTGTAATTAAAAGCCTACTTATACTTTCATTTAAATCTTATAGAATAAAAGTGTTAAGTAACATAATCAGTCCTACAAGTAGTACACCGTCTTTTTAATTATTTCAGATGTCGCGGATACCCAAAATGCCAGTGACCGCCACTAAAGAAAACAAACCGAGTATTTCAAATCGTCGTCCAATGGCAAGAACACTGGTCAGTACTCTTAGTGATGCTGATAAGAAAGATTTGATAATGAATCACACCAAGCCTGCTGGTCGCGGTGGGGCTTCCACTACAGTTGCAGCCCAGCGCCTCAAGAGAGCAGCTACTGCACCATCATCTGTCTATGTGCCACCTCAAAAAGTAACTAAAGTTGAAAAGAAGGTAACTGTAGCTCCTAAAATAGCACCATATGATTATAAGGCCAGGTTCAATGACTTGCTGGGAAAGCATAAATCAATGAAAAGTGAATTTGACGACTTGAAAGAGAAACACATTGAAGTGTCTGACAGTTACGAGAAGACTAAAGATTCTGTACAGAGTTGCATTAGTGAAAGAGACAGACTAAAAGAAAACTTATTGAAATCTCTAACTGAATTGAGAGAAAAAGCTGCCGAATTTGACAAAATGAAATTTGATTTTGATATTCAGAAAATGGAAAATGAAAACCTGCAGCGCAAGACTGTATTATTGGATGAAATAACCAATAGTCTGAAGCAGAAGACAACTGAACTTGACAAAGTACAGTCAGAGTTTAATGAACTGTCCAGGCAACATAAAAGTCTAAAAGAGGAAACAGAGGCATTGAGAGTCCTAACAGATCATCTAAAGAAAATATCTATTCAATTTGAAAAATTACAGCTTGACTATAAAGAAGCACAAGAGACTATTGCTAAATATAAGTCAGAATCAGAAATATTGCAGAATATTTTAGCTGCAATGCATAAAGAGCAAAGAGACTTAAGAAATACTATTCAAGATTTGAAAGGTAATATTCGAGTATACTGTAGAATACGACCTCCTCTGGAGTCTGAGCAAATGAAGCCAAGATTTAATCTCAATGTTCTTGATGCTTGTTCTATTGAGGTTGAAAAGGTTGAACTATTAAATTCAGTCAGAAAAGGAAAGCCACAACATGGATTCACGTTTGATGGTATATTTACACCACATGCATCCCAAGAAGATGTGTTTGCTGAAGTTTCTACTATGGTCCAGTCTGCACTAGATGGGTACAATGTGTGTATTTTTGCATATGGTCAGACTGGTTCTGGTAAGACATACACTATGGAAGGTGGCTGTGGAACTGAGGAATATGGAATCATACCCAGAGCATTCAACATGATATTTACATGTATGGAAGATTTAAAACGCATGGGATGGGAGTTAACAATAAAAGCATCATTTTTGGAAATATACAATGAAATAATCTATGACTTGCTGAATTCTAGCAAAGACCAAGTATCTCATGAGATTAAAATGTTGAATTCTAAAGGAACTGATGTGTATGTTTCTAACTTAAAAGAAGAAGAAGTTCAGAATTCACATGACTTCATCAGGCTGATGATATTTGCACAACGTAACAGACAAACAGCTGCAACTCTGAACAATGAACGAAGTTCCCGGTCTCACTCAGTTGCCCAAATTAAAATATCGGCGACACACGAGAAACGAAAAGAAAAATATACTAGCAACTTAAATTTGGTGGATCTGGCTGGATCAGAGAGTGGCAAAACTACACAGCGAATGGATGAGACAAAACATATTAACCGATCATTATCAGAGTTGTCTAAAGTGATTTTATCACTACAGACTAATCAGTCTCATATACCTTATAGAAATTCTAAGCTGACCCACTTGTTGATGCCCAGCCTGGGAGGTAATTCAAAAACACTTATGTTGGTAAATATCAACCAATTTGATGAATGCTTCAATGAGACTCTGAACTCCCTACGCTTTGCCACACAGGTTAACAATTGCAGAATTGTTAAGGCCAAGAAAAATATAACTATGTTTGACTCATAATAACTATTGTTTTGTTAAAATTGACTTTATAATGTTTCGTAACAGTTATTATTGATACTATTAAAATAGAATAGAGAAAGTCTGCTTTCTTAACAATTTAGGACAAAATAGTTGTATTATTATAAATTAAAGTTATGTATTGTATTGTTATTGATACGAGTTGATTGGGGGTCTGCCAGTCAGAGTTGTATTTGATAAACACTTGTGGGCCGTGTGCCCAGAACCTTAGATACACAAAAATGTTATTATTTGTCTCCCAACATTAGTATTTTAATCTAAATGTCTTGGAATCCAAGACCTAGGGCTAATGCTTTAAACTTAATTAATAATTTCCATAGACATTGAGATGGTCATGTAAGTACATACAATGATGTTATTATTCCATGTATTTTTCGTCTTTTGTCTTGGATCCTATTACTATAGCTTTTATCTTTTAGAGGTGTTTGTTCACCGCTTTAATCAGTAATTTGACTAATTAATAGTTCTTATATTTAATTTTCAATAATTTTATGTCGAACAATTATGTTATTATTAGTTTTCATCTGTAATTGTATTGTTTATTTGAAATATAATATACGTAATAATTAGAGAACTTCTTTTTATTGTTAAGTTTTTAGAGGGATGAGGAACAGGGTGTAAAGTTCCTCGATACTCCTTAGAAAAGGGAAGATCCTCCGACCAGAAAGGTGTTGTGTCTGGTGGGCAACTGCCCGACAGTTATTGTCGGGTTTCTGCGTGTGTCTTAAGTCGATGTAAACTCTGCTTGCTCGCGATTCAGGAAATTGATGTTAGTTCTTCCGTCGTGTCATAGATGGCGCTGTGGTACTTTTTGTAGTAAGTTGCTTTTTGTAGGTCGCTACAAGATTTTCGCTCATACCCAGCTGATGATATTTATGTAAGTCCTCATCATCCAAGAGATTTTGTTTGTAACGAACTTACCGTTCATCCACTTTGTCCTGCGACTTCGCTGTTTTAGTTCAGCACTGTGTAGGCGCTGTAATGCTATTGATTTATTCTATTGAGTGCCGTTAGATGGCGCTAGTCATACGAAAATACGTAGACAGTAGAATTCTGTCTACGGATTAATATATGACTAGCCTATTTGCCTGCGTGTAATTCGGTAATTGTCCCACTAGATTGTACTACCCATATAAAAAGTACGGTAGTTTCGTGAACGGGCGCTGTTAGTTGTGACTGGTCATCTCTTAGCTACCACGGTTTATTTTAATTACTTTGTTTTTGTATTACTGATTTAATCTTTTACTCTGGACGCTCTTAACTTGCCCGAATTTCTACATCGTTCTCACATATTTGTAATTCTTAACATGAATGATGTAACCAAGATTTTGTAACATATTTTGATTTAAAAGAGTGTGAGAGGAGTTTCTTGCCCATTCTTCTCCATAGAGATCTACGCTTTGGAATGGGCAACTACAGTACTTTCACAAGTTATTATGCCTTGTGACTGGGACTGTAGCTTTAGTTTAGCGTTTTTTTTTGTTTTTTGACTTTCAAAAGTGCCTGTTATGGTCTAATTGAAATAAACGCTTTGAGTTTGAGTAGATATCCTGTGTGTTAATCCAGGTTACAAGTGTTTACTTGTAACCGGTTTCTGTGGGCCAAATTTCATCTAAATCTGATCAGTAGGTTTTGCGTAGAAGAGTAATAAATGTCCATCCATGCATCCTCATAAACATACGCATTTATTATAGAAGTAAGATATGCCTTACTCGTACCCAATGTAGGAGTTCGATCCTTCTTATTGAGAGAAGCCTATATCCCAGCAGTTGGGGGACGTTATTCGGTGCTAAGTACTGGGTACTTATTACTACTACGATTGCTAGTTCGATAGATAGTTTTTTTCCCTTAAGGAGTTACATGGCCGGCCAAAGTTGGATATGCTAGGCACTTTATGGCACATGAAAGAGCAGCATATCAAGCAATTAGGCGAGATAATTAACGCTCGTTATGAGGCGGACAAAAGACCCACCTCAACCTTCTTTGTGAATGTTTGTGAAAATTCACAATCGCGAGGTCAAGAACATCCAATATATTTTCTACCAAAAAGTTAAAATAGAAGACCCCCGGAAATCTAAAAGCATTGTTCAGTGTCAGCGATGCCAACAATATGGGGACTCTAAGAACAATTGTATGAGACCTCATAGATGTGTCAAATGCGGTGAAAGTCACAAAACTTCAGAATGCACAAAGAAAGATAGAACTACACCAGCCAGATGCGAACTATGCTCTTGCGACCACCCTGCCAACTATAAAGGTTGTGAGGTCTATAAAGAGATCTTAGCTCGGAGAAATAAAACTCGCACTCCACGAGAAAGGGTTTATACCCCAACTACCACTAACGCCTCGGCTGCTCCACTAACTACATTTGCCTTCAACATTCAAGCCCCAAGAAACACTCATAAGAAATCGTATGCAGAAGCAATATCCGGACCAAACTCTACAACCCATGACCTAGCACAAACTTACCAACAACAGGATCAGTCACTACATCATATTATTATCCTGATCAAACAGAGCGAGAAGATGGACCTATTAATTCAACAAATAGGCTCCTTAGTGGGTCTACTCACTAGTCTCGTCGCCAAGCTAACGAAATGACTTGCCTAATCATAGTAGCCTGGAAAATCAATGGCATGGCACCCAACACAAATGAATTAGAAGTTTTCCTTAAAGAAAATAAGATCGACATTGCTTGATCTCAGAATCGCACACAACTGCAAGAAGTGATATACGCATTCCAGGGTTCTGCGTGTACCTTACCTCTCATCCAGACTGTCGAGCTCATGGTGGCAGTGCTATCTTAATGAGAAACACATCAAAAACTGCCTACTGGAACCTTTTGTGACAGAACACTGTAGGTGTTCTATATATATCCACGGCTATAAGAGTAGAAGATCGATCAGGCCCTATTAACATTTCGGCGGTATATTGCCCTCCTAGACACAAAATCAATGAGGAAAGGTTTACCGAGTTCTTTAAGAAGCAAGGCAACAGATTTATAGCAGGTGGCGACTGGAACGCCAAACATACGGATTGGTGTTCTAGACTCACCGTAACAATGGGCCGTGAACTCAAAAAATGTATCGATGCAAATAGCATGTCAACTCTGTCCACAGGTGAACCCACATACTGGCCTACGGATGTTAACAAAATACCTGACCTCCTTGACTTCTTTGTCACAAAAAACATATGCCACAAATACACTCAAATAGAATCTAGCCTAGACGGGTCTTCAGACCACACTCCAATCATACGAAAATTGAGTAAAACGACTGCAAAATGTAACCCAAATCCTGACATGCTCTATAACTGCAAAACCGATTGGGATAGCTTTAGAGAGTACCTTGAAGACAACATTAATCTCAACGGACCTCTAAAGTCCCCTGAAGACGTAGACGACGCGTGCTTGTACTTCACTAATCTTTTACAAGTGGCAGCGTGGATCAGTACCCCTGAGTTAAAACATTCTGCGCATAGTACTCCTACCCCGATCGAAGTCCGAAGAAAAATCGCCGAGAAGAGACGATTTCGTAGAATCTGGCAGTCATCACATAACGAACGGGACAAAACCCGCCTTAATCGGGCCATTAGGGAACTCAAAGACCTTCTTGCGAAATCCAACAATGATGCCCTTCAACACAGGTTATAGAGATTAACCCCTGAAGCTAAAGGAATTCACTCCCTTTGGAAAGCAACTAAGAATACTGCACAACCTCAGCAATGCTTCCCCCCTATCAGATTAGGCAACTCATGGGCTCGCACAGATCAAGAAAAGACTGAAGCTTTCGCCTCTCACCTTGCCAATGTCTTCAAGCCGAACGAATCTGTAGTTCCTGATGATCCTGAAATTGATGCCATTATCAACCAGGACTTGCAACTTTGTGCCCCACTGCGGCCAACATCTTCACGGGAACTGTCTGGATTGATATCTACGATGGACTCCAAAAAGGCACCCGGATTCGATCTGATTACTCTGAAAATTCTCAAGGAGCTGCCAAAAAAGGGAGTAGTCTTTCTCACTATTCTCATTAACGCCTCTCTCAGATCGTCTTACGTCCCTGCTCTCTGGAAAATATCAGAAATTGTAATGATCCATAAGCCTGGAAAGCCGGTAAATGAAGTTTCATCTTACCGCCCTATTAGCCTAACTCCAGTACTATCGAAGTTATGGGAAAGGGTCGTCCTGAACAGGCTGAAACCTCACCTACAAGAAAACCAAGTTGTACCTGATCACCAATTCGGATTTCGCGAGCAACACTCCACCGTAGAACAGGTTCACCGAGTCTACGGCACCATAAGACAAAGCCTGGAAAAGAAGAAGTATTGCTCGGCAGCATTCCTCGACTTCCAACAAGCCTTTGATCGAGTATGGCATAAAGGACTATTATGCAAGATAAAGATGCTCCTGCCACATTCTTTTTACCTTCTAATGGAGTCATACCTTAGTGATAGGCAATTTAAAGTAAAGGTACGAGACGCTAGATCATCCCTCGCCAGATGCCTTGCAGGGGTACCCCAAGGGTCCGCCCTGGGCCCAGTTTTATATAATATATTTACTAGTGATCTCCCTCAGTGCTCTGGCGTATTTGTAGCAACCTACGCTGATGATGCCGCGTTCCTGGCCTGTGACCAGGATGCCAACTTGGCGAGCAACATGCTGCAAAACCAACTGGATAGGACTCAAGACTGGCTAAACAAATGGCGTATAAAAGCAAGTGCTCTCAAATCGCATCACATCACCTTTGCTCTTAAACACGGAAATTGCCTCCCGGTCAAATTGGGTCAGGACACTCTACCACAGTCACCCTGTGTAAAGTACCTGGGATTCCACTTGGATCGTAGGTTGACATGGAAGGATCACCTAATGAAAAAAAGAACTGAAATAAACTACCGATTCAAGAACTTGCTCTGGCTACTAGGCAGACAGTCTTCACTCACCCTCAGTAACAAACTTAGAGTCTACTGTTCCATCATAAAACCAATATGGACATATGGAATTCAATTATGGTCTTCCGCAAGCAAATCAAACATTATGTGCATTCAAAGAAGTCAAAACAGCATCCTTAGGGTCCTAGCAGCGGTAGCCTGGTACTCTCGCAACTCAGAAATCCATGAGCACCTGGAAATTCCAACAGTCCTAGATGAAGCGAAGCGCTACCTAGAGAAATACAAAAACAGATTAACCATCCATCCAAATCCCTTCTCACGTTCACTATTGATGCCAAATCCTATCAAGAGACTCAAAAAAGCTGATATTGTGCTGCCTGATTAAATAGAATATGGACATTGGTCCTGATTCTGTAAAAATGTGATGCATCTTTCCACACATCTGATCATAGTCAGGGATGACTGATAGCAGATAAGAACAGAAGAAAAAAAAAATATCAATCAATTTCAACTTAAACGGCTAATTAAAGCTTCTAAAAGGATAGCACATCCTGGAATCTACGAAATTCAGTTCTCGCGGAGACCATTTTTGTCAGTATTTAAATATTAAGTAAATGGAGTTTCGTACACTGATTGTCACATACAGCAGGCTTATTCAGCACCAGGGAAAGCGCTTTTCAAAGTTTTGTCTAAATTTAAAGTACTTTTGAGGTACTTTCTATTAATTGTTTTCACTTTAAAGTTTCTTCAAAATGTACTCCATCATTATCATCACCATATCAGTCCGGAAATACCAACTGCTGGGTATAGGCATCCCCTTTCTTCTGCCACACTTTCCAGTTCTGTGTCCCTCATTCAAGTGTAATTTTACTCACCAATTCTTACCTTCTCTAAAGGTGTCTGCCGTGCGGCTTCCTCAAAGACGATGTTCTCAGGATCGTTATGAAAAAATATTGCCAAAAGAAGTGTTTACACTTTTCTACAGATTGCTATTGTTTTTGTCTTTGAGATGGAAGTAGGTAGGTATAGGATACAGGATATCTTTACCGTGTTGCAGTTACCTTAGCTTAGCAACTATTATCTATCTGGCCGTGGTCATTTACAGCGCATAAATAACTATTAATAAGTACCTTACAATGTTTTCCTGTAAGACTGACAGTAGAATTGCGGGAAAAAAGCTTCTAGCTATTCAGTCGATAATCATCTGATTAAAATATAAAATAGAAAACACCTCTACTGCTAGGGGTAGGAACAGTCTTCTTCTTTAGGTACAGTTAGCAACAAAACACGTTTAACACAAGTTTTTAAATCTTATTTAGTGAGAAAAGTATTTAGTTAATTTCGGAACAGAAGTAAATAAAGAATATTTACTGTCAGCTACTACATGAGAAACAGTATGTTATTAAATCTTATGTGGCTACTCGACTGTTGCTGACCATACTATGCGAACTACCACAATCCCGTTTTTGGAAAGGTCGGGGTTAATACCCTGCTATCAATTGCATTGTTTTCGTAATCTGCACACTGCACTGAAGCTATGATTTAACCATTTTTAAGCATAGTAGTTAAGCGATAGATGGCGTTAGTTGTACAACCATCATACAATAGTGTACCGATAGAAGTGTACCTAGGTATTAGTCTTCTATGTCGTAGTTGAGCGCTTACACAAGCCGTGCCTCGAAGCTATTTATGGGTTAGACCTGGGAATCGAACTCAGGACATTACCCACGATGTACCTACTCTATTAGGTACCTACCTACCTTCATCGAGCTTTATACGCTAACCCAGCCGTAAAAACAGGATTATTTTGAGTTTTTGAACTGTCAGGATAATCTCACTTTCAGGCTCAACTCATTTATTCAGACATTGTAAATAGGAGTATTAGCCTTCTTTCTTGAATAAGGTCTCATTTTCTCTCTGAGTTTATCAAAGGATATAAGTATGAGACTTCAGTTTTACTTATATCGTTAGGCCCTACTCTAGTTTGTGCCTTCGGTAGGATTATTTAATTGTTCCTTGTAGGTAAATTATTACTTAGCTGTGTAAGTGGACTAATGTAATTTGTTTTTACGGAGTAAAAAATAAACAAGTTTAAAATTATGACGAGTTTATTTAAATAATTAAAGACTAGATCCAAACATTAAGCGATAAATCGCAATTCTCTTCATATGCAAAAATATACATTTTATGATAGGTACATCTCTCCGTGCGTCGATTCGAGCGCTAGTGGAGCGGTACTGGGGCGCAAGGCCAGGCTGACGGTGACAACGACCGAGGGGCGAGTCCAGGGTCTCTCGCCAGATTATATTCAACGCGATACGTCCGGTTCTGTCGCTGCTTCGTCACCCGGCGTTGGAAGTTTTGCCGTTTCTATAGTGTGTATAAGTCTATCCAAGCCGTAAAGAAAACCTTCTTCGTGATTGCCTTGCTGCCACTCAGCACGGTGGTCTACCTGAACACCTTCCGGTACACTTCTGGTTTTGGCAAAGTCGATCAGCCAGGCTCCAACACGTTCATCATCGTAAATAATGAAAATACTGCTGCCGACGATTTCATGAGATTTGAAGAAATCTGAATTTTCAAAAAGTTCTCTGATTTCGCGCAGTCGCGTGAGTATAGCTCGACGCGCTTTTTCATTGTTGCCCAGGAATCTTGCCACTGTGTTTGCAATTTGTTGCGGTTCACGAACTTTTTGCAGATCGGTGAGGGGTGGTTGTCCCGGGACCTTTACTGCTTCAATGCGAAATCCTTGCTGAGCTGAAGAAGATCGCTGTTCACGGAATTGCATGTAGCGTAGTTTTGTTACAGCGCGAGCCTCATGCTCGGCTTCGGTGGGAGCTTTCGGGTCCAGACGCACCATCTTCTCGTAGAGGTCCGAACGAGCACGAGCATTGCTAACTTCATCTTCCAGAAAAGTGCGGGTGCCCATCTTCACGTCCATGACGTGGGGGTCTCTGAAGCCGTGCAATAAGTCTTGCAGTTCGATGAAACGTTCGCCGCCGTACTCCAGCTCGCGGTAGTACCGCGGGATCGCGGCGCGCATGTGCGGGCAGGCGGCCAGCGCCTCGTAGGCGTCGCGCTCGGGGTTGTGCGCGGGGTGGTCGCCGGCGGCGCGGCGCTTCCACACGGTGCCAGGCCCGGCGGGAGCCAGCGAGCCGGGGTGGCCAGCCAGTTGGAACCATTCCGACGAGCGCGATTTCAACAACGCATCAGATGCGGGTGCTGATAATTCCAATGCATTCTGTAACAAAAGAAATAACTATTAGTATCGAATTCGACATCCTTGATCATTAGTTCTTTTTTTATTTTTTATTCTACCACTTCACCAATTGGTAAATAATTTGAACATTTTTTTTTATTTGTTCATTGACGTAATTGTAATTGATTGTAGTTGTAGCAATACTTACAATAGCTAGGAACTTGAGTAGCTCGGAGGGTTGGGGGGTGGGCGCAGTGGGCGCCGGCGTAGAGGTAGGGGCTTCAACAGTGGACGGAGTGCGCCGCCAACGTTTGAACAGCGCACCTTCATCCTTGCTGCGCCAGCGTTCCTCCTCTTTGCCAGGTACTGCGACCTGAGGACAACCAAAAACACACTTTTAAACACCTTGTCACACTCCATGGAACACTGAGGAAATATTCACTTTCACACAAATTTTCGAACACTGAGCACAATTAGATGACGTACCGCTAAAATCTTATTGGCAGCGTAGAGTAGCCCGCCAGGGCCGAGGCGACTCAGCACGGACTGGCGGGAGACACTGTTCATCTTGCTGGTGACGGTCATGGCGTACGAGTGTGTGCGTAGAATGCGCGAACACGAGTGAGCGATAAAACAATTGGAGCGCGGGTAGCGAGCGAACGAGCGTGAGCAAGCGAGTGCTGCTAGCCAGCGTGTGATGTCAGTGGGAGGGACGGCGGCGGTTTTATAGAGACCTCGGCTTTCTCGTGACGTAGGCGCCGCGGCCCGCTCGCTGCCCCGCACCGCTCCGCGCTTACCCCGCGTTGCTCATGAGTTTTCCTAGCGCCTCCGTTTTTCACAAAAACTGAACTGCATTGATGTATCGGACTGTGAGAAAGATGAATGTCATGTAGAGAGTTTTGATGCGTTTTTATGTATTTTACACGGTGTATTACCAATGTACCAGTTATTTTAGAAATTGTATTATTCGTAACTAAATGAGACGTATTCTTGCGAATACTAAATAAAATAGGTTTTAACTAAAATATTGGTGTCAAGGGCTTGTGTTAATTTAGGTTTTGAATTAATAACATTTTTAATAATGCAGATGCGAGCCTTCGTCCTTAAAATACCAATGTACCTCATTAATCACATAACATTGACGCTCCTATATTTTTTTAAGGTATCCTTCGGTTTAAGTAATAACACAATATTTAACTGCCAAAAAAAGCTCCCTAGGAAAATTCTTCTAGATCTTTCAAGTCACGCTATTCATTTTATACTTAAATAACAAAACAGGACCACTGTCCTTTAGTTTACCGAAGAAAATTTTTTAAGTGGCTAGAATTTTTGTTGCTTTATCATAACTATCATGCTCTACTGTAAAATACAACATGTAATTTATGCATTTTCTCGAAATTTAAGTCCCTGTAGTACATTGACAAGTAGGTAGTAACTTCTTGACCAGTGCATTTTATACGTATTGCGATTGTTTAGATTCAACCGAATGTAGTCTAGTGTGTATCTATCTGATGTGGCTTGTTCTCTAGGTTGTCATGTTTTGCCTAGTAGAAATTAATATTGAATTTTAGTACCATGTTATGTAGATACCAGAATTTTACCTGTTCCCTTATTTCTAGCTCGCTTGTGAGCGGAGCTGCTGGAAAATCTATGTAAAACATTGCGGCGCCAGAAATCCTACACCAAGCTATGTGCCTTCCAGACAACTGAAATAAATTATGTATTTCTTAGATTTATTTATATTTAATTTATGTTCCTTCATTCAGCTCATTTTTATTTAGTTTTATGTTTTCCCACAGCTTGTGTATACCTATATTCAGAAAACTAATGTATAATTCTTATCAACAAGAAAAACAAATATAAGTACGAAGTCTATAGACCGTATGATTTAACGATATCGTAATATATAAAACTTTCGTTTGATTGACTAATGCAGATTTCTACTAGGTTTGCTGTGTAAAGAGTAATTGTTACCGAACCGTTATTGCAATATGTACTTGTAACGTTACAAAATAATGCTACTGCATTAGTAATTGGGTATCAGGTTTCGTTTGACGTTTTCTTCGTCTCAAATATCAAACTTCATCGTTTCAAATTACATGATTCCCACAAACGATATATAAATTAATGTCAAAAATCTCGTTCAAATTATTCAAACTTTTTCTATCAGCTTCCTATTGATACATAAACATGCCGTGAGAACCAAATCTTGTTTGTCATGAACGCGCATTTCTTATGTATAAAAACCGTGTAGAACTTAAGATAAAGTCATGAAAATCAAACCTGAAAGAGTGACGTAATCATGAATGTCCTCAGTGTGTGACGCAGGGGGAATGAAGGCGCGTATACGCGTAGTAAGGCCTGCAAACAAGTGACGATAGCAATCCAGGCAGGCACGACCGCTGATCGCTGAATGCGCACGAGTCGCCGTAACTCAAAACTGACGTAGCACGAACATTTCATGTCTACAAACTACTTGTACTAATCAGCTAATGGCTGTCATTTACTTTAAATTAAGTGCAGTTTGGACGCTAAATGATAGTAATTTTTATTGTAATTAAATGATGCTTAAGTTAGATAGGTGAGTAATTGAACGAAGTCTTTAGTTAAAACATAATGACGCGACGAAGCAAAAACTTGAAGGTGATGAGCCGAGTTGTTTAGTAACGTGCAAGTACGTATACCTAATCTCTAATCAGGTTACGTCGGTAATTAGTCAACAGAAAATGAATGCTAGCCACAGACCCTAATACAATAATATGTATTAAAGCAGACCAATGACCTTAGCTAGTGAATAGAACAATGAAAGTTGAGAAAGTTGCGGAAGAGTCCGAATGCGATAGACCTCGGAGCTCAGTGTTAGCAATGTTTGTATAGCTTGTACGTATAAGTAAATATATATGCTGGGTATGTAAATAAATATTACCGAAATATGGCAGGAAAACTATGCAGTTTCATTTAGTAAACCGTCTGAACCGAAGGTTTGCTAACTATGACAGTCAAATTAGTATAGTGCGCTCTGGCATAGTAAAACAACTTTCTGATGGGTAGACATTTTTTTTAAAGGAATTTAATGACGTTTATCTCTGACAGCCATTAAGTCCTTTTCTCATCAGTGAAACTATTATTGTTATCTACTACAACGTAAGAGTATTTCTTTAAATATTTTTGCTAGTTTACATACAACACGCACACTCAATAATCTGGTGTTCATTGACAGATGCCCGGTATTTTAATAAAGTTGATTTTTTTATTTAAGTTGCTTCTGCAACCGTTTGCATAAAAATCGTTAAAACAGAAAAGTGTGTGTCCGATTGTAGATATAGAGCATAATATTACTTAATGGAAATGTTAACTAAACAGTCACAGTTAATATTTAACTAAGATACGGTCCAACTGAGATTATAATCCTGAGGCAATTAATCTTTTTAGAGAAACTTTACTATAGTGCGCTCTGGAACAGTAGAGCAACTTTCTCTTAATACTGATGGGCACACATTTTTTATTAAAGGAATTTAATGACGTTTATCTCTGACAGACATTAAGTCCTTTTCTCATCAGTGAAACTGTTATTGTTATCTACTACAACGTTACGTACTTAAGGAGTTTCATATAAAGTTAGGTAATTTAAATATAAAATGTACACGACAAGTTATCAAAAAAATATAATCTTATGTCACAAAAACTACTTTTTAAAAAACTGTGAGACATTTTTATTGAATTAATAAGAGCGCAGATAATATAAACAAAAATAGTTTTGTACGTCATGAATTTATGCTAAATTGGTACAGGTGTACTGCCAGGTGTGTCGACAACTTCGTCTGCACCTGTAACCAGCAGGGACGTGGATAGGTGAGGACTAGAACAGACTGATAAAGACGGCGTTTGTCTGTGTTGTAATAATAAATTATGCACGCTGTGGCAGCGTGAGCGCACTCGAATTTAAATCAATACGAATATTTGATCAAAACGATATTAATAGAGCATCAAGATTGAAATGATCAAATCACATCTACGATTGTTTTCAAAATTTAGTTTTCAACGAGTCGCTTGCAATCTAAAAGCCACGATGTGGGAGGATGATACTGTTTCAAAGTCAACAGCCTGAACGTAAACAGTTTTGTTTAGCTAGGATGTTTCCGTGTCGGTACAAGTCAATCTGTAATATCATTTATCAATAATATTATGCTGGCTTCCCCAGGGTAAACACAGCGGTTGCCTGGAAGATACCGTGAGGATATTCTTATATGAAACTAGCTCTTCGCCCGCGACTTCATCCGCGAAAATTGTTATATAATATAGCCTATGTTACTCGGTAAAGGTGTAGTTTTCTAACAGTGAAACAATTTTTTAAATCGGTCGAGTAGTTTTTGAGTTAAATCTTAACAAACAAACAATCAAATCTTTCCTCTTCATTATTTTATATAGTTTAGATAAAATTTTACACGAGTATTTAGAAATGTTAATAAGCTTGACGTATACATACGGATAATGAGATATTTTTCATGAGATTTTATGGTATTTCCTTGTCACTCATTAATGTCATAAATGTTTAGCTATGTCCGGGTCAACAGGTTAGAATTTGCGTGTGTTGTCAAATAGTTTGGAGCGCAGTACTTCTGTCATCTGTCTATCACAGTTTTTAGGCTTAATATGGAAATACCTGAGCTCCTGACTAATAATTAATTCAACAATTGACGGCACGGTTGCGCAGTGGCTAAGCGTTTGACTGCTACGCTGCGTGTTCGGGGGATTGATCCCGCACGGAAGAAATATTTGTAAGGTCTACACATAGTTGTTCCAGGTCTGGCTGTTTGTGTATGTGAGTTTAAATGTTTGTAAACGCACCCACGATACAGGAGAAATTCCTAGAGTGGGGCAACGTTTATTAAAAAAAAACAACCCATCCGGTTATAAATGTTAAAAACGACTGAAAGATAAATTCAGTGAACTTTGTTCGAAGAAGTATGTAAATCTTATTCTATGAAATTTTATGACAAATAAGACACATCTAGCTGAGAAACGCCGACTGATTTGTCCTGCTGAAGGTCAGGTCAGGGTCACTCCATAAAGTTATTGCTAGTTACTACGCTGTTCCAGTGCACCGCACTAATAGGGTTCTCACACTATAAAGAAATATTGCTAACATGTTCGAATTTTATTCAAATATTTCCTATGACATTTTACCTACAGGCAATACCTACGATAAGGTGGGAAGTATTTCAGTGACCTAACATAAAAGATTGTAGCTTTTTTGCTATTTATTTTGCACGGATATTGTTTTAACTCTAATGTAATTCCTGTTATTGCATCCCTAGATGCATTAAAGTGCATTATGCGCCAGACGGCGGCACTGGCGTGTGGACTTAATGCGCTCCAACCAATGTCTCAAGGTCGTCCGTTTACATAGATCTTGTACTGAACTCTTTGTTACGTTAAAAATAATACATTACTTCAGTTGTTATTGACCGTGACTGCACCATGACACATAACATGAATACATTGAAAAAGTTGTATAATGAACATTAACTCCACCAAGATCATTTTTATTACTTTATCGTTCTCGGAAAGAATTCACACCTGCTGTGGCTGGTGCGTAAAATATCGCTGTTTTTGAACAAAAGCTCAAGCTGAAAAGCCTCAAAACAAATTAATAAATTTCTTTATTACTTTTAATGCTACTTCACCTGGCGAATGATATCGGACGTTGGGAACAAATTTGAAAACAAAACAGCTGTTTAAAACCGGTTAACTTTACGAGTTAAAAATTACTTCAACTGAATATTCTAAAGGAACAGATAGTCACCCAAAATGAATAATGAGTCTAAATAATTATTGCATCGACGAAGAAATTAAAACGTTTTATGCATAATCCGGAACACCTTATCTGTCACCAAAATCACACGTAGCACGGCGTAGCCCCGAGCGTAGCACCGTAGACCCTCACCCAATTTGTTAGAAACGGTAAAACTAACAAGCGAGTGTTTTGTGTAGTCGGAATATTATGGTATGTATATACCAAATAATTGTTACATATTGATAGTATGGCAAGCTCTTGCTTTATTTTTGCACTGAAACCGTGTAAAAAAATAATTAATTTTAGTGGAATCTACAAGCATTGTTTAAAATATTTCTTTAAAACGTTATTTTTTTACGCAAATAAATAACATGTATAACATAATAAGACAAAATACGCAGTTGGCGTTGTTTTCTATGTCATGACCTTAGAAAATGAACTGGCACGCGGTAGTTATAACTCATAACACGCTGTCAAAAGGTCAAAAGAAATCTCTTGAGATTCTTGATTTTTTAATATTTTTATTATTGTGAATCGCAAAACGCCGAAAGGGTGTGGTCAAAGAATGCGCTCGACAGCTATTACGAATTAAATAGACGATACTAATTTATTCTAAAAAATACAACGGTTGTAACGTTGATAACAACCCAATGAGTATTCTATTATTAGAATTAGATAGTGCAAATTCAGTAAAAGTAGTTTCGACAGTGTTTATTTTTTAAAGAAACTATCCGAAACACAGAGCGTACTCGTAGAATACATAATCATAAGAAAGCATACAAATTATTTGGAGAAAATGATAAGAGATACAAGGGAGAATTGTTTTTTTCTAAAAGGTAAAAACTCCCTGCGCACAAATCTGTTGTAAAAAATGTGGTTTAGGTCATGCACACTGCATACGGATGTATGCTATTTTTGTATTAATAACATATCTCTTTCGAAATAAATTAATAATTATTGAAAAGGTCTGCTCGTCGACTTTTTTACCTGAAATCAACCGAGTGTGTGGTTGGTTTGAAAAGGTGCATATATATTGTAGTATCCTTAATAAGTTAGGTACTTATTTAATCATTCATATACGATTCTTTACATACATCGAAATATTCGTCAATTGGAAAGATTATTTACCAATTTCTGTTGCCATTTGAAGTTTCAAGTAGGCACTGTTTATTCAGTAATAATTATTATTTCTAGAATTTCCATGAAATCGAAGAGCCAATAATACTTGTGTTTTGTAACATATGCTTATCATTGACGTAAGGAACAGGTTACTTAATCATGTTGGTAAGCATCTGAACAAATTGCTAATATTCGTTGTAATACAATACCAGCACGTTTCTAATTCGTTCCATTTCGCAATGCTTCTAAAAAAAGAAAACGATCGAAGTACTATAATAATTTTTGTAAGCCAACAAGTTCATATTGCTTTTAGAACTCGATTATTTTCATTTGTTTACAGGAAAGTAAGTATAGGTTTTAGAAAAATATAGCCAAACCGGTTTCAATCAATAAACGACGACACGGTTGGCACAGTGGATGAGCGATTCACTGCTGCGCTGCGTGTCGCGGTTTTGATCTCCGCCCGGATCAAATATTTGTATGGCCTACAGGTAGTTGTTCTCGGTCCGGCTGTTTGTGTATGTGAGTTTAAATGTTTATAAACGCACCCACGATACAGGACAAATTCATAGTGTGGGGCAACGTTTAAAAAAAAAGAAACTAATTACGGTTCATGTGAAAAGTCATGTTCTTAAACTGCAAATCGTAATTATCAATGTAAACAAGAAATCCAGTTTGAACCGATCTACATTTCTTATCACAAAAGAAAAAACAAAAATCTAGGTAGGTACGGTCAGCCAAGAAAGTGTTGTACCATTTGTGAAAATATTCCTCACAAATGACAATACCGCTAAGGCTTCTCATTTGCAGACCTACAAAAATAGTCTTTATTGTTTTGCTAATCTAAGATTGAAATTCATTTCCATGTGTTAAATTCCAATCTTGAAGTAGGTACTTGGTAGAGTTGTTTTTGGCCGACTATTGTACAGAAATGCTAGTCTTAGTATCGTGCACGCGTACTCACAGGTTTCTTCTCGTACTTTTCCAATGTTTGCGATGTGGCCAGTCTGGTCGTGGCGTTAGCATTCGTTATGTCCAAATCAAATATGTTTAACAGTAGCTAATAGAACATTAGTTTGCTCTAGCTTATACGCGCTCAACAGTTTCATCATTGAAAACGAGAACAATATTATAATAGATAATATTTAAGAAACTTATTTGCCGTAGTAAGGAATGTGTTCCATCTCGTAATATCAATTACCGGGATCGTTATTAGTGCTATTATCGTTGTTTATATGACGGGCTATTAATAGCCGCCTTCTATAAATTAAATTGAGCTCAACAGGTTTATTAATAAATCTCAGAGTTATGATTTTGTTGAAAGTAGCTCAGTGTAGAGCGTTGAACTTTATGAAATCGTTATGTTTAATGGATTAGAAACGACGCTTCATGCGCACACGCAGTTCATAACTTTAATGCGTTTTGCTAGTACGTACTTACATACGTATTTCCTAAACACATAACTATTATTGTATTGGTTACGGTTATTTAGATTTTTCTGAAAAAGACCTTGGTTTCAAACGCCAAACTTAGATAATCAAATAAAAGCTTTTCCGGGAACATTCATCTTCATTTCCAAAACAAGTTTAGATTAATTTCACAGAACTGAAAAACGTTTAACTTAGTAGTGAAACCGAAATAATGTACCTACTAGCAATATGAAGTTCTATTCTAATTCAGTGCCAGTTGAATATTAACAATTAAAAGCAAACGATTGTTCTCAAGTCTCGTGTCCCGTTATCCTAATCGAGTGTTGGTAATTATCGCAATGAGCTCACAATACTCTCTTTGTCCAGTCATGTCACGTGACGAACAGCGCCATTTATCGCCCTTCCTGTGGTAACACACACGTTTTTATACGCACTAACAAAGTAACAATTGAAGAATACTGTAGTTTTTTTGTTTTTCTCAGGGCGCTCTTTCAATAAAGTAGATAAAGTTCGTTCGTGACGCCAAATCACATACTTTTGTTTTCGATTTGACGCTAAAGTTTTCGCTGACTCATTGCAAGTTCTAGTTTTGACGAACAATTAAAATAAGTACATACTTGTATGCAAATGTAGAGTGAATTTCATTCAAGTCACATAAGTGCGAGTGTAAGCGTAAGTAAGCGAGTGCGTTAGTAACACGTAATTTTGCGGTTAATAACGTCAGTAAGTAATGCTACTGTCGATGAATTATTAGTTTAATGAATATAACTTGTAATGTTTTTGAACGGCTCGCGTGGCGGCGGGCGGTGCCGCGGTGTCGAAATTAACCAAATGACGCAGGATGGTGTTTGGTTCTGCGCAGGTGTATCTGTTTGTTCAGCTGCTCTGACACAACTTGCCTATGTTACTAATTAATATTTAAAAACTGTAACATTATTATGAGTCATCTTCACTTGCACTAGAAACATTTTGTTCTAGCTAAGATTATGATTCAAATCATCTCGTTTCCGAAAATGCTTAAAATTGTAGAAAAAAATCACCAAATCATCGTCGTTTATCGGTAATTATGTTATTTTTTAATTTATTTTAATTAACTATGTATTACAATTAGTTGATATACATAATTACTTAAATATTGTATTAGCACATAGATTATACATAAACATAACTTAGTCATGATGACGCATTCTGTTTTTTGTTTGCATTTTTAAATAATTAACCTAACTAAGTAAGTGCTTTGCCGTGTTTCTTTATTGCTCTGGTCACACTGTGTTTTCACTTACACAATGTGAACTAAAAATCAATCTATACAAACAACAGCTTTTTACCGAACGCATTCGAAAGCATATAAATGCGCATTTTTTGTCTGTCTGTCTGTCTGTTTGTACTGGCTTATCTCCGAAACGGATGCAACGATTTTGACGGGACTTTAACTGGCTTATAACTAATGTTATAAGGAGTAACAGTTACTCCTTAAAACATTACTTATTTGCCAGTAAAAGTCAAAAAATAAATAAAACTAGTTACTAGTTTTATTTTAGAAAAAAAAGTTAAGTTTCCGTACAAAAAAAGAACTTGAAATGGCCTGTGTCCTATTTTATGGTATTTGGAACAAGCAATTACTGATAACTAACTGTTAACAAAATCCGATTCTTATAGTTATCACAGCTGCATCATCATCATCATCATCATTTCAGCCCAAAAGACGTCCACTCCTGTACATAGGCCTCCGCCTCCCCCAAGTGTCGCCATATTGACATTTTGGGGGTTTTGCCATAATCGCCACGCTTGGCAGGCGGGTTGGCGATCGCAGTACGGTACGGTACGGTTTAGCTGCATAGCTATAATAAAAAAACACTATTTGATTCATAAATATGCTGTGCTGAGCCGAGCGTCACAAATCCAAGTGTGCTTTTATACGGCATTACATTTTGGTGTCGCGTAGTGCCAGTGAAATCAGGCATTTAACACCTGTGTACTCAACTACTCACAAGCCCTTTCTAAGTAAATATTCTACTGACGTATACGTACGTGCCAATGCTAAGTAAATCTTTCGTAATGTTATGAGCAGACAGACACAAACAGATGTCCGAAAAGTTTCACAATAGGCCGTTAGCCATAGGAAGCGTGCTGGCATGTCGCATGCCTTACCCACCGTATGGTATGGTCCATAGCCAACGAACACCCATAAACACATCGTCATTTACGCATCGTAGGCTCGAGTATATTTAAAGCTCACTCCGTCGTAGTTGGGTAATTGTTTCTCTACAACTCGTGTATTGTTTTAAAAGTACATAAAACTGCTGCGGTTTGCCGTTCAACCTTGCCGCTTTTGAGGGTTACAAAAGGCCGTGACTCTATGATCGCACCTACTCTTATTGTTATTGTAGTTGGAAAATTAAACAAATATCAGACACCGCATAAGGTTTCGAATAATCGGAACCTTATGCTTATTATTCGAATAATCTTGATATGCTATAATTATATAAAAAGTTTGATCTGTGTCAGCAAATTTGAATTAGACAGCTTCAAATGTCGTTTTCCTCAAGGAAAGCTCAAAGTACAGCAAAGTACAGTAAAGTACTAGTAGTAGTAAAGCACTTTACTTAAAACTGCGTTTATTATCTATAAATGTCTATTTCAGTGTCCTATTGAGCTAATAATGCCATAAAATCTTATTATATCACTTCCATTTCCACAAACCAATAAAATTAAACATCAAAAGCCGTCACGGAAATCCTATGGCACTACAATGAATCTAGAAATCCACCAATCGATTCCAAATCATATATTAGTATGTCTGGCAGCAAATTGTGCAGTCGGCTTGTACAAAACGTTGGACAATACTCAGCCAATTCGGGGTCAAATGTTAATAATATCGGCAAGCGGAAATCTGTTCTCGCGAATACAAAATAACAGACCAAGTGTGGTCTACGGAAGATAAGCTCGCCATGGTTTGAGGATAAATGAGGCTAACAGGGCCAAGGCGGTCGGTACGGTGGAAACTGGCTTTAAATATCTACTACCTCAGAGATACTTACTACACTGTAGTATCACAAAGATTTTCTGTAGGGCACACTGTAACTACAACAGTGTGATCTACAGAAAATCTTTGCTTGTTTTTGAAATTTTCTTTGTATCCCGTATAGAACGATTAAATGATTACAGTAGCAATGATGAAGTTATGCTGTTTAAAATGGGATCCCTTCTTTTCGCATAATGTTCTTTGTCCTAATATACTTCGGCATAACGATTTTGGCACAATTTGTTTTGGCATAATAATACTTCGGCATAATTTTTTTAGGCTTACATTTTATGTTGGCATATTCATTTTAAAGACTAATTTGTTTTGGCATAAATTTGATTCGCATAACGTTAATAGGCCTAATGACTATTAGCATAATAATATTTAGGCATACAATTAATATAAATAACGAAAACAATTTTCATGGAAACGATTCATAACATTATGTAACTTAATGATTTTTCAATCGCGAGATAACTTTTATCTGAAGAATATATTAGATGTTGTGAGACTTTGGGTGGAAATGGTGGTGGTGAACTTGTAGTGCCCCATACATAATTCTGATCAAACCAATTTGCTATAGTTTCTGTAACAATTAAATAATATTGTTGGTTAAAAATTTAATATGCTGTGCAACAAAAGTTAGTGACAGAACCGAATTGCTGCAAAACCGACTCCACGTAGTCTTGTTTGTCCTACCCCTAGAGTGTAATTTAAAATCGCGTAGGCGCATAGAGACAAGGCGGCCCGCGGGCTGAGGAGCAGGTGGCTGCGAGCGAGCCGCCGCGGCTGAGGCTGGCCGGCGAAGCCGGCCAACAAGCCGAAGCTGCGTTGGTGAGCGAAAGCCGTCTGCGACGATTAGCAGGCGTGGGGCCGCCGGAGGCCCGCAGCGCCGGAGCCGTGACAGAAACCCTGCCTGCTGCATGTTGCATGCTCGCTTGAATGCTGCATGCTTGCTTGCATGCTGCAAGCAAGCAAGCGTAAATAAATTTATGCTTTAGGATATTATGCTTAAAAAACTTATGCTTTAGAACTTTATGCTTTATAAATTTATGCTTTAGAATATTATGCTTAACCTTTATTATGGTTAGAGAAATTAAGCTTAAAAAATTATGCGCAAGCTGTTATGCGTAATTATATTATGCGAAAATATAATTATGCCAAACAAAATTATACTAAGTTATATTAGGTCTTAAAATTTTATGCAAATAGATAGGGAACCGTTTAAAATACACTCAGGGGCACAGAATTTTGCCCTAGCATTAACAAACCAATAACAGGCGATTTTGGTATCGGTTATGAAAATTTCGAGTGGCAATTTGTCAGGACATTAGTTTTTGTAAAATTTATGAGGGTAAGCAGAAATGAAAGTTTATTTTTTAAATTACTGTGACACTGAACATTAGTTACTGGAATGCACAAAACAATTGTGAGTTAAAATTCGATTTTAAAATGGTCATGCGTTTAATATTTCTTGTTTTCTGTAGTCCTTTATGCTTCCAAAAATTGGAACCCAGTGCCCTTAACTTTAGCTCAAGTTACTCAAGCTGTGTTGGTTCGGAGTCAGGGGGCGAACGCAGCAAGAGATTGCTGGAACTTTAAATGTAGCGCATTAAACTCTCAGGTAAGTCTCAACAAGGTATGTCCAGACCAGCCTCTACACAAAGGGACCAAGAAGTGGGGGTATTAGGCGTACATCCGCGCGTGATGACCGATTTATCGCTCTTGCAATTTTATTTAGAGAAATTGGTTCCTTGTCGCGATCAACATACGGCAGCGGTTACAAACGGTAAGAGGGGTCAACGTTAGTGAGCGGACAATAAGAAGAAGAATTGAGGAAAGGAATCTGCGTGCTCGGAGATCAGCTCAAGCTCTAGAACTGCTCAGGCACCTTAACTTATCTCGACTTCGTTTTGCTCGCGAACACACAAATTGGATTCACGAGCAATGGAGTAAAGTTGTGTGGACTGACGAATGCAGAGTGGATTTTCTAACTCCAGATGACAACATACATCGGTAGAAGACATGGGGAGAGGTTTCTGTCAATCACTGATTTAAAATTTATATGGATGATCAGTTATGGTTTGGGGAGGTATCTTTTCAGACGCACATACAGAGTTGGCATTCGTTGGAGGTCGTTTAACCGTAGTGCGATACATTGAGGAAACCCTACAAGAACACGTTTTACCATTCGTCGGATTCATCGATTGTGGAAGATAATGCCCGACCTCACACAGCACATTGCGTGGATGATTGCCTGTCGAAGGTGAGAATTACAAAATTGGAGTGGCCAGCACAAAGCTCTCACATGAATCCCCTAGAACATGTCTGGGACATGCTTAAAAGACGCATCAGATCCAGTCCCAGCCCTCCTGAGACCATCAGTCAGTTGAAAACTGCTCTGGGAAGAAATACCCATGTGGACATTAAAAACATAATCCACAGCTTGCCTGATCACATGCAGGCAGTCATCAGGTCCCAAGATGGAAATAGTCGCTATTAATTTTAAGTATCATAGCTTTATTCTGTAAATTTCACTTAAAAAACATTTTTAAAACTCAGAGTTTGAAGTTTTTTTTTGTAATTTTGCTAAGAGATAATAAAGTTAAGTTCTTTTGCTTTGAATTAATTATTCGCATTTAAGATTCAAATAACAATCAAGTTTAACAAGAAAAAAAATCTTCGCGTTTAATTTTTATAATAAACGACATCACGCGCTGGGGCCAGATTCCGTGCTGCTGAGTGTAGATTGGTAATTGTTAGCCAAAAACTTCCCACTTCCACTTCGTGTTGACTCTTTGACTTGTGAAATTAAACTTACTGCTTAAAGTAAAAAAAAATAAAAACCGGCCAAGTGGTTCCGTATCATTATTTATAAAAAACAGGCAAAAAAATTACTTTTTTGTATGGGAGCCCGCCCCCTTAAATATTTATTTTATTCTGTTTTTGTTTTTGTTTTGTTGTTATAGCATCAACAACTCAATCAACTTAATCGAACTCATCCAGCATTACATAGTAAGTTTCATTTGTATTTGTATGTATGTTGCATTTATGTAACAAATGTCTATATTTATGTAACTAAATAAGTAAAATCTGTTTTTCTATTTTTATACTCCTATGTTAAATAAATGCATGCCGTGTCAGCCTTTAATTAAGGCTACACTATAAATTGTAAAATAGTATGAGTAGTTTAGCATGTATTTTTGGTGTAAGCTTTGTTGGTTGTCCTTAAATAAATAAATAAATAAATAAATAAATTCATGCCCAAGTAAAATCTCTAGCTCTCGTTTCAGGCAGGATGGTAATTACTTTAAGACATGTTACTTAAAAACCGGAATTTTACGTTGGTAAATGTTACATCTGTACTTATTATATCACAAATTCAATAAGTTTTTTATAAAGCTATATGAAAACATCGAGCTATGAGAAAAAGAACACATAAGTAAGTAATTAGTTATGATGAATGATTTAAAATCTTGTAGTAGGTTATGTATAACTTTGGGTTGAATAACTTGCCTACATAGAATATTTTTTACTCAACTAATGCTAGTCGGTAAACAGAGTTTATGTTGCTGAATTTTGGGCCAAACAAATCTGAATGTATTTACATATTATTTGCCATCGACACGCTAAAAAGAAGAAGAACATTAGTATGTAAATATGATATTTATTGTAAGTACCTAAAATTCATGCTGTTGATAAAATTGTACGCAGCAGTTTGTAATCAATAAAAGGATGCATGATAGCTGCCAAACAATACGCCGTAGCGGAAGTATTTAATTTTAAGTGCGTTACTATGACTCATACAGCTGTCCATATCTGTCACTTGCAGTGTTTCAAAAGACAAGTGGACAAAACAAAACGCTCGCGGTGTACCACGATCTTTACCTTTTTTATTGCAAAAAGTCCACTTGTAAAAAATGTTGTGAAGTGTTTATTATTTTTAAATAAATAAGCAATACAAAAGCATTTTTTAGATACGTAGGTGATGACTGATGCCATAATTAAGTTTTTTTTTTTCGTCAAAACCCATTAACCAACCACAATAATATTTTCTTTCAACTACGCAGTAATGTTATCATTAATCACTACAAAACCGATCACAAAGGATGTCTTTTCTGCTTAGAACCAAAACAGTGCAGAAAAGTTATATGAAATCTCATTATTGCACTGTTTTTCATTACTGCACTGTTTTAAATTTTAAATTTAGAATTAAATTTACCACAGAGGTTGCCTCCTACTAAGTTTAATAAAATGTATGCATTAAATCAAAAAGATACTGGCTGAAACAAAAAATCGGCTGAATAAAACCGAATTGGTGAAAAAAAAAACAAATGGCGCGCATTCTGTACCATTGTAAAACTTTGATACATCTTATTTAGCACAAAAAAAAAGTTTAAAAACATGGAAATTGACAGCGATAGCGATATGAAATCAACTCCAGGAAATATAAAACAGCTGCAAATGAAGTTCTTAATAACCTTTAAAAACTGCACTTTTAATAATTGTATGTTTGATGGGAAACGAACGATGGGAACGTCCGACACCATATACAGAACATTGTTTCATTAACTTCAGTTTTTATTTTAAGTAGGTAAATTTTGTCACTGTAGTTGAAAGAAAAGTAGATTACGCACCTTGCTAAAGTGAGTTATTAATGCACTCGTGTTAATTTAGTGCCCTCGCATGCGCTCGGGCACCAACATAACAATCGTGCATTAATAACTCACTTTGCGCTCGATGCAACAATCTACTATAATGTCATAATTTACGCGCAGAAACTAAATAAAAACAATAACAGGATATTGTTTAAATCTATACCTACTACTGCTTCTTCTTAGCGTGTCGATGATAATTTAAATTGAGTCAGCCCAAAATTTGGCGACGAGTTTGGCATTTTCAATAGAGTCCATCAGCTCCTGTGATGTGCAAGCAACAGGATAGGCAGTACACGATATCAAGTGTCCCATCGTTTGTGGGGGCAACACGACAGATAAACTCCAGAGCAGAGTCATCTATGAATTTCCATCTGAACAGGTTTTCCTTGCTTCGGTCAACCTGTGTCCGGAGTCTATTCAAAGACTTCGAGGTCAGCCATGGCAACTCGTGTCCAGGTGGAAGATTGTCCGCAGGTGGCACAAATGGGTTGGGTAGGCAAACACCCGCTCGCCACAGCTTGAGTCTTTCTGTGTAGCGTTCGCCAGAGAGCAGAAACACACACTTTAAAAAAACGGCATTTTGCATCACGAAGATGTTAGTGTGTAAAGGGTGTCTTGCGTCAGAAACCATTTTGGATTTTTCGCTAGAGCTGTCAAGTTGGTATTAAGTTCATGGGAAATCGATGGCGGCTAAATGTTAACGGACGCGATAAATAATAATCAACATCGTTTAACTTTTATTAATAAATCGTTTAAGTCTTTGGTATATTATTAAAGCGCGGATAATCGAGTTCTAAAAATATGATATCTTTAGTTAGTTGAAGGTTTTACATGGGTAGTCATGTCCTTGTAACAAATCAACTAAATTTTCGAGTGTAGATAGGTGTCGAGGTTTTGTCTGGATGATTCAGTTTTTGAAATTTATGGCATTTGGTGAATAAACACTATTCTTGAAGTAAGTAAATACTGTTAAACCATGTTTTACAGAAATAGGTATACGGAAATGGTAGCTATTTCAATTGTTAGCTAGACTCCGTAAGTACGTTTATTGTGGAACCTAGTAATAAACATTTTATGTGTTTACTGTAGTAAGTGCAATGAATAAGTAGTTAAAACACAACATGGATAAAAGTAGTACCTACTGGTTAGTCTTTTAATTGCAATTTATTATCTTTTAACTAAATAAGTCTTACGAACTGCGCATTTTTAAAGAAACTTTTCTTTATTCATGAATTTCAAATGAAAAACTGTTTTTCACTTCTCACTTCAGAAGCTAGACTTTCTTATCAGAAATATTTTAGAATAAAACGTTACGCACGTTTTATTCTATACCAGATACCATATACCAGAGAATGACTTTACGCACTCGATATAGTAGGTGAATTGTCTTATTTCATTGTAAAATACCGCACAGTAACACCATGACTAATTGATAGAGACTGCGCGGCTGTCTGACCAGTCTCTTCATAATTAATTACGCACGGGGACAATACTATGAGAATTATTACGAGTCACGTTAGTCATCAGAGGTATCATAGTTCCTCTAACAGTTTCGGTTTATGAGTCCTGCGTACTGGAGTAAATAATTATTGGTATGTATACTTATATAAAATGAACGTAGCTAAGCGGTGCCCCTTATAGGTTTAGTGGAAACTCGCTCAAGTAACTCGATATTTGTTATATGAAAAACAGAAGTGCATGGGTCTATTCCTGGATTTAAAAAAGGCATTTGATACGGTTTCTGTTCCCACCCTCTTATCTAAATTGGAGGACATCGGCATACGTGGCTTAGCTCATGATTTTTTTGCAAGCTATCTTACTAATCGTAGACTGTGTGTTAGGATTGGTGACCACGTCAGTAGAGAGGAAACCACCACCTTCGGTGTGCCGCAGGGAAGTGTGCTTGGCCCAACCCTTTTCCAGGTCTATATCAACGAGCTTTGCTGTATACCTCTCAGTAACTCCAAAATATTTACCTATGCTGATGATACCGCAATCATAGTTCATGGAAATGATTGGGAGCAACTGAGAACTACTGCCGAAACGTCACTTAGATCTGTTATGGGTTGGGTGCAGCTAAATCTCCTCACTCTGAATCTGGACAAGACCTACTTCATCCCGTTCGGGCTACACCCTGGTACTAAACCTCCTACAGACTTTGTCATTAACGCCCACACATGTAATGGACATATACCCTGCTCATGCTTCTCTCTTCGTGAGGTTAACCATCTAAAATACTTGGGTGTGGTTATTGATAGCGGACTCAACTGGTACTCGCACTTGGATACTATTGCTACAAGAGTTAGAAGAATGATTTATGTATTCAAGCTACTTAGGTCTTCTGCTGATTTGAACACGATTAGAATGGTGTATATTGCTATCTGTCAATCCGTCATCTCCTATTGCATCACAGTGTGGGGTGGCGCAGCTCGGACAAAGTTTATCAAGCTGGAGCGAGCACAAAGAGCTGTCCTAAAAGTTATGTCAAAGAAGAACTTTATGTATCCCACCACACAATTATACAAAGATGTAAATGTACTGACTGTTAGGCAGCTGTTTGTGCTACGCTCCGTTCTGAGAAAACACACCACAGTGCCCCTCCCAGACCCAACACGCCGCAAGAAAAAACCTCTTATTCTCACGGTAAAGCATAAGACCGCTTTCGCTAGACGTCAGCACTATGTTCTAACCCCACACCTATACACAATAATAAATAAAAAAATAAACATAATTGAATTAGATACATATAGGGTTAAAGTTAAAATTGAGGAGTGGATAAAAGATCAAGACTACGAGGCAACTGAAAGTTTACTTGCCTGGATCTCTTAATTCACTGGTATCCATCAGATCACAAAGAAAGGAGCAGCTGCCACTATTGACATCCACATACATAGACGCACATTCACTCAACACACCCTACACACCTTCACACCACACCACACCACACCACACCATCACACCTCACCACACCACACCATACTGCCTAACACATACACATACTACACTTACACATAACATGACTCCTCACACAAATACATTTCATACATACACTTAATACAAACATTATTACTTACTTAATTAAAATTTATTTCTTACCTTTTATAGTCAACATTTTGTATGTAACAATCCGAGTTTACTAGTACGCTCATAATTTCATTGTTCTATATTTCTGCGAAGACACTGCCTCCTAAGATACAGGATCTTCCTAGTTTAGGAGTCAGGGCTCAAATTTTGTGTGACTGTACATCTAGCCATATTTCGTACACTACTCTTGTTCTGAAAATTTTTGTTCCCTTTTGTTTACTATGTGTATTTAATGTGTCATACTTGTGTTTTGATAATAAAGACTTATTATTATTATTATATTATTATTTTTATAAAAGATTATTAAACAAATCTAGCCAAAAATAAATTTCACAAAACATAGCGTAGCAACATGATAAAATCTTCTCAATTCTCATGTTTATAGGTTCTCATTTCCGACGCTCAGTGTGTGTGTAAAGACGAGTTCATGGCAAGTTGAGCTTAATTGGCTCGGTTTTTATTTCTCTTTTTTACTTCTCCTTCTTGGCGTATCGATGATACTTCTTTATTGGTTTGGGCCCAGTAGGTGGCCACGTTTACTGCAACGTCAGAGGCGTTATTTAGGTCGTCGAGAGTGCAGGTAAACGGACGCCTGGGACACTCCAGCAGGTGGGGCATAGTTTGACCCGGAGCGCCGCACTCGCACTCGGTGTTGGAGGAATTTTTTATTTATATGAAATAACATAATATTTCTTACTAAGAATAGAATATCAAACATCAGACTTAATTACAGAGTCATCACGTGAATAGCTCCATAGCCATCTAAAAATAGAAATTCTCGTGTATATCATAAAAACTGACTACAGGTTACATCAAGAACATACCTAACCAGAGCCATATACTAGATTAATCATCGACAAGATGGAAGAGTCAAGTTAACAATAAGATCTAAATTCGATCTAAAAATAAAAATGCTATAAGTAGCGTAGAATATCATTAAGGTTTACGTCAAGAAACTCATGAACATTACAAAGAGCATAGACTAGTTAAATCATAGACAATTAGGATGAAAGAGCCCATCATGTACTGTTTACTGCTCAATGAAAGAAGAACTCCTTTGAGTAAAGTTAACAATTAGATATACGGGGAAAACACGGTGACAAATACGAATATTTAACATGACAATATAGTTTGCTCATTTCCATAAGTAAATACTGACAGGCACTCTTATTATGTAATTTTTGTTTACCCGCAGAAAGAATCTAAAGAACTACGAGATTGAATAATATAGACTTGTCAAGATTTTGGCGATCAAAGGAACCTTCTCTGGCTATCCATACACTGTAACGGGCAAGAAGTGTCAAGCGATTTTGAACCATGTTCAGTGTAACTTTAATTCTATTACCAGTATCTTGACCTGCCCTGCGCACGCCTAAACTGCCCAGCAATTGGCAACGAGACATGGACGACCCGTTTTTTTTAATACAAACAATCTGTTTTCTTTCACAATTTGAGCTTAGTTTACTCAATATCTTTAAGTTTTGAAATAGTGTAAAACAAATTGGCACGAAGGCGACGTTACGACCAGTCTACGTTACGTCGATCATCTTCGCAAAACGTAGAGTCATGTTAGAGCGATATACTTTAACTGTATTATTGCCATGACAGGCAGAATTTTCATCTCATGGCGACATGGAGGGAGCGACTGTCGCAACCCCGTGCAGGGCACGCCACAATAGTGGCGATAAGTCCCCTCTTTGAGGAGTGGCTGGAGAGGCGCCACGGCGCCCTCACCTTCCGCCTGACGCAGGTCCTCACCGGACACGGTTGTTTCGGGAGGTTCCTGCACCGAATCGGGCGGGAGGAAACGCCCGGGTGTCACCACTGCGAGGATCGACCGGAGGACACGGTGGAGCACACTGTGGAGCTATGCCCCGCTTGGGCTGAGCACCGCCGTGTCCTCGTAGCGGCGATTGGCGGCGGCGACCTCTCGCGTCCGGCCCTGGTTCAATCCATGGTCCGGAGCGAGAGGGAATGGGAAGCCGTCGCCTCCTTCTGCGAAGCAGTCATGCTAGCGAAGGAGGTGGCGGAACGTGAGAGGGAGAGAACCTCACGTCCCAGCCGCCGCGGGAGACGCCCCGGGCGTCGGGGGGCAACCAGTGGCCCCCGGCCACCGTAGGCGCGGGCCTGTGGACGGTGAGTAATGGGCTAGCTCACCGTCCGTCCGTCATATGACGACAGACCGTGCCGACGGCGCGTTCGTGTTCCACGCGCGCCTCAAGGAGATGTCAGCAAATCGGAAGGGGTCCGAGAGGGCCGATGCCTGCCAGGGCTGCGGGTTGTTCGAAAGAGATACCGTGCCCCTGGAACGCAAAGGGCTAAGAAGGAACATGGATGGGTTTTAGTCAGTCAAGTCTGACACTCCCTTCCGCTCCGCCCAGAGCGGAAGAAGTCATTTGATGATTTCCCATCCGAAAAAAAAAAAAAAAAAAAAAAAAAAAAAGGCAGAATTTTCCTTATTGGTGGACAAAGGAACCAAGTCAGCCAAAACGCTACCCATCTGAATATGAAAACACAGATGCACGTCAAATAAATCAAAATTCAGGGTACATAGCGGAAGGGGGAAACTGCGAATATCCTTACATCCTTGTGTCGTATCCTTGCAAATATCCTGTTGAATAGATCACAAGTGTGCTAAATACTGCCTTCAGGCTCACTGGTTCAGTATCCGTCTGTTTGTCTAACGGCTTGTTTGTCTCCACACTCAGACAGAGATAAAAGAAAATTTTCTTGAAAAGTTCACACAAACGAGTATGGCAAAATAACTTGTAAGTAGTGGGATAGAAAAGTGATACTGATGATGTTATCTTTGATTTTATTACTAACAGTATTCATTAATATGCAATTAGTACTAATGTCTTCATATTTCACTCCAAAAATCCGAATTTTGTCTATTTTTTTATTCTATTTTGTCACTACTCTGAACTTGGTAGATTATAATATACAGTTCATGGCAAGTACAAAAACTATACAACCTTGTGAATCTGAGTTCAGTCACTCCAAATTGTAATATTTTTTCAAACGATCAGCATGGCAGATCGTGACATTATTCCATAAAAAACTGAAAAATAAGATAGCGTGTCCATGCGTCCGCTATTGCAATGGATAGGTTTATAAGAAACACACTGTTTGAATATAACAGACTTTATGTACTAAGTATAAAAGTTAAGACAATTACATTTTCGGTCCAAGCAATTTTTTGTCCTAAGATTATAAAACAGATCCAATTTCCGCCGCAGATAACAGAATGCCCATTTATATCACTATGGTGTACTAAGATTGGAATTTAGTTTGAAGGACTTGATTAATATGATCCGTTTCTACGTGTTTTGTAACATTTATGATTTGTCTTAAGAACGTGCTCAGCACATCAAGTGATATCAAAGTGTACGCATAATTTAGGGCCGACCTTCAGTTTGGCGAGTTAGTGCACTCAGGTATTGAACGCAGGAGGCAGCAAATGTCTTTATGATGAGTTAACGTCGTGATGTTGTTGAAGATAATGAAGTAGTTAAGAAGCGATGCAAAGATAAGAAGCATTCATGAATATTAAGTGACTAGGGTTATTGTAAAGAAATAGTGGGTACATAGATCAGTATATCACATAACGTGCTCATCGCTGTGTGAGCGCTTCTGAAATGGGGCGCATCCACGTCCACTACCACAAGGCTAGAGCTTGCGTCACCTTCTCCACATTATTCACGTAACATTTCGAAACTGAGCCTCAATTTATTGACTCGAAGCACATAAATATTTATTCGCATTTTTTTGTCCCTAAAATGTTTCACTCTACAGGAATACACGTTTTCGTACTGTAAAAATATTTGGACGCTAGTAAACATGCCAACTGCATAATCAGACGATGTTTATCAACCATCAGTACACGATAAGTCAGGTGTCGATGTAAAACTGGTCTTTAGATTCATGTAATAGCTTTGTCTTGGCTTCTTTACGTGTCTAATCTGAATTGAAATCGATTACTTACCATTAATACAACAAACAGGGTGGACAGCAAATATGATGTTATTACTAGAACATAATTATGTAGTTTAATTGAATAGATGGCACGCACAAAACCTGTTAAAGTTTTAAATGAATAAGAACTTAACAACTTATTTTGTTCCTTATATAATATAGAAATAGGCTTGAAAGTCGAGGCGCTCGACAACAGATAGTTTAAGGTAAATGCGATTTAATAAGGGCACCAGCACTAGCGAGCTCGTACTTCGTGTAATAAAAACAATATAATATATGTATTTATGTGTGTACCTACAGTAAAATTATCTCTGTATTGTTTTATTCTTCTGACGCAAAACTATTTGAATTATGGCATCGTAGAAGTACAAATAAAGTTGTTTGCTCCCTATTGTAAAATGTATGTGGCGTTGAAGTTTCTGTATGGGTAATGTATGTTCGTAGAAACATGTAACTACACTTGGCATGTCCTTCCAATACGCCCGTTACGTAATGGGGTGACAGACGATCGAGAGAGCATTACGACTCTTGAAATAAATAAAACATGGCTACGTGCGAATAAACACCTTCTTGATGGCGTTTGAGAGAAGTTGTTTTTTTTGCAGTGGGAGATTTAAACGTTTTTAGATGATTTCTTTGTGTGATCTAAAAATCTAATACTTTTAAGTAGTTATTTTTCAAATCGAGTACAAATGCTTACAAATATGTAGCATTAGAAAATCAGGTAAATATCTAAATAGATGATCCATAATTCAGAGAATTTTATTTACGTAGATGAACTTGATTGTAGGTATATATATCCACGTGAAAAAAATGTAGTATGACTATCTACTAGCACAGATTTGATTGCCTTAGTAAATTGATATACAGATACTACATATATTAGCCTGTCATATTTCCTATGTAATTAAATGTCTAATTGATATAGTTACGGATAGGTACTTAAAAGGTACAGAAGATAACAATTAAATTAGTCTAAGTTTAGATTAATTTTATCCGTATAGTAAAATACAAAGTACATGTACTTTGATGCTCGTCGACAATATGGGGCCTTAACTATATAAAAAAAACACACGATTCATTTGAAAATAACATAACTGAAATTGTAATTAGGAAAAACAACGGGGGCAAAGTCGGCGGATGTATTTGCCAGTGAGCTTGAACAATAATAGCGGTAGCTAGACAAACAGATGTTATCATATACATACAAGTACCAGCATGTATGAGTACTGCATACCACAACCACTTCTACGCCGCATACACAACAAAACAAAAATACAATTAACCCAACGTAGGTACTTCTTTCTATAATATGTTAGTCAAGGAGATCTTACAACATCACTGTACATCGCCATACAAGTGACATAATAGAACACAAGACAGTATTTTGTTCTTAAATAGAAAGAAAACATAATTGTATATTTTTCAAAATGGCGGCAGTTGCACAAGAAACCAGTTCATGATGAGCTATGACGTGTGCTATTATTATTAAAACGAGTCTGTCCGTTGTATTATAGAGCAGACCGCCAAATTAGGACATACAGCTCATTCCTCGCTGCCAGTTTCAAATATTATTATAATAAACCTATATCTTCTTAAAACTTCTTTGGATTCTTCGTCTTTTTCTTGTATTTGAAGTACGTAACGGCAGAAAAATCACCCCTCTCAAGAGAGAGGATTGATTTAAGAATACAAAAAATCACCATTTCACATTTACACAAGAAAGCACCGTTCTTGTTAAGTTGATAGGTGTTCATGTGGTCATTTGTTACTAGTTTATCATTGAAATCAATACTGAACATGGTAAGTGCTCTGCAGATATCCCATTTTATAATATACAGTCATAAATATGTACTCATCATCTTCCTGACCTTGTGCATGTTGCTTGGGGTCGGAGCAACACGTTTTTTTCTTCCATTATCCTCTGTCACAAAGACACACAAATAAATATTATTCGAGTCAAGAGCCACACCATCACGCCTTGTGCCAGCATCTGCTTTTCTACAAAGACTAGGCCCCCTTTCCATAAACAGGTTATACAGCTAAGTTTCACTACACTGACATTTAAACGAAGACAAGCAGACATGCAAGCAGACTTTATACAGGGTTATAAACTCGTGTGTCGAGTGCCAATTTGGGGGTCAAACTTTTACAACTTTCTCGTAACAGCCGGACAAAAATTAATTAAGTATTGTTGATTGAATTTCACTCACCAATTTGCATAGACGCGATTGTGATTTAAATCATACTAAAATTACGTAAATGTTTACATCATCTCGTCTTAAAATATTCTTATAATACACGATAATGTGAGAACAGATAAATAAATTATTTTAGTGTGGCGCCATGTATGTAAATCATTATTATTTATCAGCTAAGACACTCTTGTGAATAAAAAGTAGCAATTTACTTCAATGTATTTAATGATTGATTAGTCTTGACCATGTATTGCTACTAATTATTGTGACACTAGGGGGATTTACATACGACACCTATTTAGTAAAACAATTGCCTTCCGTAAATACTCTATTCTATATATCAGGTTCTCTCAATTTACTGATCCAGTTCAGATATCAGCACATCAACTTACAACAATCTAATATCTTTAATGGATTTTCAACTTTATTGTTAAAGAATTAGGGATTTGGGTAGCTTGATGTGCTGCAGGCGTCTGTCCATACACATGATAAATCGTGGTCATGGACTTTTTAATAAGGATAATATCTATATGTATTAATCATTATATATATAATGAATTTGGAGATGTTCTTCAAACAAAGCTGACTTTATCGACACAACGTTTAATAAACCTACCACAGGCACATAATACTATCGAAGTAGGTACACATATTTGATAAAAAGTAATAACGTGCCTGTTATTAATAGAATGAAAGGCATTATTATTATCACACCACTTGTGTCACATTATTACGTAATATCATATTGTTTCGGATAAATAGCAATTGAGAATTTTGGAAACCAATATTTTTATTACAAGTAAAAATAAGGGCTGAAACTAGTACAAAGGATTTTGAAAGGTTTTCAGTCATAACATACTATAACACCTGTAATGGAAGGAAAGGTGGAGATGTTGTGTTTCTCGATAGCTACAATCTAGGGGTCTTTAATTCAAGCGTGAATAGGTTTCTTCTAGGCAAGCGTGCTTCACCGTCAATCACATCATCGCTTACAATCAAGTGAGATAGTGGTCAAGCGCGAGCCTATAGACAGTAAAAAAAAATGCGGAGGTGCACCCACATAGTGCACCTAAATTTCGCCAGATATGTTCAGGTCCCATGTTATAGGGGGCGAGCCTATTGCCATCAACCAGCACCAACCAACGAGGCCGCTTTTCAGTCAATCCCTAACACAAATCATAATATTGACATTAATTTATGCTTTAGGGCTTTACTTGTGGTTTCTACGATTAGATCTGTATCTACGTTAGTACTTAGTTGTTTTTTGCATGGACCACGAGTGTGTAGGTTTGTTTTTAGCTTTGGAATATTTTTAGAAAGCCTTTTATAGACGCATTTCGTGTTTGAACAAATTGAGCAATTAGGAGATTAGGGCTCTCTCTGTGCATAATAGAAGATGTTACATTCAAATAGGTAAGAAATAAATAATTGATTTGATCCATAAATAATATAAAATAAGATGTAAGATGAATAAAGGAAATATATTCATTCATCATTTCAGCCGAAAGACGTCCACTGCTGGACATAGGCCTCCCCCAAAGCCACATTGACATAAGGGGGGTTTTGCCATAATCGCCACGCTTGGCAGGCGGGTTGGCGATCGCAGTACGGTTGTTACAAAAGTACAGAGAACGCTGCTGCCCATTCTCTGGCAAGTCCCTTAGTCGCCTCTTACGACACCCACGGGAAGATATGGGATGGTGCTATTAATTACGTCCGACACCATACAGAACCAGAACACAGAAGATAGGTACCTACATATTTATGTACGTATTATACCTATAAATATATTAATTTATGTTTATTTTATGTCTCAATTTTATAAAATAATCGAATGTAATGTAGGTACGTTTACGGCATTGCAGATACGGCTTCAGGTTAAAGGTGCCAACAAGGAAGTGTGCACAACCATGCCATGACTTCCGGTATTATCCACCACGATGTAAAAGGTACTCGACTAACTTGTCAACTACTTGTAATTCTTTATAAACTATATACTATGAACATAGAAATGGCTCCAAGTCATAATAACCTAGTAAATGGAAACACTGGCCAATAAACACGATGTTTTATTGCGAAGAAAAAACTTGTTGCATAAATTATGTAAATGTTAATAGCAACTGAGCAAGCGAACGACGAAATCTGAGCTATTTTGATAGAATTGGATTGAAATAAACAAGATCTAAATACTATTGAGTTTATAATCGAATACCTAGGCCGTAAATAGATAGAAACTTTTATAGCTAGAGCCATTCCAGTTTTTTCTAAATTAATTTTGATGCGAAATAAAAACTGGATATGTATTATTATTTATTTGACTATCCTTTGTTCTGAAATGTGCCGTATGTAATAGTTAGCTGTTGTGTTGTATGTTAACTACGTCAATATCGTAGCAGAAAAACAGGCGCAGGCATCATCAAGCATCGCGCGATATTTGTAGTTTAGAAGCTACCTGAAAATTTTGCTTTGGCATTTTGTATTGAAGAGTTTTGTTCTGCAAATCTGGCAGGGAATCTTGTTCCTAATAATTTAATTCTAAACCACTTTGGTATTGGTAATGCGACTACTGTTGACCCTGCGTATCAGCTGAATTATCGAGAGTTTCATAACAAACTGAGATTACCGGTTTTTTGAGAAAACAATACCAATGATACGCTATCTGACGTCCAGCGGTTTTTTTTTATGATATCGTATGATTTTGACGTCACAGGCACATCAACCTCAGGCCTCGTCAGAATCGAAATATATGCTGTCATGCAAAGCTATCATGCGCAGCGCGACAAAGTTTACTCGTCGCATTATCTCACGCTGAAACGAAGGTTGACTGTTAACGCTTCAGCAGGTTTACGCATATTTCAGCGAGATATAAACTGAAGTAATTTTTTTGTGGTGCCTCGTTACCCAGGTTGGTGGCAACATTAGTCACCGGGAACTATATGACGTTGCAAGTTATGTGAATATTTTAGTTTATTGAATTTATTTTAATTCCATTAGCTTATGGATAAGATCTAAATCGAGAGAACGTTCACCTTTGATTTTGAACTAAAACGCACGAGGTGTGCCGTGGCTTGGACATCCTGTGTTTGTCTACGGCTTTATGGCTTTACTTGTGGTTTCAACGATTAGATCGGTATCTAAGTTAGTACTTAGTTGTGTTTTGCATGGACCACGAGTTTGTAGGTTTATTTTTAGGTTTGGAATATTTTTAGAAAATTTGTTATAGACGCATTTCGTGTGTGAACAAGTTGAGCAATCAGGAGATAGGGCTCTCTCTGTAACATGTGCAAAATAGAAGATGTTACATTCAAATAGTTAAGAAATAAATAATTTATTTGACCCATAAATAATATTTAACTTAACAGGAAGCTGGTATTCGAAATGGGCATTCTTTCGACAAAGGACAGAGTCAACACAGCTTTTGTTCGTCCCCCGTAAACGACCCATAAATATTATTTATAAAAGCGACGCCGGCGCAAGATTTTGACCCGCACTTAATCGGTTGCGTGTGCGTCAATGCTCGTCATGCGCGAGTCCGTCGGCCGCGCGCTCCTCGCACGGCTTATACAACAATGACATTAATACCAACCGTCTCAAGGGTTATCTATATTTAAATATACGCACAAGTAACATTGCAGTGCTATTCTTGTAGGATAACGAAGTAATTATCTCCTAACTTCAAATGATAGCCTGACATTATTACTTTTAATATTTATTTATTCTCGATCGATTAATTATTTATGTGTAATGCTAATTATGAAACTTCATGTCAAATTGCAGTTGTCAGAAGCTGCCCCTTAATTGTGGGCATTGTCTTATGTAATCGTTATTTATTATTTCGTGTTTTTTTACCTGATATATGTACAAATTGTACAATATAGAATATATTAATAAATAATTCAAATCTCTAACGTAAACTGTTTGACCTGGGCGGTGATGTGTCAGTCAGTCAATCACCTTTTCTTTTATATACATTATGGTAAATTCAGGTTATTATCTTTGTGACGGTATCGACCTTTTGAGGACTAGGAGAATTGTGTTATTTTTTTGTTTTACCATTATTGAGTAAAGTTCACTATTGTGTAAAGGTTTTATTTGATTCGTATTTTTATTGCAGCATTGAACGGTTCTTCCAGGATTTGCATATTTACAACGTGTACTTTTATATTTAATTGAAATTAATAAATATCTTAACATACTGTTTTCTTTTATACATTTAAAGGTAATCAAGTGGCAAAAATATAGTATTCAATGGCTCTATGTACACTAATGTGAGGCATATTTCTAGTATTAGATACGATTTCGCAGTAGAGGACAAGAAGACTGGCAGGTTCTTTGATGTGCACGAAATGTCTTATTATTTTATTGCCAAAAACAATGTTTTCAGAACCTTCAGCAAAATCATGGAATCCCCTGAAAGATCAAACGGAGAGTTTTAACGCTGCCACTTAACTTTAATTGTTTCACAGAAAATGCTTTTGAAGAAGTACAAAAATAACCTGGCTTATGTGGCACAGTTTACTTTACCTAAATACGTCGTTTATTACTCCCACAGACACTGAAAGACATTGCTATACTTTTCAGAAAACCTCAAAGTATACGACAGCTATTACACTAATTAAAACTCTTTTGACTACCACTGGTCGACAAAAGAAATGATGATGTTTCATTTCCAACTTTTGGTGTTAAGCCAAACGTTGAAAATACAACAGTACAACAATATTTTGACACCCAATAGTGCCATTTAGTGAAAGCGGGATTTAGGTATAGTTAAAAGTAAATAGCTGTTTTGTTGAATTTGAAACAGAATAAGTAAGTACCTAAGTAGTCATTTTTGCAAAGTCACTCTTTCGAAATAGAAATGGAAAGATCATAATCTGTCGAGTAAGTGTCTAAGTAAGTTGGTAAAGTTAACTGCCTAACTAATCTTTCCGTAACTATCTCTTAATTCTGTTTAAGAATAAACGCCCATTAATTTGTGAAGCGGAGATATTTAGTAAAAGGCAGGGCTGCGTGATTCAAACTAAGGATTTAAAAATAATATGTAAAAGTTGTCAAATAAATTAGGTAATGGACAGGAAAATGGTGATAAATTGTTTTTTTTTTTTTTTGAGGTTTAAAACTGGAACAATTTGAAAGCTCAAAATATTCGATGTAGGCTTTGAATCTCGATCTTATGTTTGCCATCATCATAAACATCAGCCTATAATGTTCCCAGTGCTGGGACACAGGCCTCCAATCTATGAGAGGGACTGGGCTGTAAACCACCACACGGGCCCAGTGCGGGTTGGTAGATGTCACATGTCTTCGAAATTTTAGTTCTAGGATATGCCGTTTTCCCCACGATGTTATCCTGCAACGTTTTTGAGAGCAGCGGTGATGAAATAAATTACACAAAGTAGGTAATGCGCCTGCCTGGGTTTGAACCCACGGCTTACTGCTCGTTGGGGGGGGTTTGTATTTATGCTTTTGCGGTTGCACAACGACTTGCTTTGCCTGCGCTTTGCTTGGTAGTATAAATGCAAGCCTACCTTATCGCTTCCCTCAGAAACGATAAGGTGGCGGGGTCTTGAGGGGGAGCGCAACAGTCGCTAAGATCCTCAAGGCAAGTCCGGTGGATTCACCTTCACGAGGTTGCCTCCCTGTTCTTGGTCTAATTCCATAAGAAATAGACGTAACAAAAACCACCGGGCGCCTTTTCTCCTTACCATGACCCTCTGTGACTGGGTGGTTGTGGGCTTGGCCGTCACTAAACTGAGCTGGCGACGGGTAGGTACATATAGTCACCTGCGCTAGGACCTGCGCAGTCGAGCGCCGTAAGCGGGGATGAAGGAATCCTGGGGGGCTGAGTCGAACGGCGCTGGCGGTAATGTGTCCGTAAGGCAACACGCCCTCTTTGGTCCGGATTTCAGGCGAAACGGTGGCCCTAACCAATAGCCAAGGGTAGGGAAATGGCCATAGTGTCCCGTCAGAGGGGCACGGCGAGGAGCGGGGGGTCCACTGTGGCAGTTCTCGGACTGCCACAGTGGTGGGTTAAGGTCATGCTGACGGTGTAAGTGAAGGTTGATCAGTTCGGGAAGGGACCGGGCGTCCCTACCGCCAACCCGATCAAGCACCCGATTTCGCACTGTAAGCCAGCCTCTCGCCCCTATATCTCGATGGTACTCCTAACGGTAAGCTAGTTTGTAGCGAGACGTTCCCAGGTGCGGGCTCCGTGGAGGGTGGGAGGCCAAAGAGATGAAACACAACGACAACTAACTATGGATACTTCAAGCCCATACGACACCAAACACACACACACACACACAAACACCACACAAACAAACACACCCACCACACACACATACACACACACCACACAACCACACATCGGAGTGGAGGCGAAAGCCAGGGATACTCCTAAGAGGGGTGCACACAGCACCTCTCTCGCCCCTGGGTGCTCCGCTGTCACTACAGCGGGCTCCAGCGCGGGTGTCGGTCCGGCTGCGGCGAGAACCGCGGCCAAGACCAAAATAAAGTCCCGGAAAATGCAGAGGACATCGGCGCTGATTGGGACCAGTACCGATCCTCTTTTGGTTACAGGTGTACAGCCCCCCACGACGGTTAATACCGGTGGCAGGGCCCCTCTACTCAAGACACCTCCACCTATGGCTCTTCAAGCCACCCCTCCCCCGCTGGCCGTCACTGACCAACCGGAGGAGATCAGCACCGCCGGGGACACGTCCGCGTTTACCTGGCAGGTGCAGGGTAATAGGCGGAGGACGGCGAAGAACACTCCGGCTACACAACGCGCTGAACCCTCAGCGCCAGTAGCTCCGGCCCCAACGGCGGGCAACGGCTGGAGGAGAAACAGACCGTCCAAAAAGGAACGGCGGCAGAAACGGTGGAAAGGTAAAAATCCACGTAATCTACAGGCTAACGCCGCAGGTTCGGCTAGACCGACCAGCGGTAATGTCAACTTCTCCGCAGGCAGGCGGGAGCAGGCCAAGGTCGACAGTAGTCGCCCAGGACCCAGCCAACCGTCGACCAGCACGAAGGGACCAGCCCAAACAGCAGCACAGGGACCCGATCGGAAGGATCAGGCCGCGGCCAAGCGAGCTCTCAACGAGACCTCGTCACCTCGAGGAGAGCACAAGCGGCCGCGGCTTGATAAATCCAAACGGGCCGCCAACCGCAGTTACGCCCAAGCAGTGGGCTCCGAGCTCGAC
Organism: Cerastis rubricosa; assembly: GCA_949152445.1. Lineage (NCBI taxonomy): Eukaryota > Metazoa > Arthropoda > Insecta > Lepidoptera > Noctuidae > Cerastis > Cerastis rubricosa. The sequence continues at coordinate 13,215,974 of OX424533.1, forward strand.
GTAGCAGTTACCTGCCAACGTACGGGGTTCATTACGAAGGAAACTTCAGAGGAGGTGCTCGCGGCCATACAAAGGAGGATAGTCTCCGAGTGCCTCTCCGCCAAACATGACTCACCTGCACCGGCCTTCAGAGCAAGGCCGATGTTCACCGGAGGGGTCCTGAAACTGTGGCCTGGCAGTGACCACACCTTAGCCTGGCTGAGGACCGTTATATCCGAGATGCCTCCCTCCACTAGTACCTCGCTAGTGGTCAGGAGGCAGGCGGAAATCAAAAGACGGGTGAGATGCGGCATACTCATCCCGGATGCTCAGGGGGTTTTCGCAGAGCAGTCCATCATTGGGCGCGCTCTGTGCTACCAAAATCCCTGGATCGACATCAAGGGATGGGTACTGCTGCACACCAGCAGACAGGCCGACGCGTGGTTCGTGGTGGTCGGGATCCCTGAGGACCAAATTCCCACCCTGATGAAGGCCGAACGTCGTCTCTCCTTCGGGGTAGGGACGGCGTACGTGAAATTCCAGGGTGCGAACGGCAGATTTGTCGACGTCCCTCAGGGATGGGACCCGGCCACGGAGACGATCGTGGAGGTGAAGAAGGAGGAGAAGGCAGTGTCTCCCTCCCATAACGACACCGCGGTAGCAACCGCGGTTGCACCTGCGGCAGCAGTGCCGCCGGCGCCAACGGTGCCAGCAGCGCCAGAGGCGCCAATAGCGCCAGCGGAGCCGGCAGCGCCTTCGGCGCCAGAGGTGCTGACATCTACGGCCGTCCCGGCCGCCGCCGGCGTGGACGCCGTCCTCACATCGGGTGACGAGCTCGATGGCAATAACTTGTCGTCGGTCTCGGGCTCGGACGGGGATGGCTTCGACGCGGGCGACCTGTTTGCCGGGCTGCGTCTGGAGGGCGACGAGGAAGGCACGACCAGTGATGGCGTCCCCTTCGTCGACCTGTAGAGTGCTGCAGGCTAACCTCCACCACAGCCAAACCGCAACGGCTCAGATGCGTAAGTGGTTGGAGGTTCAACATACGGCCATTGCTTTGATCCAGGAGCCGTGGATCAGGGCTGGCAGCCACTAACAGACTTCTGTTGCAGGGATATCTCTGCAGTAAAGATACAAATACAGCGTGATGACACAGAGGTTGCAGTCGTCTTCGCCTCGGCATATATGCCTGAGGCTGAGGAGCCACCGCCGCATGACCTCGCCCGCCTCGTGAGACATTGCGAGAGCTTGGGGCTGGAGGTTGTCATAGGCGCTGACGCAAACGCACATCACCCTCTATGGGGCATGGAAACACAAAACGAACGGGGTAAGGCTCTAGTTGATTATTTATTCACTACGAACTTAACCCTACTAAATACAGGCTCCGAACCAACCTTCGTAACCAGGCGCAGTCGCACAATCATAGACCTAACCCTGGCTTCAGAAGGTGCAGCGGCCATGGCCACCGGGTGGCAGGTGTCCAGGGAGGCCTCCTGCTCGGACCATAGGTGGATCCGTTTCGACCTCCAGGTTAGTGTCACGCCAATACTGCCACGGCGTAACCCACGCAACACAGATCGTGCTGCCTATACACGAACCCTAGAGTCCAAGCTTGCGCTGACCGATTATCGGTCGACGTTCGAGGACATCTTGCAGATTGACGACCAAGTCAATCACCTTACAGAATCAATGTTAGAAAGCTACCACTCAGCCTGCCCAGAAACCACTCCGTCCTCTACACCGGGGCAGCAACCCTGGTGGGGAGCGGATCTGGAGCGCAAGCGCAGGAAGGTAAGGACAGCCTTGAACAGAGCCATGAACAGCTGTGCTGATAAGGACTGGGACGCGTACAAAGCGGCAAAATCCTGCTACAAAAAGTGCATCAGGTTCAGGAGCAAAACTGGATGGCGTAAATATTGTGGCAACATCGAATCATGCCAACAAGCTAACAGGGTAAGGAAAATACTGGCACAGCAAAACACGACTGGGCCTGTTGTTCTCCGAAAACCAGACAGTACACTCACCACATCAACAGAAGAAGCGATGCGCGTCCTCATTGAAACTCACTTCCCAGGATGCGCTTTCGCTCAGGTAATTGAGTGGACCGAGACAAATCAAACACCAACAGAGAACGACTGGTGCTACGCACACAAAGTGGTAACGCTGGAAAAACTCCAGTGGGCGATCCAGTGCTTCCATCCTTTTAAGGCAGCAGGTCCGGACGGGATATTTCCCGCCTTACTACAGTGGGGGGGAATCTCCGTTGCCGGTAGACTGGTGTCCCTAATGAGAGCGTGCCTGGCCTTTAGATACGTTCCGAAAGGATGGAGGGAAGTGAAAGTCATATTCATTCCAAAGCCAGGTAAGAGTGACTACACAAATGCCAAATCCCACCGACCGATCAGCCTAACCTCCTTCCTTCTAAAAACCATGGAGAGAATTTGCGAGAGAGAGCTGAGGGAGGGCGCGTTGAAATCTATACCACTACACAGTAACCAACATGCATACAGCTCGGGTAAGTCCACTGAATCGGCACTCCACCTGGTAGTCAGTCGGATTGAAGATGCTATACATCAGAAGGGCACCTGCCTTGGAACCTTCATAGACATCGAAGGAGCCTTCGATAAAACCAACTTCTCCAGCATCAGCTCCGCCCTTTCTCGTCATGGGGTGGAACAAGTGCTGATTGACTGGATCACCAACATGCTGAGCAAACGAGCGGTTCGCTTGGAAGGAGAGCAGCAGATGGCTCTGATAGCCAGAGGATGCCCCCAAGGTGGAGTACTTTCCCCCCTTCTCTGGAATCTGGTGATAAATGATCTCATCACCAAACTCAACGCCAGTCATTTCTACACAATTGGGTATGCAGATGACCTCGCTATTCTCATCTCGGGAAAAGTGACAGGAACAATCTGTAACCTCACCCAACAGGCGCTACGCATCGTGGAACGATGGTGCAGGGAATATGACCTTTCAGTGAACCCCACGAAAACTGAGTTAGTCATGTTTACCCAAAAACGTACTTTAGGACCTTATCGCTTGCCTAAACTATTTGATACAGAACTTCAATTAGCCACCGAAGTCAAATACCTGGGAGTCATCCTAGACAGTAAGTTAAACTGGAGCAGTCACTTAGACAACAAAATAAACAGGGCGTGCATCACCTTCTGGCAGTGCAGGAGGATGATAGGTAAGAAGTGGGGCCTATCTCCCAAAATAATACTTTGGCTATACTGTGCGGTGATCCGTCCCATGATCTCGTACGGGGCGGTGGTCTGGTGGCCACGCACCAGGCTAGTCACGGCCTCGAATAAACTCCAACGCATGCAAAGGCTTGCCTGCATGGCAATTACAGGCTGCATGAGAACCACACCGACAGCGGCTCTCGAAGCCATGCTGGAGCTTCCGCCGCTTCATCTGTACATACAACAGGAGGCAACAATGGCGGCAGCACGCCTTAAAACTCTTCAACTCTGGAGTAAGTCAAACACGCAACACACTGCGGTACTAGAGGGACTCCACAACGAGTTCCCCCTGGCGAAAGCCATTAACGATCGGGTACCAAAACAATTTGTATTCGACAAAAAATACAAGATCCAGCTCCACGAGGATCACCGCTGCGAGGGGTTAAATCCCGCAGAATTACGGATCTTCACGGACGGATCTAAAACAGGTACAGGTACTGGAGCTGGAGTATTCTCAGAGGATCTCAACATCCATATAGCTGTACCACTGGGGGTCCACAACACGGTATTTCAGGCGGAATGCATGGGCATTTCCCTGGCCGCATCAGCCATCTTAGCCAGGAAGGCTAGGGACCACTCTATCCGTATACTTTCAGACAGCAGGGCTGTACTGTTAGCACTTGACAACCACACGGTCAACTCCGGGTTAATATACGAGTGTCACCAGCGCCTTAACCAGGTCGGTAAGCACAACAACATAACCATACAATGGATAAAGGGCCACAGCGATTCCCGGGGCAACGATGCAGCGGACGAACTCGCTAGAAGGGGTTCCAGTATGGCAGCAGTGGGACCAGAACCCATCGTGCCACTCCCCTTCGGGTATCTACGGACTCTGGTAAGGAAACGCACCAGTGATCAACACCACAAACTGTGGCTAGACCATGGTGAGTGTAGGCAGGCCAAGGAGGCACTTCCTTCTATAGACGGCCGCCTCACCAAACGGTTGCTTAGGCTGACCAAATTACAGCTCCGCATAGTCACAGCCGCCATCACTGGTCACGGCTCTTTTAATAAACACCTCTTTGTCCTAGGAGTCACCGATAGCCCACTGTGCAGAGCCTGCATGGAGGAGGACGAGACAGCAGCCCACGTGCTTCTACACTGCCCAGAGGTTGCAACATACAGGGCAAAGTACTTAGGTAACCCAGGTACTCTCCGCGAGATCGTCAGCAACACCAAGGAGCTGCTGGCCTTTCTCGGGGAGCTGGGGTGGTTGGAGTAATGTTCCCACCCGTACGCAAAATACGCGCTTTAGACGTGGAGTTGCGGAAACCAGCCCGCTATACAATACAATACAATACAATTACTGCTCGTAAGTCGGGGCTACCGCCACTGGGCCAGCGCTGCACTCCTATGTTTGCCAACTTAAGTGTTATTTAAATCATATTTTTTGGAATACTTAACTTGAATTTACTTAAATTTTTAAAACCATTGTAAATGGCCGAAAATCTACTCTTTTAAGTATTAAATGTTGTAAATTTTTCCCTATTTATCATCCTATGGTATGTATCATTATCGAAACATAATACGCATTAAAGTTCCACAAAAAATATTTCATAACCTGGGTACTTCAAAACGAAAATAAACCGATACACATTTTTTTTAACATTATGTATGGCAACTAAATTATTATCGACTGTCAAAATGCGTTGCCGAATCGAGCTTAAAAAAGATAACTTGACAAGCCACAAGAAAAGATAACTTGAGGTGTTGCGACTTTATGTACCTAATAATTATAATTATATTTTATTTTTAAACAAGCAATCAAGCAAGCAATCAATCTTATTCGCACGAATACCCTGGTACATTGATCATAAGGTATCTATTTGATTAAATTATTACTTTTTCATCTATCTATAACCGGTTTTAACCACCGTGGCATGTCAGCTTCATCAACACTTAACCTATACTAATAAACAAGAAATTATCGAAGCCAACCCTAAGAGGATCTATCGGGGATTTCAAGTTTATTTAAGCACAAAGTCGCTGGCACAAGCTTATGCTATCGAATTAAGGATTAGGAAAACTCTAATCTAGTGTCTCAATTAAGACTTAAATAGTCTTAATCTCGTTAAATAGGTCGAGTATTCTATTTTTGGCGGTGATAACTGTACTGAAGAGTCTGTTTTTACACGAACTAAGTAAACACTGCATATTGTAATCGAAGGTGGAACCGGAAGGTAGTCAAGTTGTGTTTGCTGAAAAACATATTTTGATATAGGTATTTATTGAATATGTAACCTAACTATTAAGAAATCAATATGTTTCAATGCCATCTTTTGTGCGTGTTATTTTAGAATAGAGATACTCTAAAGAAAACTTTGTGCGGTCTAGGTATAGAAAGCTCTACACCATTAAATTTTTGAGATATTCGCATGGCTATGCAAATGATACTTGCAAAAGTTTTTATCACAAAAGCCTTTAAAATTGAGATTAATAAATCACCATCATTATCATGAGCATCGATGTGCGGGTATCTTCAATGATTTCGTGCACGATATACATTGCTGCCAGAATTCGTAACTTAACGATACAAATGGCAAATTTGTGTCAGCTTTATAACTGGTTATTGCTGCATGTCTATGGGGTATAAAAGGCGACAGAACCGTTGTAGCAACGCGTTCGTCGGTTATGCGTGCGGAAGTATCTAATCAGCAGAATGCAGAGGTTGTCGGCGTCGTGGTACGGGTCCTGGTGCCGGCAGGAAGTGCCCCCACACGGAAAGGCGACGCGACGTGCCCGCCAGCGATCGAGCGTAAGACCCCAGCATATCTTGGCATAACTCGAATTAAGGAACTAAATTCAAATGTTCGAATCTGACATTAGGTTTGACATTTCTCCTTGCGAGCAGCGCCACCACGATTGGCCCAGACAAACTGGCCATCCTGTTTACCGGGCGATGCCATCATCACAAGCCCAGCTTATCGATCTGTCACTGGCTGACAAGCCGACAAAAGCTTATCTATTATGACGACAATCCGCACCCAACGTGGTCACGAAGCCAATCCATTTAAAAACCGTGCGCTACATTTTAAGCCGTGGCTTTGACGTACGTAGGACCCAAACCGGTCGGCTCGAAATTAAAAGTGCCCATGTTTGGTTACTGTGTAGGTGCCAACTAACAGAGCTATCGGACATCCAAGTTTTATTGAGAGCCGAAGGATAACTTATTTGTATTAATGACGTTTCCGTGAGATGAGCTCGGATGAGTCTTGAAGTAAATTTGCTAAAAAGTTGAATAATTGAAACAGAATATTTGAAACGATGCGTGTTTAGCTTTAGTTGTCTATTCTGTATCTGATTTTACTCAAGTTTTGTTCCAGAAAAATGTTGCTGCAAACTCACTAAAACCTTTTAGTTTTTGGTTGGTACATTCCGAATTATAATTTATAAAATTAAAATAAATAGCCGTATTGTACGTCATCGCACCGCCAGGTTAACCTTTCAAGTATCAGCGGTTTGGCAATTAGCATGGACCTATCGTACCCACCATGGTACGTTTATTTTTGCTTACTGCATGCATACTAACTTCCTCACTGTTGGTTGGATCTGTCAGTTATCTTGGAATAGTTGTTTGCTGTTGATTGGCTGTGTTGCGTATGGTATGCCTACAAAATAGATTTGACTAAACTGTTGTGTTGTTGTGAAATGTATTATACATGTCTTATTTGGTTTTTACTTGACTTAATTAAATACGTTTTGTCTGTATTATTAAGTTTATTAAATAACATGCTGTATTGCTAAATGATTATTATAATCCAATTATATTCATTAATAATTATTACAAGCAAGGTCATACACATAATACCAATGGGCACGTGTTGATGTTACTCAAGTATCATTATGAACGTGTCAATTATATACTTGCATAATAGAGCATAACAAATAGACTTAGATACATGTACAAAAAAACTCCAAGTTTTTTTTTGTATCTACATTGTTCTACTATTTTGAACTGACTTTAATTATTTTGAATATATTTGACCTTCGAGTTTAACATGCAATATTTACCAGCAGACTAAACTCGGTTAAATGCAAATATATGTCAATGACGTAAATATTTAAAGCGCGCTTCGAATTAATTCGTTAGAGTTAGTGGGCGGCGCTGGCGCAGGCCTTGGGACTGATAAACCCTCCGCTCGACCGACATTACCTCACGCTGTATTCAATGACATACTAAATGGTACAACAGATCGTTTGTTGACGATTGAACTTGACGATAAGCTTACAAAAAAGCTCAGCCAAAACGAACTGGCCTTATGTGAATAAGTAATAACTCTATTAACAAGATCTGACATTAGCAAAATCATATCATCTTATGTTTGTGAGTTCTTAGGTTTTAGACTCAATACACTCGCGTGTGAGAGTGTATTGACTCTAAAATCTTTTTAAATACACTTAAGTTTATTTATCTGATAATTACGAATGTAACATTTAGTGCCTCAAGAAACAAGCCATTTCAGTTTGTAGCTCATCGTTAATGCCACAATTGTGTGTTAATTTAAATTAATAAACATTATATCAAGTAACCGGTTTTTGCAGAACCTCCCATTTTCAAAAGTCGTCTTTAACGGACTCGAATTCGTGCTGATGACGTTCATGAATCGTAAAATATAAGACAGGAATGTGGTTGGTGAATAAATTGAGGTGCGGAGTCTCAATGTAGCGGATTTAACTAGTTATTTACGTGGAACTTTCAAATCCTTTGCTAATATAAGCAGTACCTACCTAAGTTACCACAGCCAATTGCGTTACAGGATATATTATGCTTAAAGATTGAATTCTGAACATTGACTCATGCAACTCACAGACGTCAGCATGACTATATTCATCAACACAGTCCCTCTATATACTATGCAATTTTCCTCATGAACGAACAAAATGTAAAAACCTATAATAAGTAGGTACTCAAAATATTCCAATAGTTCCTGTAACCTTATCCATGATAAATAATTCGGGGAACCAGGATTCCTCTTATTAAAAAGTACCACCTAGGTACTAACAACATATTAATTTAATGATCCATGTGTGAAGGAAACAAAAAATCAATCTATCAAAGCATGCGCAAGGTTATGCTTACTTAACGGCATTACATAAAACATGCTTATTTGCTCTACAGATACTTTAAGTAATAAAAAATACACGGCACACGAAAAAAGCTCAGTTTAAGCTTAGCACACGGATTAAACAAGAATATCTACTAGCATTATCTTAATTAATTGTTTTGAGACTGTTTCGCTAAAACTATAACAAGAAAAGACAAAACATAATATGAAGTGACGACAATGCTTACTTTGTCTTTGGAAGATAGGCGTCTTAGGTCAAGGAGCTTTTGGTACTGGCGGAGAGCCCGCATGTACAGCCGGACGGGGAACTCGGCCGGCAGGGAGACGGGCTCCGGAGCCGGCCGGGACGCCACCCCTGCCCCGCTCATCGCAATCCAACACGAGCAACACACAACACTTGTTCTTTATTCATAAGCACCAAGCCGACACGGGCGCCACGCGCGTCCGAAGTGAACGTCGGTTCCATGCAACACTGACGTATCGCCGCCCCGCGCATGCGTACCCAGCACGCTACGTTTGCAAAAAGAAACTACAAGTTATCCACGCTCGAGTGACTTTCCCTGCTCCATCCGCTGGTTGACTGACTGCTGGCCACGGACATGACCTGCTTTTACTGTGACCACAGTATTTGATGCAGTACTAGTAGCTAGATAAGACAGACGTGTCGGAGACATACCTTGTAGAAGCAAGCTGGTAAAACTTGCTTCGGCTTCTTATTATTTTTTTTATATTTGGCATATCATTTTTTTTAAACTAACGGATAAAAATATTGTTTGTGGTCAAGTAGACACCTACTTATCAATCTAATCAATTCTAATACTGTTAATAAAGCTGAATAGTTTGTTTGTTTGCTGTAACGCGCTAATCTCAGGAACTACTGGTCCGATTTGAAAAATTCTGTCAGTGTTAGATAGCCCATTTATCTAAGAAGGCTATAGGCTATACCTCATCACGCCACGACCAAAAGGAACAGCAGCAATGAAAAATGTTGCGAAAACGGGGAAAATGTGACGCACACGAAGTTGCGCGGGACAGCTAGTAATAGTACCCAAGCCAACCTATAAAATGGCGACCATTTAGTTAAAAAGATTTATAGTTTTATTTTTAAACGTTGCAGGATAAAATTATAAGTGATTTATTGACATCTTATAAGAAGAAAACCTTTCCAAGTAATAGGAAATTATAAAATCAACATTATGTATTGCTTAAACTAGCTAAAGGGGAAGTCTTATTTAGGTCTAAAAGAAGTTTTAAATAACATCTTTCACCTGAACCTTCTTCTTGTACCTGAAGTATCTACACATGCCAAAAATACAGAGTCCGTATCTGTAAACACGGTTACCAATTCATGATAATCATTATGTTGTGTTAAAAAATAGACATTTTATATAACTGGAAACAAAACAATAACATCTTCAACTGCTAGTAAATACATACAGGAAATAGTTCAGCTTTCCAAAGTTCGCCCATGTAAGTATATAAGCAAGTATATTCTTCTTATCATGCTATGTAAATACGTGTCGACGATTCGTCAATATTATACAATTGTTATCGTTAAAAACACACGATAAACGGGTTTAAATGTGTCGCTATGCTAAAATCTTGACAACAAATCCTCCGAATCAAATTTAAAAACCGGCCAAGTGCGAGTCGGAGTCGCGCACGAAGGGTTCCGTACCATTATTTATAAAAACGGCCAAAAAAATCACTTTGTTGTATGGGAGCCCCCCTTAAATATTTATTTTATTCTGTTTTTAGTATTTGTTGTTATAGCATCAACAGAAATACATAATCTGTATAAATTTCAACTGGCTAACTATCACGGTTCATGAGATACAGCCTGGTGACAGACGGACGGACGGACGGACGGACAGCGAAGTCTCAGTAATAGGGTCCCGTTTGACCCTTTGGGTACGGAACCCTAAAAATGGGGACAAAAGCATTGGTAATTTATTAAATTTACGAATATATTTTACCTCCATAGTCCATGTAATAAAAAAAAATCGTTTGTTGTTGTTTTCAGCCTGTTATTCCTCCCTTTGAAATATAAAGAACATAAATAGATATCAGAATAATTAAAAGTGATGTCAAAAGCCTGTTTGTTTGACGAGAAGTTGTCGCTCGCTCGACCAATGGGCGAAGCTAATAGGGATGCTGTCACGCCACGACACCGGATAATTGAATCGATTATGCATTTTAATAGGACGGAACTATGACGATGACGATACACGTAAGTACCTAAGTATGTACCTAACTACGTACATATACATCAACTAGTATACCTTGGGACTATGGGAACAATCATTCTTTTTATACCGACTACTACACCGTATCACTTGATTGACAGATTCGAATAAAAAATTATGAATGTTTTCCGATATGAGATCTACCTCTTTATTTAACAAATCTTGGCATTTACAAAAGTTGAGTAAGTACCATCTGTCCTTGCCGGTTTCATTTCAATAAAGTTGAGACAAAATTTTATAGTGATTGTCAACTTGTGAGAATTTCATGAATGAAGAAGTTGATGACTAAGCTGGTGACAACATTTATAATAAATGTGATTGATTTTTCCTTTAACATTTGCACAGCCGTTCGTTTGTATAAATACCAATAAATAAAAGTTGTTATTTTGGCCGGATTAAATAACTATCGAACTGAATTTTTGTTCATTTCTTCCACGAAAAGCTCAGTCAAGTGGCTTTTACAGATAAGTTAATTTATCCAATTATTGCAAAATCGAAAACATCTTAGGACTAAATAACTTTTATGACCAAAACGCTCTTTTCAAAGAATGAGAATGCTGTGCATATCTTTAGAAAGACAGAAGCTTCTGCCTTATACGGACAAATTAAATTACGAATGCGATAAACCAATGACTGACGGTAACACATTAGAGAAGTAAATGGGTCGTTAGAAGCTTGATTTGTATATCGAAAAATCTAGTTTAATAGTGTGTATAGTGCTGCTAAGTGCCAATGGATCGATCGGCGATTGTTTCAGTGTCGTAGTCTGAAAGCTTTACCCCAATGTCTAGACGCTTCAATGCTTCACTGACGGTCTGCGACTTTTCACCCATAGACACTCAGTAATAAGGTTGAAAAGTGGTCAACCGTCAGTGAACTCGGTAGTAAACATCATAACCTTTTGCCATCTTCACATCCATTTTTCAAAGTACATTAAATATATTTGTATTGTAACTATGTCACACATGGTGACTTCCTTCGCATCCTTACAGTATACCTACACAAATATAAATCGGGATTTCAATATCCGCGCTTTGTCCGTCACAGCCTTCCCTCTGTTTCCAAAGCAATTCTAATGACTCCTTTTTTTACTTCACAGAGTATCCTTTATGTAAAGCTTTACTTTAATCCAACGAATTGTCACTAAATAATATAGACTTTATATAGATAACACTTAGACTTCACCTCCATTTTGATAATGATGTTATTAATTTAATTATGTTAATTGAACATGGTCTACGTGATGATATGTACGAGGTATGTCCCATACTTAAATCAATTTGTTTATAATCAATGTAAACAACAACAGCAACAATCAGCTGCTCTTTATTTATTTATTCACTTTAAGTATGTCATTTAAAATATAAATTATGTCATAGGAAGACGATAAGAACGATAGCTTTACCAAAAAAACGTTAAAACAGGTCGCGTATAAAGCTTAGAGATCAATGGAAACCCTTTTTAATGAGTAGAAATATCGACGCGACGCTATCAAAGTACCAATGTCAATAACGTGATCCATAGAGTAGATACAAGATTTATAAGACAAATAAAACATTACTAGACTGACATAATCACAATTTTTAGTTATTTTAAAACACAAATCGCGGAAATAATTAACAAACACTGTTTACTTACTTGCGACCATATCTCCTTCGTCAACATAACCTCTTTTCACACTGAAACGTGCACAAGTTATACGTGAAATCATGAAAAAATTGTCGGTGCTTTTGATTTCACTTTCATATTGAATATTTTAATGTATTTACGTGTTAACGAGTAATATTTTATACATTTTGGAGTTTGGTGTGTGGTGTTTCTTGCGCGTCCGTGGTACGCATGCACTCGGGAACACCCCCCGACACCGCACCCCGCTGCGCGCCGCATCCCAAACTCCCGCTCTCCCGTTCCTTGTAACGGTGATTCTTATTATAACCTACAAAACCCAGCTGCGTCACGAACATTTGGCGGGTTAACATTCCAAGTTTCGAATGAGTTTCATTATTTCGAAGAATTTTATACTATGGCTTGGTTTTCGATTGCTGCTTTTGTTAAATTGGTTTCCACAAGATTTGATACGGCTAAAAGTTAAATAATCCGGTGTTAAGTTTGTTTTTCTATAATTAAACTCTATTATACCAATTTTTTAAATCCTTGCTAATTAATATAATTGGCAATGTTCTTTTCTTTAATAAATATAAAAAAATAAATATAAAAATGCAGGATCTACGATCCTGCATTTTTAGAAATCAACATGTTAAAATAAAAATAAATCTTATAGCAATTAATTAGTCTTACTTGCCCCTTCCAGTAGCCACTTCGTAACCTACACGTGAAATTAGAATAAGTTCACCTATTCTAATTTTACATTAATGTTACAAAGTAAGTAAGTAGATAATGAACTACATATTACTTATCGCTACTCGTTTTTTAGGGTTCCGTACCCAAAGGGTCAAACGGGACCCTATTACTGAGACTTCGCTGTCCGTCCGTCCGTCCGTCCGTCCGTCCGTCCGTCCGTCTGTCACCAGGCTGTATCTCAAGAACCGTGATATTTAGCCAGTTGAATTTTTTACAGATTATGTATTTCTGTTGACGCTATAGCAACAAATAATAAAAACAGAAAAAAATAAATATTTAAGGGGGGCTCCCATACAAAAAAGTTTTTTTTTTCGTTTTTATAAATAATGGTACGGAACCCTTCGTGCGCGAGTCCGACTCGCACTTGGCCGGTTTTTTCTATTTAATCTCTCGTTCATTACCTATACATTAACGTTTTTAAGTTGGATTAGGTCATGGTTACCGACTGACGTCAAGACTTAATGGAGAAAGTTAACATTAGATAAAAGTTAAGAAGCATTGAAAGTAAAAGTAATTATAGGAATATCTCTGAACCTATTACAACGGACGTCAAAGTAAGCTGTTTAGTACAACGAATTGTTGACTCTATCAGTTAACTCGGAATGTATTCAAAAGACGTGAAAAGCATATTATCTTGGCGGCACACCTATGTCAATCAGGATTTTTTTAGTTTTCGACACACAAGGTAGGCACTGAGACATAGATATTTAGGCATCTACTTGACGACGTAGGCACAATCTGAGTTCCGTTGGTATTAGTCTAAAGATTTTGAAGGCATCTATTATATTTATATTTTCTTAATTATTTTATTGTTTTATTTTGATTGCAGTTGTGGTGGCATGTGCCAACTAAATGTATTTTCTTTATATTTTCTTCTTTCTTTCTTTAGATAAATCTGACTTCAAAACGTGATCCTTTGTTGAGAAATATATCGCCGGGTTAAAGGCAAAACCAATTATTTAGTCCAAAAAAGACAATTTAAAATTTTCCATGAACACATTTGGAAAGTTTGCTATTAAAATGAAGTCCCTAATAGTAAAATTATGTCCGTCGCAAATGTAAGAGCATGTTCTTTAATTATCTATGTCTAAAACAGTTACATACTAAACAAATAAATTAACGTTATTTGTACAAAAAATAAAAAATATTAATTATAACCCCCCATTTTAGTTGGTTTTGCCTTTAGAGTACAAATACAATTATATCTGAAAAAGTAATTGTCCTTTTTCCATCAGACTTTCAATTTACTTAAGTTAAAGTATTGTTTTGATAATTTTCTTGTAAGGCTGGTCTTCTAAACATTCGTTTCGAAACTATTATAAAAAATACGAAAAAATAGTTGGTTTTGCCTTTCTATTTCTTAATGGATGTCTTTGAATGTAGAATGCAAAATTGTACTAATTTTACAAGTTACTGATTTGTATTGCTTAAATCATTCTAATTATGTACCTACTACTTCTATAACATCTCAGCCAGTACAAGAAAGCACTCAGAAAATAAAACTGACAGGTAACAAGAAGAAGCATTCATTATTTTATTGTTTTTTGACCTTGTATAAACATAAAAGTTTCGTAATCTAAACAATCTAATTGGCCATTAAAAAATAATTGTAAAAAATATATAACTCAGTCATCTGGGTCTGATTCTTCAGAAACCGTAACATTAGGTATACGATCCACTTTTTGGCCAACAGCTCTTAAACTTTGGAACCATCCATGATATTCGTCGGGAATAGGGGATGATCACAATTTTTCTATGTCCGTCGGGTAGATTATTGAAAAGTATTGGACACGTATTTTTTCTTTTTTCACGTGGGCATAAAATTACGGAGATATTAAATTGAGTTGAAATGGCGCATGACGTCACTTGTAAACTCCAACTTCAATGAGTTTTAACTAAGTGATTTTTTGATATTTTGATAAAACAAAAAATACATGTCTAATATTTTTGTATTACCTGTCTGACGGACAAAATAGAATTTCGTTTTCTTTACCCAGTATCCCTCAGTGTCCCTTTTACTCCTTTTTCACATTTTCAATAGATCGGCTTTTTTGGCTTTTGATATGCAAAATGGTTCCATACATAACGGGTACAGTATCTGTGGAAAACGTGTGTCATTTGTGGCTTGTGGTGGTGGTTCAGTGACAACTTTTTGAACTGGCTTGACATGCTTAGACTGGAGTTGCATACCGTAACGATGACAATTCTTTGAGGGGCTTTGGTCTTGTGCTATTAACTGTGATTCCAAAAAGGTTTACTCAATTCCGAGATATATATAAAAAAAAAAAATTCAGAAATGTCGTATTTTTTTTTTTTGATTCGCTTTTAATGCTTCGCATTCTCTTTATTTTAAGCCACCTGACACGTTGTCCGTTACTGGTTCTTGCTTTAGCAATCATCATACCTTTGGCTAGTCTCTTAAGATCATTGAAGTCAGTGTACTTCATTTCTTTTACATGATAGGGTTTTTTAGTGCGATTCTATTTTTTGATGATCGGGCCTGTCGAAAAATATTCAACCACTCTGTTATTGAGTATTATGTTTGAGTGATTTGGGCCGATTCAATGCTGCTGTGCATAGATAGAATCGACCTTCATGTGTGAATGACCCGATTCTAAAAATTTGTGCTCAATAAATTTTATGTGGTAAATTTTATGGACAGCCCAAAACAAAACAGCGGCCACATATTGGTTCTTGTTTTGTCCACCACAAGTGTCTGAAAATAACGAAACCTCGTCGATATGATCTGGGATTTCGCTTAAGTAATGTAAAATTATCGATCCAATCTCAGAGCTTCCTTTCTTGCTATTAATTTCCGTCCACGCATAACAAAATGCTTCATTTGGAAAAGCGCTTTCATAAATTGTCAGGATGTAAAGTATAGGGTTTTTTGCAACAATACAAAAGACCTACATCTCAACTAAGGATTTGTAAAATTGCCTGCAAATCAAAGGATGTCGAAGTGAAGTTCGTTACTTTTTCTGCTCTCTCCTTGTCTCTTTGTTTCTCAACTAATGTGCTGTTTATACTCTTCTTCAATTTTAGTTTTCTATATGGTATCCAAACGACGTTACTTGGTGCACAAAATACACTGTTCTTATTTGGGAACAAAAAACGTGAAGTTGAATTCGGTGCTAATATATTTCGATATGAAGCCTCCGACATGGGTTTAAAGGTCGCCTTCTCACTCTCCTCCACACACAATGCTGATGAATGCTGATACTGGCGTTTAATATCATTGCACACATAATGGATTTCCAACTTAGGGAAAGATTTGATATGTTTTGGGGCTCATGCCGTCCTCGCGGATCACAATCTCGAGAATAAAATCCCATCGCATCTCGACTTTTTCCCATCTCGACTTCATCCCATCGATTCTCGAGCAGTCGCCTTTGGTACTTTGGCCGGTCTATATTTCTTTGCATTTATGTAAGGGAGACCATCAGCTCTCCTTTTTTTGTTGTCGGTTCTTATTCTTCAACAATCAATTTCCTCAGCAAACACACAGAACATACACAGTAAAAAACCCAAGAATCCGAAAAAACCACCATAAAGACCTCGCCGGTCGCTGCGCAAGATTCGACTAAATCCCCGTAAAGAGCAGGAGGGTGACAGCGGGAGCACGGGGAACTACCAACTACACTCAGCGTCACAAAAATCGCACCTCTCCGAAAATAAGTTTCAAGCAAGTCCCGCCATCAACGTATGCATTAAACCCTATTAATATTGGTATCAATTGAAAGTATGTTTAACGACCTTTAAATTAACAACAGTTAGAATTCCTAAACACAACAGATCTCATTAGCGCGTAACGTTAAAGAAAATGTTGTCAAAATACGCATTACAACGGCCACTAATTGCACCTCCCTACAAGGGTATAAAACGGGCGACCCGGGTCAAATGTGAGTCATTCGCTATCCAACCTTTGAAGTGAACACACGTGAACAGCTGCAGCAAGAAAAATACCCCAGAAGATGGATACCACAGCAGATGAAGCCGCTCAAGTCATTGCACTACTGCAATCAGGGATGCGGCAATGTGATGTTGCTCGGCAACTGAACTTGAGTCGTTTTTCCGTTCGACGAGTGTTCTAACGCTTCCAAGAGACTGGTGGCTATATCCGAAGACGTGGATCTGGAAGACAACGGTGCACATCCGAAAGAGACGATCGCTTCATTGTTTCAACGTCTTTACGTAATCGGTTCTCCAATGCTGTTGAGCTGCAACAACAACTGCGATCAGCTCGCAGAACTTCTGTCAGCGTCTCCACGATTAGAAGAAGAATGAAGGAGAAGAAAATTGCAGCTCACAGGGCTGCTACAGGGCCAAAATTGACTGCACAGCATAGGAGAGACCGGTTGCAATTTGCCCGTGACCATGTGGATTGGACAATAGACCAATGGAGGGCTGTACTCTTCTCGGATGAGACGAGGGTGTGTCTTTTCTGCAACGACAGGCGTAGAAGAGTGTACAGGAGGCAAGGGGAACGATTCGCACAAGCCTGTATTCAAGAGACAGTGGAATACGGGGGTGGCTCGTGCATGTTCTGGGGCGGCATGTCAATCGACGGCAAAACGAACCTTGTGTGTGTTTCTCGGACTGGAAGTGCTCGCGGGCAAGGGTCGCTGACTGCTCCTCGGTACATAACAGAGATCTTAGAGGAGCAGGTTGTCCCTTATGCGGGTTTTGTTGGCAGTGGGTTCACGTTAATGCACGATAACGCCCGCTGTCACACCGAATTAATTGTAAGAGACTACCTGCAAGAAGTTGGGATCCCTGTTATGCGCTGGCCGGCGCGAAGTCCAGACCTGAACCCTATCGAGCACCTTTGGGATGAACTGAAACGGCGAGTACGGGCACGTGATCCTGCCCCTACCACTCTCCAAGACCTCCAAGATGCCGTCGTTGCAGAATGGGACAACATTCCTCAAGAGACTGTTGTCACATTAATTAGGTCCATGAGAGAACGCATGGAAGCTGTCATCAGAGCTAGGGGGGGTAACACTAGGTTTTAAGTTGATTTTATGGACTTTTTTAAAATTTTCACTGTTAAAATAAAATTTAAGTTTTTAATCATTTGCATTAGCGTGTTTTTTTTTATTCCCTGGCAAACAAAAAACCAAATTTATTGATTTATTCTGAAATTTAAATAAATTGCCTTTCCAATGATACCTTATAGTCATGTGTGTACCATTGATTAATAGGGTTAAAATGACTTTGAAGGGAATTCTTAAAGAGGTGCGATTTTTGTGACGCCGAGTGTATAATAAGTTAATTGGTTTTGCTTCTAGGCAATTCGCTAAAAAGATACCGAAAACCGAATGCCAAAATCGTCTATAATTATATAATATTTATTTAGTTTAAATGTTCGAGAACAAAAAGGTGCTAATCATAAATATTATTTTTTACCATTAGTGACTAAGACCTTCGTTTGACATTATTGTAGGACTAAAAACCACTAAAAAAGTTTGGTATTTTTTGCATCTATATTTCGAAATATTGCGGAGAAATTATTACGAATTAATGGTTTTTAATTCTCTAAAGATACACTTCCCATCCATATAATCTGTTTTTACATTCGGTAACTCGGGAACGGTAAGTCTTGTGGTTTAGTTGGTTTTACCATTAGGTAAAGAATTTAATTCCGATTCGAATGGTATATTAAAGTGAAAATCTCAAAAAATCGCAGATAGTTGGTTTTGCCTTTAACCCGGCGCGGCGATATGAAATCTAGCAACAGAAATACATTCTTAATTTGCACTTTGGCCGCTCATCTACTAGTCATGTATTATCATATCACGGATTGCCCGTCGCCGTATGACTTGAATTAAAACACACTTCATTAAAAAATCATATAGGATAGTAATTCTATTCACATTGATATAATAATGCATGCCAAATCAATCCCATATTGTAATAACTCATAAAAATAATTTATTTGCACGTCATACAGCTATTTAGGTTTAATGAGATTTTATACGGATGACCACCCAGTCGATGCCATTGTCTATCTGAGACATCCTTTTATAAAAAAGACCGCCTGACTTTGTGGTTCTGGTTTGGACCTATGAAGTAAAAACTGACTTATTTTTGGAAGCCTTGTTCCATTTTTGCTTTTGCGATAAGTCGCTAGTTTCAATGCTCGGAACTTTGACTACCATTTGACGCAGGTTCAGAAATTGATTTCTCTAAGTTTGATTCTTAGTGCTTCCTCTGGTTTTTATAGACTGGGCGGACTTTTCATTTAAATGAATTAGCAAAAAGAAGAAGAAGGCTTCTCCTTGTTTTTGTCCTGCGTGGATCGTTTTTGCGTTGTCTGTGGCTCTGATAATAATCAGCCAGCGTATAGGAGTCTAAACTAATATTATAAATAGGAAAGATTTGATTGTTTGTTTGCATTGAATAGGCTCCGAAACTACTGGTCCGATTTAAAAAATTCTTTCAGTGTTAGATAGCCTATTTATCGAGGAAGGCTATAGGCTATACATAGGAAGAAAGGCTATATATATATCATCACGCTACGACCAATAGGAGTGGAGCAGCAATGAAAAACGTTGCGAAAACGGGGAAAATGTAACGCAAACGAAGTTGCGCCGGACAGCTAGTATTTCATAAGTCATCAACATCATTCTTCTGTCTTAAGGTATATAAATTTATTTAGGGACGTCGCAGCATGTCTTCTTCTTCCACAGTTCTTTATTACTCGCCATCTCAGCACTGCGTTTCGTATTTCGTAAGAATCTACTGTGATTTTTTCAAGTTTAAAGATGAATCTTATGGCAACAACAATATTGAAACAAGGCAGGAACTTGTGGTACGTTTATGAGTTTAACAAATTAAAAGTGCTTAATGAATTAGCACTAACTACCTTTAAGTGAATGCTTGTGCATACTGCAACAAAAAAACTCATCTTCTGACGTCGCTAATAGATAAATTAAACAAAAATGTTCACAGTAAATAGGTCTACTATTTACTGTGAACATTTTTTTTGATGGTGGATTTGATTGTTGTCATTGCTATGTGAAGTTTCAATACTTTGGTTGCTAAGCAATTGGATATTAATTACACTCACATAGGTACACACAGCCCCATTTAATACTTACCCCTTCGGCCTCCACGGCCAGAGTCTTGAGGGGTTGGCAGATGCTGACGCTGTCTGTACAATAGCAGTACTCTACCTACAAAGTAGGCCAAATAACAATGAAATAATGGTTAATTAGTATTTTCATTTCCAGATCCAATGGGGAGGAAAAATATTTATTCAATATCCATTGACGTAAACGTAAGTGTTATTACTTATTATGTACAATATCTACCTGTATTTATTGCTCTAACCGAACTAGGTATCCACTTCTGAAAAATCACATCGCAAGGATGATTTCAATTTCATTCTTGATAATTATTTATTATTTATTTATTTAACAATTTATGTACACACTAAATACAGAAAAGAAGAAAGGAAAAGAAAATAGGTACAAAGGTGATGCTTATTTCTAAAGAAATCTCTTCCAGCATACCTGCGAAAGGAGATACTAAAAAAGAGATGTAGACATAGTGTGTAAAAGAAGAAGAGAAAATGGAATACATAAAACATAAAGCAAATAACGATTTAAAATAAAATATACAATATAGGAACATACTAACTTACGTATACATACAAAGACAAAAAATATAACAATACTATAAAAACAATAAAATAAATACTTATGCAACTATGACGGAATAGAAAGATAATGATAAGAAGATAATAATTAGTAATAGTTTAGTTGCCCATAAAGTAAGCTTTTATTCGGAAGAAAAGATTTTTCTTGTTTCCGCTACAAATGCCTCGGACATCGTTGATCTTCCGATAAAAAGACGTTATATACTTACTAAACAAGCACTTGACCAGTTTTTTATATTCTCGTACGCTCGTGCTAAAATGTTTCGAAGGTTAAAATACTTGACCACATAGCGCTTGTGAGAAAAATAAAAAGGTAGAAGTAAACTGTTACATCCTCTGTCCCCAGACAATGTGGTCCAAAGTATCATACTTGGGAAAGATTAATGGCCGTTTGCAACAATATAAACGTAATATAAATGACAAGTAAATGATTAAGTAATTCTATTAACAGGTAGGTAAATTGGCTTTTCCAGAGAATGGGAAGCAGCGTTCTCTGTGCATTTGTAACAACCGTACTGCGATCGCCAACCCGCCTGCCAAGCGTAGCGATTATGGCAAAACCCCCCAAAATGTAAATATGTCGCCGCGACACTTGGGGGAGGCCTATGTCCAGCAGTGGACGTCTTTTGGGCTGAAATTATGAATGATGATGAAATTGGCTTGTAAGATTTTCACCGAATAGCGTCCAAGAACTGGAAGAAGAAAAATGTGGCTTTCGGCGGCGAGATGGGCAGACGACATAGTTGCTACATCGGAAGAAAAACTGCGATGTGACTGGCACAAGAACATTGAGCCCTGCACCCAACATTGGGCGAATTCATTCAAGATGTTGCAATTGGCTTGTTTGTAGTTTCGTGAAACATCTGCTTTATATTGCTAAGATAGTTCAAAGAGATCAAAGATATAAAGTGTAGATTTAAATATCGACCCACGTTTTTGTAAACACTGGTACCTTCGGCCTATATCTAATCAGAAATACCATTTATTGGGGATAGCAATTAGTTCAAGATTCCGTTTCGTAAAGGTTTTAATGTGTAAAAGGCTTCAAAGCTTAAGTAGACAAACAAGTTACATAAACAGACAAATAACTTGAAAGGTTTCTCCATAGGAGCATTAACCTAGTGTGCGTATTGGGCAGTAGGTAATTAAATAATTACGAGAGAGGCTCGTAACGTTTTCGCGCACTACTTATAAATATTTTTTGAGGCTACAGCTATGTTGACATCAAGAATTATTATATGAGTAGATGATTGACCGCTGAGCGCTGTTTACAAGTCAGAAGATCTTTGAAAGTTCGTTTTCGCAAGGTTGTCGTTATATTTATAACGTCTGTGTATTCATTTTGATGCCAGTCACAAGTAAGAGCTAAGTTCGCCTTATTGTTTTTCAATACAGATGTCGAAATTATTTTAGAATTTGGGTTGTGGAGGTCAGATAGGCAGACGCTTCATGTAAAATACAGGTACTCAGCTGCATCCGGTTAGACTGGAAGCCGACCCCAAGATAGTTTGGGAAAAGGCTAGGCAGATGATGATGTCAAAAGAACTTTACAAATGGTTACAATTCAACAACTGCCTAGCCTTTTTCCCAACTTTGTTGGGGTCAGCTTCCAGTCTAACCGGACACAGCTGAATACCAGTATTTTACATGGAGCGACTGCTTGTTAAATGTTTACAATTGATAGCCATTCGAGCGTCAAAAGTACAGACAAAAACGTCCTTGTATCTATAGTCTCCACGACGACAGGGGTTTTGGTGCTCCAAGTCTTTCGGTAAAATGCGATCGTCTACGAAATACCGGGCTTAGGGTAATATTTTCATGCAATGATATGGATAGTTTGGTAACCAGCCCAGAACGTTACTGGTTTTGTTTTCATCGTGTCAAAGAAAAGTCGGTTTACGTATCCGAACAAATAAGAAATAAGTGATGATAAGTGTTTGCAAGTATTAGCTTAGCTCTTTAGCGAGCCGTGACGTAGAATAAATAATTGTACGTCGATTCGAAGTAGACAATGGAGGTAATGCTTGAAGCGAGCTGATCGAAACTGTATCTATCTATGTATCTATTATTCTGGCATGAATGTGTATACTGAGTCACGACTTCGACATTTAAGTTTCTCGAAGCCTTTGCAAGGCATCATGTTGTTTGTTAATTTAAAGTTAGGTCATTAACAATAAAGTACTCTAATACATTACTGAGAAAGGTTATCGCTACTCCCAACTTACAACTATACAATTTAATGCATTACGAATGGAAAATTTTCGTTTTGCATTTGAGTTTGTGACGCAAACTGCGAAAGATTTACATTCGTAAAGGCTATAAATATTTACAACAAAGTAAACGAAGATATAATCAAAATACCTATTACTTAAATACAGTGTAGAAGTCGGTATTCTCCACAAAAGACTTACTTAATATGCTTACGCATGTGTTTTGAAAGATTTTCATATTCAATAGTGTTTTCTGGGGCAAGAAGTAGCCTAATACTTAGCGAGCTGGTGTACTTTTTTGAACCAGTCAGTAACTATGATGTAGGTACAAAGATTCCTACTTGCAAGATTGGTAAAGTAGGTAGGTGTATAGGTACATGCTAGCCGAAATCTTCTAAACTAATATTATAAAGAGGAAAGATTTGATTGTTTGTTTTTTTGTTTGCATTGAATAGGCTCCGAAACTACTGGTCCGATTTGAAAAATTCTTTCAGTGTTAGATAGCCCATTTTTCGAGGAGGGCTATAGACTATAATTATATCACGCTACGACCAATAGGAGTGGAGCAGCAATGAAAAATGTTGCGAAAACGGGGAAAATGTGACGCAAACGAAGTTGCGCTGGACAGCTAGTATTTCATAAAACGATGTTTTCATGTGAACGTTTTAATGGTAACGGCTGCGGTGTTCTAAATCGAATATTAACTTCGTCTCGAAAACCATTCGTTTATATGACCTTTAGTTGTTTTGCTATGGACCAAGACGTATGAAACTATTATAAAGTTTTATGATTGTCCGTGTGTCACTGCCATTTTACTCCGAGTCTGGAGACTGTTGTCACCAAACAGTTGAAATTTTGAGAGCAGGTGTCTTCTTTGAACCGCTACACAAACGAGACGTGAAATTGAGAAAAAAAAATGAAAATTAATTAATTGTTTAAAAAAATATTATAGGCGTGGCCCTCCATACAAGAAACTGAAAGTTAAAAAATATATCTTCGTATATAACTGCCTTGGGATCGAGAGATCTCAAAAATTTTATGGCTGTTTTCTCAAATACTTTTTTTCTTACGGCAATACCTAGTTGATGAGAGATTCGCTTCTAAAGATCGATTCCTACCGGACTCAATGTAACACACTCAAAACATTGTGCTGACGGATGCATTGAATAGTACGGGGCTTGAAGATGTATTAAAGTAAAATTATAACAATAAAAACTTGTATTTCAAAAAAAGTTGGACCCCCGATATCTGAGTAACTAGAAGGTTCTGTTAGGTTTGGTCTAAAACAAAAAATATAACATCGCAATGACGGGGAGAACAAATGCCATTCGGCTTCGGTAAGGGTATTTATACACCCATTATAGGCAAAGACAACATAGTTATAGTGAAGTACCATTTTTTATTCGAAGTACGGCAAACATTTGTGGTTCAATTTTACCTGCGACTTATAAAAGCCATTGATAGAATGAATTTCGGTCTAATTTCAGCCTCTAAATGTATCATACATTCTATACCATAACGATGTATGATATGTGCAATTTAACTATTATTGAAAATAATGATGACAAACTAAACCCCAACCGACAAAAAAACTGTTTTAATTCAAAAGTATTTTTTCCCCTTAATTTCAAACTAAACGATCCGTAAATCATAATTAGGATTTTAATAATAATAATCTTTTCTCGAATAATAAAAGATTTATTTTTAGTAAATTTAGTGGTTCGGTTTATTGTGGTCCGACCCTGTAGGCTCTGACGTCAATTGCTTGCCGTGATCCACCTTCGAGATAAGCGCGCGCGCACGTGAACCGACTAAATTATACACGAGACAATAATGCAATTTAGTCAAGAAAATAATTGTTTGCTTTGATTAGCCAATCAGTAAAAATTTTACTAATTTTGTTACGATTGTTGTCACATGTCTTAATTGTCAATTTATCGATAATTTGCGTAAATTATGGAATTATTTAATCAACTAATAATCTTTAAAAAATGTTGTAAGCACTGAAAGAATAACGCACTCTTTATAAAATTGAAAGATATGAAGAAAAGAGCTGACCGTATTGCAACATAGGTATAGGCAGTCCGCAGCACATTTGCTACGCCGCGTAGCAGCGTTGTCGCATAGATGCTACGAAGTGGCTACGGCACGCAGCAGCTACGTCGCGTACTGGTGACAAAAACGCGATACCCCAAAGACACAACGCCGCGTAGAAGTCACAAAAACGCTACGCCGCGACAGCTACGTCGTAGTTGCCACACCGCGTAGTAGCCGCACAGACGTGACACTATATCCACGAAGACGTTACGCCGCGCGGCTGGTAAATGTTGCGTAACAGGCATGTATTTAGGTTCTACGCTGCAAAGAAGATGTGTTTAGGTGCTGACGTCACGTAAACATTTGATAAACCCCACGCTGGACGGCACCGGCACTTTAAAATAGAGTAATCACATTTAAAAAGGCTACAAGGTTAATCAGCTTATTAAACGATGAAATTACATTGAAAATATTAAACGGGTTAAGTGAGAAAATTAAACAAGCAGTGTGAACAGGGCCTTACGGTGATACTTAACACTCTTGACAAAATGTTACTGCCCTAAAAAATATAATGACGAGGCCACCACGAGGCGAGCAGAGAGCTCTTAACATGCGGCACACATGACATTGGAAGACACGAGGCGTCCATAGTGAGGCGACGTGCCTGCTGTGCCTCTTCCAGTGGGTATGAGGTTGTTGTTTTATGGAATCACATGTGACTTGACCCGTTTTAGATTACGTGTGGTTCTTGAGAAGACTTTTTTGTCTGAAAAAAATATACATATTACAAACAATGGTTTATAAAAATAAACCACTGTTTGTTCACGAGTTTATTTTCAATTTTTACCTTTTACGTAGTTAATATTTGGGTTAGTCACCAACTCGACACGAAAGACTGGACACACGTGTGTCCAGTTGGTGAAACTCAAAAATAGGATCACTTATTAATTCGTCATCTGGACATGCAAAGATTTTTACGCGTGTCCAGATAGTGAAATGTACCTACTCGTAATCACTTTTATGTTTTCACCAACTGGACACCCCAGTGTTTTTGCAAAATAAGGTACAGTCACTTTATTAATCGCCACGTTCAACGAAGACATAATATCCTGAAAAATAATATGTAGATAAGTACGTGGTTAAATGAACCCTAACTGTATCTAGCAGTGATATATTTGCTATCATTTATCTTGTCGCTAGCTCAGGTGGGATACCCAGGATCCACCTATAGCTAAGCGTATACTAGACATAGGTATAAACCTTGACCCCGATACATGAGATAAGATGTCACGACCACCACTTACGCATACGATATGTTTACATAATGGCCACATTTTCAGATTCGACAAATGCCTCAGGTCAACGATTTTTTTACTGTCACTATTCCAATAACAACAAGCTATATTATAATTACTACACCTCTAATAAATAAATAAATAAATATCTCTTATTTCTCCGACTTATTGTTATAATCTCGAAAAAATAGGAAATGCATATTTTCAATTTAGACAACCTCAGCTTAAATATACGTATGCGGTTTGCCTGATATACTCTGTCTTTAAATATTCGAACTTAGGAATTCTGCGTTCAGAACATTTAGACAACTCTTTTTTGTTTCAAAATAATAGTCCATATTTGCTAACCTTGAAATTAAGTAGGTATTCGAAAATAACGAAATTACTCAAAAAATACGTCACGAGAACTGCTTTATCACTAAATGATAGCTTGGACTATAATAACTTATTTAAGCACGAAGGCCACATAGGTGCATAATAATTACACAAATCATGGAAGTAATTATTGAGGGTAGACAGTAGCGATTAGATTTTTATACCTATAATTTAAATTCATGTGATTAGTTACCTTCCTGACAAATAAATAGACACCGCTAATAATATAATACTTCGATATACACCGTAGTCTATAGTACTACATTATGTATTGAAAGTCGTATTTGAACGAACAAAATTTCGAACTTTATCACAAAACAACCTTCTTCTGACATTCTCGAGAAATTAAAAACATAATTGTGTCAAAATAATGTAGGTATTTGTAATAATAACGTCTACAGCAGATTATTTATCAGTTGATGCAGATTAATCCGGTTTAAAGTGATATCAATAACATGGCGCCGCCCTCGGTAACTTATATGTAGAGACATGTAGCGGTATTTTGAACCGTATCAAAAAGAACCGACTTCCCTTATCTATCTATTACGATTACTGTAGTTCCTATAGAAGTTTATAAAGCTCAAAGTTCAAAGTGACAACGTCACAGAATTCGTTTAAAATACCCGTGTGGAGTGTGTTTGTAATTGTTATGCTAGTTTTTTACATGTTATCAGTTTTGATCAAGTTTTAATCTAAATAATGACGTACGTACTTGTGGTAGGAGATACCGTGGTATGCTATTAGCTTTTTCATTTATTTACAAAGCCGTATTTAGTGTGATTACTCTGGTCAAGGGGTATTACAACCAGGTTTTTTTAGTTAACATATTTAGATTTTTGTGCTATTTACTGGTAGACAGTTTTAACGTTAGTTACGTGTCCAAAAGAGAGAGCCTTCATAACAACTCTACGTACAACTTCTTGTGTTGTGTGAGTTACTGCTTTGCGAGAAAAATTAATACTACAGACAGCGTCAGTATGTGCTAACCCCTCTACCGGCCCAGTACGCCAGGGGGGTAACTACTTAATGACGCTGTCTGCACGTGGAAAGAAAAGGCAATCATTAGCAGCGTAATAGTCGCAGAAGCTCTTCAAGATTTCTCAATTTATTCCATTTGGTAACATCAAGATACAGCCGAAATCCTTCAGCTTCCAGATTACATCACTGGGTATCACGTACTTAGATGATGATTTACATGAGCAATATAAATACAAATAATAATACATTGAAGTCAGTGGAAGGTTAAAAGGCCGGTCAATATTGCATGCTCTAAATATATCAGCCTACGCCCATTTAGATCATTCACATCTTGCGGTCAACAAAGTTAAACAGTTAAGGATCTTACATCAAACCGGTGGCCTCTTCTTTGTTAGCACTTCCGAAATTTTCCACACGAGTGACAATGTTATATTGCTAAAAATATCGAACCAATTATCACAATGCCAATCTATTTTTACTCCAACACGTCAAACTCTGTGACAATTCTTTACTTTTCTCAAGTCGTGACGAAATCACAATGAACTTATGGGCAACAATGCAACTTATTTTTGACACCTGTTAGAGCCTTCCAAAATGGTCCTTTTCTCATTGACTCTAACACTTATATTTGTAGTAAAAATTAGTCTGTAAGCAGGTAACACCCACCATGATATGTAAAATACACCTAATGATTGTCAACCACTTATACTTAAAGTAGTTACTATGTGAAAGCAGGTAGCATGTTATTGTATCGTGGTTATCACACCGTTGTTTATAAATATCATCACGACGTATTTTTAAAGAAATTGTGTCACTAACTCACTAATTAAATGGCTCTATTGTGACAAAAATCGCCCCCTTAATTGTTACTGATAACCTTTGTAGAGATAAAAGGTAAAAATAATTAATGCTTTAATTTTGTGTTGTTAAACAAATAATTAATATTTAACAAAATCGGATCGGATGGATCGTGACTATCATCTGCTACAAAAATAATGCCTTGGCAGTTGTGCTTTTCCGGCTTAGTCAGTTCCTACAGAGGTTTTTCTATATACTTAGGAAATTAATAACCTGAACATAAATAATTTGTTACAAAATAAAAAAAACCTCACCAAAATACATTTCGGAGAAAATGTCTGAAAACAAAAGCGTTGAAAGCGTTTGTAAGTAATAATAATAAACAATACCCCAGCTCTAGATATTATGTATCTAGGGGTGGGGTATTGTAACTACCAGCGCTTTCCACGCTTCTAATCAAACAAAACGTTGTCATTTGTCTGATTTGTAGACATATGTTTACACTATGTTTTCCTGTATGATGTAAGTAAGTAAAAAAATGTGTAGTATTCAGGCGCCACAGGCGTGCGCGTGCGTCGCAGATGGAGGGTTATCTCGAGCCGGCTCTTTCCACTGCGCTATCGGCTAGGCCGACACAAGGACCATGTACACAAGCTTATTTATTAATCCACCTAATTCATATTGAAATAAAATAAATATTAAATTAATAGCTTTCAAAACTATAGCAGGCTTGCCAAAGGGATCAAGGGTTTTTTTTTTTTGGAAACTAAGTTTTATTTGTTTTGTAGTTTTAAGAAACTTAGAGATTACAAGCGTCCCACAACAGGGCAGATTCCTCTCTTTTCTCCTTTCATTTATCTTTGTCGGCTACCATTTAAGACAAATCCGTTAGGTAATGTAATACCGCCAGTATTATGGACACATTACCAATAAATAATGGAAATGATTGTGCCCATGACTCATTACAATTATTTAAAGACCTTTTTTAGTTAATTGTTTTTCATAGTTGCAGACTTAAATTTTGATTCGATTATTAAATAATTTCATCCCGCTTTGGGTCCGCAAAGTCGTATACTGCTTTTTGGGACTAAAGTTTTAATAAAATTAAAACAATAAAAAGTTCAAACCTGCTGCGTTACAATGATTTGCTCGTTCAATGTTGTCTGATTGACTGACGCAGCCGGATGTCACCGTACAAATTAGTGTTTCCGCCGGATTATATTATTATGAATATTTAGTAACAAATGATCAATTTCCTCTTGAATTTTGAATAGATTATACAGGATCTGGTATGGTTAAACTTGATCTACCAATCGTTTTAAATATCTTTATGAATGCTGACTGACTGCGAAGTCGTTAAACGTCCAAAGATGCCATATTTGTCTTGCAATCCTGATTGATAGGTACATTGTAAGTTGCCAAGTAGAAACTCTGTACAAAATTGCATCGCGGGGCTAAATGTTAAGTGTATACAATCTGCAGAAAAATTACATGTTATCATAGCTGACATGACATATCAGGAGCTGATCACGTGGCGTTACATGCTGGCTGGCGGGTGTCATTGCCGAGACATGACTGGTCGTTTAACTTCGGTAATCACAGCTAAGAAGTATAATTTAGCAACACTTACACAGGATACCGTTATCTGCATGTTAGGGTTCCACCATAAAGATTGAATTGGCCACAAAAATAAAGCACGCACCACTGGTGGACGGTTATGTTATGTTTAATTCACCTTAAATCCACCTTTCATTTGTATTTTAAATGGCAAATAAACTAGCAATTTGCTTTAGAGTAGGTTCATTATGCCATGTGTATCGACTACCCAATGCGAAGAAGGCATTTAGCCCAGCAGTAGGCACTAGTACTACCCTTAATTGTTGCTTGCCATTTGCTATATGAAACAGGCAATATCTTTCCTTTTTTTCGTTTAAGATCATACAAATACCAAATTCAAAAACCCGATCATACACTCATTTAGCAACCACGATATGCGTGATAATTAAATAACCGGAACACGTTGCCGATTGATGTTTCTCATTAACAATTAAATTTCGGAAATGTTGCATCATCACTAAGTTCGATGGATACGCTGAGTTCCCAAGTTAATTACCTGAACGACAGACGTTTGACATCGTCACAATCAAGACACGTGACACTGACATTACCAACTCTACGAGCTATGCAAAATAACAGCAGTAATAATAGATATTAACAGTTCAACGCTATTAGTCTATTTTTAAACAAGAAGGCGGCTATAAAGTGCTATTATTGAGGATATCTCGCAGACACGCGATCTTTGTCATGCCGTGGCCGAAGTTTTACGATATAATATTATGATCAGTGTCAAAAATTACTACTTCAATATTTTGTCCAATTATCATACATATTGTATTATAATGAGGAAGTAGCATAAATCGCATCGCACACTTTTCCTTAAAAAATATAGTGTGAAGTAAACATGTTTTTGTAATAAGAACATGTCGCCATCCATCTAATTAGGTCTAAGAATGTCACAAAAATATTCCATATACTGTTAAAGGCTCAGAGATAGTTTGGGAGCGTCATTTACAGGAACATTCCGGCTGATTACGGCGACAGACGCGTTCGTAGACAGGCCGCGACCCTTTATCTGCGCGAGCGCCATAATGCGTCCGCGCCGTCTCGCGGCCATGACACGCTTCATTAAACACAACTTTTGAACCAATTAATTACTAAATATCAAAATCCATAAGTGCGAAAGTAATTTTGTTTGACGGTTACGTCATGAGTCTTAACGGCTGAACGGATTTCAACGTGTCACACAGGTAGAGCATGACGTGATTAGGCATAGAATTTATTTTATATCACTAATAGATTATATGTTTTTGCCCGCAGTACTTTCCTGAGTTGATTTCCAACCTCTAGGCGAGCATATCCACTGCTAAAAGCTAAACTAACAATAATAAGGTTTATAACACATTTGCTTTGACCATAAATTACAACCATTTATCTGTAACAAAACACAAAAATATTAATTTACTTTATTAGTAATACTGGCTGTTTTTGTGACTTTGCCTTAAAAAAAAAGTGCTGATGCGCGGGCCTCGCTAATTTGTAAACAAGTAAAAATTATTCCGCGCGTTTTTTTTCGCTGTATTGTTTTCATTTGAAAATGTCGTCAAGTAATGATGAATTTCCTCGCAAATATGTTATAAAACGTCGTATGACATACGTGCGCTTTGATAATTACAGCCTCTGCTTCCTTGTAGCAATACCGCCTCGGCTGTAATTTTCAACTTACCGCACTTATATCAAAATGTACTATTACATGTGGGACGTCAGTACAGCAGTCATTGTGCCGATAGTCGTGTCGGCCAATGGCTGAATAGCCAAAAGCTTCAACAAACATCTGACGCAGTAGTTCTGGACACGGCACGTAGGTATTGTTAGGAAGTTCCTCTCTCAAGAACCCTGACCACCAGTAGCCCGGCCCCTATTCCCGATGCCGGTTGGCTACTTACGTTCTTTATATTTTTAAATGTTTTTGTTTTTACATAACGTTGTGAAAATATTTAAAAATGTAAATAATATGTATTTATGTAGATGAATAAACGAAATAATAAGGTGATAATGATGGAAACAGTAAAATCAGGTTAAAGATGTTCACCTTTAATGACGCAAGTAAAAGCATTGTTTTGCGTAAATATAATTACATAATGGAACTGTCAAATCAATAACAAAAAAAAAAAATGCGATACTCTCACGTAAGGAGTTTTTAATTTTAATTCGTAACGTCTGCATGTTCGCATGACTCACTCGTAAACAACCATGAATGAGAATTCGGAAAACTCGAAAACAATAGTATATGTTTAACTATGACTCGCTGAAATAATTCAAGTTAGGTGCTGAATAGCTAGTTAACATAAAATAAATTAATTGAAATTCTTTTCATTCATTGCTGACAATACCTCGCTGACGCACGCCAGTGTCCTTACAAGTGTCTAACTCAAGTAGAGCGTAAATAAAAATAGCAGATAGAATTGTTTAATTTTGTAATAAATTCTTACAAGTCAAGGTCTTTACATTTATCAATACAATTCTGTTTTTCTCCGTGGTTACGGTTGACTGGTACGTGGGCTGTCCCTACAAATAAATTCAAACGACAAACATGTATCAAACAAATAATACCTAAAGTACTTTTTGAGGCCAAAAGGTCTTGAAACGAAAGATGACCGGCAATACCTATATCGCAATTTATTTTCAAACAAACTTAATAGAATTCAAACAAGTCAAAACTTCGTACCTATGACTTCATGGCTATGTGACCACTATTTTCAAATTGGATCAATGAACTTGTGGATGCACACGCAAAATGATGACGAAAATTTTGTATTAACTAAATGCGTGAGAAAAATATCACGTTATTCCGGAATTCAAACAAATAAGTACTTCCATCAAATGTCCGATGACGTAGTTGACCCCGATGTGACGTAATTGCTCCAAAATTATAATAAGACCACTATAATTATTGTCGGTTCCAAAACAGTAATAATTATGATCAGATTTTAATGACGTTCGCGTTTATCTATTTATAATTTAAATAACATCGAAGACTATCTTATCTTATTAAGATAATCTTTTTGCGTAAAATCGATAATACTTGCAGATTCGATTTCGAATTAAATATTTGACTACTTATTTTTTTATTCAAGGTTCACTGGATCTGAACTCGCCACAACAAATTCGTTTTTTTATGTATTGTATCTCACAGTTCGAACTATGAGGTTGGCGTCTGCTTAACAGGACTATCCTTTGGGTGCCTTAAGAGTAAGGCCTCCAGCCAGGGCATAAAACTTACAAACTAAGCGACTACACGCTAAGGGCACCCCCTGTGGGGTACGATCCTCGGCTTAGGGCGTCGCTGGGGGAGGACTGCATGGGGACAGCCTGGATCTGAATGGTATCATTATTTAGGGGCCGATTTAAAACTACTGGCACAGCATCGCGGGCTGGCTCGAGCGAGGGTCGGGGAGGGCATGAACCGGGACGTCGCGACGGAGCTCGACGGCGAGGCCAGAAAGACGGTGGTTTGTGTCTGAACTTTTTAAGAGTGCTAGTCTCTTTACTACTCTCCTAGAGGTGATAGCATCATCGGGAGAACAAATTCGTAAATAGAGGAGGTCATTTGCACCCAGTGACCCCCGGCCACCGTAGGCGCGGGCCTGTGGACGGTGAGTAATGGGCTAACTTACTCGTACTGTCCGTCCGTCTTATGACGACAGGCCGTGTCGACGGCGCGTTCGTGTTCCACGCGCGCCTCAAGGAGATGTCAGCAAATCGGAAGGGGTCCGAGAGGGCCGATGCCTGCCAGGGCTGCTGGAGTTTTCGAAAGAGATACCGTGGCCCTGGAACACAAAGGGCTAAGAAGGAACATGGATGGGTTTAAGTCAGTACAAGTCTTACACTCCCTTCCGCTCCGCCCAGAGCGGGAGGAGTCATTTGATGATTTCCGATCCGAAAAAAAAAAGTTCATTTGCTTGTAAGGTTCAATAATTAGTAAAAATGACCTCATCTATTTGCGAACTTGCTATGGCGGGTCAAGATGCAGTCACCTTGTATATATCTGCTACTGTTCCAGTATACAGAAATGGACAGTTTAGTTCTATTTCATGTTAACTAGGCAGAGGTCCTGTTAAGTATTTTTTTCTTTTCGAAAATTTTCAGCAGTCCTACCAGCGAAATGTAGGTAAAGGCGTGTACACCATGTCTAACACTTCGAAAATTACAGGCGTGATGTTGCTGGGCTACTATTATAGAAGTTGCCAGCAACTTCTATAATAGTAGCCCAGCTGGCCGAAATATTGTGTGTCAAGAACTCAAGACACAAAAAAGTTGTAAATCATACCCTTCGCGAAGCCGTTAACCATGCATTTTGTACATCACAATAAGTAACTCTACGCAAAAATTATTGCTGGGAAACGACTTTTTGGTATGAAAAATCATGGATTACGGTAGGACTAAGTGTAACGAACTCATAACATTGTGGTGTGCAGTAGGGATGTATTGAATAGTACAAGGGTCATGGAAGTACTTAAAGTAAAGTTATAACATAAAAAAATTTCATAAAAAGAAAAACTTGTGAAATAGAAAAACTTCAATATCCGCGAATATCGCCGCAACAAGGTATGATCAAGACCATCGCAATGACACCATGCTGTTTTTCCTCATAATAAACATATTGCCTAGTAACAACAGCAGTTTAGGTCTTATTTGCAGGTGTTCTAGAAGATATTTGATTGAATAAATTTCCAATGACGTCCATACAGAAAAGATAGCCACGCTCATTTCGCACTGGTCTCAAAAACTGGCCACTTGTGTAATTTACATTCTAAACAAACGACACGCACATTCTGAGCAAAAAACTAGATTTGTAAATTAGAATCCAAAAGCAATCTAAATTTTTCGAAGCAAATACATGCCTCAATAAATTCAATTGTTTTGGAAAGATTGCCCCAAATTAACATGCCTAAAATTATCATAATTCTTTAGTGGTGTTTCGGCTTCGCAAGTACTTCTTCTTTATGGAAGCTGAGTGCGCTTTCATTTAGAGGATCAGACATAATTATCAGACATACTTTAACATCAATTTTAAGCGTGGCTTTGGACAATTAAGCATGTTCACAAGCTAATAACTCTCCCTATACGTAAGGGAAGACTCGGTGACCGAAAAATTTACGATCCTTGGTCCGAGCTACTGCGAAATTAATCAGGAATATCCTGACTTCCACACTAATTGATTTTGATGTACCGTGCTTCTCCGAGGCTATCGATGCTAAGAAACTCGCTTAGCCGAATATTGAATGACCCGATCATCATCTATTTTCCCAGAAACGGTGGGACGAGCCGCTATGCAGAGTAGAACAATCCATGTATGGTTTTTATGAAATAAAACAATTTCAAATACACGACTTTACCATAAATTTATGAGATAAAGAGGTTAATTGATTTTGAAAGAATTCTTATTGTCGTAAGCTATTTAATTCTGATTTTAGTATGATTTAATAGGAATCAACAAATAGTATTAATATGTATTCTCTAACGACATCGAATGCAATCGCTTTTGGATCGATTGCATACAATTGACGTCATAGTAAAGTGCTATTTCATAACACCTAGTTTCATTAAACTGATTAGTATTTTTATTATTTAATTTATGGCTTTTAGAGAAAAGATTGATTCGACAAGGTCTTAAGATGACGAGGCCATTATTTTACAGAATCTATTTAAAACCTCGTGGCAGGTTTTAAATAGATTCTGTATGTTCTGTGTGTAAATCGTACCATGAGATCCTTTGTCATGCCCAAGTACTTAGGTAACCACTGAGCCCAAGTTGATTCAGAAAGTTACATTACCATAGTCCTGTTACAAAGGAGAATAAAGAAAAGGATTTGATTATTAAATGCAGGACACTGACTATTATTACTGTTTTACCACTGCCGCTCGAAAAAGGGCATGTTTCATCGTTATCAGTGAATAAAACGCTCTTTTACTCTTTAATGAATAAAAAACATGAATGAGAATAAAAACATTTTGCATTTGGAACAAGCACGAATTATACGTGGGGCATACTGAAAGTTTCTGGATCTGACCACTTAAAATAAAATAATAAAAGAAAACAATTAAGGAATTCGAAAATGGAGATTATCATTTGTTTCTTCGATGTGGCGTTCTTTCTAAAATTGTGTGTCGCTATCAAAATTTTAACTCGTAAACATTTTCGTTTAATAATTTTTATGATTTTCGCTGTGGCAGTCAACAAGAGAGTTACCAGAGACTTATTTTTCAAAATCCGGAAACTTTCAGTATGCTCTATGTACGAATTATGTAAACAAAAAACAAATAAAATGTGCTGACAAGAATATAACACTGAATTTCGAAAACTGTTTGTCCGCTTGTCTGTTATACCTTTCTCTCTGTCTACCCGTCTGTCTGCCTTCTGTCTATCTTTCTGTCTGTCAGTCTTTCTGTCTAAACAGACAAAAGGCAGACAGACGGACATACAGAGAGATAGGCAAACATCGGTCTGTATGCCTGTCTGTCTGTCTGCCTGCCTGTCTGTCTGTATGCCTGCCTGTCTGTCTGTCTATCGGTCTTTTTGCCTGTCTGTCTGTCTTTTGGTCTGTCTATGTAATAGTTGATGAGGTATTTGCTGACAAAGCCGTAAAAATTGTGTTCTAATATACTACTATTAATTTTCTCGCAATCCATGATTAAAGTAGAGAACATATATGTACTCGTAAAAAAAAAAATCGTATCGGTCTTTGTACCATTCGCTGCATTCGGAATCCAATTTAGTTTCTGAATTAAATTCCTTTTCTTTTCACTTGTTGTATAATCTACTATTCTATCCCACGGATTTGGCCACGTTATTCTTCTTCTTATTGGCGGGTTGAATACAAACTAAATTGCGTCAGCACAAACTTTGGCCCTGAGTACGGCACTTGCAGTAGTGTTCTGCTCCTTGTATGTGCAAACAACAGGACCAGCGGGACACGATATCAATTTTCCTAAGGTTATGATATCAGCGAGTTTCTTTTGTTTCACAATCTCTGCACCCGAGTCACCAATCCATAGATATCTTATTTCCAAGTCTAAATTCCTAATAAAGCCAATTATTTGCGGAAACTTAGGTGTTTTACCAAAACAGATACGTATACGTACCTATATGGAAACGGATTTATTAACCAAATTGAGATTTTCAAAGTTAATGATATCATTACGTCTGCTAGGCTGTGCCTAAAAATTAGGTGTGCGATAATGGATGTTTTCTTGATAAAGGATCTTCAAGTAAGAATTAAAATTACGAAATAACTATGCATCGACAATTTTTCCACTCTTGATTCTGGAATATGGATTTAACCTTCTCCATTATAGATTTGTTTACTGTACAATAATCAATCGAAATACGTCAATTAAGTACCTTGAAGCTGGCTTGCTGAATACAATATAACTAGACAAAAAATTGTTTACATAAGTCTATTCTAATTCTATTCGGCTAATGTTAATAATTTGTTAATTTTTTAGATTAAAATTTTCATCTTCGCTGGTTAATCTCGATTTACAATGATTGTGTCTGAATAAATTGATCTTATCGGCAATTAATGCGAATTAAATGGAGATTCTCCGATCGTATCGTAGCCTAGGCGTAGATTTTAAATGTTATCGCTTAAATTATTTATTTAATATAAAAAACTATATTAGATGCTTTCAAAATTCACACATAATCGTGGTGGTGGTATCAGGTTTGCTATTTTTGGCACTAGCCATAACAAGTCTCATCAAAAGCTTTTTTGATGGAAGTGTGTCTTGTTTTAGAGTGCTTTACGGCCGTTATATTTACCCACGTGACGATTAGTATAAAAAA
The DNA here is from genome assembly GCA_949152445.1 of Cerastis rubricosa. Lineage (NCBI taxonomy): Eukaryota > Metazoa > Arthropoda > Insecta > Lepidoptera > Noctuidae > Cerastis > Cerastis rubricosa. Next base: position 13,253,636 of record OX424533.1, read on the forward strand.
ACCGGCCAAGTGCGAGTCGGACTCGCGCACCAAGGGTTCCGTACAAAAGTTATTAAAACTATTTTTATGAAATGATGTAACTAAAAATTTACGGTTTTCGCAATTTTTCTTTATCTGTGCTATAAAACGTTGCTTCGTACGAAATTTCAAGATTCTGAGTTCACGGGAAGTACCCTGTAGGTTTTGATTCCCTTGCGAGTGTCGGAAATTTGCGGCAAAACGGCTGTATCTTTTAATTGCGTTGGCTTAGAAGTTCGTTTTTTTCACAGCTCTAAGGGACAGTAGACTTGAGTATTTGATATAAATTTCAGCTTGATATCTCCACGCGTTCCAGAGAGAAAGGGTCTTGACAGACAGACTGACGGACAGACGGACGGACAACAAAGTGATCCTATAAGGGTTCCGTTTTTTCCTTGCGAGGTACGGAACCCTAAAAACGTAAGGAATATGCATGAAAAAAAGTTGTAGTTGTTGTATGTTTTCTAACTGTTTTATTTACAGCTTGGTCAGTTCTGAGTACTTCTAAGAAGAAACACTAATCTTCGCGTTTCATAGTGAGTCTAGAGAGGAACCACCTCCATGTTGATCATTAGTATCTAGTGGTACCGGCTACCTACTGGACCTAAGTCTCAGAGCTAAAGGCGCAATTCTAGATACTACGTTACATTTAACGACTAAAAATGAATAATTACTAATGCGTGTCGATAAAATTTTATTATGTATGCGAGGTATCCGATTGACGTCAACGGTCTCCGATGCGGAGGGGGGCGCACGCGTTTGTTCGCTGTGTGAGTGTGCAGGCGCCGAATGTGCTGACAACCCACAAACGGACATTTACCTCTTATGTGGAGCATATTTCGAGACTATTCAACATAAATACAATTTACACAGACTATCTAAAATTCATAGAGATGCTAAAGCTTAGGAAGTTCGAACATTGGTTCCCAAATTTTCTGTAGTAATGCAAAATGGGTACATTAACAATCTACTACGCATTTATTTATAGTAAAATAAAATATTTTTATATTCTACATAATAATCATATTGACGTTGAGAAAAACATGGCTTAATGACATTCTTAGTACGTTGTAACAAATAATACAACAAACAATAAAATCCATAACAAAATTCTACTTCTACGCAACGCAAGTCTAGTGATACCTCGTTATAGGTACCTTAATGCTTTCTGTCAAATCGATATTTGACAGAAAGCATTAAGTCGATCATTTGGTCTATATGTGAAACCAATAAAATAACTTGTAAAATTGTAGGATTTTCAGTTTCATTTGTCACCTAATTAACCTGTCACAATATACTTTTTCTTTTAACCTGTACTGTCCCACTGCTGGTCAAAAACCTCCCCAATTCCCTCCATGAGCTCTTTCTTACAATATACTTACACCAATTATTTCTTGCAGTTAATAGCTTCGTGATTCGTGTCGTCAATACACTATCTTATTCGAAGTGTTAAAACCAGAAAACACTTAGTTTTAAGACTATTACAATTAAAAAGTAATTAACAAATCCCATTCCCACAGCGTTTTGTAAATAAATAGAAATGTTATGAGAACGGAGCCGTGGTTGATGTTCAATGAACGATTACCGAGTAATACAATTGACAATGTTTGTGGGAAAAGAAAACAAACACTTTTTCACTTCAGTAGCTTGCTGCCTGAAATCAGTGAGCAAAATGCGATTTTGCTCACTGAGTGAGACAAAGTAACTTTTTAATCATTTTTTTAGAAAGCCGCGAATATCTTATTCGGCCTTGGGTTAATCATACAATTAGAAACATCACAGTCTATCTCTTTCCCGCCATTAGAAAGAGAGAGAGAGAGACAGAGACAAGCCCTTTCGAAGTTCCTATTTTGAATTCGACCTCAAACACATTCGGAATTTCGTTCCTAACTAAAGAAATTTTGCAAAAAGATAATTATGTCTTTTAATGTAATTTATTGAATTTTTAACTAATTGTTGTATTTAAACGAAAATAAGTATTTACTGCAAATAAAACTAATATTTAACCTGTAAATATTTATTTCTATATAGTTCAAATAGTGTTACGTAATATATTTTGAATAATAAAATATCATGGGTACTATTTCCGAACACGCCATAATTTAAATCAAAGAGCAGTAATAAAATTTCGTGGCTGGCGTAAAGAGTTGAATAAGTCAAAAAATATTAGAATAATCGTAAAATATGAGTGAAACTAGCGACGAGAACAGTACCTAGAGGTACTGCCTACAATGTTAATTATTTTGATTCACATTAAATAGTTATTTCAATCTATTCCTGTTTATTATTTTATCACCTAAAGTGTATCTCGCTGCTGAAGTGAAAAGGTATGTGTGTTACACGAGAGTAAAGTTTTATGCATCTCGTGCCTTTGAATCCATCGCCACACTCAGGATTCAAAACCAGCAATCCCAGCAAAAAAAGGCTTTGCTCTCTTGTTGCACAAATAACTATTGTTTGCGTTCAGCAGTCGACTGGGAAAAAATAGTATTGGGCAAACGAGGTTTTTTTTACGGATGGGAAATCATCAAATGATCCGTCCCGCTCTGGGCGGAGCGGAAGGGAGTGTCAGACTTACCACACATACGTGGATCAAGGTAAAATCGAAGGCGTTCCACGGAAGGTAAACGAAAAAAAGTAATCGTTAACCATTTATGTGCGATCGACGTTCGGAACTCATTCACGTATGTAAGAAGTTCTTGTATTTCAGAGAAAATTCCTTATATGGACATCAAATACTTACATGTCCATGTAACTGTCAAAGTAGCCATTTCTAAGAATATGCTACTTGTTTGGCGATAATATCGTTGTTTCTCTTTTTAAAATGAATTTTGGAAAGTTTTGAAAAGTAGTCTTTTGTTGAGGAATGTTAGTTTTTGGAAAACGTCTTTTTATCTCTCAACGTTTCTTAGTAGTAGATTTAAATATATTCTATTGTTTTGTTTGTTCAATTTTTTATTTTTTATATTACAAGGTTTTCAGAACTTCAGACTGGTTTGAAGTGCAAAGAAAACACGTTGTTAAGCAAATGGCTATAAAACTGCTTTATTCAAGTAAACAGAACATCGTACTAATGACAGTAAATTATGTGAGGATGAACATTTTGGTCACATTTTAGTACCGTCGCAAAAACGACCAAAATGTCATAATAACAGAAAACCTAACAAGCCTGACGCGAAAAACAAGAATTTTGCAAAAAAATATATAAATATTTACCTATGGTCATTAGCAAGCAAAAAATGTCCTATCATCACCCATGAATATTTGAATAAAATTAGTTGATAAAGATCTGCTCATCCGTTTTTCAAAACAGCGGCGACTCTCCATAGCTAATCAGTATGATCCTCGGCTGTAGCTCAGCCCTAGGTTTCATCTACATAACTAGTATTAGCACAATTAACAATAGGATAATGGGAGCTAATCATTTATGCTGCAAGGGCCTCGCCGCACGTCATGAAGATCGCACGCGCAGTTCGCCTTAAGAGAGATCCGTCGAGTTATTGTAGATAGAGGAGCAAGGAAGCCGACGTGACCGGCTTGCTAGTGAGCCTCTTTACGTAGGTTCCACATTACGTAACCAATGCAAGTGAGACGCAGGAGGTACGGGCTCAGTGCCAACGAGGAAGGGATCCTGCCGCCTGCCGCCCCGTCGCTTACATTACCACACAACCACCATTACATTAACAACAATTCCGTAAACAAGTATAATGAAAACGAAGCTTATATTTTATTAAACGTGCATCCTGACTGCTTATTCAAATCGTTACAAGACCACAATACTGGCAACTAACTAGTGGAATCTATTAATTAAAGTTATTTAAAATCTGCTATATAGTGAAGATTAGATTAAAACCAGTTGGTTTCGCAGATCTATTGGTCTACTTAAAATAGCCAAGAATTCATAGTCGGACACTTAAAATTAAAAAAAGAAACAAGAAGGTAGGTTTCAAATAAACGAAATGAATAGGTCAAGTTTATAATCCCGGGTGTTTGTTTAGAACTGACTGACTACTTACCTCATTATGTTTTCGGAACGAGGAGATCAGCTGCAGCTAACAACGGTTAAATATGTGACATCGATCTACTAATATTATTCTACAAAAACTAAGATGAGAGAGATTAGGTGAGATGAGGTGAGGTTGAAATATACTTCATTTTTGAGTTTTCTAAGCCATATTATGTTTAAGGTGCTAGGCATCCTTAAGAAGTACGTATCCTTGTCCAAACAATTCAATGAAATTACAAGAAATTATACAACTATAAGTGATTTATTCTACATCTATCGTAACAAATAGTTTAGGGCGTCGACTCTACCGGTTTATGACAGGTCATATGTATATTAAAAAATAATATTATTAAACAAACCTGATTTGACTGACACACTATACCTATATACTGTGACATTGACGTCATGACTGAAAACAGAGATAATAAAAGATACCTATCGCTTGTTCTATAGCGCTTATCGCGTTTCCATCAGCGATTTCGTCCGGGTCATGCGCAACGCCAGCGCATCGTGGGATTATGAAACGTAGCACTTAGTTTGACGTCAATGGCGGTGGCCACACTGCACTTTCTCCACGAATCCGAGTGAATAATGAACAATAATACACGAACACTGCGGTGCGACGTGGGAAACGTGGGTTTGATTGTACATTGACAAGACTTACGAAATCGTGATTGTAGTTCTGATTAACGGGATTTTCTTGAAGATAATTTAATATTTACCATCACCAAACTGGGTATCAGAGCACGGTAAGGACTATCCTTGCTTGCAGCGTTAAAACAGATAAAAACTTTCTAGTCCTTGCTCCCCTTTTTTGTTTTATTCCCATTGGTCTAAAATGGTGAACAAATCTCTGGGATAATTAATAGAGCCTGAGATTTTTTAAAACAAAACAAAAGGGTCGCATAGTTTTCGTTTTTTTTTTGTTTAACTGCTTTTGGTCCGCAAACTTTTTGTGCGGACCAATAGAAGTAAGGGTGTTAAACAGATGCCATCGTGTGCACGCGATTTTGTTCGAAAAATGAGCTTATTCCCACTTTTCTGATAGTACGTAAAAGGCTTAGATTTAAATAGAAAATCAAAATATTGTATTTTACTTAGGATTACTTATGCTCTTATAATAGAGCGAAATATAATTATGTATGTAGGTACACGGTTCGGGTTGGTCGTTTCCTATGAAGAAGAACCTGCAAGAATTTCCATAATATCAACGCTCTTAAAATGAATTACCACCCATTTTGCTAGTTAAACAAATAATGGATCTGACCACACACTTTATTATACAATGTGTTAGTTTGAGCTTTCCTTAAATTGCGTATTTTACCATTGGGATTTTTCATTTACGTAAGTAAGTTTTCAATGAATAATTAATTATCCCTAAGATCAGGAAGGAAAAAATTTAATAGGAAAATTCATTCTTATTTAGTTTTTGGTTATCGTGCCATTACTTTAACCGGGTATTTATTATTATATTTTAAATTCCTCGTAGTGAAGATATGTGATTTCCTTGGAATGGATATCCAGCCTATTAGAGCCAGCTCCTTTTGGACTTGAACAAAGAAGTAGGTACCTAAAGCCAAAGGCCAAATGGAATGTCCCCGGGATTTACTTTTTATGAAGAAACTGGCAATAACCTAACAAACAAAAGGGATATAAAACAGCGATTCTGATAACATTCATAATTTTGTACTTTGACATGTTAGAGCTAATATATGTAGGATATTCAGTTATAGGGAAGCCACTGTTGATCCTAGACTATTTGAAACATACGTTAAAAAGGCTAAGCCAAAAACTTATTGCGTATCATCTACATACTTCTTAAAATTTCCATAAATTTTGATAGAACTCTGATTCAAGAATTTAATGGCGACGCATATAAATATCGCGAGAGTTGCAAAATTACTTTTATGGCCAGTTTCACATTATTTACTGTATATAACCAGTTACTGACGTCAATGCCCAAGAAGCAGGTTCTAAATTAAAATACCGTCTACCTAATGTTTTTGTTTTTAGTAGATTACTTTTGTATAATGCGAATATAAAAAAGTTAAAAATGTGCTTCATTCGATACTAATGTAATTAACGTTAGTTATAAAAAAAGTAATCAAAGCTAAAACAAATTAATTATTGTTTTTACTTCCGAACTTTTTTAAAGAACAAGTGCGAAACGATGGATGGACTGCGTGAAGGTTTATATCGCAAGAAAGGAGGTGAGATAACGAGTAATACAAAAGTATTGAAGAAAAAGACATGAGGCACTGGCCCCAAATAAATTAGGATAAGGCAGGAGAATACTTGCGAACAAGTGCGGGGCTCGTGGCTACATAAAATACCTACTGGGCTACGCTTGCTGAGGTCAGTTCGTGATGAATGATTCCATCATCAGTCGAAAACACAGATATTTTACAGCAGTTAAGGGTAGTCAGAAGCTCGAAAGACTGACCATTTGTCTTATTAAGGGGTATCGTTTTACCCACTAACTGCATTGTGGCGGTGAGATAAGCAATCGCTCCATGTAATATACTGGTATTCAACTGCATCCGGTTAGACCGGCAGCTGCCTCCAATAATGTTGGGAAAATGCTAGATTGATAAGTTGCCAACAAGAGCTGACTCAGACACGTAAAGTGTCGTACCTAAGAACGTTTCAGATGCTGACTGGTCTCAATTTACTAAATGACGTCCTTGTTTCTTTTCACAAATAAGTAAGAATATCCGTATATGAGCAAAAGTATTGTTTCACGTTCTAACAGAAACCAGCAGTTCTACCGTTATTTTCTTTTGGAACTCTGATGGCAAAAACGAATGAATTATAATCCCTTATCAAAGTACAACAGTTTATTGTTACATACACGCTTCAGTAAGTAATAAGTAGGTTAGTTACTATATAAATATCCGGTGTTTCATACAACGTGTGTGAATCATATTGAATCGGTTAAAAAGCAACCATGTTCACCTATTCGGAATGACGATGCTACCGTTTCTAAGAATTACTTCTTCTTCTTGTTGCAATATTAGCCTGCCTTCACAAACGGTTTACCCCTGATGATCGCTATGACAAAGAAGTTGCGTACTAAAGAATTCCAAAAAACACCGCAGACCACATATTTAGGACAGAGCCTTCTATTTTGTTTTTGAAGAGTTTTTACCTAAACGTAGAGCAGAGCCTTAGATGGTTCTCTGACGTCCGTAGCCTTTGCGGGTTCTAAGTATACACAACTACATGGCATGACTCCATATCAACCATGAATGACAATCAGGTACAAAGTAGGTCCACATTCAAAAGAGGCGGATCTACATTCACAATGTAACGTACTACATCTCTGCCACATATAAATGAGGATTCGGAACTAAGTAATGAATCATATTTTAAAAAAGAAAGTAAGTATGATGTACCAGACAATGGCGACAAGGCGCTTTTGTGAATCAGTCGCATGAATTCGTTCCACTTTTAAGATTAGTGGATACAGAAAGCACACGTTTAAGTCCCCAAGACGCCTAACAAAACCGAATACAGTTAAGTATATCGATAAAATAGAAATCTGCTCTACTTATAAAGGACATGGTTCTAAGCTACATTCGTCAAGAAACCATCGTAAGTTCCCATTATGCCAAACGAAGAGGTTTCAAGGATAGACAAAGCCAAGGTGGCACGATATTTTTAGTTACATAGTCCTTTTCAATCTATTCCAAGATATATTTTGCGGTTGACTTTTATAGCCTTCATAGGTGGGCGTGACATTTAAGCGTACAATATAACTGTCAGGACCTCATAGCGAATTAATTTCGCAATCAATATGCACGATGTATTGCGAGGGTTCTCGTCTACCAAGAAGTTGGCTATGACATAATTAGATTAGACCCCCATGATACAAAAGATGAGGAGTATTTTTTATTTACTCCGTAGAGTTACCATTGTTGTGAGCTTTGGTTTTGGTTAAGTCATAAAATCTAAATCTGTATGAATTTAGGTACGGTGTGTACCACAAATTTCAAAGTAGAAAATTTGATAATTTTTAGTAATTTTTTGAGATGTTTGGTGATTTAGTGATTCTGATGATTAAAATGTTTTTGATGGTTTTAATGATTTTGATGATTTTTATGTTTTTTTTTTCATGATTTTCCAATGATTCTTATAAGATTTTTAAATTTCTTTACTGTTTTTACTATTTTAATTGTTGTATATGGGTATTTTTTTTTTATTTATACTTACTAAACTCGTTGTTCTATCAATGAGTTAAAGTATAGGACTAAGAACAATGGAGGGAGGGATTTCTCTGTAGCAGTCTGGAGTTGTGCCCGGGATGGCAATAGGCTCGCAACCTATTACATGGTACTTAAACATAACTGGCAGGTAACAGGGCGTGAAGTTATATTATGTAACAATGGCGGTGTTAAGATTTTGACTCTGGAAGTAAACTTGACTTTCTGGGAATCTGAAACTAAGGTTAACACGAAAATTCCCTACAGCCCCAGATTCCCATAAGAAAGGCCCTAAGAATTCTCCCTTTTGAGGGAAAGAGAACCTAAGCAGTATGTAGATTAGTATTCTAATTATCTGGTTATCTATCTACCTAAGCTACTATTATTTCCCCATCCGCGTCACACATCCTTATAACGGAAGCATCCGGTATCAAAATTAGGTCCTAAACAACCGCAACTGTAAAGGGGGATCCCCATTTTAACAAAAGGGAGGAAAATTTGACACTGCATTTCTTTTGAAATAGAACAATGAGGACATAAATTGTTTTGGTATACGTGTGAATGTAATGAAAGGAAACACTTGCGGTAACTTGTGTCCGACCTCACTGATTTAGTCGCTAGATTAAGACGTTTACATGTTGTTGACAATTCCAGGAATGGCACGTCATATCTATTTTTATCTGCCGGGACTCGAGTAAAACTTTAATGTCTCATAGAGTCTTTGCTTATCAAATTGCAGTCAAAAATCTTTGAAACGATGTTGCGGTAGGCTTTGACTGCCAGCAAAAAGAACCCAAAAGAAAAAATATAACATTTATTTTTCTTTCAAAATTACTTCTATTTTGGCTGCGCAGAAGCCAGCAATATTTATGAGGTGAGGTTTATGAGGTAATAGACCAACACTAAATGGTCAGATCTGACCTCGACTCGGTTATAGGTAACACGATACCCCTTAGCCTTACTAAGGGGTATGGTGTTGCCTAGGTTGTCAGGCTTAATTGTTGAGTTTATCTAAAAAAATATTTATTCTAATTTAAAGAAATATGATAGATTATGTCAAGGAGAACTATAGCCACCAAAAATACTTTTAATTAAATTATAATCATAGTCATGTAAGTCGAGTAAAGTAAATAGGTTATAAGCGCAGGAAACCATTTCTCGGAAGTTAATCAAATATAACATACAAATTCACCGTCTGAAAACCCCCGTGTCGTATTCTTAGTAAGAACCTACTCACTTCATTCCTTTTTAAGAACAATAGTGTAATAACTGAACGTATCATATAGAAATCACTCTTTTGTTTACATTCTTAGAAAAACATTGTGGCAGTGTTCCTGAAAGTGAGTACGACCATTTCTAAAACAGGAGGTTGAGGGTTATCCCCAGTTGAAATGATGCTGGAACTTGACGTCTGACCCAACGTTGATTCACTGATACTGATAAAAAAGGAACAAAAAAATATATAATTGTACGTATGTAAATTACGCGTTGCAACTTGTTATTTATTTAACTAAGATTCCTAACCAGCACGGTATAATAAATGCACTATAATCATATGAATTAATTGTATATGCAAACATTCAAAAACAGGCTTATCAATTGCAAAACTGCTGATTATCAACCCCATTTAAATAAATATATTTTATTTATGTTTTGAATTTAATCTGCCATCATGTTATCTGTAATATATCGGCAATGCCAACAAGCAGATAAAATACTGAAATATTACTGTAGATTAAATACAAATACTACTAAATATTTAATCTACAATCTGGTTAATTAATTACATTGAAGATATATGCATTTATATTTAACTAAATGTTTTTTTTTTACATTAGCATTTATCGTTCAAGATTCTAATTTAGTTTGTGTAAATTATTTGAATATGACTGCACTAAATACGGTGCCGAGACAAAACATGTCCTAAAATTAACATATGACATCCACCATGGTGGTCTACCATTACATCCTATTTCCTCTAACAAGGAAAAGGCCTGAAGCCCTGCAGAGGCAATAATTCCAAAATTAAAATTTAATTTTGATACATTATTCTTTATTCGACCTATTGATATTATTTTCTAAAAACTATTAGATAAACTTTTTTGATATTTGATATGAACATAGTTTATCTAACAGCTTTGAAACTGATTTAACAAATTTAAAATCGAATTCTATAGCCCGTAGATTCGACGTCGCCAATGTTTACAAACCGAATTTCTAGAAAGTTCTAAACTAACTATGTAAAATATTTTCACCTATTTGAATAGATTGGTTCAGGTTCTGTCCTGTTGACGCCTAATAAGAATTGAAAATCTCGTCCTGCGAATCAAATCGACGGAACTAAGGCAGACAAGAATGAGAACCTACAAGTCAAGGACAGCGTACTATATGAACTATATGAAAAAAAAAATAGTTTTAAATGAGTTTCCTAGAGCGAGTATAGTGAGACAACGGATGTAGACAACGTGTAGTTGGAATACATTGTCTTCATATATTTTTGTGGAATACATTGAACCCGGGTGTGCTCTGCGCGACCCCGTCGGTGTAAGGACTGACATGCACTCTCGGACAAGACAAAACGACAGTTTAATTCTAAAAATGCGACAAAATCTGCACGTGAATCTCTTAAAGGTACATCCGCTATTGTAATGCAAAATTCAGTTTCTAAAACCTGCTATTCAACATATTTTTTCATTTCTTCGTTAGCATTCTATAGGTTAGACTCTTCAACATATTTTTTTATTTCTTCGTCAGCATTCTACAGGCTCTTCAGCACGTGTCAAAGTTTGGTCGCAGGTTACGGCGACTTGTCGCAGATGTGTCCGTGTGACAGGTTACCAGTCGAGCGCGTGGTGCTCAGACATTGCCCACAGTCGCAGTATGCGCGGGAGGTACGCCACCTCGCTGCTCGTTGGATGACCGGTCCATGGCCGAGGTCGCGTTGAATATGCAGCACCACGAACCACGTTTAATATTAATGGGAGCTTCTTAAAATACTACCTGGGGGACAATCAGAGCGATAATCGTATGTAGATATGAAATGGGAATGTAGATGGGGCGGTTGACCTGCCTGCTCTGTGCTTGGCGCACAGATCTAAATATTTCTTTGGGATTCCACAGGAATTTTAGTAAAAGGAGGAAAAACTAGTATGTTATTAAATGAATTGCCGTATCCTGCTACAGCAGAATAACTGCCTACTTTTTTAATGGTCCTTCAGTAAGAGAAGATGATCATCAAACACTTAGAGAGGTTCATTCAGAACCTATAATCTAACACTGCCACTTACAAATGGGTATTCCTCATAACACCTCTGCAAATATTTGTGCAGATTCAGTCAAATAAAAGAGCTTGTACTTTGGGCACATACAAAATCCTTAAAATGTATATACCCAAAGTTCAAGCAGTTTTAAAGAAGATTTTTTTTATTTGGAGATTATTCTTTATAGGTTATAGGTACCTATAGGCACTAAGACGTTTCGCATCCAATACCGCGAATACAACATAATTTAAAAATTCAAGAGGTTAAAACCTTAAAAAATGGCGCCGTACTCACCGCAAAAGCCACTTGATGGTGGATGGTAGTATGTGACACTATCTGACGTATATCGCCGGTCACGGGAAATACTTTCGCTGTTTTGTACGACTCGAATAAACTTTCGGCACATAATTATATGGGATTGTGTAATACCTATTTGGACGTGTAGAAGAAAATGACAATCTGATTTTCATAAAAATCTTGCCGTTCGCGGCTTAAGATATCGAATGACGATATACCTTCCGTTGCACTTATAGTACTTAGATCACAGAGAGGGTTTCAGAATCTTTCGCCAGAACTTCGTAACCAAAACAGAGATGTACTTAATCGCCATCACAAACGCGGGCGCAACCGATGGAAGAAGCTAGTAAGCTATAAAATAAAATTCGTTATTTTACGAGTAGACCAGTAGCCCAACAGAATGAGGGCGATGACAGAATACTGATCAAAACTTCCGCTTTCAGAGAAAGTTATACAAAGGTAAATAACCCCTGGGGTTGGTTCTATAAAGATAAAAGCTTCTTATTTTTCAAACATTCCTTGATACTCGTATAATGTCTTCTGATCTACGTAATTTTGAATGATAGGTACTAACCTCGTTTTACCTACATATTTTGGAGTTCAAGCAACTCTGTATTTCTCATATATATCAATGTACAAGCAGGCTAACTACAATATTTAATGGCGATGAAAATTTAGTAGCTTGTCGTTCTTCCGACTGGAGTCAGAGATCTAAAGGTCATGGATGACCATTGCTTTCAGTATTCAAAATGTACATATAAATTAATTCATTAAAAAAACATAAAATGAAAACACATATTATTTTTTTGATTCGACAACATATGCATGATCAGCCTAGAATGTTCCCACTGTTGAGCCCTAGGACTCTTTGTGTGGGGTTGACCCTAATTAAAAGACAAGTAATCCACCACTTTCGACACCACCTAGTCTTTTTTACAGCCGCCTTTCGACAGCATTAAAATGACTTCCTTTTATACAATCGAGGATACAAAAAAATGGTTATGGACAGTACACCATGTTTTTTCTAAATATCTATGACGCTAAAAAACCTAAACTACGTCAAACATGGAAGATTTAACTAATTCAAATTAGACATTTGCAAACTCATACTCTTTTCATGAGAATAATGTATGGGATTTTATCAAATTGCAAATGATTCTCCTAAATTCTGGGTTTTTGAGTAAACAACAAATTTTCAACACAAGAGTGGATCGAAGAATTCTATATGAGTTTATACGATTCCAAAAACTTCATTAAAATAACAATTATATCTACGAGTACAATCGTACTGCAAATTTGCCTGAAACTTTAAGACAACGAGGTCAGGAAGATGTCAACTCGTTTAGTCAATAAAAAAAACCGGCCAAGTGCGAGTCTTACTCGCACACAGGGTTCCATAGCTCCAAAACAATATTTTGAACTGTCATTCATTAGTTAGTATTATTAGTTGGTAAACTTCCACTCAACCGCAAAACTAAATTGGTTTTTCATAGTATGTTAATGAAAAACAAAGTTACTGCTGCGGTTTGATGAAAAAGTCCCATATCTCGAAAACTAAACATCATATCTTATTGAAACCAATTTTCGTTGATAGTTTTTTTTACGTTTTACAATCCTAAATATTTTCAGAATTTTCCTCCACTTACTTTAGAAATTAGAGGGGGGGGGGGACACATTTTACCACTTTGGAAGTCGCTCTAGCGCAAACTATTCAGTTTAGAAAAAAAATATATTAGAAACCTCAATATAATTTTTAAAGACCTATCCATAGATACCCCACACGTAAGGGAATGATTAAAAAAAAATTTTTGGTTTTCAGTTCTATGTATGGGGAACCCCAAAATTTATGTTTTTTTTTTCTATTTTTGTGTGAAAATCTAAATGCGGTTCAGAGAATACATCTACCTACCAAGTTTCAACAATATAGTTCTTATAGTTTCGGAAAAAAGTGGCTGTGACATACGGACGGACAGACAGACAGACAGACAGACAGACAGACATGACGAATCTATAAGGGTTCCGTTTTTTGCCATTTGGCTACGGAACCCTAAAAACGAGTGTGCTACCAAAGTAATTAATTTATCAACGACAAACTTCCAGAAGAGCTTTCTAAACGAAGCTAAGAACACGATGAAGACATTGCCATAGATACTTGGAAACACTATCTTATAGAAATGGTATATCTAAATAGAACATCTTAGATTAAAATCTTTATTTTGCATTCATTAATATTTAACATAAAACTACGTAACTTATTACCTACCTTACCTAACCTACGAGCTGATACTGTATCCGCTTCATATAAATATTAAAATCTTGTTTATTATATCTATGATCAGCTTGTTTTCATAGAGAGATAAATAATAAAAAATAACGGTTAAGTTATTATTAAATTCGCAAGCAGCTGAAGGTTATAGTTTGTGTTATGATGACCCTGGACCATTTTTATTATTGTCACCTAATATCACCAATGTCACCTAAACATTAACGGCGGTTCCTCGTCTCTAACGTCAAAAAAAATTACGTAAATTACGTAAAATATGAAGTTCAACATTACATTAAATTCTAAAAATGAATCAATGCGTTGTTAAATTCACTGCAGAAGACGCTACCGTCTCTCCCAAGTAGCTACCGAAAAAAACCTGACTTTGAAGTCCCCATTATAGCTGTAGAATTGTTTAAAATAATTTAGCGGTAGATACAGGGGTTCTTTCTTCCTATTGCTATCCATTGCAGGAGATAACCTCTCCCAAGTTGCAACAGAAAATATCTTGACTACAATCAACTGTAACGTCGTTATAATTACCGCACCCGCTCCAGGCATATCATACCTTGGCAATCAGTGTTCGGTCATTATAAAAATATTTCAAAGAAGCAACCGAAATACCTCTGCAGCCCAAAGCCAAGTCTGGTTATAAAATAATCTCTCCCAAGTAGCCACTGAAAATATTCTGAACCCGCACGCTGTCTACAATAATATTAAACTTTGTTAGTTTATATATAGGAAGAAATCTTTGGAACTACTGAACCAATTCGGAAAATTTTTTCAATAGTGGGTACCTACATTATGCTCAACTGTTATAGGCTATAAGTATTTAATTTCAGACAATATCGCAAGCGAAGCCGCAGAGAAAAGCTAGCCAACTAATAACCGCACCCACGCCACATACTTATATAACTCAACAATCAGGCTAGTTATAATAATATCATCAGTTCTATTCATGGCAGCCATTCCCTTTAAAGGTTCGTATAGGTAGTTAGTACCCAGTGTAAAGTAGTGGAGCAACGAAGATGATTGTGTTGTGATCGTGGTGAGTAGCTCATGATGCGCGGGCGGCGTCCTGCGGACTCATTGTGCCGTGATTGATTCGACCATCCACTCACCGCCCACCGGCGCACGCGCTCCTTTATTGTTCTCTTTAAACAATAAGTAGTTTGTCGTGAGTAAAGATAGTAGCAGACTGGTTATTTTTGGGATTTCTGAAGAAAAAGGTGGAATATTGTTTTAATAGCTCACCATCGTCGAATGCATCCATTGCACTGTGGTTCCCGCCCATACCAAAGGTGACAAAAATAAAAAATACGAACTACTTTGTTTCTGGGATCTAATTGATGAAAAATAATGTTAAATAAGAAGTATTGCGGATTTAATTATATAAGTAATAAAATAAAAATAGTATTTTACCAAACCAAAAGTTAAAAAATACAAACTTACATAATACAATTTTAATTCAAATTACAATCAAACATTATTCTTACAGATTTAACATATCTGCCTGCCGATAGGTTATTGTATTATGGCAGATCATGCAAAAAAGCCTTGTGGACAGAAGCTGGCAAAACGAAACCATGGATAGGCTTGGACTATTTGCCTGGCAGTTTCCATACAAACTCTCCAATCTTGTCTGAGTTTATTTTGAAAAAAATATATAACAGTAACTAAAGTTCTTAGGTAACTAAAGTTTTAACTCAAGGTACGTACGGTTCCTAAATTTGTTCCCGAAAATCCTTTTGCATGAATGTTGAATTAAAATCTTGCAAGTTGCATAATTTTTGGCTAGTTTATAGGAACGGGCCTACCCACCTACCTTAGCTAATAAGAAACGCTGCCTCCTCAGCGTTTTTCTGTCTTCGGCAGCCTTCTTCTTTCGTCTTTACATACGGACGTCAATTAAGCTTAATTATATACCTACAGTATCATCAATATATCTACCTTACCGGACATGAGGAAATTCAGTCTTAAACCTTTTTTATATCTCCAGTGTGTGTACGACCCGCCTACCTCAAGCACGCGCCAAAGCCGTGCTCCGCACAACGTTTTATTAAAACCGAGAGCCTGTCACGCCCAATTATGATTTAACCCATGTTTAACCCCAATTGGTTAACGATCACTCATTTTCACGCAACGGTACATGATCACCTCGTGTTCCAGGTTTATAAATAGATTGATTAGGCAAACTAATTTTTATATTTTGACATGTTCAAAACTACAGGACATGAATAAAAGGATCGGGCAACGCTCTGTTAATATTTATTCAGTCTTTTCCTGTTTAAAACACAAATGTATCTAATATTTTAAACGAGAAATACTACTTTACGCCTAAATTGTTAATTGCATATTCCATATAACCTAAACGAATTTCATGAACAAAATTATATTGACCACTTCATGCGATTAAATATTGACCGCCATCAGTACCTACTAACTTCGGTCACGTAACTGACCTCTGAAGTTTCAGTTGCCTTATCTTAGTTATCATCGAAGAATTATTATTACACCTAACCTAATCCATAAATTACTTTTAGCGATTAAAATCTTGCAACTAGCAACCAGAGATGACCACGCGATTATCAGCAGCTACGATGGAAGATCATTACCTAATAGTAAAGGCTAAGAACTCCTACTTAGACTAGTGATTACGACATTAGATAGGTAAGAACATTGCAATTTGTAATGATCACAGCAGTCGTGGTCTCTTATCAGAAGAAATCAAAGCGTGTGTGCAAAGTACATCGCTTAATACTACGTAGTACTTCCGTACTCACCCTAATGTTCGTTTTCACTAAAACTAGATGACTTAAATTTACTAGTTACTCTAAATGACTTAAATTAATGCCTAAATAAAAACGATCTGTCGGATTAACAACGCTACGGGAGAGATTTGGGCATTCATTTAGTATTTCTTAGTGTTAGTAAAAATCACCACTATAAATGGAAATATTCTCTCAAAATCTCCTGAATATCTGTTGGAATTCTCGAAATTCGTATTCTTAATTCATAGTACAGAATGATGACGGAAAAGGGAGCGTCAAAAACACGTAATAAATATGCAGTGAGTTCAATCTCCGGACGCGAAAACAAAGAATAATAATCTGCCTTGAGAGTATGAGAAGCTAGCGCCACCTATTTTAATAGACACAAACTATTTGGCGCAGAAACTGAGAGTGTTAAAATATGCCAGTGACCGGCCGAATCTGAATTTGAACTCCTACCTCCTTAATAGAAACGATGAATAAAAATAAAGCCACTATGAACTTTAGATTTATCATAAATATTCGTCAGGGTTCTAGCTAAGCATAACTACCCCGCGTTTATCAATAAAGAGGAACAAGAGAATTGGTTGGTCACTGGCAAAATTTACCAAACTAAATAATAAAATACTTGGGTTACCAAGTTCAAGGAAATGAAATAAAACCCATATTTTCCGAACATTTCCCGAAAACAGCGTTATTATTTTAAATTATTCTATATATTCCATTCAGTGCATCTTTGGGAAAACCCAAATAACCCTCTGAACAGACGAATTATATATACATAATACGAGGAAAGACGCTCATATGAAAAGTCCCTTTTCTTTTGCATGACCAATAAGATAACATTAACAATTCAAATTAAGTAAGGGCAAAACAATTAGTGACGAATGACGATGCCTTTAGTGACGATGCACATAGAACTTATCATTATGCTTAGATAGGTAGTACTAGTAGGTACATCCTAATATACTTTGGAAGCAGCATACCAACATCATACGTGCTAGCAAAATGATATCTGTGACCTAGACCCGCCAACACAGTTCAATAGAAGGCAATGGCCCGTATCAATTAACTACAAGACTCTTATAACACTGTTCTATCCCTAATGCCACATTACAGCTTCACGTGACTATCTAACATCCATGCTCAGCCAATCACGAGCAGGTCTGACGCGCATCTATGTGATTACAACTTCATAATAATTTGTCCTCATTCCCATTATATAACAATTAACAATCTATTGTTATACTTTGTAATACCATCGTCCGCCATCTTAAAGGCTTCGTATAGCGCTAGCGACCGTATAAAGGGTAAATGATTGTTGTGACATCTGTCAAAAGTACCCTCATACTTAAAAAAATAAACTAATGTGACATAAAGTCCTTTTTACAGATATTGTGCATATTGTAGAAACAACGATAAAGATCACTGATGCAAAATCTGAGGCAACTAACTAACTGTTCTGTGAAATAACTGTAGGTGCTTACATTGCTTATTCTTGTGTAAAGACTACAAGTTACTGACCTTCCATAATCTAACTTAAAATGTCTTCTTTCTCGAACAACAGAAGTTCAAAACCCTTTACAGGAAAACTGAATTAATCGTGTTGCTCTTATTTGTGAGAGGTGATGCATCCCATCTGTGTCCAGAGGATGTGAATGACATCAGACGTCGCCGATTATAATACTGATCATTCATTCATGTAAATGTTTCTTGTAAGTGAGGTATTCTTTATGTATTTTCCTGTCGGCAAGAAAATATACGAGTGAATTATGCATATTCGTGCACAGATACACCTGAAAAAAATTGAAATCTTTAGGCATCTACTTAAAGTCTCCAAAAAGCGAGGTTCCAAGATTCTGTGTATAAGCGAACTTTCCTGTAGGTACTTACATAAGACTACTTAACTACACTAACTGTACTTTTATAAGACTGTACTTTTTTTTTACTGGGTACTTTTATAAGATTTATTTCTATAGTAGAATTTTTCTGAATCGGGAAAACAACTGATGCAACCAAGTGCGTCATGTTCAGGTGATAAAGTATCTTCTTTGTTCAAAATGATCATCATTCAGATATCCCTTCTTTCATTTGTATTATACATAGATTCTAATGCATAATGAAAAGCATACTTTGTAAAATTGAACCGTAAAAATGACTTCAATATGTTTGTGAAACTTTTCCAAGAGCCATCTCTGCATAGTTCTAAACATTTGGTACCTAACCTGTTTTTGCTCCCGAGTTATGCTGAAACGCAGTTGGTTTCAGCAGATTTTTCCTTGTCGGTAACGTCTGTTTTTGCAAAAAGGACCGCTGTCAACATTGATGAAAGCAAACACGGTCCATTGGTAGGGATCAATAATGCATCTTCTGAATAATGCAACGTCGGTCAGAAGTGCGTTTACCCGTCTGCATTTTTGATATGATCCCGAACGGTGGTACGTTGCCCTTTGCCCCACAGTCCGAGGTGGACTATCCTACGGAGTCAAATACAGAAACACATAGTGTGGCATGACGGCATTGTTTACAGTTACATACACCTTTTCCTGATATGTTCTATGGGCAATCAATAGACATTAACTTTACAGCAATAGAATAAATACCTACGTCACAAGTACGTCACTAGGATTAAATCTATTCCCGATTGGTTGTAATTACCAGATAATTAGTGCTCATAAAACACTATCACAGTGTCGTTGCGGTTAGTGATAACGGAAAAACCATGTGATTTCGTCTATGATATCACAGTTATGTTGTTTCTTACTAGTAAAGAAGCGAGGGATGAGGAAAATCTCAAACGAAATTCCAAGTAGATTATTAATAATCAATTAAAAATTGATCAGCGGACCCGCCTACTGGAACTAATGCACTGACACACTTGGGTTTTGTCACGTACGCTTCGATCAAATTAGTTTTAAAAATATCCTATCACGTGTTAATGAGAGCAACGATCATAAAAATCACACTGGCCCTAATGTCCATCGGCAATAAATTAATAACCGCAAACAAAATTGATGCCATTACACATTATCATTAGCTGTGACGTAGGTATAACATAATATGGACCATTTTATGCAATACTCTTGCATACTCTTCTTTCAAGTTTTCCGCGAGTTCAACAAATTGCATAGGTACAGTGAAGAAAACATCAAGCTGGAAACGATATTTTTCCTTTCTTTTTTTTTCTTCATAAGATGTAAATATATGCAAACATTCACATCAAGCTAGGTGTTTAAATCGAACGTTGACTTGTGAATTTTATATAAATTCGTTAATCTGATAAAAGAATATTTCAAATAAATCACAATACTTAAACTTGCATTGTGTTTGAAGTGGACGAAAAGGTTTTGTTCAGTGATCTTTAAAAAATACAACTGCTAACTCCGACAGCGTAAAATACAGTTTGAAACTAAATTCTTGTTAGTTTAATGTGTTCTTCGAATTTAGGAGCTCTAGCATTACCAGTTTAAAACAAGCACTTACGGCGAACTGCTTTACTCATCCCATAACATTATACGTCTGTTTGCCGCACAAAGCTTTAACTTTTATTTAGGACTAGCTGTCCCGCGCAACTTCGTATGCGTCACATTTTCCCCGATTTTCAAACATTATTAATTGCTGCTCCGCTCCTATTTATCGTAGCGTAATGATATATAGCCTATAGCCTTCGTCGATAAATGGGCTATCTAACACTGAAAGATTTTTTCAAATCGGATCAGAACTTCCGATTAGCGCGTTAAACTTCGATCAATAATAGTAGTTCTATTATTGATCGAAGGCGTTAAATCAAACAAACAAACTCTTCAGCTTTATAATATTAGTATAGATATTGGTGGCAGTATAGGCCCGCCCCCTATATAATATAACTGACGAAATGTGAGTGTACTATCAGGTGGCCTACCATGACGTCATAAAACATTATTGTTTTACTCTTTTTTCAGTGTGGAAAAGAGATGGCGCTAGACATCCTGTATAGCTCCGTCCCTTCCCACACTGGAATAAGAGTAAAACAATACAGCTATAAAATAAGCCTGCAGGCACCTCTGCCTAACCCTTCGGGGATTACAGGCGTCATGTTATGATGTTTATGTGACGTTGGTGTGGTGGTCGCAAGCGCTACTGCCGAGTCCTCGGATTGATTTCCAGGCTGGGCAAAGTGTTTATTGTGGTCTTTCCAGCCGGAATTTTTCAGAATTAGTAATGATCGTCTATCAGACGAGCCCATTACATAGGACTTAAACATAACTCGCTAAATATCGGTCCTGCCACTCTCTTTGGAGACATGCGTGACGGCATGCTCATGAACCAATTAGAAGCCCAAGCATAGAAACTAGAAGCTAGATGACATGATTGGCACTTTATTGCATGACTCCGTCAGTAATTAAGTTAGGGCACGCGCCCACGGTTACAATGCCTAAGGCCTACGTGACTTCGGACAGGGCACGTAGCCCACGCATCTACCTAGCCCTAATCGATTCACATTCAGAATCGATTTGATGACCGGATTCTTAATTATGATGACTAAGTATAGAATTTTGTTTATGTTTGTGTAAGTTGTTGACGAGTTTAGTTTAAATAAATATAAAGATAGAGAAAAACTCGTTAGGAAACTCGTAAGTTTGGGTTATTATTGTGTAATGTTAACAGTCTCGAAGGAAATATTCTTTAGTTGCAATTTTTAGATGCATAGCTAAAGCGTCATAGTCAATTGGTAGCTATCGTTGATAAAAATGATAATTATTTTGTAAAATATTAACAAAAAAAACACCAGATTTTGTTGATATTCTCAAAATAAACACAAAAGCTAGAGAAGGCGTAATTTTTTATAAAAGTTCATTAAATTACAGTAGTCAGATTGCACCAAACATACACACTATAGAGTAGCTTTATGTTAGAGCTTTACGCTCAGTGTTAAACATTTTCACGTTATTGTATCGTGCTGTCAATATACACATTCCGATTTCCTCTCTGCGAAGTTCGTAGCACATATATTTGGTACCTATTCAATAGAAACTTGAGTAATGCGAGTGTTACAATATTATGGCTTTATGGCATGGAATGAGGAAAACGACGTGGGGAGAGTTTTTAGTATAAATGTGCATGGCCAAAGGGCAAACAAAAGAAACGATGAATGGTCTGGGTGACAGATGAGGTAGCTGAAAAGGGGTGATGACAGAGAGACTCAACTAATAGGGAAGTATAAATGAATCCATGCTGCTCAAATAAATTGAAAAATGATAACAATTGCATGATCGACCAAAAGACGTTGGAAGGCCTCCTACTAGGTGAAACGATGACCTGGTGTAGGTTACGGGGATACGCTTGATAAGAGTCGCACGGGACCCGTCAAAGTGGCGACACTTGGGGGAGGCCTATGTCCAGCAGTGGTCGTCTTTTGGCAGAAATAATGATGATGATGGTGATAGACTTTTACAAACGCAACCAGACCAAAGCTAGAAAAAAAATCCGTTATCTCAAATAAACGACAGTGTTCATAACGCCACCGTGCAGAAATTTAGGACACATATAATTTTTCACTAGATATCTTTTTTACAGAGTAAACATACCTGAAACCACCCACCGATTTATGTTCAATATTTAATAATCGAAAAAAAATACCACTGTTATTTTATTACATAAATGGTGTTGATAAAAAATATAATAATAAAATAACACCTAAGCTCGTGTTTATAATATTATGAGATTGATAAAATAAAATCATTGACGTCAGAGCCGATGGGAACATAAAAACAGATTAATAATGAAAATATTGCCATTCATTTTAAATGTTAATTAATATGACAGGTATATTATTCCCTTTATTCATTTTATTACATTTTTTTTTTTGGAATGGCATCTCGCTGTTCAACCTAGGAGGTTGTCGTCTGCTTAACCGGACTATACTGTGGGTGCCTTAAGAGTAAGGCCTCCAGCCAGGGCATAAAAACTTACAAACTAAACGACTACACGGTAAGGGCACCCCCTGTGGGGTACGAGCCTCGGCTTAGGGCGTCGCTGGGGGAGGACTGAATGGGGGCAGGCTATATCTGAATGATATCATTATTTAGGGGCTGATTTAAAACTACTGGCACAGCATCGCGGGCTGGCTCGAGCGAGGGTCGGGGAGGGCATGGACCGGGACGTCGCGACGGACCTCGACGGCGAGGTCGGAAAGACGGCGGTTTGTGTCTGAACTTTTTAAGAGTGCTAGTCTCTTTGCTACTCTCCTGGAGGAGGGTGATAGCATCATCGGGAGTGACGATGGTATGCCGAGGACGGCGTACTGTACTAATGCGCGAGGGTTCGTAACGGGCGGCCACTGCGATCAGGGGATTACGGTGTTTAATGGCGTTATCGAAGAAACGCTTTGAAAGACGTTTCATAAACTGAAGGACGGTGGGCATTCTAAGGTCTACGTGTAGACGGTCATTACGGACATAAAAAGGGGCTCCCGTGACTCTACGTAAGAACCGGTTCTGCAAGGTTTGCATCCTATGGATGTACTTAGGCTTGGTGTGAGCGTACACGACGCAAGACGTAATGGGGCGGATCACCGCGGTATAAAGGCGCAACTTGCACTTGAGTGACAACTTGCTTTTTGCCGAAATCATGAAATGAAGCCTACGCATAGCAAAGGCAGCTCGGTCGCGAGCTGCTTTGATGTGCGCCGCGAAGGACAGGTGGTTGTCAAGTAAGACTCCTAAGTACTTGGCTTGCTTCTCCCAAGGGATAGGCTTACCGTACATAGTGATCGGGCTGAGCGCGGGTGGCTTATTTTTACGCGGTTTAGAGAAAAGAACTGCCTGGCTCTTGTCGGGGTTCACCTCGATTCTCCATTTCCGGAACCAAGCGCCTAAGACGTTGGCTGAGGTTTGGAGGGTGCTGTAAATAGCGTCGTGACTGCGGCCAGTGTAATAGATGGCCGTGTCGTCCGAGAACAGGGCTAACTGAGCCTTCTTGCTCTTGGGGATGTCACTGGTGAACAGAGTAAAGATAAGGGGAGAGACGACGGAGCCCTGTTGGACTCCGGCTCTAATGGGGTGGGGGGAAGACAGTGCCTTCCCGATGCGATAGCGGAAGGTGCGATCCGACAAAAAGTCTCGTAAGATGAGCACGAGATGGTCTGGCACTCCCAGTTTGTACAGCTTATATAATAAGCCGTTGTGCCAGACTTTGTCGAAAGCCTTTGCTATGTCGAAAAACAACACACCCGTCATCGCTCCACGCTGGAAGCCAGCGCTCAAGTGTTCTACGATGCGGTGGGCCTGTTGAATGCAAGAGTGTCCGGTCCTGAAGCCGAACTGCTAGTTGGGGATGAGACTCTTAGCCTCGGCGAAGTCTTTGAGTCGCTTATAAATAAGTCTCTCGTAGATTTTACCGAGTGCATTCAGGAGACTGATAGGTCTGTAGCTCGAGGGCTCAGACTTGGGTTTGCCTGGCTTGGCGAAACCGATGACAGTGGCCTCTTTCCATATTTGGGGAAACGCGTTCTTGCTCAGGGTGCCATTGAAGATGGCCGCCATTAACACGACGAGCTGAGCGGGGAGGAGTTTAAACACCCTATTGGTGATTCCGTCGGAGCCGGGTGCTTTCCGCGCTTGACGCTTGTTAATGATGTCTTGCACTTCGCCAGCTGTGACCGGAGGCAGAGGATCATCAGGGTCTTCTTCGGGGGGCAGGGTGGTTCTACGTTCGACGAATGCGTTCACCTCATCGAGATGTCGCTTGTGACTCCAGGCTGTCGGCTAGGCATTCGGCCTTCGCAGAGTCGTCGATTGCGACACTCTTATCGGGTCGGATTTTCTTACATACCGATTACATTTTTAAATATTTTTACAAAATCATATAAAAAACATTTAAAAATATAATAAATAGTAGCCCACCGGCATCGGGAATAGGGTCCGGGCTACCGGTGGTCAGGGCTCTTGAGAGAGGAACCTCCTAACAATACGTGCCGTGTCCAGAAGTCCTGCTGTCTGAATCAAGCCCTTGATCCAGCTGCCAAGCGAAGGACTCCTGAGATGTTGGTCGAAGCTTTTGGCAATTAAGCCATTGGCTGACACGACTATCGTCACAATGACTGCTGATGACAGGTATTGTTATTATGGTGACAATTTTACTTTTTATTTTAGGATTTTTTAAGCAATCCGGTTAAATCTTACTAAATCCGTTTTTTTGAAGTGAAAACTTCTTTAGCGGCGTTGAGCACTTTTCTGTAATGGGTATAAAATCTTAAACTCGCGTCAGGACACGTGACCTGATCGAAAAAGCGTAAGACGGATGGAGAGTTTTTGACCAGTTATTGGATCTCTCCACACGCGATTATTTAGATAACTTTTTCAAACATTTCTGCTTATATCAAATTAATTATGAGTTCTTGTTCAATTAAATGGTGTGGGAAATCGTCTAGAACATCCAGCTATAAAAAAGATGGCATAACTTTTCATCGGTAAGTAAAATATATTTATAATTTAATAAAATTATGAATAATTGCAGGGCTCTAGCTAAACTAGTTGTTTACGTTTAAGGCACAAAAAACGTACACCGCGTTGATGTCTTTTTGAAAAGTCCCTTTCTCTCACTAGGTATTGTCAATAAGTCTGTCCCTTTCCATCTGTAGGTGTAGATAGAAAGGGACAGACGTAATGCTGTAGTGTTGTGTCAACTTCGAAACAAAGTATAAATAATATTGAAGATAAAAATTACGGTGTTCCCTTACTGTAAAAAAGTAACATTACTTAATGTTTACATTTTAGATTTCCAAATATTCCAGAAGTGGAAGAAAAGTGGATTAATGCTGTTAACAGGGAAAGTTGAGGAGGATCGTCCAACCTAGGCACAAAATTAAAATTTTCTTTGGATTTTTTTCGATTTTTTTTACGATTAATTTAATAGCAACGTAAAAAATAGTGATAATTCATTATTTTATGTATTCGAGGCATATCTAATCATATTTTTTGATATTTCAAGTATTTTCATGCATTGAACTCCGCAGTTGGAAAACGGCCGATCTTATAGGAAGTTTGAGTTGGAATCTTATGTGAATAATGTATGTAGGACTCCTAAAAAACACTGTCATTAGATTACTTGTATATTTGTGATGTTAGTTATAAAGTTTCGTATAAATTTATTGCGTAGTTTTACTAAACAAAAATAAAATACGGTGACAGTCTATTTGCAGCAAGCAATCGCATTTCTATGGGATGTTTATAATTATCAAGTAGTCATAGAAAAGTTGTATATATTATAATACACGGTCTTGTTATCTAAGAACACGACACTGTTTACCGTTTAAGATAAGCTTTATTAGAACTCTGGCGATAAGAGTTTTTATGTCGGCCGGCCGAACGACGTCAGCGATGACGTAATGCGCGCGGCCGTTAGAGAAGTTACGCGTTAAGAAATGCAGGACGGAGAGGTTAACCTTGATTTTATTTTAGCATTGATTTGAATAAAGTGAAATTTACAGTGTTACGTAAGTGTTTTATTTGCACCCAGTTAACGCCCTATCAGTATAGTTTAAAAAAAAGTAGAATTAATAGACATCGTAATGTTCAATTTTATCGATATTAGGTATTGTAGCAAAACTGACTTGTGCATCACTATGTGTGGAACATTCGTCCTGACATTGTTGCATCGGCCAATCACAACCGCTATATTGTCTTCGTCCCCCGAACCGCAGTGTAGTACTTTTATACTGATAAAGCAATTGGTGCAAAATTATTCCCTAACCATTCCAAAATATCAAACATGGTCAACGTTAATAATCAAGTTTTCACTTCTGCCGGCACTCCCGGAGTGCAACCCGTCTTTTTTTTTTTTTTCTTATTTGGCTCACCAACAATCTAAACTCCGATACAAAGATATGATACATCCAATAGAGTTACAAAACAGACTACCAATCTCTTACAGGTAACATCATGCACCCACGCTTTTTAGGTTTTCAATGCTTTGCACATCGTCTTTGGAGTTCAAACTCGTAATAATTGTCTTCGAAGCTAAGCATACCTAATAACACCTAATTATTTTGATTGAGTGTCGATTTCTATTAGTCTTCTACAAGTAAAACAATGAGAAAAATTGGTAATTGTAGTAGAATATACCTACGTAATTGCCAAGTGAGGAAACCCAACACTTACTTACTGGGAATACATTAAAGATTCCATTAATTATGCAGAAATTAATGTGTATTATTCAAGACTCATGCGTAAGTGCCATGCACAAAAACTTCGTTTTCAAAAATCAAATGTCAGGTAATAGATCAAATGGGCAAATTTTGTGTTATAAAATTTTAAAGAAAAAGTGCTAGAAACAGCCTTCTTGCTTTAACCCTACTTGATTATTTTAGACCAATAACACACCTAATACATGCAGTTATTTAAAAACAAAGGTCATTGTCGCTCCTTGGTAACAAACATCGACTAAATGAGAGAATGCCTCGACACAATCACTTGAATCTGTAAAACTTTCCGAATTCATAAATATTTTCTAGAACCATCGACGGTGAATGAATTTTAATGACAGATCAGTGACCACAGTTCTGACGTAGGTCTCCAAGTATATAGATAGGTATCATTACCTATCGATTGTTACATAAAGACAATCTCCAACAAACGTCAGACTTAATAGATGGTAGATTTTAGAAAAAAAAACATTCGAAATATTTAATAGAAAGCCAAATAACAGTAAGCTTTTGAATTATCTTCCTGCACCTTAAACACCTGGTTATTTATTACTTTAACACATAACATAATATCACGCTTGTAATCTACAAAGGGTTAGGCAGTGGCGTAAGTACCTAATAGTACACCACCTATTTTTGCCCGTTATGTTTAAGTTCCATGTAGGTACAGTTGGTCGACTCTATTGACATCAACAGTCCACACATCAAGACTCTGCGGCTGCGATTGAAATTACTGATTTGATAAATCCTATAACAGCACGCGTAGCATGACCACTGAAGAAACGAGTTTTGTCTACGGAAGAATCGACATAATGACAGATAGACAATGACAATGTGTCATTTTGTCAATTCTTCCGTCGACATAGCCCGTTTCTAGCGGTCATGCTACGCGTACTGTTTGCTAGACCTGGGAATCGAACCCAGGATTTTATGCTCAGCAGCAACGGTTGCAACAACTAGAGCAAAGAGGCAGTCGAGGTGTAGTCAAGCTTAACTTTATCTAATGATGTACCGTAATCGATATTAATAACTATATTAATACTCATGATGAGTCAAAATTAACTTGGTACATTTAAAGTACTACCCAGTTCTACCACTTTTCACCCTTATGTCTTATGGCGGGGTGCGCCAAAGTTCACCTAAATTTTCAACTCCGATAATTGGAAATCCGAAAATGTTCTTCCTAACATTTTTCATCCTAACAATCGCAATTCCTAACTACTCTGTATCTAATGTTCATAATTCCGAAGCATTCAACTTCATAATGTCAGTAGCAATAAACATCTATTATAATTTTATTTGTTTTCCTATATTTTCTCAAAATAACCATCTTTTACACTATTATTCAAAGTCATATCTTTTTTGTTTAGATTTCTTTTTATTCATAATAATCAGTATTATATACATTGATTTTGCGTAACTTTAACTTTTTTATTTATTGCGGTGTGTACCTGGAAAGATATCCATGGGTTAGGTTAGGTTAGAACTGTGACCAACTACGCGCGAGCCGAGCGAGCGGAGCGAGCGGTGCCGCGGCAGCGGCCGGCAAGCGCTACCTCGAAATTGGTCACGAAATTGTTCTAAGTATTTTTTTCATAGTGCCCCCAAGACTACACTCTGACCTAATCCCCACCCAAATTAAACATTAAATATCATCTTCTACCCACATATATTTTTATTACACTTGATAAATGTTTCTATCTGAGTATCAGTGAAAATATTATGGTAATTATGTTTAGGAATAAAAGCGTTATGATAAAAAACAGTAGGAGTTTAAATTATTTACATTAATGATATTATTAATTAAAATTTTCGGAAACATGAGTGCTATGCACATCGCCGGTAGCACTACAAATAGTATGAATGAAAACTTTAGGATGAAAAATTTTAGGAAGAATGATCATTCGGATTACAAATCGTTAGGAAGAACAATTTCGGGTAAAGAACTTTAGGTGAGCCAATATGGACCCCTTATGGCGCCCTAAGACCCTAATGCCTATTACTTATAATAAGGTGAAAAGTTGTCGACCGTCAGTGAGCTCGCTACTACGTACTCAAAGTTAAACTTAACTAACGAATAAAATATATTTTTACCTACCTCAAGAGACTGTAACACCGACTGTATTTGTGTAAAATATTTTTGTTCATGTATGGCATCTCGCAGATCAAACGTATGAGGTTGGCTTCTGATCTACGGACTATCCTGTGGATGCCTTGAGTGTAAGGCCTCCAGCTAGGGCATAAAACTTATAAACTAGCTAGGTGGCAACTCGCTAAGGGCGTCGCTGAGAGGGGGGCAGCAAAGGGAGAGGCTGGATCTGAGTGATTCTATTATTTAAGGCCTGATTACAACTACAGGCTCAGCATCGCGGGCTGGCTCAAGCAAGGGTCGAGGAGGGAGTGTGAAATGATAGGTACATATTTATGTACGTATTATATCTATGAACATATTCCAGTGACCTAAGGGCTTGCTTTTACTTTAGAGACTAAGAGTAGCCATACTAAGTGGAAATGCCGCCTGCGCCAGTGTCTTGACCACATTCCCTGCTATTGATGTCATTTTATAGTTTGTTCTTAATACAAGGTGTTATTTTGCGTCCTCGTAAAAATTGAAGAGGTTGTCACAAAAGACGTAAATAATCAATTCAAATTACGGTACCTAATTAAAAGTTAATAAACGCTGCTTTTTTTGTAGTTTAAGTTTGTCAGTATTTCAGAATAACCCCCAACGTTGTTTAGGGAACAAGAAATGATCGAATAAACGTTTGAGATACTTTGTATGCGTGAAAGCGCGATTATATGGCGAGGATCAGACGTGCCGTGTTTAAAACACGGGTGGTTCACACAAAAAACCTACCATTGATTTGGATCGAGAATCATTAGCATAGTTACCACACCGAATTTGACGAGGATGCTAAACAACAGCCTGTATTCCGTCTTATTTTAGTTAATCGTTTTTAATTATAACGATTATCTGTAGTAGATACATATTGTCAACACCTACTAAATTACATGGAAATTAATAAAACCTCTCCGGTCATATCTCTTACGTATATGAACACTTTGGCCTGAAATGATTTAAATTGGCTATAGTTATTACGTTCATAAAGTCTTTTTCCCATGGGGATAGGCAAAAACAACAAAGGCACCTGCTACGATTCTTATATACTCCTTTTGCCTCGTCCACCGTCCACTTTCATAAATCTGATCATACACTTCATTCTATTGCTACTATTATATACGATACGCCTGATCAAACACTAAAGAGCTCGATACATTTGAAACATTGTTGCTTTTACGACACCAATAGGCGCGCAGTTCTAAAAACACACGCAAGTGTGGACCTTATTTAAGCTCATGGATTTGTACATATTGACTGAGGAAAGTGTGCTAAAATGGAAACAGAGTCATTCATTGTACAATTACTGAATGAATAAACTAAGTAGGCATTTTTTCCACGAAAATACCTTCAAATTGCTCGGAGTATATGGCGAAGTACATAGTAAGGAAACATTCCTAACAGTACCAACAATTATTTTTGTTTATAGCCGTTTTTATAGATTAATAACTTAGTCCAAATAAAATGGCGATGAATTTAGTACAATGGCAGTTAAAGGAATGGATAAATGAGAACGCACAGGTGAAAGAAATCGTTTCGTTTAATTAGCTATCCACATAATATTATATCTAAATAGGATCCTGTCAATATTGGCAGCTATTTACCAAAGTAAGTATAAAGAGACTAGAATACAAAGGGCCAGTTTTGGTAAGTAGCAATCTCTCTCACTACTTATTTGATTAGTTCAATGTTATGCGGCATTAATCTAAATCTGGTAATATAGAACGGTATGCTTATGTACCTACTCGCATTAGGTTAATATAAAGAATCTATGTTCTATGTAATGTTCGTTTAAAAACTGTCTGGGAAGGTGGAGAATCAGCTACTCTTTTCTCGCTAGATTTTTCTAGCCAATTGCGAACTAGGGAACTGGGAACTACAGGTTGTTTCGTTTAACCTAAATTTACACCAGTTAATTTAAGAAACTTTTACAATAAATTATGAGTACATTGGCTCAAACGATGAATTATTGGTAGGTGTATAAGGTACCTTATTTATTTAACTGCTATACAATTACAAAGACGAACAAAAAAATCTGTTTTAAAAATGTACTGAGCATATATCACGTGATTTCAAGCACACGTTGTGAACTACCTCCTAAAAAAACTTTTGTAATGAATGTACGAGTACCTAACCAAGTAAGAAATAGTAGGAATTCAAGCAAAAAATATTTATAAAAAAAGATCGGAATTGGTTTCAAGGAGTTCCTTCAACCAACTGCGCCACGGTTGCGCATGAAGGCATGCCAGTCATGAATGCGACGCGCGCGCAACTTCGCTCCACGCCCGGTAGGTATATGGCAGTGGTACAATGCTATCACGTGACTGCATTGACGTCAATACTGACCTCTGCCAACGCCGGCATCGTGCCTGCCTCCTGCCTGCTTATCTCACTCGAAATATCCTACATACACACATAAAACGAACAATTACATGTATTCCTCACATTTATTTAATAATGTGATTATTTAAAATCAGGTTGTTCGTTCAGTTTTGCTCGTATTAATTTTTGTAATATTATGCATATGGCATAAATAAAATGTAGTTTTTATCATGTTTTTGTAGCAAACACAAAATAAAAGTAAAGTTCCCTTCACTGTTTAAATATTTAATGTACATAAGATAGATTAACGTAACATATTTACTACTTAAAGAAAGATCGTGAATGTATGAAAATTTAAACGTTATGGTGGTGGAAAGTTCAAGTACAATCTGTAATTTGAATCCTCATCTCACCTAACTATCTTACCTAAAGCCAAAAAAAAATTAAAAGGCCCGACACAAAACACCAAAAATAATTTGAACCAAGCGTCGTTGCGTCGGGGGTCCGCTTTGTTGCTTTATCTTGTTCTACCTTTTTTATTAAGCAACGACTTATTGTCAGGCCTATATACGCTGTCCTGCCATACTTAAATACTAACGCTGTAACCTTCAAATATTGTAAAAACAAATGATTTTAAAAGAGTAGGTGATGGAGTTTCTTGCCGGTTCTTCTCCATAGGAAACGACCAACCCGAACCGTGCACCTTTTGACGACGTTATTCGTGCCCATGTCTATGTAAAATAAAATGTTTTGATTTTTTTGTTCTTGTGCTAAGTGGTCTACTGAGCGTCCCCCGACGCTACGCCAGCGACGCTTGGATTAATTTAATTTAAATTTTTTGAGACTTTTGTGTGGGTTTTCTTTTTAATTTAATTTTTATTTCGTGCTTTTTAAACTTAGATTATTTTTTCTTAGCTTGTCCCACTCCTCGGTATAGGCCTCCCCCTTTCCTTCCACTTTTCTCGGTGTTGCGCCTCTTCTTGCCAATTAACGAAAACAGGAAAAGTTATAATTTAACCGGGGCCTTTAAGGGGAGGTGGTGCAGCCGCCCCCGCATGTGATGCCCATGGTGACAAGTGACAAGATATCAAATTTCAAACCGACCAGACCTGTGGAAGTTGTTTATATCCCTTCATCAACTAGAAAAGAGGTGATGTTTTTCAAACGGCTGAGCAGATTTTCTTGAAACATAGCTAAGGACAGACTAGATTATATTATATAAAGTATTTTCTTAAATAGGTTCATCCATTCAGGAGCTATGTTGCCACAGATACAATCGTCAAACTTATATCACCCCTCCTTTTTTGATCGGGGGTTAACAAGTATGTCGTCAGAACTTAAAAATATCTGCTAAATCATCCAGATATGTGTAAATAAAGAGCTATGTAGGACATATATCGACATAATATTTCGTTGACATAAATGTTAATTGGTTTAGGTGTGAAATGTAGTGTTTTCCTAAATTGTTGACGTTCTGCAGTATAATGCAGGTAACTACATAATTATACGTAGGATAACCTTTATTAACAGGTAATGTTGTTCATTTCTTTAAAAGTTTCCTTATTAATTTTATAAAGCAAGACCATAAAAACTGCCTATAGACAACCTTTTTCCTTCCTCATATCATTAAGGCTTGTAGTGTACCTGCTTGAGATAAGTAGGATACCTAGACAAGTACTTGGCGACGACAAACACTCTTTTATTTCTTTCAATAATTTTCCAATTGTAAGAAAAAGGCACGAATCAATTTCGGCCGTCTAAATGTAGAAGGTGAAAGAACATGTGAAAACAGAATAAATATCTTTTTTACGAATACCCGTTCGATAACTACATATTATCTATGGCTGTTACCTTAGTTATTTGGAAGAATTAGATAAGGCGATGCCTGATGCGAGGCCTGATTAATATGCGTAAGTAAAAGTAACAGAATTTCAGTCTTCAAAACTAAGAAGAACAGATAAGGACGGCGTCCTTCAGTGTCTCCGTCGGTCTCGTAATCCCAGCATTGAAGTGTGTGGTCACGTTTAGCGGCTTCGATCGGGACCGAGGATCTTGGCTTTAACCACCCGGACCGCGAGGTAGAAAACCTCTATAAAAAGCCCCCGAATCTCAAGCGGCGGCGGACCGTGAGGAGATGTATGGCTGACGGGTGTTCCTATGGAATAATCAGTCGTCAGTGCGATCCCCCCTCTCCGCTAGAGTAGCAGCCGACCTTCTGACGGGTTATAAATGTCAAAGGCTTATCCGGGTACAGGGGGCACTGCCCGGATGGACCTCGTATTTTCCCCACACACACCTGAACATTAAGGTACGGAACCTACCTTTGTAAGCTCCAGGTACCAGACCATTATTGCCATTACCCTCGTAATGCACGCGACGGCCAACCTCATCGGGGGATGGCACGTATCAAGCGAGCTGATCACTGCCGCGTATGCTTCCAAATAAAATATAAGCCAACAGACCCTGTTTCATATCGTAGCCCCCGCAAAACAGATAAAATTCGGTATAAAAACTTAATGACAAAGGCACTGTTGACGCATTTACAACTGATTGACAGTTAGTACAGACAACATCAAATTAAATGTACAATACCTAACCGCAACATTTTTGAAAGGTTATGAACTGGTAACTCCTAAACGCCCGGAAAAAAGCTCCTGGTGGGGGCCAGAGCTCGAACAACTACGGAAGGGACTCAGGACACTCTTCAACCGAGCAAACAATACCAGAACCACACAGGCCTGGGATGAATATAAAACAGCACAACAACACAACAAGAAACGGATCAGATTCCGAAGAAAGAAGCCTAGCGCAATTTCTGTAGCAGTATAGCCGCCACCAACCAAGCCGCAAGATTAAAGAAAATCCTGGCAAAGGGTGACCTCAATCTACTGGGCTCCCTCACAAAGGAAGGCGGCACTTTCCAGTCTCAGATGATGATACCAGTGCAGTACTGCTGGGAACACACTTCCCCGGATGTCAAGTCGCGCCAGACCAGGAATAGTCTGACGAGCACTACAGCACACCAACAACCCAAGAATGGAAAACCGCAAACAAAATAGTAACTGCGGACAGAATCGAATGGGCCCTAAAAAGCTTCAAACCGTACGAAGCCCTGGGGCTGGATAGAATATTTCCAGCACTACTACAATGGCACTCTCATCAGATAATCAAACATTCACTACCAATCCACAGGGTCTGTATAGCTTTTAAATATCCAAAGCATGGAGGGAAGCGAAAGTGATCTTTTTATCAAAATAGGTAAAGATGACTACACCCACGCCAAATCTTTCAAGCCCATTAGTATAACATCATTTCTCCTAAAAACGTTGGAACGACTAGTAGATCGACACTTAAGGGATGGAGCGCTAAAAGATAAACCGCTACACCCTCAACAGCATGCCTACAGAAAGGGCAGATCGACAGAGTCGGCTTCACACGCGGTAGTGCACTAAATTGAGTCGGCTACCACAAACAAATTATCAACACTTGCGGCCTTTATAGACATAGAAGGAGCTTTTGACAAAACAATGCACAACAGCATCAACCACGCCCTTCAAAAATTCAAAGTAGAACCAGTTCTGAGAAACTGGATCACTGAGCTAATAAGCAAAAGGGTGGTCCAGATAGAGATGAACACTACCACAAGACCCAAGGTAGTCTGAGGATATCCACAAGGGAGAGTCCTATCACCTCTTCTAAGGAACACAGTAGTAGTGGATAGCCTAAACGAAAGAGGATACACTACTATAGGTTATGCAGATGACCTAACAATACTGATAAACGAGAATGCAGAGAATGTACTATGTAAAGTAATGTGTTCTGCCTTTCAGATTGTAGAAGAATGGTGTGACGAACAAACGCTGTCAGTAGATCCGCAAAAAAACAGAACTTATCCATTACACTAACAAAAGGAAATTACCAGAACTACAGTTCCCAAAATTATTCAATAGCATCTTTCGCTATCAACACAAGTCAACTACTTGGGCGTTATACTTGATAACAAATTGAACTGGGCAAGTCACATCGATGCAAAAAAGAAGGCCTGTATAGCTTTTGATCACTGCAGAACACTTGTTGGTAAAAAATGGGGTCTCAATCCAAAGATTGCGCTTTGGCTGTACACATCAGTTATCAGACCTTATCTCTAACGTACCGATCAGTTGTATGGTGGCCCAGAACACAACTGACCACAGTAAAAACAAACTTCAGAGGCTACAACGCCTAGCGACCGTAGCAGCTACTGGATGTATGAAAACCACTCCATCAGCCGCTTTAGAGTACCTCTTAAACGTAAGGCCTCTACATCTTAGCAATCAGGAAGAGAAACAGATGGTGCCCTCAGCTACGAACTTGTGCGTCAGTTCGGCACCGGCAGCCCGCCACACATAGTCCACTATACACGCCGAGCTCCCAACGATCTCCGGCGCGATCTCATGGCGACATGGAGAGAGCGACTCTCGACTCGCAACCCCGTGCAGGACACGACATGCTAGCGAAGTAGGTGGTGGAACGTGACAGGGAGAGAGCCTCTCGTCCCAGCCGCCTCGGGAAACGCCCCGGGCGTCAGGGTCCACCTCGTTGTTCCCGGCCACCGTTGGCGCGGGGCCTGTGGACTGTGAGTGATGGGCACTCACTCACAGTCAGATCACCGTCCGTCCGTCTTATAACGACAGGCCGTTCGGACTGCGCGTTCGTGTTCCACGCGCGCCTCTAGGATCTGTCAGCAAATTGGAAGGGGCCAAGAGGGCCGGATGCCTGCCGGGGCTGCGGAATTTTTCGAAAGAGGCATCTCTTTCGAAAAATTCCTGTGGCCCTGGAACACAAAGAGTTAAGAAGAATATGGATGGATTTTAGTCAGTACAAGTCTGACACTCCCTACCGCTCCGCCCAGAGCGGGAGATCACCTTTGATGATTTAACAGAAGTAAAAAAAAGGTGTATGGATCATGACTTAAGGCACTTATTTGTCTAGCAATCCGCACTGGACCCGCGTGGTGGATTACAGGCCACTCCCTCTTATAGAGAGGAGGCCTGTGTCCTAGCAGTGGAAACATTATAGGCTGATGATGAATGGCATTCGAAAACTGCCTTTCAGACATTTTCATTGCCAACCGATACAACTTTTCTTCAAAGTTACGTACTGTTACTGATAGCCTGTGTCATCCCACGGCTGGGAAAAGGCCTCTCCCCTGACTTCTAAATCCTTCGATCTAGGGCCAAAGTGTACAACTGGTCGTTGGTTCTGTCCATCTCGTCCCGTCCACGTCGTGGCTATTTTGGTACTGCCAGCCCAGTCCCACTTCAGCTTAGTGGTTTTTTGGGCAACGTCAGTAATTTGTGTTTAAATAACGAGTGCAATTACATATTAGGTAATATTAATTATAAGCTCGCATTGGCAAAGAGAAACGAATCTCAGATCGTTATACTGTGTCTAGGTAATGGTTAAAAACCAGGTTTATGGTAAATATATTTAATGTCATACACTGACAACATCTATATATCTACCAACCCCAGTGTAAAATAGCGTGAGTTTTAAAGTCATGTAGTTTCAGAGAAATACTAGACAGGTACTATTTGATTGAAACGTGAAGATGTGAGTAATGCACCTATGAAGGATGTATGTAGGTATGTGTCTGTATGGACTGTATTACGTTACTCCGAAGTTCAAAACACCGATGTACGGTATACATAAAGTTCGTTAGTACGAATTACGTTAGTCAGAAACTACGCTATGACGAATTTCATTACTCATAATGTTCGTCACTCCGATGTACGTTACTCCGAAAGTTTGCTACGACGAATTACGTTATTCCGAAAGTTCATCATCGCTATGTACGGTACTCCGAAAACTTGCTAGGACGAATTACTTAATCGAGAATGTTCATAATCGGCATTCAGAGAGAATATTTCGTTTTATGTAGGCAAATTGATGTAAGGAGAAGAAAGATAAGAATAAACAATATCAGTGTCTATAGCTACAGAAATGAGAAATCATAATGTAAATAGGTAATAGTAGTTTAATAATAATTCAAAATATGTTACAGTACCTTCAATCATGAGGTAGTTTTACATGAACACAATCTAAATATATCTATCTACATATAAAAAAATAAATGAATAAAACTCGAGAACGGCTAGACCGATTTGGCTAATTTTGGTTTTGAAATATTTGTAGAAGTCCAAGGAAGGTTTAAGAAGGTAGGGTAGGTAGGGTAGGTAGGTAGGATATGGTAGGTTTGTTAGGAAAAAGTGCATTGCTACAGCGTACAGCTAGTATAACATAAATAATTTGACTGTAATTTAAAACACGAAAATCGTTTTTATATAAACTATACATGCGAGACCGCTTAAATACTCCTTTTAATTCAAAGTTTCTTTCTTGATCATAATATGTTCTTTAATCTTTTGTATGAGCACCGAGTTATTTCTTTTCCGTTTTGTAATATTTGCTGTTATTCTTTATAGTTCCAAACATGTATTTTTTTGCTCTTTAATTAATTCTTGTAGTGTTTTACAAATATTCATTTTTCTTTCTATTTAACAAACTGTTCCAACGGTTGTTGTGTTAAAACGAAATACTCTCTCCGTATGTCGATTATGAACATTCTCGATTAAGTCATTCGTCCTAGCAAGTTTTCGGAGTACCGTACATAGCGATGATGAACTTTCGGAATAACGTAATTCGTCGTAGCAAACTTTCGGAGTAACGTACATCGGAGTGACGAACATTATGAGTAATGAAATTCGTCATAGCGTACTTTCTGACTAACGTAATTCGTACTAACGAACTTTATGTATACCGTACATCGGTGTTTTGAACTTCGGAGTAACGTAATACAGTCGTCTGTATGTCACCTAATTGCGTTATTTACAACATTAGAATCACGAAACGTAGATAAAAATAGTGGCTAATCGGGAATTCAGGACATCGAAAAATAAAGTAGGTAAGTATCTCGAATATTGTAATGAGTTTCCAACACGTTTTTTCAGCGAGTGAGAGCAATGCAAAGTGGCCACTAACTTTCCGAAAAAAGCAGCCGAGTCCACGTGACCAGGAACATTTACTATTAATATTATGCCACACATAGTTTTCCTTTTTATTCCAAACAAAATTTCGTTAAAATTTATAATGAGAGTGTGACGTAGGTACCTACCTACTTCCTTATTTGCGCAGTAGATCAGGTATACAATCAATCAAAATCAAAATATTTTTATTTTACATAGGCCTACAGGGGCACTTATAAAACGTCGGCAAAAAGGTGCTCGGTTCGGGTTGGTCGTTTCCTATGGAGAAGAACCGGCAAGAAACTCCATGGTTACTCTTTTAAAATCATTTGGTTTTACAATATTTCTGTTACAGCATTAGTACTAAAGTATGGGAGGACATCGTAGGCCTGACAATAAGTCGTTGCTTACTACGAAACGTAGAACGAAATAAAAAGTTACCAAGGATCTAGGAATCTATAAGGCCTACAATGTCCACACATTTACAAACAATCGGTAAATAAGAAAAAGAGTCTATACAACAACAAAAAATAAATAGAAAATATCACAAAATGACTAGATCAAATAAGTGACACAAATGTTGTCATCCGTGCTGTAACTATTCTAAACAAAAGGTGTAATGATTTAAAAACTATTGTAAAACATCTGATTAAAAAGAAAGGAAAAAAAAAATAAGATTGAGAATAGTAATAAATGTGGACCCCGTGAAATTTTCTAACTGTGACGATAATTTTCCTAACAGTGACAATATTGTTTTTTATGTTCATGTTTAAAAATTCATCCAAATCCGTACAGCCTTTAAATCGTGCTAGAGTGACATAACTATAATAAGTATCCAAACTTTCACAATGACAACATAATTTTAAATCGATTTTTCGTTGTTTCTTAACCCATACTTAGGTAGTTGTAGATCCCAAGAATTATTTTCGAAGTGAAAATATCGAAAAGTATAAAAAAGTATTATACTTGTCGGTATGTCTAAAAAATATTGAGACAGACAGTTCGAGAAAAAATCTAAATCGATAATTTCTTCATTGTAATGCTGCACTTACAATATGTAATGTGCTCGTGATATATAATCGTATCGTCGTAAAATTTCACATAAACAACTATAAACACGTGCCACTTTTTATGAAAGACCCATAAACGGTAAATATATTTGGGGGGTATTGACAATGACATTAAAATATCATGAATCTCAATTTGCGATTACCATTAAACTTGCTTCTTTCTTTTCGTGTGCTCGCACGTGATGTAAGAAATAATCAAAATTATTAATAAAATTAAAACATTGCATCCGTAATCTGCGACCATATAGGGGCTATAGGGCGGACGGACTTACAGGACAATAAATGTAAATTAAATCATCGACAGACTTGCTGTATCTCGTGTGACCTGTCTCGTGAGTGCATCACCCTAAGTACTGCAAGTAGTCCGGGCACCAAGTCAGTAGTAGTCAATGACCGGGCAGCTTACCTGCTACACACACCTACCATGTATCTATAACCAGACAATACTGACAAATTTGAATGACTATAGCTTATGCCCACGGCTTCGCCCGCGTTTTATTCGGTAATTGTTCGTATTTATGCAAAATGGAACCACACGACAAATTACTTTTATTTATTATGATAATATTATTACATAGGTTCATATATATTAGTAAATCCCTGGGTTGTGTTTTTTTGTATATGAGAAAACCTATCAATTATTAAAATTTAAAAGGAACGACATTCACATTTTCTTAATTATCTAGAAAGTTTAAGAATATTCAGGGCAAATATATATACACTTACTTAAATAAGTAATGTATCAATAAATTTAAATAAAATAAATAATAATTATAATTCATCTACCAGAGCTACACACGTTTTTGTAAATCTTTTGATATCTCAGAAGTGCATGTTTGCTGGGTGGTTCCTTTTTGCATAAATACGGACAATTGCCCCACAGAATTGCACTACCGGAATAAAAAGTATCCTATGTGCTATTCCAGACTGTTATCTATCACTTGGACAAATTTCAAACAGATCCATTCTGTAGTTTTTCGAGAAAGAGTAACCAAACCAACCAAGAGTAAACAAACATCCACACATCCTCACAAACTTTCGCATTGATAATAAATAATATTAGTAGGAAGTAGGATTGAAATAGCACAATGAACTAAGTAAAAGTTGTTTTAATTAAATAAGAGCCTACATGATCACTTTTGCCGAATTGCTCTTGCTATCACTTGGTCGGCAAAAAAGAAGCAGAGCTGACAACCTAAGGTATGCTGGACGTGGACCTATAACCACTGATTGAGGCTATTTTTAAGCATCTTGCCATGATTTTGCTCCAATAGTTTTTACCTAATTTTCCGAATCCTATTTGGAATTCCTGTCGACTAAAACGAATCAAGCGATAATAACATTAATTAATACGTAAGTAGCAAAACAACATTTTAAAAACAAATTATTTAGTAATCAGTTTCGGCACGTCAATCACTTTCACCGAATATTTTACGTATAATAAATAATTCAATTAGTTGACCTAAAAAAACAAAGCATATCTGCGAACATTTGCTTTGAGCATTATACAAAAAAAAAAGACATGAAGAGTACGAAATAAGTACCAACCTACAGATGAAAATTCTGCTATCAGGGTTAGAAGAGAAAAATAGCCGAGTGAAATTGCACCAGACTGGTCATTTAATAATATTATAAGTGGCTAACGTATTTTATTTAATGATTTGTCCAAATTTGTACAACCTACTTAAATTTTGATGCAATTAACCAACGCGGCACCTTTAACCGTATCATCCTCATCTGCCTAGCGCTTTTCCCAACTTTGTTGTTGTCGGTTTCCAATCTAACCGGATGTAGCTGAATACCAGTATTTTACATGGAGCGACTAAGACCTCCACAACTCAGCTAGTACTGGGTAATACGATTGGTATCTTAAGACTTTTGGGCCACTGACTACCTGTAAAGAATGTCAAAGATCTACAATTGACAGCCGGGACCAACGGCTTAAAGTGCTCTCCGTGGCACGAAGGAATCCCGGTATGTAATGGGTGGCTCACCCATCCAAGGAACAAGCTAGGCAAGCACGGCTTAACCTAAAGATCTACCCGAGCGAAAAGAGAATCTCGGAAAGGTTAATTGACTCGTAACTGGTACGGGATTCAAGCACCTTAACTGCTAAACAGAAGATACCTCTCTTCAGATATACCTAATGAAATTACCAGCGTGATGTTGGGTTTCTTGAACGACATCATCATCATCATCATCATCATTTCAGCTGAAAGACGACCACTGCTGAACATAGGCCTCCCCCAAGTGTAGCCACATCGACATAACATGGGGGGTTTTGCCATAATCGCCACGCTTGGCAGGCGGGTTGGCGATCGCAGTACGGTTGTTACAAAAGCACAGAGAACGCTGCTGCCCATTCGCCGGCAAGTCCCTTAGTCGTCTCCTACGACACCCACGGGAAGACATGGGATGGCGCTATTCTTTACGTCCGACACCATACAAAACAACAAGTATTGAACGACAAGTTGGAAATAACAGTGCTTTTGATGTCGTACATAATATTATAAAAAACAATAGCAACCAGGAATCTGGATTTTTGCCCGACTGATGGCAAAGGCTCGCCCTCGAGAGATTACGACCTGGGCGACAAGGTAGCCCAGAAATGTGTATTTTCTATAGGAACATCTCTGCCTAACCCTACGGGGATTCACAATACAGGCGTGATGTTATGTATGTATGTAAATGAGAAAAATAATTTAAAATGCAACAAACACCACATTTTCTTAGAATTTAAAATGACGTCCAAATTCAATGTTTTCACTTTTTGACAATAATAGTTATTGATTATACGCTTACCAATTCTAAAACAGGAGTCATGTCAACATCTACTCATGCTAACTCCTGGCATAATATAGGCTTCAATTATTCCGTCACGTGCAATGAAACAAATAGAAGAAATGGAACTGTATTGTCCAGAGTTCCGTGGACTGGGAAAACGTGAGTCGGGAATGTACGGTTGCGCGCGCGCCGGTCAGTCACCGTCCGCGCCGCATACGCATGTTTACCAGCCTCCCCAGAATGTGTCGACAAGTGACGAACAAATACCATCAATATTAATACTTTCAGACGTTTCAACGACCCTTTAATGGAGTGTAGGGAGGGACTTCAAAGCAATTTACTTATACATAAAACGGATTTCACGAATTGTTGGTTGCTTTAACTTATTTATTTTCCTCATTAGTTATCAGTGTAACTTGGTAATAAAATTATAAATGTTTTTCAGGTATAAATACTGTTAGCTGATAAAGATTGACGTAAATGAAGTACTTATAAAAACAATGAGATGTAGCACTTCCGCAGTTTTTGTATTGTTGGTTCTGCAGTTTGTAGGTACATTTTCATTATATAGCCCGTAATTTCTTTGCAAATGTTTTTATTTTTTTTCTGGAAATCGGATTCATAGTGTTGTGACCTATCTTTATTTATTTTGCACTTAGAATTAACTAGGATTATAGAAAAATCAATTTAATAATATTTAAACCAGTAAAAAGGTT
The DNA here is from genome assembly GCA_949152445.1 of Cerastis rubricosa. NCBI lineage: Eukaryota > Metazoa > Arthropoda > Insecta > Lepidoptera > Noctuidae > Cerastis > Cerastis rubricosa. The sequence goes on from OX424533.1 coordinate 13,296,651, forward strand.
ATAGCTTCGCCGCGCGTTATGTAACTTCCTTTCTTTATATACTTTCAACTCTCTGTCATCTATGATTATTTTCTGACAGTCCTTGTATTCTCGTTGGAACTCTGTGATGTAAAAGCTAAAACCGTCTTGTAGATCGATAAAGTTATCTGTGTTGTACATTAATTCCATTATTCCTTCTTCTTTTGTACTTGGATTTTCTTTCATCCAGCATCTTTACACACATCACCCGACCTACATTCCTTCAATAATATTTCGTGTCAATGTTTTAATTGAAGTGTTTAGTTTTTTTATCCCCTCTGTCGGGTCAATTTCTCAGACTATTTTCTGGTCTTACTAATCGTAAGGTGGAACGAAGTTTATAATGGTCGGATTGTCATGGGACTCTTTTTTATTCAGTTTCACCTGAAACTGAATAAAAAAGAGTTGTTTTTTTTTATTTTATTTTTCTCTACACCTGAAGAGAGAAAAAAATTAAAAGAAATCGACGCTTGTTAACTCCTCGTAACAGACGTTTACGCTGAGTATGCAGACACCGTCACCATGCATTGTATTGCAACTATAAATTTAGCGGAAATTAGATATGATTATTTTTCTTTTTCGGTATCGGTATCGATATTTAATGGGGCGCAGAGACTCAAGCTTGCAAGAATCAAGTAATCATAGATAGAAATTGTGAAAAATTGTTATGTTATAATTTCGATATTTGTTGCCATTTAACCAGCGGCCCCATTCCACCTTCGACAGCTAAAATCAAAATTTATCGAGTACCTGCCCAATTTTTTTGCGTTTTATTGTTTTTGGATAGCTGATATACTTAATAAGGATATTTTCAGAATGATACCTATTTACGCTACCGCCATAGAAACATTTTGTGAAAATATAAGGTCACTTAATTGACATAGCCTTCGAATTAAACTTTTTCATAGACAATTTCTTGATATTTCCGAATAAATGTTTAGTCACTTCACTTGTAAATGTAGTTTTCTTGAACATCTTTCTTTATGTCCAGTTAGAAATCAATCATTTACAGAAAGTGAACATTCTGATTAAAGTGATAAAAAAATGTCCATTGTTGAATATCGCCAAGTACGAGTATCTCTGTATAATACGTAGGTATATATGAATATTTTGTTTTTTTTTTTTGTTTATATCGGTTTCATACATTAAAACTGTAGACATTGACCTCAGTTCAGTCTGTTGTGAGTATAATCCGTAAAATTAAGCGTGACATAAAATGAAACAATTTAAGTAACATAAAACATTCGTTTTGGTACAACAATAATAATTCTCCGTTAAATTATTTTCGCCGTAAAGCCGTGGGTTTGAACCCAGGCAGGCGCATTACTTTGTGTAATTTATTTCATCACCTCTACTCTCAAAAACTGTGAAGGAAAACATCGTGAGGAAACCGGCATGTCCTAGAACTAAAAAATCGAAGACATTTTCATCTACCAACCCGCACTGGGCTCGCGTGGTGGATTACAGATTACAGCCCACTCCCTCTCATAGAGAGGAGGCCTTTGTCCCAGCAGTGGGAACATTATAGGCTGATCATGATGATGACATTAACTTCGGGTACTGACTAGCCGACTGTTTCTGTTACTTGCATAAAAACAAATAGTACCGACTATTACGCATCTAAATAATTATCTCAATTGACAAATATTATTTCAATTGGGAAAACCCCAGCTTCGGCCCATATTTACCAAATATATTGTATTTGTACTACTTAATTAAACATAGCAAATTTACGTACACGGGTAAATTTTAAGATATGAATAATACATAATGCACATAACGTGTACGTAGAGTTTGACAAATATAGGTATATAATAGATGAATTTTTGAATGAATATACATATACATATAGATCTTGCACTTATGCAACGAGTGCTAGATAAAAATCGGGTACAGCGTACATTCACATTAGATTTAAACTAAAACATCAGACAAGGTTAAATCGCAGCTAGTATTACGAAATAAATAAGTATAGTGTCTGTCTCACTATGCATGAGTGTTAACGAGTGATTGTTTTGTGAACACCTATTGCTATATCATACATTCCAATATCGAATCATATTTTGGTTGGATGACTTCGATCACTGTAGTCGTGTGGCAATCCAGCATGACCATGCTGCTGTTTTGCACCTGTTGGTAAGCACCTACCTTTATTAAGTTTTATCGCTCCATACGAACGCGCTACTCCGGTTTAAGCAGTTAGCTTAGAACGTCCTATGTATTACACGTTGTAAACTTATAAAAACTACAAATATTGACTGTTTGACAATACCTTGTGATTGGCAGTTTGGTTTTCTTTCCGGCGTTTCTCCTTCCGAGTGAAGTTGATTCCATTCTGGAACTGAAAAATGTAAAATTTTATCGATTGTTCAAATCTTATTTCAATATACGTAGAAAACTACCATAAATCGTATAAACAATAGTTTAATAAAATTCAAAATAACCTTTACTCATTCATTTTTCCTTCGACCACTAAGTTAAGTTCATACATCAACTTCAAAATGCATCGGTATAATATATGGTTCAATTAGCTGCGCCCGCGACTTCGTTCGCGTGGAATTTAAAAAAAAAGGTAATTTAGTTTATTTTCGTTTTTGCATTTTTTTTAAGAATTTTTCTTGTATAGAAGTAGATGGCGGGACGAGCTAGACAAGACCAGCAAACAGTGGTCCACATTGGCCCTGGACCGAGACAATTGGAAGTCATAGGGTGAGGCCTTTGCCCAGCAGTGGGATGACACAGGCTAATCAGTATCAGTATCAGAAGTAGATGCTCCTTATTACATCAGCTATCTGCCAGTGAAAGTCCAGTCAAAATCGGTTCAGCCGTTCCAGAGATTAGCCGGAACAAACAGACAGACAGGCAGAGAGAAGACAAAAATTAAAAAAACTAAAATTGTATACGATATATATTACGTGTACGATATGTATTACATACATTCATATGCATGTAGTAAAAAGCGGTTATTTTAACATTACAAACAGATACTTGTACTTTATGTATTGTATGTATGTATAGATTGCCGAGCCAAATCATGTGCTGCTTTCATTATAAGCAAGTCTCGAAGGATCTAAATACCTCTCAATAACCTTGAAAAACGAATTACATTATACGAGAATTTTCTTTTGATCTGCTAAGGAAACCCATTTTAATGTAGCTCTAAAATGTGATAAAAAGCTGTAACGGGTTATTGTAGACTTTGAAGCAATGACGTAGACCTACGATTAGTTAACAGAAAAAATATGCAACATTTTCGCAGATACTATGTTACTAACTTAGTCTATAATAAATTACAGCATTGCTATCCGATATGTTGCCATATTTGGTGACAGCCTTCTGGGCATTTTTCCTATTGACAGCGGCGTGAAGGATTTTTTTTAATATTGCTATTATTATTTTATATCTATTTGTAGCATTAATTCAGATGTATTTGTAGTTTGTAAATAGTCATGAATAAAACGTATCTTTAATTATAGGCTAGCCAAGGACCATAAAAAGTTACTCCAACCTGCTAAGGAAAATATCCTACTCAACTCTGAGACCTCGGGTCTGAATGCAGCAGTCGCTGTTGTAATAACTACACTAATGAGTCAGTCGAATTACCTTTGCCTGCACTTTGCGATTGTTCATCAAGTTTTAAACAAACACAACCTCGTAAACCTGTTACTAATTTCAGTGTGAAAATGACAATTTCTTCTCAAAGTTCGCTTCATCACATTTTCGCCCGGGTACATACTGTTGGTGCATGCAGATGGGTCGGTTTCAGAAGGGTCGGTGTCAGAAGGTATTATGAAAGGTAAATGAACTTACAGCGCAGTGGAAACAACTGAATAGCGAGGAAGGCGGCGTGTGGACGAGACCCACCGGAGAACCCGACACCTCGCACGAGTCACTGAGGTTGCACTTCCCCACCACCTGCCGAGGTAATAAAATAAATAATAAGTAATCGATCATAAAAATAACGGAATCATTCAGATCCAGACCTTCCTTTTGCTGCCCTGCCTTTCTCTTTCCCTATCTAAGCCGAGGCTCGTACCCCGCAGGGGGTGCCCTTAGCGTATTGTCGCCTAGTTTATAGGTAAGTTTTATGGCCTGGCTGGAGGCCTCACACTCAAGGCATCCACAGGATAGTCCGTTAAAGCTGAAGCCTGAACTTCATAGGCAAAACAGCCAGATGCCATACACAACAAAATACTCATACGGCTACCAGTCAGACTTATCCATCGGTTTATAGGTAGGTAAGTACAACACTGAGTTACATTTAATTGACATAAATAGGAACTTTTTTTTAAATATTTTTGTTGTTTTCTAATATATACGAAATTCTGTAAATTTTGTGCTAAGTAGGTATTTGTTGATTAATATGGCTCCTCAAAGCATCATTACTTTTTTATAATTAATAGTTATTATAACAAGTCACGAGGTAAAACCAACCACTGTTCGTAGCGCAAGCTACATTATTTAGCGCCGCTGTCAAATCACAAAACTGGACAGTCTTCCTCCGTTATTAATTTATTCTGAGTAGTAGGTATCCCCATCGGTAGCTAACTGTCACTATTCAATACAAATTATTGTAATGCAGATTTAAAGCCCGTCTAAGCCCGGTAACTAGACGATTTATCAAAACGTCAAACCACTTTACTTTGCCAAAATCAGAATATAAAAGAATAGGTTATAATATGTTTAACCGTATTCGAACAAGTTAATCTTGTTATCAAACTTGACGGGTAATAATATGAGGATGATACATAAACAGGAAAAATGTTTGATTAAATTTGTAAAAAGCGACGGCAGTCTGATCTTATATTTTGGCATCTCACAAAAAAATACATATATATTTAATGAAATACAGTTTGTTGACTGTACATGTAAAGAACCCTCGAAAAACATCTCGTTTTTCTAAGGTTGGCTAATCCTCAAGCTTAGCCCTGAAAGTACTCTTTTTTCCGTCTTTTATCATTTTACACAATTTATGATGAAAGCGCTAGGGTAGCCTCCAAGTTTATTTAATCCCATTGAATGACAATTTTTTTTTACGACAGCTGCGGTGGCCCTGTGGCGGCAGCCCTAACTTACGAGGAGTAAGCCGTGGATTCGAACTTTGTGTAATTTATTTCATCACCGCTGCCCTCAAAAACGGTGAAGCATCGTTAGAAAACATGCAAGGCATGGCAACATGAAGGCATGTCCTAGAACTAAAAATTCGAAGACATGTGACATAACATGTGACGCGTGGTAGATTACAGCCCACTCCCTCTCTTAGAGTGGAGGGCTGTGTCCCAACAGTGAGAACATTATAGGCTGATGATGATGAATGACTATTTTATGCAAAAGTCGATCAATGGGATCGAATGAACAAGACAGAATTTATAAAAATCATCAATATACGATTTTATAAATGCTTAACGTGTTACAGTCGAACATCATATTTTAAAATTGATTTTCGCGGACTTCTTTTTCTCCTTAAATTCAGCTTCAGCTAGCTAAACATGCTCTACAAATAAGACAAGAACACTTCGGTGCTTAATTTTCCAATTTCGAACAAACCTACCTAAAAGCGATAATCTATAGCTTACAATTTTCCTTCATCAATTGCATATTGTCGCCATTCTATACAAAAATATACGCTGTCGACCAAATGGTGTGTCGCGGTCGAAGCGGTATCACTTAATATTATCTTGATCTTCTTATTAGTTATCTACTTATTGATAAGGAATATCTGCAGTTAGAGAGAATAGATGTAAATAGGTAAGAGTACATACATTTAGATCTTCTAAATATAGTCGACAAGTAATAAAGCGGAATGGGGATGTCTTTCGATTATTTCTCACGTTTAAAGTCTAATGTTCTAGCCTGTAGCACTCCGCCTCGGAAAGGAAGACTTACTTTTGGCCATTCATACAACTGCCCCCAAGAACCAAGAGCACCCCCTCCCTCGTTCTTATATACCTAGTCCACCAGCGCAGTTTATTGAAATAACTTGAATGGTTTGTATGATTGTGCAGCTGTACCAGATCGGTGTGCCAGATTGTCTCGTGATCTTGTGTTCTTTGATCTTGTGAGACTTTGTGTCGAATCCCACCTTTCGGTACCGTATCGAAGGTACGCTTTCCTCCCCCATCCTATTCGCGCCGAAATCCCTCAGGGCGCCGTACTGTCTCCTCTCATTTTCACGCTGTTCACCAGCGACATTCCCAACGGTGCGAAGGCTGAGTTAGAGCTTTTCGCTGACGATAAAGCTATCTACTGTTCTGGCCGGAGCCCAGACCATATCGCTCACAACCTCCAAACCTCCGCAAACGCCTTAGGCGATTGGTTCCGGAGATGGAGAATCGTCGAAGACGTCAATCCCGATAAGAGTCAGGCGGTTCTCTTCTGTAGGCCGCGTGTAAGCTCCCCACCCACTCCCAAACCGATCACCATGTTTGGTAAGCCGATCCCTTGGGAAAAGCGAGCCAAATACTTGGGTGTAATCCTCGACCAACGCCTTACCTTCGGAGAGCACATAAAGACGATGTGTTCGCGCGCCACTTTCGCTCTCGGAAGGCTTCACTCCTTATTGAATGCACACAGAAAATTGTCCCTTTACACCGCGTGCATTTGTCCCATCTTGACTTACGCTTGCCCCTTTTTCGGGCAAGCTAAGGCACACCAGATCCATAGGATGCAGACCCTTCAGAATCGTTTTCTCCGAAAGCCTGTGGCCTTTGACTATGACCCAGCCTGTCCCTTGCTGCCCACCCCCCACAACCCTAAGCCGAGGTCCGAACCCCACAATTTAATTTAACTAGTTTGTAAGCCCCGGCTGGCGGCCTTAATTTCATTTGAGGTCACCACAGGATAGTCCGGTTAAGCAGTCACAAACTCAGTAAATTGATATGCGAGTACACAGCAAAAAAAAAAATGATTGTGCCGGCAGTAATGACAACAGTCTAAAATGTTTCAATACTTACCACATACAGTCACAATTATCGTCTGCGTTGTTGTTATCCGGTAAATACGTGGGACACTCAGAAAGTTTTGCGAAACTAAAAAAAATTGTTCTATACGTACATATATTTTTATTAAATCTTTTCAAAGTACTTTCCACCAGCCTCTATACAAAGATTCATGCGCCTAAACCAGTTTTCAAAACACTTTTTCCAGTCCGCCGCAGACACCTCGTTTACAGCCTGCTCGAACCCAGCCAGCGCATCTTCCGGCGACGAAAATTGTATCCCTTTGAGCTGATTTTTTATTTTTGGGAATAAAAAGAAGTCACACGGTGCTAGATCAGGGCTGTAAGGAGGGTGACCCAGGAGTTTGACTGGCGTGCTGTCCAGGAAGTCCCTCGTTTTGAGTGCGGTGTGCGCAGGTGCATTGTCGTGGTGGAGCAGTAGCCCGCGGAGCCCTGTGTTTGGTCGCTTGTTGCTTATAACAGAGAAAACTTCTGGCAAACATTTGGAAGTATACCATTCGGCATTAATGCTTCTTTGATCCCGTAAGGGAATTGATACCAAGTGGCCAGTCAAATTAAAAAAGCTAGCGATCAAAATCTTACCCCCGCTTCTAGATCGCTTCACTTTGGTAGGCGTTGGCTCATTTTGAAACACCCAAACAGTCGACTGGCGCTTGGTTTCTGGGTCGTATTGATAAATCCAGGACTCATCACCTGTAACGATGTCGTAAACACGCCGAGACGAGCCTGCTTCAAATTTGTTAAGCATATCACGGCACCATTCCACCCGGGCCTGCTTCTGAGCATCGGTGAGGTTGTGCGGCACCCAGCGTGATACTATCCTCCTCACGCGAAGATGGCTGTGTAGAATCTCGTGAACGCTTCCCGATCCAATCTTCAATATGTGTTGAATCTCCTGATATGTAATTCGCCTATTGTCTTGGATTAAATTTTTCACTGCTAGCACGTTTTCTTCGGTAACAGCCGTCAAAGGGCGACCGCTTCTTTCGTCATCCACCAAAGTTGGTCGACCGCGCTTGAATTCGTTATACCAACGATACACGGTTGCCTTGGAAGGGCCTTCATCCATGAATGCCATTTGAAGTCTATCGTACGATTCATCCGGTTTCAGGCGACACTTGAAATCGTATAAAATCATAGCTCTAAAATGTTCCCGGCGCAGATCCATATTTCAGTGAGACACAATACTTTGAATTAACTCGCAAAAAATGTGGAGGGAAATTTTGAAATTGGAACTTACTTATTTTTACTTATAAATAATCATATTTTCGAAAAACATAATAACTGGCCAGTCTCCCATATATAAAAACTTTTTTTCGCAATACTTTCTGAGGGGCCTGGTAATTATGTAACTTCTTAAATTCATTGCTCCCTTTGACGATGACGTAGGTAATGGCTTTATTGACACTGCCTAATTTGGCCAGTCTCAGAATTAATCGATCTCCGGTGTCAGTCACCGTGTGCGGTCTGTGCGGTCTTCGAGCCAAGGCCATAAGGCTCTGGTTCCGATCATTCATAAATCCGGTGACTGGTCACTTTATACACTTTCATATATATGTATATATGAAATTGTACTTTAATTATGTCCAAGCAATTAAGTTTGTTGGAATACAGGTTTGGATAATTTCGATAAACCGTGACATTGTGACTTTTTTGTACGCATTCCTCGAGCCAATAACTTACCTAATCTACGTACTGTAAACCTAAAACATATAGTAAGTAGAGTTCTTAGAGATTCCAGATCCGTTACTTGGGTTTCCGGAAAAAAATCCGGGCATTAGAAGAAAATTCTGGATTTCAAAAATCATCATCATCTGCAACTTTTTTTCTTTTCCCATCTATTTTGGGGTCAGCTTCTAGTCTAACCGGATGCAACTGAATACCAGTATTTTACATGGACCGATTGCTTATCTGACCTGAGTACTGGGTAATCCGATACCCCTTTAAACGACTGGTTGTCAGACTTTCGGGCCACGCCACTGACTACTGTAACGATTGTCAAAAATCTACAAATGACAGCCGGGACCAACGGCTTATAAGTGCATTCCGACGCACGGAGGAAACTCGGTATCCTCGGTCACCCATCCATGGAACCATCTAGGCAAGCGTAAATTAACCTGAAGATCGACCCGAGCGGATATTATTATTTAGCCTTAAGCTCCTAAAATAACCAATAACTAAGCGAGTATCACTTTAGAGTGTTCCATCGGATGTCATTTTGTGAAGTTCCATCGGATGTCATTTTGTGAAGTCCACTTCTCAAAATGTCAACTTCTTAAAATGTCAAATTCGCATAATGACTATATAATGAATAGGTACCACAATAAAAATCTCAAAACATCAAGTACAAAAAAAAATTGGTTTTACCTACTGTTCCGAGCGAGCGTGGCCTTGCGAAGATAGCAGCCTGGCTAAACCATAGTCTCCTTACACTAAATGCCTCCAAATCCAACTACATCTGTTTTACTAAATATAATAACTCGCAACCGTCTCAAGATTTCCAAATAAAAATTCATAACTGTCCCGACCCCCCAACCCCCGGCTGCTCTTGCTTAAAAATAAACAGGTTACAGCATACCAAATATCTAGGTGTTATGATTGACCAGCGCCTGTCCTGGCACATGCACACTGAACTTATTATGAAAAGAGTTAGGAAACTGATCTGGACTTTTAAAACACTGCGACATGTGGCTTCAAAGCAACTCCTCAAGCAAGTATACACTTCACTGGCCCAATCTATCCTTATATACTGTCTGTCTTGCTGGGGAGGGACCACAAAACAAAAATTTTTGGAACTTGAGAGGGCGCAGAGAATTTTACTTAAGGTCATGTTATTTAAACCCTATAGGTCCCCTACCCACAGTCTCTACCTATTATCTGACCTTCTGTCTGTAAGAAAGCTTTATTTGCTTAAACTTACACTAAAAAAACACGCATCCCTCCTCGCGTATGACCCCTCGAAGCCAAAAAGTAGAAGGAGCTACTTAGTCGCTCCAACGGTCAAAGTTAGATCTGCTTTCGCTAAAAGGCAATACCCAAGGCAGTCATCTTATTTAGACAACTTGCTGAATAAAGAATTACAAATATAGGTATTCCATGAAGTCTCGGGACTGTAAAAAAGCTGTAACTGACTGGCTTAAAACTAAAACTTACGAAGATGTTGAGTCCATTGTATCCACTATTCAATAACCAAATTACATAGAATGTGGGTTGTTGTGCGCAAGGTTAGTGAATGAAGACTTATTTAGCTTCTTTCGATCCCAAGACATTGTCGCAGGGCTAACCGACAAACGACAACCTACCTTTTGACCTAAGCTTTGCCTAGACATGTAAGCGTGATTTATAAACAAGCAGACGGGATATAAATCGGGACAAGTGAACTAAGCAGCGCTAATTATCTCACACACCACACAAACGTCACTTTCACACTCACTCATGATACACATACCACACGTACCTACACACAATGCGGAGTCTCCTAATACAAGCAATTCCTTGCTTAAATGGCTGTAATTGAAATCAAAGTTTTTTTTTTTGTTCCATTATTGCAGATCTGTAGGTATAGCCCAAACCCAACATAAAATAGTCATAAAAGATGATTATTTAGATTTACTACAACCAGTATAACACGGGCACCATATAAACAACCTAGGTCTTAAAAACGACTTCCTTAAGCAAGCTGATGTCTACATGGAACTAATATCTCCCGGGGGCCGTCGACTATTTCCTAGTGGTGTCTCCACTGGAAATCACAATTACGGGAAGGAATAATGTTATGTCCTTATTATTATTATTTAATTATTAATTATTATTATTTTATTACGGTTGTTGTCTACTAATCTAATAAAATGCGATTAACCTAGAAATACTGCAACTGAATAAACACTTGGGAAAACGCTTTTTTGTCAGCAGGCCTGCAGCTGCTGATAACACAATAACTTTAAACTTCAGACATCATTGCCACAAAAACGGTTTAAGCTAATCTAGTGTTTATACGCTTGTTCATCACAGTTCTATACCGAAATGTACGCTACTTTGGCCACAACATGTAAAGATTCACTGACAGCCTGGAGTCGAGTCCTGGTTAGTAGAACGAGATCAGGGAAAAGACCAAGAGTTCAACGACCAAACCGCTGGACCCGTCCAGTCCGCCAAAACTGACATATCTGGCGCCTAGACAAATCATCAATCAAAATCGGCCGATGTCCTCAGCGCTGTGCTTCTTCTTTTCACATGTGTCGGTTCGAGCTTTACCTACGGTTTGCGGACTAGAAAGAAGACAGCAAGATTTTTGGCGGGAGTTGATTGCACTAGGTACAGTAGATGGCGCACTGGGAACTTTGAATACCCCTTCGGAGTTCTTAGAATGTGTTCTTGGCTTACATGACATACTTGTAGTACCTGTGAATGGCAGAGGAGACCAGTACTGTAGCAAGCAATATTTATGGACTGTCAATGGCATGTTGCCCAGAATGTTTACCTACTACCTACTCGCTGGCAAGATAAACTCTTGTAGATAGGTGACGACGCTACGTTATTAGTAATTAGGTATCGAATAGTGGCGTAGGATACCCGGACAGCATGTTAATTAAACTAAAGACAATTAACGTTGTTAATATTCCGATTTGCAATTATCAAAACAAAAAACGTCAAACAAAACTGAATATTAATGTGCATGTGTACATGTTACGTTGGAGCATTACTGTTAAAATACTTTAATTGTATGCTTTTGAGAATCGTGTGTTCAAACTGCTACACAAACACTGTGATAACCTTGGCAGGACAAAGAACAAAACAGATGTGGCGCCCAAGTGCGTGCTCCGAGCCAACACAACAGCGGCTGTCCGAGACGCTACGATGTTAGGATTAAACGTTCGTTGTATTGTGCTCCTTGTAAAGCTGGAACATAATGTCTGCATAAACAACTTGAGAATTTGCATTACTGGTTTCTTATTGGATCATCATTTTGACTCCGATTAATAAACTGCCAAAATTCATGATGCAGAGAGTGGGTAGGTTTATGAATATTCGATCATTTAAACTTTTGAAGAATTTTATTATAATTATATTCCAGTCCGTGCTTTACCTATATGGTAACAAAACTAGGCTATCTAATAAACGAATGCTGACTCGGTTTGTTAAACGGATCTAATGCCCTCGTAAACCATATCGCAATGTAAATACCTACTCGTTACTTTAATGATCGCACGGATTAGCAGCACCTGCGAGACGCTGTAGCTGGCTAGCCCTGACAGCACTCCGAGAAATGCAACGCTCGTAGAAATATAGATAGTGATTCGCAAAACGAGTTGAATGCTCCAGTGTGTGCCGCCGCGGCCTTGTCAGTGTGCACACGCACGCCGCGACGTCGCACCGTGATAACGACGCCTCTCGCCACTCACCGGTACTCACATTCGCATTAGTTGTTCCGTCAGCAGTATAAACTGCTGAGTAGCTCTCGGGCGGAAAGTTGAACTGCACCGATGCCATCTTCTCGCAGGTTCACTACACTAACACTGGATCGGAGCACACAAACACTATGACCTATGTCGCGATATGTCCGGCGCCGGGGGTTCCGTTGACTCATTATTCCTTATTGATCAACGCGTAACGGATGCGGAGTGGCCGAGTGCGACATGAGCGCAGACACGGAGAGGCGCGTGGACGCATCGGCACGAAGCCGGCGCCTTACAACCGCGGATTATCGCTCCTTACGCCGATAATGAGTAACGTAAACTTCCCGTAAATTTAGTGTTGGTCACCGTGTGCGCCGATTGTGCGCTATCGACAGCGAACCTTATCGCGGAACCGGCCGCGGTGCGACTGGTTATACGAGACGTGTGTATTTGTTGTCAGTTTTAACACTGGAGACTGCGGGTACGCGTTCCTCATTCCATTATTTATACTATAAGTACCTACACAATGTTCAATAAATAAACAATTGAAGTTGCTGCAGATGGAGTTAGTACTGCGAACACACAATGGACATTGTTACTCGTTATCTTCTGACTCAATTTAATAAGCTCAAGCTGGTCAGAAGTTAAAAGTCCGTCTAATAAACCCTTATCTGAATAAATAACAAAAGTCTTATGTCAGTAAGTGGTAGGTGGAATTAGTTTACGCTGAGTTCGCTTCGAATTACTTGGTAGGAGGCGACCGTACAATTACTGGTTATTGAGACGCACTGTGAGCTGTCAAACTTTTATTAATACAAGCAAAAGAACTTAACTGTGAGCCGAATAATAGGAAAACACTACTCGTAAACATCGGTCGCACCCATAAAAAGCACGAGAGTTCAATTAACACTATCGTAGGTACTTACTAATGCTATAAACAGGAAAAACCGGCCAAGTGCGAGTCTTACTCGCACACAGGGTTCCATAGCCCCAAACAATATTTTGAACTGTCATTCATTAGTTAGTAGTATTAGTTGGTAAACTTCCTTCAACTCAACCGCAAAACTAAATTGGTTTTTCATAGTATGTTAATGAAAAACAAAGTTACTGCTGCAGTTTGATGAAAAAGTCCCATATCTCAAAAACTAAACATCATATCTTATTGAAACCAATTTTCGTTGATAGTTTTTTTTACGTTCTACATTCCTAAATATTTTCAGAATTTTCCTCCTCTTACTTTAGAAATTAGAGGGGGGGGGACACACATTTTACCACTTTGGAAGTCGCTCTAGCACAAACTATTCAGTTCAGAACAAAATGATATTAGAAACCTCAATATCATTTTTGAAGACCTATCCATAGATACCCCACACGTAGGGTTATGATTAAAAAAAAATTTTTGGTTTTCAGTTCTATGTATGGGGAACCTCAAAATTTATGTTTTTTTTTTCTATTTTTGTGTGAAAATCTGAATGCGGTTCAGAGAATACATCTACTTACCAAGTTTCAACAATATAGTTCTTATAGTTTCGGAAAAAAGTGGCTGTGACATACGGACGGACAGACAGACAGACAGACAGACAGACAGACAGACAGACATGACGAATCTATAAGGGTTCCGTTTTTTGCCATTTGGCTACGGAACCCTAAAAATGGTATGTTCAATATTTGTTTAATTGAGGATTTCTTGTTGGCATACAAACGACTCATTACGTTCCATAATCGCATTTTATGTACAGTAGCACAACTATTTCAATTCATGAAACAAAAGTACCAAATGTACCTACTCTCAAAAAAAGAAAAAAGGTCCTTTACAACACTGATTAAAAGATTCAAAATGTTTCATACTTGCGTTAGATTTACATCAAAGTAGTTTAATTATGTTCATCGTCATCGAAGTGACCAAAATAAGGGTCAATGAGTGCAAGCCCCGTGAATATAACCGAAATGACAGGCGTTTTCTTCAGTGTGAATGCGTCATACACTACACGACTATTTGGGAATTTAGTTGTATATTATTGCAGCAGCAAATCTAACTCTCATTTTATAAATGTTAAGGAGAACGTTTTTGACCCTTATAAGCAAAAACCACTGAATAGATTTGATGAAACTAGATTATACAGGGTGTAACGGAAAGGGTATATACATACTTAAGGGTGTGCTACAGACCATCAAACGGAACATGTTTCTCCATCGGACAAACATCGTAATAGCGAAAAAATATCTGCTTACCCATACAAAATTTCAATACCTATTCGACCCAAATGTATGGGGAGCTAATCATTTTTTCGCTATTACGATGTTTGTCCGAAGCAGAAACATGTTCAGTTTGATGGTCTGTAGCACACCCTTAAGTATGTATATGTTACCGGCCAAACCCGATTTCCGGCTAAACTAGTTTGTCCTAGGCCAAACTAGGTAGGACTCATCATAACAGGATCATATAGAGCATCCCATCTAAATGGGTTAGGTTAGGTTAGAACTGTGACCATAAACGCTCGAGCCGAGCGAGCGTAGCGAACGATGCCACATCCAAGTTGGGCGTATTGTAAATGTTTTGTTTGGGTCAGTGAAAAACCAGTAAAGTGGTTTGGTCTAGGACAAACTAGTTTGGCCTGAAATCGGGTTTGGCCGGTAACATATACATCAGAATAACACATAGGCTGTAATTTATAAAAAAATTGAATTTAATAAGTAATGAATTTAGTATATAAGAGGAAGTTCGAAAGTTGTACTGGTGACTGATAAGTTGTGCGTATAATCAATTGTCATACTATAGGCATGTGATGCAATGCATGGAAATGAGGAAGATGTCCTGAGAAATGTTTTGAGTATGAATGTGGATGGCTATAAAAGTAGGGATAAGACAAAAAAAAACGATTGAAGGACTGTGTGAAAGATGATAGGAAGGAAGTTACTCATGCTTCTTCATTCTTCTCCATTAGTCGTTTGCCTAAAGGAGAAGAATGGAGAAGACATGGTATGGCCGACCCATCCAAATCAATTGGGATAAGGGCATGACAATGATGATATTGCCTATTTAACTTATAGATGATGTAGTGTAAATAAAATGAACAAAAAGGTTTTAGTTCTACAATAAATACAGATGTAATGTAGGTATGATTATATTGAAAAATACTAAAAAAATTGTATACATTTATAGTCTACCATTAATCGGTTACAAAGTAACTTTACTCGGTGTTAATTTTGCGTGTGTTATCTTAATGCATTCACAAACATTCCTCATAATTCATGTTTCGTGCTGATTATTGATGGCCTGCAGTGATATCGTTAGTGATTTTTACGTACCTACTCAATTAATTAAACACAAATCAATCAATATATTCGAACGTGTATATATACATTGCTGATTATCTATGCACACAGCTATGCATCCAGCCCTAGTACTGTGCACAAAATTGAGACTAATTGGTCAGATACTTAGTAATACATAATTGATTGGTACATGGAAGATAGATGTAAGTAAAAAATTCCCTAAATCATCCATTTAATCGAATATTAAATTACCTGTCATATCGCTTTATAAATATAAAGTTTTATAAGTTTTGCGGCAATAAAATAGACATTTATATTGCTTGTTGCAAATTGCTGCATATTAATAAAAATGTAAAATTAAAAAAAAATACAAAATAACATTAAAATACATTTATTACAACAAACTTACCATTTAAATACATTCAAAGTTTCCAAATGTTGGTCCCACTAATTATCACAAACAATTTCTTAATACTGTTATTTTTTTATTTACTTCATTTCTTTTAACCATCTCGGTTTAACAAAAAAAAAAAACCGCTTTCCGAAATAAATACAGAATCATGTGACTTTAGACGAAATCACTAAATACAAACATGAGACTAAGATATAACTGCATAGCAAAATGCACAAACTCTTTATCAGATGACTTCGGTTACATATTACTATATAGATGGATGACCATTATACATCGTGAGTGTTATTTAAAGCCATCCTGAGAAGGAATTTGAAGATTTAGGGATGATTTATGCTATAATGAGCCGGATTTGACCGAGAGCACGGACATTTTGAAGGTATACATACTACATCGTCAGCTAATCAAACATGTACCTTAATGCATCCGCAACTCAGCTCGTACGGTGTAGCATAAATCATCCTAAATAGAAGATGGTGATCAGTAGTGATCAGTCAGGTTGTTTGTAAGATGTTGTTAGTGTAAGTAAGCAATTGAAGGGCCCGCTGCGTGGCTGGATCCCTCGTCGAGCGCTCCAGCCGCTGCAGGCTCGTCTGCACCGCCGCTGAAACTCCCGAACTCCGCAACACCAGCTTAGCCTACCAGAATAAAAAAAATAGTTGACATACATTAAAAAATATAAATGTATATTTCGCTATGTTTGCATAATCACCTTAACAAGAACAGATTCCTTAAACACCAATTGATGTTATGCAAACATCATATACGTTTGACATATAAACGAAAAAAGCTGAACATGGGTAACATTATTAATATTCTGTAGTAAAAGTAAAACATCGCACAAAGCCAACAGTATAGAGTCGATTAAGTTAGCGACGTGTAGTGATTAAGATGGTTTCCAGATGAGTGTTTTATGACTAACATAAACATGATCATAATTTAATTAGCAAATGAAACTATTGCGAAACATACAATATTTATGTTATACACTAATGTACTAAACTGATATACATGTTACAAAAACTAGCGCTAAAAAGATGAAATCGAACAACTTTTGATGTAAATTAATCTTCAAAAGACGTGTTAAATTAATCAAAATTTGCCAATAGACACACAAAAAACTCGTTATCGTTGCATTTTAAAACGATACATTAAAAAAAATGGTCGTATAACTATTTTTAAAGATTCTAAAATCTCAATCCTGTTTGATTTATTATGATGATGGTCAGTCGCTTCATGTAAATACTGGTACTCAGCAGTGGCATAGCGTGCCTTGGCGGGGCCCTGTATAAAAATTTGTTTGGGGGCCCCTAAGAAGGGTAAGGATTTCTCACAATGGAACAAAAATGTTTGCTTAAAATTAAAATAAATATTTATTCATCATAATTAACTGTCACTTTTTCCAATATTTTTAAAAACAATTCAATTTAAATATTACACTCTTCTTGCCTTTTTTTTCGGCAAACTGATTTATTAAATCATTTATAGCTGATGATGACTTAAGTTTTTCAAAAGTTTTTATTACTTTTTGCTTACGCACGTCGGGGGTCCCCGTGGTTCGGGGACCCTATATAATTGATACGGCAGATACGGCGGTAGCTACGCCCCTGGTATTCAGGTGCATCCGGTTAGACTGGAAGCCGACCCCAAGATAGTTTGGGAAAAGGCTAGGCAGATGATGATAGTCAATATGATCAGATAGAATTAAATTAAATACAAACGCGAAGCGGCGCGGAGTGGCGCGAAAATAACAAACTGTCGATGTCAAAGAGATTGGTAGGATATTCATTATTTTCGCGCTAGAAAGCGCTCTCGCCGCTTCGCGTTCGCGTCCAGATCGCCCACGTAAGACGCTGCGTTTGAATGTAAAATTGTATACCGCGACGAAGCCTTATGGGATGATTTCAGGGGTCACCATAAACATAAAAAAAAATGTCAGCTGCATGTAAGTGGGGAGAATTTACGACAGCTGCATAAATGGCACATCTGGCTAACTTGGTTTTTTTTTAATTTAAAAAATACATCATTGACATGCTGTAACTGTGGTTTCCCACAAGGGTGCGGTAGCTGACTTTCATTTGTATGATCAGTGCATATTAAACAACTACTAGAAATTATTTTCATTCGCTTTAAAATTGCGCGCTGCCTCCCCATATACAACAACACGAGACGTGATATCTCGTCCCCTAAACACGTCAACCTTATAAAGAAGCGACAACACTTGTCTTATCGACGCGAAATGGATTTGAGCCGGGCAGAAAGAGCTTTATATGTTAGTCCTATGTCCAGTCGATATGTGTGTCATCTGCTAAGTGTGGCATATACCCTACAATAGTTTTGTTCAGGGCTGGCTATAGGATGGTGTGGGTAACATTCGATAAAACGTTCCTTTTCAATAAATTTACTACAGTTATTACTGAATCCGTATTTTACGACCATGGTATTCAGGGTGCAGCTAAAATATTTAGTCATAATTGTAATCCAGTAACGTTCAAGAGCCGCTTGAACGCAGCCCCTGCCCGTTCCAGTTTGGGGGCCAAACGTCGGAAATGCTCCACGAAGTTCCACCGGCGGTCGAGGACAAGCCCTAGGTACTTCAGCGTCGACTCGACGCCGATGGGAATCCCTCCTACCGTCAGTATGGATCCCGAAGGTGGCGTATTCCGAGGCCCATGAAAGCACATGGCCTCGGACTTGTGCAATGCCACCTCGAGACCCAGTTGCCGGATTCTCTCCACGACTATCGCAACCCCACGTGTCATAAGTTCGGCCGCCGCCTCGTGCGACCTCCCTTGTGCCATCACCAGCGTGTCGTCAGCGTAGCAAACTACGCTGACACCGCTAGGGAAATCGGCGAGCAGCACCCAGTCGTAGCCGATGTTCCACAAGGGCGGCCCCAGAACCGATCCCTGTGGAACACCGCACGACACCTCTCGTCGGTTCCATTCTCCGGAGCGCCCGGGGTAAATGACGACTTTATCGACGTAGGTCGGCACCCAGTGATACCGGAGTGCCTCCCTAATGCAGCTCCAGGGCATGGTGTTGAAGGCGTTGGCGATGTCACGAGACACCGCCAAGACGACCGCACCGCATCCCCCGTCGTGAGAGCCCTCACGCGCATGATGGCGTCCGCCGTCGAGTGCCCTTTGCGGAAACCAAACTGGTGTTCTGCAAGATCCGGCCCCATCCCCACAAGGTGCCCGGCGAGGCGGTTGGCAATGACTCTTTCAAAGAGCTTGCCCACCTCGTCGAGCAACACAATAGGCCGGTAAGCCGACGGAGAGTCCGCAGGGCGCCCCGGCTTCCGGATGAGGACCAGCTTCCCCGTCTTCCAACGAAGCGGGAACTGGTCTCTCTCCAAACATGCGCTTAAGAGCCCTTCCAGTCAGGGTCCGAGAGCCTCCGAGGCCAGAACCCAGGCTTTGCCAGGCAAGCCATCGGGTCCCGGGGCGGTATTTTTGGCTTTAAGCCTGCCTACCGCCACTCTCAGGTCTACCCCGGTCATTTCCGGAATGTCGTCATCGTCCTCGATGTGGTCCACTTCCGGCACCGCTATCGGCGGAGCCATAGGCGGGGGAGGATGTTCCCCTCGCAGAGGGAACAGGGCGCTCCCCCCCTTGCCTAAGGCCTATTTCTGAGAGGGAGAGAGCTTCACGTCCCAGCCGCCGCGGGAGACGCCCCGGGCGTCGGGGGGCAACCAGTGGCCCCCGGCCACCGTAGGCGCGGGCCTGTGGACGGTGAGTAATTGGCTAGCTCACCGTCCGTCTGTCTAATGACGACAGGCCGTACCTACTGCGCTTTCGTATTCCACGCGCGCCTCAAGGAGATGTCAGCAAACTGGAAGGGGTCCGAGAGGACCGATGCCTTTCAGGGCTGCGGGCTGTTCGAAAGAGATACCGTGTCCCTGGAACACAAAGGGCTAAGAAGGAACATGGATGGGTTTTAGTCAGTCAAGTCTGACACTCCCTCCCGCTCCGCCCAGAGTGGGGGGGATCATTTGATGATTTCCCATCCTTAAAAAAAATTGAGAAGGAACGTTTCATCTAATGTCATCCGCGCCATCCTATGGCGAATGGACTATTGGAAGCATTATTCAAGAAAGTAATTCGATGCGTACCTTATGATTGTTAGCCGCTAATGCCCAGACGGCGCGTGCTGCCGATACTATCTCTGCGGTATCACCAGCCAGTAGCGTCCCCGATAACAGCTCCAGAAGATCGGCTGAAAAACATAACAACGTTTACTAATCTGCGCTAGATACAGGGGCAGATTTTTAGTTTAGAAACAGATTTAGCGAGAGACCACACTGATCGACACGGAATCGGCTGGAGCCTGTCACGTATTACCTCACTTGTCGCTGTCACTGTGTCGAGATGCATCGTCTAAACAGAAACGAGGCAAATGACGTCAAATCAAATCAAATCATTTATTTTTGCAGAAAACACTGTTATAATGGTGTTATAAAGTTTACATGTTTCAAGTGATTCTACCGTAAGGCATGCAAAATTTATTGTATCATGGTTTAGGAATTAAAATCAGGATTAACATTGAAGTATAATTATAAAATTAGGTCAAAATATTAAATTAATGCAATGTCCAGTTATAATACAGATTAATTATTTATTTAATAATAATAATATTTAATTTATCTCAATGTCATTCCTATAATTATTACAATATTTGATACATGCAAAATTGTTATTACTGTATGTCATTGTGAGGTCTCAAGTTTGGAAAAATTATCGTTTAAGAAGTCGTTTAAGTTATAGTAACATTTATTAATTAAAAGGCTCTTTAGAGTTTTCTTAAATAAGGCAGTATGGCGTCTTCTCTGCTTATGCATGCCTATTACATATAGTTCGCTATACATTTCAGTTGTACGTGTTATTTTAATGGGAAGAAGTTTCTTGCTAAATAAAATATGGAAATACGTGGTCGTCCAAAGAAATATGGTTATTATAGGATCCCGCTATACAATGACCTTCACCGAGCTGGTTAATGGATGAAACTTATTTTATATTAAATTTAATATGTCAATAAATATAATTGCATATGGGTTGCCTAAAAAATTTCAGTCCAGGATATGATTAATAAATATCTTAGAGCCTTTTCCCGTCACGCGTATTTTCACCCGTGCGCGGGTATAGCACGCGCAGGACAAAGATTTTGTTTGCCGTCGCAGTGTCGTTCGTGTCGCCAGTGACTAAACTCGATCATCGAAAATATTCCTTTTTGTCTGCGATTATATGCGTCCTATGACCACGCGAGCGACCCGCGTCACAATAAAAACAACAGAGGACAGAAGAACGCCGCCCGCATTCGGCTGCCTACACAATAGGAAAAACATGTATGAAATACACTACAAACAACTCACCAGACTGCAAAAAGGTGATCCGATGATGATGCGCCGCATGTGCGAGCGCAGGCATGAGGCGCGCGCGCACGCCGGGCGGCAGCGCCGACAGCGGCGCGGCGCCGGCCGGCAGCGCCAGCAGCGCCGCCGCGCCGTCCGCGTGTCGCGCCAGCGCCCCGCACGCGCGCGCCCACGCCGCGCTGCCCAGCCCCGCGCCGCGCACGCGCGAGCGGATGCACATGCGGTACACGGCCGATAGTATCTCGCTCTGTGAGTGAGATTATTAGCTATTATAGCAATAACGGACTTGTCTTCGTTATGAAGATATGTAGCAGAAATGGGAAAATCAATAAGGCTCATTTATCACGAAAATATCATAAATATCAATATGTGGAAAAGCGTTTTAAAGTCCGCTTGAAAGCTGAGCTGAAATTCGGTCTGCAGCTACGTTATGAAAACAAACATTTTGATGTCTCGAGGTTAATTTCCAAATAAATCATCAAACAAAATTTAACATAACATTACGCGTGTAATCCCCGAAGAGTTAGGCAGACGAAATCTACTTTTGACAAAACAACTTACTAAAGATATCTCACCTTTAGCAGTATCGCACGACAGTGATGATTCGACAGCATGCGTCTGAGCGCATCCAAGCACAGTAGCAACAGCACGGGGGGTCGCTGGCTCGCCGACAGAGAAGCCTCGCGCGCGCCCAACGCGCACAGCTCCGCCACCAACGTGCGAGCTCCCACGCACGAGCACATGGCGCCCCAGGCTGGCACAATTATCACATACACATTTTATAATAATATGTGCGAATCATACATTGAATCTATTGGATCACAATAGGTCGCATATGCGCGAATCTGCGCGCTTATAGAAACCACCAATTTATTCGTCTTAACTTGTATACTATAGCTTGTATACAACATGTAACGTAATAAACGCACGCCCTCAAACACCCCAATTACAGTATTATATTATAATCATAATACATACTCTGAATTTTAGTTAAACATGTATAGACATTGATTAGTAAAGACTTTAACTTCCTTAAAATAAGGTTGATTTTTCTTTATTTTATATTATAAGACGGAATTTGTATTAATACAAATGAAACTGAACTTTTAAAGTCTTATTGCCTTGAGTTACGGTCCATTTTAGTTGGTTTGACTGTACAGGGGTAGTGTGTCAGTAATTTACGTAGTTTTAATTATTTTTGGGATAAAAAATAAACTATATTAAAAATGATAGAAATCGATTCAGTAAACGATTCTGAACAAACAACTTTCAGGATTGCGTTAATTATGTTACATGTTGTATAAGCAAACTCAACCATACCTTTAGGACAATCATTAGTGAACGTATTAATAAGATGCATAACTGCTTGTCTCAATTGTTCAGTCATCATACACCAGGGCCACAATCTATTCAAGGAGATTATCATATTGTCGTCCACGAAGCTTTCTTTAGCAGCAGGACAGTCCAGCATCAAGCAATCCATGACGACCAGGAGCCAGTATAAAGTACGCAGTACCGAATTCTGAATATAAAACAAGATAGGTTTATATTATTTATGTATTTCGAACACATATCTGCATTATGTAGGTAGATATTCTATCAAAAACACATTCTCGTCAAATGAATAAAATTTGCAATGCACAATTTTTTGGATAAAAGTAACTTAAATAACATTATACAAAAGTAGACCAAAATTTACACTAATTTTGCTGTTCAAAACTTTTATAAAATTCGAATAGGGCTTAGCGATTTAGTAAATGAGTGCCATAAAACTTATAGTATGAATAATCATATTTCCATTATGACTGCCGAACTATGTGCCATTTCTGGGGCCTTGAAATATGTGCTAGAATTAAATGCGATGAAAGTAGTGATATGTATGTACAGATAGCAAGAGCGCTTTACAGCATATTTCTAAGTGTGTTCATAATGGGTCAAAGGGTTTAGCTATAGCATACAGAATTCATGAACAAAGTCAGTTTTTTAACAAGACAGGTAAAAAAGTTGTTATTCAGTGGGTGCCGTCCCATGTTGGACTTCTGGGTAATGAAGAGGCTGACAGATTAGCTAAATGTGCTATTCTGTTACGTACGCAAACACGGTATATTAGCAAGCTATTCGGAAATTTTATGTAAATTTAGAAAAAAAAATATTCTCTTGGAAAGAACATTTTCATGAACGTGTGGCAAAATAGAGGATGCACATCATGTGTTGGTGGAATGTTTCCGACATACTAATAAGACAAACGCACTTCTCAATGCGATAAAATTGTCGGAAATGGATGTGTGGGTGTTTCATGGTATTTTAGCTAAGGCTACATCTGAATTAGCAAAAATATTATATACTTTTTTATTAGATAAATAATTAGATTAAGTTAATTAAGTTTTGTACAATTTTAATAAGCTAAATTAGTTTAAGAGGTAAGTTGATATCTGTAAAAGTACGATGGGATTGACATCGTCGCATTTGTGTACAAAAATCCCTTAAATAAAATATATATATTAATAAAAAGATTTAAAAAAAAAAAAAAATGGGCTTATTATGAATTGTTTCGTCATCGAAGGATCTTTTATCCTGCACGGAAAAAAGTGCAGTATTCATTTTCATCTGTAGCACCATGCATTCATGACCTATGCGTTTTTTTAATCCTTATCTTTATGGACCAAGATAATATGACTGCCAGCCTACATCAATAAAATGACGTAGGTTTGGCGGTCATGGCAGCTCCCTCTATTATCGATTTAAACATTATATAAGTCCTAAATAAAACTGCCACTTACATTGTTAGCATTCTTGATGACTTCCGCTGGTTTCCCCTGCATGGATAGATGGTCCCTTACTGCTTGCAGGGTAGCTATTAGTACTCGCGGCAGTTGTCGATGTACCGCGTACTGTCGACTGCGACCACTCACAGACAGAACCGAGGCGAGGCATGAGCATACTCGGATCCAGCGGTCATCTTAAATATAAAGAAAATATTGATTTATGTACATTTATCTTATAAGAAAAAACTTCATTTGTCGCTTAAAAAAATTGCAAAGAGAATGCTATCTCCAAAAAATCAATTTCATGTTCAAATTAACATAATCTCTTTTAATAACCAGCCCAACATAAGATCAGTCTAGCGACCAGTCGAGGCAAAGAGAGCCGAGACCAAATCAGCAGATCAGCGACAAAATAATCAGAATATAATTTTCCCACTGCTGGGAAACTGGCCTTCACTCTAAGAGAGAGTGCGTCAACATGGACCACGTGAGCCCAGTACGGGTTGCTTGATGTCACATGTCTTCCAAGTTTTTGTTCTAGGTCATAATACTTCACGATATCTTCTTCACCGTTCTGAGTGGTGACAATAGTATAAAACACACAAATTGATGTGCCCGACGCCGACGGTATGGAAAGGTCAAAACGGAATATGCGAAACGCTTTTAAATCAATTCCTACAGGCCCTCAGGTTATTAAGCAACGACTTAAATAACCTTTCGACGATATCCAGTATCATACAAACTTTAACTAAGTTATCTATTCATTTGATAACCATCGTATTGGATAGACCACCACGATAGTTAACAAATTAATAGACAACTATGTGCATAAACAAAATAGATTTATGACAGTTATTAGATAAACAGTAATGCCTACTATAAATCAGAAGAACTGTCTTTCAAGTATAGTTTAGTAAACAAGATTCTCAGTGTCTATAATATCGAATTATTAGTTAGAGATATTTATCAATGAAAGTTACTGTTATTACGACCGACATTTGGAACATAACAGACTATAACTACATGAATCAATGTATTTCAGTAAACTGCTTTAGCTTGAATGCTTCTGTTATCAAACGCGCGCTGATAAACAATGTCTGAATAGGTTAAATAAACAAATCATTAGGTACGGATTCTGATGTACGCTTTTATTACATTTTGATGCAGTTGTATTTTTTCATCGATTGAATATAAAGTTTTCGATACTAGGTATTTAGCGGATGCTAATTACAACTTGCAGTTTCGATTGTCTGGCAGTTTGAGTCCTATAAGCGACCTACACAATGTCCTTTGGTATTGTTCGTCGTATCGTGGAGGAGTTATGAGTTGAGCTACACGATAACTGACAAATGCTTGCACTGGCTGGACAGGTCCACTCAAATCTGTGTGGTTCTTTCTCCAAAAGCACTCACATGAGGACTATGTAGACAAGTGTATGTGATGGTTCACAGACACTTGTCTGCATAGTCCTCATGTGAGTTGGCCAAGATTATGTCTGGACCTTACAAGAGACCGTGACCTCTGAGTTTGTTTCGGCTATTTCTTCTCAGAAGAGTCGGCACGAAACACCGGCCTCATATAGTTTTAAAAAAAAGACGACGTGTAAAAGTAAACCCTATTTGCAAAAATAAACATCATTTCATTTCAACTTGCTTATAACAGACGGACAAAGTAGTAACCTGCTTTATCGTCTTCATTAATTAAACATACAACTTAAATAATACAGTTTTCGGTAATGCCAACGATCTGTGCTATGTGCTTTGAAAACTGTAATTTTTGTCATGAACCGATGATAAATCATAAGATTCGGTAACCAAACAATCACATTTTGATGGATTATAGATACCAATATGAAAACCAGCAAGTATAATCGAGTCAGCAGTATGTTCAAGCATAAAGAAGGAAGAACGAATGTTATAACATACCATCTTGCCAATCTCTTAACATCTTCCATGGCTTGTTTAATTTTATGTTCTACGTAAATATGGCATTAATTTGTACTGTACAGAAAAACAACCATCAAAATATTCCATACCTTGACTAGACTCATACTTCTTATTCTCCATCGACAGCTTCTGGTACAAATTGATAAGAGCTTTACAGATCTCTTCAGCCAAGTATTCCGGTTGACAGTCCTTACTTCGGGCACTATCGCCACCTCCACACCGTGGTATATCCACTCCGTCCCAATATGGAGACTTCAAGTTATCATAAAATTCGGAACAGGTGTCGTCTCTTGTTTGGTCGCCGTATTTCTTGTGGGATATGGATTGTGTCAGTTCGGTTAGACAGTATAGCCCTGCGTCTTGTAGTTCTGGAAAGTGAGAAAAAATGTTTTAAATAAATATCAATATATCGTTTGTGTTAGGAGTGATATGAAAGACAAGGGAGTAAATGATGCCGTTAATTCTGACAAGGTGAAATAGTTTTGTGCCGACCCTAAGTAGAATTGGACAGAGGCAGGCAGATGATGAGATGAAGATGATATGTTGTTTGTCATTGTTCCAACCGGCACCCCTGCTGAAATAGGTCTCCCTGTGACATAGCTTGACTGGTCCTATATCTCTTATCCTGGGAGGCCTTTCGAAACGCGGCGATCGCATAGTCCAGAACTTTTAAGGCCAATTTGCCCTACGTTATGCAAGGCATGTACCCAAATCTTCAAACGATCAGTTTGAAATTATGTAGTCACGTTAAAACACGTAAACGTATACAAATGTAAAAAAACATAATTTTCTCGACAATCTATAAAACCAAAGTATCATTTAGCGATTACGTTAGATGCAATATATTTAATGAATCAGCAATGGTGCTGATTTTGATTCCATACAAAGTGCATGATTTCCGTTCAAATGACTCACAGTATAAATCTAGTTTAACTATCACGTATTATTACCAATCTCGTCAGTCTCCAAGCATTGCAGCAGCAGATGGAAGAAGTCCTTCGCATGGGAGTCTTTCAGCTGTTGCCACACGGTGTCGGTAGCAGCCTTTTCTGCAAGTAACGACGCGAGGAGCGACATAGCCTGCGCACGCGCCATCATACAGTTCACGGCGCTATCATCTGGGAATTACAAAACATTCGAATTTATTAAATAAATAACATAACATCACGCCAGTATTTCCCTGAGGGATTTGACAGAGGTGTACCATAGTACACGCACATTTTGCCAGTTATGTGAAAATCCCATGTAATAGGGGACGAGCCTATCGCCATCAACCGGGCGCAAGTCTCGGTGGCCAATATTGAGAAATTTGTTATGGAAAAATCCAATAAGACTGTTTCCGACCTAGGAATCTAAACCAGGACCTTTTGCTCCGAATTTAAGCTTGCAACCACTAGAATGTCGAGGCAGTTATTTTCAATACATGATTTATTAAATCGCAGCTAAACCATTTCAAAATTGGCAAGAAGTGATGCAGAACTGGAACCTATGGAAATAATGAACGGGGCTTTTGCCCTGCAGTGGGACATAAACAGCTAGCATAATGATATTAAACTATAACCTGATTATCTCTGGTGTAGTTTTCGGTTCATTGGAGTTTTAAGTTACAATCCAGTTTAATTATGATATTGCTAGCCATTACTATATAGCACTATATTCTTATTCTTATTCTTTATTGCACACATAAAATTAAAAGATATACACACAAATAATATATAGCTAATGTACAACGGCGAGCTTAACCCAGAAATGGGTTTTCTTACAGCAAACCTTATTTAACAGGAGTATTTGCCAAAGAGGATACAGCTTTGTGCATGAACAGTACTTTTAAAACTTAATTCAACTAATTTTATAAACTAAACTAATACATACAATAAACGTAATACATACTATACATATATAGATCAACATACATATAAAATACTATATATATACTATAATCATGTTGACAGGAAATGTTCTCTAATTCCTCTCTTGAACACGTCTAACGAAGGGCTATCCCGCAAGGAGTGTGGAAGTGAATTCCAAAGACGCACAGCACGAACAGTAAAAGATCCATCATACCGACTTGAGGAGTGGGGAGGGAAGCGAAGGAGAAGAGATGATGATGAGCGACAGGGTTTACCTCGAGGAACAAGATATTCGAAGCGTTCCCGAAGATACGAAGGAGCTTTAGGGTTATAAAGAACAGAGAAAAGAAAAGAAAGAGTGTGAGAATCTCGACGCTGCCGAATAGGTAACCACTTCAGCTGCTTCCGAAATTCCGACACGTGGTCGTACTTTCGAAGCCCGAAAATGAAGCGGATACACAAATTTTGCAGACGTTCGAGCTTATCAAGAAGTTCTTCAGTTGCATCAAGAAAACAGACATCAGCATAGTCTAGAAGAGGTAGAAGAAGAGATTGAGCGAGAGTAATTTTAGTTTGAAAGGGCAGGAATTTCTGAAGACGCTTAAGTGACCGATACGAACAAAAAACCCTCCTGCTTACTTCAGCAATGTGAACATGCCAAGATAGGTTGCAGTCCAAGAATACACCTAAGTCTCTTACTTTCTTGGAGTAGGCTATAGCGACACCATCGTACACAACCGGCGGGAGGGACTGATGACCCAATAAATTTACGAAGTATCTGCCACCAATAATGAGAGCTTGAGATTTAGATGGGTTCACTAACAGACCAAAATTTTTAGCCCACTGACGGATGTTTTGAAGATCATTATTGATGGCATCGATAGCTTCTGGAAGCTCTTCCAGTTTAAAATGGCGATAAAGCTGCAAGTCGTCTGCATAGAGATGATAATGAGAAGTTAAAATCTTAGTGATAGCGTTAATGAAAACGGAGAAAAGAAGAGGAGAAAGGACGCCACCCTGAGGAACACCCGCAGAAAGATCACACCAATCAGAGTAAGCCTCATTCAAGTGTACCGACTGCGAGCGACCCCGAAGATAAGAATCAAACCAAGCAGTCACAGGAGGAGATATGTTTAGAGAGGAAAGGATACCTAAGAGGATGTCAAAATCAACCGAATTAAAAGCACTGCTGAAGTCCAATAAAACCAACACTGTAAGAAGCCGGTTTTCCATGGCCAATCGGATGTCGTCAGTTATTTTAAGTAAGGCTGAAACAGTGCTATGGCCAGGACGAAATCCAGACTGGTAAGGACTAAGCAGGCTATTAGAGAAAAAGAAATGAGACAGTTGATTATTAACAACACTCTCAAGAACTTTAGAAAGGATTGGAAGTATGGAGATAGGACGAAACTGAGACACTGAAGAGGGATTTGCAACTTTGGGAAGAGGCAAAACATAGGCCTTCTTCCAAGCAGAAGGAAAGGAGCTAGTAAAGAGGGAATAGTTTACAATGTGTAAAATTACAGGAATAAGGACATCAAGGATAGGAAGAAGCATCTGAAGTTGGATCCCATCATCACCCACTGCCTTCGTGGAAATAGATGTAATGGCCCGCTTAATATCTCCTTCTGTAACTGGGTGAAAAGAGAATGAAGTACATAATGGCCGAGGAAGATTAGAGAGATCGTTTAGAGTGTCAGATTTAAGATTGTCATCCAGAGTCACTGGAGATTTAGAAAAATGTAAATTAATTTCGTTCAAGTCAAAGTCAGGCGTGCTGTCATTCGCAACTTTGCCGATTCCAAGGGATTTCAGAAATCACATACTATATCATTTTGAACAAAAAACTAACTGCAAAAAGTTCAAGTACTAGCCTTGGTTATTTGGTAAATAGGTTCCAAATTAACAAACTTAAACGGTATAAGGAACAAGAAATATCTTGATATTTTACAAATGCTATGTAAACCTATTAGCCTAGCTAACCTAGTACTTATGTACTTTATTTTCGAACAATCAAAGCAAACATACTCTTACTTCTGTTTATAAATAGGTTATTAATAACTTGTTCAAGATTTAGTTTATTGCATTCAATCGTTATCTAACAAGTTATACTTCGTTGTAAACTGTCTGCTTACAAGTAGCACATTACTTACTGACTTATTAGTATTAGACAGACATACATTATTATTAGTTTATAGTCTGTGCTAAGTCAATTTCATGACTTGGTTCGTTATGTCAATAACCTACAGCCACAAGCCACTCTGTAAATATACCAAGCTTAGTGTATAAACAGTCCCTTCATGGTACACGATAACACTAAGTGTTTTCCTTGAAAAACAAGCATTTCTTAAGTGTTTTCCTTGAAAACCTAAAACAGCACTGATAAAACTAAGAATTATTTAAACAGTTTGTCATGTTTCCGGAAAAATACTAATAGATAACATTTGTATGTATTTACAGCTCTACAGCTATTGGATTAACCTCTTAATTTTTACTTACTTGTATCCTGTATAATATGCATGTATTATACTGACAAGTTAGTAAATATTAAGCCATAGAATGTGGTAGTTATCCGTCTATAGTTTATATTCCTCAAATACATGGTTTGGCAAATGATAATAATATTTTTTTATATTATTATCATTTAGCTATAAAAGGTGGTGACGACAATACTACAATAAATGAAAATACCGGTAATACTAGTTCATTTGAATATTTTTAAATAATAAAAAAATCCGAACAATTGTTTTTTTTTCTAACAAACTAAATATCTTAAAACTGTTAACGAAATAGAACTTCATTTATAAGTAAAGTAAGGTTCACAAAGGTTGTACAATTTGCGGGACCACCCAAAGACTCCGAAATATTTTATTCCGAATTTCAATGATCCGAGTGCCAAAAGTCCGAATTTCATAATACCTAAGAATTATAATGTCTATTATTAAAAATCACGAAAATTATTTTACCGAAAGTCGTAAATGCGATTTGTTAGTTTTCCGATTTTCATACGTTCGAAGAATCAGATGCTCGAAGGGTTCTCGGTCCGAAAAACGACATTCCGATTTTCAATACTTCGAATAAACTAAAAGTCAACATTTTGTGCTACAAAATTTTGTGACAAAAACGAATTGCTGCAAAACCGACTTCACGCAGTCTTGTCTGCCCTACCCCTAGAGTGTTATTTAAGCCCGCGTAGGCGCGGAGGGGTGGAGCATTAAAACCATCTGCGAACATAAGCTCGCGTGGGGCCGCCCAAACCCCGCAGCACCGGAGCCGTGACAGAAATAATGCTTGCTGCATGCTGCTTGCCTGCTTGCATGCTGGATGCCTACTTGCATGCTTGCTTGCATGTTGCATGCCTGCTTGCATGTTGCATGCATTATGTGTTTCTTTGTCTTGCTATTCAGTTTTACAAGGCGTTTTATTTCGGAATTGTATTAATCGGTATTTTAATAATCGGAATTCGTATTTTTGATGTTTCGAATTATCATTAAGTCGGACTTTTGGTTATTAGATCTATTGATACTCGGTATTTTGAGAATAGCAATTATAAACGTTAGGAATATTGAAATTTAGGAATCATAAAAATGGGAGTAATGATAAGTCGGAGTTGTTATATTAGGAATTTTGAACCATTCGTAATTATGACAATCGGCATTTTGAAATTCGGCCTTGTGACTATCGGAATAAAGTTTTTCGTATTTATGTAGTGTACCCACAATTTGCACTAATTTCGCACCTGGAATTTATTTCCACACGGTTTCCATTTGAGGAACGAATTTGGCAAAGGTTTTTGAGGGAGCGAGTTGAAAACATGTGTTTAGTATTTATACTGATGCGGGCGTCGCGTCGTTAACCTGTCGGTGCTTTTAATTTTCTTAATGTAAAGCATGATGAAAGTTTAAAATAAACTACTATATTGGATTGAATTTTTGTATGCAGACCAGGAACGTCATAGACAGTTTTATTTATTGTCGTCGCCACCCTGTATATTTATGTAATTTTAATAGTTGGAGGAAGGGCCATAAACTAAAGCTCTAAAGCATCTGCACCAGTTACACTAACGATACACACATAATAATATATATCAACCACACTACAAACCTTGGTAAGGTTACCAAGATGCTAATCAAGACATAGCATTTTTTGTTTGGCTCGTGTCGACACAATCACACTATCTATTTACAGAGCTCACACCACATAATTATGAAGATAAAGACTTAAACATACCTTTCCCAAAAGGTGTCAGAGTCATTAGCAAGTTGTAAAGACAGTCCTTAGTGGCGGCGAGGGAGAGGCTGACGCATTTGCGCCCTGTCACTGCCTGTAATGTCCGGCAGGTGGCGCCACGGATCTCGTATGTCTCTGCCGTATCGTCACTCGTCCAAGAAGTACATCTGTAATACATTGAATTAAAGATTATGCATAACAAGTAAAGAAAAATATCTCTCGTTTCGTACTTTGTCTCGCAGTCGCATCGTAAGCGCGGGGCGTAACTACAAAAAAAAACCCAAGTGCATCTAGTACCTAAGGCTTCGTTTTCCCTATTACTTTTCATCAGATGCGGGGCGCGACTTCATCAACATCATATTACTTACGGCGCGGCAGTAGCGTAGAATAGAGGTTGCCAAAAAAAAAATAAGACTCCAAATCTTGATAAGGAATTGCATTACAATCAAGTCGTTAATTACATTTCATGCGTTCGCTAATAAGGGTCTTCGTAGCTTGCACCTTTAGACCGTAAAGCAACTGAACGAATTACGTGTCATAGTGAATAAGTGCTCTGATACGAATTTACTATAACTCCTTAGCTTAAACAACAGTTATCCATATTCTCAAGATAGTACGCAGGCAAGAAATATAAGTCGCATTTAATTTGACAAATACGTTAGCCGTTTATGGCATATAATGCACCTTTGCATGAAGGGTCGAAGTGTGAACCATCGGCTAATGTTTATCATTACTTAAGACTAATGACTCATTAGTCAACATGGTAGAGACGTGCATACGCTTTAGAAGTTTACGAGTATAGGTACATATGTGTGTGTACAATATTTTTGTCATACCTATAATGCAATACTTAATACTTTAGCTATACAGCTTGTAATAGGACTTGCCGGGGATTTACTACCACCATGGTTATTTTTGTCGCCAACCAGAATTGATATGATTCAGACTGAAATATTTATATTTGAAGAAATTACAGGCATATCAAGATAGGCTTAGAATCTTACTGGCATAGCAATGTTGTATATCTTTTGTTTTTTTTTTTGTTTGATACTTTGCGGGCTTCCATAGAAAAAAAAAAACAACCCATTTTACGCGTATTCCATGATGCGTCGCCTAAACCCTTGGGGTGCCTAAAGGTGGTCGTAGTAAGAAAAACTCCATAAACGAGATGAGACTCTAATCTTAAACTTCTCCAACTAATTTCAATTCATGTTCTATGTATTGAGATCTAGAACAAATTGAAGGCCTGTAGAACCAGTCTCGGCGAAGTTCATAAAGGAGGCGGAAGCATTACTATATTACCTGTTAATGACTCTGCATCTTTGGCGCATATGATGGACGGCGTACCTAACTGGTTTGTATTACTTAGTTGTTACGCTTCTGTACGAACCGTCTACGACTTTAAAGGCTTTAATTCATAAAATGTTGCTTAAAGTTGAGAGAAGATGAAACTGAAAAAAAATGGTTTATTCAGATGTATTACTAAACTTTAAAAATAGTTTATTTACAGAGTGTAAGGGCATCGTCTTGCAAACTGTAAATAAATATGAATCCTGCAGATGATTCTAGGCCTCCTAGCTTAGTAAGTTTTCGTCGGCTACAAAAAACAACAAGTGTTTCATATATTTTGAGCGTGTAGGTGTGGGGCCGAAAATAGAAGGTCTACAATCATGATTGTTTTGAATTCGCAGTTACAGTTTGCGTGTCTATCTCTCTTAAACCGCGTATTTAAAAACCCAAAATGTTTACGATATTTTTCAAGAATTAAGCCAATAAATAAATGAAACATTTAATTCAAATATCATCGACTCATCCATATTGATTTTCAAAAAGTCTGTATTGCAGTTAAAACAAAGACGTGTACACGTTCTTCTTTCTGCGCATTGAAATGGCATTTATAATAAACACAATAATTCAATTAGTCGGAATGAGCTATTGTAGTTGGTGCAAAACATTTATGTACTAAAGCTTTGTGGTTAGTGCAATATAAATAACTGTTTATCTATCATGTATGACTTGTTGTTTTGTTTACTATTTATAATGCTTATTCGAACTTTATCAATAGCTACTTATCAGAGGAAATGCACTTATGTAATTATGGGAAGACCCCATTTCTCTCGAACCACTTGAAAATGTTATAATCAGAAATATGCTATTTGTTTACTCTACTATAAGATAGACAAAGGCGCATTCCAAGAAAATCAGCTTACAGTATTTCAAGATTTAATGCAATTTCTTCGAAGTCTTGAACAGGATTAGTAACAAACACTAACATTCTGCAGAGTTTTCGCCAATTTTACGATCAACTGGTGCTACAAACACTAACTTCCTGAAAGCTATAATTATTTTATTCACATTCTAGGAACAGTAGCAATATGTACCTGAACAAAAGACGGTATAATCCTCGTTCATTCCAGGCTTGGACGGGGCAGTGCGTGAATGCACTAACATTGTGTAGTGCGTCCGCTAGTGCCGTGACAAGCGCGGCGGTAGGCGGCGGGCGCGCTTTGTGCGTTTGCGCAGGTGAAACATACTCCCCCCCTCCCTTCTGCGCACGCACCTCAAACTCACCCCGACGCTCCAACAAACTCAATGACACGTTCGCTTCTAGAAAAAAAAAAAACAACATTAATTTACCAACATAATGTTTATCTTCCTATTTACAGTAACAATGATTAAAATATTCTGTGTGATTAAAATTCCTATTACATGAATATGATTAAGATTTTATATCGCCTGAATGATAAGATGTGATAGTGCAATTATTGAATTCAATTTTTTATAAGTATGAGTCTAGACTATAGACTATACAGGAAGGAACTCCAACTAAAACGGTTACGGCGTATTCAGTACACCATTCTGACCCCCCCCCCCACATACAAATTGTTCGTCGGTTATTTAAAAAACACGGTAAAGCACAGCTGTTCTTTCAAAATTGCCGATGAAAAATTTCCTTGTGTTCAGAATGATGTATATTTTATAATATATATATTTTTACAAAAATACTGGTGACTATACCATTACATAACTCTGCTACTGACTCAATGAATGATTTAATTTGCACGACATCATTGAATAAGTTAACTTGTAGGTATGACATTCATGTAATATCATTTGTATAACATCAATAAATAATTTAATTTGTATGACACCAATGAATAATTTAATCTGAATGAAATCAATGAATAATTTAATTTGTATGAAATCAATGTATAATTTTTTTGTTAAATCTGACTATGTAAATGAAACTTATATTAACGCATAATAAATGGTGGACGTTATCTTAAGATGAATAATGATTAATGTTAAACAAAAAATAAACCAGCATTAAATATTGTAAACCTCAAAGGTATGCTACAGCGAGCCTTTAAGTAATAATTATAAGAACTTATATTTCACCTGGGACAAACAATGAATGAATTGGTACTAAATACGTTGTAGGTAGTGTCCGACCGAAGCTTCGGCTTCGGCTTCGGCTTCGGCCACCTTCGGCCAAAAAAGCACCTTCGGCAAAATCTTCGGCTTCGGCCAAAAATTTGCCGAAGGTTTGGCCGAAGCCGAAGGTTTGCTAGTTGTCAAAATTTGAAATTTACTGAACTATGCTAGAGCGAGACGGAGAGTGTGCAGAGCAGCAGAGTTTCGCGCCGCCGCACCGGACCAAACGAATCGCAGTTAGTAAACTAAACGAGTCAAAACAAGTTTGAGAGCGCGTCTTAAAATTCTAATAAGTGTTTTGTTTTCAAATATTTCATATTTGTTATTACAAATTATTTTAAATCTCTAAAGCTCTCACAATATGTATCTAGTATATTCTGAGATCAAAGTAACTATCGTATTTCTCAAGGTCAATGACACCTTCGGCTTCGGCTTCGGCTTCGGCCGAAGGTTTTGGTGAATACCGATTAATCGGCTTCGGCTTCGGCTTCGGCCAGAATTGCACCTTCGGTCGGACACTAGTTGTAGGTAGCTTCCATCCCTGTATGTAAAAATAGTCATACTGAAAATGAACTAGATCTAATCTTATTATTCAGTAAAGACCCTTCATCTTAAACATTGAATGTTGTTATTCTCGCGTAAATTGTAATCTATAAACCTAAATCTAATCTGAAAGATGTTATTATTTAGTATCGGTGATAAATAAATTGCGAATCAGTACGTAACACATATCGTAGGTTCCTGTTATCTTACAAGGATGAACTCAAGTCTCATATAAAGATAGTCAACTCACCGAATGATTGTTTATAATCGTTGGTATTGCAGAAGTCTACAAGAATTTCCAAACAATTTTCTATGAAGTTATGTTCGTGTAGTTGTTCCAGTACATCACACTCCAGAACCTGAAAATGTTTTAAGTAATTTTATTTATATTACAGTAAATTTACAAAAGAAAAATAAATTTAAAATAATAATAAAAAAAAACGTTCACATCGTTGTCAACAGGAAAAGTGCCAAGAATGCTGACCGCATTACCACGTTGGTTGACAATGCTGATTCTTTAGCCAAAAAAAAGGCCAGCCATCAGGTCACGTGAAGAGTCAACCAACCGTTTGGCGATATCTGGAAACACAAGGTGTGCACGCGGGCCCCATGGCCCTAGTGTTTCAACCCCGAACGGCTCAAACACATATTTACCAATTTAGTTATTGTGTTCGGCCGTTTAAGGTTTTCAGCACCAGCAGCAGCCGCCCCAGCGCAGCGCAGATGGGATAGCGCAAGGGTGTCGACGCAAATCGCATCCCACACCAAAGGCCTACCCAACTTCCATGGCATTATGGTCATACCATCTGGTCTCTTCCCATCGACGCGTGCCAAGCCATTGGGTTCTAAGACAGCTGGCACACCGGCGGTGGCAAGAGCACGACAAATGCGACCATTAATGCTAGTGTGCCGCGCTATCCTACCTGGACTCTTACTGCAGGAAAGGCCATGGTGTCCGAGGCCATCGACTGCTTCACCACATCGACAGCGATGTGGAGCCCACAAGGAGCGCCCAATTGCAGACATGTAGCGAGCCGGAAGAACAAAGTCCCTGTGTTAGGTGACGGTAGTGCCTGAAGCGAGACCCGACTCCCACTCACACCTCTGCCAGTAGGCGGGCACGCTCAGCAGTATTGGTAGACGTATTAATAAGGTTATTCCGTATCAACCTGCAAAGCGGCTCATCCCACTGTCTGGGAAAATGGGTTCCCGGGCTATCCGTATCCGGGCAAGCCACTTTCAGACGTCCTCTGCGTCCGCCAAGCACGGCACTTCCAAGTAAACCAGGCAGAAAGTTAAAATCTTCCTGGTTAGCTTTTCAGTGCTGTGGCTGTACCCCGACGCCACCAAAAGAATTGGTAGAGTGGCTTGAAGCCACGCTCGGTCGTCCAGGGCCAAATTAAGAATGAATGTAAATGTTTTGCGAATAATTTTGTCAATTTTGTTCAAAAGTTCTGGTTTCGTCCAAAGAGGAAAATACAAAAATTAGCCAACCAATAGGACCAAAACAGTAATATATGTATTGTATGCCGAATGTAAATTAATTTTGGAGAGTCAATCCGAAATATCAATAAAATGTTTGATTTTGTCTTCAATGAAAGATGAAAAACTTTCTTATAGTAAAAATTTAAAAAACCCCCGACAGAAAAAACCTTAAAAAAACAAAAATAAATTAATCCAAGCGTCGTAGTGTCTGGGGTCCGCTTTGTTTTGTTCTTTTACAAAGCGGTCTACTTAGCGGTCCCCCGACGCTACGACGCTTGAATTAATTTATACATTATTATATTGTTTTTTATACATTATTATATTATTTATATTGTTTTTTAGACGTTTTTTCAGTCGGGGGTTTTTTAAATTTTTAATAACAGAAAGTTTTTCATCTATATGATAATTTTTATTCCATGCTTTTTAAACTTATATTGTTTTTTCTTAGCCTTGAGTGTCCCACTCGTGGGCAAAGGTCTCCTCCCATTCCTTCCACTTTTCTCGGTGTTGCGCCTCTTCTCGCTAATTAACGAAAACAAGTGAAATTATATTTTTTTAGGGGGAGGGGGGGGGCAAGTGGGGCTATTGCAATAAATTTATGTATAGTGGATTGTCTATCAGTCACGTCAGAGAGGTAAATGTCGCACTTTGAGGGGTTAAGGTCCAAGCCAATAGATTAAAATTTCTGTTTGAGGAGTTGTAGGTCATGCAAAACGGTATCAACATCACCTCCTAGCATTCAATCATCTAAATACCAAACGTTAAATTTTGAATTTAGTTGTTCGATTATAGGATGAATAGCCAAACTGAAAATGACAGGCATGAGAGGTCACCTTGTTTAAGAAAATCTTTTGAATATTATGAAGATTTTAGTTCTATTACACTGTTTTTTTTATAGCTTTTTATTTAGTTTCGCTTATCTTGAACTTGAATTTAGGATAAAAAAAAATCCTTTATTGATAGGTACTGAAGTATATGTTTAAAGACGCCATATTTGGAAGTGGTGCCTATTATTGATCAGACAGACCATTAATACAGCATTTTTCCCGAAATGTTCAGTAAACGTTTACAAAAAAACCGGCCAAGTGCGAGTCTTACTCACACACAGGGTTCCATAGCCCCAAACAATATTTTGAACTGTCATTTATTAGTTAGTAGTATTAGTTAGTAAACTTCAAGTCAACCGCAAAACTAAATTGGTTTTTCATAGTATGTTAATCAAAAACAAAGTTACTGCTGCAGTTTGATGAAAAAGTCCCATATCTCAAAAACTAAACATTATATCTTATTGAAACCAATTTTCGTTGATAGTTTTTTTTTAGTTCTACAATTCTGAATATTTTCAGAATTTTCCTCCTCTTACTTTAGAAATTAGAGGGGGGGGACACACATTTTACCACTTTGGAAGTGGCTCTTGCGCAAACTATTCAGTTTAGAAAAAAATGATATTAGAAACCTAAATATCATTTTTGAAGAACTATCTATAGATACCCCACACGTACGGGTATGATGAAAAATAAAATTTTGGTTTTCAGTTCTATGTATGGGGAACCCCAAAATTTATGGTTTTTTTTCTATTTTTGTGTGAAAATCTTAATGCGGTTCACAGAATACATCTACTTACCAAGTTTCAACAGTATAGTTCTTATAGTTTCGGAAAAAAGTGGCTGTGACATACAGACGGACAGACAGACAGACAGACAGACAGACAGACAGACAGACAGACAGACATGACGAATCTATAAGGGTTCCGTTTTTTGCCATTCGGCTACGGAACCCTAAAAAGCAATACCTCAATAAAAATTTTATCTAAAGACATTAAATTTTGTTGCACGTACAGATATAAAATTGCAAATGAGCTGTAGGTATTTCGTTTTTTATTCAAGTAGGTTATCAAAAATGGCTCGATTCAGCGGTTTCGACATCGTTTATGCATACAATAGGAATCAGTAAACTAGTATGCATTGTTGAAGTAAAAATAGCGCGAAAACATTGGCATTTCTTGGCTAGAAACATGTCGTAAATTACAAATAAGTAACATGTATAGATATATACAACTACAGGCAGTATTCCTCCACACCACTCTACAGTACAACCAAGAGACTAATTATCACTTGTGTTTAACACAACTTGGAACAAGTGTCTGGTATTTTTATACTATCTGAGTAAGGGAATCTTTAAAGGTTGGCATTCCACAAACGAAATGTTCATTCAATGTTCAGGAGTTTTTATTACACAGCTTACGATGTTAACAATTTTTTTGTTCAGT
Organism: Cerastis rubricosa; assembly: GCA_949152445.1. Classification (NCBI taxonomy): domain Eukaryota; kingdom Metazoa; phylum Arthropoda; class Insecta; order Lepidoptera; family Noctuidae; genus Cerastis; species Cerastis rubricosa. Next base: position 13,336,608 of record OX424533.1, read on the forward strand.
AGCGGGACATATTTTGAAGCTACTTTTCTTAGGTATACAACAGTAGGAGAAAGGTTAAGGAAAGTTAAAAATAATATGTGTTTCGATTCGTATATTGTTAAAAGCACATTAGTACACCATAATACTGTAAATACACAGTTGAGGACACAGGTATAAAATTAAATTTAGCCAAAAATGAAGTAACAACAACTTATTTAAATTCAAAGAAGATAAACATTGCAATCAATTAAGTATCGTCACAAGTTTTTTTTGGCTATCTAGGTTACAATTTGTTTAATTAAATTAAAATATAATTTTAACAAAGAATTATAGAGGCCAGCAATACATAGCTATGTTCAAGAAGTTGATGAATTCAAATCAGCTAGTTCGATTATTTATCCATCCAATTACTTTACTATCGTGCTTTTGGCATTGATTTGCGCTCCTATGAACAGAAACTGGGAATGCACTGGATTTTATGCAAAAAATTGCCTGCGACCTACCTTACCGATATAATTAATGAGCATACGGTCATCCATTTTCCTTTTCGTGTAGTGTGTAACCTGGTGTCAGAGCTTTTATGCGGCCCATGGGCCTCTGACTTGGCTTTACATGCCGTCGAGAAATATTTTTCAGATATGCCGGTTTCCTCACCATGTTTTCCTGCACCGAAGCAAATGATAATTATACAATACGCACATCATCATCATCATCATCATCATTATTTCAGCCAAAAAGACGTCCACTGCTGGACATAGGCCTCCCCCAAGTGTCGCCACATTGACATTTTGGGGGGTTTTGCCATAATCGCCACGCTTGGCAGGCGGGTTGGCGATCGCAGTACGGTTGTTACAAAAGCACAGAAAACGCTGCTGCCCATTCTCAGGCAAATCCCTTAGTCGTATCTTACGACACCCACGGGAAGATAATTGGGATGGTGCTATAATAATACGCACATGAATCCGAAGAATCAGCGGTGCGGGTCTTGATTTCGAACTCGAGACCTATGACTTGGCAGGCCAACGGTCACAGCATTAGGCTATCACTGCTCATTTACTGCGTACGACACGATCTGCAGATACGTTAGCCAATGCCAGAAGCCTGCGGCCGTCAGATAGGTGGACGTTTAAGATAGCTGGAGCCATCATTACTTATCTTGTTATCTGCCTATTCAAACTTAGAGTGCCAGATGTTTACTTCAGAGGCCCATAAAGTAGATATCCAACCTGAACGCTTATAAAAATGTTTCTTAACTGTTTCAATTAAAAAAGTAATACCTGACATAAACGCTTTGTATTATTTTAAACATCATAAACCAGTTTACTGGATCAGATACGCGTGATAGCGATGGGCCCAAAGATATCTGGTACTCATAATAGTAAATGTAAAAAAAACTGAATTACTAACTTTAAAATAGACACGGAGCGTACTCGGTATTCGAGTTAACGTTTTAAACAGGCCAGAGACCAATAAAAAGACCCCTTTCTGCTGTTGGTCGATATTTAGTGCAATTACATGAGGAATTAACTGCCTTACTGCCTCGCCCAGTTTAGTGATTGTTTACTGAAGCAGCTGATTGATTGTATCAGCACTTCGGTTCGGTACACACATTATTAATAGTAGATCGCATACACTTGATATTTTTGCAGCACATAAATCATTTGCTTAACTGGTCATCTAAAGAGGCTTGCAAAAAGCTATGGTCATAATTTTGCGCATTAACATTAAAGGAAAGATAATACAATTAGTGTGTTTATTTGTGGAGTTATATTTTTAATAAACAAATTGCGGATTTAAAAATAACTCACCAAATCATGAACTCTAACTGATGAAGTGTATTGTTTTTGAATGTTTGCTCTATCTATCTCAACTTTCTACTGTTTCCTTTCGTTTGACAGTTAGAAATTAAAAATATATTTTATCATCAAGTATGACAAGTATAATTATTGTGATGAACAAAGTGATTTGTTAAAGTATTTCCTGTTAAAAGACAATTTACTCACCTTTTCCTTAAAGGTTAACAAAACTGACATCAAGAAATTCCAAAATTAAATACATACGGAAAATATACTAATGTAAACAGCAGTTAGGTTTTTTGTATAATAAATAACTTGAGTGACAGTTGACAATCGTGTTTATAAGTCCTATCAGGCCCGTTACATAGACGTAACCTAAAACAATAGCAATGTAATTATAGTTTATGATAACTGCATCCGCATGATTCACACAGTCGAAGAAAGACAATAATATTATTGGGAACAAACGTGTATTTTCTATATCAATTCAAACTACGTGATTTCTTAGAATAATTTACTCTTTTGATAATATTGAACTATTACCACAGTCTACAACTACAGCTGAAGTCAGAATCACAAAAGAATTAGGCAAAATATGTGATTCATATTATAAAATACACGATATAAGAATAACATTATGGCTAAGAACTTAAATAAAATAAATAAGAGAATTCTTTCTAAACAATTTACACGCCCTTATAATCACTAGACGCTAGAAAAACATACAGGAGTAAGTAATGCTAATTAAAATTAAATGGTAATTATTAAGTCTTATAGTGCCTTAAAGTGTAAAAAAACCGTCTGGTGGGAGCCACGCGTCGCGTGGTTAGTGTTCCGTACTGTAACTTTCAGCCCTAAGCAAACGCCTTACATTAGCCAGTATAAAGAATATATTTTGGATAATTCTACACCTAATTATTATTCAAAAAAAGGGGAATGGTCAAAACCAAAGCCGATCCATCAATGCAAAACTTTACCAATCCATTACTTATTACGACTATTTGAAGAAAACTTTCCATTAGATCAAACTCAACTTTTTACCCCACAACAGCAAAGCAAAAAGGCGGGTTATGATTTTGACCGGTATATATGCACGTATTTATATTTAGGCAAGGGCCATCGTCGTGTCTTACCTTACAAGTAAGGCGAAAAGACTAACATTAATCATGGGCTTTGCATGGAATTAGAAGGGATACAAAAGTGAGGTCAAGCTGTACGCATACATATCATAATACATTGAGTTTTGAACGGTGCATGTTCACAAATAATTGCTTAAATCAGGTGCGCTAATTTATTGCGCCATTTTTTGTGACTTGGATTTTGGACCCCATTTTGAGCACTTTACCTCACCATAAAATAATAATTACATTTTTTCCCGACTTAGATCATCCAACAGTGTACATCGCCTTTTTCAAGGGCAACATTTTTAAGCTATAAAAATGTGGCTGGCTGAAAAACAAAGGTCAAACGCTTTTCTGAAGTCTACTCAGTACAAAACACCAATAGTGTAGGTTTTCTTGAGTTATTTGGCTGTAAATTTCAACCAAATTCCGCCTTTGTTCTTCAGCATGACGCTTCTTGGGTCATACTTAATCTGAGCAGTGGTTCGCTCGCAGGGCTCCACGTTAAAAGTACTGAGGATTGCGGCCAACCCGGCTGCAACAGTCAGCTGGGCGAAACGTGCACCTACACAATAAACATTTTATCAATATTATCATTACATTATGCGCTCGGTTCATGGACTAAACGACTTATCATCTGATATTAATTAGCTAATCATTGCAGATACGTCATGCAAATACCTATTACAGTAAATGCATATCTAAATCTTTGTATTACCAACAATCTCTTAAATCTTTTGTTACTATATATAAATTGTAAATGCAAAGAGCCTACTAAGTATATAGACTGAGTAAAGTAAATTGACATATCCCAGCAAGACTTGTTTGATAACAGAGAATTTTGTCTGCACATTGTTTATGTGGACACAGGCTCAAGTTTTGTAAACACAGGTATTCTAACGAAACAATGAAATGATTTTTAAATATTAGTATACGTACTTAGACAATGGGAACAAAACAATGCCTGGTTTAGAAAATGTATTTTCCCGCAAGATAACCATAACATTAGGCGTTATACTTCATTTTATTTAGATAATATAATATAATTGTGATCGAAGTACTGCTCGAGCTCACTGCATGTAACTGATATAACATAATGACGTTTATAAAGTTTACTTACCGGGACAGCTTCTTGGTCCTTCACCGTAAGCCATAAAGCCTGCTGGATTCAAATCATCTTTGAATCGATCTGGATCGAATTTATTCGGATCTGGGAAATACCGATCATCTCGCTGTATGCAATGGATCGGTATTAGAACGGGGTCCTTGAGCTTCAGGGTAATATCGTCATCGAGAGTAATGGGCGAAGTACAGAGCCTCGTGGTCATGGGCGTGGGCGGGTGCAGGCGTAGCGTCTCCGCCACAACTTGGTATACCAGCCGCATCGCTATCACCGCTTCATAGTTTAATCCATTATACCGTTCTAGACATTCCATTATCTCCGTTCTTACTCTATCCTGCATTTCTGGATCTTTTGCTAATTCATATAAACTGAAAGACAGAGTTGTAGCCGATGTCTCCAGCCCCGCTAACATGAATATGAACGAGTTGGAGGTTATTAGAGCGTCGGTCATTAAGAAACCCGAATCTGAATTCTGTTCATTTAACATGAGTTGAAGGAAGTCATGCCTTTGAACTCCAGATCGTCGCTCTGCCAAAACCTGGTTAATAATGCTGGTAAAGAAAATTTCTACTTCTGGGGAGTATGACCTCAAGTTCAACCATTTAAACAATCTAGGAAAGAAGGTACGGCAGTAGCGTTTGAGCACCGTTGCACGATCTATCTTAAACATTTTTTGTGACATCTGTAGGAATGGTGAATCTGGATTTCTGAGCGCTTCTGGATCTACACCGAAAGCGCAGCTTCCGATAACATCAGTCGTAAATCGCGTCATCATACTTGGTACATTGATATCTTCTACCGATTCTTTTAGCAGTACATTTTTCAACGTTTGGGCACATTCCGCTACCAGCGGAAACATAGCCTTCATCTTAGCAGATGAGAACGTCGGGGTGACTATATGCCGCATCGCTCTCCACTCAGCGCCGCCCATGTTCGCCAGGTTGCGGAGAAGCGGCTCGCGCTGAGTGTCTGTAGACACCGACACACGATCACTGAAGCTCGAAAACTCCTTCGAGAATATTGTTTTGGCCATATCCAAATCAATAACCATCAACGTTGGTCTGCGAAATTGAAAAAGTCCAACATATTTGTGGTCTCTATAATTATCATAAAAATATTTTAGCATTCGTGTGTAACTTCTTCGCATTGTAAACGTAGCTCCAAAGTTTCCAAATATGGGGCAGGGTTCCCTGTAAGGCACTTTTCTGAAGAACCAATACTTTCTTCCCTTCGAAGAATAGTGAATAACAGCCAATAAGAGAGTCAGGAAGAGCAACAGCCCCAATATCACCAATAAAATACCACTGAGCCACATTTTGAATAACGTTCACTTTACAGTTTTGATTTGAATAAAAATGTTTGTTTAAAGTCGTATATTTAAAGAGCCGGCATTTCGTACGTTTGTAAACAACACGGTCCGCGAGACAAGCGTGGTGCCGGCAGCGCCTGCGGTGGCGGCGGCGGTCAGTATTCAAGTGAGGCGTATCGCCAGCGCGCGCTAAGATAAGCCCTACGCGCGGTACTGGGCAGCTCGCACGACGCCATGCACTCAAGGCCATGCGTGTTGATGTACTGCGCCCGTGACTCGAATGTAGCCGCATATCGATTGCTTACGATAACCATTGTATTCCGAAACGTGAATCGTAATAAGAAACACCTTTTACGCACTTTGCAGGTCATCTCAAAAGACGCCAACAACGATTAACGAGTGTTTGTTTACAACTCAGGCGTAGGTCAATAACTTCGCGAAACAACAACTTAACCTCGGTCTCTAACTCACCGGCTGGGCCCCATAATAATGCGCCAATTATAATAACTACAAAATTCTGCGGTACAGGAAATTTTACTTTACGAACTCCTCTGTTAAAATACTGAAATACCATATAGTGGATTCCATATACCATACATGCAATCCACAGTGGATTGCATATATTATATGGGTGAAATGTATGAATATTTATAGTTTCCTTCATATTGATAAGTTGTAAGGGTGAGGGCATGTTATGTAAGTGCTTAATATATCCAAGTCTATTTCTCCAATAAAGTAAAAACGACGCGTCAAGGCATATAGTGGTATATAAATATACCACTTAAGGTACTATTACCCTTGTTCTATTTTGGTGTCCCAGTCACCCTCAGTGGCCAAGTAGAACAAGTCCATTATGAGTTATTTGATGGGGGAAGTAATTGAATGACACTTCAAATTAACTTCTGATCATAACTCTTATACTTTATTTTTGTTGTCTTTGAACAATGCGATGTATTTTAAAAATAAATAAGGTATTATTATAAAATACAACGCATTCCTGCTATTGTTAAAAGGCAAGATTCTGCGAGAGCTACCGTATTCGGTCCATTGTTTACATGTGATTTATTCATCAAAACCGCAGCTCGACCGATACATGCATGACTTACATATTATACATATTCAATTTATCGCAACAGACTTATTTATTTTTTATTCTCCGTGAAGGTAACGCTAGAGAATGTTTCGCAAACGGCTCGTATTACTGGATTACATGTATAGGTAACTATTTGAAATGTTGTGTCATCGACGGACTTTTGAATTCAGTTACAATCTTACAATCAATGTTATAACATCTACATAATTGCAGTGAGTCAGCTACGAATTTCTATGGGGCTTGCGCGATTTGAGGATAAAACCGCGTATTTCCCAGCGAGCAGTTAGCTAGTTTCTCCCACTATTTTACACAGCAGCAAATAGGAACTTGTTTCTATTTCCACTGCCCGCGGGTGGTCCCATTCGTATTCGCTAGTGTTGGACATAATTTATAGCTCGTTATAGCACGTGCAGAATGGCCCTAAGCTTGTTGAGCACACCTTGTATGGGGACAATAAATTACTTACGTTATTTAAAGCGGCGATGTTTTAATGCTTACGAATGAAGAAGGTGTGACTAATATCCGGAAATATCTTTTACTTTGAGGAAGAAAGGTTTGAAATTAATCTATTGTGCTGTATATAATAATCCCTTTGTAAATTGTATGATACAATAATGGGAAGTGTTTTTACTGTGGACTTCCTACTCTGTAAAATACTGTGAAAAGGTCCTCCGTACAACAGTTTTTGTTTACAAGCCAAAATTCGCACTTTGTTCATGTTGTTAAAGGTAGAGAGCAAAAACACACATTATCGCTACAAAACAACAAACTATAAAAAGATGCGCCGGCGCGGTGCGTTTTATGATTAACGTGTGTGGTCATTTTATCGCATGACACTGTTTTGCGAACATAACTACCCAGCGATGATCACTGAACTATAAATATTTCTCATTGTTAAATCAAACAACTTTACCTACCGCAAGCAGACTGAAATAACAATAGAAATGGTTTATGTTTTTTAACATAACCTTATTTTGTGGTGACAGAATTCATTTTAGTCATAATCATCGCGCTTAAAAAACACGGATATCCGGTGTCAATAAAAATAACTATTTTCTTTCTTGTCTCGATATTCTGATAATGGATTAGGGGAAATGGATGACTAAACGAACAATAGTATCGAAATATTCTCTTGATGATACTAGCTAGTAGGAACTGAATTGATAAAATGATAATAAATGATATCATTTCAGAGTGGACTCTCACGACATCTAATTTTATAGTATTTGATGACCACTGGGTCATGTGGAGTAATATGAAACCTAACATACACTGTGCGTGAGTATTAACACGTATACGCATACCAACGTATCACTACACTGGGATTTCCCATGTGAAAGAATTAATCACGGTATTAATTTGTTAAACATGTGAATGTCTAACAAGCTGTCAGTTGTGCCTGGTCATCTCTTAGTTGCCACGGCTTATTTCGAACTATTTATTTTATTTTTGAATTGTCTTTTTTTTGTTTTTACTGTGGACACTTTTAACGTGCACGTCTTGCTACATCGTTCTCACATAATTTACCATCTCAACATGAATGATGTAACCAAGATTTTTGTAACAAGCTATTAATTTAAAAGAGTGTCCATGGAGTTTCTTGCCCGTTCTTCTCCATAGAGATCTACGCTTTGGAATGGGCAACTACAGTACTTTCACAGTTATTATGTCTAGTGACTGGGACTGTAGCTTAATATGTTATTCTTGTTTGACGACTATTCAGAAGTGCCTGTAACTGGCCTACTTGAAATAAATGATTTGATTTGATTTGATTTTAATTATAAAACCGTGATTAACTCTTTAGCTACTTTATGACAAGTAGCTATAAAAAGAGTAGGTAGAGGAAAATCTAAACGCTGCGTAGGCAATTAGCAAGTCCAAAAAACAAATGACACATACATAAAAGTTGGGAACAGAAGGCGTAATTTCTAAATGTAGTCCCGCAATTTCATCTCAGAAACAAACAATGTCAGTGTATCTTTTCAAAAATGGTTATCCGATACATTTTTGACAGACTGAAATCAGGATCCCAACGTTTTAAAAATACGGGCATTACGATAAAAATTGCAATCTCTCGATGGGATCGAAATATCGTGATCGTCAAGTGATAATGAGGTTTTTTAACATAAAGTTCCAAACTTAATTTAATTTATGAATATTGAATATAAAGTTTCTTACATCAGATTTCGGTGAAGCCCTCGTGGCGATGGATGCGAGTAGAGCAGCCGCTGCCGCACGCACCTCATTCGCTTCGCCACATTGAGAAAATATGTTCGCCGCAAATTGAGACAGAGATGATTCTTGTATCGCTTTAGGAAAGGAAAAAGTAATTTTTAATACTGATATTGTTAGCCTGCGTCATCCCACTGCTGGACAAAGGTGTTAACTTCTAGTGGTTATTTTGGCCCACAGCTCATTGGGCATGCGGCAGACGCCTAGAATACTGCGCTCCATTGTACATTGGCAGACCTTGAGTTTGAAAGTTTGTCAAAGACCAAGTCTCAAGTCCATTGGTCAGAATGGGAAGAATGCACATATCTTTGATTTTTCACTTTAGTGACAAATGAAGGTTTCTTATCATTAGCTCCTTCATGGATCAGTATCTTTTCCAGGCATTTTTTTAGCCCATCGTTGATTGCGTGTGACACGTAGGAAACGCGAGCAGGTGGAACATGGTCTGTACATTATCTATTTAAGCTCAATATCTGCTTGCCCCTATATGTGTATATATACATGGGACTTCAAAATATAACTGGCGAAATGTGGGCGTACTTTTAGGTACACCTCTGCTTAGGCAGAGGTGTACCTAAAAGTACGGGTAAAGTAAGGGTTAGCCCTTCGAGGATTACAGGCGTGATGTTATGATATGCATCGTTCATATTTTAGGGCAAAGACAGATGAATTGATAAATCTACAAAAAGTGAGTTGATTGGCTTCCTCACCTTGCATCAAGTGCGGCATCAGCTGCGCGTAGTGCGCAAGCGCGGCGATAACTTGTAGCGATGCTGCGCGTAGCTCTGCGCGTGCGGCGGTAGTACTCTTCACCACGGTGCGGACCACGTCGCTGTTAAAGCCTTCGCTCCATCTCTGGTTTCAGACAAAACAAATGTTTCTTTTAAAGTTTATTTTGCTTATAATCCTAGGCGGTTTAGAGCGGTTGGGCATGTGCCGCTGCGCTTTTGTTTTAAATACTAAAGAAACGCGCCCAACCGAGTCCATCAAGGGAACATAATAATATCATGCTCATTCTTAGGGGTGCAGGCAGCTTAGAGCGCGGCCGCGCTTACTGTTCTTGTTCGGGAGATTCAAAGTTCCGCCAAGTGATTTTTAGAGAGTAACACTGATCGATGCGGAATCGGATTAAGGCGGTCAGACAGCAGTTTTATGTCCAGGCAATACAAGCGAATAATTCGATGTGGCGTAAATACTCGTCGTCCGAACCGAAACGTGGGGAATGACGTCTTTTTGCTTTTATTATATGGACATAAACTTCTTTCTGACCGGCTCTATTCCGTTTTCACCAGGCGGGCAAATCTTCGACTATCATCATATCACTGGACTGTATCAGTATTGAGTTTAAGTACAAAATTGGGCGATTGCGCAACCTCGAACACGCGCGAGAAGACTTAATGTCTGCATCCAATTTTTTACTTAAAAGCAATGCTGATACAGTTCTTTACTCAGTGACATCAAAAAAGTTCGAGAGGATATTTGTGGCTGGTGAAAACGGACCCTAAGAGTGGTCACTCCCTAAAGGTAAGTTGATAGCACAACGCGAGTCCAACCGCCATAAAAGGCACCTAACGCTAATCTTGGTGTTGGTGCCAAGTGTGCATTTGGCAATAATCCACGACTATCAGTCATTATAAAACTCTAATGGTCAAGGACGCCTGCTTCTGCTATCAAGTTATGATAGTGGCTTAACTCAATGATATACAGCATGTTTTAGAAAGGTGAGGTGAGGTGACGAATATCGTAATCGCGTTAAAATCACCTGTCCCATACATTTGAGTCGAGCTGACATTGAAACTTTGTATGGGACAAATGAATATTCTTTCGCGTTTACGCTGTCCATAGACAAAGTTGTTGAGTTTGATTGTCTATACCACATCCTTAAATATGATCACTCCTTTCTAATACATGCTGTGCATTGATGTTCGGCATTTAAAATAGTCTTAAAGGGTAAAGCTGGCAAGATATCGATTTATATTCGTCGTTTGTTTGCGTTACTTTATCGATTCAATTGCAGAAACATAAAAAACACCTACAGACATTATGTCAGCGGTATTTATATAGTTTTACCATTAAAGGCATGCGAAAAAGGTTTCAATGAACACATTGTACTCGTACAAATTATTACTTTTTTTATCAATGGTTAACCGGTTTGTTTAATGCAAAAATCGATATATGTAGAGTTGCGAATTGGTGCAAAAGCAAAAGGTCCTAAGTTTGCGCCTTGCGTGTTTTACGCGTTTCCAAAACATAGCACAAGCATATCATTAAGCTTACTGAAGGTTTACTGATAGGAGTTAACAAGAGATAATATTGACATAGAATCCACATTCCTGGCCAATAATCTTGATTGTGAAGACAAAGCTAAAATACGCAGAATAGATACGTTCTCAGTTAGATGATACGAAACGGAAGTAGGTGTACTGAACTGTCGTCATAGAGAAAATATTTATTTGTTATCAACTGACTAAACGTAATTTGATTAAGTACTTTTATCTACTGCATAGCACTTGACAGTAACGACATTATCAGGTTTATGCGGAAATTACTTACATTATTGGTAAGTAAGAGAACTGAAGAACTTACTGGAATAATGACAATTTATTTAATTTATTTTAAATTTAGGAATCAGGCGTTATTTTGCTGGAGACCGATGTCATTACATGTTAATCCAGGCTAATATGCAGGATGTAGGAATCAAAAATGCAATTCGCCTCATGGTGAAAGGCATGTTAATTATCGCTTTTTCTGCATGTGCATATTTTTGTGGAGAGTAGGCCTGCATCCTGCATCTAAACCTGGGTCTTTTTCGCGGACTTACCACTAATAATAAATTAATAATCTAAAGATCATTTCTGTAGGTTATATGAACACCATTTCTCTATTTCTTCTATTTTTATGTTGTGAAGATCATTTGAATATGCTTGGACTGTGTGGAAGATGATATTTCCAGAAAAGAGGTAAAGGACGAGGTTTAAAAGAAAGGATCCAATCCACAAATAACTGTGTTTCTAAGATAACGTCTAAAAGAAATGTATGACAGAAGACGACAACCGCAAATTATTTGGTATAAAAAATATATTATTTAGCTTAAGCAGACGTTGATAATAACGACCAATTTGGTATGAAAAAGGAAAAGAAAATCATTTAATTAAATACCTGAACGGGAATGGCTTCCTCATGTATCTGCCTCAACAGCGCAAGCAAGGATAGCGTCGCATCGAGCCTACACGCCTGCCCCTTACACCCACCGGTTGAAGCACATCCACTCAACGTCCTCCCAACCAGTCTCAGACACTGTATGAGGGTGTCTTCCGACAGTTTGCAGTAGCGGGAGTTTACAGCGTATCGTATACAACGCATCAGTTCATTTAGGTATCCTAAAAACATAATTTTTTAATATTATCATAATGGGTGTGCTGTAAGACCTCTCTTTCCCCATTGTTCGTTTTTAGAAGAATTAAGTAATGCAGGGCACTGGTTGTAAAGTCTACTTGCCCTTGTAAAAGTTCTGTACAAAATGTTTTTTTTATTTATCGTAATGTATCATTCACTCAGAAATAAATATTATTCTATTCTATTCAATTCTATTAACTCTCTTTTCTTAATCATCCCTCTTGCCATATATCTATGTTTTATTTTGTGTTCCACTCATCAATATACTCATTATCACATGCGTTTCATATCGTATCATACCATAATTAAGAATAATTTGCGCACGCGCAGACTGTGCAGTGGCAGTATACTGCGTTTGTTGTGGGCGTAACTCCGAAAAAACCCATGTGATAAAAATGTATAATAATCATAAAACTTAATATAAGGAAAACAAAAATATGAAGCAATAATTTGTTTGTAAAATTATCAATGGTGTCACTTGATTACATCAGAAATATTTTGACGTAAAGTGGTCAGTATGTTATCAAAGTGTGTTCCCGAAATGACTCGCCTAATTCTTTGAAATCAATCAATCTTATCTAGCAGGTCAACGTCCGATGTCGATAAAAAGTAGGTCTAATACGGAACAAAATAACTTACCTAGTACATGAAAGTTTTTCAGATCTATTTTTTCTAAGCAGGCGAGTAGTATTTTGAGTAAACTCTCTAACTTATAGCTGTCGTAATCGTCCCAGTTTTCGAGCATCATGATACATCTTAAAAGAACTTTGACAATGTGTATGTGAAGTTGGGTAACCTCTATGGTCTCTTGAACCGTTTGCTGGGGATACAGTTGGTCTCTGCTCAGTAGACAAATTATGTTTGCTTCGTTACCGATGAAGGATGACTTTATCCAGGACATTGTACCGTCTACAAAAGAAGTAAAAACTGTAAATCTATTCGGAAAGACATTAAGGGTTTCATAAAAATTAGTCTAGTTGACATTTACCTAACAGGTAAAACAAATATAATTTATATTTGATAAAAACGCAACGCGGGTATGTCAACTTCACACAGCTGTATTTGGGAATTAGCCTTATCACACGTATTCCGTATCTACGCATCACTTATGGTATGGTATTAAAGACGTTGTAAGATTAGCGCCACAGTCACAGAGGATGTTTGGCACATGCGAAATGGCGAAAACGCCAAATATCCACGGATTGCAAAGCTGTTTCAACAACCTTTATTTGATACTATTGTAGTCACAGTCAGTCTATAATTGCTATAGGAACAAAACCCAATGACATATTTTTTAACTTAGCCCCTCTCTTAGAATTTCTCTTGTATCGTGGGTGCGTTTACAAACATTAATTCAACACAAACAGCCAGACCCAGAACAACTACCTGTAGACCAAACAATTTTTTTTTCCGTGCGGTAGTCAAAACCAGTGTGACGCAGCGTAGCAGCCAATCGCGCAGCCAGTGCAGCCACTGCGCCAACCGTGCCGTCATGTTAAGGTCGGCTTTGTTGTTCAACAAGAACTGTCGATTCGAATTTATCAGGTCGTTACTGTTCAGGAACATGTCCCATACATTCGGGTACGTATCAAAATCCCGAAAGTTCATAATACCTATGATTGAAATACCGACGTCCAAAACACCGAAATTCAAAATACCGAAAGTTTTAAATGCCGATAGTCGTTATATCGAAACTCAAAATACTGATGTTCAAATGCCCGAAAGGACGAAATCCAGATGGATGAAATCCCAAAGAGCAGCAGCGACGTAGTTCCCGCGATTACTCATAGATGCTCGGGACCTTAGGGCAACCCGACACGGACAGGTTAGGTTAGAAGGGTGTGGCGGAGTCTAATGAGCGAGCGCAGCGAGCGAACACAGACTCCGCTTCACCCTTCGTGGTATTTTTTTTTGTAAACCCTAGAGCCCCGCAAAGCGGGGCTAGTTCAGTAGGCTCCGACTACGCTTTTTAGGCAACCTTTAAGTGTTTTGAGGTTAGGCTTCCAAAAAAACGTTTTTCTCGGAAACTGTGGCAATATCGGGATTTTAAACTTCTGGATTTTAAACTTTCGGGCAAATGAACTTTCGGAATTTTAAAATTATGACCAAACAACCATTCGGCGTTTCAATTATCGAGATTTCATCCATTGGTATTGTAAAATTCGGTCTTTTAAAATCGAGATTTTGATTTCGTACACATACATTCGTACCCTCGTAGTGTAAATAAACTTACCACAATTAGGTACATTGTCCATATACGCGACTACGAAGTGCAATAGAGAGCAAAGCAGTGAGGTGTCGCGAGCCGAAGCGGGGGGTGCGTCTAGGAACCGCTTCGTGTGTTGCCATGGCAACGAGCTGAACTCCTTCTTATCGACGTACGATGAAGGAACTAAGTATACGTAGCTAGAAATAAAGCAGATTAAATTATTCTACAGCGAAAATAAAATCATGAAGGTAGCATTATTATTATTGCAGCAATGTATAATTATTTTAATGTGAATGCCCGAAACGCACTGTATTTTAAGATGGACTAATGTCCAAGATGACTAATGTGACTGAGCTCGCTGGTGAATGACCGTAATTTATTCTGTTCATGGCGTCTTCAATTATTTATCAGTGAATGGTATCTAAATGCACCACGACGACTTAGTGAATGTTCCATATGAAATTAAAAAATATGACAGCTATTCATGATTTATGACGGGTAGTCTATCTAAATTAACGTAAAATAACAAACCTTTCTAACAAATGCAGTGCTTCTGTAACATGTCTATGTGTAGTGGCATTTTGTAGAGCCATCAAGGCTCTGGTGCAGCTGTATATAGGGCAGGAGGCTTTCAAAGCAGCCAGGTCTCGTGGGGCGGGGCGGAGCGCTAGCGGGGCGGCGGGGGGAGGCTCCGAGAGCAGTCGGGCGCGGCCAGAGTGAGTGCACCACCATCGGACTCGTACTGCAGTCCGCCATTCTTCGTCGGCTAATAGCCATTCTGTGTTGAAATAATCAAATTTAGCAAATTTTACCCAGAATCTGTCATTGCCAATAATCGATAGCCATTACGTTACTTGCAACTCTTTGAAAGCAGTAAAAAAATGGTGATCGCGTTCATTCTCAATGGTGAAATTCGCCCTGAGGCAGCACTTGTGGTTCAAAGTAATCAATAAAAGTTAGAGAAAAGAAAAAGTCAAAGATAGGAAAATAAATATTTAACCATCCAATAACCGTAGTCATAGTATAAGACGAATTATTTCATCAGAATTATCAGTAATTGCAACTGTATGACGCTCGCGTTTTGGGTCAACTCACCGCGATTTTTTACGCGCAATCATCATGATACAATTAATATCATGCATGAGCGCTCTGCCTAAAGATGTCCGGAACAACTCAATTAAAAATTCAACCCATTCTACTTTAAATTATTGCAAGTGATTTAAATTCAACACAATGTTTTTTCCAGAGGAAGTCATCATGACGTCAATACATACTAATGATATAAATGCGAAAGTAAATCCGCCTGCTTGTCTGGTGGTTTGCATGTAACCTTTTCACGCCTAAACGGCTGAAAGGATTTCGATGGAATTTATCACAGAGTTTGGCCATAATTTGGGTTAGAACAGGACAAATTTTCGGACCAGATGTCTGATCTCGTGGAATAATTGCCAGACTACCACGCGAAACCGCGACAGAAGCTAGTGTTCCATACATACGTCACAATATCCTAATTAGAAATCCGACAAGAACTGTGTAACAAACTATGTAAGGAAACTTGAATTCTGTTAGTCCTTGAGAATTGTTAACTGCGGCCACGTGAAACGCATAATGATTTGAAAACAATGTTCTCGAAAATATTGACACTAAATGTATTAAAATATTCCACAAGTTTTGGGCATCCAAGGTGCTCGCATATTGACATAAATCATGCAGTCAAATTGAGTCAATATAATATTCATGAGAGAAAGTGTGAATTTATACGAAACTGGGTTTTCGGGTTAAAAATAAAAACAAATTCTAACTGACTGACATTTATAAAGACATTATACTACCACATTACTATTAAATGCTCATGGTTTTTTTTTATTCTAATGCATACCTAAATGAAATGTTATTGACTCCCGACCCAACATAAAAAAAAACCTCCGAAATGTAAACAAACCAAAAGTGTCGGTTAGCCCTTTAACGTGAATACAAGGTGTTGTTTTACAACCTCGTCAAAATTCAGGAGGTTGTCACAAAAGACATAAATAATCAATTAAATTATGGCACCTTGTAAATTGTTAATAAACGCTGCTTTTTTTTGTTGTTTAAATTTGTCAGTATTTCAGAATAACGTTGTTTAAGGAATAAGAAATTATCGAATAAATGTTTGAGATTGTTTCTATGTGTGAAAGCACGGTTTTAGGGCAAGAATCAGACAGGCCGCGTTTAAAACACGGGTGGTTCACACTTACCGATTTCCGTAAATAAGAAAAACAAAAATGATCTACCGATTTTATTATGGATTCGGGTCGAGAATTATTAGCAAAGGTGCCTCCATGAATTTGAGGAGGATGCAAAACAACGGCCTGTATATGTAACCCATGATAATATTTTGATCCAAGGGTCGTCTGTGCCGTCAACAAGCCTATTGCCAGCAACCGGGTATATAAACCGGGTATAATCCAGCCTCTGTAGGCTGGATTATACCCGGTTTAAAAAAATACTAACCTACATACGAATGCTCAGCATTAGGGCTGGTATTCCAGTAGCTATTAACTTCAAACGGTAGTGAAGTTCTCTTCGTGACACTCAGAGGTAGCGCCGGAATGCGACGTCGCGACGCATTCAACTCCTGCAGGGCGAAGCCTGCCCACGCCACCAACGCTAACACTTGTGTCGCCATCAGTACTGTCGCATCATTGGAGGGGAATACTAGGATCACTGAAATAATAACTAGAATTTAGTACACAGTGACGTAAATAGTAAGTGTAAGTGTAAGGGATATTGATACATATATCCTCGGATCGAGCGGCAACATCCTAAACTAACATTATAAAGAGGAAAGATTTGATTGTTTGTTTGTTTGTTTGCATTGAATAGGCTCCGAAACTACTGGTCCGATTTGAAAAATTCTTTCAGTGGTATATAGCCCATTTATCGAGGAAGGCTAAATATCATCACGCTACAACCAATAGGAGTGGAGCAGCAATGAAAAATATTGCGAAAACGGGAAAAATGTGACGCAGACGAAGTTGCGCGGGACAGCTAGTGTCCTATTAATACTGCTGAATTAAGGGAAACTTCCTTTCCGCTGGAAAGGAAGTGACCGTTGCGATGAACGAATAGTGCCGACCCCAGATAAACTGAGATAATGGTAGCCTCCTTAATCTTATTTGAGGTTGTTAGGTTAACAATAGATTTCATATTGTATTTGTATAGCTAGCGGGCAAAGAACCGTAATCTACTTATAGATGAAATATAGCCTGTAATTCTTCATGTCGAGATGAGTAGAGATGTATGATTATGATTATATTAAAACTATTATTTACTGACAGATAGAGGGTCTAAACTGCTGGCTTGGCTGGACCGAGTTTCGTAATTTTTGCCAGTGGGCAGCCCGATCGAGCACTGATCGGCTTATAAAAAGATATTTTGAATTGTGTCAAATTGAAATCCTAAGAAGTGTGCCACCAACAAATGCGTATCATCATCATCATCAGCCTATAATGTTCCCACTGCTGGGACTCAGGCCTCCTCTCTGTGAGAGGGAGTGGACTGTAATCCACTATGCGGGCCCAGTGCGGGTTGGTAGATGTCACATGTCGTCGAAATTTTATTTCTAGGACATGCCGGTTTCCTCACGATGTTTTCCTTTACCGTTTTTGAGGGTGCGTATATTTCATGTTTATTTTGTAGCTGTATGTGCATCCAAATATCATAACATTGATTATTTTTGGTACCAGGGTTTACCCAATTACTGGGTAATATGAAACGAATTCCCCACCACGTGTCAAAGCAAATAACTTGATGAATTGCTTGTGTACTTGTATATTTAGCACCTTAACCATTTTGGGCCTTACAAAAGCCCCAAATTTCCGAATCACGGCACTTTTTGTACTCTTACAAATAAATACAAATATTTAGGTTAAAGGATTGTCAAAAATGTCTTAATTAAATACAGTACCTTTATATGGGCTGTGATTTTTTTTTATCAGCTGTTTCATACATTTTGACCGTGACGTATTTCAGTTTAGCAAGAAACGCCACATTTTTTTTAATTACCGAGATATTTTTTCCGAGGCACGTTGGTATCACGCTGACAACTTATAAACCCTGGGCTGCCATTGAGTACTGAGATATTCATAGTAGAAAAATACTTTGCCCGACCTGGGAATCGAACCTAGGACCCCACCGGTCAGCTGTCACTTGCAATCAGAACAACGGTGCAGTCAAAAGCAGTCAGTCTTAGTTTAATAACGGTAATATAAGAACTTTCTAACTTATTTCTGCAAACAAATCACGCGAAGCAGTTATCATACAATTACCTCTAATTAGAAGTGAAGGTAAATCAGATATTTTGGCCAAATTGTGTCTACTGGTAAAGCAAACGCTGTTCAGTATAGACACGCAACTGATCGCACATTCCGGAAACGCTAAGTAATCGTCCACCATCAGCGACATTCTGAAATATTGAGATTAAGATAAAGTAAAGTAAGTTTCTGTTACCTACCCCCTCAAGGTTCATTGGAAGACCAGCGTCAGACAGCATTACCTGTCTGGCATGAATGCTGAAATGGACCTTTTTGGCGCAGCCGTGAGGCACACAGCACACTATGTATATTCTCCTTTTTTCTGTAACTTTTTTAATATTATTATTGTGTGTGTGCGTGACTGACGTCAAATAAACATTTTTTCTTTCTTTCTTTCTTTCTTTCTAAACTATCTTTAGAATATATTTGGGAATGTTGAGATAATACACATCATTCTAATAAAGATAATAACAACGTTACGCTCATAGGATCATACGATTGATAACATCTTTAAAGACTTAGAATTTTTGCAGACGAATCATAAAACATCGCTAAGGTTAAATACGAAACTACTTACTTATGGTAAAGTTATTTTCTAGTGGGAACTAAAAACACTAGAATAGGAATCATCTGACAGTGTCTATTAAATTGAAATAAAACTGGCGTACTCAAGCTTTAGACTTTTAAAGATTTTGTAATTGATGTCAATTGCAAAATCGTTTCGCCTCATCAGTAAACGAGAACGTCTTCTGTTTTGTATGTATGAAATCACACTAAAGATGTTTAAGTAGCAACAGAAATACTTTTATACCCTATCACTAACACTACATGGATCCTGAATGAGAGCATAATAGCTATTTATGCAACTGTTACGTTATGGATGGTCTTTTAATACGAGTGCCATTTTTCAATATAGGTGGGCAAAATAGGTGGGCACGAGTTATTAAAAGCCCAATAACGTACAGTTGCATACAAGATTTTATCTACGAAGGAAGGAATAAAACACAGATATAGACAAATAAGTATTTTTATCTACTTCGGTTTCATAACATTTCTCTTACACATGTCTTGATTTTGGTAGTCAATTATTAGTAGCCGCAACTGCTCTATTTGTTATATCTGGTGGAGTATTTTCAATATCACTTGATGTTGAAGACATTTTTAATAAAATTTCACTCAGAATTTTTTTCCCGCGTCCTCTTTTTTTTATTTTGTTTATTTAGTTTTTAATAAGTATAAGGCAAAGATCTTGTAGCCGCAACAGCCAAATAGTATACGATACTTTTGTTCTAAACTTGTTCCATTTTTAAAAACATCATTTACATTGTCTCGATTTCGAAGTAATATTATAGGTACCTGGCTGTATGTTCAAGTGTGTACAAGTTGCATTATGATTCGCATAATGCAACTTGTGTCGTTATGGGTATCATAATGAAACCGCTGTCAATTTTGTAATTCGAAAATAACGAAACCGAAGTAGATAAATATTATAACACTGTTGGAATTTCAAATCTTAACGCTGAGTCGACCGTTTAAAATCTAACGGAGCGTAAGTTAGAAGTAAAAAAACAGTTAAGATCTTACCTAAGTGTAGCCACAATAATCTTCACGCCATCATATTGCAAGAACACGTCATGTAAATTCTGTTGCCGCACAATGACAGCTAGTTGCTGCAACGTGCTACGTCGCAACGAAGGTTCTAGTGAAGGTTGCACTGTTGGCCGCGAAATATATTCACCGTGTTCGTCCAGAATTATGTCTTGTTTTAACACGTCCAAAATTTGAGTTAATCCTGTAGTCTAAAATATTCACAAAATTTAATTGAAAACAGTACCAATGTATAAAAAAAAATATTGAAATAACAGAGAAAGAGATAAAGAGTGATGAAAACAATAATATTGAAGAATGGAGAGGATTTGAAAAACTAAATGAAAGATGATGGGATTGTGTTAGAAATGATTATGAAAGCAAAATGAGTAGATGATAGTGTCACGGTTGACAGGGAAGGAGGATGAGGTAATAATTGAAAATATTAGAATTTCTCGTGCCAAGTTGCATACCTGTGGTACTTTGGACGGAGAACTGCTATAGTCAATGTTAAATTCTTCTTGTTTCACTCTTCGTAAAGCACTTAACAAGACATCGGCTCGTAAAGAGTCCTTCGGTGGCAAGTAACGTTCATCATCTGAAAAAATATTACGTATGAAATATGGATCATAATTATATCGAAGAGTCGTCCACTGCTGGCCTCTGTCAAGCATCGCCACGTCGACCAGTTCTGTACTTCTCGCATTCCATTTATCAGGTCATCGTTCCATCTTGAGAGAGGTCTTCCTATGCTGCACTGTCCAGTACGTCGTCGCCAATTTAGGATTTTTCGGGTCGGCCATCCGTTCTGCGGGCAATGCATTTTGCCCTCTGCCACTCAAATCTGGCAGTTCTTCGAACTATGTGTCGGTATTAAATTATAAATAAATTATAAATTAATAAATATTCTTAGAACTAATGTGTAGATGCATTGGAGAAGACGATGTGCACCAAATCTAAATAAATCGGCATGAGGGCAGGTGGTAATGGTTTACTTAGAATATTATCATAATCATCTGATTATGATAATATTCTAAGTAAACCATTTAAAAAAATCCGTAACGAACAATCGAGGTCAACGGCGAAGGTGGTGTGAAGATCTGATCCTGTTCGCGAGGCAAAGGTGGTCAGAAATTGCGTGGGCAAAAAAAAAGCGTCACTAACCTAATAACCGACACAAGCCATGTGCGGCATCAAGCTGAACGGCGACGCATTGTACGAACAGAAGCCGAACCAAGCCGGCCGTCACTTCTGCCACAGACACGCCCAAACAATCCGCTATGTCGCGCTCTAGCGACTTGCATATTGCCTTGCCTGTAACAATAACACTGTTTAGGTAAAAGTGTCTGATAAGAGAGCCTCTCGCTAAGCTAGTCAATGCAAGATTTTTGCGAGACTTCGTCACCCTCACCCGCAGTCTGACTCCTTGACTATTGGGTAAGACGTCTGTGTGTACCAATCTCTACGTACCTTGGCACTTTTTTATCCTGAAGTAGGCTAAGGTCTCCTTGCATTTCTCTAGATTGCAGAGGCTTTATTATTAACACACTTTGAACTCAGTACTAAAATACTTTTTACAGATATAGAAGTTGAACAGCCAGGTTGTTGTACGGCCACATGTTTAAAAAAAAAACTGAAAGTCTATAGACTTTAGCGGGCTTTTGAGTTCTCAACTTTCTGCGCTAAGCCGAACGTTCAAAGTAGTAAATAGTATACGTGGGACACTCAGAAAGTTTTGCGAAACTAAAAAAAATTGTTCTATACGTACATATATTTTTATTAAATCTTTTCAAAGTACTTTCCACCAGCCTCTATACAAAGATTCATGCGCCTAAACCAGTTTTCAAAACACTTTTTCCAGTCCGCCGCAGACACCTCGTTTACAGCCTGCTCGAACCCAGCCAGCGCATCTTCCGGCGACGAAAATTGTATCCCTTTGAGCTGATTTTTTATTTTTGGGAATAAAAAGAAGTCACACGGTGCTAGATCAGGGCTGTAAGGAGGGTGACCCAGGAGTTTGACTGGCGTGCTGTCCAGGAAGTCCCTCGTTTTGAGTGCGGTGTGCGCAGGTGCATTGTCGTGGTGGAGCAGTAGCCCGCGGAGCCCTGTGTTTGGTCGCTTGTTGCTTATAACAGAGAAAACTTCTGGCAAACATTTGGAAGTATACCATTCGGCATTAATGCTTCTTTGATCCCGTAAGGGAATTGATACCAAGTGGCCAGTCAAATTAAAAAAGCTAGCGATCAAAATCTTACCCCCGCTTCTAGATCGCTTCACTTTGGTAGGCGTTGGCTCATTTTGAAACACCCAAACAGTCGACTGGCGCTTGGTTTCTGGGTCGTATTGATAAATCCAGGACTCATCACCTGTAACGATGTCGTAAACACGCCGAGACGAGCCTGCTTCAAATTTGTTAAGCATATCACGGCACCATTCCACCCGGGCCTGCTTCTGAGCATCGGTGAGGTTGTGCGGCACCCAGCGTGATACTATCCTCCTCACGCGAAGATGGCTGTGTAGAATCTCGTGAACGCTTCCCGATCCAATCTTCAATATGTGTTGAATCTCCTGATATGTAATTCGCCTATTGTCTTGGATTAAATTTTTCACTGCTAGCACGTTTTCTTCGGTAACAGCCGTCAAAGGGCGACCGCTTCTTTCGTCATCCCCCAAAGTTGGTCGACCGCGCTTGAATTCGTTATACCAACGATACACGGTTGCCTTGGAAGGGCCTTCATCCATGAATGCCATTTGAAGTCTATCGTACGATTCATCCGGTTTCAGGCGACACTTGAAATCGTATAAAATCATAGCTCTAAAATGTTCCCGGCGCAGATCCATATTTCAGTGAGACACAATACTTTGAATTAACTCGCAAAAAATGTGGAGGGAAATTTTGAAATTGGAACTTACTTATTTTTACTTATAAATAATCATATTTTCGAAAAACATAATAACTGGCCAGTCTCCCATATATAAAAACTTTTTTTCGCAATACATTCTGAGGGGCCTGGTATTTCATTGCGAGTGCGGAATGCCTGTCATTGCAAAGAGTTCCGACAAATGTCTACCCGAGCCGAGGCGCAGCCGAAGGTGAGGGTTGACAGTCGGAACAAGTTGCAATGACGGTTCCGCACGTGTACTGAACAACTATTTTTAATACTGTTGCGAAAAAATTAAGCAATTTAATAAAGAACATTTTTGGAAAATGGCGCCAGTCGTAAAAGAATATAAGCAGAGATTTTTTTTGTTTTCTTCACCCATTCTGTGTAGGCAAAGGGAGCTATGCCCATACAGCCAAGTCATCAGTAGAATTTTTTTATTGATAAGAAATGAAAATGAAATGAAACCTAACCCAACTCATTGAATCAAATCAATAAATCTGATATTGAAACAAATTAGTAGCTTCTTTTTAGAAATATTTGCATGAATCATTAAAACTTCGATGATTTTTTTTTTAGTAAAAACTCCGTGGTTGATTTTTTTTCTTTTTAATAGACTTTATTTTGACAGTTGGGAAAGAGAACGCACGAGTTCGGAAAAGGTAAAGAAAAAGCTCGAGTGTGTAATAGCCCACATCCCGAACGCTATACGTCCCTGCAATACGCCACTTTTTGAGCAACTGTATTAAAAAAATATTTGAGAGCTTGTCACCTAATTCCGTTTCATGAGCGGCATAAACATGTAGCAGCGGCAACACAGGCAGTAGACTAGCCAACAGTCGCCACCAACAACTCTCGCTAAGTACTAGGCGCCCGCGCAGCAAGTACAGCATTATTTCAGAACAACTATCTTCCACCTGTAAC
Organism: Cerastis rubricosa; assembly: GCA_949152445.1. NCBI lineage: Eukaryota > Metazoa > Arthropoda > Insecta > Lepidoptera > Noctuidae > Cerastis > Cerastis rubricosa. The sequence goes on from OX424533.1 coordinate 13,360,554, forward strand.
ATTAAGGACCTGTTTCACCACTTACGAAGAAGTTCTCGTTAACTTACTTGGCAGATTCATACATATTCTGTTCCATTTTTGAATTTATTCGGTAAGTAGTGGCTATTCCGAAATCCTGAAATAGGACCTAAGAACCATAAGTGCTATGTAAAGTTGCATGTCTTTGAGAGATGCAATGATAATATAATGTTGCATAGTCGCCAAAATAAATAAAAAGTTACCGAGAAGATTTCACTAAAACGTAAAGAAAAATATATTTCGATGTTTTAAAACATGTTACATACCTCTTTAAACTTGGAAGATAGCCCATGACAACATATCTCTGTCAATACACCAACATCACATAACAAACTAAGAGATTTCTCATTCTCTTCTCCCACTAAAACTGATTTAACCATCTCGGCCAATAACTTGTAAAAAGTTACTTGCACCCATCCCGCATTGTGACCCATCAAAGTTAAGGAAATACTTCGGGCAGTAGACCAGTCGTTCTCATTAAAATCCAATTCTTTAGCCTTATTGAGCAAGATATCTGCTATGTCATTCAGAAAATTCTCACTTTGAAACAGTTCTAGAACAGGCAAAGAGGTTTTTATACAAGCGAGAACTTTTTTAGATTTATGTAGCTTTTTGTTGTTCATGAATTGGACAGCTCCGTCCATGCTCCCGAATAGTTTCTTCAATTCTCTGTACTTGCTTTTGTATTCTTGGTTTACAGTTATTCTGGTACTCTGGAAAGGAAACAGCCTGTAGCAGTTGCGTGTGATGTGCTTACGACAAAATATAAGACTTATTGTAAGTATACCACTGACGACCACTTGCCGTGGAAGTGGCAAAATTTTAGGCCAACTATAAGCGTGTTCAAATGAACTCGTCTTGTAGTGCCAACGACGCGAAGAACAAACTGCAAGTATAAAATTATATTACCAATTATTTCCTACCTGCAAAACTGATTCTATTTTCTTACTCAAAGACGGATAAAACAGATTAATGGCCGGGTCAAGCTGGGCTATTTGCAGGCCAGTGACGAGCGATGTCGGCGGCAGGGCGGAGTCCCGCGCCCAATGCAGTAGCTTCTCTGCGCACAATATCAAACGTATCCACGCTACGCGGTGATGGGTGCGGTCAATGTCGTCGAAGAAGGATTTTCTGGAACAATGTAGTTTTTCTTTATGATAAGGTGATATGACTGCAAGGTCACAATCGGAGATGAGGACAAAAAAATCCAGAGAAGTTATGTCCAAAAAAGAACGAGCCGATGTAGACCGTGAAAGCGATTTAGTCATCAATCCTCCCACTGAAAGGCCATTCAAAAGTCTTCTTATTCTTAGCGTGTCAAAGGCAATCTAAATTGTGTCGGGCCAGAACTGAGCCATAAGTTTGGCGCCTTCAGCAGCGTCCATCAGTTCCTGTAACTACCAAACAACAGGACACGCAGGACACATTATTCAATGCCCCATCGTTTTGGAACAACACCACATTTACACTCCAGGGCAGGGTCATTAATGAATCTCCACCAGATCAGGTTCTCCTTGCTATGCCCAACCTGGAGCCGCAGTCTTCACTAATTCAACAATAACACCAACGAAGCTTAACATTTCTTAATCTTTTGTTGTCTGTCAATCCTGTGCGCGGTGAACATTGATGATCACGACTTGTGTTGCTCTAATATTGCCTCACTCAAGTGTAGGTATGGGCAAGCGACAAAAGACTTTAGATATGGGGACGTAAGAAAGTTTTAATCTGGTAAAGGTATTTGCGTGTAAAATTTTATTCTTATAATAGCGACCCGCCCCGGCTTCGCACCGGTGCAATGCTGATACAGAATGTCTGTCGACGTCACATTAGGAACCTCTAAAATTTTCAGTGTTTCTCTACTATATTATCCATGTATTATACCTATAAAACTTCCTCTTGAATCACTATATCTTTTAAAAAAACTCTATCTAATAAAACCGCATCAAAATCCGTTGCGTAGTTTTAAAGATCTAAGCATACATAGGGACAGACAGCGGGAAGCGACTTTGTTTTATACTATGTAGTGATTCTAACATGAACCTATTCCTATAATACTTAAATATCCTATTACATACCTGTATTTGAATAAAAGATCTCCCACCAAGCGCATAGCCATACAACTCTTATGAGATATGTCTCTGTAAGTCTTGGAACTATGGTCCATGCTCCAGAAGGTGTCGTTAACGCAATCCAGTAATAACTCGACTAGGCTTTCAGTCAAACAGACGCAGGTATTTAATTCCCTCTGAAATAAAATAACCCTTTATGTAGGAAGATGACAAGTAACATATCCCCGTGTCCTAACCAAAGCGATCGATCACATAAATACTCGATCGTCGCGTGCATATGTCACTCATTAGTTTGTAATGGGATTCTGTCGGCGTGAGAGCGCATTAGGATTTGCGGAACATTAACGCAAAGGTCAAACTATGACTTGCAATATCCTTGAAATCGCGAGCTCAATTATTTTTTAGTGTAAAAATCGCGTGTTCGTGAGATCTCACAAAAAAATATGTGTCACTCTACGACCATATTAGTGGGATCTCATGATCTTGCAAAAAAGTGTTTACGCGCATGGTATACACGTGATGATAATTTAATACAGTTTCTTGCTTTTTTGGCTAATATTTTCCGCGATGAAAAGAATTTTCACACGAACCAAAAGAACAGAAGAGAATAATCTATAATTTACACACTGTAAAGAGGTTTGTTAGTTTGGATGCAGGAGGTAATGTCCAAAACTAATCTTTAAATTTAAACAATCTCTCACTGACGATCATCATCATCATCATCATGATACTGACGACAATCTGCTCTATTGCCCAAATATAAACTAATAAACTTTACGCAGACGAAGTTGCGAGCAAAAGCTAGTAGGTTTTCAATTTAGTCTTAGCTAGGTTTCGAACCCAAGGTGATGACGATCTCTGATTTTTCGGATTCATGTTCGTATTGTATAAATAATCACTTGCTTCGGTAATGGAAAACATCGTGAGGAAACCATACCAGCATGCCTGAGAGATATTTCTCGACGGCTTGTAAAGCCAAGTCAGAGGCCCATGGGCGGCATAAAAACTCTAACACCAGCTTAGGCACTAACCATACGAAAGAAGCAAAAGAATTTATAATTAATTTTACCTAACAGCATACTCACAATGTTCAAAGACTCAGTCTTATCGACCGGATCGACCAACACCACGCTCCTAGCCATCATGGTCAGCACTGCATGAAGAGTGTCCAGCGCATACAACGGTGCGGGGAGCTGTCGCAACAGTACGAGACCGTCTTCCTCGGGAGGAGTGCGCGGGCGCCGCTCGCCCACTATCTCTTCCAGTTCTGTGTGCATGCCCTCGTCTATATCGTCTCTGGGTGCGTCTGGAATCTGATGAGAGATTCACACATACATGAATAAACTTAAGCTTTTTTCCCATGGAGGTAGGCAGAAACTACAATCCTTAAATTCGCCTTTTTCTTTATCAACGTGTATACATCTTACATACACACGTCGCTGCAAGATTTACAGTAACTTATTCTGTTCATTGATTACTAGTAGGTAGTGATAGAAAACTTGTTACTACGATCAATCGTTGAAAAGTTGCTGGTATGTCCAACATAGGACGTCTATCAGCTTAAAATTATGTTGTTTTTTTATACAAAAAACGCTGTTTGAAGTTCAAGTGGTACCCATACCGGGAACGCTTACATTTTTATGATGTCGATAGCGGTTCTCATTACACTCGATCAAAAGAAACTAAAATTAACAAGTCTCCCAGTCTTCAAAGAGAGTTGGTACTTAAAATTTATTTGTCATAATCACATTTTGATTAATTTAAGTACCTTGTTTGTCTCGTGTATCAAGTCCAAAGAAGATAGCTGGAGCAGTCGCATGCGCAAAGCGCGCGTTATGGATAACAATACACACAGAGCTTCTCCAGGCCTTCCGCCATTATTACCGTCAGATATTGTTAATAAACTCTGAAAATTAACAAATTTAAGAGTAGAATGGACGGTTGTTAAATAATCATCATTAAATTAATAAAAACAAGGGTATACGTAATATTATGAAAAAAATGCCTTTGATAGGCACTGCAGACTCCATACTTTTCATTTCTTCACTGTGTTCACATAGTTAATTATAGTATATTTGTATAATTTATTACCTTAATTATTTCAGGCCTATTCAGAAATATTTCAGCATAAAAATCGCGAAGAAATACGTCGCGAATAAACCTACAGCATCTTCTAGTCGACTTCAACAACCTCAGGGCATCCTCTACTAGTAGCAATGTCTTCTTGTCAGATGGGCACAGATCCACCCAAGGAAAAAGCAGTATTCTTATACTGTCTGTAGTGTTTAAGCTAAAAACAAATCAGTAAAGATCTAGAATACCTTTTCCTTTAATATAATAATACTTTACATTAGCATTTATTTATTTTATATACATTATTTTTATTTATTTGTAACTGTGACTTGTAAATCTTTCAGATAACACTTACCTCCTGTATCTATTGATGTCAGAGTCATCATTAGAAATGGATGTAGCCCCCGATGACTGAATATTGGGCTCCAAATTATAATAACCACTGCTTGAGCCTGCATCACTTTCTGAACTGTAATTATAAATCATGTAAGTTATGTAGCTACTGTATTACTGTACTGCTTCTTCAGGGATGGTTAACACTCTCGCTGCTAAGTATTCTTCGGCTTCATTATAGCTACGTATAAGGACGACTTGGGGATACAAACGAATTATTGTTCGAACCACATGCTGGGTGCTTAGCACCAAAAGTGTTAAATAAGTGTTCAGGCTACATTTCACCAAAACACTTTTGCCCGTGTTCACTAGAACTAGGCAATAATTAAATTAATGCACACTGTCATAGGACCTTTAACTTTTCAACCTGTACTAAGGGTTGCATTTCCAACTGCATAATCATATTTTTGCATTCATTTAGGTGCTGCATAGTGTGATTCAAAATACAAGTGAGCATTAGGTTTCTTTTCAAAACTATTTAGTGTTTTAAAAGTAAAAAACCGGCCAAGTGCGAGTCTTACTCGCGCACAGGGGTCCATAGCTCCAAACAATATAATAACAATAATTTGAACTGTCATTCATTAGTTAGTAGTATTAGTTAGTAAACTTCCACACAACCGCAAAACTAAATTTGTTTTTCATAGTATGTTTATGAAAAACAAAGTTACTGCTGCAGTTTGATGAAAAAGTCCCATATCTCAAAAACTAAACATCATATATTATTGAAACCAATTTTCGTTGATAGTTTTTTTTACGTTCTACAATCCTAAATATTTTCAGAATTTTCCTCCTCTTACTTTAGAAATTAGAGGGGGGGGGACACACATTTTACCACTTTGGAAGTGGCTCTAGCGCAAACTATTCAGTTTAGAAAAAAATGATATTAGAAACATCGACATCATTTTTGAAGACCTATCCATAGATACCCCACACGTATGGGTTTGATGAAAAATTTTTTTTTGGTTTTCAGTTCTTAGTATGGGGACCCCCTTAATTTATTGTTTTTTTTTTTTATTTTTGTGTGAAAATTCTAATGCGGTTTACAGAATACATCTACTTACCAAGTTTCAACAGTATAGTTCTTATAGTTTCGGAAATAAGTTCGGACGGAAGGAAGGACGGACAGACAGACAGACAGACATGACGAATCTATAAGGGTTCCGTTTTTTGCCATTCGGCTACGGAACCCTAAAAAGGTGTCTAGGTGGTGACTAGTCTATTAAGTATCATCTCATCACGAGATGATACGTAATAGACTAGTATGGAAGAAGAAGATATGTTGCGCTGACCCCAAATAAATTGGGATAAGGGCAGAATGATGACGAAAGCTGCCTTGTGGCATTAAGTCCGCCTATGTACAGTCAGCAACAGAAGTCGTTGAACATAATTTGTTTCCAATATTTCCTAATCATTATTATTTAGCATAAGTTACTGACCAAAGTAAATTATGAAACATAATTGTTTTGTGCTCAAAGCGGTCCCCCGACGCTACGACGCTTGGATTAATTTACTGTGGTTTTTAGAGGTTTTATGTGACGGAGGTTTTTTTTTTATATTATTTTTTCTTAGCCTTGACTGTCCCACTCCTGGGCATAGGGTTCCCCATTCCATCCAATTTTTTCGGTGTTGCGCTTCTGAACGTAAACCAATTTTATCAAAATCGGTTCATCCGTTTAGGAGCTACGATGCCACAAACGGACACAGAGATACACAGATACACGTCAATCTTATAACACCCCTCTTTTTTGGTCGGGGGTTAAAAATGATAGTTATCGACTTACGCTGTAATGATGTTTAGCGACTTGCGGCAAAATGATAATTATCGACTCACACTGTAATGATGTTTAACGACTTACGGCAAAATGATAGTCATCGACTTACGCTATAATGATGTTTAGCGACTTATGAAAATATTAATGCTTAGCGTTTTTGTAAAATTGAAATGATAACCTTATTGTGTACTCTATTCTGGTAAGTGATATAAGGTCCGTTTTAGTGTTCAGGTGTTCTAAAAATTAGTATCTGTTCATGGACTTTTGTTGCTGACTGTACCACCAATGTATGTGAAGTTTAAATAAATAAATAAAAATATTGTATTTTAAGTAAAATACATATATGAATGAAATTCTGTGTAGCTTTCATTCAACACACACAGGTATTATTAATTACACATACCTTGTGATGTCCGGGATGGTAAGACGAGGGACATCTACATTGACATTAGATTCAAAAGTGTTGATGAATCTCAGGGTCTCCATAACATCCTCATAAAGTTCTTGTGCATCACTGGAAACACTTTTTCGGATTTTGTTCAGTTTGGATAAGATAGTCGCAATCCCAAACTCTTTAGCAATATAAGTACCAGCTTTTGTCTGAAATATTAATATTCAAATTGCAATTTAATTACTGGATTTTGCAGCTTCTCAAGCATTGGATGGCGGCTTCTCAAGCTGCTTTAGACATAACAAAGTCTGTTTCCAATTTCTGTTTCTTATCACTTACATTACCAACAGTCCAACAGTCATAAAACGGGAGATGTTGAGTGACCTGCTAGGAAGATGGCAGAATACGTGCATACGGCATTGACTACTAGGGCGCGTAAAGCGTCATACTGTAGATTAGACTTCCGTGTTCAACGCATGTTGCTAACACAACAATGAAAGTTCACTGCGCTGACATACTTACCATCAATTTAATGTATAAGCAAATTATTATAGTCTCTAGGTGTAAATATCAAATATAAACAAGAGTGCCTCGAATATGTTTTTGCAACCTAGTTTATAATTATTCTGCTAATGCAAATACTTTCCTGTAATAATTATGTGTGGTTTAAGTTAATTAAAATAAGTTTGCCACTCTCTAATGTTAAATATTAAACTAAAACTACTGTCCTACATATAGCATATTGTTAGAGCTCCCACAGCCTGTGATACAGGATTATCCTAGTACATTGTTAATTTCGGATTGATATTGTATTTTATCTTTTAATATTTTGAATAACGATTTATTATTATTATATTACAAATGTTTTTAATAGGACAATTACCACAACAGAAATTTATTAAAAAAAAAATGTTACTATAAAAGCCCAAACTATTGTAAATCCTAAGTTTTACTCATGGTTGATGGTAAATCATCTTTAGTTTCTAGCTTATACCACCATACACTTCGCATATCTTAGGTTTTCCAAAAAGACTCAGCCAATGTTGTGGGGGAAAGACTGACTGACTACTATTTGAGAAGATTGTGCCTTGAAAATATGCATCTAACCTGGATGTAGCATTCGTTGGTTGATATCACAGCTTGTTGATAGGTCATGGTCCTATCTAACCTCAATCCGCCCCTAAGACGACCCACTGACCCTAACCTCTCAGTTGAGTACGACAGTAGGTCATCATAAGTCATCAAAATTGTGATTGTTTTATTCCCAAAACCAACTGTCATTGGTAAAACCTAGCATGTTCCAAACTCTAATGGTAAAAGCTTTTCTTTACAAAATCCTTACATTTACCAACTTATGTTGGTAAATCTTAAGATTTACTAGTAAAACCTGAAATGTACCAATATATTTTGTAGTAACTTAGACATATATACGTTCAATAAACCAGAGGTTGGTTTGAAATCTCAATAAATAAAATTGTAATTAGTACCTTGATGGTCGTAAGTAGTAACTCGAATGCCTCTTTTTGTAGCGATTGTTGCGGTGTTTGGAACCAAGCCAGAAGAGCCTCTAACAGTTCTCTCGTCCCCGATAACTCATCGTCAAGCTCCCAGCCCAATGTTAACTTAGCTTTCAACAGTAAAAGCGACCGCTCACGAATTTCCTTCAACGGATGACCTGAAATGTTATGCAAATTTAATTTTACCTTACAGTACTTCTGCAATAAGAGTACATGATTGTATATTAAAGTTCCATTCTTACTTAGCTTTTTGATGTACATAGAAAGAATTTCGGTATTGGCCATATTTTTTATTATAAAAACGAAATCTTGTATTGTTTTGTTTACAACTTTTGAGACGATTTGAAAATTGACATTGACAACAACGTTTCTTTCTTACCATAGCTTTTTTTTCCTGTCAATTTGCTGTATCAACAGGCAGAGAGTATATTAGAATACAAATCTTATTTAAAAAAACGCGCTCCGCAGGTCTCCTATTTCTGTCTGCAGGATTTTTAAAGTAACCTACCACGAAGGGGACGACGCTTCGCTCGCTCTCTCCCCATCCCCTTCGAACCTAACCTGTCCGAGTCGGGGTTCCCAAATTCCCAATGTCCCAAGCCGAGCACGCTTCGCTCGCTCTTGCATCCTAAGTTCTCCTTGTCACAAGATTTGGTAATCATTTATTAAATTTGGTCTTTGTTTTTTTTTTTTGATTAGTTGATTTTTGGGTGGTCATTTTATTTATTGCCTTTACCAACATCACCTATTTTTGAAGTGAAACTTCTAATGCGACTACCAACAAGGTTGCGTTAAATGTTTAACGCTGTCGTTAAACGCTTAACGCAACCTTGTTGGAAGTCGCATTAGAAGTTTTACTGGTGGCATGGAGGTGGTATGAAAGCACTCATTTCCACATTACGAAGTTTCACTTCTTCCGCGCGGAGGGACTCCACGCACTATTTTTCACTCATATTGTCTTACCCACTGTCTGTACTGCGCTGATTCTAATAATTGTCTGACTGAGGTAGCATGCGTGATCCAGTTAAACAACACAACGTGGTCGGTACAAACATTGAACTTCATTTTCATCATGATCATCTGCCTAGCCTTTTTCCAACTATGTTGGGGTCGGCTTCCAGTCTACCCAGATGCAACTGAATTTCATCAATCGCTGATCAATGTTTGTCATTGGTGAGAATCTTGGTACATGTTAGTTCCATGGCATGAATAAAAAATACTCCTTGTTTATGATTCGGTTCATTTTTATTTCATTTGACACTTGATATTAGGCATGCGTATACTTGATAAATTCAATACCAGGGCTTCCAAGTACGAGTGTGCATAAAAACGTAAGTCGAAAACCAGGTTTTAAAATACTTGCAAGTATTTGGTAGAGTTCGGTCTAGTTCCTACCGTGCCAGAATATATTTAGACTATCTGCTTGTGCATGTTTATAGAATGGCGACTATATTCTTATTTAGAGTTTTATTTCCTCGTATTTTTTATTTACAAATTCGCCTTTCTATAAACCCGCGAAATAAATTATTATATTTAAAATTCCTGGAGTAGAAATTGATGGAGGTCACGCAGCGCGCGCAGACGACGGTCGTTAGAGCGAGCGTGTACGAGGGCTGCACTAAAGGTATCGGGAATGGAATATTTCCACTGTTTCTGTCATATTAAAATCTTTTTAATTGAAAACTCCTTGGTTTAAAAAATCGAATACCATTTATTTATTTTAAAATAGATTCTCGGTCTTGTCACAAGGTTTTGTCAAACTTGTTTAGTCGTTGAGAAAATGGAATTGCCTCGAGAAAATTCAAGAGCGATGATTTATTATGACTTTCGAAGTGGTTTAACACAAAAACAGTGTGTTGACCTGATGATTTCTGCATTTGGTAATGAAGCCCCATCCAAAACCACAATTTATCGCTGGTTTGCTGAATTTCAACGTGGACGTGTCAAGCTCAGTGATGATCCCTGTCAAGGTCGTCCAAAAACTGCAGTCACCCAAGAAAACGTTGATGCTGTGCGTAAGCTGATTGAGGAAGATCGACATGTGACATACCGCGAAATTCAGGCAACTTTAGACATTCAATTCAATTCAATTCATTTATTTCAGATAAATTACGACAATCCATACACATTTAAAAAACAAAAATGATAAAAACAAAAGCAACAAAAAACACTACAATAATAACAAATTAAAAATGGAAATGGAAACATTGAATTAGGACCGGACAACACGCACATACAGTTTTACAGTTTTCAGTTTTGTCCAATGCTTCATGAAGGAGCACTCCATGTCCATCCTCCCAGCAATGAGCTGCAGAAAACTGTTGGGGCTGCCCCGTATGCGGCGCATCAAAGACGCTATTCTTTTGCGATATATCGCTTGAAAGCCATCCACTTGAGCATCTGCAAACATACCTGATGCGCTACAAAATCGTGGCAGCCCCATCAACATTCTGAAAGCGTTATTGTATTGGACACGCAGGGCACTGTAAGCCTTCTGCGTATGCTTCACCCATAGGCTGCACGTATAAAAAGACTGACAGTACGCCTTGAACAAGGTTATTTTTACCTGTGCAGTACAGCGTGCAAACCTACGGGCCAGCATATTAGCTCTGACTGACAATGCCCTGCGTTCCCTTTCAATGTCCACATCATCGCAAAGGCTCTCGGTGACCCAGTGGCCCAGGTACTTAAATTGTGCCACTCTTTTGAGAGCACCGCCGTCCAATGTGACCTGGGGTACGGTGTCATAGCTCTTTGTACCAGTCTTGAACACCATCAATTCGCTCTTGGTCGTGTTATACCTGAGCTCATGGGCCTCCGCATAGCACTCGCACACCTTTATTAAGCGCCTGAGGGCACTGACCGATGGGCTCAGCAGCACCATATCGTCGGCATAACTTAAATTGTTAACAAAAACTCCGTCAATCGAGCAACCTACCCGGGTGCTGCTGATCTCACGGAGCAGCCGATCCACGTACAGGTTAAAAAGCTTGGGAGAAGTCAGCCCACCCTGTCTTACGCCGCACTCCAACCTATACTCATCCGAAAGTGATCCCGCCCACCTGACATTGTTACGCTGATTGTCATACCAATATTTAAGGAGCGATGTGAACTCGTCAGGTAGATCAGTCTCACTCGATAACTTCTGCCATAGCTTGTCATACACCACCAGGTCGAATGCCTTTGACAGGTCTAGAAAACAGGCGTAGACCGGTGTATTCCTGCTGGTGTAATACTGGATAGTGTACTTGAGACTCAATATAGCTGTTTCAGTAGACAGCCCAGTTCGAAATCCGAACTGAGCGTCATGTAACTTCAGATGTTTATCTAAATATTTGTCAATCACACTATCCAGTACCTTCGCAATCACAGTTGCGAGTGATATAGGCCTGTAATTACTAAAGCTAGATGCATCCCCTGTCTTGTTCTTAATTATGGGGACAACCACGGTTCTCATCAGTGCATCAGGCAGGTATGAGTGTCCTACGCAGAAGTTGAAAAGCATGGCCAGCACCCTCGGCAAGTGACCGCCTGGCATATTGCAGGTGTTCAATACTCAATGAGTCATGGCCAGGGGATTTTTCACGTTTCATGCCTTTCACCGCCTGCGCAACATCCCTACCTGTAATTCGTATGATTGTCTTCCCGGTACGTACCGCATATGACTCGATTCCCTTATTCCCGGTGGCCAAAGGCGAGCAGACCTTAAAGTGTTTCTTAAACAGGTTAGCAATCTGTTCGGGCTCACTACTACCCTCGACACTCACTGGAACGCTCGAACCTGGACTCAGTTTACCGGTTTTCTTCCAAAACTGACCGAAGTTCTTAGCGGTGTCTTGTGTTGCTAAAATATCTATTTTTATTTGGATCTGGTTGTGACACCATTCCAGTTTTGATTTAAACGTAGCACGCGATTTATTTCCATTCGCGACCCACTCCTGAAACCAGAGTCAAGCGTCGCCATGAGCTATTTTCACATAATTGTTCCAGCCAGTAACATAGGGCCTTTTCTTTTGAAAACTGTTTAATTTTCTCTTACAGCAATTAGATGCTGCATTTTGTAAAATATTAACTATACTATTATACATCTTGTCAATAATACATCTATGTTCTAAATTGCTACAAAATATATCTGCACATTTTATAAATTCTGGGGGAAAATCTACGTCACGTAGTTTGAGTGTACATTCTTGATTGTATTGTGTGACATTGGCATGAGTCAAATACAAATAATCGTGCATGTACAATTAGGTGTAAAAAAGTTGTTTTCCCGATGGATACCGCATTCGCTCTGTGAAAAGCAAAAAGCGGCTCGCGTTACTTGGTGCGTCAGAACTCTCGAAAGATTCCACACAGGATCATCAAATGCTGTTTACAACATCGTATCAGGTGACGAATCCTGGATATACGCGTAAGAACCCGAAACAAAAAACCAGTCACGAGTTTGGGTGTTCCAAAATGAGTTAAAGCCAACAAAAATTGTTCGTTCACGGAGTGTTGCAAATAAAATGGTGGCCACGTTTGTCTCCAAAACCAGCCATGTTGCGACTATTCCTCTTGAGGGACAAAGAACGGTTAATGCAGAATGGTATGCTAGCATTTGTTTGCCCACAGGTCGTTTCTGAAACTCCGTAAAGAGAACTGCAACCGCTGCATCATCCTCCAATACGACAATGCGAGTTCTCACACCGCGCACAGAACAAAAGAGTGTTTAGAACAAGAAAACATATAATTATTAGACCATCCGCCGTACAGCCCCGACCTATAAAGAATAAATTGCGTGGTCAGATATTTTCATCACCTGAAGAAGCTGTGGACGCCTACAAAACGGCCATTTTGGAGACCCCCACTTCAGAATGGAATGGTTGCTTCAATGATTGGTTCCATCGTATGGAAAAAATGTGTCAAATTTCGCGGAGAATACTTCGAAAAGCAAAATATACATTTTTAAATAGTAATGTTGTGTCACTTCCTTGATTCCCGAAATTTTCAGTGCCACCCTCGTACTGCACTGGTGGCCGCGCAGCGAGGCGCGCCGCCGCTGGAGCGACGACGTCGCGCGTGTCGCGGGATCCACTTGGACCAGGATCGCCAAAGATAGGAAAGTATGGAAATGCATGGAGGAGGCCTTTGCCCAATATTGGGTACCCCAAAACTAAATTCGATTTCAATCCTTATTGTTTTATTATTATTCGAATTAAATTTTACTGTTTTTTTATTTTATCGCACCTATATTTATTGAAACAATTGTTATTAATTACATTTTATTATTTAGTTATCGTTCTTTGAATGCATAATGAGACTTTTACGGAATCAATTTGTTATAAATTAAATTTTAGTATTTAGCATATTCTAAATGTATTATTAAAAATAAATTAAATATAATGCCATGGAACTAACATGTACCAAGATTCTCACCAATGACAACCAGCGATTGATGAAATTAAATATTAAAAAATGTTGATGGAATATACATACAGGGTGTAACGGAAAGTGTATATACATACTTAAGGGTGTGTTGCGGACCATCAAACTGAACATGTTTCTCCATCGGACAAACATCGTAATAGCGAAAAAAATATCAGTTTCCCTATACATTTGGTCGAATAGGTATTGAAATTTTGTATGGGGCAGCATATAATTTTTTCGCTATTACGATATTTGTCCGATGGAGAAACATGTTCAGTTTGATGGTCTGTAGCACACCCTTAAGTATGTATATACCCTTTCCTTTACACCCTGTATAATAGTATAATATGTGATATTTGCTCACATAAAATATTGTATCAAGAAATTCGTATTATTATTAAATAGTAAATTCTAAAATAATGAATAATGACAATGCTATAAAAATGTAAAATTATTTGACTGTAATAACTAGATAATTAAACATTTAATGTCAGGTTGCTTCATTTGATTTCTTTACACACTTTATTATTATCCGAAATAAATTATACTGTTATTTATCGTACCTATATTTATTTGATTAATTGTTATTAATTACATTTTATTATTTAACAATCAAATTTTGAATTTATAATGAGACTTATACGGAATCAATTGTTATAAATATCAATTAAATCTTACTATTTAGTTATCATATTTTTAAATGTATAATGATATAATGAAATCAAGTGATATTTTCTCATATTAATAATGTATCAAGAAATGCACAAAAGTATTAATTATTAAATTCTTAAATAATTTAAATTGAGTAACTCAAAATAGTATAGTATTTTTATAGGTTTCTTGCCGGTTCTTCTCCATAGGAAACGACCAACCCGAACCGTGCCTCTTCTGTCGACGTTTCATAAGTGCCCATGTAGGCCTATGTAAAATAAAATATTTTGATTTTGATTTTTGATTTTGTTGCATGTGATTTTAATGGGTTACCTATGTTTCATCGAAAAGAAATTGACAAATTATCACTTCCCAAACAATTTTCCGCATAATTTCATTTGCCAAATTATTACTTAGCAAAATATCTCTTCACAAATAATTGTAACGCAAACCTAATGTTTGGCAAGTGAACGTTTAAACAATAATTTGTTTACCAACTAATACATTTACCAATTTTTATGTAGCCAAATATTTTAATTGGAATAACACATTTTTCAGTTCAGTTTTGGGTAGCCTTTTTTTAGGTACTTTTTTTCATATTTCTTTCTATATAATCTAGTCGTTTCTGCCTGAGGTCACAGTTCTAACCTAACCATATTTCTTTTAATAATTAACCCCGTCTAACTAGTTCGGTTCTCGATAGCCTGCTAAAAATAAAATCATCATAACAAATCATTTGACCGGTTTATTCCCGGTCGTCCCCACCTCGTCATCCCCACTGGGTACGAATGGGAAGAAAATTCGTTCCTCCCCAGTGGTGACGATTGGAACTTTTTATTTCCCACTCATTCCGCTATAGACCCATTTTATTTTCGCCTAAAAAGCATCGTCAACGTAGCCCCACTACGCGGGGCTCCTATTTCTGTCTGCAGGGTTTACAGTAACCTAACACGAAGGGGAGGTCGCCATCCCCTTCGAACCTAACCTGTCCGAGTCGGGGTGCCCCAAGTCCAGAGCTCGCTTCGCTCGCTCTTGCATCCTAATCCTGCATTTTGACTCTCGGTCTGTGGCGGAACGTGTGGGAAATAAAAAGTTCCAATCGTCACCACTGGGGAGGAACGAAACTTTTTTTTTTCCATTCGTACTCAGTTGGGACGATGAGGTAGGGACGACCGGAAATAAACCATTTGACCTAACGTTTACTGTCTTTGTGATTGTTTGGTTTAATAAATCATTTGATTAAAGACTATATGCCCTAATGACATTATCTTTGTTAATATTCTGCCAAGTTAAAATTTGACCAAATGAAAAAGTGCGTACTAAAATCATTCCAAATATTGCATTGGTATAAATAAATTAGTAATTTATTTTAGTACTTATATTAGTAATTTATTCAGTTAGTAATTTATTTTAGTTTCATTTAATTTTTAAATTTGATTGTGGACATTTTATTTGACATTAGAAATGCTTGTATTATTTTAATTTTTATAAATTTGTTATTTTGATGCTATTTTCGTAATGTGACGTGTTTCTGTCTATGATTATTTAATTACTAACATAATTTTAAGTTTACTAACTAACCAAATTATGGATTAATTGAGTCTGAATTAAATGAATTGAATAAAAAAAGGTTGCTAATATTTGTTTGGGTAGTGACATTTTGTGTGACGTTTTTCAAAATCTTTTCGGCAAAACGGCAGGCTCCTGATTTTAATACTGCATGACAGTTAGTGAAGGAATGTTGCAAAAGTTTAAAAATGGAATATGTTTTGGGGAATTAATGGCTTTATTATTATTATTTAAAATTCCTAACTTATAAACAAAGAATACACATGAAAAAAAATGTCAAGTTTTATTTATACACACATTTTCTAATTGTTTAATAAACTCGCGAAATAACTTCTTACAATGAATTACGTCACGGTCAGTTCAACGACAACTGACAAAAAAAAAACGAAAACAAAATATTTACTTGACTTTAAACGTAACTTAGTAATACTATACTTTCTTTCACGCCCGTTGTGTCTTATTTCTATAAAAGTATTGATACCTAAATGGCGGGAACAAGTCTACGAAATGGCTGCGCCACTCACGCCGCTAGCCCTGCGCCGACCGCGCCTCGAGCCCCGCGGCGCAAGTCTTGTGCCGCCCGCGCCCTACGCCAACCACGCGCGCCGCGATTCTAGCGCCCCCCGCGCTGCCCTCTGTACTTCCAGGGTTTAAAATACTTGCATAGGAAATTAACCCGTCTTCATATAAATAAGGAGCAGTCGCATTCGCAAAAAAAAAATGCTAGTACGATAATGATCCTTATCAATATGAACATAGGTTAATTTCCTATGCAAGTACCTTTCAAGTCTGGTTTCTTCTAACTTTACCCGCGCCAGACTGGCAAAAAATTTCATACTTGCAGGTATTTCCCACTCGTACCAGGGCGCCCCCTGGTTGGAAGCAAAGCCCTGGTTTTAAAACCTGGTTGCATAAATACGTCTCATGATCACATCCCTACTTAACATTGACACTTTGACAGTTTCGTTATGATTTCTGTTTGTGACAAGCCGACACAAAAAAATAAATTTAGGTTTAACTAACTTTTGCAATAAATCTCTCAACCCGTTTTTTATTTCACCACTTACTTGATTCTCCAAGAAGTTTTCTTCAAATATAAAATTCAAACCCAGTACTTGAGATAACCAAACAAATACCTACGGTGAGTTACTATCAGAACTTTTTTTAGAAACAACAAAATATATAAATGGCAGCGTAGATCGGTTCAAAATTAAATTTGGCCTAGAATAGAATTCCTTGAGTTTAAATACTTTAGACCCTGTTCGTTTGTCTAGTACATCAATATGCTGAAAGGCAATAGCTTCTTCTTACATTTATAAATCGTTTATACATAAGGTACCTACATTGATTCATCACTAAGAAAACCACCGATTATCAACTCAAGATTTGCATGAATATAGTGATAATATTGTGAGTCTACTCTGCCTTGGATTAATGATTATTTCCTGACTTTGACTTATAGAAAATAATAATGAAATAATTATTTAAAATAACTTTTTTCCATAGGCTGAAATTATAGAATGCTTTATGCTGCAATCCTTAAATAATCCTTTGTCTATAACTAATATATTTTGAAATGATATTAGTTTTTATATTTATTTTATTGTCCATAACTAATATGTTACCTACTAAAGTTTACTAAAATTAAATTTCAGATGGCAGATATTAAAACTTTACTAAAAGATGCAAGAAAACTAATAGATGAAAAAAAATTCAAGGAAGCCCAAGAATGTTGCAAAAATATATTACGAAAAGACAAACAAAACTACTTTGGACTTGTCTTGTTAGGCAAATCACTTCAAGATTCTGATCAGGCACCACTAGCCTACCAAAAGGCTATATCAAGTAAACCAGACCACCCACTTGCTTGGCAAGGTCTTGCCAATTACTATGAAAGAAAAGATGATAAATCGAATCAAATTAAATTAATTACTATTTATAATGAAATGCTAAATCTGCAAATGGAAGAAGAAAAAGCTGTTGAAATTATATCAAAACTTGGCCACCTAGGTTGTACACTTAAAAGCAAAGAGTCCTTGAACTGTCTGGCTAATTATTTAGCTAAAGATCTTGGAAATACTTTATTTCAAACAGCTGAAAAACAATTTGTGGAACTCCTAAAAGCTGATATTCCAAGTGATCAAGAAGCCATACCAGTCATCTTAAATGTTTTACATAAAATCTACAAAGAGGATCCTAGAGACTCTCTTGAAATACTGCAATGCAAAGTTATCATTCAGAAACCTAACTTTGCATCTGCTGTTGAAGAAATAATTCATCTTAATTTTTTCCCCACAAATGTACTATTAAGAGAGTGGCTCTGCAAACAATTATGTATAAAATATGTGGAGGTAATGTCATTCTGCAAATTTAATATTGAACAACATATAGATACAATCAGTGAAGGCATTATGAATTCTAAATATCCAAGCCTACTAAGAAGCATGATATGCTATGATAAAGGATTATACCTAGAAGCGTACAAACAGTGTGTACCCTTAGTTAACTATCATGAAGCAGACATCACAGAAGCAACATTTGTTATAAGATGTACAATTATGTTGAAAAAGTGGTCTGTCACACAAAAGCTTGCAACAAATTTTATGACCAAAGTAAAAGACCAACAATTTGCAATTTCTCTCAAAAGGTTCTTGTTTTTGGCTCTGACAAAACAACAGAAATGGAAGCAAGCCATTAACAGTGGCAAAGATATACCTATTGATGTATTGGAACCATTCGAGCTTGCCAGTCTTGCAGAGTGTTATATGGAAGCTGATGAACCTGCTGATCACATCATGAAGTATTTAGAAACTACTGATTATCATAAACAACTCCAAGCTTTGTTACTTCAGAAGCAAGGCAAATATGATGAAGTGGTTACTTTACTAGAAGGTTCAAATAAACCACTTGATGTGTTCTACTTGGGGAAAGCATATTGGGAATTGAAACAATATGATAAATCTTTGATAAATCTGCTAAAAGCAGCTAAACTTAATCCTGATCATGCTGATACATTTTTATATTTAGGTCACTTTTATCATCATCATAAATGTGACTTAGAGAAGGCTAAGAAATGTTATGAAAAAGCACATAATCTAAACTCTATCAACACCAATATTGCTAAGAGTCTCAGTGAAATTTACATCAAATTACAGCAGAAAGATGCTGACTTTGTATTATTGAATGAATTAGCAAAAAATATTTCAACTATTGAACCATGGGTTAATTTCAGACTAGGCCTGCATTATCTAAATAAGAGGGAATGGGAAAATGCCATTTTGAATTTCAGGAATGTTATCAAAATTAACCAAGATGACACAACAGCTTTTGAATGCTTGGCTGATGCATATTATTCAAGGGGATCATACACTTCTGCATTGAGAGCTTACAACAGAGTAATGACTTTGGATCCAAGCAAAACTGCACACTGCCTTACAAGAATCGGCCATATTTATACATTGTTGACACAATATGAAGAAGCTATATCAACATTTGAAAAAGTATTTATTATTGAACCCTACTCATTCTTAGCTCTCAAAGGAATTGCTGAAACATGGATGAGAGTTGCTAAGAAAAAAGTTGAAGCCAAAATTTATGGTAGTGCTAGAGATTGTGCACAATATGCAATAGACTACATCACTAAAGCACTATCCAAACAAAATCAATATTTATGTTTTTGGAAACTATTAGCACACAACTTGATGTTTATTACTAAATTGCCAGGTAAATATGCATATGTCTATATGCCCCAGCTGTCAAAGGAAGGTGGTCATGATTTTGAAATTTCAAAGAAAAATAAAGTAGACATATTTCCTCAAGCCATTGCTTGCTACTCACATATCGCCAAACAGAAACAGCAAGTGTCATCATATGATTTAGCATTGGCTTACCTGACTTTTTATTATGAAAGCAAAAAAGTTGCTAACTGCCACATATCTTTCAACTTGACTTTAAATTGTATAAAACAGAAGCCTACTGCTTGGCGTAACTGGAATTTGCTTGGAAAAATCTGTTTGGCCATTAAAAAGTATGAAATTGCCCAGCATTGCTTTATTAAAGCTCTCTTTGTTACTCGGAAATGGTCTGTTGCAAAAATATGGTATAATTTAGGAACACTTTATTTGAAACTGAAACATTACAAATTATCCAACTACTGTTTTTCACGAGGACAATCTGCATTACCATCCCACCCACAAAGCTGGATTGGCCAGGGATTAATTGCTGAAGCAATTCGTGAAGAAGAAGCTATGGATTTATTTAGGCATGCATCGCGCTTGGGGTATCATCCAGAGAGTGCACTTGGGTATGCAGATTGGGTTTGTAGAACTTTAAAGAATAATAATTACAAGGAAAGTTCAGAATCCAAATATGAAATAGAGGCTCTTTATGCTGTACCATATGCCCTAGACTTAGTTGAATGGTACTGTAACTTTGAATCTTCAAATGCATGTGCTTACAACATAATGGGGATCTTACAAGAAAGACATGGTCTGATACGGTCTTCACTACAATCTTATGAAAAAGCATTCAAATTTGCTGAAGAAGAAAATAAGAACAAAACACTTTTAAATATTGGAAGAATTTTAGTAAGGATGGAGAAGTATGATGAAGCAATAAAAATATTCAAAGCAATCACTGAAGCTAGCTTTGACTCTACTACTGGTTTAGCCTTAGCACTTTATAAGAAAGGCTTATATGAAGAATCCTACTCTGTATATGACACTGCACTACACTGGTTGAGTAATGAAGATTCTGAAAAAGCAAACCTCCTAGTAGCTATGGCAGGCATTGTGTACATGTACAAAGGTGCAGATGATGCCAAAACACTTCTGTTCCATAGCATTCAAATATCACAGAAGAAGCCAACAGCACATAGTTTATTTGCAATTTGTTCTTTAGGCTTAATTCATTCTGATCAAAGTTTATCAAAGCTGGCTTTGAGTGAGTTAAGGAAATATGAGAGAGACAGTGAATATGGATTTGATATAGGCTTTTTGAAATCATACCTTTCTGTGTGCGAAGACAACATGGATCAGGCTATAAAACTGTTGAGTGACAGTCTTCATGATCACCCTAGCAATGCACTTTTATGGTTTTGTATGGCTCAGTATTGCCTTAGAGCTTCTGATACTAGGGCAAAAGTTGCAAGCTGTTGTGCCCAAAAAGCCTTATGCTCAGCTCACTATGGCGAATATGATTGTGACTTCGGAAAAATTCTAGCTTCAGCTAGTATTGCGGAACATATGGCGGGAGATCGCATTAAATCCTTGATATTGGCTAAACAGGGCCTCCATATGTATCCAAATCAACCCGAAATCTGGGCAGCACTATTAGTTTCACTTTTGTCACACAAAGTATGGATGGAAAATAAGACCTGGCTTCTGGGTGCATCAGGACATATGCGCAAACACTTGAATATATCTCGACCTCTTGGAAGATGGGTTAACCTTATGGAGAAGAAACTCAACCAATAATAATTAATCAGTGAAGTTTTGTACATAATTTTATGAAATATATACCTATATTTACCTTTGATAATAAATAACAAAAATAATGGTAACCCATTTATAGATTAATATTGATGGGTTGAAATTATTCTTTAAACTGCTTTTGAACATTATTATTAGCTCATGTATAAAAGCTGTTTAACTTATTTAAGAAGAGTATAGCATTAATATAGTCCAGCATCTTTTCTTTTTTATCTTTTTATTATGTAATAATAACAAAATAAAGTGATTTTGTAACACAACAATTATTTACATTTGAATGCTTTATCAGAAATTCTTCTAAATACGGCAACATATTTAGCCCCATTATTTCTGGTCACTTTTTTGCCTTCTTCTGTACTTTCGTATAGTTTCTCCACTATAGGATCTGATTTCTGAAAAAAAGAAACAGTAGCTATTTGAAGTGCATTTTGCTGCTACATGTGAGTAGTATTTGAACATTATGAGGGAACATGGCCTGCTAGGAATTTGAAGAAACTAGTGCCGTCGCACTGTTATTGCCTGCCCCTGCAGAGTACTATAGTATATTATACTATAGTATTGTAGTGATAACTTCTTATGGGAGGGTAAACCGCTTCGTAACTTAACAACGCGTTACGGCGCCACTCTGCAGGGACTCAAACTGTAACCGTAATAAGGTGTTTTTAACACTGTTTTTAAAACAGTTTTAACAGAAAAACACTTTTAAATGTAACAGATCCAATACTGTTACCAAATCAATCTGTAACCTTTTATATGTGTTTTTCTGTTAAACTGTTTTAAAAACAGTGTTAAAAACACCTTATTACGGTTACAGTTTGAGTCCCTGCAAAAACAGTGTTAATATGTATAACTGAAATAATCAATTATAGATTTAGTATGCTGCGTTTACCTGTTACACTTATTAACACTGTTAACACTTTTATATCTGTTACATATTTGATTCTGTTACCAATTCAACATGTAACACTTTTCACACAATTCTGTAACCTTTATGACGGTGTTTTTAAGTCCCTGCCACTCTGTCTGGTTACTACGTTAGTTAGTTTAAGTTATCACTTCCGTCGAGCGTCCCGAGACGCCATCGATTTTCTGTCAAAAACTTTTCGTATTTGCCTGGACATCCTGTAATCACGGCGGTAAAAATGGTGCATTTTATGTATTTTTTGTGGGTCATATTTTATTTACTTATATAAGTTGCTGAAAAAAGGAAATGACAGGGATGTGTCTATAGCAGACCCTGATTTTATGAAAAAAATGATTGCTTGAGATGCATCATTCAGGAAGAAAAAAGAGGAATATATTTGTATGGAGAATCGCAAGCCATGGTTCCATTTTAACCAGTTTTGAAACAGTGTAAGACTCATAGACAGTCATGGAAGGGACTCTAGGAGTATGCTTCAAATCTCGCGTTTGTCTTTAAACACCTAAAGTGTTTGTAAACTTACCAATTCGTCTTCTGGTATTCTTTCAAATAATGGGTGCTCTTCAAAATGGAATACCATCCATTCATTTAAATCCTTCACATCTGTTATAGTATAAACTATTCCCTGAAATAAAATGGAATATTAATTTGGTCCATTTCTAGAAATGCCAATGCCAATTCTAGACCCTAGGGTCTAGTGATATTTTGAATAGACTTCTATTTATTACAATTCAAGTTATTTACCTGCTCTGCAAGAACATAGGCATATTCAGACAACAACCATTTGTTAATTATCCTCCACTTATGTTTTGCCTTCTTGAAATGTGGATCGGGATACAGAAAGAACATCTTTTTCAGCTGAAATAAAATATTGAACTAAATGCTATAAGTATAAAGAGCCATAAAAAAAGATTAACTATAAGTCCTTACCTGTCCTTTATGGAAGAAATTAGGTAAATATTTCATAGCATTTGTTCTCAACACAGCAACATTTTGGTATTGATTTAAATGTTGAGATCTTAATGCTTGAATTCGATCATTAACATAATCAGATACCTTAACACGTATTTCCAATCCTAGCATTAAGTTGTCAGGATACATTGGTGATAATGTAACTGTAATTAAATAGATATTGTATTATTTTTTTTATTGGAATTATTAAACTAAACTTTAACAAGCGCTGGGGAGGAGTATTTTGACGCCTAAACATCCTGTTGTTTTTAAGTTAGTTTATGTAACTAAATATTTAGTTTTAGTTTTATTTGTTTTTAATAAAAATAAAAATGTCATGTTTTCGATTATACAATAAAACTAAACATTTACAAACAAGGACAAACTGAGAAGATGTATATGTTTACAATAAAAAACGGTAGAACAAAAGGATACTTCTACAGAGTACTCCTCCGTAACACTGTTGATATTCTATTAAGTAAGGTTCAGAGAGAAGCATATGTTTTAGTAGCAGTAACTTATTCATATATTTCAAAATATCACACCAATAATCCATGAAGTGTTAGGCAGAGTTGTACCAAAGATTACACTAACATATTGACAGAAATTTTTAGTTTCAGTGAGCTGCATTCAGCATTATCACTCTATTCAATTGAAATGATATTTATTTTTGTGAGTAGGTTATTAAAACACTTTTAACATTTATTTTTTTACAATCTATATGAGATTGGTGTTTCGTATCTGACTATGCTGCGAAGAAACAGCCCTCTGGAGTTTGTTTCAAACTCACTATCACAGTCTCTTTTAAAGTTTCTGTTTTGGTTAGATCAGGTTCAGTATTCCGACGGTTATTCATTACGAAAAACACTGTACATTATAAGTTGTTAATATACCAACCTAAAAGACCACCATAGCCACAGCCGACATCCAAAAATTCGACTTTTTTTGCTTTTTCGTCTTTGTTTGTTATTGGATACAAAACAGACCAGTCGTAATCATCCGGATGAGTAGGGCTAGAATGTGCATACAATTTTAATTAATCTCTGATGAGTAACTCCTTAATATATCAATCTTGAGAACTTACTAGTCAAAACAATGATCGGCGATTGGGTTAGAATGTGCACGCTGTCTGTAATACTTTTTCTGTGGCAGAGACATTACAACATCAACAAGTTAACAATTATCTAAGATATTAATGACGTAATTATTTTCTTTAACCGGCTTCTTACTCATTTATTTTAATTTAATATAATTTCTATATGGTGAAAATCATACACACAAACACGTTATTTACTGATCAGTTGAGTCTTTGGTTGAGTCAGTTCATCGTTCATCAGTTGACATTTTTGACAACAGCAGTCAACGTAAACAAACGTCACTTTATTTCTTTGAAATAAATTTCAGAACCCAGCCTTTTATCCTAGTATCCCAACTTGGAACTAGCCGGTCCAACAGGATCCAATATCCGAAAAAGTTTGCGGACCTAAATATCGAAATGCCAGTTTTTAGTGGGGATACTCTAGCTCGTGGAAATTGAAATGTCAAAAATTCAAAAAAAAAACATGCGCGCATTGCAGCAATTTGTATTGTTTGGCTAACAAAGAATGATTAATTTAATTTCTGATGTGTTTGAATAGAAACTTCAATAGTAAAACCAACGTATTCAGTGCGACAGCATAATGTAAATGTAGTGGTTATTGTTCGTCGCCTTTTCATCAAATATTGATCACACATCAAGTAAGTGGTGATTATTTCTGTATTCTATATTCTATACTTTAATGATTTACATGCATTTTTTATGCATTAGGGTAATTTCTAAGCGGTTTCTTCTATAATGAAGAACCAACGATTTATTGTGTCATATTTTCACAAAAGTTTTCAAAATTATTGCAATGTCTTTTCGTATTTTGGATAGCCTAAATATTTTAAACTTTGAAAAGGATAAGACAAAGAAACAGGCCTAAAAAGCAAATGTTAATAAGAATGTGAACTGTTGATGTCATGCCAAACAAAACATGTAAACTGAAAATATTGTTAAAATTACTTTTCATTGGATCAAAATTAAATATTTCTGAATATCCATTACTTGATATCTTGAATGTACTTACATTCAAAGATTTATGCAAGATCAAGACTTCAATCATGTGCACAATGTTACAAAAATGAAGTAATTTAATGAAATGATTTTTGTGTTGTTGTTTTAATTGTATTCAAAATGATTATGGTAGTCTCAACAAACAAGCATTATAGGCAATCAATATACAGAGCCTTTGTCTTATCGTCTATATTGGATACCTTTTTATTATTTCAATTATATTAGTCAATGTGAGATAATAAGTCTATTTAAATAAAAGTGCATGAACTTATTAGTTATAATGTATACTATGAAACAATGAATTTAAAAAATTGAACCATGAAGCCATTCTATAAAGAAATTGATGAATCATACTCTAATTTAGTTGAGTGACATTATTTCTGTATGTAGGTAAGTGCTACAGCCAAAACCCATAGATATGGTTTAGTTACTGCTTATTAATGAAAACATCACTTGCTTATAAAACGACAAGCCTTAAATTTACTTTAAAATAATTGTTTATTTTTGCTATTAAAAATGATCAATTTACTGTTATGACTACTGGACTCATATTATGTTTAACTTTAATGCAAATTCTTACATTATAAACCTTAAACAATGTGTTATAAAATATGTAATACATATACTATTGTTAACCCAAGAATTAATGAGGATTTACTTCTTGTAGTTTTATTTATCAAAACAGAATTTTCTACCAATTTTTTGGCCTTAGACACTTAAATTTTAAAATGATTTGCAACCCTTCTAACCATTATTTTCTCAGTTAAGGAGTTGCAGGGATAACATAAACATCAAAAAAATTCTACAACTTATGGAAAACATTTGCAAACTTTAAGATCCTAGAGTGTCGGCGGCGCCGTTGTTTTGACGTCGCTGCGTCGTCACCCACGTGCGCCCGCCGCCGGCCACCGCGCCGCAGTCTGACTCTGGCGTCGTCCGCGCCACACGTAACTTGCATCAACGTATGCGCCCCGTTCCACTGTTTGCGAAATATTATGAATGCTAAACCTTACACAGTACCTTGTGAAATAGTTTGTTGTTCTCATTAGTGATGTGTGACTAGTTTTAAAATGAAGAAGGAAGATTCTCAGTGTGGTCCTAGCAAAGGTGTTCACGGGTCGAGGTCGGATCGGATGCTCACGGATAGTATATCGTCTGACGAGGGCCCGGAGACGGAATGTCTGCTGACGGCGCAACTGCAGGCAGTGGTGGTGAACCCGATGACGAGGCGGCGGGAGTCGCTCACGGCGCCGCCCTCGCCCACCGAGTCCCGCAAGAAGAGAGACAGCCACCGCCAGCACAACTACAGGAACCACTTGCACCACCTCATCCACTGGAGAGATATCTGGAGCGGGGAACCTCACAAAGGTCACGAGGTATAGAAGTGAATCTCTATACAATAATCAATCCTTGCAGGCAGTAATAATAACCATTTCTGAAATAGCGCATGTCTACTACTTGGTGTTGTCGTTTGTTGTTGTTTTGTGCAATAAGTCGTCGCACCGTGCAAGAAAGTCTTGCCATTGTTTCGTAACGTGTTGTATACCTAACTCCTCTTTCTCTATACGCATTTCTTACTTTCTTAACTACGGAAATACCTCGTCGTCTTTTCATAATAGTTCGATCTCAAAAAATAATAGAAGGCAAATTACCACAGTAGTTAGTTGTAACATGACATTTTCGGCTTTGTCTGATTTCTAATTTTCTAAAGGTCTTTCCTCATTGATCTCATGGCTGATGTTTTATTGAAAGAGGTCAGCCCTATAAACATGAACTGGAAAAAGTGCATTGTCTCGGTCTGATTGCGCCGGGTGTTATTTATAAAGCTATTCGTGATAAGGTCGATGTAGTTATAGACCTCAACCTTTCAGAATGGACTGTTGGGCTATAATATTTTAATGATACTTTCAACGATACTTTCAACGCTGTATTTTTATAAAGTCCGGTTTTCATAATGAGTCACCTACAAACTTTATTGACACATGAACACACTCTGGTTACACGTGTTTGTAATTTTTAAGCCCGCGGTGCGTTCTGTTACTGAGCAAACCGTGTATAATATACCTACCTAGGTACTTACCTGCCCATATCAAATTGCCTCAACGTCAAGCTAGAAAACTTCAACGCCCTACAACCTTTACGTTACTGTTTTAGCCGAATCAATTGCCATTGACCTAGCAGGGTCTTGTTTAGCTCCAACAGCCTGAAATGTATGTCAACGCTCTTTGTTACACATATGTATTCTTACGCCGGATGCGTGGCCGATTAACGCGATACTTCAACAATAACATTGGACAGTTTTCCTCATTTGTTCAAAACATCAGGCCATTTTGCTCTTCTATACCCTTTATGAGGTACATTCTGGACAAATAGATTATCTACATAATGTTTGTTTTTATCTTGCGAAACAATATCTTAGATATGTCTGTCAGCTTTGCATAAATCTAGTAAAAACATCGGGTACAGTGCGCGGCGACAGTAACATCTGAAAGCAATAACGTTCATATTATGATACAAGGCGTAAGTCTGATAAATTACCGAGAACGAGCCGCGTGCATTCAATTTAATTCTGACAATCAACTATCATCACGAGACGTACGTTTACATCTGTGTCGTGATGACGTGTTACGTAACAATCCAATCAAATGTACGGTTCACATATTATTTATTGAACCGAAACAAGTTAGGTATTGTCATGTGCAGGTAAATGTACTCGTTTGGTGTTTTTAGAAGCACATAATTTATAAATGAAAGTTACTACATATCACTATCAAAGCAGCAAAAGCAATATTATGTTTAGCAATGTAACAGAAATTTACGTTTACTTTAGTAAGCGTAAAGTCGTTTTTGGAAACTTTAATTGACACCATTCACGAAACTGCCAAGACGTGAAAAATCTAGTAACTAAAGAAAGCAGCGCAAACTAAAAGACTGAGACGTTAAATTACCAAAGACTTAATTAAGCGAAAATAGGGACGCCAAGTCTTGTAAAAACTATCTCAGCTATTTCAGAGCTTACCTACGTGAGCAAGATTCCTATATCATAATGCGGCAAAATTCATAGATCGCAAATATAGCATTTGAGATCTGACCTAGTAAAATTATCTTATAGGAAAAGAGAAACCAAGATTGTATGACCCTTACGGAAACTCACTGAGCTACATTTCAAGAAATAGGCACACAAGGTGTGTTCAAATCAACTAGTTAACATCTTGCGTGAGAGTCATTTGAAACTGTATTTCAAAACAGTCTAGATTTAAATAGGTACTGGTAGGCCCCGTTCCCACTATGTTGGGACGATAGATTATCGTGTCGTTTATAGCGTAGCGTCGTGGAGGACACGATTAAATGTCGTCCAAGACTTTTTTTTTAGAGTAACGAAAAATTGTCAACTGAGTCGATATAATGGATAAATTAATCGTCACGAAATAGTGGAAACGCGCCCTAGGCATAATATTCTTTGCGACAAAAACTTGCGTCAACTTAGTAGTACTGTCGAAAAAAACACTTACATAGCGGAATTGATTTGGCTTTTAATATCAAAAATCATCATCAAAGACATAGGTTATATTATATATATATAGGTTAATAGGTTATTATTACTGAATTATCTCATCAGGAATTTATGCATAATATTTGTCTAGTATTACAGAGATAAAGTACTCAGTTAAATGATCTGAATGACACATGAATTTGACTATTTCTGAACATGATAATTTATACTAAAGTAATTTCGGTAATTTGCCATGAATTGTAATTGTGGTCCTAAACACTTTTGGCAATCGTTTAGAGCAATTTGTATTTCTTGACAGAGTTCTCACTCAACTGAAAATAGGTTAATAATTATTTAAATTCTTCGATTATGATGAGACTGCATATCCCGCAGAGTTTTGAAGGTCAAGCCTTTTTAAACGCTATACCTCTCCACAATTGTGAGGTATGCAGTCTCAGGGAAATATTTCCTATAAGCCGAAGTGGACGTGGGGATGCATCGAGATGTGGTCGCGATGGACAAGGGCCTCATCCCGCTCTCCTTAGCTAAAGAGAACTGGCGCAAACCTGCAGTACTTGACATTAATGACCTCAGGGAAGTATGTCAGAGTAAGGAGATTCACGGACGCTTCTTCCGGGCCCTGCAAGGACCCGATGTAGACCAATCAGCGTCCGTAGCCTGGCTACGTTTCGGGGACCTCTTCTGAGAAACCGAAGGTTTTGTTTGTGCAATTATGGATGAAGTTATTACGACGAATAACTACCGGAGATTTATTGTGAAGGACGGCACGATTGACATATGCATGCCACCGTCCGGGCGAATCAATCCGTCACATTATCTCCAGGTGTTCTCGTCTAACAAACGGAGAATACTTGCATAGACACAACCTTGTATCCAGGATTATCCATCAACTTGCTCTAAAATACAGTGTTGTAGAAGTGCTGTGCCATTGGTATCTGCCTGACCCAGTTCTCGGAAATGGCAATATCACACTGTACTCAATCTATCAGCATCACTGACAAGACTGTGGTAGCCAGTAAGCCTGACATAGTGGTGGTGGATCGATCAGAGCGGCGTCCAATGATGGTTGGCATAACGTTTGCACATGACGATAACCTCGTAAAAGCCAAGAAAGATAAGCAAATCAAGCATCAAGTATCTTGACTTGGGTCGCGAGGTTGTCGACATGTGGCATTTGGACTAAGCGATCATTGTGCCGATAGTCGTATCAGCCAATGGCTGACGCTCTTTTTAGGCAGCTAGATCAAGGGCTTGATTCAGAAAGCGGTACTCTTGGACACGGCTTGTATTGTTATTGGCCCTGACCGTCTGTAGGCACCAGTGGGCTACTATTTTATATAGAAATATTTAAAAATGTAAATTATACTATGTATAGATTAAAATAAAAGATCATAAATTTAACTTATAAGTTTAAATACGTAAAATTTTCTGTGACTTGAAACCAATTTACAAGGAACAAAATGGCATCCTAGATATAACATCACATGTACTGTATCTAATTCTTGTACCCAGTAAGTTTAAATTGAATTGTATTGGCACGAAAAGGAAGATTGATGTGTGACTTGCATTATTTAAATTATTGTCATTCGCTACTATAGTAGAACAAACACATTAACGTAAGGCCACTCGTAACGTAACTAATGTCTTTAAATTGTTGTGTACTACTTTGTTTATTTTGGTGCCGTCTATAATATCTCCACTACTATTTTCGTCCGGAACAGTAAAAGTCTTTTACTCAAAAATGCATGACTAATGTGGTCATTATTTTGACAACCTTGTTTGAGCAAAGTCGGCCTTGCCGTTCTGTTCCAAGGAGCGGCCGGCAAAGTTTTGCTGGCCGCTCCAATAGGCCGGCAATGTTTTGCCGGCCGCTATTTTGACGTTTCAACGTTTTAAAAAATTTAATTACAAAAAGATTTTATTTAGAACACAGCTGTTTGTATCTATAGAGATAGGTACAAAAAGATTTTATTTAGAACACAGCTGTTTGTATCTATAGAGATAGGTACAAAAAGATTTTATTCCATATTAGGCTGTATAGTTCTAACTACCATTTCCCAAAAAAAAAACAAAAAAGTAGCGAAAGCGCGGTTCAGGGAAAATTTTAATTAATACATTTTTTATTTAAATTACTTGCTGGTTTTATTTAGATTATGTACTTGCATTTTTGAGTAAAGCACTATACAAACCGTGGCCCACAATGACTGCTTCGCTGTTCACGCTATGATTGCCTCGAGCTAGCCTAGCTACGCTCTAGGCCTTTCAGCTTGGCCATCATTGCAGCCCTTGCTGTCCTCGCTGTAAAGGCCTCGACCTAGGGTCTCGGCCTTAATCTCAGCTCGTCCATCAAGTGCTGCACGCTGACCGCGTTGTGTCGGCCTGGAGCTGCGCTACGCTGCGCAGTCGGCCATAGTCAGCGCGACCAGCAAAGTAGTCATTATAGACCGCGGCAGTAATGTACTATTAATATCTTGTGAAATTGACATCGTTTTCTTTGGCTTCTTGGCAATAAAGGCGGAAGCTTTATGGGCAAAATATACGGGCGGAATCCCGGAACGAAAAATATTTATTCCGTGAAGAGAATTCTCCTGAAACTATTGTTGAAGGGTTTCTTTGACTCTACAAATTGTTAGCGATAACTAGATAACTTTTAAGGCTATAACAATTTTGCGTTCAAGGAATGGAATGTTCGCCTACATTATTGTTGTGAAAATCAGTTGCGAAGGACCGCCTGAGGCACAAATAATGAAACTATCAAGTGTTCTAGGTATAAACTGATAGGTAATGTAGAGAAGAAGTGTGTTATCAGGAAAGGTTAAAGGTATGTCTATTATCGCGAAAACTTTACATTGATACATAATTAGATAAAATAAGTCTCGCGCTTCGCGCATGAGATTTACAATATAAGGAGAGAAGGTTTCAGCCTTGGGGTAGCACAGGGTGTCATACTAATTATTCTATAGGAGAAGGAGTCTATTAAATAACAAATACAGACAGCAATATCAAAGAAGTACTTAGTTTTTTCAATACAAATATTCATATTGAGTCGCTTGTTATTTTGTATTGTACAGATAATGGAAGTTATTTATGTACACAATAACTGAAATAATGACTGAGATAATGATCTGTGCTCGACAATTGAAGTTTAGAAGTATGTACTTTGCTTCTATGATTTCTTTTTTCACTGTAATTGGAGTTTATAAAGCTTTAGTAATAGCTTCGGAAATAATACGAAGATGTTAGTAACAATATATTTTCATCTTTTCATTCTATACTGGGACTTGTTAGTGGTTATTGGGTTTCACCTACACTGAAATTCAACACACATGTCAAAGTTCTTATCATAATTATTGTCCTAACGGTTTTTCCCGGACATTCCTACAATATAATCCCTTCATTATAGTAGCGGAGCGGCACTCGACAGTTTCTACTCATATGCCACAACTTGTGTGAGTGGATTTAATAGTATGTTACTCAGCAAATAATCTACGCAAGTAATGTTTTTTATTAGAACACTAGAATATCATAAAATAAAGGTATCTCTAGACTCATAACCCCGCAGCCCACTGGTCGCAGATAAAACTCAAGGCAAAATAAAACAACGAAGTGTTCGGCCTACTTTGAAGTAGGTTTCGAAACGAACACTTCATTGTTTTATTTTATCAGACAGATCTGAAGATTAACATACCCATTAATGTCGTAAAAAATACTTAGGTAGGTAAATGTCATAATTTTCAGATGGATTGAAAATTCGATTGGGATTTGAAGTTCAACTTCGCAAAGGTTTCTCAAATTATATATTATCTGGGTTTCTGAATGTAAATAAAAGACCGCTTTAGCATTGGATCTACGACCAGCCCTGATTTTCCCCAAACCTACTAATATAATAAACGCGAAAATTTATAAGAAGTATGTTTGTTACTCTTTCACACAAAAACTACTGAATGGATTTTAATGAAATGTGGTATGTAGATAGCTTATACACATAGGCTACTTTTTGTCCCGGTCTGCGCGGGTAAAACCGGGGGGCGCAGCTAGTAATTTATACAGTAGTCTAGTGGAACCAAAACTGTATTATAGAAGAAAATCATGCCCGCATTTTTTCCTCTGGCAAATTAATTTATACAAGGTGTTGTTTTGCATCCTCGTCAAAATTCAGGATGTTGTCACAAAAGACATAAATAATCAATATAAATTACGGTACCTAGTAAATTATTAAAAAACACAGCGTTTTTTTGTTGTTTAAATTTGTCAATATTTCAGAATAACCCCCTTAACGTGGTGTAGGGATTATGAAATTATCGAAAAAACGTTTGAGGTTTTTTATTTGTGTGTAAGCGACGTTATAAGGCGGGGATCAGACGGCCCGTGTTTAAAACACGGATGGTTCACAGTTACCGATTTCAGTAAATAAATAAAAAAAAGAAAATTACCTACTCATTTTATTATTAATTCGGGTCGAGAATCATTAGCATAGTTACCTCCTAGAATTTGACGAGGTTGCAAAACAACACCTTGTATAATTTTGTAACATGTTTGCTACTTCCGTATAGAACAAGGTTTATGATAGTACTACGATACAGCGTTGGCATACCAACTAAATATGTTTATTAATAACTTAGCTCCCCTTGGGAAATAGGTCATTTGCGAACCTACGCATAAACCCCCCTATTTGGCTCGACCTTCGCTTTTTATCGGTTCATTAGGCGTATGGTGGAGGTGCCTGGATTTCGTACAATTCTTGTTGCCTCCATATTGTGCTCAATGCCCTGTCTGTAGAAAGTAGTGTAATATACTTTTACATCACTTCGCTCTTTCGAGGTTTTGTGACCTGCCCATATCCATTTCAAGGAAGGTTTGCGTGTTATAAGTACCCACCTACGTTGTTAGTCCCTGACCTTTGTAATGTGGAAAGGTACTTCCAACTTGTTATTGTGAATTGCATGACAGAAAACCTATAATCGAAATTAGATTCAAGTAAGTAGGATACCCAAGGAAATTGTTTTGTCGCGTTTTCGTCATCGCAAATCGGTGTAGGACTATTTAGAGTTTTACCAGTGAATAAATTATTAATAGAGACTGACTTCTCAATCACAATGACAATAAAGCAAGTGCTTATGTTAAGCACTGATGTCAGTCAGGCCAATCTATCTATGTTATGTATTAATATTGTAGTCAGCCTGTGTAATTGATTAGCCTCTCTCAAAGTATTGGCTATTGATATTAGCACGCTCAATTGCTTCGTGTCAGGTGAATTATTAGGAGGCTATTCAATTTATGGATATCTTACATAACATTAATAACATAACTATTTATGATACTAAAATTTTATACTCCTTCTTAGCGTGTCGATGCCAATTTAAATTGAGTCATCCCAAAATTTGGCGACGAGTTTGGCACTTTCAGTAGCGTACATTTATACTCCTGTGTTTTTGGGAAATGTCTCAAAACGTAAAACAAATATTATAGCTCTCTATACAATACAGGAGTAGTCATCTAAATCCGATCTCGACTTCTCCAGTTAGCATAGCTTCGGATTAATTTGACCTTTCACTAAGTAAAGGATCGGACAATTTTGCAAGTCGAACTTTCGCACTGTAAGCAGATCCCCGACCATAGATACTTCTTCATGTAGAAGTGACGCATTGTAAAGGTGTGTCAGTTGGGTTTGTTTATGGCCTACTGCCTATGCACGAGCGCTTATTGTCTTCGTTTTATTTTTATTGCATTTACTATTCGAGGTGAAATTCAGTCATAACAAGCCATCAAAATTAATAATCATAAAACACTGTTATAGATCGTTCTTCGAGTTTTGTGGGCATGGCGAACAGTAGATAGTCCCTGATGAAAATAATCATTACGAGCTTCAGGTCGCAATGCTTGTTGAGCAACCTCTTTGTTCTCTTCAAGGTAGGCGCATTTCATCTACCTTGAAGCAACCAAATACTAACGGTGCAGCATCAGTTGCTGTTTGGATGTTTAATCATTTAAACACGAAGGTATTTTAGCACTATTTAGTTTTGATTGGCGCAGCATTTCTTTTTCCTTCTTTCCTGTTATATCATTCTCCCTTTGAGCCATAATTATCATCTTATTTATTTATATATTAGGTACAGCAACAGCATACATAATACATACTATAAATTACAGGAACTATAAAATTAAAATAAAAGCGCTGGTATGTATGCCTATTATAGGTATATGCAGCATTCACCATAGCGACAATAACATGAAATTCTAGAATAAACTAACTAGTACCGCAGTAGTAGGTACGTGAAGAAGTGGATTGAAAGAAATCATATTTTTTACGGGAAATTAGTGCACTCCCGTACCTCAGAAACGGATCTTCTAAACTTGTTGAGGGAAACACCGAAAAAATCGGTTTCCAGACATGTGCAGGAACTATTGTAGTTTCTTCATATACGTAGCAAGGGAGCGTTGAGACCAAGGTTTGATTTTCGGTAGTAGGAGTATGGAACAGTCTGGTGATGGGATATCTGGAAAGGACTGAGTAGGGAATACGCTCAACTAAATCGCTGCATTTTACGATTCCATTGACAATCCAGCGACGGTCACGCAGCGTCTTTATTCTGGAAAGGACTGAGTAGGGAATACGCTCAACTAAATCGCTGCATTTTACGATTCCATTGACAATCCAGCGACGGTCACGCAGCGTCTTTATATAGGCGTTGCTCGTACACGTACGTAAAAATAAACTTTGGGTGTCCACCCATAGTTTATTTTTGAGAAGCGAATCTTGAGACCCTCACGAAGGTGTTGAATAAAACTAAACTCTAAATATGAATCGGTATAATGTCAAATACATAGGTTGGTTTGGTTCTTACTTACGTACACCTCTATTACTTGAGTTAATATACAGGGTGTTTGGTGCATCGTGTGCCAAACTGAAATGGTCGACTGGGGGGGTCATCTGCTATCCTTTCAGACCCCTAAACAATTCTCATGCCCTGTGGATTTTTTTCATCGACTTTTTATTGTTTTGTTAAAAGAATACCCAAATTTTACATACAAATACAAATTTAAAAAAAAAGTATAAGTCGTAGACCCTGAATTTTAATTTTATTTAGACGTGTATTGTATTCCAGTACTTTTTAATTCAAAATTAGTGGCATTAGCCTTCTAGTTTTTTTTTAATAATTTACTCGCAAAGTTTCGGACTCAATTAAAGCTGTCCATGTTGCACTTTTCACATGGGTATAAAAAACAAACCAAAAGCTACCGGGATCTTCCAACTCCCTCAAAAATTCTCTAGTCTTTCCTCTTGCTAGTGATGTGCCACATGCCATAAAAATCTTTTGTAACTTTGTGAATTCGATAGAATTGTGAATCGAGTCACAAAATAAAATCCAAATTATGATTTCAAAACATATTTTTGCTTAAAACTTTGCGAGTAAATTATAAAAAAAACTATAAGGCTAATGCCACTTATTTTGAATTTAAAAGTACTGGAATACAGACACATCTATATAAAATTAAAATTCAGGGTCTACGACTTATATACTTTTTTTTAAATTTGTATTTGAATGTAAAATTTGGGTATTTTTTTAATAAAACAATAAAAAGTCGATGAAAAAAAATCCACGAGGCATGAGAATTGTTTAGGGGTCTGAAAGGATAGCAGTTGACCCCCCCAGTCGACCATTTCAGTTTGGCACACGATGCACCAAACACCCTGTATATGCTTATCTGTTCTGTGCTGTGACCTCAGTAAATAATAGGCCGAGATTTTTCTTATATTATATTTCGTTATCTAATTCCAGCGCGTGTCTTGACTCTCTCCTCTTTGTTGTAGATAATTATTTTTGTTTCTTCTGCTGTTTAATCAAAAATTGTTTAAAAGTTTTATATAATTGTCGAATTCGTGATAACCCAAGTAACACGTAATCTGTATAATCACTGAATTAAAGACTTATTTACGTTTTAAAGTCAGACTGTCACTTTAAATCAGTTTTGACTTAGTTTAAATGCTTTTGAGTAGAATGTGGTAAAATTTATAATGCATGAAGCTATTCTATGGTCTAAAAAATAAAGTTAAATGGCTTATAATCATACTAAAACATTAATTACTTTTAATATACAGCACCTAAAACAGCATTTACACTAACACAAAGGTTAAGACCTTATATTAGTAAATAAGAAAACCTAATACATTAAATAAACGTTGTCGACATATTTTATAGTGAACTTAGATTTATAAACACATTTTTAAGATTAAACGCATTATTATGATCTTTTCTTATGTTTATTTACAGCTAAGCATTAGCCAAACATTTACTAAAGTTTTAGCTCTGTTATCTTCTTATTTTATTGTTACTTTAAAGCTTTCATCACTATTTAGATAA
Organism: Cerastis rubricosa; assembly: GCA_949152445.1. Taxonomy (NCBI): domain Eukaryota; kingdom Metazoa; phylum Arthropoda; class Insecta; order Lepidoptera; family Noctuidae; genus Cerastis; species Cerastis rubricosa. The sequence continues at coordinate 13,397,750 of OX424533.1, forward strand.
ATAAAAATGTAATTTTATTACTATAGGTCATAATTTGGCCATAAAACAATGAGTAGTATGATTATTTTCATTTGTGCGTTAGTATATACTCATTAGTAAATTTATGTCGCACGTGTCACGTTGTTGTCATGAATAAACAGTGGAAAAAGACTAAGAGAACAGGTGGAGTAAAGAGAAAGATAAAAACGGAATATTCAAACTTTATATCTGGTTTAAGTAATAAAAAACGTGTTCCAAACAATGATACTCTTGATACTCAAAATACAGAACAATCGGTAGTTGTGTATGAGCCAAGCACTAGTCAAGAAGTTCCATCAAGTGGTTCCGTAGTACATTTAAGATTTGAAAATGGATATTATTTTGCAGAAGTGTTATCAGATGGTACTACTTTCTATAAATATATATAAAATAAAATAACTTATTATTTAAAATATGTATATCTAAAATAAAATAATCAGTTATTTAAAAAGGAGGAATCTCAATTCGTCGGAATGTTTTTTTTTAAGTATGTTACTCGATTACTCGAAGACGGCTTGACCGATTTCAAAAATTCATTTTGTGTTTGAAAGGTTGTAAGTCCTAGTTGTCATTGTCACCAGGCCAGGATCTGATGGAACTCCTCAAATATTATAGGCACACCTATAGGGATTTGGGAGTTTTCTTTTGAAGCTGGTGCATTGCCTGCATGATGAACTAAAAAGAGTTAAATAAAAATATTTTTATAAAAAAAATAAAGCAACTTCAAAAAAAACCACCAAAAAGTAGTGCTTACATTATTTGGTGTGAATGCAGTATTAGAGGCATTATTTCTTACTTTTTGGTGGTTTTTTTTTAAGTAGGTTTTTTGTGTAAGGAATATTGTTTATTTAGGTGTTTTTAGTATTTCGTTACAATTGTTCAAATTATATAAGTTTACAGAATCTGTATCTCGAATTAGGTATAAACGTGTCACTTTAATATTTTTAGATGATAGTTCTACTGATGACGAAGAAATTTGTACCGAATACACGAAAAATATCATTTTAAAAGATAAAATAAGAGAATGGGCTCTTGTTAAAAACATACCTCAAAGTGCTTTAAAAGACTTATTAACAATATTGAATGATAGATACCCGGATACTTTGCCCAATGATCCGAGAACAATACTTAAAACCCCGAGGGAAGTACACATTGAAGTGGTGGAACCTGGTCTATACTGGCACAATGGCATTACAGGTCCACTTGAAAGAATATTGGCGTCCGAAACTCTTGAGCATGTTGTGATCAGAAGGATGGCGCAAAATAAAACTTGTGATATCGTAGGGAATTATTTCTGATTTATTGGTTCCTGCCTTATATTACAATTTTGGTCATACAACTAGCACTAGGTTCACTTATATTAAAATATTTAATTGACCAATCGGAGCACACTGATTTCCAACATTTAAAACAATCTGTTGACAATGGATCTACGATGAACGCGCACCTATCTCGCTCTGGCGCGTGCGCTTCGTATAGCGTCGTCTGCTCGCACCATATAAAATACTATGGCACCGGCGCGCATCTCATCAGTACGTATTTGCTTGCGAGGCTGCTGCTGAAGTTGTGTTACAGCGGATGAATTTAGTTGTGAATGGATTATCTGAAAACAAAGAAAGAGCAGTTTGATACATTTATTTTTTATATTTAAGTTGATTTTAAAAGCGAATGTCTGTCGCCCTTATTTCTTTATTCATAGAATATAAGTATTGCAAGAATAATAAGTTCAAGTGCTTTGATATAAATAACAACCCTAAGTGCAAAAAAGAACTGATTTGTCGTAAAACTATTTTTTTTTTAAATAGTTTTTGTATAAGTAATGTACCTCATTCGACATACGGACTGTAAGAAAAACAGTACCAAATATTTAGGAGGTTATTGTACAGTCAGCGTCAAATTCATGTTAGCTAATAAAGTCAAAATGATTTGAAAAACACTAAATCAACTTCATATACGCAGTTCGAATTATATTGTTGAAAATTGTGTTCAAAATTATCTTTTTATCATTACATGTAACCTGCCAGGGTAAATGCTTAGATATATTGACTACTCTGAACACATACAACATTATGCATACTGTAACTGCCAATATTTATATGATATTTCGTCCATTAGATATTTTTTCTACGATGCTTACATCTATGTGATGTTTTCTTGAGTTATATTCCTTTAGCGTAAGGTATATTTTTATTTGCATAAATGAACTGTCAAATGTTACCTACCTATTAAAATGACTCCACGCACGTCCCGTTCGTTCTATTCGGGCACATGATTCAGGGAATTCCCCAACTCATTTATTGTGATAATGATTTTATACTTACACTTGTCAAATTACCTAACAACATCATGGCATCAGGGCATCATGTGATTAAGGGATTCTAAGTTATTGTTTCGGTACCCTGATTAACACTATAGCAATCAATTTTTATGACGTTTAAGGGTAATGAACATTATAACATGCCTAAAAAGTGTTACAATAATGCTAAAGATATCACTTAGATATTTTATATGTATGTTGAATGACTTAAGCTATTTTTTTAAACTATAATAAGATTGACAACATTAATATACACTAGTTGAAAGTTTAAAACATTAATATTATATGACGCCATTTGCTTTCTGTTTTCTCTAACATAAAAAAGGAAATTATAGCACACATATGAATGAAATACTACTTATTATGTTTTTCTTATAAGCGAAGTATCGATAGAAGCAATTTTATAAACTAAAATTAATCAAATCGTTACAAAAATTACAAAAGGTGTCAGATGTCGATTCTAAATTTGTCCCTATTTTTATTAAAAAAGCATTTCTGTGAGGGCGCGTGAATTATAAGCCACAAACATATATATATTTTCACATAAGACTAATACCCCCAGCTCATTTGCATTCAAAACAAAATAAAATTGATGATTGACTTACCTTATGATAAATTATTTTCCATGAAGACACATAAAAACATCTCCACACAACACCAATGCACTGCAATACACTAAACGAAATAATCAAATAGGACATAAGTTTCGATAAGTTTTTTCAAATACTTTTATACAAAGAAGATAAAACGTTCAGCCTTAGAATAAAACGTAACTTTGGCATAGTAATTCAAAAAGCTGTTTAAAAGCCGTACTAACGTCTAAAAAAATGCTTTTTACATTAGAATATGCTGTCTCACAACTTTACTAATGTCTGTCTTCAATAACATTATAAGCGCTGGTTAGCAGCACTAATAATATTTAATAATGCTCAAAGCCGTATTATTTGGGGCCCAAATTGAGCTTACAAGACACTTATAAACTGTTATACGGCTAATATAGTGCAACATATGCTGCTCATATACTGCTTTGCACGTAAGTCCATGCTGTTGTACGCTTCTTATAATGTTGTTTTGTGTTACTTGGGAAAGCATTTTATTGTTTAGTGAATCACCCGATTATACTCAGTGAACTTGCAAGGACAAAATAATCGAACACACCTACTCTTATTATGTTAAATTATATTTAAGTTTATTAATGTCATAACCAGAGGTCGGAATAAGTAGAGTTATTTGTGTACTTACACTGATTTCATACAGCGAAAGAATAAAGTGGATATGCCTCAAATCCCTAGATTAATTTTAAAGAGCAGAAAAATCCCGTGATTTATTAAATAAAAAAGTTATTTACTTTTACACAATTTACCATCCGACATCAGATGTTGCAAAATTTCAATACGCACACGCAAGGGAAGATACATATTAATATCAACATTTCGATGCAAGTACAAAAATAACTCTACCTAATTCTGACCTCTGGTCATAACTTTTACTCGTTATGCAAATATGGTACCGGAGAATTTAATGCCATTTTATAATTTTGTCTATTTAGGTTAGGTCTTTGAGCTTGAACTTATAAATGCTCTCTGGTATTAATAAACTTCCAAAAAGAAGATATGGAGTCAACTAATATATCAAGTTTGTTATGCCCCACAAAGTTAAATTAGTGTGCTCAAGTTTATCTACATGCTGCAGACATAAAATGTATACTTTAAGCGATAGGGACTGGTGTTGCCAAATCTTCGTAATTTCGCGTTCAATATTAACTCTGACAGTTCCTTTATTATACTATCCACCGTTGTTTTGGTTAGGCTTGTCACCTGTGATTCGCAGACAAGGTTTCGTGATTAACTGTGTAAATAAATTCGTTCGAATCGTCCAAGCAGCGCTTAGTGGTTGTTTGAACAGTTACTAAGCGCCCAAGGCCTTCGCGTTATCTAGCTTTATGTGTCAGTATTCCTAATTATGACATCATCATGTCTCCCCACGAACACGATTGGTTTGATTTAATATAGCTCTTCGGAAAACACTCAATCGTTCATTGTTTGTAATAGTTGCTTACTGTATTGTAATTTGACATTGGTATCATAAATAATTGCAAAGTACGATCCTATTTCACTGTCTGATAATAAGTGAGCAATATGGGTTATCGTCTTCTTGCGTAGCGTTCCGCAATACTTCCTCAGTCGTTGCTTATTATATCGCCACGCTATTTGAAGTTACCACTGTGACAAAAATCTGCGAAACGAAAAAATACTAATACTTCAGTATCTAAACGTTCAGACTTACTAATCGGTTTGGGAGGACGACGTGTCAAATGAGGAATGTAAATCCGCTCGGCGTCGTTAGTTCGATTGCCTAGTTTAACGTCACCGTTTTAGGTCAAAATTATTTGCATGGGAAATGTGTGAATTGTAAACGCTTTTAATAGCCTCGAGTCATAATTACTCGTGTAAAATGTACGATCATTAGAGCGAACATAAAATATGACTCTCACAGTTATGAAAGAACCATTTCAGCTCAGTAAAGGCTACGCTCTAAATTATGCAGACGAAATGAGCTAACTACAAAATGCAAGCACCGTTTTTATAGGATTCCATTTTTGGCTCTTAGTTGTCTACATGGACAAATCATCATTCATCATTTCAGCCCAAAAGACGTCCACTGCTGGACATAGGCCTTCCCCAAGTCACATTGACATTTTGGGGGGTTTTGCCATAATCGCCACGCTTGGCAGGCGGGTTGGCGATCGCAGTACGGTGGTTACAAAGGCACCTTAGTCGCCTCTTACTACACCCACGGGAAGATATGGGATGGTGCTATTCTTTACGTCCGACACCATACAGAGCCATGGACAAATACTTTTAGATAATATTTAGTTGTTTAATTCATGAAGGGTTAGTCGTACTAACGTAGTCACATTTTTAGCATAAACTAACCCTGCATGCTTCATTTCGAATTTGTGACCTAATCGAGTGATAAAACCAATTGGAGTCAAGGATACATCCTTGAGGAACCCCTTCTCTGTATTATGTTGGCAAGCGCGCGATGGCCTTCATTCTTCGACAGTTACTATTTGATTGCTATACACTTACTGTTATATTCGATATATCTGTACTTACTGTTCTATGTATCTTTTAAGTAAACAGAAAGTGAAGTTCTCTTCTTCTTTATAATTTAAGAGCTTTTAGCTCGATCATGTCGAAAGCTTGACTTATTACGTCTGGGTGCTTGAGCTTTGTTTCCTTACAACGCTGTACAGCGCTCTTTAGTTTTGGGCTTTGCTAGATTGTCTAAACGGACGCAAGCGCCTCTATAATGGTCAATTCGTATTGATTTTACTATGTAATGTAATACATTTATCGGTCTGATTTCTTCCGGCATCTAAGTGTGCTCATTGCCAATGTTGTCAAAAAAAAAACAAACAATATGGATAGTTAGTAATTAATCATGAGAAATTGTTGAAATATTTTATTGATAATAGAAGTTATGAAGGTCTATCAAGAACATAATAATTAATTTGATAATAGCGCGATGTTGATTTTCTGTCGTTGTGCCAATTATACGGTAGTGTTTCTATCCATTCCTTCATTTAAACTGCCTCCCGTATAATATTTGTTCTTTTTTAAACATATCTGCCATTTACTCTTTTATGGCACTATTATAAACAGTAATGCCTTTGCTAGTTTTAGGAATCGAGTCTCTCTTTACCAATGAACAAAATAAACGTTGGCAATATTTTCGCCTTCTTTATCGCTTTGATTCAATAGTGGTATTATGGAGTCACTTATCGTTGTTAGAATCTTATCTAATATAAATAAAAGATAGTGTTGGTACCACCGCAGAATATTTTTTAACAGTTAAGTATCTATATAAATTAAACATTTGAACGCCAGAGCATAAACGCACGCGCGTGCCCTCCACGCCAAGCCACAAATTCACCGCAAATACTTAAATTAACTATTTATAGGGATTTCAAAACTTTTATTAACTCATGTCTTGATAAGATACACACATCAAAAGTGTCTAGGGATCAACATATATTTTTGCAATAACTTTTCTCCTGATTGATATTAATTAAAATTTTCTTTAAGGATTCATCAAATAAAGTGTTTTCGTTTGTCACAGCAACGATAAACCAAGTCACCTTTGCATTAATAAAGAAATTTGCCATTTTCTAATAAAGGGATTTTTGACATTTGAACCACTAACATTAAAGTTCGAAAAAAAGACTGAAATAACAGTTTTCTTTAAAATTTTATTGGGTAACTTAAACAATTAATAATCCGTGTTTCTACCGCGAACACTAACAACACAAGAACATCGGTTTGGCATACTCAAAATGAGTTCATCCAAATCACGCTGTGGAATGGCCGCCCATGTTCGTTGCAACAACAAAAAAAGGTCTTCTTGCGACTGGATACCCTCCATATTCGGCAGAGCTCTTCTCTGTAGCATATCCCATGCATGCTCAATCGGGTTCAAGTCTGGCGACTGAGCAGGCCAGGGCAGGACATTGATGTTAGCTGCGGCGAGAGTCTGTCTTACAACTCTTGCGGTGTGCGGTCGTGCATTATCATGCATTAACTGAAATAAGGGACCGATTTGCACTTGTAGAGGAACGATGACGTCTGATACAATCGTCTCAGCATAAATTTGAGCGTTGAGGTTGCCTCTGATCCAAATCAACTCAGTTCTTCCGCCGATCCAAATACCCGCCCATACCATGATGGTTCCACCACCATAAGGATGGACTTCCTGGCAGGATTTTAATCGCTGTTGGCGTCCAGGGGTTCTCCAGTGTCGTATACGTCTTGTATCCGGTCTCATACCAAAACGAGACTCATCAGAAAAGCACACGAAACGCCATTGTTCTTCTGCCCAATTTCTGTATTCAAGAGCCCATTGATATCGAATCCTACGATTGTGCATTGCTATAGGTGGTACCCGTAGCGGTCTTCGGGAATGAAGGTTCACTTCATGCAAGCGGTTTCTGACTGTTTGGTCGCTAATTAAGTTCCCTGAAGAGTGATGAAGCCTCACAGCTAACATCATGGCGGTTATTGTTGGAGCTCTTCGAGTTAAGATTTGAATGTATCGGTCTTGTCTCCGTGTGGTGCAGCGATACCGTCCTCCATGGCGCTCAGCCACGGTACCAGTGCTTCGGTAACGTGTCCAAAGTCGACTGATAACACTCTGACTTGTATTCAGAGCTAAAGCCACAGTACGTTGCCGGGAACCAGCTTCTATCATTCCCACGGCTCTGAGCATTTCTTCTCTGCTTAAATGACGTCGCCGCTCCATAATAACGTTGGTTTTAATCAGTAGTAGGGAAACAGTAGCACTAATAATGTCTTCAATGCGTTGTATGTTTTTATAGGGAAAATATTGACAGCTGATTTTCATCTTTTACTCGAATTTGATTCACAGTTCCTGATTCAAATTATGAAATGCACCAAAAAGGATCCATATAAATTTATAAAATCATAAATTTATTACAAAGCCACATCTCAATCTCAAGAAATCCGCATAAAAATGCTTGATCCCTAGACACTTTTGATGTGTGTATTTAATATAGATCACATTTTTAAGATAAATAAAAAAAAACACACAAAAGTAATAATTTAAATCATTACTTTTGTGTGTGTTTATTGACAAAAATGTGAAAAACACATTTTTTGTCACATATTTGTGTCGTTGGCGTGACACAGCGTGACAGGGCATGCGCTTGCTTGTCACGTATATGTGACAATGGCGTTCAAAAGGTTAAATCTAAACTAATATTTTATAGAGGAAAAATTTGATTGTTTGTTTGCATTAAATAGGCTCCGAAACTACTGGTCCGATTTGAAAAATTCTTTCAGTGTTAGATAGCCCATTTATCGGGGAAGACTTTAGGCTATATATCATCACGCTACGACCAATAGGAGTGGAGCAGCAATGAAAAATATTGCGAAAACGGGGAAAATGTGACGCAAACGAAGTTGCGCCGGACAGCTAGTATAACATACAAGCTTATTCCGACGAAAGTGTGTCATTCATGACTGTATGACGGTGATGTGATGATGTATCTATACAAGTTCTTAATCCCATAGAACAAGTTAATAAACGATCAGGTAAAAATAATCCTAATAAAAATTCTCATGATCTTGAGAATTCAGACAATATAATTCTAGTTAAGATATATTCAAGTACTTAGATTCCACATTTTAAAGAATTTTAGTGAATCTTTTTCAAATAAGTATTCCGATACCATTAGAAAGATGAATTATTCGGTTTGCATTCGGTTGTATGTAAGTATAGTAAATTTAAATCAGTCAAGGAGAGAAAAATCAATTGTTCATTGTATTTGAGTTAGTCGAGGTGCCCATACTTGACCTTCGATTACTCAACAAATGACTCGCCAATTTGTGACAAAATATGTTTTTTACATACTTCCTGCAAACCAAATTGTAATATTAATGATGATAATTGAAATGTCACGTGAAATCAAGATCAACGTGTGTAATCGTACGTAAGTATCAAGTAATCAGGTACCTATCAGTATCAGGTAATCTATCAGCTCGATAAATAATGGAGCTTCTGTCACATCTATAAATATTACACGTGCTTATCTACACAAATCGGGCAAAGGGTCACTGAAACAATTCATCATTTCATATTTTCAGAAAACGGAGATTTATCCGCGGATATCACATTGCTAAGATTCATATTTTTATGGTTGTGGACAGCGCCATCTATGTTATTATAACGAACACAGTCAACGGCTGTGTTTGTTACTCATGCGCATCGAGTGGTTGTATTTATCAACATACAATTTAACTCCGTAATTTTATGAACTTTAACTAGATGGCGCTACCAGTACTTTCCGAGCGGGAAAATATTTTTGTTTTTTTTACAATTATAATTTGTCGCATCTATTTCTGTTATCTCATGTTTTTCTATGTCTTAACTGTTATTTAATAATCGATTTCATATTGATCTAAAACCTTGTAATGGTATAAACATGCATCAATTTTACCTCAGTAAATACGAAGCTCCAGGATTGAACAAATAAACCGATAAGTTTGATAAGCACTCCTCGTGTAATTTAATTCTATTACTTCAAACAAATCTTATCAATCTTTATGAGCTCAGTTTGACGCTGACTGTAGGCATCGTTCATCCTTTGAACATTACTGTCTTTTGCGTGATATTTATTAATTTTTGAAATACCCTCAGTGTAACTATAAATCCAGTGACACTATTGGTTTTCTAATCAACAATAGGTGTATTATCGCAAGTAAAGCAAATGTGGAGATGGCATACAATGTATTTTTTTAGAAGTTATCGGACTAGTGTTGTGTTTACTGTGAAGCTATGCCTTGGAGGGGTGTACCTGGCCCTTCCACACCGGTGGCCGAGCACCAGCCCCTCATGCTGGCCCTGCGAGTGCCTAGGAGTTACGGCAGCCTCTTTCCTTATTACAAGTTTGTGAAAGATACTGCAAATGAGAAATTTACAAGCGAGGTACATCTTTATGTTGCAAACATTAAACTGCGACCAAATAATAAAAAAAAATACAATGTATAAGGTTGAATAAATGTTGATTGAATTGTGATTCTCAAAGTACTAATTTCTAAATCTAAATTAATTACTGAATTATTAATTATTGTTTTATTGTGATTATTTGTATTCAATGATACAAAACTATATATATTACACGTGTATTCCCATTTATATTGTGTATGCAGAGTGATAGGTTGTCTATCACTCCAACTTGTCAGTTATATTCTGTACTTCCAACCTTGCTCAAGTAACTCCTTGCTCTAATAACTGGGTGATGAGTCACGATCCTCTGCAATATTGGTTTTGTTCCATGAAGCATATTCTATTTTAACAACACTTGTATTTTTTTTTTGTTTTTTTGTTTATCCGTGATCATGGCGTTTGCAACAGCGCCGAAATATCGGGAACTCATAACAAATAATAAACATGGTAAATATCCCGTTACAAGTGTTGTTGATAGTGTTAGTGACCATGTCAGTTTAAAAACTTATATATTCTATTTTATTTGCTACTCACTTGCTTTATTATTTATGGACAAGATTATTTATGCTTATCTGACAAGTGTCAATCATGTTTTAACTCATATTTTGCTAGTTATTGAATGACCAATGCATACCTGCATTGGTCATTCAATAACTAGCAAATAATTACCTAGAAACTACTATAGAGTTATCTGATAGTAAAGATATAGAAAAAGTAAAGATATAGAAAAAATATTCGGTTATTAATGAATTGACTGTCAATTAGTCGCATCTGATTAAAGTGGAAGACAAACACTACATAGTTAGGAAGAGGGTAAGTAATATATGATATAATTACAAAATCTCTAATATTTACAACATATAACAACTGAATTTTATTAGATATTATGATCAGTTAATATAATAAACGATTAATATAATTTTAAAGTAACTAATTTTTATGAGCATAACATACATTGAATATAAAATCGTTTGATATACCACTCAAAAGACATAAACATGTCAGTGTTCTAACCAAACCTAACCGAAATGATTCACCAACATAGAGAGGACCTGGCACTCCACTCCTCTTCCGCCGTAACCTTCTAACCTAATATAACCCATCCGAGTCGGATTGCTTTGAATCGGGATGTTAACCATATAGATGGTATCAATATTATATATTTTAAACGATAGGCCTAATGATTTTCGATTAAATAAACGTTATATCCAATAACATAAATAAATAAGTTTTAGAGTAGGTATATAAATGTTTTAACTAAAGAAATTATATCAACAGTTGGTATAACTCACGTTTATTATATCTTGTGACCGTTATTTAAATGAAAATATACCAAATAACTTATATGATATGAAGCGCACCCGTAGGAAGAAGCTTGGCTGTTAGTAAGTAGTGCTTTGCATTTTTCTCAGTATTATGTCAATTTCTTATGTTCTTTCTGTCTTCGTTGGAACTATCAGTGCCGTCATATCGTTTCACACAGTTGGAAACCATCACGCTTTGATCATCTGGCCCATTCCCACGACAGAACATCTGTCTAAATGATAGTTAAATGAAATCATGCGACTAGTTGACTTACCTAATATTTACGGGTTTTTGGCATTCGACATAATGACATTCTGAAAAATATGTGGATTGTAAATTAGATGGTTGAGTCATTTATACAAGATTTTCAACCGTAGTAACTTATATAAACTTAAATGATACTTCATGGAATCATTTATACGTTTCCATTGACAACTAAACGAACGTACTCAGGCTAGTCTTCTTCGATTATTCCTGGTTTTGCGGTTGAATAATAAAGCTTCGAATATAATCTAACGACTAATAGCCTACTCAGATTTACCACAAGTTATTGGGTAAATCCCATATACAAGGTGGAAGGTAATTTAAAAAAGAATCTGCTGTTTCCTAAAAAAGTGCAAGACCTACACGGTCAAAATGAATGGAAAAGAGGTTTAACAAAACTATTAAAAATCTGGCTGTTATTAAAAATCCGCCATTCAAGCGTCGGTGTCCCTTCCTCCCTGTTTATTTAAATTAATTCAAAGAAAAGTTACAAAAATGTTTAACACCACTGCGAAGCTAAGTTTGTCATGCGTAAAAACACGGAAAGCCGGAAAGTATAGCTTGTACTTGGAATACTCGCTCTTACTTTTCCAGTTTCCGCTCTAGACAGCTAAAGCCAGCTTACTTGTAAGCCGACGGTAATTAATTAGTATAATTATAACAAACGTCCGACTAGACAGTTAACTAAATGCCTTTTTAAATAAAATGGTAAAGTCTGTTAACTTTCGAAAGTGCCAGCTTTGGCTACAGTCTAAAATAGTTAGTACTTACTTCATCAATCTATCTTTCTATATCGGCTGTACTGATTTGGTATTAATTTAAATACACATTCAAATGAAATGTTTTCTAAAACATCATATTTTTTATATTGATCGTGATATTTAGGAGATGTTTAGTCATAAATTTTGAACAAGAAAAGGTCTGTCGGGTCGGCTAGTGACACTATTTCAAATGTTGTTCCAATGAACTAGAGTTTAAATTTAGTCAGCTGTATTTTAACTGTTGCAATTATCACACCACCTGTTACTTGTTAGTGTGTTTTATGAACATTGTAATCGTCCATCATGCTTACGTGCTGTCACTTCAGCAATCTTCAAAGAACTGTTAGTTTATCTTCGTGATATAATAAAAAGGGTCAATTTGCCTAAGTGCTCGTTAATAAACGTCTGCGATGCCGCTGGCATGGCACTAATGTTTCCTATCATTTCAAGGGGCTCCTATTTTTAGTGCACACAATTTCTTTCATGGGTATGGGTAATTTTAAAAGGAAACATTTATGGTATTATTAATTAAAGGAATATTTCAAGTTAGCAGTGTCATTGTCATTATATCATTGTTTTAGGTGTTATCTACTATCTAACTTTATGGTGCATTAAATACTTACGCTTATGTATAAGTACGTTTTGTTGAAGCATTAATGATTTACAAAGTCAACAGTTAATTAATGGATAGCTCATCTGATAATCTTTCAATTCTAAAAATATCTAAGAACAGGCTTTTGGATTTTTTTATTTAACATCTTGTAACTAAATTAACGAAAAATAAAAATTAAGAGTTTTTTTTAAGACAGTTTTTTTAATGTAGTTAACATAAAAAAAAAAACTGTCTTAAAAAACTCTAGAAAATGTTAAACCGTGCCAAATATCCCCTCAAATTACTACTCAGCTCATTTTACCTAATTCAAAAACAAAAAGTCGTTGCTGGCTTGTGATGGTATTAACTTCCATGGAAAAAATATAGCCTTATAAAAATTTCGATTTATGTTGTATGGTAGTTCCAAGAAAATACTGCATGGGATTTTGCAACGTTTTATTTTCTCATTTACGAGAAGTCCGTACGGTTTCATCTATTCTTATTTTGCGCAGGATAATGAACGCTTATACAGGTTGTTCAACTTAGTGCAGTGACAGGCAACAAAATAAACATCATAACAAAACCTGTGTGTGCCGAGCCCTAATATGTTTCTTTTCGCAAAAAAAAACGTTTTGCATACAAAATTTCAACCCCTATTTGGCCCCATTATTTAAGGAACGACATAACTAACGACATAAGATGCTTTCTTAGTACTCACCTTCGTTAACAAAGAACTCTTGTAAATAATTTAATGCTGCAGTCCAATACTGAACGGTTTTTTGTTTTCGATAATATGCTTACGCATTATTTATCTGAATTAACGAGAGAAAGGGACACCGAGGCTCTGTAATTTTCTCTAACAATTACATTATAGTCCAAGAGGAACTGGTGGTTTTAAAATTTCCCTAACGTTTTGTAAACTGTTTTTATAGGCTTAGACCAAAGTTATTTCTGTCCTCCCCTCCCCAGTATATTATGTGTTAACTAAACACCCTGTTTTACTAACAGTCAATGGCGAATGTGGCGATCTTTTTATAGGTTCCTTATGTAGCCTGTGGCCGTTGCCTGTATTCGCATGTTTATATAACTCGCCAGTTATCTATGTTTGTTCATGTTTATTTTTAGTTTAGAAGTTAAACATTTGAAAGTAACTATATTTACGTTTCCACAATGACCTAGCACTAGGTCGTTCGAAGAATTTATCAAGTTCAATTTACTTTTGCTAAGCAACAACTATTCAAAAATGTTACTGCAATATATTACTGATAGATAGTTTTTATTTCCGTCTTGAATTGCTAAAGTTTCTCATGTTTCTCATTTAAACCGACTTCCAAGAGAAGGTGGTGGTATTCGTTTTTATGGTGGACACCATATCATAACAGACCATCAGATTCATGTAACAGGAAACAAAATTTTCTATTAGCATAGTTTGCGCCGCTCAAAATGGGTGTTGATTCCAAATTGCATTTCGCGGGGATTAATTTTCTGAATGGTGCTAACAGCAAATAATTCTCCTATCAGTATTTAAATTTATTAACCGTAATCTCAGCAATCACCTTGTTTTTTGCCCTATATAATTCTTCACATAATCCATACATCATTTAATTTGTCTTCGTCTACTCTATGCTGTAAAAAATCGAACGCAAAATGATTTCCCAAACGCAGTTTGAGCTTCGTGTATATCCCACGGGTTACGTTGTTCTGGCCTTGCCCTTTACAAAATGGAAGTGGACAGTAAAATCTATCAATATATGGCAAACCTGCCGTCGCTTTTCGCCGATATATTTTCTACTGTCTGTCTTAATATAATTTGTTGTATGTTAACTCATTTAATTACGCAGCAACACTTGGCGAAGTTATTGGTTACAAATACATTAGTACTTATTTTACTACCTATGTATTTTATACGGTACTTTCAGACCGAAGGTTTAGGCAACTTAGCGTTTTAAATATTTTAAATGTAGTGTTTAAATATCGCAATTCCATTATGCACAAGCATTGACCGTTTAGGTATAATAATATGGACTAGCCCATCATAACATCTAAGTGCTACTCAGTAACCCCTTCTGCTCATTTGATATAATACCTTTTATGTCATACATTGTAAACGTACTAAAACTAGTCAATCTATGTACATAGATTGACTAGTTTTCATTCCCCATTGCTAATGGACAGCGCTAGCCGTAGGTCATCAAAATATTTTAATTTAAGTGGTGGTCATTAAAATCATCCACATAGTGTGACACTGATAGTACATTTTTGTAATAAAAGCGATTGAGCACCTACTGAACTGCGATGGGCTCTGCTCAAAATTATAACAGTCGCCAACATTTTTTGAATTTTCTGATTCTAACCACAAACATCCCATCCGTAATTTGTCAGGCAGCAACGGGTAACTTCCGTCTTCTATTATAAATCCCTAAAGTGCAAACATAGCACTTTCTTATATCTTAAAATAGACTCTACTACCTTACCTACCCGTGTTTCCTTAAAGCAAGCTGATGGGATTTTTATTCATTTAACGCAAATTGCTAGTGAACTAAGAGGAACAGGTTACTGTGGCCCCTGTGGGCAATAGGCTAACAACCTGTCACTGTGTATGAGTCACTTAGATCTTAAAACAAGTCGTGTTATTTAAGACTTTACTTAATATCTAATAGCAGAGTTGCTACGAAAGGTTCGGCATATAACAAATAAACTTTGAGTTTCTTTAATCCCGATGGTAACTAGCGAGGTGATACATAAATCAGTCAAAGTAATAGACTTAAATAGCAAGTGATGACATTGAGCCTTTAGGTTTACCTTTCGTTTAT
This sequence comes from Cerastis rubricosa, assembly GCA_949152445.1. Lineage (NCBI taxonomy): Eukaryota > Metazoa > Arthropoda > Insecta > Lepidoptera > Noctuidae > Cerastis > Cerastis rubricosa. The sequence continues at coordinate 13,413,347 of OX424533.1, forward strand.
GTGCACCGGAACGTTGTTTAAGCAACGTAACGGCTCGCCGGTCGCGTTCTCGCACATGCATTATAATTGATGGATCGTTAAAAGCCTGCTCCCGAATACCGACACCTTTAATTCATCTCCCATTTCCAGAAAAGAATATATGCATTGCCACGCTGTTCTCTTTACAAAACCCCAAGTTCGTACGTTAGATACTTTGCGTTTGCGAAACTTCAAAGCACGTACGATACGACAATAAAACGCCGCGCGCCGGTGGAACGACAACATTAATTATTGACGGGCTAATATTTCCCTTGATTTATTATCTCACGTAATATATTCACGTTTATAACTTCCTAATGTATTGGATAATTACTTTTAGATTTGCATGACATCAGGGCAATTACTTTTACGACAAAAAATCATGGTTGCGCGGTAATTCCTATGTAACCACAGTATTACCAAATGCAGTAATCTGCCTTATCTCTCCGTATTTATGACTATGTACAAATTGTGGTATAAGATTCGTATTTTTCCCGTTATCACATTAATCTTTTGTTTAGAGAACGATCGCTTGTAATCCAATATTAACTCAGAAGTTAAGCTTTCGTAAAACATTAAAGGCTATAAGTATGACCAGAAGCCGAAGTCCTTGCAGTGTGTTTTGTGTAATGAACTGCGACGATATAGAATCATATTGTGTTTCAAAGTTCACTGGTGATTGAGAAAATTATTACTATTCGTTCGCTCGAGTGGTTTTAATGTTCGTTCATCAAGATGTTTCGTGCTGCATCTTTTATACGAGCTTACGGACAGGTATTGAATGTTTTTGTTCGTGTTGTTCAATCATTTATCTCTCATATGATTTGTATGAGATAAAAATGAAACGAGCACAGTTCCAGTCGAGTGGGCGCAGCGGTGGCGCTTGACTGCATGGAATCCTGTAACCCCGTTAATCTTTTTACTCTACTTAGTCTGCGGATCTTAACCTCGGTACACTATTCTTGTTTACTGTACGTAATGCATGTCCGAGTGGATCTCAAACCGGTTATGATAAGTTTTAAGAGCGAATATCTAGGCGTGTAGAGGCTAATTTCATCTCCATAAGTATCACGTGAATACATGCACGTTATACAAGGAGGATTTTCTTCCTTCTTCTTATGTAACACATACCTACAGTACAGTAACTATGTACAGTACAGTACTACACACATTACAGAAGTATATAAGCAACCCTGATATTTTTGCAAAAAAATAATTTATTTTCTGTTTTGTCTTAGGTGTCATACATCAATAGTAGCGTAAATTAATACATAACTTAATTGTTAGGTTTTGGTAGAAAGTTTTTGAGCGCAAAATCAAAATTAAAAAAATAAAATACTGAAATGACGCAAAAAAATTGAAATTCAAGTTTTTGGGAATTAAAAAAAAAGTGAGGCCTAGCTAAGAATTAAATTAGAAAAAGGACCTTTCTAGGAGCTTTTAATAGTCCGTTGGACTTCTTAGGGCCCTAACGACGGCTCTACATCAGCGTCATATACCAAATAAGGGTTTTCGATTATCACATTTATCACCTATGGTATAAGTCTCTATTCACTGGAAAGAAGTGTAAAGTTATTCAAGCAACTTAATTTTTTTGTGAAGTTTACTTAAAGTTCTTCCCCCAACCAAATCCCATGTATCCTCAATAAGAATTTAAATCAGCGAATTGAGCAGGCCGGTCTAATACCGTGACATTGTGATCGCTGAACAAATGTTTAATGGTCTCACGATTTGTGCAAGCTCATTATTTCGCATTTACAAAAAATCTTGGCCAATCTGCTATGGAGCTAGGAATGGCCATAGTTTACGCGTTCTCGTCAAGGTATTGCATTGCATTTAAATTGCCTCGTATCAAAACGAGATCGGTTCTTCTACCCGGGCGATTTCCAGCCCGAACCAAAAGCGTTCTGCCTTGACAAGGATGAAGCTCCTGAGAATTTCGGTTCGGTTTTAATCGGTTCTGGTGACCAAGATGTCGCCAAACACGCACTCTCCTTAAATCTGAATGAAAAACAAAGCAAAGCTATTCGAAAAACAGAACACGTGAACAGAGAATCGGTCTAGTACAAATCTGCGTATACCCAAAATACACGACGCCCTCGATTTTCACGTCGTAGAGCTCGAGCGTATAGATTGCCCTTCTGTTATCATCTCCTGGCAGTTTGGACACTGATAACAACTTGATACTGGGACTGGAGTCTTCCAACCAGCTTGCCAACTGAAATTTGAGGCTATATTCCCTCGCTATGTTATGCAGAAAACAAAGCTATCTCTGAGCAGTGATCCTATATCTGCCTACATAACGATAGCATACATTTTTTTAAGCCTATAAAGTGCTCATAATCTGAAAATTACTTAAAAAAAGTAAAAAAATTAAAAACCCCCGACTGAAAAACCTCCAACCTCAACCTCTCATCATCATCATTTCAGCCGAAAGACGTTCACTGCTGGACATAGGCCTCCCCTAAGTTTCGCCACATTGACATAACTTGGGGGGTTTTGCCATAATCACCACGCTTGGCAGGCGGGTTGGCGATAGCAGTACGGTTGTCACAAAAGCACAGAGAATGCTGCTGCCCATACTCTGGCAAGTCCCTTAGTCGGCTCTTACGACACCCACGGGAAGACATGGGATGGTGCTATTCTTTGCGTCCGACACCATACAGCCATTCAACCTAAAAAACCAAAAATAAATTAATCCAAGCGTCGTAGCGTCGGGGGTCCGCTTTGTTTTGTGCTTGTGTTAAGCGGCCTAGTTAGGCCTACTTACTTTTTTGGTCGGGGGTTAACTACTTCATTATAAAATGTGTCGCACGAAGTTGTGGCGCCAGGCAGGATCTACATTTAAATAAAAAACATTTCGGGTTCATTACCCGACAAAAGTCATACTACCTCAAGAAACAAGGTTGTATTTTTTTCAAAATGAATCACCGTTCAATGCCTATTAGTACTTGTAATTATAAATAAGTGTTATTGGTATTTGCAAGTAATCTGTTTTGAAGGTTCCTTTACGTAGTAAGACAACAAAATGTGTGACCTCCTTCGGCACTGAAAAACCTACTGCTTATGGATCATTCCGTAATCTGCGTGTTTGTAGATTGCGGAATGGAACCTGAAAAGGAAAATGTACGGTTGTACGGCAATTTTTTTTCAGTCCCTCCAAGACCTGATTTTTTTTCTTTAACACGTCCAAGATATTCAATTTATCAGAAGGAACCTAAACAGTGTCTTCTAATCCGTTGTGATTTCTTCTGTAGTTGATATAATGTTTTTATTGCAGCCCTTTAATCACCAGTCTTGCAGGGCGATTACAAATGCCCCTATTGAGGTATTCGGAATCGCCCTGCCTAACTGACACGTGAACTTGCAGCTCACTCCTGAAAATTATATACTATCATATTTTGCTCTTTTGGAACATTATGACTAATTCCAATCCAATTATCGGCGACAAATATTTGACTGAAAACTGGATAGTATGTCCCAGAAACCCATACTGGAACAGTCCATCTTGCACTTGACCATATGTATTTTATCTACATCTCGAGAATTTGAAGCCACGAGACTTACAATCTTCAAGGTTTCAGAAACACTTGCCCGAAACAAATAATTGGTCTTATTCGGAAAAATATGTGTGAATTATTGATTTGTTAATATGTACCGATGTCAATACCCATCGGATCATTGACACTTCATAACTCAGACTGGATTGCCGTGCGACAATCGATTCCTTTTGATCAATGCAACCGTAACTAATTGAACATGTGTTTTGAGCATATTTCTTTTTTTCATTGCCGTTGGCTCTTTTACAGGGTGTAAGTGAATAAGCGCAATAGCGCATTATGGTCTGAAATTAAGAATCACCATCTAATAGAATTTCAGACCATCCTTCTGGACAGTTTTTTTAGGGAATATGAATCGAAAAAGACTCTTCATAATGGTTGCGTCAGCAGTTGCGATATTTTTGAAGTGCATATTTTTTTTTTTCACCCTTGTTCCTTATAGAAAATTCTCCAGTTTGATAGTCTAAATCACCACCTAAGAGGTAATGCGCTTTTTCTGTTACACCCTGTACAGTACGAAGTGTATCATTTATAAGCAACTCAAACGCATCGATACGTTACAAAGGCTGAATAAAGACAAACAAGCGCGTCGTGCGGTGCGGGCGGCTGCTCAAGCTCAAGTTCATGGTTATAATAAGTTATAATAATTCGTGTTAAATATGAAGAATGGTTCACATAATGAGTTTGACCGACGGCGGGGAGCGCACCGTGGCTGTGCTTGCAGGCGCTCCACCGGCACAGTCCCACAGTCCGCAACATGCTGCCCCCAGAGCGCGCCGCGCACCGATCAGCCGCCGCGATCTTCAAGCGCATCTCACTGCGCTCATATAGCACGTACTCGCTTGTATGTATTCTGCTGACCCCTCTCGGTTTTTATATACGTTGCGGCGGTCTCCAATGGCTTTTTCTATTTCATCGGTCAAGCTCCTCCACCACAGTGCACCCTGTGTCTCCCGTTTCTAATTTTAGATTTAATTACTTTCGCGATGTATATAGGCGCTGATTGATTATTGATTTTAAATGGGTTGAATGATTTTATTATTTTTAATGGCTCAATTCCGTTTGATCTACATGTCGATAATGCGAGCTTTCATCCACTGTGTTCGGCTGGTCTATAATAATGAAGTATCTCTAAAAGGATTGCTGTGTTTTTAAAAGTTTCTGGTATTTATAATACTTTAGTTTGAGGTGAGTAGGAAAGTTTGAACGAACTTCTCCGGTACAAAACTTTTGTACAGTTTATCTTCATTTTATGATACTATCACGCGGAGGTGTCAAACCATCTCACGAAGTTCAAGGAACAAAAAAGTTAAAAGTAATCATAAAAAGTAATCATCAACATGATCATTACGAACGGTACCTATTTGCCTGTCACTCAAAATGTAAATTATGTTATTACTTGTCTACATACCCGATTACTTATTAGAGTTCGCCCTGGGAATTTCATAAGGATAACGTGATAGTAACTAGGCAAAATAATGTAACTTCCACATTCTATAAAAGCACCGTTTATAAGTAGGAAAGGTTTGCTGGTTTTACCTATATTAGTTACAAAGTGCACAACTGCGTAAGTTAACAGATATTCTCGCTATTTCCTTGAACCTTATAAAATTATGTAGAAAAAACTGTGAAAATGATGAACATGTGATGAACTCTGAAAATATTTTATTAAACAGCGTTTATAATATGTTTTGATGCCTATCAAAAAGGAGGTCACTACTCTATGAATTAAGTTTTGTGTGCAACTTTTTAGCGTACGTCTGCCGCACTGACAGACGAGTTCATTCATAGCCGCCCTCCGCCCGCCCAACTCCACACCGCGGCGCGCTCTAAATAGTTACCGCCCAACACGAGACGTGTCACGATGTTCATAGTGCGGCTCGATCACCACATTTACAAATCTCTCACAGGAGCCGAGCGGTTCGCGCGTCTTATTATGCGGGGAGACGACACGACATGCCCCTCCACCCGCAGCTGCCCGACGCGTCTACAAGTGGTGACAATGAATTCGTGCACATACGCTGCCTCATTGCGAACATACACAAACAGAAAAATGTGGCGAGGCCGCCCTCTACCACCCCGTCACTCGAGATGGTCTTGGAATCCCCGACTTCCTCGGACACGGAGCAGAGCATTCCGGAGTCAGAAAGATCCGAAGCGTTGTCGATTGAAGATGTGATGCACACGCCGCCACCTCGCGCCAAGAGCAACAGTATCGCGGGCTCTATGCTGGCTCCTCCGAAGGCTCACAAGCGCCGGCGGCCGTCGTTCCTGCACTTGCAGCTGGGGCCTGGCGAGCAGCACGATGGGCCGCACTCCGCCAGCGCGCACCTCAACGTGCCGCGCTTCACCGTCACGGCTCCTCCAGGGGAACAGCAACGCCGGTTCAGCCACGGGTTTGCTTTCCCCGCTTTCGCGCTACGGAGACATTCTAACACGGTCTGCCCTATGATATCAAGTAGAGTAACAAGTGTTGTGATCATAACTACTGGTTTTGTTTCTAAACATGATTGTTTACATAGTATAGTTGTTTTTAAGTGATATTTCAAGAATGCAGCGTGTGAATGGTATGTGCGCTTTTGTTTTCGGCTAATTATATGCATGGCACTCATGATTCAATAAAAGAATAATTTAATTTGATTGTATGGCAGCATTTAATTGACTTTCAATAAGCTGGTAGATATTTGTCAGGGCATAACCACCTGTGAAACCAAACATCACGTAGCATAACAGTGGAGTAATTGTTTAACTTTTTTCGAATGCAGCGTATCCAGTAACGTTTTTAATATCGTGAAATTCCTGTTATTTTCTTAATCGTCTCAGCTATACCTACATGTAATTTCAATAAAATTGTAGTTTAATCGTTTAAAACCATTGTTGATAAATGTTATCATAACTTCCATAAATTATATCAATTTTAAGATCCTGAATTCCAAATGCTGTAGGTACATATGGTAAAAAAATAATATGCGCGCTATCAAAGATCTAGTAGCATCACTATAAAATTATAATAATTCTGTGGCGTTAGTTAATTACTCTTCATAAAATACATAGTATCTTCGTCACTTATCATAAGTTATCATTTTCCATGAAATAATAAGTACTTGTACTTCTTCTGATTTTGCATAAGTTGTTGACAATAGTAAGAGCGCGTGTAATTACGCGGTTTATTTATTATTATATTGGGCTACCTTGTGATATCAAACCTTATCACTATATCTATAAATTGTGTTCATTATAAGTCGCAAACTGTGTCGAGTAAACGTTTACTTGTTCTTTTGTGTTTTCCCGAGAACATTGTTCGGTATAGCATAGACTAAGTTTCCAAACTTTTCGAACATTTGATGGTTATCGACACAATAATGTTGCGTTTTAGCAAATCACATCAAAGCGAGGTATTATATTTTTTTTGCTTGTTTTTCGAATCTATTGCCCGTAACCAAATGTGTTATAGTTAACTTTAATAGCATTTTTTATCAATATTGTGGAGTCTGTCAGTTACTAACTAAGTTTTATCCTCCTGCGTGATCTTTATGCTTGTTTTCTGTGATAATAACCTATTTTATCTGTGTGTGTAATACCTAGGTAGAAATCTTAATTGTGCCCAATTGATACATAGTCAAACTGACATCTTGATGGCCTCATGATGCGACCGGTTACTTTTGCCTGTCACTTTCTTAAAAGCTATTGAAAAATATTTCGTATGTGAGAGTTTCAATTACGCATTCTAAGTTCCGTACAATAAAAATCCTATTGAGTGTTTCTGTACTAACTTAAGCGTCTTTTATCCGTATTTTTTCAAATGTATCTGCTTGTTTTAGTTCTTTTTTTGAGATTGATATGTGTTCAACCTTCTTTTTTCATGACTGTCGATTAGGAGTTGGTTCAGAGATCTCTAAACCAACTCCTAATTTTATTTATTTATCAATGTTTACTAAATTGTTAATAGTAGGTACCAAGTATGAATAAATATGAACCTATGATGAAAAAAAAAAATCTTCCATTTATGTTCATACGTTTATAAATATCTGATTGTCTGAAAATACTGTATGCTAGTCAGAAAGTAAATAGAACAGCAATAAAATTCAAAGGAATGGCATCGATTCCAAACTACGGTATGCAAAAAAATCCGTATTAAATCCGACAGACAAAAAGTGTATAAGTGTTATAGACCTCTTTGTTAAGTGTCATAGAAAAGTATGTCTTATTATGTTATTATTTTTGTGTTATTTTTGTCAGAGCCTGCACCGCAGCGAGTCCATGGTATCACTGGCTTGCTTCAGGACGCTCTCGCAGCTCGTCACCAGCGACAACCTGGCAGAACTACAGCAGTACATCGCTAACAACAAGAATGTGTGCATCGACGACAAAGATGAGGTCAGCAACACAATTAACTTCTTTTTTACTACAACTAGCCTATAACGTTTCCTCAGGAGAAGCTCGTGGCTAAATAATAGCAACCGCTCAGGTCCATCTTCAGGTTAAGCCGGGCTTGCCTAGGTTGTTCCTTGGATGGGTGCCCGCCCATTACACATCGAGTTTCCTTCGTGAATCGGAAAGCACGTTAAGCCGTTGCGGTCCCGGCTGTCTTTTGTAGATCTTTGACAGTCGTTACAAGTAGTCAGTGGCCCGAAAGTCTGAAAACCAGTCTTTACAAGAGGTATCGTATTACCCAGTACTAACTGGGTTGTGTAGGTCAGATAGGCAGTCACTCCATGTAAAATACTAAATACTGGTATTCAGCTGCATCCGGTTAAACTGATAGCCGACCTTAACATAGTTGGGAAAAGGAAAGGGAGATGATGAACGCTCCTTCTGCTGTAACACAAGCCTCGGAAAAAAAACATCTTCCTCATTATCATCATATCTCTCCCGCATCCTGGAGGATTGTGATAGAGTGGGTTCTAGTTGGATTGTTCAGTTGGTATATTCCACAACCCTACTTTCTCCTCAGGGGGACAGGTTAAATACGGTTAAGAACGTCGTCCTGAATGAGCACATTCAGAGCAATATAGGTCGACCATTTATAAATTGTGCATACTCACGTGTTCCATATAGTATGTGTAATGTCGGCGCTGGCGGGATCTTGTGTTTTGGCACACGAGGTTGACTTTACTAAGGGAATCGCTTGGCGGGAAATTTCCCTTTCATGGCTGAAGCTCTTTGTACGTATGTCGTCGCTACTGCAAACGAGAGTTTTGCTCTCTGTGATTTAGTTCAATCTACTTACAGGCGCTCTGTATGGTGTCGGACGTAAAGAATAGCACTATCCCAAATCTTCCCGTGGGTGTCGTAAGAGGCGACTAAGGGATTACCCAGAGAATGGGCAGCAACGTTCTCTGTGCTTTTGTAACAACCGTTCTGCGATCGCCAACCCGCCTGCCAAGCGTGGCGATTATGGCAAAACCCCCCAAAATGTAAATATGGCGACACTTGGGGGAGGCAGCAGTGGACGTCTTATGGGCTGAAATGATGAATGATGATGATGACTTACAGACGATTTTTTTTATTCCATTAACGTAACTATTTCTTTTTTTGAAAACCCACTCAGACATTGTCCCATCAGCCGGATATTTCAAAACCAAAATGCCATAAATTGTGATGATTGGGTAATATTTCCCAAAAAACTGATTTTTAGAAATGGATATAAATGGAATTCTAGTAATTAATGAATCATCAGATTTACCTAAAGCCTTGTTTATTAAATCGTAGGAGGCAGATTTTCCAATGCTAGAGACGTCGTAATTGGGTGCATACAAGGAAAATAATAAAAAATATGAATTCGAAAGTTTGATTTATCAATTCTATAACTAACAAATTGATTGTTAAGAAATATTACTTAAATGTATGTGCATATCGAATTATATTATATTCACTCCTAGATTATTAATCGCTTAGAACTTTACACTATTAAATCACAATTCTCCAGGATGCGATATGCGATAGCTGATACTCAGCTGCATCCGGTTAGACTGGAAGCCGACCTCAAGATAGTTTGGGAAAAGGCTAGGCAGATGATGAGCTCTTTACACGTATTCCCTGCAATAGTTGACTACTTTCATTTGGCACATTACATCCCTAACAAACTAATTATAGTAAACATAACTTTCCTTTTAAGCTCCGCCGCAGTCGGGTAAACAACGCGTCCCGTCTAATCTAAGCTATTCCTGGGACTGGAATTTTAAAAGATTATGCATTCCACTTATATGTCATTCAATTAGTGGGAAATGTACCAGCCAGCACATAATTTATCTTATCTCGAAATTATGCGTAACTAGCTGAGTCACTGGGAAGGATACTAAAAATAAGTTTATTTTAATAGATTCGTAGAATTTAACCTACAGCGACATAATTGGATTACAAGAATTGTTTTTACCATGTCTATAATTTATCGATGGCTATAAGTTTGTATATCTAAAAGTGTGGAAATATATACTTAAAAACAAATAAATAAATAAAATGGTTTTTCCGCAGTATTGTAGTTCCTACTTAGAATTTCTCTCGGCAAATTGAATTATTTCCTGTAAAGGCTTTTTTAAATGCAGTACCTACTTAAGTTTATCGGTAGGTATACTTCTACGATCTATTTAAGTGGGTGAGTAGTTGTATACCTAACTATGATATTGGTTAACATTCGGCTATTATAACTGTTCGAAGTTAAACTGAACATAAAAACAATTTGATACTAGGTACCTAATGGCCTGCCATACCAAGATACAAAAAAATCAAATTGGTCTCATCTAAGCTGACGAAATCTAGGTCGTCTAGATTCTAGGCGACCTGGATTTTGTCAGCTGAGATGAGACCAGTTTGATTTTTTTAGACTCTAGAAGATCAATCTATTAACGCTAAAGACCGCCATTGAACCTGTAGCACAGTTTTGGTGAACGATAAAGTAAACTCTATCTCTGTCGAAATAAGAATTCAAGTTTATCTTCTTTTTCAGAACGGTACAACAGCCCTTATGCTTGCAAGTGAGAACGGTCGAGTGGCAGCAGTGCGACTGTTACTGGCATCCGGTGCAGACGCAGGTGCCGCAGACGCAGACGGCTGGACCCCGCTGGCGTTTGCGGCCCGAGGCGGACATCTTTCCATCGCCAAGGAGCTGCTAGATGCTGGTGCTAGGGTGGACTCGAGGGATTGTGTAAGTTTCCTTTAAATATTTATAGTTTCTTCAAAAATAGTCTAACAATGAACCTGAAAATCTGATAACCAGGATTATCCGAAAGGATTATTAGAAATATCCGAAAGTTAGTTTTTCTGTGCAGTTTAGAGGAAGGAAGTAATATTGCCCTTAATAAATAACCCAACAGGTAAAACGTAAATAGATCCTCTTGGAAATACTTGGGAATTTATATGGACTGCCTAACTGTGCAGTGTAGAGGAAGGAAGTAATATAGCCCTTCATAAATAACCTAACAGGGAAGACCTAAATAGATCCTCTTGGAAATACTTGGGTATTTATATGGATTGCCTAACTGCATTTTTTTTTGTTGGTATCATTATCAAGCTGGTAATGACTCTGCATTTTTTTTTGAGCCAGTAGTCTTCCCGTAAGTCTCATGCAACATACTTTGTTGCATGAGACTTACGGGAAGACTACTGGCTCAAAAAAAAATGCTGAGTCATTACTCTAAAGGGTATAAAACACCTCTTAACGAAGCCGAAAGGCACTGGTTCTCCCTGTCATTGCGATCATTTTTTTGTTCTACACCATACCTGGGAACCTTCTAGTTACGGAGATATTAGGAGTCAAAGTTTCAACTTTTTGACAAGTATTTTTTAAATACAAGTTTTTAATGGAAGATTTTTAAACACCTCCAGTACTAATCAATCCGTCCATCAGCACAATGTTTTGAGTGCGTTACATTGAGTTCTACCACAAAACATGATTTTACACCCCCCAAAAAAAAGTCGTCTCCCAGCAATAATTTGTGCGTTAAGTTACTTAGTTTCATGTACAGAATGCTTGGTTGACGGCTTCGTGATGAGGTGATTTACACCCCGTATAACTATCATGAATTAAGGAATTCGTCAATACGCTTGGATAACGGTAGAAAGAAGACCTGGCAACGACAATAGACATTATCAATGAGTAACAGTGATCTATTTCTGCACAAATGCATTTAGACATTTAGCTGATAGATTATATATGTTGTTTATTATTCTTAGACCAATATACGATACTATTACTATTACTATCGTGAATCGTAAATTATGGTAATACCACTTTACGATGCTCTGCAAAGACGACGTCTCTATTGGCTAAATCTTTGAGACTTAATCTCATTATTTTTATAACAAACATTGTAAATGTTATGGACAATAATGTTTCTTAAAAATTGATTAAGTATATTAAGATGAAAGAACTCTTTTAGACTGCTTGAAGATCAGAGAAGAAATTATTGTAAAAATGAAATATTGAGATATAAAAACTAAGAAACGTTCGTTAACAAACTATTTGCGGTATCTACGCTGAACAGATGTTCCTTACATTGTTACATGTTTTTAAACATCATGGCACATGAATAAAATGGACACAACACTGTGCAATTAGGTAGGCTCTTTTTTTTATTGAAGGCTTTTGACGTCATTGATCGGCTTGTTTATGTTGTCTGACTGAACTATTTAACAAGTCTTCTTGGTATTTGTGGATTTAAAACAGCTTTTCACAACACTGATGCGATAATACATACATTCAATATTTTTTTAAATTTTTTGCATTTTTTCAACAGTATGCACCAATGCACATGCACAAAATGTAACCTAAATAATTACAATAGAGCAATGACCAAAATGTATTCTGGACTGTGTACTCAAAATTAGTATATTTATACTTGACGTGGATCTTTGCCAAGTTGTCACTGACATGCAAGCACATTCTAAAATCTGGCTAAAATATAATGTGTTCGTCCAGCCAGAACCAATGCCTCATAAACAATTTGATGCCTTGTCCAGTTTCCTAATTTCTAGTATTCAAATGTTTAGAGTTTGAATAGAAAATAGTGGCTTGTAAACGATGTGCCTGATTTAAATTAGCTTTAAATGTCCAGTCATATCGCATTAAATATATCAATGTGTTTTGGAGAATACTTTGTTATTTGTATCCATGAGCGTAATCGATGATTCACCTGAGAGGTTACATAACTGTCAGTTTTGTTTATTCCACATAAGTGGTTGTGGAAATTTATTAGAAAAGGTTTTCGAAGTGACAAAGCAAATAGTTTATGATAGTATTTTCGTTGAATATATTTAGTTGGAGGCCAAACATAGAAATGGGGTCAAGAACTACGTTATTAGGGAATGTGTGCGGCTTCTGATTTAGGTGCTGACAAGAGTGACAGCCGCTGAACTAATAACAACAAATATTCTTCGAATAGAAAATAAGATTCCGGTGAAAAGAAAACTTTCGCATTTCCATAAATTTGTCAGATTTATGTGCCGGTCAACAACTAGTATTGCCAAGCAAATTAATAGAATTAATTTCAAAGTTATCTAAGATTACAATTATTATCAAGTCAGTTACAATAAGGAACAAGAATAGCCGAGATATGGGATTCCGTATAAATACACAAGTTTCTTGTTAGTATAAAAGCAAAGATCTATTTTTACGCGTTCTACTCCCTTAAGTTGGACGAACTCCGAGAAGCCTTGTAAACTATTTCGTTTTCATCCCACAGGGCGGGTGGACACCGTTGCTATGGGCGTCTTACAAGGGTCACGAAGAAATTGTGGCACTACTGCTGGAGAAAGGAGCCGACGTTCACGCACATGGCAATTATAATATCAAGTATGTTGTACTTACTCTTTGTTAACTATATCCAGACATATAGGGTTCATTATTCTTAAATTACGTTCATTAAAGGGGCCTGGTTCGAAGTGGCCGGATTATTGTATCTACGTGATGAATTAAAAATGAAAAGATTTTATTTCTTAAGTAACTACTTACCGGAACTTTTACGGTGGTTGTGGACCAGGCGATTAGATTGCTTTGAGATTTTATTATTTTTTATTATTTCAAGTAGAACAAAGATTATTTTTTATCATTGAACGATCACATAAAAGTATCGTTTTATGTGTTTTGATAGTGAACACTACAAAAGGATAATGTATATTGTTAACATGTGTAGCTAATACCGTAAAATTATAAGAATACTGAACAAGATTGTTATGTTCATCATTACAATCATACGTATATCTGTTTGCGGTTAGTTCCATGTCCAATTCTCACAAAGTAATTGTATATTTTGCCTGACAATGAGAAGCATTGTGATTTACTGTCATTTAGAATCACATTCAAGTTAACTGGTCTCCAAAATCATGCATTAAATATTTGTGTGTACTACAGCATATTGGTTTAGTCAATGTCAAGAAGTATCATTAGTAAAATATTTGTAAAACACTTATCATTCTTGTTGACATTTATGCGCGACAGACCTAGGTCGGTTATTTTCAATGATAGCGTCCAAACTTTCGCGGTTTTTGCCATTTTGTGTAAACAGAGATAGCTTCCTCGGAAACATTCTCCAACCGCATTGGGACTGAGAAGTTGATGTTGGCCTACTCCCTCTGAGACAGAAGATACCTGTGTTATCTTATTATCATACCAACCTTTTCCCAAATACCTTCGAACTCAAACAATATATTTTCTTTAGCTCCCTAGTATGGGCGGCGGGCCGCAAGCACAGTGGCGTAGTCCAACGACTATTAACCGCAGGCGCGCGCCCAAACTCCTGCGACAAGTACGCAACGTCTGCGCTAACATGGGCAGCACGAGCGGGCGACGTTGCCGCGTGCGCCGCGCTGTTGCGAGCTGGTGCAGACGCTAATACTGCGGGCATGTATTGCTGGACCCCGCTGTTGCAGGCTACACATGGTAAGCTGTTCATCAATTTATTTCTCAGAGGACTTGCCTTACAGGAGCCGTTGCCCGTTAATGAAAGTTAGTGGTGTAACACATTGGTTGAGGCATACATGTTTGGATCGGCCTTGTACGTCATGATACGTACGGCACAGACCGGGTAAATCGAATTTATATCTTGCTGCCCCATCCAGTACACGAAGGGTTAATCAAATGAATAGTGCACACACATCATAAAGGTGCCAGCCATCGATGAAATCAGTGTGACTGTAAATCTTTTATTGCCAAAACTTGCATTTTACAGGTAATTAAACATCTGTAAATGTGCGAAAATAGCTCTAACTGGCGGAAATTTTGTCCACAATTTATAGCCAAGCTTTGGCAAATGGACAGAGTCGGTTGTTAATTTTCAAGTGGAACTGACCAACGAATTATGATTTAATAAGCTTAACCACATATTTTGGCACTAGTAGTACATTATTTCATACATAATATGAGAAACCTTTAAGCGAGTTGGTGAAAATGCGTATTGGAAACAAACGTAATAAGTTAAGGTTATTTAATAATGGTTTTTATGGTTCGAATACTATAATAGTGTCTATGGGATGCATGTTTTTACAGCGACGATAGAAAACCATAATTTCTTAGGAGAAAATAATGAAGAATAATAAGATATAAAACACGTAAAATACAAGTAAATTATATAAGTACATCAAATTCATCTAAATAGACATAATTAGTACTACTTAAGTATCTACGAGTATTTAGTTGTTGTCATAAAAAACTTAATTGATTATTCCAGACATTTTTTTGTATCTAATTATATTCACTATTGTTTAGTCTACCTCATGATAAGCAAACTGTGTTGTATTATGACTTTTTAATAAGTTATAAAACCATATAACAAAGACATCGAAATGAAAAAAAATAGAAAATTGTAAACAAACCATTAATTCTGTGTCAAAGCTGCTGAAAGTCATAACAACATAAATTTACAACAATAAATATTTTTATTTGAAAAAGAGTCTGCACTCTGACTCGCATGTTTTCCCTAGATCATTTAGATCGGCATAGTTGACTTTGCTTTGCATACAGAACAAAGTATTTTGAACCTTGTCAGAATAATTTCTAGAAGAAAATTTACCCAAAGTCAATTCGGAATTGCAGCAGAATCTAATTCAGTTACTGTGTCTAAGGATGAGTACTGAGATTAATCAAAACATCATATTTCGCTTGCATACTATTCTGGTGTGCATGTGCTTACAATACAAAATTAGCATTATTTAGTAGTTTGATTATTTAGTTGGACTTTCTCGTTGGTCTATTGGTCGCAACCCCGACTGCTAAACATGAGGTTCGATTTCCGGATCGCGTAAAATTTGTTATTGTTGTTTACCACCAGGAATTTCTCATTAGCAGCCACTGAGTCTGGATTTGAGCCCGGTTGATGGCAATAGTTTCGGCCTCTATTACATGGGACTTAACCATAACTCGCGAAATGTGGGTGTACTATTTGGTACACCTCTGCATAACCCTTCAGGGATTACAGGCATTACATTACAATTTTTCTACAATTCTCTGATCCACATCAACGACGAGATACCACCAAGATTTCCAACACTTTTCACGTATTTCAACACTTAGCACACCGATCAAATATCCCGATGCAATGAGCGTTCTAAAAAAACGACTACGTGAGTTACTCCTAGAGACCCCTTACTATCACCTTCTCATTTTTCTGTCCATTGTCTTCAGGTAACCACTTCGAGATCGTCCAAATGCTCATAGAACACAAACCCAACGTTAACGCACTCGACAGGGACGGCTATACCGCGCTAGCCATCGCATGTAAAGAGGGATACTACGATATCGCTTTGGCTCTTATTAACTCCGGCGCTTATATTAACGTGCAGGTAATTTATCACTGGCTGGTTAATCCGTTTATTAATAGTTCACTGTATGCTATTTATTTGTTTTAAAAATAGTAATGGCCTGTCTATCTTTTACATTGTATTGTTGTATGTATCTTCTTTGAATAAGCTATACTTTTACCTAATTTATCTATATCTAAACTGATTTTAGATTGAATTCATGTCTTGTAATTTTGGTGTACAATCAAATATCTACTTCTATCTATATTTTGGCTGAATTTCTATTAACAGAGCAATTTAAAACACTGGGATGCTTGAATCTCTCTCTATAAATGTTAACTATATTTACGATGATAAAACAGATAATAATATTGTTGTTCGTTTTCTAGGATCAATCAAAAGACACGCCGCTAATCCACGCAGTGAAAGGAGGCCACAAGAACGTAGTGGAAGCTTTACTGAAGAAGCACGTTGACGTGGATCTACCAGGCAAGGAGAAGAAGACTCCTGTCTACACCGCCACTGAGAAGGGACATGTTTCGATACTCAAATTGCTGCTGGCTTCCAATCCTGATCTCGAGCATAGTACTGTTGTAAGTATGCAGTAACGTAAACGCTGCGCATACTCGGCGCTGACACCGTGATATTGAAAGAAAGAAAACTGTTACACTAAAACATCTTAATACTAAAAATATAGCATGCCACTATGCAGTTCAGCATAATGCCACATGTCGTCACAAATTATACCACCTGCGAATTTAGTTTCGGTAAAATTTCACTCTAGTGTAACAGATACGCCACTCTATCGTAACGTCTACGCCAGTCTAGCGTAACGTCTACGCCACTCTAGCGTAACGTCTACGCCATTCTAGCGTAACGTCTACGCCACTCTAGCGTAGCGTATACGCCACTCTAACATAACGACTAGCTGGCGTGAATACAACGTGGACCGGCGACAAGTTTGAGGGTATCTCCTCTGTTTTTTTTTATTAAACAGTGGCCAACTTTTAGAAGAAACTATTTGGTCATTGGTTCTTATAGTAATTCTTATAGTTGCACACTTGACCTGACTTACTATAATCAAGTTTACTAATGTCTGGGAAAAGCCAGTTTCAGAAATCAGCAATATGACTCATAAATAATGCAATATAAACTACGTATTAAGTCAATAGGTCATGGACTCATCGCCACGTCGGGAAACACGGCTGGAAAAAATCCCATCGTAGTTAACATAACCTAATTTATGCATAAGTTATAACTGTTTCATAATCAGATGACTTGTTATAATATACTGAGGAACGATTACCTACTCATGGGTTTCTTCGTTCGAGTATCGAAAATGATTTTTCAACTGACCCACAACACATTAGCAACCATAAGCTACCTTCTATTCTAAGTTTTTTTTTTCTTTGTTTATACCGTCCTACTGCTGGGCAAAGGCGTCTCTCATACCCTTGCACTCTTCTCTCTCTGCGGTTTTTTCCGGACAATCTCACACAAACGCTTTCAAGTCGACTACAATACTTTGTTAATTTTTTACACAATAAAATGATCCGCAGAGTGGCGACACACCACTGATGCGTGCGGTGCGTTCGCGACACGCGGAAATGGTACAACTGCTGCTGGAGCGGAAGGCGCGCGTCAACGTCGCCGACATCAGGGGCGATACCGCGCTGCACATCGCTATGAGGGCCAGGTCTAAGGTAAAGCGACTATGTTATTATTACATTCTCATTTGAATCACTTGTTAGGAGTTTTCAACTTAAGTCTCTAAAATTGGTTACCGCAAATCGATCTTCCAAGCAGGTTCCATACGTACATGTAGTTGGTTCAAGGTAGTTCAGCCGCCAGTGTGAACCGACCTTATGTAAAAAAGTTTTTTTTTTTTTGGATAAAATAAAGGTTATTTGAATTTTTACGACGATGATGAATCGAAATTCTCATCTAAATAATTCTACCATCGAGTAAGTTACTGACGTCAAAAGATCTGTTTAAAATAATTAGATTCCAAAAGAACAGAAATTTTGAAAAAAAAGCTGCGCAATCACGTATAACTGGTTTTAAAATAATACCACACTTCTCTCGTCAATCACACTGCAATTAAAAATAAATTAAAACGATAGAAGAACTTTTTCTACGAACCGAAAAATACTTGACTCGAAAACAGGAAAATAATAAAATAAAATCGAGTAATGACTTATTAAAATCATGTTCACGTCTTGAACGATTAGTTTCATTATCCTATTAATTCATGAATGCATAGTTAAACATATTTTCCTTGTTTTCGAACGTATTTAATTATCCATAAGAATGATTGTTGGATGAGGAGCTCGTGGCTAAATAATAACAGCCGCCCAGGTCGATCTTTAAGGTTAAGCCGTGCTTGCCGAGGTTGGTCTGTGGATGGGTGACCATAATTACATATCGAGTTTCCTCCGTGCCTCGGAAAGCACGTTAAGCCGTTGGTCCCGGCTGTCATTTGTAGATCTTTGATAGTCGTTACGAGTAGTCAGAAGCTTAAAGTCTGATATCCAGTCTTACCAAGGGGTATCGTATTACCCAGTTACCGGGTTGTGGAGGGATAGGCAGTCAGTTCATGTAAAATACTGATACTCAGCTGCATCCGGTTAGACTGGAAGCCGACCCCAACATAGTTTGGGAAAAGGCTAGGCAGATGATGAATGATTGTTTGATGATCTCAAGTTCTCAACATACTCATTTCTTTTGCAGCAAATCGTGGAGATTCTTCTCCGGAATCCGAAGAACAGCCAACTTCTATACAAACCGAATAAACTGAATGAAACGCCGTACAATATTGATATGAGTTACAACAAGACAATTCTTGGGCAGATCTTCGGTGCCCGAAAGCTGAATACGAATGAAGACAATGAGAATATGTTAGGTTATGAGTTGTACAGCGCAGCGTTGGCCGATATGCTGTCGGAACCGAGTCTGTCGGTCCCGATCACTGTCGGACTGTATGCGAGGTGGGGATCAGGAAAATCGTTTTTGCTCAATAAACTTAAAGGTGAGATTGTTTTGCTACATTATGCTTCATCTTTAAATTAAATTATAGTTTTAAATAATGATATGAACATATTAATTAATTTATCAAATACTAATTGAGGATAAGTGTGATTGGAACATAGTGCCTATACTACTTTTTTTGTACACACAATAATGAGCCATATCTACGTCGTTCCATAGACGTAAACAGTAAACAACCATTAGCGCTAAAAAAAATTCGTGCGTCAATAGACGAGTCGTATTAATACGCGTGCGTAAACAATATACTTATAATTTTTACATTTTATTGACTCACTTCGATCAACGTCGTCATTAATCAATTAGTGATGAAAAGTCCAAACTTTCCTAGATATTATGAAATCGGCGCGTCATTGAAGTTGGCACGACCATCTTGTCATGACATACCCGCCATGCCGTTTAATGACTCATGATAATTTACATTGAAATAAGACCCTGGAAATCAATCAGTACTTTGGCACAGCCACTATCTTCCGCTGAAATGACTGAACAATTTTGCACTAGTTGTGCAAGCCAAAATAGACTAGGTATATCGTTATACTTGGCAGTCACGGTTTATCATTGAGAAATGTTCAGAATAATAAATGAACTGTTATACGTCCCATTGGTAATCTTTCCTGGCAGACAGAAATATTAATCAAGAATCTGATAATATGGATGCAAGAAAGCGGTCATTGTTGGAGCCGTGCAGACTGTAACTTTCACTTAAAACAACTCGGTGGGCTGCCATAGTTAATGGGTGGCTGCATATATAATCCGTTCAATGTTATATGTAGACATTTCTTAAGAAATTTGTATGAGTAAATGAAGAGAGATGGAGAGGGCTATGCTCGGAGTTTCCTTGCGTGATCAAATCAGAAATGAGGACATCCGCAAGAGAACCAAGGTTACAGACGTAGCCCGAAGAATTGCCAAACTTAAGTGGCAGTGGGCAGAGCATTGCTCGCAAAATTGGCCGATGGGGCCGAAAAGTTCTGGAGTGGTAACCACGAACCGGAAGACGATGCGTTGAAAGGGCTCCCACTAGGTGGACCGATGACCTGGTCGAAGGTTGCGAGGATCCGCATGGGACCGGTCAATGTGGTGCCACTTGGGGGATGCCTTTGTCCAGCAGTGGACGTCTTTCGGCTGAAAAGATGATGATGATGATGATGAAATGACGACGGACTTAGCTTCTATCTCGCTTATGTCGCATTCTCAACCAGTTAAAATCAACCCGATATACCTAGTTCAGAAAAATCAAGGCTGATTATCTTTGGCCTGAAACAGCACGGTCACAACTTTGTATATTGGTTGTTAGGGACAACTGGCTTTTAAATGAGAACCAGTCTTCATTCATCTTCATTCATTCACGTTGTAACAATGTCTCTGTAATGTATGTGACCAAAAAAGAGAAAAGGCTGCGACTGGTGGACTTCGACCAGGCAGTTACTAAACCATGATCTATCCATCCATTCCTCAGAGGAGATGAAGAACTTCGCCCGTCAGTGGAGCGAGACGGGGTGGGCGTGGTCGTGGGCGGTGTCTTGGGGGGCGTGGCATGTGGCACTATCAGTAGCCGCTATCACGGCTGTCTCGGGCGCTCCGCCGTATGTTGCCGTTGGACTGTGCTTCGCTCTCTTCGCGCTTATATACATCGCACTGTATATATTGTGGTACACTGGAAATAAGTAAGTGAATATCACATAACTGTGTGTAATATGATAGTCAAGGGACTATCATATTTCACACAGTTGGATTAGATGGTAAAATTATTATGGACAGACAAATTTGCGCGTTTGTGACAACGGACAGTAGTGTTTGACACACATTTTTGCTTCACTTGATGTATTAGGGCAAATAAATATTCACGCTGACTTATAACTTGAATATTTGTGTTCATTTATTAAATCTTTATGCACAAGTATAATAAAAAAAAGACTGCACAAAGGCAGAGGTATTGCATAGGTTTGGGTTTTTATGTATATGCCAAGTTCAATGCCGATGTAACATGTATAGAACAGCTGAAAAGTCTAGCAGCATATCCAGCTTCTTCTTCGAGAACTCTCTTGAAAAATATTTTATAAACAACAATTGAGGATCTTCAAAATGATTACCCTACATAAAGTGTAAACTATTTTTATTTTATAGCATTTTTATAGTTAAATCAGTAATAAAATGTGAATGATTTACGTGTTCATTATTTTACGATGTTATTACAATTTCCTTTATTGACCTTAAAATATTCATATTTATTTTGAAATATCTCCATACCAAGTAGCGATAGAATGAAAATAACCTCAATTTTTTACTATTTAATGCTGCTTTCTGTGTCCTAAAAGATCTTAGTTGCAATGGAATTTGAACTTTGTCCTGTATAAAATAGAGTTATTTTTCTTGATAACCATCTCTCTAAATTCAAATGATATGGAATGTGTTTTCGTTTCAGATATGAGTGGTGGTGGGCGGGCGGCGTGCTGTCGGCGTTGGGGCGCAAGTTTAGCTCGCTGCTGCTGGCGCTGCAGGTCGTGTTCTGTCACCCGCCCGGGCCCAACGACCCGAGGGCTTTACCTGCGACACCTATAAGGTAAGAACACCCACGAACCCTCTGGCATGGCTACTTTGACTATAGTTGTCTAATCGATCGTCGCAGCTCATGACATCGTAAATAGAGCCTGGTAATGTTCATAATATTATTCTTATTACGATCGAATTGTCTTAACATACGAATCTCTAATGATTATGTGATAAAAGATTCGCCATGCAAATCTTTCGATAATCGCCTATTCATAGTGGGACACTTACATCCTGTAAGTGATCCATCTTTGAACTCTCAGGAAGACTTAATTTCCAAATCCTACTTAAACCGCAATCTGGTATTACAGATTCCACTTCACGGAGGGTATGAAAAGCGGCGGTGGCCAGGAAGGCGAGGCGATGGTGGTGCAGATGATCGCCAGCCTGGGAGAGGCGCTCGAGTGTCAGTACGGCAGGGTGTGCACTCGACTGGCAAGAGCCTTCAGACCCAAGCCTGTGTCTTCTACTTCGGGATGGAAGTGAGTAATACAACTGAGAACCAGTGGTTCCTTGCAGCGTCATTTCTAAGATGGGAAGGCGTCCGATTAATGTCACAGCCAGTACTGTCTCGTAGAGAGCGTCTTGTTTCGTACCGTATCGTAATAACTGGAGGGCCCAAGATAGATAGATTGAATATTCTTTATTATGTACACCATACAAATTTCAATTTACATAAAAAGATGACATTTTACATTGGGTGCCAATGTGCTGTCTTAGACGACGCCTTGATAGTTTAGAATGGAGACGACGGCTAGCCTGCGCGATGCCAGACCTGAGCCTATTTCTGCTATTTGAGGATGGAACTGAGTATCCGGCATGACTAGTTGGCCTATAACCACAAAGTATAGTAAAGACTGCACCTTAACGCTATAAATGTTTGCAGATGGCGCCGAGTTTGCTGCATCCCCCACATTGTCACGTTCGAGCTGTGCTTCACTTGCATTCTTGTCGGACTGTGTGTCCTCATTATGTACTTAACCGACCGCGAAACGGAGCCACAGTGAGTATTAGTTGTAATCTGTACGTTTTTCAACGTATCACCAATGCTCGATGCATTGGTGATAAAAAAAGACTCTGGATCTTTAACTAAAGCTTTTCTCATTGTCATTTGAAAACAAAGTTGTAAAAGTCTACTTGGCAAAAAAAAGAGACAGTCACAAGAAATTTTCTAGCCAAATCGTAAATTAAATGTGCTATATCTATTTGAAATAAACCATCTGCATAAAGAATTTTTATTGTGAGTCCAGTTGTAACGGCCTCGAATAACGTGACGAAGTCGTCATATGTAATTTCATCGCCACTGCTCTTAAAACGGTGAAGGAAACACCGTGAGAAAACTGGCAAGTCCTTAACCCAAGAATTCAAAGACGTGTGTATCCCACCCACACTGGGCCTGTGTGATCCATTATATATTGCCTTCTCACTCTAATAGAGCGAAAGCGTGTGTCTCAGCAGTGGGAACGCTATACGCTATGCTATAAACATTGTAAATGATGAGGTAATCACTAGACGTAAGACGCGAATCAAATACCGAACGACGGCTCAATGAGTGAGGGTCGTCGTCGATCAGGCGGCGTGAAATCCAACAGGGACTGATGATCGGCGCGTGCGCAGTGAGCGGCGCCGCGCTGCTCGCCAACCTGTACACGTGCGGCCGCGTGCTGGCCGCGCTGGCGCTGCCGCCGCGCGCGCGCCTGGCCCGCGCCACCCGCGCGTCCACGCACGCGCACGCGCCCACGCTCGCGCTCCGCCCGGAGGTGCAGGCTTTGACGCATGTCGTAAGTTATTCAACATTTTTCATTTTTATTTAGGTACTTGTGTTTTCTCACATTAAATGTATGTGACGACAATCGGGGCAAGCCTATAATTCGCTGTAGACGACTTACCGCTGAAATTATGAAGTTGATTATTTATGCTTGCTCCTCCATGTTATTTATCGATGGTGGTATGTAAGAACTGGTTCAATTCTATGATTATTTAAATCCACAATAAAGCAAGCTAGAATGTGAAACTACCAACTGACGAATGCAAATCATGGGATTTACAAAAAACACGCAGAATAAATTGATTTATACTAGACAGTTTTCTGTTTTTTAGGCTAGTACAAACCCTACTCCAAATAACCTATTGTCCATTTACCCAGGTATCATGTCTCGACGCGTTCACCGGTCAACAGACCCGTCTAGTCGTTGTAGTTGACGCTTTGGACAGCTGCGAACAGGAGAAGGTTCTCGCCTTGTTAAACGCCGTTCACGCACTGTGTTCAGACCCCAAGAGTCCCTTCATACTTCTGCTGGCCATAGACCCACATATCATTAGCAAGGTAAATATCGACCTTTTTTCTAATGTTTACATACTTTCATGTTAAAAAGGTGTTGAATATTTATTAAGTGACGTCCGGTTGTTGTTTCCAAAGTTTATTTTCTTATTTTAAATAATGCCTGTGTCCATAAATCACTCTTTTATTGCTGACCTTAAATTACCTCAATTGACGATCCCATCTATTGGGTCCGAGTAATTTGATAAGATGAACCATTCGATTCGAAAGCGGAAGAAGCTTACGTGTGATTTAATCGATTAATTCACAAAATGAGCAGAGCATTAATTTCCTTTACGTGGGATTCTGATGGGAACTATTAAAAGAGTGATTAATTAAAGCAGGTACTAATCTGTCACCTCTGTCTCTTTTATGATTATTCTTTATCGTTATAGTATATTTCTATGACCTTTAGGACTATTATTGCTTCAACGATTCTTATATGATTTGCGTCTTCTTTAACCCCGCCCTTGTTATGTTCAAGACTTCTTTATATGTATATACCTATGATTAACATAGTGTAAGCATAGAATAGAAGTTATTTATAGCAACAGTTTCTTACTAGTATTATACATTTCATACAGGTTGCTTGGATGGAGGTCAGTTAAGCCCGTCATGTGTTTGGTGTTAACCTTATACCCTGTCAGCTTTGACTCGATGTTGTGTCGAACCCCTATGTCATGTACAGTGTGTTTTTTCTTACATGTCTGATTTGGTAAATAAGCAAGCGAGACGATAAAATCACGAGTTTATTTTGGACGTCTTGATTTTTATTAACATAAAGGTGATATAAAAAAGTAAGACCAACCCTTTGCAGTGTGGTAAAAACTGCCCCATATGCCAGATGTTTTACATCCAATCAGTTTTTTTTCAAACTCGATGTGTTTACCGAATAAGCCAAGTCAAGAGAGATACAGTTTACTTGCATGATTTCATCAGACTTTTCGTAAAATTTGTCGGATGTATATTATAGCCATATTATACAGGGTTATTGGTAAAACACCAACAACCTCTTAAGAGGTCGTTGTACTCATCATTATGAACAACTTTTACTATGAGACCAAACCCGAAATCGTGAAAAAAAAACAGCTGTTCCCTACATTTTGACGAGTTATGTGAACATAAAGTACGGAACAGCTGATTTTTTTCTCGCGATTTCATGTTTGGTCCCATAGTAAATGTTGTTCATAATGATGAGAACAACGACCTCTTAAGAGGTTGTTGGTGTTTTACCAATAACCCTGTATATGTTGCATGACATTTCGTTAGGATGTTTCGTGTTATTTTGTTTTTTAGTACATATTCGATCTGCGCGTGATCTATTCGCTTAGGATATTATCTTGATTTGTGATCCTTTGATTCTGATCTTGATTTGTACTTACTGAAAGTTTTCTGTAAATGGAAAAGCTATTATTTATTATGTCGGGTCAGGGCATTCAGGGCCATTCTGGGTTTCGGACCGTCTGGATCATCGATATTTTTACATAAGAATATGGATTACCTAATGATCACTCCGGGCTCGGAAGTCTCTGACCCTTATATGTAAGGTTAAAAAAATCTATTCTCAAGTATTTTTCTAATTATTTCTGAAATTATCTGTCGTATTTCTCATTTTCTTCCTGAAATCCTGGCTATCCCTCATTGACTAAGTTCACAATTTAATGTTGTAGCTTCTAATGTTAAATTCTTCTAAAAATTAATTAAGAAACTCTTCAAGGAATAATTTGTAATCTTGGATTATAACACTTGGTTATGGGTTGCGCGCGGATATAATAAATAGTTAAATACAATTTTATATGGAGTACAGTGTTAGTTTTCGAGTGTTGTTTGTGTGTAAAAGATGTCAAGCAAAACGGTACCTTATTCCCAATTGTACAGAATACAACACCCAAACATTGATCTTCACATCATCATCTGATTGATCACACGTCTATTTCCACGAGGGAAAATTATTGGCTTTTCACAATTATGTTGGCGGCGTCCAGTCTGGGTGCATCTTAATTCCTTTTTCTTGAAGGAATAAGTAATTGTGAAAATTCTGTACTTGAGTTACAAAATTACATAATGCAAACTATCAAATAATAGAATATCACAATTAATTTCGATAAAACTATTCTGTATATTTTTACAAGCCATTCCAAGCATACACAACACATATTACATTATTTCACAATATTTCGAGTAGGCAGTGGAAATAAACAGTCGGCGTGCGTTCTGCGAGAGCAACATCGGCGGATGGGACTACCTGCGCAACATGGTGCAGCTTCCCTTCTACCTGCAGAACTCTGCGCTGCGCAGGGTCAAGGCTGCACAGCAAACTGCCGCGAGGAGGATGCAGGTCATCACTGCTGATGACTTCTCTACGTCGCTGCAGAGATCTGTGAGTGCTTTGTTTTTTCTTTGTTATAGTTTCATCTCCTTTAACGTGTGGTTAGGGCATAACCTGGCGCCCATGGGCCTCTGACATGCTTTCGAGAAATATCTCTCAGGCATGCTGGTTTCCTCACGATGTTTTTCCTTCACCGAAGCAAGTGATAATTATACAATACGCACATGAATTCGAAAAATCAAAAGTCTTGGATTCGGACTCGAGACCTATGACTTGGCAGTTTGACAGTCACACCACTAGGCTATTAAGTACTATTGCAAATAACCAAGATATACCAAATATATTTTTGAGTTGTTTGACCTTGTGTTAAATTATCTGGAGGATATTTTATACGAGTTACGTTAGTACGAAAAGACGCCTTTACTTTATATTAAAATAATAAAAAAAAACTTTTAATAGTACAATACGATATTACAATTTGTATTATAATATAACACTTATATATTGAGCCTATCAGACTTTTAATATAAGTGGTAAATTCTCAAAACTAGCACCCCTTCATCTAAAGCCACTCCCAGCTAAATTATCTTCATGTTACACCCAGGTGTCCGCCCGCCGCCTATCCTCAACATCAGAACTGATGTCAAGTCAAGAGCGCATCAAAGGCCAAGCGGCCCGCGAGCGTCGCCTGCGTCCGTCAGAATCCGTCGCATCGTCAGTAGCGTCCGGCCTGCACCGGCACGGTGCCACCGGGGGCGTGGGGGGCGCGGGGGCGGCGGATCTCAACAGGGTGCTGCTCACTGATGACTACTTTAGTGATGTCAATCCTAGGAGCATGAGGAGGCTCATGAATGTGCTTTATGTTACTGGTGAGTACGCGTAGTATTCTTTTCTTTTAACGGCAGTTATTATTGTGAGAATAGGTTGTTAGTCAGCATTGTGGAAAAACTCAAAACATAGTGTTCAAACATGTTAAAGAAACATTTACCGACAGTTGTGAAAACAATACTATACTATTAAACCATTTTTAACTTACTCATAACAACACAAATTTAAAACGCATATTACCAGAGGTAGCAATTTCTTTTGGCGGTTCAATGCCATTTTCGGTAAAGCGCATTTGTGAAATTGACTGTGAATATTGTATTTTGAAAATACAAGATCGCAGCGTAAGTTCTGCTTGCGCGTTAAAAAGACAATGCAGCACTATATCTTCTAAGGCTGCAACTTTGCAAAACATGCAAAATAAACACAACTCATCAACATTCTTCTGCCCTTATCCCAATTTATTTGGGGTCGGTGCAGCATGACTTCTTCTTTTGTCCTCCTCTATTAGGGTGTTACCACAGCAATCGATCGATCTTCGATAGGTTTACCTAGTAGAAACTATCGATCGACGTCGACTATTCTATTCTACCATTGATCGATGGCATTGCTCGACTATCGATTGATTGGTGTGGTGACACCCTAACTCGTCAGAAGCAGTAACCTGCTTTCTAGCCAAATCGTCCTTAAAGTGAACACAGCTGCATCAAAAACACATCCTCGACCATTGCAAAACGTAAACCCACATCTTTTTCTCAGGTCGTCTTCTTAAGGCTTTCCAAATCGAGTTCAACTGGTACCAGCTGGCGTCGTGGGTGAACTTGACGGAACAGTGGCCTTTCAGAACCTCCTGGATCATCTATCACCACGAGACCTATGAGGAGCACATAGATGACTCCACCTCGCTTAAGCATATCTATGATAAGTAAGACCATTTTATCACATTAACTCATTTTAGAAGAAAAAGACTTTGAACACAGTAACAGTGGATAAAATAAACTATTACAATTTTACTAGCGACTCGCCCGCTACCCATACTGCTAATTGGTGCATTTAACTAATGAGGACAGAGAACAAAGAAGGGAAAAGAAGTTCATACAAAGCTTGCTCTGCCAAATCGGTCGACCCGCTTTCAAATGTGGTCAGTCTTCATACATGCGGCAGTTGATTTTTATTTATTTACGATCGATGGAGATTCCGCGACCTCACAGTTTGACTAAATAAGGAATTCATCAGATTCCCAAACGACTGTTTGGGAATCTGCACAAAAAAAGCAAGTTACAACAAAAACTAGAAATATTGTTTTACAAATGTTTTTGCCTCAGTTTAACTTTGTTAAACTTCACTGTATGTTTTTATTTGCATCTTCAATATACTCATTTCGATTTCATACAATAACGCCGCAGCGTACAGACGTGCTCGTTAGCAATATTTAATTGATACTTTATTTATAGTGACCTACTTTAGTGTATTAATATCGAAATGCATAATTAGTTTTTGCCTAGTGTAGTTTTAGTGAATAATGGACATAAAATAGTGAACTTTGAATAAACAAAATGGAAAATAGCCCCTGTCATCCAAGGGGGCTAGTGCAACCCCCCACTTCGCCATCGCAGAGGATGTCGCAAAACCCAGCCCTCAAGTCGGCAATGGCCGATGTTATAGTTTCAACACCTGAACTCCAAGGGTGGATGACGACCATCGAGCAGTACTTACATGAAATTTGTTCTACTGCCGCCGAAGGCAAACTCAACACCGAGCAGAAAATGAAGATCACAAACCTTTGCCGTAAAGTTGGATCTGGTACGTCGCAGATGGCAGTCCATTACCAGTCACTTAAGCAAAAAGCCATTCACGCGGAAAATTTGATCGCTACACTTAGAGAAAAGCGCGATCTGACGGAACAGATTTCGGATCTAAAGCAGGCGTTACAAGAGTCTAGTTCTGCGGGAAATGCTTCTTTTGCCGATATGGTGAAAAGGGGATCCAATCATTTCATTCGGCCAAATAATGTAAGCTCCGTTGCTATTTATCCCAATGATTTAAAAACCAGTGACGAAACGAAAGAACTGATTCAAAAAATCATACGGCCCGAGCAAATGAAGCTGCACGTCCGTGGTGTCCGCAAAACCAAAAATGGAGGCATAATTATCAGTACCGAGACGAGACTCGATGCTGATAAACTGAAGAACGCAGTCCAGGTTTCTACATCTGGACTTATTGCCGACGAGCCCAACAAACGCAAACCCCGGATCGTGGTTGTAGGTGTGCCGAATTCTTTGACTGATATGGAAGTTTTCAAGTGCATTTTTGAACAAAATGTAGCCGACAAGCTACCAGATATGACCTTGGAATCCTTCTTGACCGCCGTAAAATTAAGCCACAAATCTGGGAAGAGAGATGCCACGACCTGCAATTATGTTATAGAGGTTCCAGCCGGTATACGTAAAACCCTTATCCCCCAATCAAGGATTTTCATAAATTGGTCGTCCTGTCCAGTCAGGGACTTCACATTAGTAACGAGGTGTTACAAATGCCAACAGTACGGCCATGCAGCAAAATCTTGCAGAGAGATCAATTCTACGTGTGGTCACTGTGGTGAACCAGGCCATGTGATGTCCGAGTGCGCGAAGAAATCTGAAACTCCAAAATGCGCGACTTGTTCACGCTTTAAAAAACCCAGTGACCATAAAACCGGAGACGCTGAATGTCCTGCTAGGAAAATAGCAGAGCATAGATATATCAACTCTATTGATTATGAGGGCGCCTAGTGCATCATTCCACTATACTTTCGTATATTTAGTTGCTGACTCAACGATACATGTACGAGACCACTGCGCTGCACTACTTACTATCGATTTGTCGCTGTATAAGCAAATACTCGAACCATAAAAATGTCATGATAATGATTTTAACTTGACCAAAGCCAACCTGTTTGTGTTTATAAATTCTGCTGATGCTATCGTAATACTGTAATTATATTTTTGCGTAATTGACATAAAATACATGTTAGTTTTTTGTATAGTTAACATGTTTAGGACCTTCATTAAATTTGTTCTAATCTAATAAATAATAGAGTTTAAGTAATTTAGGTATATTATTATAATAAATTAACTCATAATTTCACTATTTAAATGAAAACTTATGTTAAATATTGTTTATAAATCTGTTGTCCAAATAGTTATTATTAGAAAACAATTCGCCTGTGATACAGGTTTATCCTAGTACAGGCATCGAACTTGTTATACCTTATTTCTAAGATTTATGTTGTATTGAACCAGTTTTAACTTTGAATAAAAAAAAATTAAATTTACTCAATCTAATAATCTTAACAACAGAGTAAAACCTCTAATGAGCGGTCTTCGCGAAGCAAGCACACTGATGGAGCTAGACCGTGATGAACGCAAGCTGGAAGTGTTCCTGAGTTTCCACCGCGCGACACTCACGGCCGCAGATCTCAAGATATTCCTACCTTTCACCATCAACCTGGATCCTTACATCAAGAAACTTATCAAAGGTAATGGAATTTACAGAAGCATATGCAAGAAAACAGAATATCCGTGTTCCGTTTTGAAGGGAATGAGGGTCGAGCTAACTTTAGTTCGAGCTAAAAATGTATAAAGTCGTCTATCACCATTTACGATCAGATGGACTATCAACCTGATTGCCTGTCAAATAAAGATGAATATTGCTTTTTTTTTCAAAGTTTGAGAAAACATAATTTATTTTCTACATGTACTTTTATTTGCCCACAGAGGAACAACTACAAGGTGGTGTAGATGAGGAAATGGGCATGGTCGGTGCACCCCCTGGCGTCATGTGGGGACAGCCAAATTCTCGACAGCCGCACTCAAAACTCTTCCCAAGGAAACATGTAAGGAACTTACTTACTTGATTTCGGAGTATTTTGTGACTTCAAGGTTGTATGGAATAAAACGTACGTTCTAACCAAAATTATGATTTCGAAGTGAAGAAGACGAAATAATTAGTACAAAGCCGCCCATAGTGCATTCTGAGTTCATTATTTTAGTATTTTTACTTTAACACATTCAAAACTTACTTAGAAATAATATTGAGGGCCATCACTCTCCAGTAGTGTGTGCTATTTGAGTCTACATATCATTAAAAAAAGAGGCCAATATCAGCTACATTTATATAACACGTGATTACTTATTTCGCACGTGCCGTCTGGTGTCTGCAGTGATTTGTTTTATAATGTTGAAAATTAACCTTGCGATCGATCGCTTCAAACTACCGTGCAGTAAAAACAAAATGGTATTTGTATAGGAAATGGTAAATCTGATAGTATTTAGAGATTAACCTTGGGCAACCATTGCTTTGGTAAACACAAACGGTATTTTTTTGGTAAATTGCTTCTTTAACATAAACATTTGTCATTAACTACACTAAAAATATTTGTATTTGATTCAAAACACATATTTCCACAATCTCGCAATAACATTAAAAGACCGAACCGCACAAGTGTGGTGCAAGCCTTACTCATATTTTTATTGGATTCAGTTTCTTACTGAATTTTTTAGGTTTTTTCAGGTTCCACGAAAATATATGCCTCGTAACCATTGGAAAGCCATGGGTGAGGCCTTTTCCTAGCAGTAGGACAGAGTGGGCTAAGATGAAAAAAAAACAAAAATATAACATCATGCCTACTAATGAAGTTGAAATTCGACCAACTATATAACCAAATAGATTTAGGTAGAAACAGTTGAAGTTGATTTGAGCCAATATTGTGATCTCCCCAGCGCTCATCTCCGCCGACACAAGGCACCGCGGCGGGCCCCGCGCCGGCGCAGCACATGTGGGTGGGCTGGGCCAACACCGGCAGCGGGTTCGTGCCGCAAGCCATCAACCCGCAACACTTCCCGCAGCCGCAGTTCCCACCGCAACAGCAGCAGCAACCGACGCAGAACCCCTTCCATATGATTAAGGCTGCCTTCCCTGCTATGGTACGTATATATTTCCTACCTATCTTAGTCTAAATATATGTATTAACTAGTCCGGCTGTTTTACTGAACAACAACTTACCTACCTACTTGTCAGCGGCCTACGCATCCTACCCTGCGTAGTCCTAACCGGTACAGTGGCCCTTCTTGTATAAGTGTTAGTGAACGGACGGAACTCAGTGACAGCGTACCCGCGACCTATCTTAGTCTAAATATATGTAGGCCACTGTAACGGTTGAGACTACGCAGGGTAGGATGCGTAGGCCCGTAGGCCGCTGACAAGTAGGTAGGTAGGTTGTTGTTCAGTAAAACAGCCGGACTAGTTAATACATATATTTAGACTATGTGTGGTACGAAATTGCTCGTATATATTTGTCTTCATAACATTTGTTTTGTAAAGTGTATTATCACATGGCCGAACAATTGCCAAACTTTAAAGTGGCAGTGGGCGGGGCGCATTGCTCGCAGAACGGATGGCCGATGGGGCCGAAAAGTTCTGGAACGGCGACCGCGAACCGGAAGACGTTGTATTGAAAGGTCTCCCACTAGGCGGACCGATGACCTGGTAAAGGTCCGCTGGATGCGAGTCGCACGAGACCGGTCAATGTGGCGACACGTGTGGGAGGCCTATGTCCAGCAGTGGACGGCTTTCGGCTGAAATGGTGATGATTATCACATGCTCGCAGTATTGACCAGTGGGGTTACCATGACGTCTTAAAGCAGTATTGTTTTCATGTCATATAGTGTAAGAAAGAGACAGAGCTAGACAGGATGTCTAGCGTCATCTCTTTTCCACACTGGAATAAGATTAAAATAATACTGCTTTAAGCCGTCATGGTAGGCTAGGCAAACTGGATGCGTGGCACCCAAAAAATTTAACAGCATCCATTTCTGCATGACACTAAAAAAAACACATTCATGTTCACTCGCAGTACAGGAGGTCTACTCTCTTTCTCCGAAACGTAACTTCGGCAACGAACGAAAATTAATCGTAGTCAAACTCAAACTCAAAGCGTTTATTTCAATTAGACCATTACAGGCACTTTTGAAAGTCAAAAAAACAAAAAAAAACGCTGAACTACAGTCCCAGTCACAAGGCATAATAACTTGTGAAAGTACTGTAGTTGCCCATTCCAAAGCGTAGATCTCTTTGGAGAAGAATGGGCAAGAAACTCCATGGACACTCTTTTAAATCAAAATATGTTACAAAATCTTGGTTACATCATTCATGTTAAGAATTACAAATATGTAAAAACGATGTAGAAATGCGGGCAAGTTAAGAGCGTCCAGAGTAAAAAATTAAATCAGTCATACAAAAACAAAGTAATTAAAATAAACCGTGGCAGCTAAGAGATGACCAGTCACAACTAACAGCGCCCGTTCACGAACATCACGCATGTATCAGCCATCATTCAACTCAACCATATTGAAGGGAACTAAATGACCCGACACACCCGCCACCATCAGCGTGACATTAAAGTGAGCATGACATTCACTCAACCACCAGGGTATATTCGTGTCAATGAAAGATGTAGGTACTCAGTAAATGGTGGCTTTGCAGTACATAGTACTCACACATGTGCTATGCAATTATATAATACTAGATTGAATCTATACAATGCAAATATATTTTTACAATCTTCTGCTGCTTCCACAATAACTTCAAATGGTAATTCAGATGATTCAGATTGCCCCTATGGTTGTGGAGCAGGACCAGCATTGCGCCAAGCATTTTTATCATCAATGTAATCCCCCAACTTATAATATGCTTGCCTACCTAGTGTGCGCTTTAAGCAAGATTTAAATTTCGTTTCATTCAGTTGTTGAATGGGGGGAGGTATTTTATTGTAACATTTTAAACAGTACCCCATGAAAGATGAGTCTACTTTAGCCAACCTGAAACCTGGCTGAACTAGTTGGTCCCTGTTTCTAGTATATGGTGCCGGTCACCTCTTTTACTAAATAAATGCAGATTTTTCCTAACGTACATGATGTTTGCATAGATGTAGGTACAAGGTACCGTCATGATGTTAATTTCCTTAAACAGTTCTCTTAGAGAATCGCGCCTACGTAGGTTATATATGGCTCTGATGGCTCTTTTCTGCAGAATAAATATAGACTCGATGTCTGCACCCCGTCCCCACAGTAAAATACCGTATGACATAATACTATAAAAATAACTAAAATACACTAGCCTCGCGGTATCTACATCAGTAAATTGACGGATTTTTCTGACAGCATATGCCGCTGAACTCAGCCGTCCTGCAAGAGATGTTAAATGAGGACCCCATTGTAGCCTTGAGTCGAGCGTGATCCCCAAGAAAACAGTTTCATTGACAAATTCAAGTTTCTCTTGATTCAATACTATGTCAGTATCACAAAATTTGACATTTGGTAGAGAAAATCTTATGCACTTAGTTTTTTTCCCATTTAATACTAAATTACTAGCGGTAAACCAGTTATGGACCTGCATTAGAGCGTTATTTACGTCGTCAAGGTTTGTAGCATGTCTGTTTATCCTAAATATTAAAGAAGTATCGTCAGCAAACAACACCATTTGTGGATGGTTTTTAAATAAATGGGGTAGGTCATTTATATATACTAAAAAGAGGAAAGGACCCAATATCAAACCTTGTGGTACACCCATTTTTACTTTTAAACCCAATGAATTTACACCATTTACTTGTACTTGCTTCTGTCTATCATTCAAATACGATGTTACTAAACTGAGCGCAAGTTCACCTAAACCATAATGTTTCAGTTTCAAGAGCAAGGTTTGGTGATTTACGCAATCAAATGCCTTCGAGAGGTCACAGAAGATTCCTATGGCATCTTGTGCCTCTTCCCACGCAGTATATATGTGTTTTAATAGGCTGACACCGGCGTCAGTCGTACAACGTCCTTTGGTGAAACCATACTGTTTGTCGTGTAAGATTTTATTGGTGTTAAAGTGGGTGAGCATTTGATTAAGCATTACCTTTTCAAACACCTTGCTGAAAACCGGCAACACGGATACGGGTCTACAGTTATTGGTATCTTTACTGTCCCCAGACTTGAAAAGTGGTATTACCTTGCTGTATTTCATAAGGTCCGGGAAGACCCCTTGGTCCACTCACAAATAAAAAATTAAGGCTAAGTACGGTGCTATAGTGTCAATAATAGCTTGACACACTTTAATAGACATTCCCCATAGATCTTCGGTTAATTTGATTTTGATTTCCTTAAAAGCTTTAATGACTGCTATGGGGTTTATATGCTTAAATTGAAACTCAACCGGACAGGCTGAAACGCTTTTGATAAATCAATAGAAAGCAAGGTTGAGGAATTTAAGGTTTCGGTTGTTTTAAGCGGGATATTGGTAAAGAAATCTACAAATTCTTGAGCTACTTCGTTTTAAGAACTTAGAAGACCATGTGAAGTCTCTAGTCTGATATCATTTGTTATATTTTTTATTTCTATTTGTTTCACTATTGATAATTTTCCAAACCGTCTTTATTTTGTTATCGGCAGACTTAATCTTGTTGCTAATAAATAAGGCTTTAGCTACCTTGCAAGTGTTTTTAAAGATTTTTGAGTAAGTTGCAACATATTTATTAAAAGTTTCCGAGTTGATGTAAGGCTTAAGGCCTTACAACTCAAACAATCGCTCCCTACTTATCCTAATACCCTTAGTTGCCCAGTCACTGAACAAAAAAAAAAAACTAGTTACGTTTGTGCCCCTAATCGATATCATTTGCGGACGCAAACAAGAAGTTCGAATTCACAGACAATTAACGTGAACGAATGTATTAAATGTTATTGTGTGCATCCGCAAATGATATACCTAGAATAAGGTCACAAACGTAACTAAGTTTAATTTTCGTTCGTTGCCGAAGTTACGTTTCAGAAAAGAGAGTAGACCTCCAGAAACGTGCTGCTTTTACACAGGTGTCTCGCGAGATTTCTAAGCAATCGTCTCTCTTCCTCGTTAGAAGTAGGATCTTGCGTGCCGCCCAATTCTCCAGCGGCTACAATTTACTCTACGACGTCACTTTGATGACACAACAGACTTTGAGTCTCTTTTGAAAGTCTATTTTCTTGTTTACTCCAGACGGACGTGCCGAACATCCGGCTGTCTACGCTGAGCGTGGAGCGCGTGTGCAGCATGGTGCGCGTGGCGCTGGGAGCCGGCGGTGACGCCGCGGCCGACGCGCTGCAGCGACATAACGTGTGCGGGCTCGTGCTCGCCGTGTGCCGCCTGCAGGACCTAGAGCCGGTACGTGACAAATCAAACTCCACAATATGGCGGCAAAAATCCGCCACTTGTCTTTTTTTTGTGACCAGTGACAGAACCCTCCTTCTGGGTCATCTCCGCTCTCTCTTGCCCTTATCCCAATTTATTTGGGGTCGGCGAAGTATGTCTTCTTCTTCCATACTTCCCTCTCCCCTTATCCATCTCTGGGTCAGTCGGGTAAAAATGAGGTGAGGTAATGCCAATTCAGTGCAGTGCTTATAATTGTGCTATGAACTTAAATTGTCCGTTAATTTAAATCACAACTGCTATTCTTTCAAATGGCTATATGCCATCAAAATTGACTGTTTAAGACAAGGGATAAGGTCAAGAGAATGATGATAAATAAATGATGTCAATCTGCTGAACAATTGATTTCTCTGACTATATTCAGTCTCATCCAGGTTCCCCTACGGCAGCAATAATTACGTCTGCACTGCTTAACATTCAGTATAATTCTTTTTTTTTTCTACAGGTTTTGGGATTACCGTTTGGTGACTGGGAACTGTTCAAGCTGCTCATCGTTAATCTCCGCGAACTAGAAGCGAACATGCCATCAACAGTGCCAGCCGTTGCAGGTAATTAAAAATGAAACTACTATCAATGAGATGGAGATGGCGGGACGACCTCGACTCTTCTCATAAGGATTGGCGAATAACAGCACTGGATAGGTATAAGTGGAAGGAGGCCAGGACTCAAATGGCTAATAATAATAATGTTCACTATGTGGTTTAGAAACTCTATTCAGTGATTATGCTGTAGAATCTCGTGTTACCGTGTTTTATAACATCACAACATCACGCCTCGTAATCCCCGAAGTGTTAGCCAGAGATGTTCTTCAAGTACACCCACATTTTTGCCAGTTGTGTTTAAAGTCCTATTTAATAGGGTGCGAGCCTATATCCATCAACCGGGTACAAATCCAGACTCCGACAGCTGCTACTGAGAAAGTCATGATGGAAAACCCCAATAAAATTTTGCCCGACCCGGGAATCGAACCCGGGATCTCATGTTCAGCAGTCGCAATTGCGAACACTACACTATCGAGGCAGTTAAAATCCATAAAATATCCTCTTTATTCACAGTATTGTCAGAATCAAAATCAAAATCGGTTGACTCAGAAGAAAGAGAGTCCGCCAAACCCCCAAGACATCAACTAGAAACCCAACGCAGCCGACCTTCTAATGTTGAAAAACAGGTAAGCGTACTTACTATTTACATAGCTAATGTCCTAATTTGCGACTAAGATACCGATACTAAGCCAAACATAATCTTGTTAGTTTTGTAAAGTAAAGAAAAGGGTATAAATATTAACTGTAGTTATTTTTTCAATTATTTTAAAAATTATAAGAAAATTTTCAACAATCAACTACAAACAAGATAACTTCTATGCCAATATTCTTTTTCTGACTTAGTAATCTGAAAGCAGCCAACGTTGCAAATACTGTCAAATATTCTTTTTTTGGTATATTTTTTTAAGTATGATATCACCAGATTAGGTTTTGTAACAACAGTTGTAGGTGTTATAAAAATGGCTTTTAGAAAGATTGCGAATATTTAGATTTTGATTTTAGTTCAACACACAACCATATTTTATTTGGTAAAACAGCAAAATTTTACTTTGAATTCACCATCGGCGACGTTGCCAACGTTTAGAAAGCACTCTCTGGAAATATGAGCATAGGTCCCAAGTTTGCAACTTATTAATAAATCGTATGTTTTACAGCCATACGCGGAATATCAGGTGATTATTAGAGTAACATAGATACATGTAGAATTCATGTAGAGCACCATTCATCATTGGGAGTAGTCATTATACCATAATTTTTTTGTCCTCTTTATATTTGTTTATATGTTTTTCTCACTTGACTTATTTGGTAAACAAACAGTGCGTTCAGCCCTTTCACGAGTATTTTACCTCTGATGCTACATAACTGTCAAAATCAAAGTGATATTTAATATCGTTGTAATAAAGTTACTGTTTGGTTGCTACTTTCAGAGATAAAGTGACTGACAAGTGACTGTACTTCATTTACGGTATGAAGGAGACGGATGGTATGAATTCAAACAATAACTGCTTTTGAATCAATCACTGAAATTATGTCAACATCATAACTTAGTATAGACCATATTTGTTTACCAAAATAAGAGAAGTGAAGAAATACACTTTCCATAGGGTTCAAGTAACCTGGTCAGTCAGTGCACTGCATTAGGTACCCGACTCCTCTTCCCCTCTACTTAAAAAGAGCGGACAGGTAATGCAGGTCACCGACTGTACATTGTGTCCTTACCCAGTATGATAATGGTTCCTACCTTAAAGCATTTTTTTATTAATAATTTAGAAAATGAATGGGAATGTATAGTTAATAATGTTGTTTATTACTTCAGTTTTTTTTTATATAAGGTGTTGTTTTGCATTCCCGTCAAAATTCAGGATGTTGTCACAAAAGACAAAAATAAACAAATGAAATTACGGTACCTAGTAAACTATTAAAAAACACTGCTTATTTTTGTTGTTTAAATTTGTCAGTATTTCAGAAAAACCCCGTGGTTTAGGGAATAAGAAATTATCGAATGAACATATGAGATTTTTTGAATGTATTTAAGCGAGGTTATGGTGGTTCAGTCAGACTTACCGATTACAGTAAATAAAAAAAATCCTACCCATTTTATTATTGATTCGGATAGAGAATCATTAGCATAACACAACAAAACAAATGACTGAATGAATGATGATGGATGCAAAACAACACCTTGTAGATGTAATCTTTATTTTTATAGATGCGTATTTAGTACGTTCTGCACTGTTATTAGTTGTAATATAACTGCCCAGATTATTTATACAAGGTGTATACGGACCCTTCACGAAGCCAACAACCAAACATTCTGTACATCAAACTAAGTCATCATCTGCCTGGCCTTTTTCCAATTATGTTGAGTTCGGCTTCCAGTCTAACCGGATGCAGCTGAGTATCAGTATTTCACATGAAGTGACTGCTTATCTGACCTCCACAACCCAGTTACTGATGTTACTACATCAAACTAAGACTACACAAAAAATCTTACTGGGCAACACATAAACTTTTTTTTTTTTTGTTGCAAAGTCACGCTTTTCGGTAGGACTCTGTGTAACGCACTCAAAACATTGCGCTGATGGATGCATTGAATAGTACAGGGAACATGGAGGTATAAAATATAGTTATAATTAAAACTATTTCATTTTAACTTGACAAAAATTTGGTACTTTAACCTCCAATATCTCTGTAACTGGAAGGTTTCCAGGTATGGCCCAGAACAAAAACGATCACATGACAGGGAGAACAAGTAGCTTTCGGCTTCGTAAGGCTCTTTCTACACCCATTATTTAACATTTTCACTAACCGCGATACATAGGGAATCATTGGAAAAGGTTCAATATTTTTCTCTTGGATTTTGGGATATCTAATATATTATCATTGGATTTATAATATCAACATTAATTTAAGTGAATCCATACATTATTTATTTATTATAAAGTAAGATTTAAGACCCGGTTTTTTAAGGCAATCAACACAAAAATTTGTTAATTTTAAATACTGTGTTTGACTAACGGAAATCACAGCAGCCAAAAAAATCATTTGGCATGATTTGAACAATTTGTCAGCTTATTTTGGTTTGGCTGAATGAAGCGCGTTATAACATCTGCCGCTATTGGGGTCTCATTGTCGCGGTTCCATTTTAGGGTAATTAAAGGGTATTAGTAAGGCCAACCGCACATGTGATACGAATTTGTACTCATAGCGCGTAAACTTATGATGAAGTTCATGCGAATAGAACATTATGCACTATGTACATACTATTTTAGCTTTATTTTATACGCACAATATTCTAGCAAATTTTATTATTGAAATAGTAAAACAATAGTTTCCACTTCTTACTTCTCTAGTATTTGAAATCTCTTTTGCCACTATTTAAATTAATTCGACAACATTTCCGAAAAGTTGGCCTAAAAGTTGTCACAATAAGTTATAATTATAACACCACTACCTTATCTGATTCTAATCTGGGTCGATGTAGATTAACAACTAGTATTTGTCGACATGATGTTATTAAAACTATAATTGGCTGCAGGTAACACTGGAGGAGCAGATGATCTGCGGTGCGCTACAGACACTAAACGAGGAGGCGCTGGAGGACGTGCTACAGTCGGAGCCCCCCTCCCACCCAGGTGAGCCCCTCCGCACCATCCGCGAGTACCCGCCCCCCTCACCCCCCGGAGACCACACCCCTCCCCTTCCTAACGACGAGCCCGAGCTGCGCCGAGACCACGTCGTGCTCAACGTCACCGATGATGTATTCATGTAAACCTACACTAGTTGTGCTTGATATGAAACAAGAGTCTTATCTGATCACTTCGAATAAGATCGATAGATCGCCGATAAGCATCACGTATGGGAGTAATAAATACGCTGCATTAATTTAAGATTTAAAGTTATGCGAATGAGTGCTTATTTATTTTTCAAAGAATACTTGCTGCAGAGGCATTTAAATACGTGCCAAAGTAATGATAATTATTTATATGCAATTTTAATTTTAAAAACAATCTACTATACAGGCAAAATAATCAAGCCTTGAAAAGAATTGCTTTACAAATTTCATGGCTTTCACAATATATTTTAAGCATGATTTGCTTTGTTATTGTAAAATTGGTGATATAATACCATAATGTAAATGCACATGTAACATAGAAAAGACATTTTGCATTGTGATTTTAGAAATAGACTGCCTGTAAGGTATTCAAAATCGAATAAGAAATATGCATCATGCTGAAACAATGTAAACATTTCCAGTTCTAAGTACCTATCAACTAAAACGATGCATATTTTCTATTTAGAAAGTAATTGTATTAGTAAAGGTATTATAGTTTAATTTTTAATCTGTGTATTTGGATAATTTTTTTTTGCTTGTAATTTGCTAATTGTATTAACTGTTAGCACCATATTATAAATTATACTATTTGTCAGCTATTCAAACTTATGTTTTTTGGCTTCCTTAATAAGCTTCCTTTTAATGTGGAACACATAAGTACAGTTACTGTACAAGATCGCAATATATTTCTCGAATGCACTACATAAGTAAAGATAATGCTCCCGTTATGTACTCGACTGATATTACGTTACAATTCGATTGCTAGCGAGATGTACAATTTGGACAAATAGTATATTTATGCTACGTAAATGCCAATTGTTCGTTAGTGATTATTATTTAATACTGCATTCCAATACATGTTGCCATTTTATGTTAGTAATAATGTAGGCTGTGCCTTTTTGTATTTTATTTATTGTAATATACATATTCCATACTTTTAAGCTGCACACATATTTTAGAATCAAGTGACCATAAATATTGTTTGATTTTAAAATATGTTAGAATTAAACATTATTTCATAGAAATCCAGTTTATTTTTTTAATGTTTACAATTAAAAATGTTACTGATGGTTAACTTGTGTTTATATACAATTTAAGGTTCCACAGATTCACTTATCTTAATACTGTTATTGTACTTATATGATCGTATAAATCTGAAATCTTTAATTGTCACTATCCTAATATTTTAAGATAATTGTTGTCATTTATAACATATCTTTAGTGTAGGAGTCTTAAGACAATTACTGAGTAGATAGGATTTCTAGCATTTTAATATTATTTGTCATCGTAGAATATTTCGATTGTGATATTAAAATTGGCTCACGAGCGGTCCTTATAGCTACTCTACTACTATAGACCTGTTGTATCATTCCTTCGATTAGGCAAACGTTTCCACTATTTACGGACTAATAAATATACAATAGTTACAGATGGTAGTTTGATTTTGGCCCTTCGTTATTTTTCTTTTAGGCACCTTCGCGATCGACTGCAGTCGGATCTCATAGGTCCGCCCGGTGAGCACTGAGCAGGTACTCCTAGCGCACGGCGTCGAGCTTCCCATCCCGTGCCTTTCTCCTGAGCCTGGTTCCTGTGTAAACTTTTGTCTTCCTTGGCTTTATACATCAGAGCGTCTATTTCAGATGAGGAGAGTACGCTACAGCTGTGTCTTACGAGCTCCCGCAGCGCCACACCTGCCGGCTCCCCGCGCGCGCTGCGCCGCGACCCTTCCATCCTCAAGAGCAGCGGCAGCTTCCGGCGCCGCCCGCCCGGCGACCCGCCCGCCGTCACCTTCAACGTGGAGAACGAGGAGGACTCTGACGATGACGGCCAGATCACGTTCAGCGCGCGCCCTCGACACACCACGCGCGTGCAGGACGAGCGCCGGCCCGCGCCCGCGCCGCGCTCGCGCCCCTCCTCGCTGCTGGTCGCGGCCGAGGACGTGCCCGACACCGGCCTACAGGCGCGCTCGCTCTCCGTGGACGACACCAAGTGCACCGGCTCGCCCATCGTCGACCTTAAGCTGCGCGGCCTGCGCCGCACTGCCGAGATCCTGCGTAAGGTCAGCTCCGCCGAGCGACTCACCCGCCTCAGAGACAAGATCATGGCGCGCGGCGGCGGATCGCGCGAGCGCAGTCCGGTGCGCGACGAGCCCAGCGACGATGAGTCCGCGCCGCTCGTATCGCCGGGCTGCGCGCCGGCACGCGCCGCAGACGGTGCGCCGGCCGGCTCGCCCGGCCCGCCCTCGCAGGCGTCGACGCTGGCGGGCGCGGCGGGCGGCAGCGCAGACTTGTCGCCGCGCTCCGACGTGACGGAGCTGGAGTCGCCGCGCGACGCGGGCGCCGCGTTCGACCTGCTGCCGGGCGACAAAGGCGACGCGGAGCTGGGCGTGCGCGCGGCGCGGCTGGGGCGCGCGGACAGCGGCGCGTCGCTCGGCAACATGGTGGAGCCCTACAACATGCGGCTGCTGGCGCACGGCACGGTGGACAGTGCGCGCGCGCTGTGGCGGCAGGACGCGCTGGACTCGGGCCCGCCGTGGCCGTGGGACGAGCCCGACTCGGCGGTGTGAGCGCGGACGCCGAGCGCTACCTTTACTTTTGTCCGCAGGCCGTCGCTCAGTCGACGTCGCGGCCGCCCTTGCGGTGCGGTTCGGTGTCGGTGACGGTTAGGGTGTGATATTGTTTAGTCGAGAACAGCCTAGCCCTTTTTTCCAGTAGGAAGCTTTATTTTTATTGTTCTCGGCTTAATTTAATTGTAGCTAGAAATCAATTCGGCAGGACGATGGAAAAAAAACTCAGACGAATTATTACCTAAATAGTACCTATGCTCATTGACGGCTATAGTAAAAATACGGATACCTTTTACCTTTGCAAAATGAAGACAATTTTTAATTTGACAGAGTTATGTTGCATTTATGTAATTATTGACCCACTATTGTGATCATATAACCGTAAGTGTATCAATTAATTGTTCCTAGTGAACAATTTGTAGTTGTAATTTTCTTAGCATACGACACCTTGATTTTCTGTTAACCACGTCTGCAGAATATTAAATAAAACAAAGATTCGCTATTGAAGTTATTTACCTTTTACATCTACTTTCACAGAACAAAAAGAACTTACGTATGTCACATTTATAATACTTTATTTTTTTAAATATCAGATATAGGCAAGTAATCACATCATAAAAAATTACATTCATATGGATGGTTGCTCCCTTCTATTTTTATAATTTCACAAGTTACAAAATTGGTAATACAACATAGAGAGCATTTTCTCATATTTTGTAAGTTCAAAAACCAATTTGACCATGCTTATTTCGAATATCAATTATTTATTAATGTAGTAACTACGT
This sequence comes from Cerastis rubricosa, assembly GCA_949152445.1. Classification (NCBI taxonomy): domain Eukaryota; kingdom Metazoa; phylum Arthropoda; class Insecta; order Lepidoptera; family Noctuidae; genus Cerastis; species Cerastis rubricosa. The sequence continues at coordinate 13,457,718 of OX424533.1, forward strand.
AAACGAATGTGTTAAAGAGATCACAAACTAGGTATATAATCCAGCTTCAGCTAGTATCTACAGTTGCCAACATTATAAATATACACATATTTAAACTTACAGTTAAACGGAAGCGCAAATAAATGTAACAAACAAAATAATCTCAGAAATAGCCTCGATACATATATGCACATTATAAAATGTAATAAAAAACTGGTCTGTGTAATAACAAAGTTTGTATCACTAAACAATGGGAAATAACTTTAGTGAGCAGCTTTTTGCTGAACGATACTTTACTAACACCTATCAAATAGAAATTAAATAGGAATGTTCGAGATTAAATAAGAGCACCAATAAATTAAAACGATACAACAGACCAAAAACAATTGATTGAATATTTACATTTTGCACTGTATCAAAAGGAAGCAATAAAATTGCAAAGTGTTTCAGTGTTTAGGCTTTTATCATTGTTTTTTTTATTTAGATTGCAAATCTACTGCAAGAACGACTATGTACTCTCTGTTGTTCCTCCAGACCGCCCGCGCCACTCATGAATAGGTACATAGAACGATTATCACAAATTAATATAAACGATTAGTATTTCAAATGAATTGTGATAATAATTTGTTGCTAATATGAGAACAGTTTTTATTTACATTACCATTAAAATATTATGATTACTATCATCCTCTGACTCACCGTAAAAAAGTTCTATGGAGTCAACTAGAAAGATTCAATGACATTATAACAAGATTCTAAATCAATAGTGAAGACTAAATAACCTGTATTTTATTGAGACTGATGGTGTTGTCCTCGATGGACTTGTCGGGCGGTTCCGGTGTGACGGGGCGCAGCTGCGTTCTATTGTCCCGGTCGAGTTCATCCGCAGCGTCTTCTGCGTCGGAGCCGAGTGCGTCGTCCGACATGTGAGGCTCGTCGGCGTCGGCTACGTCAGCTAAGTCGGCCATGTCGGGTGAGCCAGGCGCGGGGGTAGTGAGCGCGGTCCACCAGCCCGACAGCGCCCCCCGCGCCTGCGACAGCGCGCCTCCTACCGCTCGCGACGTGGTAGCCACTGCACGCCCTGTGCTCGCTACGGCAGCTGTCACCTTTCTACCCCCCTCAGTCGTAGACATCGTGCTGCACATACATATTCATAGTTGTACTAGACACATAATTACATGCAATACTACAGAATAGCAATAACCGCTAAAACATTAAACTTACTGAGCAAACTTTAACTTCATATCAGCCACAGATAGCTGTCCAGAAAACGGGTGCATGGGCATGAGATTTATAAAAGATTCTATTTCTCCATTATTTGTAGATTGCAACCACTGTTGATATGCAGGAGTTGACTTAAAAGCAATCATAAATTGAGAATTGTAGGAATCTATCTCTCGACTGCCTTCTGTAAAGAAACAGCCCAACATATTTATTAGTGACCATTCACAAATATATCTTGGGTATTAATCATTCAAAAAACCGGCCAAGTGCGAGTCGGACTCGCGCACCGAGAGTTCCGTACAAAAATGATTAAAATATTTTTATTATATTATGATGTAACATTTACGGTTTTCGCAATTTTTCCTTTATCTGTGCTATAAGACGTTGCTTCGTACCAAATTTCAAGATTCTGAGTTCACGGGAAGTACCCTATTGGTTTTGATTCCCTTGCGAGTGTCGAAAACTTACAGAAATTTGCGGCATAAACAGCTGTATCTTTTGATTGCGTTGGCTTAGAAGTTTGATTTTTTCACAGCTCCAAGGGACAGTACACCTGAGTATTTGGTATAAGTTCCAGCTTGATACCTTCACGCGTTCCTAAGAAAAAGGGTCTTGACAGACGGACAGACGGACGGACGGACGGACAACAAAGTGATCCCATAAGGGTTCCGTTTTTTTCCTATAGAGGTACGGAACCCAAAAAATAAGGAATAATTACCTGGTAGCAAAGACGTCCTTAACAGATAAATTAAGTAACTCGCGAACTGTTCTCTTATCCACTCATCGCCTTGCGTCGGACCGTGGCGCACGACGTGATCAGCAAACCGAAGATCCTCCGTGCCGAGAGTTAACTGCCTTCGAAGCATCATATCAGACGTCTCTATCCTCATTTCATTCAACTCAACCAAAACATCAAACAGTTGCCTTTTTTGTTTGAACAGGACATTAGATGCACCAACTACAAAACCTTGAACAGCAGGGTCAGATAAAAGATCGAGATACTGCAAAGATAAATAAGGTAAACAGAGATAGCCTTCCTCAAACAATGGCAGAGGGAACCCACATTCAGTTTGATCTATCTGCCCAGTGAGATTGTGCAAGCCATCAACGCTCATGTCTCTGGCCATAGTAGGGCTCTGTTGTGCTTCTGTTACGCTTTTCTGTGGCTTATATTTCTCTCCAATACTGTGGCACTTTTCTCTAGCCCCAGACAGGTCTGTCCTATCAACCACATCACCAAGTAAGGCCTCATCAAAACTTTGCCGGCTGACGCGATCTTTTTCCTCTAAAAGGTTTCCACTCTCTTTAGGGGATAGTTCTTCAATCTGAAGTGAACCATTGTGTAAATGGCCTAAGGGTTCTTGTGCGATTTCGGAAGTACTATCAGACTCTAATTGTAATTTGTTTTCAATGACTGCAGCGGGAATTGGAGATAATGGCCTGGAAAGCCTGAAACAGTAAAACACAACATTAATGCAAAGATTGCAGCAGACCTTGAATGAAATACATCATAACAATATTTAGGAAAGAGTTTTGTAAGTTACTTTCATTAAATGAAAATATGTTCCTAAAGTATCAGTGCACTAATAATTCAACCTCTAAATGAAAAGCACCAGCTGAATCACAATTCAGCTAAAGCTTTTCATGAAATTAGGTATTCCATATAATAACTTACACAACATTTGCTGCACGCAAAAGGCCAGTTTCTAAACAGTGTGGTAGTAACGACACCAGTGTCAACAGTGCAGTTGACAGAGGTCCAGCTGGTGAACCATAGATAAGAACTTTACGCCGCAACAACATCAATTTGAACAGCAACAATGCTTTATGCCTCCAGTTTTCCACTAATCTCTGGACTGATAAACCTGAAAATCAATGATGACAATAGAACATACACTTTATCAGAAATAAACACATAACATAAAAACTATCTGTACACAGTTTCATTATATTAGTCATATAAAGTATGTTTTTTTGTAAGACCCTTTATCAATATTACTTTATCTGATATCTATAACCTGGCAGTAGACAATAACAGTAAGTAAAGCAAAAAGTTTAGTAGGCTGATTCATACTGCTAGCATGTTGCTATATCATTAGTCATGCACAGCACAACTATTGGTAGGAGCTTGAAGTAATTCTAAGAACTTTTATTATGCCAGCATTGAAACAACAGACAGTTTGTGAACTAACAATGGTTTACTTAATTTTCTAGTCTAATTTGTCACCCTCTAGTTAATTCTAGTTAAGCCATATGGATATTGCATTATTCAAAATACCTTCAACAATTTGATCCATCTGCACCGGACAACTATTTAAATGTATGTATGCATCTTCTAGCAGTTTTGTTTGTGAGAAATCTCCTTGTAAGAACCAGGCTCTTACAACCAGCTCCAATTTAACAGCTAGACGGCCAAACAGTGGGGCTCGGCACACAACACACACACTCTTTTGCACTGAGCTACGAGTCATGTCCTCAGTCTTTTGTACCACTTGCTGTATAAAAAATAATAATTAAATTTCCTTCTATTCTCCTTTATAAAAATATTGAACTTTGTCAGTTGGGGCTTGTATTGAATGTTCCAATTATGTTATTCAAACAAAGAATAACCTTAACATTCTCAAGGCAAATAGCGTAAAGTTACTTAGCTTCTAATTAATTTAAGTATAAAATGTTATGTTTTGCTTGAATTAATGAGCATGAAGTTCATTCCATGAAAAAATATTGCAGAATTGACATTGATACAAAAATGAAATATTGTACAATGTGTAAACAGACCCATTATGAAGCGGTAAACCAAGCATTCTGTACATCAAACTAAGTAACTCTGTGCAAAAATTACTATAGGGAAAAATCACATTTTACCGTAAAACTCAATGTAACACACTCAAAACATTGTACTGATGGATGCATTGAATAGTAAAACGGGTCATGAAGGTAATTAAAGTACTGTTATAAAATTTTAAAAAAAACTTGTGAAAAAGTTGGAACTTTGACGTCCAATATCTCAGTAACTAGAAGGTTCCCAGGTACGGTCAAAAAAATAATTTAGAGCTGTGTTTCCCAAACATTATTCTACCATGGCCTGGTAAATTTTACACTGGCCCTTAGTGACCCACTCAATACTTTAAAACCTCTTCCTCCGCTGATTACATTTAGTAAAATAGATAGGAATGGCCTAATTTGTGCAAAACGAGTAATTTTTTTTGAGGTCGAATAGTTGAAAATGCCCAAGGCATTAAGCCCGCCTTTATGCAGATTTAAAATTAGTAAAATTTTTTTTTTTTAAACAAGGCCGATATGCTGCAACCCTGTATTTTATTTTGATGGCCCGGTACCGGGTGGCGACCCACCAATTAGGAAACGCTGATTTAGAGAACAAAGTGCCTTTCGAGTTCATTAAGGGTCTATTTACAGCCTTTCTAATTTAGAACTATCATATACAAAATAAACTTACCTCCACAGGAATTTGTCTGAAACAGGACACACCATACACAGTGTGAGCTGGTTCAGTTAGTCCGGGCAAATTGAAGAATATTGTGTCAGACAAGTAGTTGTGGGAGCCATCTGGTAGAGCCAAGGCTGGCAAATGTCGCCAAGCAGCTGGTAATTCTGATGGGTGGCCAGGTACTAACTCTGGATAGCAATGTTCCACCTAAAAGCAGATAATATTCGAAAGAATTTAATTTACTTAGCCAAATTATTTATTGATGTATTCAGCAGAGCACACGAGATACACTACAATCATTTCCAGTTCGTCAGTTTAGAGATTAAAGTAATAATGAATTAATGAAAACACATGCAGTAAGATGAGACTTCTTAATACACCACTATCTTAACAAAAACTCCCCATAACTTCTCTTTTTCGAAAAATATATTATCGATTATTGAAAGTAATGACGCCTACTTACTTGGCAACCTTTCTTGTGATGGAAACCCACTACAATGATGTTAAGCACTGGTTCGTTTATGACCGACATGATAATTCTATTTCACATTTCAATATGAATAAAGCTTAGCACTTAATTTTGTTTTAATTCTTGCGTTTTACATTACGTATTTGCTCTGCACCTCTTTGATTTGACATCCATACATGACATTCCGTTTTGACTTTTGACGTATTTTTATTGTGAATATTGTGATAGATAAAAAAATCTGCGCCTTAGTGAGGTGTTACCAGTCTAAATTAACACGTCCATGAAGTGGACTTCACTAAAGTGTAACTAATGCTTGATACACATGCAGTGACTTTAGTCGCCCGCAACGTGCTGGTTCTTTTGCCGGCTTTTTTATAATCTCAATGGCGTTCTCTCACACATTTTGTTTTGTCTACCATTTTATTGCTAGCATTGTTAAACAATATCTGATTATTGCGATTTGTAAAATTAAACCATCATCCTAAGAGGATACTATTTAGTATTCAGAATAACTTTACAATTCGTGAAATGGCCATAAATTGTCTATTATTATTGAGTGCGTCCTTCCTAGGCTGAACTGTACCTCACAAAATTACCGATGTTGCCTATTATACCACTGTTTTCTTTTTCTTTGACTGATACTTTACAGGCAAATGTGTACGAGAATGTCACCTCTTGGTTTGAGCTAAAATTCAGTCTCTGTATTTTACCTTACTTTACTCTAATAAGATGAGAAGAAAACTCTTTCAAAGGCCAGTCTTACTTCACAATACTTTTGCAGTAAATAAATTATTCATCAACATAAATTAAATTGTTGGACGCTTTAGATGGGCCCCTTTTCCTTAATTTTCATTAATTAATGCAAGATCAAGATATCATGGGAGTTATGTGGTAACACCAATGTCGTATCGTCGCACGGTCGATTAGAGAGATGCAACACAAACATCAAATGCTAGGCTGTACATAGATACTTTTGCCTCCAAAAGTAAAACAGGTGCAAATTAAAAAAGATGGTTAAAACATTATGGTTGCGAAATTGAAGAAAAAATACACATATTTTAGCCATAACTACAAAGTTTATTTTTATCTACAAAGTACTAATAAAACTGTAATGAATTCAGTTTGTGAATGAGTGTTTTAAATCTCTGAAGTGATACTATTTACTCTATATCTGTAAATAAACTGTTACGTTTTTAAATTATTTGTGTTTAAATTAGTCGCCATTTTCATACTTGGTGCTGTGAAACTTTTGGTTTTGTTATAACTTTTAATGTCGCGTGATAGTGATCACAATAAATAAATAGCGACTGGATTTTTATGTGAACTTTTTACCGTTATTATATCATGGTTGGATATTTCTTCGCATCAAAGGTTAGAAATATGATTTTACTTTATGAATTAATAACGATGGCATGTACTTATTTATGTAAATACGCGGAATTTCGGAGTAAGATTGAGAATTATTCTGGTTTGTACCTCAATGTGTCTAAATGCTAATTTGACAGGGCCTTTTGTCCTGGCTTCTAAGTTCGTGTTCCTCACTACGAGATAAGTCGAATTAATCACTATTTTGACTTTGTTGATATCAGAAGGCAAGAAGTAGAAGAAGTAAAAGGTTATTCTCAACTCTCGGAATTAAGCACTACTTTGGAAGTAGGTTAGAGCCTACTTCCAAAGAAGGAGAAAGATGTTTTATTTTGCTTATACGTTTATTCCATCCATTTTATCAAGAAAAATATTACGTCGTTTCTATGTAGTTATCAAATAATAACCTACCAAAATATGTACATTGTATTTAATTTTTAACCAATTAGCAGTGAAGTGTTATCCAATTGCGACAAAATACTTTTTTTATTGTATCTATTAGGAAAACAAACCATTTCACATTACATTACATTACAAAACAATAGAATACAAATGTGAAATCAACCACATTCTCCACAGATACACAAAACTTTATTTGAGATAACAACAATCAATAAATTATTATAATTAGTATATAATCTCCAAAACATGGCTGCATATACAAAAGACACATGCTTACTTTTCAGATCCTGTACATGATTTAATAAGAGTGTTTATGTCAAAATATAATGCTTAAACTTCAAACAGTATTAAATTAAATCCATAGGACGGTATTCTAGAAGACTAATTATTATGCCACATATTGGTCAAATCAGTTAGTAGATAAGGGGGGTAATTGCTTAAGAATCTATTTGCCACTGTTTATGGCATTATAAATATGTAGTTCTATTCTAATCTGAATAATTATTTTACGCAGTAATCGGGGTGTCTCTTACTAAATATTGTGTTAGCCCAGTAACTGGGTTACAGATAGGCAGTCTCTTGACTATACTGACATTCAGCCACATTGGGTTAGACTGGAAGCGGACCCCAACATATTTGGGAAAACAATAGGTAAATGATGACACAAGTCTTCATAATAATTGTGAGCAAGGATATAGTACAAAACTGTATTGTTGTTCTTTTCTTACACTATTATTATTTGTCATATAATTTGGTCAATAATCAACACTTAATAAGCTATTAAACTCCAGCTTTCCTGAAAGGTTAGGTAACCAATTTGAGCTGTTGTCTCATACCGTTTTAAGTGTTATGATTCATCAGATCAACCCGGAATCACCCACTCCTGGGTATCGGACTCTCCTTTCTTTTGCCACACTTCCCAGTTCTGATATATTTAAGTCGATATGATTGGTTAATCTTACGTAAAAAAAAGACTAGGCAGATGATGATTGGTTGATCTTATTAAAGCTCAACCAAGGACAACAGCTATATTTGTTGACTAGCTGTCCCGCTCAACTTTGTATGCGTCACATTTTCCCCATTTTCACAAAAGGTTTCATTGCTGCTCCGCTCCTATTGGTCGTAGCGTAATGATATATAGCCTATAACCTACCTCGATAATGGGCTATCTAACACTGAAAGAATTTTTCAAATCGGATCAGTAGTTCCTGAGATTAAGCAAACAAACAAACTTCAGCTTTATAATATTAGTATAGATTTGGCTCTTATAAGAGCTAGATTGGACAGTCTAGGTAAACACAATGAATACCTGGGAAACCTGTTTTAAGTAATGACTCAACTTAAATGAGTTTAGTATAAGAACTTTAGACTCATCATTTTCAATTCAATATGGAGGATTGACTACTGCTGGGCAGGAGATCCTAGGTTTGATTCCCAGGTTAGGCATCTGGTGTTGCTGGGCACTGTTTTATCAGAAACTTCTCAGCAGCTGCCTCAATCCACAATTAGTGCCTGGTTGATAGCAATAGGCTCGCTCCCCAGCTCATGGGACTAAAACATAACTGGCAAATTATGAATAACCTATAGGAACAACTCTGCTTAGCCTGTCAGAGATTATAGACATGATGTTATTATATGGATCTGATGATATCAAAGTTTCAGAATGAACACAGGACATTTTAGACTAAGAGAATTTTTATATTTGTATGTGCCCTTTATCAAGGTCCCGTTATTAATCATTGAGGATTATACTGCAGATGCAACATTTCCATAAAAACGTCTATCCAATTCACATAATTGAAGACCAGTCTAGTTTTTTCATTCAGTACATTTTTTCCACACGTATATATATCGCATTTCTTATCGATGATTGATTACGTAAGCCACAAAAACAAGTTAGGTATTTACTACTTACGTCATTTAAAACTTCCAAAACCATGTAACAAACCAATATAGTAGTAAGAAAATAAGTGCCGCTCTACCACAAACAAACTGCGCGGTCTCATCATCACATCATATTATTGTACGGAGGACGAGGACGATACGTGTTCATTTTAGGGTTGACCAGACAAATTAAATATGCAATTTATGTATTTTTTTTATGGAAACACATTTCAAGAGTGTTATCTTATCTCCTTGTTGTAACTGGATTCTTAAGATAGGTACGTATTATTAATATTAAGTACCTACAATTAAATCGTCCTATGAAACAAGTTTGTTTAGGTCATACCTACCTTTATCTAATACATGACAAACACAGCATTCATACTCCTATTATTTCAATAAAATTCCATGAAGTAGGAGCGTTATTCGTAATCACTTTTGTCTCTGGATAGTGTGATGACCTTCAAAGCATTACGAATGAGTTCTTAGTGTTTTGTTAGTGAAGTGTGCACACGCTCCCCAGGCCACTCGTGTTCCATACCTGCGCTATTCCGTTATTCCCTGGGGGCGGCATTATATTCGTCGCTCTTTATGATCCTTTTATACATACGCCTTACCCTACGGATTAGTTAGACAGAGAGGTGCGATTTGGTCGAATTATTCGTTCGTAAAGTAAACGGTAGGTTCAATACGACGACATGGAATGCAATATGCAATGCACAAAATAAATGGGAAAGTATAGGCAGTCGCATTTGAGTTGAGGACTATAAAAATAAAATGGAATTTTACAACACAATGGTTAAGACGTACAAAGCGAGTGTGACGCATCTTTTTACACGTTGACGATAGCAAACAAGTATACAATAGGTACCTACCTACTGAATTTAAGTAATAGAGCGCAGTTATTACTATCTACACTGACCTATCCAGATGTCAGTTCGTGACAACTATTGCCATTAAATAATTAAATTATTAAACTATCAATCTATCATAAAAGTACTACTTTATACTAAGAAGTTATCTGCGTTTTTCTGCCTTAATTTCGTATAACCAGATATTATGATGGATGACCTTAGAGCAGTAAAATAAAATTGTCTTTATCTTTTTTTTTGCAGGATTCGAAGGAGTGCTCGTTAGATCCGCAGGCATGACGGAAAAGGTGTTGCACCCAAGTGAGTCGATTTTTATTAAAATATTCCATTGTAGGCTAGATCTGAATATAAAAACAAACATGATTTCTGGGGCGTGATTTGATTCAATTAATTAACAATCTTCAGATACTTAGCGTGAAAATCATAACCCAAAGAGTAATTTTCAATCGTTTTTAATTCAATAGGTAGATAGATATTTGAGTCTAAAGTTGGTACAAGGGGTCACGTGATGGTGACGTCACAGACGAGCAGTCACCAGATCAATAAGGACTCGAGGTCATTTCAGTCTGCCCGACAAATACGCCACCGCGCCTTTTATAGATACGACTTGCCGCAGCCGCAGATTCAATACCCATGTTACCTCTCACCTCTATGAATATTTTTTATTTGCCAAACTCACAAAGTAACCCCCATTTTTTGGATCGTTGCCCGCACCTTGGCTTGGACGTAGGAGTTGTATTTGTGTCTCCAATTGATTTTGTTCTTACCAACGCAATTGGAAAAGGCATTCATGGTTAACATTCTACTATCGCAGTCTTGAGAGTTGGGCCACGCCCAGTCCTGCAAATATTCAGCCAATCTTAAGTACCTCATCTGTGCTCCGAACTAGCCAGCTAAGAGGGCCTAATGCGATGCCAAATGCGATCGTATGTAAGGTGTCATTCACCTCTAGAACTAAGGAACGTACTTTGCTCCCTAGTGTACTGTATAGTGTGCATAGGCACAGGTTAGTAGCATAGGTATACCTAAATCCCGTTTCTTAATAAAGTCGTCGCAAAATGTGAATCGTATTGGTCCGCTGACGTAAAATTAATTGCGTTCGTAATTAAGCTCGCATCAAATGAAAAGCCATCACTGGTACTCGTAACTCGTTTTATGACAACAATACAGTATTCACTAAGTATTTATAATAATACTGCATCATTGCACGTGTGCAAATACACATAAGCGTTTCTCTACATACATAAAAGGTCATCTTTTCAAGGTTGAAGGCTATAAAACGATTGGAATCAATAAGTATCAAGTGTAGCGATGTGTCTCTTGTGAGATCTGTCTGTATAGCTGCCAGTTACGTGTTCGAGGGGAGATGAGACGGGAGGTGCGGCGCGAGGTGCATGTGCCTTGCATCAGTTGACGCATCGCGGTTGAATCCCCACATAGGACGCGAGGAAGTATGTAAAAAGGTATACAGGGTGTAACGGAAAGGGTATATACATACTTAAGGGTGTGCTACAGACCATCAAACTGAACATGTTTCTCCACAAACAAACATCGTAATAACGAAAAAAAAATCTACTGTCCCATACAAAATTTCAATACCTATTCGACCCAAATGTATGGGACAGCTGATATTTTTTTCGCCATGACGATGTTGTTCCGATGGAGTAACATGTTCAGTTTGATGGTCTGTAGCACACCGTTAAGTATGTATAAACCCTTTCCGTTACGCCCTGTATATAAGACGTGGATCGATGCCGGAGCCGACACCCACCTCCTACTGCACGAACGTATTGATGCTAAAACAAATGACGCAGTTTGTAATTTTTTTCTTTTTCGCCATTTCCATTGTGTACCCAATTAGAGGTGTCAAGGGATTTTGCCTAATAATTCACATTATTTGATTATCACGGACGATATCCCGACAGAGACAGTTTAAATGTTAATTATTCATGAAACTGGCACACTCTGCTATGATCTGATCACACAATAAACAGTAACCAATTTCGCCGCACTTGATTAATTTACAAATCAAACTAAGCAGATTATTCTAGAAAAGCATTAAAAAAATAATCTTTAACAACACCACAGTAGCCACTAGCCACCGCACATGCGCGTTTCGTTGACCTTGACGATTTGTGACGAGACGAACTATGTAGACGCGAATTACGCGAAACTTAATTCTATTCATTTCATTCCGACAATATAAATTTGTCCAAAACTCGTTTTAATTTTAAGAACTGTCTTGAATCTTTAAAGGTCTCCTAAATGCAGTGAACATAGTTAGTCAGTAGATGCTGTAATATCAAGAGAAGCTTGTTGCCGATTCAATATTAAAGTCTGTCTTCAATGTGACATTTCTCAATTATAAAAGCAAGTGTATTCAATGAACTCGAGCGAGCCGTTTGTTTGTCGTAATTGTGGCTAGCTTGAAATTAGCGAATGGCGTCTGCGCTGTTGCCACGTTTACCTTTGCGCGTTTACGATTAATTCGCGCTGTGAGTGTGGCGCTGAGTTGCACCAGCCGAACCTATTCAATCCATTCTAATTTAAATCTCATGTTGTTAACTCGCTCACGCCAACACCGTACGTAACGTATGAAAAGGACGGACTGGACTTGTGCCGACTGCGACCAACACTCGGTAGAATTTATGTTATGTATGAGCATCATTGCCTCATGTACATTGTACATAGCTATTCGTTGTTTGAGAATGTGAATGAATAACGTTGGTTTGTATTAGTTAATACATAGAAGAAAAACCGAATTACAAGCTTGATCCGAATTCGGAGGTAGTGAAAGTTAGAACATTAGAAAATTTGAACAAATGCTGCTAAGTCACGCGTGCCAAACTTTTTTGTTACTCCGTTCCCGAGATTTCAAAGGCTTGAACTTCTGCTAGGGATAGCTATTTCATTTTCTTCTTAAAACTCCTAGAACATGAGCATGATGATAAAGTGGTAACTCATAATAGGGCCACTGAACTGGGCGCTGCTATACGAGTGAAACCCGGTCCGCTTGAGGTCAACGAACTGTTCATTTTGCTGCATCCGTTGCAAATACTGCGCGGCGCATCGATGCCGCCACCAATTCTGTCGACTGAATACACTTCTTTTTTATTTAGCTAAGTAAAAAGTGGTCTTGATTTCAAAGAAACTACAACTGAGGTTAGCTTGCCAATAGAAAGTTTTACGCGCGTTATAACTACTGCGTTCTGTTGTTATGATGACTGTTGTTATTGCTGACCAATATTATAATTCACGAAGCGAAAAACAAGACTGGGTGTCATATTCTAATAGGGATTCTCTGGCTATGTGTTTATGGTCGTAGTTTACTTTTGACTTCTTAAGTAAGTAAATGTGAATTCAAAAGATGGCTTAGATGGGCAGCTACTGCTGATAAGGTAAATGTTTAATCAAAACAAATTAATACAAAACTATCAATACCAAAAATATATAATTTGATAACCCAGTATCTAGCCACCAATCTGTGAATGAGGACAATAGGGATAAGGGAAATCATCAAGTACTTACTAGAAAAAATATAGGACAGTCTGCTCTCAATTTGAAAATTACCAGGACGAATGCGATTCAGAGATGTCCTGAATTCGTAAGTATAACAATACAGCTCTGGAACCCAACGTTGATGTCAAAACATTTCCATGAACACAAAATATCGATCGCATGACCGATAGCAGTTGGCAATCAGCCCTTTGTGTAAGCGCGACCCCAACTCAACGCTCACTGGAACCTTTTAAAATAACGTTAATATAGCGTTAATCGTTTTCTTGGATTTCTCTCTATATACACAGCACTTAATAGTGGCGGAGGCCAATAAAGTTTTGCGATCGTTTTGATTTATTAGCCTCGGCAATAAAAATGTTCACGAAAATGTGGACAGGTGTTTGATGGCACTTAAAGCAGGGTCACCGTATATTTTTATGGCTCAGTAAGTAGGTGTCCGATTGTCAAAATATTTGTGTAGAAATGACTAAAATGCAATACGTTTCTTTACAAAGTATTGGTCGGGCTTCTGTCTGGAGTTGATGTAAGCCGGGCAAATGGCAACCGTGTTATTCGGGGCGGGTCGGGTTGCGCGGCGCGGTAATGGGCTCCGTACGCGTCGCCTTTCGCCCACGGGAACTGGTTTCACGCAGCGCTTGTCAACTTGTGGACTCTTTGATTTGATTCAATATTATTTCATTACCACCTTTAACACTACTTTACACAATCATAACATGTAGGTATATTTTGTATACTTTGGGTTTTAGTCATACATTTTCGTAGCCTGTGTCAAATCTAGTGACGTTTGTAATATTGTGACTCGGAAGAAAAAATATTTAGTGCCGGATAGGCGGAAGGGAGGACTGGGTGTTTGGGGGGCGCCCGTTGTGGGAGGGATTTATATGTATAGTGGCGCGATCACGTGTACATTTTGCAGCTTGTATTGATCCTGTCGTCTTTTTCTTGTTGTTTAATAATATGATTACGCCGCCCAGCGCAATACAGTAATTCAACTAATTTTCCAATACTCACTCAACATTTCGTTATGGGGTTAGGGTAAACTCTCTTTTGAGGGTTAGGGTTTAAGTGGGAGTAGTGAGAATTCTGCAGATGGGTGAAGTAAGTAACTCACGAAAATCTTCAGATTCTAAAAAGCGTAGGCGTTACAAATCAGATATAAGAGGAGAACAACTAGGAAGGAGGCATGCGAATTTAGCTGCGTTAAGTAGAGTTGAACAAGATACGAGATTGTTTGTGCTCACTCTATTTCGGTGTTTGTGGCGCACTCAGCGGCTAATCGGCGCGTCACGTGACGAGCGCCGGAAGGACGCGGGCGGGTGTTCGGGGGGATGGAGGGGGGCGGTCGGTGTGCGGGCAGGGGCGTCGGAATGCAGTCACCACCGCTCGATGCACACCCAGCATCGCTGCTCGATTGATCGTCAAGTCAAGCTCTTGCTCTACTTTACAGTACACACGCACTAGCCAAATGAAATCATCGCTTCTATGTTGTATGTACTTACTATCATTTACAACCAATCATTACAACGTTACTTGTGATAAACGGTATAGTGACTCTTGTGTATTCCACTAAGTATCGTCTTCTGTGCTGAACTATCCATAGTTCGCGCATAATGTACTGTATGAAGAAAGTAAAAATACTTAGTTCAGGACAACTTGATTGTTTACCTAAATGATAAATGAAGAAAGTATGCATGCATGAGCAAGCATGACTATTAGATAGTTGATAATAAGGCCTAGGTACGTTAGAGATAAGAACAGTAAATGAAGTACATTTGTAACGAAAGTAAACACCTAAGTATTGTCATTTAAATCAGTTTAATATGTTATCTTAACGACTGAATACAATTACCTATACTTATTTATTCATTTTGAAATCTATTGTTGGTATGATTATGATGAAAATACAATGAAGTATTTATTTTGATAATGTCATCAGTCATCAATAAATTCATTATTCTCAATCATACTGGCTGTAATGTTTGGAAACCACGAGCAGACGTTTTTATCCACGGAAGAACCGTCGCTCAAAAGCTACTAAATATCTTCTAAATCCTAGAAAGAAATGTGGCATGACCCCTGAACTCGGAACAAATATTTCAGTTGCTTATAATTTATGTGAGAAACTGTCCGCTGATAACATCTTAATATGTGTTTTGCCTTGACCTTTGACGAAAAAAACTGCTGAGTTGGAAGATTGCTTTGATTCCCCTCAAGATTAAAAAAAAACACCGAAATATAGTCGACCTCATAAACGTTTTATCAATTTAGTGTATCAGAACCACCGAATTAAAACTTCACTAAGGTTCAAATTAGCTAACTGTTACATAGACAAATAGACCTTGTCGGTGTAAGTCGGGCAAGTGACATTCAAACTAAGGGTAGTAAAGCAGTTACCATGTCGTGTCGACTATTCCTACAAGTGTCGACCTACGTAAGGGGACTTGACCTGTAAACAGTGGTGTTTCTTCTAGTTTATTATGAGCTCTTGTTTTTGTGGTGAATTCCTATCGATTTTATGTAAGCTGCATCATTTGAGCGAGTTGTATTTGATCTCGTTTAAGTTAGGATGAAATAGTGTATTACAAAGCAGTAATTGCAGCGTGCGGATTGCAGGCGACCGCCCCTCGCCCCGCCACGCAGCCCCGCGCTCGAACACCGTAAGTAAACAGTCTGGTGTTTATCCGCGTCTCGCTCGCACCGACCGCGTCGCGTCGCGCCTCTGAGGTGCACTCGCTGTTCCTATTATTTTCGTGACGGGTATTGCGCCGAAGCCGATTCCCGCATCCTCGCCCCCGAGACGCGAGGTCCGGTCTCGCGGCGGAGGCGGCGGCGACGGCCGTTCGCATCGCGCGCCAGTCCGCGCCCGAGGCCGACTGTCGCATTGCTCCGTGCCTACAAACGTTTGGTGCTCGTCGTCCATGTGTTGAAATTGAAAATGCGGCACGTTCCGAGTGCGTATCACGGCGGGTGAAGAGCGGCCGGCCGCGGTTTGAGTTTCATCGGTATCGTGACGTGTTCGGTGACAGTGAGTGGATTTTGTATTGGCGTGCCGATGATACACGTGAATGTGGATAGAGTGCGGAGCGGTGCTGGAAGATGCATTTCAAAGAGTCGTTCGCGATGAGCGATCGACCGAGCGAGCGTGGTCGCCGTAACTCCCGCTGCAAGGGTGGGTGTCTGTCTGCTTGCGCTGACGGCCGCGAGTCGTCTGCGCTTTCCCTCTTGGATCACAACACACCATCTCACCATGCCTACTCAGCGTGGCCTACGTGCCTACGTCTTTCCTCATCCCAACCATTCTAACTATACCACTATTTACTTACGTCTCTACAGTCACAATCCTTGTATCATCGAGGATTATCTGAATTACTTACCCAATGTTGACTTTGAGTGTTTATACTCAGATGTCCTTGTGTCGTTGGGGCAGGTTACGTGAGAGACCTGCGTTCATTTCAAGATGTTGTGGGACACCATAACATCTTACTAGAATAGAAACAATTGGAACTCTTGTTTACACCTAAGATGTGTTATTCTCTCATATTATGAAGTAAACATACAGCAATTGTATAGCTATTTATGTAATTGAATTATAAAGAATCGATGCGAAGCACTTATTCGAACAAATTCAGTTATTGGCTGGCTCTACTGTTGACATAAATAAGCGATCAGCTGTAGCGTCTCTGAATTCTAGTGCAATTGACACACTCTCTAATTTCCTATTTTATACTCAAAATATCTCTGAAAGTTATCCCGTTATTGTTGTTATCACTATTGTTGCATGCAGTAAAACTATATCGAATTTGGATATGGGTAAATTCATAAAAAAAAATGATTTAATTATATTCCCTTGATACGTCGATAAACGATAAGTGGAATATTTTTAGCCAATATCTATGCTATATGTAGGTATTGTATATCACTATAAAACCTGAACGTATATGTTGATAGAACGGCAGAAATTTTATAGTCGTCGTAAGTTGGCACCTGTAGAATAAGCACGTAGGTCGTATCGGTACCTACCTAATAGATAAAAAAATACATAAGTATAAAGAGCTTGTTAGAGACAAAGGGTTTTTCGTACAATATTATCGTAAGTTAAGCGAATGCTATAATTGAAAGCTAATAAAATAATAATGACTCGATTAAATCTTCGTAATATCAGCAGGTTTGATTTACGCTATGATTGATAACATTGACCTTATAACGCAAAATCGAAGAACCACTTTTAGCCACGAGTAGAAAAACATTATTGAGGGTTACGAAGTTTGGAAGTTGTTTGTTACTTACGTAACATCTCCGAGGAAAAGCTGGTGACATTTTTGTTTATTTTTATTCACCCTGTATAAATTCAAACATTAGTGCCATTTTGACTTAAGAAGTGGTCTGATAATGATAACAGATAAACTCACAAAAAAAAAAAACTTAATTTGGATATTTTCATCTTTTTAACTGACTTCTGAAAAAGGAAGAGATTATTTACCACCAGAATCTTTTTTTGTTTTTCATGTATGTTCACCGATATCTCCGTGATCTTATCACCAATTTCCGAAAGTAATTTTTAACTTTTCAGTGTCTTTTTAGGGTTCCGTAGCCGAATGGCAAAAACCGGAACCCATGTAGATTCTTCATGTCTGTCTGTCCGTCCGTATGTCATAGCAACTTTATTCCGAAACCATTAAAACTACAGTGTTGAAACTTGATAGGTAGATGTGAACCGCTTTACGGTTTTTATACAAAAATAAAAAAAAGGATTAATGGGGGTCTCCTCATACACGGAACCGAAAAAAAAAATATTCATTGGACCTTTGCATCCGTGAAAGCGAGGTTCATAAAACCATTTTTTCTCAAAGCCAATCGTTTTCAAGATAGACACTTCCAAAGTGGTAAAATGTGTGCTGGCTTCTAATTTCTAAAGTAAGAGGAGGAAAATTTCGGATTGGAGAACGTAAAAAAAACTTCCATGGAAAATTGGTTTGAATAAGATTTGATGTTTACTTTTTGAGATATGAGACTTTTTCATCAAACTGCAGCAGTAACTTAGTTTTTTCATTAACCTACTATGAAAAAAAAAATAGTTTTGCTGTTGAATGTAATAATACAACATAAAAAAGAGCCTTAAAAATATTTTTATTATATTGTTTGGTGCTACGGAACCCTGTGTACGTGTGAGTATGACTCGCACTTGGCCGGTTTTATAGCCGTTAGCTGGTTATTTTTTTTTTTGTAATTAAGTTAGTTACAGTTTGAGAAAATTACATCTAAGCTCGAGATCGATGATTTCAAATCAATGAATCCTGTATTATAAATGCGAGTAGCTCTGGCTGTCACCTTTTCTGGCTTTAACGGCGGATTTCGAGCGTGACCTAGGTTAGGACATAATATACTTTTTATCTTGGTAATGCGTTCCCGTGGGTTTTTCTAACCATCAAGCAGGCGAAGTCGCGAGCAAAAAAAAAGCTTATGTCCAATTCTTACGCTGTTCAATTATTTCAACAAAAAAGCTCTGGAACGCAATACCCCCTCTGGCATTAAGCGTATAGTCTACTTGTGCAAAACTCAGACAGTCGCAGCAAAAACAAAAACAAATCGTGTGTGCGGGGGGGGACCTGTCCCCCTTAGACACCTTGGTGTATTTGAATTATTTGAGATGATGTTAAAGATGCTCTACCTGCCTATTAACCGACTTTTTAAAAAAAAGATGTTATAAATTTGACCCTTATATTTATTCTTATTTCCAGGAACCAACATACAAAAATGTGATAAATAAAACTTTTTCGAATAAAATTGAAATCCATGATTACTAGTTTTCCTATTAGTCCGGGAAATTTACGCCGAATATTAGGCTAACTTTACATTAATTAAAAACAGCGATTTTTTGTATGTGTAGAGTATGGACAGGAGAGTACTTAAATTAAGCTGCATGTCGCGAAAAGTTCACCTCCGCGTATATGTTTATTTTAACTCAACTCTTATTTTAAGAAAACGTTTAATATGTATTTAACTTGGCGGAAAAAAATATAAACAGATATGTTTATTTGGAGTATTTGTAGAACAGATTGAGTACTACAAGTAGGTCAGAAAATTATACATTTTTCGCCCAAGGAACATTCGTTTTCAAAAAAAATCTTCTAATTTAACTTAGTATTTAAGGCAAAAATAATAACACGACAAAAATAGTGCTAAAATGGTTAATATCAGCATGTCTAACTATTATTATGAAAATTAAACAAATTCTGCTCCGGACTTCACAGAAAATCAAAAAATCTTAAATACTACTTACGGCAAATATGTAACAGGATTTAAATTCATTTAATAATGAGAAATATATAAATCCAAACCTTAATCGCCCAAAATTAAACAGATTAGAGCGATAATTAATATTGTCAAAGTAAAAATTAAGTTACGATGCACGGTGTCAGCGCTAAGCAGCGTACGACGTGTGCTAGTGTGCATAACCAACATAAGCGCTGCGTTCATTGTGTGCGAATGACTGTGTTGTTGTTTGAAAGTCGGTGTTCATTGAGTTACGCGATTGTACACCTTATTTCTATTGCGGAAAGATCAAATTCCTATGAAAGTGCTGCGGCAAATATAAGAATAAAGCTTGCAGACGCATTTTACGTAAACATTAATTGACTTTTTTCACGTTTTGCTGTAAAGTGTTTAATTTATGTGTAAATAGGTTAGAAATAGCCTTTAGATGAAAGTTAAACTAAATTAAACCCTGTTACCTTTTTGCCTCAACCGCTATTGTAAAAAAAACTGGTTATAATAACTTCCGGTAGTACAATTTGTTTAATGGTGGTGTAATATATTAATTTAAGTTATTTTATGTAAAAAACCGCTGTTTATATTTTTGCCTAAGTACAGTCCAAAAATTTCGTAAATGTTTTTTTACCGTAATTTCCGTGGACGAAAATGTTTAATTCTGAAAAAAATATTTAACTGTCACCAATTCATTACATAAAGTAACTAAATTGTGCTTAGCGCTGACACCGTGCATCGTAACTTAATTTTTACTTTGACAATATTAATTATCGCTCTAATCTGTTTAATTTTGGGCGATTAAGGTTTGGATTTATATATTTCTCATTATTAAATGAATTTAAATCCTGTTACATATTTGCCGTAAGTAGTATTTAAGATTTTTTGATTTTCTGTGAAGTCCGGAGCAGAATTTGTTTAATTTTCATAATAATAGTTAGACATGCTGATATTAACCATTTTAGCACTATTTTTGTCGTGTTATTATTTTTGCCTAAGTACAGTCCAAAAATTTCGTAAATGTTTTTTTACCGTAATTTCCGTGGACGAAAATGTTTAATTCTGAAAAAAATATTTAACTGTCACCAATTCATTACATAAAGTAACTAAATTTGTCCTGTTAACTTTTTTTCCCATGTTTTTATTCACAAAAACACGTTTTCGTCTTTTTCACCTTGATCCGGTCTTGGAAAATGTTTAATTTTTTTTTTCATTATTTGTAGAGATAAGGTCAAGTACACGATTCAAGAAAAAAATCGCTGTTTATATTAATGCAAGGTTCAAATCTAAAAGCCCCGGACTATATACTTTCGCCTAATCAAGCCTTCAGGGTCCGGTGGGATGTGGGATGTGGGATGTGGTTTAGGGAACACCATGGGACACCTCACAGGCCAAGGTCAACATTCTGAAAGTCAAGATCCGTAAGGGTCCTAAGGTCACTTACCTTGACCTCAGGGTCACCGACCTTGACCTTAGGGTCACTAAACTTGACCGCAGGGTAATTGACCTTGAGGTCAAGGTCCGCTATTCTCAGAAGCAGTAACAGGTCAATATCTTGAGTAGACCTAGGAAGTGACTGGAAGTTTCTTCCACCGCACAAAGGGGTATTTGATACTAAAATATGGCCAAAAATATTTTTTGATTTTTTTCTCAGCAAAATTGTAATCAAAATCGATTGGCATTAAATAAAACCCAAAATAATAGATACAGACTTATACATTTTAATAAAAGCATACTTAATACAAAATCTTCTTTAATCACTATCACTATATTCATCATTTTCCGAATTTTCCTCGTACTGTAGTATAATATTGTACAATTCTTTCTTTGTGAATATTTTATTTGATGCATCTGGAACAAAATGAATGTTGTTTTAAAATATAGTGATTAATCCGTTGGTTTTTAAAACTGTGGGTATAATTGACGAAAAAAATCATTAAAAAAAAAACGCTCTGTTTCCGCAACATCTTTGTTCATTATTAACTTTCGAGATTACCCTTGATTACGATTCTGTTACTTTTTCTATTCGGACTAGTCCGGAAATATAAGAAAGTTACTCATTAATTAAGCTAGTTCGATATTTTTTTCATAATTTTTACTGTTTCTAATTTAAGCCACAAAAAAGATTCAAACGGTATAAACATTAGTAAAACAATGTATAAAATAAGCTACATACCTCCATCACCAGAATCCATCATCAACACTTGTCACTAACACTTAAATTTTTTGTTATATCACCGGGGAAAGCCTGATTTTTTTAAGGCGCCGAGAACAAAACGTGCACTCTAGACAATAGCTATGTTCCGACTGACGCTACTGATCAATTGCTAACTCTAGCGCATTAAGATGGCCGCCATAACGTGCACGATGTATTATACTATACTACAAAGTAATAATATTGTTATAATAGCAAACTTCAAAATACTGATTATTGGCCACTTTTTAGTATTAAATACCCGTATGTGCACCGCCCTGACACTCACTACCTATCCCTTGACTTTGCCAAAACCAGTTTTTTTTTCTAATTTTGATTATATAACGGTGTCCTATCGCAAAAATATTGAAAAATATGCCCTCTTTAATTGCCCCCCTGCCTCGTATTTCTCAAATAAATGTAATATTTTTTTATTTCCTTTTGAAAAATTCGGGCCATAATAATAGACGTAGCAACGGAGCCCCGCTTTGCGGCGCTCCTACTTCCCGGTGGTTTGGGAAAAAATTTTAGTATCGAGAAAGAAACAATTGCGAAATAATCGCTCCGCGAAAAAATATTTCCGCGATCTTCGATTTTGATTGTGACCCCATATTTGTTTAGAACGCCCTCGATTATCATGGCCGTGACACATGACGAAAAATTCGGCATTTATCGTTTCCGCCATCTACGATTTTGATTTTGACACCATTTTCGTTTAGAACGCCTTCGATTACCATGGACTAGACACCCATGACGACAAATTCGTTACTTTTCGAATCTGCCATATTTGATTTTGATTTGGATTTATCTTAGAGAATCTTATTGCAAGTGTCCGTTCGAGTTCTCTAATTGTGCCATATTTTTTTTTGTCCTAATCATAATTATTTTGTCCGAATGGTAACTTGCCCGAACTAATATCACATGCATAAAATTGCAATACTTAAATACGCCCTGAATCCCAAACACACAAATATCTATAAATAAATACATTTGTTTATGCATTATATTTATAGTATACGTAAATAAAAATATGTAATGTTGTAAATAACTTTACTTTTGTTATTTAAAATTTTTGTGTAGTACACCACTACCCCCTACCCCTTTTTTATTTTAATTCCATAATGCCCATCCAAAGGTTGTCTGGAAGATATCGCTCTCAGCCATAAGACCGCCGTTGTAATCATAACATTAGCAGTTTTGTAAAACCGTTATTGTTTCGTTATTTTTTTTGGCGAACAATAAAGTTAATTCTATTAATATTTGACAGATTGTTATATGATATGCTGGCGTCTACAATTCTACATGAAGTTTAAATAAATAAGAGCCAGTACTTATAAAATAAAAAGGACTGCTTAACTGATTTATAACTGAATGAATAGTTTTGTCAATGTAAAATTTTTTTTAAATTTATTTATTACTGTTGCCCACGACCTTCGCCTACGTGAAATTATCATAAAATATGACTTCCCTATTTGAATTTTTGTTTACGATTTTATTGCATACATAAATGTATTTATATCAGACAATTTTCTTTTCCTTATATAACAAAATTAAATAACTTATAACATCGGCTATCTATCGGTCCAGACGTATTAACCGTTACAAACAGACAAAAATGTAACAAAAATGTTGTTTGTTGTAATATAACCACCGTATTATGCATTCCCTAATAACCTGTTATTTTGAAATTACAAACAGATACTCCAATTTTATTTATTTGTATATATGTTAATTTTATTTGTTTGATATGGTCCAATAGATCTATGTTATGTCAACAATGGCATCCGAATGATGAATCATGTCAATCAAGTCACCAAAATTCGTCATGCGAATTATTGTTGTCGGTAATTGAAGGTTCAAAAAGAACTCCTCTCGCCTCTTTATGTGCAGGTAGCACTTAGATTCAGATTCATTTATTTGCCTGAAATATGGTAGTTTACAGATTTTATAACATACACAATAGTTCTACATATTCCGCCTACTAGATTCGGCATGCAAATTTTGTGTCAATAACAATGATTCAAATTTAAAACACAATAATTAAATTCCCACGTCATTCAAAAAAATAACAGTACTAAATAAAGAATGAGGAAGGCACCAATATTGCAGGGTAAAAGGGTAGTATTTAAACGATAGACTATAAATTGAAAATCAGTCCTGGCTGTCATTTGTAGATCTTTGACAGTCGTTACGAGTAGTCAGAAGCCAAAAGTCTGACATCCAGTCCTACCAAGGGGTGTCGTATTACCCAATTACTGGGTTGTGGAGGTCAGATAGGCATTCGCTTCATGTAAAATACTGGTACCCAGCTGCATCCGGTTAGACTGGAAGCCGACCCCAAGATAGTTTGGGAAAAGGCTAGGCAGATGGTGATGTAGAAGCCGTCGACACTGTGCTATCGAGAAATTTCTTTAACGTTATGACGTCACAAACATGGCGACCAATCGTGGCGCATTCGTAATCATGTAAATCTTTTAAATTGTATGTAAAATAGCTTGAAAAAATATTAATTGTTTTTCGCATCGACTTATAATAATAATAAAGTTAGAATCATTTATAAAGTAGTACTAGTAGGAGTAGTTTACAATAGTTATAATTTATGAAAAAGTAAAAAAAAAATACATAAAAACATTGATAATTGCAAAAATATTAGTCAAATACATATATAAATATATTAAAAATAAATATATTTTTTCGGACTAGCCCATTCTTTGACGGGTTTAAATTTGGTAAAAATAATAGATTTGATCTTATATTGGCCTGCGGTACCCGAAGGTTTCCAGAGGTGGATCTAATATACCCACATTTCGCCAGGTATTTCCCATTAAATAGGAGCTAGCTTATTGCTATCAACTGTTTTTCGTTTTACAAGTCTGTCAAGTATCGCTGACTAATTTATGTATTTTGACCCTGTCTAATATACCGAGAAACATATTATAGAAAAATGAGAAAGGGATATTTGTGCCGAAACTGTTGTGCTGTACTTAATGTAGACTTTTCCATCCTTTTCCGTCTAAAAAACTCAGCAACGGACAGACATATTGCTTGATAATGATAACATGAAAGTATCAGAATAAAAACTAGTTATACAACTTAAATTCTTCAAGTTGTTGATAGTATTGTTATTTTCGTTTTCAACTTTCAAGGTCTTTTCATATTGGTGTGACTTGGTTACTTTACACTCATAATAAGAATATATTTACATGACACTCTAAACATGATAATAATATTATGCTCATGATTACAAAGAAACAACGAATGACTTTGACCTTGAAAAAAGTGAAATATTTGTATGATAATTAATTCTACATTACCTGTATTTTGTATTGTACTTGTTAATTACCATTAAACAGCTGCTGGCTACTTTGCAAAGTAATGAAAAGCTATAGGATAACCACTTGTTCGTAAAAGGCGAGTAATTTATATGGGTGCAGGAATACCGTTAGAGCAGCCAGGATGTGAGTTTATGAGCTTTGTCTGTATGAAGCGCTCCGCATTTATAATCTTTTAACGGTTAACTCAATATTTTCCATAATCCAAATTAGGTAAATATGTTAATAACGAACACTCCTCTTAAATAAAAAGGTTTTTTTTTCTCATTTCATGGTAATGAATCAGTCACACGTTTCACTTGGCTACGGCATTCGTTAGAGGCCTCGGGGGTTATGCGGTGGGGTGTGGGGTGTAAGGGGGAAGGGAGTCGCAAAGGATGGAGCTGAGATCATAGTGGCGAGTGGCCCGGGGAG
The DNA here is from genome assembly GCA_949152445.1 of Cerastis rubricosa. Lineage (NCBI taxonomy): Eukaryota > Metazoa > Arthropoda > Insecta > Lepidoptera > Noctuidae > Cerastis > Cerastis rubricosa. The sequence goes on from OX424533.1 coordinate 13,483,084, forward strand.
GCGATCGATATGTACATTGAACATACATACGTATCTATATAAATAACTGTACCTAACTTCTCGCAACTCGACTGTCTGCCCCAGATACTGCGCCAAAACCCTGTCCCCCCCGACCTCTACCCCTACCTTACCTATTCTTTTACAAAAAGATCAATTTTTAAGCAGAGAGCATCAACTTAAACCTTTTTGTACGTAGGTACATATTTATTCAACAGAGTTTTTTTTTTCTGATTTTTTGTTACGTTGTGAATACTTAATTTAAACTAATTGAAAGCACAATTTGCTACAAATAAAACATTGTTATGGTGTATGGACGTGGATGACGCGAAAGGACTTTGTAAGGATCCTAACAGAAAAGGGAAAGGATCCTAAAAGCACCTTCATAACGATTAGAGAATTATAAATGTTACATGTTGAAACGGTAACAGAATCAAATATGTAACCCTAACATATCTGTAACAGATTTATGTGTTAACAGTGTTAATAAGTGTAACAGGTAAACGCAGCGTATTAAAGCTATAATTGATGATTTCAGTTACACGTATTAACACATATAAAAGGTTACGGATTGATTCGGTAACATTATTGTATCTGTTAAATTTTAAAAGTGTTTTTTTCTGTTTAACTACTTAAAACTGTTTTAAAAAACAGTGTTAAAAACACTTATTAGGGTTACAGTTTGAGTCCCTGAATCAAACTACATTCACGTATACTGTTACGAGGATGTGGTGATATAACCACTTCCATGGGTCCTTAGCCATTATCTAAATTGGTCGTATGTAGGTACAGAATGTAGACCACATAACATCACTTTAAGTACCTACCTACAAATCACTGACCCATCTGATCATACCGAGGTAAATGTTTAACAGCTATTATTTATGGAGACATAACGGTTATGGGTCTTATGGCGAACCGCTTCACCACGGGAAGTTAACATAAAAGTAAGCTTTTGAATCCGACGTTACGTAGCACTTTCATCAAGTAACATTGATAGACGACACATAGCAAGAATTAGGATTTGAGATTGACGACACATACAAACGAATCAAGCAAGAATTAGGATTTGAGATTGACGACACATACAAACGAATCAAGCAAGAATTAGGATTTGAGATTGACGACTCATACAAACGAATCAAGCAAGAATTAGGATTTGAGATTGACGACACATACAAACGAATCAAGCAAGAATTAGGATTTGAGATTGACAACACATACAAACGAATCAAGCAAGAATTAGGATTTGAGATTGACGACACATACAAACGAATCAAGCAAGAATTAGGATTTGAGATTGACGACACATACAAACGAATCAAGCAAGAATTAGGATTTGAGATTGACGACTCATACAAACGAATCAAGCAAGAATTAGGATTTGAGATTGACGACACATACAAACGAATCAAGCAAGAATTAGGATTTGAGATTGACGACACATACAAACGAATCAAGCAAGAATTAGGATTTGAGATTGACGACACATACAAACGAATCAAGCAAGAATTAGGATTTGAGATTGACGACACATACAAACGAATCAAGCAAGAATTAGGATTTGAGATTGACAACACATACAAACGAATCAAGCAAGAATTAGGATTTGAGATTGACGACACATACAAACGAATCAAGCAAGAATTAGGATTTGAGATTGACAACACATACAAACGAATCAAGCAAGAATTAGGATTTGAGATTGACGACACATACAAACGAATCAAGCAAGAATTAGGATTTGAGATTGACGACTCATACAAACGAATCAAGCAAGAATTAGGATTTGAGATTGACGACACATACAAACGAATCAAGCAAGAATTAGGATTTGAGATTGACGACACATACAAACGAATCAAGCAAGAATTAGGATTTGAGATTGACGACACATACAAACGAATCAAGCAAGAATTAGGATTTGAGATTGACGACACATACAAACGAATCAAGCAAGAATTAGGATTTGAGATTGACAACACATACAAACGAATCAAGCAAGAATTAGGATTTGAGATTGACGACACATACAAACGAATCAATTGAATCATGTCGCAAATTAGTAACAAAATAATTCTGCATAATCAGAATACTGACTGTCATTTTCTCAATAATGAATTTCCATTAATAATCGAAGTGATCAACAGTATTGATGATCATCGTCATCGTCCTGCCCTTATCCCAATTTTTTTCGGGTTCGCAGCATGTCTTCTTCTTCCACACTCCCTATCACTTGTCATCTCATGAGACACCTTTACTTTCTTGCCATATCATCCTTAGCACAGTCCATCCATCGTTTCTTTGGTCTTCCTCTACTCTTAATACCCATCCACATTCATACTCGAAAACGTTCCTCAGGACTTTTTCCCGATAGATGAAAGATATGGCAATATAGGTGCTCAGGAACACGCTGTTTGATTTGAAAGATATTGCAAAACTAAGAACCAGTAAGAGATTATGAGAGAAATCATCATATTCTATCATCAAGTTAGTTCCAATCAACGTGGTATATTTTATTGAATTTTTAACCACTTCCGTTGAGACTTCATCCCAGTCTGTCATGTACTCATGTCATGTTCCAGAGCCTTCGTCAAATTCGCGATGTTTAGGTGTGGCCGGGCTGTTTTCCACGATAAAGCACGAATTTTGCGTGTACGGGAATAAATCATATCGATTCAATTCCATTAATAAAGGGCAGCAGACATATCATGTTGCTGACATGTTTCGGAGAATACCAAAGTATTTAGCTCTGTATGTAGCATCTTTATGGCAGGTAGTTTAAATAGCACGTGGTGGTTTTTTTCCCTCTTTACAATACTTTACCTTACACCATTAAAATATTTTTTCTGGGAAATTACAGTTCTCAGGATACAGAATCATAGTCATCACTTAACACTTCTTTGTAAACCATTTATTATGTCATGATGAGTGGCATTAGATCAGTATCAGCAACAGTTCATACTTTTTGCAGGGATTTGATCAACCACGCTTTCGTCATGATACTGTCCTGAGTCATGGCATTGAATACAACGCCTGTATGTAATAAATGCATGAGTTGTAACATGCACCATCTTCAACAGGTGCTGGCGTCAAGATGGAGCACTTCCAAGCGGCGCTGGATCCTCGCAAGCAGGAGCTGCTGGAAGCGCGCTTCCTAGGCGCCAAGGTCAGTTTCTACTTCTGTTTTTCTGTACAACATTATTTAGACATAGGGTGTCGCTTGACCCATATCGTTTCCACTTCAGTGCGAGGCTCGTATTTCTCAGGTAAAGTGTCAGCCATTAAACTCGTTTCACGATAGCATAGAGTGTAGTCTAAACTAATATTATAAAGAGGAAAGATTTGATTGTTTGTTTGTTTGCATTGAATAGGCTCCGAAACTACTGGTCCGATTTGAAAAATTATTTCTGTGTTAGATAGCCCATTTATCGAAGAAGGCTATAGGCTATATATCATCACGCTACGACCAATAGGAGTGGAGCAGCAATAAAAAATGTTGTGAAAACGGGGAAAATGTGACGCAAACGAAGTTGCGCCGGACAGCTAGTGGTAAAATAGAAAACCAAGTAAAAGTAATTATATACAGTTTTTAAGACCAAGTATGTCTTTAAATATCTTTGCGATGAGATGAGACATGTCATATATCAGGTAGTCAAAAGAATTACAGAAGACCTCATTATGTCATCCAAACATAAAATCAATGATGAATTGATGACAAATACTTACGTTCATGCCTTAGTTCATACAGTAATCTTGATTTGTAATAGGCTAGAGACGAATGACATGATCGAGTGAAGTCCTCCCGAGTAGACGTAAACCTCAGGTATTGAATAGATGCGGATATTCTAGGTAATCTTATTTGGGTTCACGAGCTAATAATAGAAGAATAGGATTGTTTAGTGAAGTGGTTCATTGAATTCTATTCTTAGTTTCTGTACAAACGAGTTTTGTTGGGTCTGAGAATCTGAAGACTTGTTTTCATGCTTCCATTGGTATCGCAGGTTTTAAATTTTCATATAGAGGCTTTACCAGCTATTTGCTATTGAAATCATAGACAGAATAACCTAATCTAACTTATGATTATAAAGTGGTGTAATATGTAACCATACGATGACGAATAAGTACAAAGCACCTAAGTTAGTAATCCCTAATTAAGTGCTTCTTATTACTGTAGTGAACATCTGAATAAATTCCATCAGCGAATTGTATAGGAATGTCTTTGTTAAATCAGAAGTGAATGCAATGTTGTTTTCGAAACGATTCTTTTGTTCTCACATTTCCTGCGCTCAGGTTAGGTTCAGTTAGTTCGTTTATAGTTAGTTCGGTATAAGTAACGCCACACTGTTGCTGACTACTTGGTTGGTTAGATAGTCCAGGGTGTACTGGATATTTTAAGTAACGAAGGAAGAAACCCCTTCACATTTATCATCATTTTCTAAACTTCGACAGTCAAGCTTTTAGAAGGCTTCATGTATATCACACAAGGTAATACGATACGGTTAACATCATGTAAGACACAATTTACGTTAGTTAGACGAAATTTTGGTGTACGGTATCACAATCAACCGTTACAATTATATCAACTTGCTTTACGGGCTTCGTATGAAGATTCTCACGTTCCGTTACCCAAATATCATCATATTCATGATAGAAGACGATGTCGATTTTATCAGCCAAGTTTGCCACTTGGCTGTTAAGCTGAATAGTCGTGGTAGCTATAGAATAGGTCGGTATAGTAGTATTCGTGCGAATAGTATTTTAAGTTATAAAGTACAAGTGTCTCAGGGCACCTCGCTACGTTGTTGAGGAGGGGGAGCTGCGTAATGCCGACAGTTATGTATAGCCATACATAGATATTTATATCAGTGCGGCACCAGTCGGCGGGCGAGTAGATGTTGACATGCAACGAGTCGATCACGTGATCTCTGATAATGTGGCAGCTCCAGTAGGCATGCCCACCTGCCCCGCAGCCGCCGCCGCCCACCCCGCTTTCTGTTCGCCGGTCGCCGGCAACATCACGTATGTGCACACATCGCCGTCTCGGCCGACCAAGTGATGTTGTAGATATGTAATTCTATTATGTGTCTCGTCTCCGTCCGTTCCCCGCTCACACTTCGATCCCCCGTTTCGTCCTAATGACGCGTCATTTGGCCGAGCTAGGGCATCGGTTTTGTTCGTTGTTTTGTTATATTTGTTATTCAAATGATCTGTGTTATTGATCACGTTCTCTTTGTTGCTCACCGGAAAGATTCTGAGTGAGTAATCACTAGATTTAACTTCTGAAACTATGTATTCGTAAATTATTTAACTACGATAAGTATAGCTCGAATCAGAAAATATCATAGTCCAATCTGAAGTCATTCGATATGATATCAGTTTGTAATAAATTTTCATAATCATTGTCTGGTGGTGGCAGTCTCGCTCGGTTGTCACTGAATGTACCATTTCGTCATTCAACGACAAAATGGCGGACGGACATAAATAGTTTCTCGGCAAATGTACGGTTGTGACTTATCGACCTAAAAAACATTTTGCTACCTGTGAGCAATTAGAGCACGAATCACACAAAATCACGAAAAATGTGTTGGAATTGTTGGATACGTCGATAGTCTTGATAGTAACTGTTGTATCTATGTCGCCTAGCAGGCTACATCATGAATTTGTGATAAGCTTATCGATTTGTATGCAGCTACGTTCAGAGACGATTAAAAATTGAAGTTTAACTCGCAATATAATTTAATGCATTACGACGTAGGTATAGGTAACTATTCCTTATAAAAGGCAAACAGCAATAATAGTGGGGAGACGTTTTCTAATAGGCTGGTTTACATTGAGCGCATTGATCGCGTGTTTACAGGTCAGCACAAGGGAGATACTAGTAGAACCTCGGCGGACGCCCGAATACAAAACGGTGAGTTGTTTTATGGATAATATTGTAGATATTTGCATTCACCGGCATCGGCATCACATTAATAAAATTAGCCTACGCAAACTTTTAGCTTCCTACAAACAATCGTGATTCGCGATAATGTGGGACGGTTGTTTTAACGCTCGTTCGCTCAACCATTGCATGATGGCATACATTATTAATAGAAGGTCTATTACGTTTCATGCTACGTTTAGGAAGTCGGTTAAGCCTTGATATCGATTAGGCTATCGTCGACAAACACTGGATATTGATTTTTTTATAAGTTGCACGTAAAACGATGTCATTTATACAGTTAGTATTGCTTGGAGTTAAACTTAGTTTATGTAGTTTTAAGTTGCGTTTCATAACTAGTAGGTAGACTATGTGACGTTTAACTGCGTTCAACTTGCATTCCTTTGAGTATGTGGCTGAGAAATTTAGTATCGTGGCGCGCTCAGTTCGTACTTACAACAGTGTGTAGTGTAAACACTCCTATAAATAGCAGCCTTACAAAATAACAGCGAGACCATTTTCGTATTGTATGTATAGAGCGCTCCGTATCACCGTACGCAGCTAGTTTCCACTCGCCTGTCACAGTACGCGGTACAATGCATCGCAGGAGGTTTTCATTCGTCTGTCACGGTTACATGCTCCTAATTTATTGTTCTCACTTACTGAACAAAATGTACGCTTTTGCTTCTATTAAAATTATGATTATCAAACTTTATTTATACGGCTTTTAACGTCCTCTTTTTTTAAAGTTACGTAAGCTTCTAGCTGGTGTTGATACGAAGTTTAAGGAAAACTTTTCCTTTCTAAATCGACCATTATGAATCCTATGATTAGACTTGGCTTAAACCTTGAGGACAAGCAATAATTACTGAATTTCTATTAATCGGAGTTCATTACTCCATGAGTATTCTATTTTCCGATTGAACTCCATTAGGTTGCAAATCATGAACATTACATAAAGGGCCCGAGCTGACGAGTCAGCATATACTCGGCTATTGTTAATGACACAATAGCTAAACAATGTTCAGTAAAAATAGAAATTGAGAAATCGATTGTTACGTAAATAAAACCTATCGTTGCATCTGTTATTTTTGTTTCTGTGCCATTTCCTCTTTTAGAACAACGTGCCCAATGATCTTTCTTCGACATTTTTTTTTTACCGAAGACTTGTTGCTATCCGTAGTGTGAAGATTTGGTATCCTAAAAGTGGAAATACGATAAACTTGATAAAGCGAGCAGGGAAGTATGCCGGCCTCGAAGTGTAGGCAAGTCGGGGCCGCGGGGTCACCGACACGCAGCGCGCCGCGCTCCCCTCCCCGCTCCGCCCCCCGCACCGCTCTATCACTGAACGCTTGAAATGAAATCGCGGTTTTCGCACCACTCTTTCTGCCTAATGGGAATAGGTACCTACCTACCTGTTTATCGATATCTCGTTCCTTATGTCAGTGTGTGCGTGTGATATTGTTTTTGCCGTAGATGATTTCATTTCTTCAATAAACTTGTTTTGTCTGGTTTCATTTTTGTTCTTGGTAGACTAGTCTTATTGTTACTTAGAACACTAGTCTATGTATTTATTATTCATTCTAATTCAATAACTTTTTCATAGTTTTGATATCAAGGGTAGTAAGATGGCGATTTATAATTTTGTATTATATCACCATCTAAAAGCCTTGCACATATCATTTACCTACATCCCTACATGGTTTCGGTTTTAAAATATTTCTATGAAATCTTCATAGACGGATTAAAAAATGCAATATAGGAATTATTTATGCATTTACAAATTCAAGTTTCGTATAATATCTTACACATTACGTTACTATGCGATTTTTCCATACCAACCAGTCCACAATATCAAAGTGCTCAACAGTTCACTAGGTAACACAATACGTTATAAAATGGTAAGGTGGCCAAAGTAACCGCGAGTATTAGCGAGCGCTGAGGTTGAGGCAGATTGGCTAGCAGAGGTGGGCGACTTGCGGCTTGTCTCGTACAACAAGCATGCTTATTCCGCACTGAGAGAAAGAGAAGTAGGCACAGCGCAGTGTTCAGTCAGTTGGTTTGCACATTCGACGCGAAGGGAAATTATAACATGGCGCACACGGCCTCGCCCCGCCTCGGCTACAATGTGCCGTCAAACCTCATTCCACCGCTTAGCCGCCCGGTTCCGCAGTTATTTTTACACAGGCCGACCTTTCGCACCGGTCGTCACCGCACTCCAGTATTAACTAAATTTATATTCACGACGCACACACATTTGCAACTAAATACTCATAAATATATTCACAATTTTTGCACATGAAACAATGTTCAATTCGTTTCCTAATAAATTCGAATTAATAATCATCGTCGTAAGTAATGAGGGAATAGTAAACAGTGAGAAGCGAGTGTGGCATAGAGGCGGCCGCTCTCGTCCGCTGCCACGGAGGCAATGAACGCGCGGCGGGGCGGCGCGGCGGGCGGCCCGTCAGCTGAGCGTCACGCCGCGACATTGCAAGGTCCGCCCGTATTGCTTCGCCTGACCCAGTGCGCCGCGCGTCGTGCCACGCCGTCGCTACGCGCGCCGGCCGGCGCTGGCACAGCTCCCTACCTGACTCCAGCGTACCACTAAATACTCTGAATACCTAGTGAATAACAGTCATTTTTACCATCAAAATTTTAACTAGAAATTTAACTGTAATGTAGACATCGATGTCTGTGTTCAAAGGTTGAATGTTTTGTAGCATTAAGCCCTTCTAAGTTTCCTACTGAGAATGAACAAGTAAATGCAATGCGGATCAATGAAAGCCGCCATCTGTAAAATTCTTCACGATTTTCCTGAGAACTCTAAATAATATGGACGAGCAGAAAGACGATGATATATCCTGCTTGAGGTAACTTGCACCCGAATAACTTTACACGCTTTCGATCACAATCCGAAGAGGATTTGAATGAAATTCCTAATTAATTGCTTCATACATTGTGTGAAAAGTTCGTCTGCTCAAAAACGTAATAACGCAACTAACGTTGTTAAATTGTCAAGATGAATGTCACTGCCGATGTAAGTGTGTTACGCGTTATTCTGCTTGTTTGGTTGCCCTTATTAGTTTTGTGAGCATCCCCATCTAACCTAACCTTCCCCAGCTAAGTTGGGTTAAGGTAAAAGAGTTAAGGTAGCCCGCGAAATTCCAATTTTCTAATTTTTTTTGCAATTTGCCGGTCAGTTTCAGGCTGTATGTTGAATAAAATATGATTCGCGGCCGTAACACGTATGTATTTACAGAATTATGATAATTAAAATCATCAATACTAAACAACCCTCTAAATTTATTTAATCCTATTGAATATCAACCATTTCATGAAAAAGTCATTCAATGGCATTAAAAGAAACTTATCGTTTCGTTGTAACTTGTTCCAAAATATTTAGATTAGAATCAGATTGATTACCCATATCGGATAAATTAATATATATAGATAATAGGACTTTTTGAATAAAATATATCTAACATAATTTCAAACAAAACTTATTATACACACGTTCTGTAAAGTCAGCCCACTGTCCACACTGTAAATTGTTCGGAGTTGAATAATTTTATGAGTCACAAAAGCGACGATCCACACATTTTCAGCTATAAAAAAACCTAAATAAGACTTCATCAATTTACCAAAAATAGTTATGAACCTCTTAAAAGGTGAGCTAAGTACCTATGTATGCTACACACGCCCACGAAAAATTTAGATATAATATTCACCGATTACCGAAATATGTGCGCGTCATCGAAACACAAATAACTTCGTGCTAAGCTAATTCCTACGTCATTCCGTTCTCGTGTCCAACATCTGTCGTAGGCAAACAGACGGAAGGAAGCGTTATTTCATGAGGTTTGAAACCTTAAAAAATATCTTTTAATTTATCATTTTAAAAAATCGATGGTTGGAGAGGGGGAGGAGAGAAAGATAGGAGATATGTGTAAGGGATGATATTGATATTATGATTAGTTGAGATTGGAGAGTGGAAGAGCACAACAGCTGCACTGTTATGCCCTGAAGTTTATGTATAGTAGAATTAAAATTACAACAATAGGTTTGTAAATTGCCAAAGGCTGCCGTTCCTTGCTACTTCTTCGTAGTATCGATGAGTTCAATGATTTTTGATTATTCAGAGCTCGGGCACATCGTCAGTTTAGTTGCTTGTAGTACCTAGCACAAGATGCAGTACATTAAATGGGATATCGTTTGTGATGTGACTCCACAGTCACACATCGGACTAGCAAAGTACAAGTAATCTGACTCAAGTTGTACACGCAGCGGTCCATCTGACTCCGTAGTCTGTTTGGAGATTTCTAAGTGGGTCATGCATAGCTCGGAGTGGCCCCTTGGGAGCTCGTCTGCAGCCAACAATATGACATACAAACAGCTCTATGTGGATACGGCTTTGCTGTAATCTGTAACGACAGCGAGAAGATACAAGAATACACGCACCATTATTGCACGATATTCTTATGTATCCGCAGAGATCAAATAGGCAGTCGCTCCAAATAAAATACTGGTGGTATTCAAATGCATCCTGTTTGACTGAAAGCCGACCCCGAAATATTTGGGAATGTTGTGTATCTTGATGATGAAAACTTGAGAATGAAACGCTTAGTTGTTCGAAATCCCAAGGCAAGGGTACTAAAAGCGCTATTTTGTCTCAATGCCTGGTGAAAACAAATAGAACCTGAACTGCATAACATTTTAAACCAAAAATACATAATATTGATATTCTGAGAATTATGCAATTTTTAAGTATGCAAGGTCGTTATGAAATCTGACGGATAGGGACGGTAGTCCTAACCTAACCTTTAGAAGGAAGGACATTATGCTACTTTTTAAGTAGGATATTTGTAGCAAACATTATGAAAATACAAAAGACACACAATCGAACTCGCGAGCAACAGCTGGTGGTTATAAAACGCTTGAAGAATACTTATAAGCTTAGAGATGAACTAACATCGACTCAAATACAACTAACCCATAGTTAGATACGTAGTAGAGTGAATTTAGTAAAAGGTGTGTGGGTGTCAACGCTGTCGCCACTAGAAATAATCAATATTGCAGGCTCTGGTTCGAATCTCGTGGCTCCTCGTCTGTGTTGCAAACTTGTGGCCGAAGTTGCGCCGCCCTCCCCCTCGCACTTCGCACCCTGCACACCCCTCGCACTAGAAAATTGGGTTAAACAGCACGCGGCTGAACGCCCGCACCGGAAGAGGGGATTTTGGGGTCCGCAGAACTGCGCTTCAACAATGAATGCGGGACCGAGATGTGACTGAGTATTGATTGTCTTTCACATCGGAGACGCAGTTTACGTGCGGCGTAAATGCACGCTATCAACGTACCTACCTACGTGACGTAACAAACTGAACAAAGGACTACCGGAAAACACGTTTCTTGAAATTTCTCTAGGAACAACAATTGAGTGTAGGAAGTATGACCACTATTTTTATTGACTTATTCGGGTATTATGAAAGAGCTCACAAATGGGCCAAGGAAACCTAACAAGATGACGTGTCGAAATTTTTGTTAATTTGAGAGCCATACTTACGCAAAATCAATAATAAAATACATTTTTTTTTGGTTTGAAAATGGAATTTGGTGCATGCCTCATTACCATTAGTCATTACAGAATCAAAACACTCAAGTCTGGCTGAAGTTTTATCTCAGTAGATGACATTAGATCCTTTGCTGTCAAGCCAATGAACGTATTGTGGCTTCCTCAAAGGAAGTTGGTTCTATGTACTGGTGCTTGCCAGATCTTATTATATTATTGTATCCTCGTGAATATTTATTTATCCTGTAGAGAACGAATAAAGTAACCCATTTCGGAAGATCGTGGTTAAGACGGGTAGTCAAACTCAAAAGCTTGATAACCAATTTTACCAAGCAATTTCGCTTTACTCAATAAATTGTTGTACAGGGTACAGGTAGGATAGGCAGTCGCTGCATGTAAAACTTTGTTATTCAGCTGCAACCGGTCGGTTATCTTAGAAACTAGGCTGGGCAGATCATGAAAATATTAATTAATCCAATAAAGAACATCAAACCAAGGAATTACCTAGTGACTTGATGACGTGGCTTCGCTTTCTGTTATCTATGAATGTGATTTGTCTTGTCAGCAGCTTGACGCCATATTGTTTACGTCGTGAACAATCCGTGTCACTTTTGTTTCGAGGTCTTCGTTGAATCTTGTAATTTTTTTCAACTGGTGCAGCTCTTTTATTGTATGTAGTTAATAAGATTATTATCGCCGTAGACGGAGTATGTAAAACAACTCTTTTAACATCATTATTATCCCTATATACTGGTTGCCAACTCACTAACTTTCCATTCGTGTACTGCTTAGTAAGTATTCTAAAAATAGACGCGACAATAACCATAGGTACTGCAAACCATGCACGCTTTGATTTGCTAAATTGAGTAGGTTTTTTTAAATATTGAAAATTATAGTTTTATAGTAACGTTATCGTCTTTTCGACCGTGAAAGTCAACGAATGATTAGGTTTCAATTTACATTTACAGTTGTCTCCATTTTTATTTTTTCGATTATAATAACAATTTTGCTTCTTATCTGTGCGACGCGAGGCGACGTCATAATTATAGCCTTGCAAGTAAAGCAATCGGTGAAAGTTATGTGTGTAATTAACTAGAAGCCAAGTCACGTGGCCGTCCCTTATTTTCCTTATCATTTTGATCTAATCGAAATGCGTTGCGTTCGCAGGCGACTTTTGTTGCTAGCTTAATACAGGAGGTGGTCGGTGCTGACGGGAGAGGCGGGGCAAGAGGCACCAAAGGGAGTACATACAGAGCGGCAACGTTACCGCGATAATGCTAATACACTTCATGTGTCTCTCTCTACTGCCATGCCACTGCACTGTCGTGTCGTGATATTGACACCCTGATACTTATACCATTTAGTAGTGTTTTTTACCTGTGGCCCGGTAAAATTACCACGTTGTGCGATTTCAAAACGCTTTGTCCCATTCAACATCATTGTTTGAATCTGTGTTTTGTTATAGCATGAGATTACGAATCGCTTATAGGCACTTATTACTTTCTAATGTAAATATTGCATTCATATTCATAGCTACTATTGCTAGGCATTGTACTGATTGAAATGAAGTATGAACTCATTCAAATGACGTTTCTCTATACATTTTAGTTTAAATAACTCATAGCTAATGAATGACAGTTCAGTTATGTAGGAAGTGCTTAATGTAACCTATGAAATATTATTTGAGACACCGCAGTAATCTCAAATAAAAACATTCATGATAGTAATAAGAATAACATTCATGAAAATACATAGGTATGGATAGGTACCTGAAATTACTCGTAGGTGTGTCCAGAAAGCAACAGCAACAAAACGAAAATTGGTGCGATCTTTATATTGGTAAGAGCGGTAATTAACTAGCTTACTGATTATTCATTTCCGTTTATTCATTATTCCGTTTTATTAAAATTAGTTAGTGATGAATATCAACATAAAAATTATAAATGTTACCTTGCATTTAGCTTGTAAGATTGTACGTGCAAATTCTGCAAAAAATCTCTAGGTTTAAAGTTGAAATTAATCTTGTAGCAACAGCCAAGTAACTTTAATTCTCCTTAAAGGATTCGAAGTACCTACTATGTCTCGGGTTTTTTATTCATGGCTAAAACAAAAGAGAATGAATCATTAAAATTATTATTTAACAAGACTTCAAGGATACTTTTATACTGCACGTTAACAAGAACTCGCGACTCACCCCACTGCTCGCAAGTGAGGGCCACACAGCCCACTAATCAATAGTTTCTCATTGCATCTGGATTAAATTCATCAGTTAGATTAGCACCAAAATTTCGCGAATTGTTGAGTTTTTTAATTGAAAGTCGCGCAGATGTTTAGGTTTTTACTTGAAATTCGTGCAGATAAAAATTGAAATAAGATTCCTTCGGCAGTTTGACACCCTGGACATTGGCACAGTTGATCAACTCCGTTATGATTAAAAAAAACATATTATTACTTCTTTATTTGAATGCCCTGCAGTGACACGCTACGTAACGGTTTAAAAAAAGACAAATCGAAATAATAATTAACTCAAGTAATGTTAAAGGTTTTTGTTTTCATGAACGTGGACAAATTTAATTAATAACTTTTTAAGTTGAGCTGCTGTGATCATAACAAGAGAAGGAATTAAAATGCACTGTTACTGGTTTGCATTTCTTTTTAATACTGGAAACTGGACTGGTGAAACTTTAAGTACTTATCATATTCATTCACCCACAATGTAGTAACTAACCTTTCTCGGAACCGAGTCAAATTACTATTATATTAGTAAGTAGTTATTTAAAATATTAAAATAATAACATGTAAGTAAGTAAGTAATTAGTTGCAGAAAATAGCTTTAAATTTACAAGTACCTAATCAAGATAACATACAAAATACTTGATTTACATACATTATAGGTAGGTATGCTTATCGTAACACTGCTTTACGACGGCACATAAGTTTATCGCGCTTAGAGCTTGGTTGAATAATATAATACAGCTACCTATAGGTGCGCACATTCAAGTGGATACATAGTAGACCTATCTGTGTTTATACGTTGGTACATCGCGGCAGTCGGCACAGACGCCTACGTAACACGTCCAGTAAGCAGTTTGTTGTGGGGCACGAGCGCCGATATCACGTACCTACTCGTTCGGTCGGTGGCACGCCGCCCGCCACCCGCCGCCGCGGCCGCCACCGCCACCTCATTGCGGGAATAATCGGTCAACTGGATTTCATTTCCATTGCTTAGGTTCAATTACAAGTGAATTATTTAACTTAGCTTACCAAAACCTGTACTTTTATTTAACTTAAATCGTAGCCACTCAATAGAATATTGGTTTTGTGCAAAAATCCAATTAGTCAACAACAACACGATCGCAATCGCGGGCTGTTGACCTGTAGCTAGCGCAGTGCAAATGCTAGTGAACGCACAACGTTCCTTCCTACGAGGTAGTAGACATTTCGTATAAACTTTAATGTTAATTTACTTTGTGGTTTAAAATGAACGCACAACTGCAGGCAGATATTTTTCACTGGATATAACAATGCTTTTGGCCTTGTATCCTTGTAAAATGGCGCCTCGCCCGTCGTTATTATTATTACATTCGAAGCAAACTTCGTGACGATCTCTACTCTCCACCCCCCTTGCGCTCCCCGCGGATGCGTATCCGATTGTCGCGACTGGCATTTCGTTTACAACTTGTCAAACTAGTTAGGTTATTTGGATGAAGTGAGAAATAGTAAAATAATTGATATGGATACATTACCTTACACGTAAATTGTAAGACTAAGAAGCTTTTTGTCGGAAATGAGTGAGAGCAAGAGTAATATCGAATGAAACTGGGCGAGTCATATGTAAAGACGCCATCTTTCTTTACAGATGTCAGCTGGGTCACAAATTCAGATGGCACCACAAACCACTGTCAACACGGGGCAACCTCTACACAGTCAGGACTCCAATATGAGCACAGGTAAATTGTAATTTAGTGATAAAAGTGCAATAAATGTTTGTGATTTGTGATCAGTGCTCAGTGTTTACTTCGCGCCGGCTTGGCCGCCAAAGGTTAACCTTTTCTTACAAACTCGTGAGGGACGGACAGTACGGACACTTGTGTGTGAAAAACTGTCATCAAACGAAGGATTGTGACGTCATTAACGTGTATGATGCCGGATAGGAACCGTGAAAGTGCCGTACTTCTTCTCGACAGCCGAGACTATTGCGTGCCACAATGCATGACTATAAAAGTGGAGCTAACATAAACCACGTCGGCCTACTGAGCTCCTTGTCTAAAAGTGAGTTAACACTAACTGCTCATGATTTAATTGACGTGCTAATTTATAGATCTGCTGTAGTGTTTACGTGTTGACAGTTATTATGTGTCACTCAGAAAAATTTGCTCTCTGTTATTGTCAACTTAATGACATAAATAACACTATTTACAAAATCTAATCACATATGACTTACTGTTAACATTGATTTTATCTATGAAAACATTGCTATTTCTGAAGCTAGACCCTTCAGAATTTACACATACAAATAATTCTTTACAGTAACAGTAAAACATATAAGATTTTCTTTCAAAACGCTTTAACAATTTTGGTTTGATCTTATGTGTTTATGCATGCAATATTGTTTCAGTCGTGACAATTATTTAGACAAATGGTTTGTGACCACCAGTTTACACCAACAGTGTAAAATCCTGCCAAAGATTAAGTTATATACTATGGGGATTCATTCAAAAACAGAGTGGATATCCTAACTATTTACATATTTTGAGAATGTATTACAAAGTCAAGTATAGCGCTGTACCTCAAACACTTGCTCGCACTCTGGTATGATCAATCACTTACCATTTAATGCAAAACTCAGTTAATGGTCCTATATTATTTATTGGCTTCTACTACTTAAATGTTCAATATGTAATACTTTTAAGAAATAATCATGATTTAACTACTTTCAGGGTCATCTCATAGTGATAAAGAAGTTGATGCTTTGACTCCGGAAAAGTCTGCAGCTATGCGAGGCTCAACTGTTCCTCCTGGCACTGCACTGGTGCCTCCAAGTGGTGCCACACCTACTATAGCCATGCCAGAAAGGAAAAGGAAACGGAAAGGTGAATATTTGAGTTAATACTTTTTACTAACAAACCCCATGCATTGCTTCAATGACAGGGCTACTATTGTATAGCGGGCTGGTTTCCGCAACTCCACGCCTAAAGCGCGTATTTTGCGTGAGCGACGGGGCTACTAATATGAGACCTAGGTCAAACAGTGGATGTGATTTTGGCTGAAGTGCTAGCTTTAAAGTTGCTTAGTTATGTGTAATAATTTTTAGACAATTTCAATAACCACAAACAATACTTAGTGTGATTATAAAGCATTGCAATTAGCAAACATGTTAACTGAAAGCCATTATAAGGTATATAAACAAAATATTAGACATGCATGAATTCGTCAGCTTCACTGTGACTTCAAAAGATGCATAAACAAGTGTCCATTGAATATTAACTTCATGAATGAAAACTAAAGTGCACTGCAATAATTTTCAGGAGAAGAAGGTGTTGGCGGCGGTGGGGGTGGTGGAGGCAAACAAAGGCACAACTCATCAGACAAGAACATTAGGGAATATTTCTCAAAACACCCTTCATCAAGTCCTGTACGGCATGCTGGTGCCAAGTCGCCGTCGCCACAGGGCGCCAATTATCCTATGGTAAATAATTTGAAATTTGTCTTATATCCAATAAAAAAAGAATGCTGAGAAAAAAGTGCCATGTACCAGGAGGGCTGGATTTGGGAGAGGGTTTTACCCTGCTGCTGTAGAATGTTGCCCAAAAATTTTAATTCTAGACTCAAGTAAAGTATCTGAAAAGTACAGCATAGAAGGTAAAGGTTGTATCTATCTTACTCAACCTGCCATGAGTAACAACTCAACACAAAATGGCACCCAACTTGTTATTATTACATTCACAAAAGTTAATATAATCATGTTTATAAGTAATCACATAATATGAGTCACTCAAGTGTAGATTCAAACAAATTGCTTTCCTTAATTGGAAATTGTTATGTTTGCTGTAGGCACAAATCATGGTTTGTAGGTTTATCATCAACTGACGACTGAGATCATTTTAGTACTTCTGAAGTCGTAGCATGATGATGTTTTACCTGTTTCTTAGTATAATATAGGGTGCTTAAAGTGTGCTTTTAACTTGTATAAGCAAGAAGGCAATAATAATAATTTTGTGTTCAGTACCCACCGTCACCCTCGTCGTTACTGCCTTCTGGTGCCGCTTTTTTAAGTTCGGCGACTCAGCAACGACCCCACACAACTGTTAAACAGGTAACATCCCTACCACCACATCAAATAATAACCGTTTTACTTTTAATTATCTTCACTTTTTATGTATTTGTCTATAGGTTCAAACAGAACTGACATGTCAGAGGATACAGGAGTTAGAAACTCAAGCATCTTCTGACCTAGAACTTAGAAATAATAAAATAGATGAATTAACAAGATCTAATGAAGAATTGAAACATCAAGTCAGTGCACAGAGCAAGGTATTATAAAGATTTTATATTAATTTGCACTTACATTTTTGTTACCAACGAATTTCGAATGTTAACTTTTAAATTGTTGTTTCAGGTAATAGAGCAACATAAATCACACATCAATAAATGTATAGAAGTTGTAAAGAAATTGTTAAATGAGAAAAGCACAATTGAGAAGAAAGAGGCTCGGCAGCGGTGCATGCAGAACAGACTGAGGCTTGGTCAGTTTGTGACGCAGCGCGTCGGCGCCACGTTTCAAGAGAATTGGACTGATGGATATGCATTTCAAGAATTATCTAGGTGTGTTTGTTGACTCATTTTATATTTCGAATGTTTTCCCTTATTTCAGTTTTACTCAATGCATAGTCTTTTTCTAAAGTGCAGTTTAGAAAAAGACTATGCATTGAGATAGTCTTTTTCTAAACTACACTGCTCTATAAAGACATAAAAATAAGGTCTATTCATTGTCTGGTGACCATATCCTGGTATACCAATTGCTACCCATTAAAAATATTGAAGTTTTACTGACATTACGTTTCCATATTCCACCAGGCGGCAAGAAGAAATAACGGCAGAAAAAGAAGAAATAGATCGCCAGAAAAAGTTGTTATTCAAAAAGAGGCCAGTGAACAACGAGGGCGGCGGCGGGCGCGGCAAGCGCGCGTCCAGCACGACGCCCAGCACGCCGCAGCCGTCGCCGCTGCACAACGGCACGGACGCGCCCACCTTCCTCAAGCCCGACCCGCTGCCCAGCATGACCTATCAGGAGTATTATGAAGCTGATGAAATATTAAAGGTAGGTTGTTGTTTTGTATCAGTGCAAACATAACTGGCGGAACATCATCATCTGCCTAGCCTTTCCCCACTAAGTTGGGATCAGTTTCCAAACTAACCAGATGCAGCTAAATACCAGTACATGAAACGAGTGCCTGTCTGACTTCACAACCCAGTTATTGGTGAAACATTCACACAAAATGTTGAAATATCTGTTTCTGTAACTTGTTGAAATCCTTATCATTGTCAAACATCATGTGCATGTGTTATGTGAATGTCCCATAAACAAACTCACTCAACCCATTAATAATTATCATATTAGCCATGTGGCCGCTGCTGCAACCGTGACTTTTACCTGAGCTTCCTGTCCTTCTGGCCATTCAGAAAGAGAGTGGAACAGCACATGCTGCAGTTGGTGGTTAACATAACCCACATTGCCTCATCAATAACACAATAAAATAGTGGAACAGCCAGATTTGATGTGGAACGTGGCAAATTGTGTATCTTGATGTTGGATATCTCGTAATGTTGTTGCTAAGTGAAAGCACTTTTAATGATTATATGGCTTTAAAACAGAACCAGCTTTTATATAAATTCAAAATGTCAAGGCTGACTTCAGTTTTTTTTTTTATCTCGACAACAACAAAGTACTAAATTCTTGTTTATTTTATTTCAGTTGAGACAGAGTGCACTTAAAAAGGAAGACGCAGATTTGCAGCTAGAGATGGAAAAATTAGAGAGAGAAAGAAATCTTCACATTAGGGAACTGAAGCGGATACACAATGAGGATCAGAGTCGCTTCTCACAACATCCTGTGCTCTCAGATCGGTAAGTTTTTCTTTCAACTATTATACAAAACGTTGACTGCCTCCTTGGTCTAGTGGCTGCAAGTGCGACTGCTGAGCATGAGGTCCTGGGTTCGATTCCCGCGTCAGGCAAAGGGTTATTGCGTTTTTCCACCAGGAATATCTCAGTAGCAGCCATGGACTCTGGATTTGTGCCGTGTTGATGGCAATACATGTACATACAATACATTACATGGGACTTAGACATAGCTGGGCGAAATGTGGGTGTACTATTAGGTGCACCCCTGCCTAACCCTACGGGGATTACAGGCTTGATGTTACTGTATGTATTATAGAAAAAGAACATTATTTCCACGATAAAGTAACAGAGGTACACAGTGCAAACTTCTTAATCTGATGCACTAGTGAACTGACAAAAAAATTATGAGCATGGCATGGGCTCTTATAAATTACGATTGATTTGATTATGATACCAAAACACAAATGATTCAAAAGCTGGAAACAGTCAACTGATTACATCAGTTCATCAACTGCAATAAAACAATGTAGTGTAGTTCATGTGGTATTGTGTATTGTGCACACTTAAAA
This sequence comes from Cerastis rubricosa, assembly GCA_949152445.1. Classification (NCBI taxonomy): domain Eukaryota; kingdom Metazoa; phylum Arthropoda; class Insecta; order Lepidoptera; family Noctuidae; genus Cerastis; species Cerastis rubricosa. The sequence continues at coordinate 13,503,266 of OX424533.1, forward strand.
CACTATATTTTAAACACTAGGAAATCTAAAAGCAAACATTCACTCACAATATATTAAGATAAAATGTTTTGGAAGTAGATAACGTGATAACGACGTAACCCTGATCTAATTTATATGGTCTTACGAATTTTGTGTGTTTTTATGTAGTATGCGTTTATTTCGCGACTAGACGACTTGTAGTCGTGCTGAATAAATGAATTTGAATTTGAAACTTATGATAGCGGAAAATATACTAATTAATTATTATTAAAATGATGTAGCCAATTACTTCCGCTTCCTGAATACATTCAAACGAGACACGTCAGTTTACTATTATGGTAGGTGACAAGCTGCATTGGTCAACTAACTGTAGCTGAGTATAGCTTGCGCACAATACACAACATAGGTTACTTTGGCAATTACACATGCTATACTGTTGTTCATTCAATTAGATTTGTTAATCACTGTAATATCATCATCATTCTGCTCTGAATTCTCTGAGCAGAATCTCTGTTGCTCTTATCCCAATTAATTTGGGGTCGGCGCAGCATGTCTTCTTCTTCCATACTTCTTTATTACTCGTCAACAATCGTTTCTTTGGTCTTCCTCTACTCTTGCTACAACTCGAAACACTGAAACTCTTATCACGTCTATAAGGGTAGTCTGATGAAAAAAATATTATGCCTATTTGACTATAATATTGCTGTCCAGGTACCTGCTGCTAATGTTGCTCGGGAAAGGAGGCTTCAGTGAAGTCCACAAGGCTTTCGACCTACGAGAGCAACGGTATACCGCCTGCAAGGTGCACCAACTTAATAAAGACTGGAAGGAAGACAAGAAGGCCAACTATATCAAGTGAGTCCGTGTATGATGGCACACGTCATTATTCCCTTTTATTATATTAAAGGTTTCAACTATAACAGATATAATATGGTCTAACTACTTGAGTCTATAGATATTCATCCTATTGATTATTACATAGATAGCTTACTAGAGGTTTTTATTGCTCAAGGTCTTTCACGATTGAGGAAAGGTAATGTTTTAGCATAAAAATGTGATAACATTGCTCATGTTTCCCAAATTTAAACTTTGTTGCATGTAAAATACAAAGGAAAACACAATGCGCATAACCAGTAACTATTAAATCTGGTAGCATTTGTGCTGTGTTATGATTTTCATGGACTATCGCGTTTACTGACGGTCAACCACTTTTCAACCTTACAACTGGGTGCATAAGGGCGAAAAGTTGTCGACCGTCAGTGAACGCGGTAGTATATAGGCAGACTTAATGCTAACGAGGCATTCTCTATGAGCTAACCACTGGTTTTTTTTTTCTCATGATATTTGATGGCTTGTTACAGACATGCGCTGCGGGAGTACAACATACACAAGGCGTTAGACCACCCACGCATTGTTAAACTATATGACGTATTTGAAATTGACGGCAACTCCTTTTGTACAGTTCTTGAGTACTGTAACGGACATGATCTCGATTTTTATCTCAAACAGGTAAATAATTTCTTTCGAATTTCTTCTGATACTTTTCTAACATAAAAGCCTAATGCTATGTATACAAAAAACCAACCAATCAAAATAGTCCCGCTAAAATGAAACGGAGTTACCTTACCTTCTGAAATGATCCTTTAGTAGTTCAGTTGCTCTTGTGACACCCACGAAATTGTAATAATAGCTTCATATATCTTTGTCGTACATATTGATAAATCAATATCAAAGCTGCTCAGACTCCCTCCCGCGGGTCACACTGTGCGGTCAGCTAGCGATAATAGTCAAAACAGATCGAAAAAATAATTATCTTGTTTTAGAAGCATTCTCAATAAGGTATGGTTTGTTTAGATTGGGTCTCTCAGCTATGATGCAAAACCACAATTCCTTTTGATTTTTTTAAACAAGTTTTTAATATTTTAGTTTTTTTATTTGTCCCCAAATAAAAGTTTCCTTCATTAAACAGATTTTTCTGAATGTATTATTCTGTGAAAAGTGTTTTTCTCTCCGCCTGTTTTGTACTTCTCTTTGATTCTACTATCGCCCTCAAATTTGTTAAACTATGAGTACCTATCATAACTTTAGGCAAGTGTTTTTTACAAGATTGCGTGATAGTTGACCCAGAATCAAGATTTGGACACAACTTAAAAAAAAAGTCTTGATTTTTATTATTTACAATTTCAGCACAAGACTATTCCGGAGCGCGAGGCTCGCTCAATCGTGATGCAAGTCGTGTCAGCATTGAAGTATCTGAACGAAATCAAGCCACCAGTGATCCATTACGACCTGAAGCCAGGCAACATCCTCCTCACCGAGGGTAATGTGTGCGGCGAGATCAAGATCACTGACTTCGGCCTCTCTAAGGTCATGGATGAGGAGAACTACAACCCCGACCACGGAATGGACTTGACGAGTCAGGGAGCAGGCACTTATTGGTAAGTCATATGTTCACTTAATTTTTTATTGGTTTTTAACTTAAAAATTATGATTTTTGGATTGTGCCTTTAACAATAAATAGTTGATGGTGCGGACCATAATTTTTTTATGATTACCCTCTGTTTTATCGCAATTCGAATCGAATATAGTGTGACTTCATTATAAATTCACAATGGCGGCTTGTCCAAGATGGCGGATTCCAATTACACTAGCGGGCGTCTCAGAGTCAAAAATAAACCAACCCTAAATAAATGTATAGGTATGTAAATGTAACTCTGCGTATCCAATATAATAATGCGTTCAGGGTATTGTTGCGACTGCCACGCTTCTGTAGTGCATCAGCAATGTTTGCGTCGAACGAACTGATAGCTTTGATGCGTTGTGGTGTAAAAAATCTGCCTCGCTACTCCGCAGGTTGTGTGGCAATCCCAACACTATCCTCCAATCGATAGCCGCCCGGGCAGACAGCCCGCTAGTGTGGGCGCTAACTAAATGCACTCGATCTCTTCTAGTTATTAAGGCAAATAAAAAAAAATAAAAATAAAATAGGAATGTATATGTATCCTTGGTGATTCTGACGAACTAGCGGTGAGTTCTGCCTGTCCACCTGTCCCATAAACTTACAAATTCTCCATTGTTTTCCAGGTACCTGCCACCCGAGTGTTTCGTTGTCGGGAAAAACCCACCAAAGATCAGTAGCAAGGTGGACGTATGGAGCGTGGGAGTGATCTTCTACCAGTGCCTGTACGGTAAGAAGCCGTTCGGACACAACCAAAGCCAGGCCACCATACTGGAGGAGAACACAATACTGAAGGCGACCGAGGTGCAGTTTGCAAACAAGCCTACGGTCAGCAACGAGGCTAAGGTACGTGTCTACTACACTTTTACTTCTACATGTATGTGAGCATCCTCATTACAATCCTCCATAGATGATAAATAAATAAAATAAATGTCATACCTTTGAGTACTATATTGGAATTGATGTCAAGTATTACATCTTTTTCTAGCCTATTTCAGTGAGTTCATAAAGGCCAGAAACCAAATGCAAGTATGCAAATATTTGAAACATTTTTTTATTAACCCCAAATACTTTTGATTGCAGAGCTTCATCCGCGCGTGCCTAGCGTACCGCAAAGAGGAGCGCATCGACGTGTTCGGTCTGGCGCGGCACGAGTACCTGCAGCCTCCCATGCCCAAGTCGCGCGGCGCGGGTGGCGCCAGCAGCGTGGGCGCGGGCGCGGCCGTGGCGGGCCCCGCGCCGCCCAGCGCCTTCAGCTCCAACATGTTCGGCGCAGGCTCGTCCTCCTAGCCGCGCCGCCGCCGCCCTCGCCAGTCGTCGGCGCAGTGACCGCGCCAGTGTACATGTGTGTGGAAGCGCGACGGCGCCGTGACCGCGGTGTCGTGCCCGTGTACATATATATGTGTGGAAGCGCGGCGGCGCAGTGACCGCGGCGTCGCGTGCGTGTACATGTCTGGATGCGCGGCGGCGCAGTGACAGCGGCGTCGCGCGCGTGTACATAAATGTGTGGAAGCGCGGCGGCGCAGTGACGGTGGTGTCGTGCCCGTGTACATATGTGTGGAAGTGCGGCGGCGCAGTGACAGCGGAGTCGTGCGCGTGTACATATGTGTTGTAGTGCGGCGGACGTTGACGCGTCGTGGCGCGGCGAGGGCCGGCGCGGGCGCCCGTGGCCGGTGTCGTTCGACTCTCGTAGACGTACTTTTTAGTTTTGAACTTTTGTCAGTTAATATCCAGAGTTGTAAAATGACTAAATATCATTTACAGATAAATTGTTTAAGATTATGCTTACTGTTGACTGTATTTATTGAGCAGGTGATAAATTGTGATTCTCCATTTGTGAATGGTTTTATCCTTTTATCACTAAAGAGGAATCCTTGGGACTATCCCTTGCATATTATATAAGTTATCCCTATTAAAAAAGTTAAAAATATTATACATGTCTTTTATTTATAGCTCCGATTGTGACAATATATTAAGCAATAGGTAGATTATAAAAATTTATAGGTAAACAAAGGTAAAATAAAGGTTGAACTATATCAACACGGAATCGCATTTTTCCATGCTCTGTCCTTTTCGTCGCTCAAAATCGACATAGTGAGTGCAATCGCAACCAGCAGTATCGACAAAGTTGCCGCGTGCATTATCACTGTTTCTCGCGCTAGCAAATTACGGTTATAAGCGACAGAAAAAGTAAGAGCATGTAAAACTGCAATTCCGTGCTGATAGATGTGGTTCAACTGTAACGCTATTAGGCTACTTTGTTTATGTGGTTCTCTACCATCCACCAGGAAAGGTCTCATTTTTTTCACAGTCAGACGAAGTAACTACGTAGACCGTACGTAGGTAAAAGAAAGAACGTCAAGATCGATCTTAGAAGCTATTTTGTATGCATCTAGATTCTCTTGGTAAATAATTAGTACTCAATTGGTACTAATTGGTACTTGAACAACAAATTAGTAGGTACCTTAGTAGTGGTGGTCACGTTTCCTTCAGCAGGACCACCATGAGCGCCGTAAAATGAATTTTGGGTACTAATTTAATCTTGCAATTCGGTAGGTTTGAGGAAAGCGACAAGCTCCTCAAACTTGTAATCAACATTCAAAGTTCAAGTTGTTCAACGAGCGTGCGAAATTATCAGCGCTGATTTCTCGATAAATACAAATATTTTAGTTGTTTTTTTTTAGAAATGAGTCACATATAAAGGTAGTAATTATTAGTATTAGAATAGCTGCCGAAAAAGAGCCCCATGCTACATGGGGCTCTTTTTCGGCGCTCATGGTGATCTTGCTGAAGGGAGCGTGACCACTTTCAATGACGATTTTCTCGAAAACTACTAAGGTGACTACAAATTGAGTAATTATTTACGATTTAGCGATTGGCGGTGGTAGTAACGGACATCTAATATTCCGTCGTTCACGCCAGAATCAAAATCGGATTTGAGGAACGCCGATAAATATGTATAGTTTTGTAAGGTACTCGTACTGCCTTGGATTGGCCCTGAAGTAGCCTTGAATGATTTAATTAATTCAGTGACACTGGAATAGTGTCTAGTTTCAAGTAGGTAGTAAAAAGTCGCAGTTACCACCTTACTCTGATTTTTCCTCCTATTTTGTATCACACTCACAGCGATCTTTATACACGTTATGATAAGGTTACTGTTTAGTATTGTACAGCGATACAGCGCCATCTGTATATTTTAGTTCACGTGTAAAGTTTATATGAGTAGAGTAAGCGGGGTGTTGCGGTGCTGTATGTAGGCTATGCACGTACTTTTAAGCTTTAACATAGATGCCGTTAATATGATCTGATTGATTCGAAAACGAAACATGCATGGATTGAATTGTACTTACCTAATTCCTAACATCCTCTACCTACAATATAATAAACTGAAAATGATCACTAACTAAAACTTGTTAGTACATCTTTGTTTAAGTATTAATATGAACTCTTACTCAAGTTCAGGGGGGACTCGATTTACACGACAAACGACACGCAAGCTTCGATGGCAATCTTAAGGTTGCACAAGTCGAGGGCTCGAACTCGTTGGCGGGCGTGGCTAATATGCATGCTATTTTGTAAAGTTTTTAATTTATTTAGTATTCATTTATCTACTTTTTATTTACTTATTTATTTATTAATTTAGTGAAATATACGACTATTTATAAAGAAAATGAGCGCGTAAAATTTCATAAATTGAGTTTTGGCCGTATAGTTATTATGGGAAAACTACTGGATGTATCTACTCAAAATTTCAAAACTTTGAATAAATTATCTATCCTAGTACGGTTTCACTTTTTCCGTTTTCATACTACATAAGTTATTTATTTACGCCCAAAGATGAGTTAAAATTAGTGTTAAAATATGGAAGTTTCGACGCTCATAACTTAGAACCAATTTTTTTTTTCAATTGCAAATTTCAATGCAATTCTGCTTCCATACAGGGCTAGATAATGACAAGACCAATTGATACAATTTTTAGTTTTGAACCTACACGGACAAACAGACGAGTAATTACCATACTACGTTTGTATGGAAGAATAACCGACTTGTGTACCCTTAAGAAGAAGTAACATGAACGAAATAAAATAATTGCAATTCATGATCTATCTTTGTCAGTGAAGATTTGGGGACTTATATATTGACTGTCGCAAAACTAAATAACTTTATTATGACCACTTCTATTAATTAAAATGTCTTATCGTGCTGATAATCAAAGATAAAACGAACCATTAACCTTTCCCACACGTTATTTATAGCGACCCTTGAGAGTCTATAAATAATCGGCATCAACCCTTTGAAAACCATAGTGCATTCAATTGCGTCTAATGTTATTTTTGGGCTTTTACTAAGGGCAGGTTCAATATACACGCGAAGTTCGTGGGGAACAACCCGTGATTTCCTAAATAAAGAGCTTGTACGTAACAAAAGCCTAAATAAAATCTTTTAAAAGTTCTGTGTTTATCTCATCTCTTTGTTACCTGTTGGCCAGCACTATTATTTTCACTGGATTCATTCATAACCTGTGACCTATTTGAGTAGTCGACAGCCGTTTTAATTAGAGGGAATTTTGAAGCTTACGCTGGAATATAACGTCAATTCAAAAGTTTCCAGGGTAAACTGAGTTTGTAAGGATGACGAATCAAAAGGTTTCACGGAGCTTCACCCCGCAATAATTACGTCATAACAATTTAACGAAACGACTTTCGTTGTTATTACTGTTTAAAACTGATTTAAAGTTGTGGTTTTGGTTGTTGAATTTGAATTATAATTCATTCTAATTTTAATAATTTTATTTAAGTACCTACTTAAGTGGATACGAATCATGTACTTATTTAATTTATGTTGAAATATATGAACATTTGAACAGCTTAGTTAAACATGTAATAAATACAACCGCAATTGTCTAGTGCTACTCGTACAAGTCATAAAAATTTCAATTTTTTAGCAATGAACTTAGCGCTCCAAGACCAATGCTTAAAAAAAATAAGCTTCCCTTCCCATGTTGCTCCCAGAATCATTGAGCAAATACGTACATTTATGTTTATTGTTGCCTACATTTATATAATTAAATATTTTCAGACTGTAGACAAATAGGTAACTAATTTCACAATCCCCAGTTTGTACCATTTTAGTAAAATTGTAACATTAATAACTAAAGACGTCGGAACAACCCTGGGGACTCCAGCTCAGGTTGTTTGCTTTGTTACTTTGTTTTTCTACTCAATACTTTTCCGAGCCTCCGGCATTTTACGTCAATATAGATTTTTATGTATTTTTTTTACAACTAAAGTTCAACTAAATGTAAACCTTCCAGGTTTATGTAAATAAATCTTTTTAGGTACCTACCTATTTTGAAATAGGTAAGTATGATGATAATTGCTTATTTTCCTCATTTTATTGAAAATTTCCATACATTTATATTAATTTTGGTAAAATACGACTTGCGTAGGGTCAGATGTTCAACAGTGAACCATATGTACACAGTTAACCAAGCCTATATATAGGAAATGCGACATTGTCGTTCCGCGCTTCTTAGCAATATAGACCGCATAACGGCCTCCCACCCATCTTACCAGTTTTCAGCGAGCTGGCATTCGCGTCATCCGCGTGGCGAGGAATTTTGTGATTATCCGTGTAAAACGGGAGAAAAAAAAAGTAAATAAGTAATTTCTCGTAACCAACTTGCTATGTTTAACAGTGAGCCATGGATACTGCGTACTTCAGGTTGGTTAAGGGTGTAGGTAAGGTTATGAAATAAATTTAAGTAATCATTTATTTGTTTGATAGCTTAAAAAAGTCATAAGAAGAAAAGGTTTACATACGGAAGCATCTGTGAAGGCAGATCTTGACGACCTCGTAAAATCTGGGCTCAGTCAAATAACATCCATACAATATTATTGATCTTGTTTCCAGTAGCAATGATGTTTTTCGAGGATTGTGTAATGAGTGTCACATTAGAAAATATTATTTTATGTTAGAAAGCCTTTCACACGTTAATCATTATTGTTTATGATTAGCTTTTAATTTCTCACCAAATAAAAGAAATCAAATTATTTTTTTTTCCGGTAATTGGTCGATAATTCATAAATAATTTCGATTATAAGTAACAGGTGTTGTTATATTTGTATAATCCAGACTGATTTTCTAACATAATGTGTAATTATTTCTGATTTTAAAACATTCTAGCATTCTTTTGTTCAGTGTGTACTTCATGGTTAACTGTAACAGACCCCCCCGGTTACCTGTGTACCAGGGGGTGGACACAATGAGCCAAGTATCATTTACGAAAATGCTTATTCTATGAAAAGTATCACTAAAAGTAACATTTCTTATATGCAAATAGGTAGTCAACTAACCTACCTCTCCTGTATTTCAGACAAAAGTTTATTAAGAAAGTAAACTTTTGAGTTATGGTGGTTAGAAATTTAGGTGGCTCAGTGTTGAACACTTCACCCTACATGTTAGCGGCCATCAGCTAACAAACCTCCGCTTTGTGTCATTGTGTTGTTCTCCACATATGCTTCTGAACTTGAAGAAATGCTTCAAGATTTGAGCACAGCAAGTCTTGAGGTTGGACTTTCAATGAACAGATCCAAAACCCAGGTCATGACCAACAGCACGAAACGTAGGGTCGAGGTAGACAGTAACGGTAGCAATATATCGATGAGTATATATACATACTTGCGCCAGATAGTGTCTTTTAAAAATAGGCAAGACAAGGAAATTGAATGTAGAGTCCAATATGCTTGGAAGTCACGAGAAGAGAAGGAAAGAACATGAAGGGAAGTCTCCCAATGACACTGAAAAGAAAACTCATCTATATGTGCATCCAACAGAAGTCCAAACTCAAGATTTGCCAGCGGGCAATGGAGCGTAGCATAATAGGTGATGTGAAGCGTGCAGATCGCGTTAGGAACACCACCCTGCGTTCCATAACTCAAGTTGCAGATGTCGGAGAAAAAACAGCCAAGCTAAAGTGGGAGTGGGCTGGCCACGTAGCACGAATGCACCCAAAGAGGTGGGTAAAGCTCGTCACTCACTGGACGCCTGACGAAGGAAATCGCCGTCGAGGTAGACCGCGGCGAAGGTGGTGTGACGATCTGATCTTGTTTGCCGGGCGATCATGGCCAGATATCGCACAAGATAGAGAGGTTTGGAAGGAAAAAGGCCTCCCGCCTTTGCCCAGCAGTGGGCCAAATAAAAGCCTAACAAAAAAAAAAAATACAGCTTGGTATTGGGAATGAATGGTAGGGTAAACTTGCCTAATTCGTACTTACGCCAAATTCGTACTCCACTTAAAACTCGGCTTCGGTAACAGCTATCAGCCCCTCTAGTGTCAAAAAATACTGGTAACAGTCGGCCATTTTACCACCTGACAGATGGCACCTGTGAAGCTGTTTTAAACAAAAATATTGAAAAATTAAGTTTTTTTCAACTATTGCTGTAATATTTTTACACATTTCGTAAGAGTTTTTTTCATATTAGGTCGTGTTAACCTCTTTTACGATTTGATACGTATTATTGTGTATCTTTGCGATTTAATCTGACGTGTTATCATACTCGTAACTGTTGTCAATTTTTTTGGCGGTAAATTAAAAATTTGTTTGGCTGTTGCTCCTATTTCGTACTTCGACTTAAGTTCTTAAAACGTACTGGTACGATTTAGTTATAACTGCGATGATTGCCGAGAATTGGCGAAGACCATCTGTCGAATTTGTTAAGAATTACTACTTGCTTTAATAATACATTGTTGATTTTGATGCTGATTCTCAATACTGTACCTATACCAATGAATAGATCTCAAAGTACGAATTAAGGATATAGCAGTACGATTTGGGATGAATGATCTTAAATCGTACTTTTTTTAGTTTTTTTTAAATTGTTTATTTTTCAGAAGTTTATAAGGTTTATGTGAAATTATATTTTAGAAACAATAAAGCATTTAGCAATCAAAAATTACTTTTAATTAAAACTAATTTATCTTTCCTAATTTCTTAAATATGATGGTATTCTCTTAAGGGGTACGAATTTGGCAAGTTTACCCTAAACCAACGATTATTTAGCAGTTTACGGGTTTTTCCATTATATTTCTGCGGGTTTTTCTATATGTTCCTGTTAATTTGGTTTTTGGTCCAACATATATTTGCATCTTTTTTTTAAAATTAAAGTTGCTTGTTTTCCACATGAGAATTTTATTTTAGGTTATGAGAGCTCCCAACAGCAGAGGCATAAAAAATAAGTAGACCTGGAAAAGCCCTCTTCAATAGAAAAAAAATGTTCTGCAGTTACGGTTTCACACGGAGGTAGAAAGGGTAGCTTTGTTTTTCCTCTGCATGAATGGTCCTCGTGGGAAGGCTCAGAGCGAGGGGTGTGGAGCGGTGGCGCCCCCTGCCGGATGAAATGCTCGTTGCATTTGTGCACCGGCTCTGGAGTGCGCCTTTATTGTGCGAGTTATATGTTGCCAACACTTCGACTGAGTGTGAAAAACTGTTTTATGAAAACATTTTGTTACTATAAAGGATGCTTTTCTATTATTTCGCATCCTTTGTTCGTCGCCACTCTCCAGTTACTTCATTACAATGGGAATTTTAATTCAGTTACGAGAAGCTATGAAAAATATTCGGTTTAATTTGAGTTCAGTGTACGTAGATATCTGAAATTAAAATATTTTGTATTTGTTTTTTATAGGTGCCTTAAATGTACGTATTAAAAAAAAAATAGAGGCCACATATGTTACGCAATTGTGTATTGCTACTCGTACAAATAATAATAATTATTTGTTAAAAATTAGTTCCCGAGATAAGATAAAACTAGTAATCTGTAGATAGTAGATACCTAGTGGTACCGACCACTTTAATAATAAGGTTGAAAATCTATTATAGAAATTTGACGGATTGTTGTAGTTTGCTGTGCTGGCGTCTGCTGTACATAAGAAATTCAATGATAAGACTGCTGATAAGTTTGACTATTGATGACAAAAAAAACATCGAAAACTGAATAAATTTTTTGTGCGAACTTACTTACCTAGTTTAGCTAATTTTGCCAAAAGATTCCTTCGAGCCGGATTTGAACCAGCGACCTATGGATACCAGTGTCGTTCCTCTACAGTCCACCGCTCTACCAACTGAGCTATCGAAGGCACAACTTTCTGTTCCAAATTAAATACGTCTTGGTAAGCGTACGAGCGAAGTATGTAAACTATGTTAGTATTGTGTAACTAACTTGTTACTTGGTACATTTGTGAGCTGCTTATCGTTTTAATACAGATTGAAGGTGATCGTTGTGTCAATTTTGTAGATTCTGTTATGTCATTGTTTGTGTTTATGTTTTAAATATAATAATTATATTTTAATAATTACTGCCCAGAAAGGATTAAAAAATAGTAGATTATGCACCGAGGGGCTAAAGTTGTGTCTTATGTCACGGGCGTCATATTGAATCTCGAGCGCAATGAAGGATTCGGGATTTAACTCACGAGCAAAGCGAGGGAGTTAATACAAGAATCCTGAATGCAGCGAGGGATTCAAGCTAGCCCAAGGCAAAGACACCCTTAGCCCAGAGGAGGATACTCTACTTTTTACACCTACTGTGAGAAAATAATAGCCATAGTACGAAAAACAAAGTATTTATTAAATAAACAAAAAGTAAGAATAACTTATTTAGAACTAGTTAGTTATATGCACTTTAAATTAATAATAAGGTGTGAAAACTTTCGATTTCTTTGATTGGTGACTTTCCGATATCCTCTTTAAAAATGCTAATAGCTTAGCGTATGTCTTGATGTCTATATTGTGTTTCATGCTTATTGTTGACCTAAGCATTGAATAAGTACACCATAGGCTACTTGACTTCTGAGCACAAGATAAATGCTGAAAATACACTAATAGAACTGGTTCCGAAATGGACTTGACGCCTTTCGTACTTTTCCATTTTTGGAAATTTTCGTAGGCTTTTATATAAGTTTCCTTTGACTTTTCCGGCAGTAAATCATTGGAAATATTATTAGCTTCGGTTGTAATGAATTTAGGAGTACAATCACTTTCATCACTCGACATTTTATAATACTTTGTTGATAAATTTAAAGTTTAAATGCCAAAAGTTCGCGCCTTTATTGCGTCTACCAATAAGTAGCCAAGACACGATCAATTCGATTTTCAAAAAAAAAAGTCTCTTCTACGGTTTTGTCGTGTGTGTCTATTGATATCACTCTCATGGAAGTGGCGTTTGTGTAATACAAACTAAGCTTTATACAGGGCTGGTAGAATGGTTTTGGATGATTGGCTGTATGAATTTTGAATTTAGAACGTCATTGGAGACGCTCGTGAAAATAGAGTATTTTTGATAAAATGTGATAAATCGACTGTAGTACAGAACTGTTTTATTATTTATTTATTAAATCACAAAATCCACAGCAATCTTTGCGCAGTTTACTTAAAATAAATTAACTAATGTTTCAGCCAATTACTATTACGGTATTACGGCGCGGTACGGTATTTGTTATTTTTAATGCCAGTTTTAATGTGAATCCATTACTTTTAAAAAAATGGTTCGTAGTTATCTTATTATTCTTATAATTTTTGTCTTCGAAAACATGGCAACGATATGAAGAAGCAGTTGTTATGATTTTGTAGGAAATCGAGAATATCATCCACGTGTAGTAAGGGTATCGAGAATAGCTTTCCTCTTTCTGGCACCAAAGGGTGTTTGTTAGTACTATACTGCCAATTTAGCTGAGCATGTGAGATTCCAAATTCAAATCACATTATTGACCAGCGGGTCATAATGAAATCCAGTACAACATTATTGACCGGCTGTGCCCCCGGCCACTAATTACTCACTTTAGGTTAAGGTTGCTTGACATATAATTTGACATTTTCGAGCAGGTGGTGTGAAAAGTATATTTTTGTGTTTCTCGTCAGCATTTTGCAAATGTGCAATGAAGAAAACCACTTTGAATACCTAATTAGGGCTTGATTTAGGGTCCGACGAATAGGAATGGTCATTGTTCCTCGCTGACGACGGGATACTTACGTAAAACCAAGCAGCCTCATGGAAGTTCTGATTACACAAGCAGTTAGTTTGAATGTGAAATGAGGAAAAATATGCAGCTGGTTCCGTCCAAGATCTTCGTAGGGTCGTAGCTTTCTGTAGCGATAATGTTCGTCGGTCACCGATTTCGTTAAGTAAGGAAGTAAAATACGAGACTACGCTCGGCGAATACGATTACGGAATACGGTTTACCGGAGTCTAATTTGAATGGAAGCCGAAGTGGGAATGTTTGCAAGTTCTAATTACGGGCGGGCAACTTCAACCGTACAATTAACCCGAGGAAGTACGCCCAGTAAATAAGGCATTATTTATGATTTACTGCGACATAAACTTTATTGGAATTCAACAAATCGAATCAACAAGCAACGTTTTTAGGAAAATTGATGACAGGCGAAATTGGATTTGCTTGTTTGTGTAACGCTGCAAGGAGAATTTAATAGGAGGAAATCGTTGAGAGCAAATCAACTATATTAGGAAATCAAGTCGCCCAAATGAGATTAGCCCGTGTCCTATGACAATGTCTGTGTGTTTGACAATGGCGTGGCAATGTGGCATTCATCACATCGTAGTCATTTTGTAGTCATGCATTCGTCCTAGTTTCCTGATTGACTGTTAATTGGTCGGTTCCACGACTCCATGAGCAATTTCCCTGAAAGCGTTTGGCCGGCATTGTGACAAGTTATTGCTCATATCGTAATGAAAGTTGGTGGCAGTGTGGCAGTGCGCCCGCGCCCTCGCCAGCCATGATTAACGTGCCTGCTAATGGGAATGTTCACCACTCGTTTTATTCAATTAATTAATGTCGTCTGGCATAAGCTTTGAATGGACAACATTAACATGCCGTTTGTGCTTCCATAAGTTGTTAATATAAACTTATTGGATGCAATTTTCATTTGGGGAAGCAATTACTTAGCTTAGTTTAGGTAGGTACTTATTAGTCTTAAAAATAATTAAAAATATAGGGTCAATTTTTAATTATTTTTCCGCACTTTATTATGTTTCAATTTTTTTTCGTGGATACTGAGATCACTAACATTATGAAATAAAACATCGTGATGAAACCCGGACTTACCTCAAAATAATTCGTGGTAAGTAAGTAAAGAAGCTTGGTGAGCAAGGCTCATACCACAGATATGGCTCATACCTAGGGTTGCCAACTTTTTTTGACAGAAAAAAACGTATACAATGGTTTGGAAAGGAAAAAAATAAAGTATTTGCAAGAAAAAAGTATTTTTCAAATTTTATTGCTTTAAAAACGTCTTTTTGTGTGCTTTTAGCACATGCTAACAATTTTTTGTTTTCATCAAGTGTTTCAAAGCTTGTTTGACAATCAAAATTTAAATAATTTCACAATTCATTTTTAATTTAATTTGTTGATGCTCTATTTCTCTGTTCTCGTCACTTTAGATTCATTACTGAAAAAACTCTTTCAGTTAAAGCTGAAGTGGCGGGAACGGAGAGTTAATCAGATTTTTTTTAAAATTATGTATTCTATCAGATATCAGATGCATTTTTAAGTACATATTGCCATTTTTCAACTGTACTTTTCACTGAAAATTCATTCATTCATTAGTGAATTTCCTTTGGATCTGTTTAAGTCTTATAGATTCGGAATACATATCGTTTATCTTAATATTTAATCTATCTTGTAATTAACGAAATTTTATATATGGTCAACCATATCTAAAATTTCGTTCAGTAATTAAAAATCGTTTCAATCATCCGTTTTAACTTATGTGTACCGTTAAATAGTTAAGTACCATTAATGAGTATTTTGTTTTACGCATAAAGGTTGAAAATAAAGTATTTTCACATACTTTATTTGTATGCAAGAGTATAAAGTATAATTACCAAAAATAAAGTAGGATACGTTATTATAAAGTATGGTTGGCAACCCTCCTCATACCTTCTCTACATGAGAAGGATAATTTTGCGTTGCTAGAACATTACTGACGGGTACCATTATTTATTATATTCAAGTAGGTAGAGATATAGATATACGTACTTTCCATAAGTAGATACAAGAAGTTTGTCTTCAGCGCTAGGTTGGCCAGTGAAGTGAACCTATAAGTACCTACCTAAACAAAACTTAGGTAACGAGTCTGTACTCTGTACCTGTCGAAACCAGCAGTAAGTAACGTGTTAAGTTTATATGACTTTGTATATCTCTCTGATAGTTTTATGAGGCCAGTAGGTTTCTCTATGGTACTTGCCGACCTACCTCTGCTCAATAAACACTAAGTTAGCCACTTCGCCTTCATTGTATTATACTTTTAAGAAACTGGAGTTAGAAACTTAGAGTTCGCGGGACGCACGGTAACTTATCAAGCTATACATTTCCAGTATAACATGGTCTCTCGCTTTGTATAGATTTCCCGTACAATGAGTGATCTGCATAAACTGGTTTTGTGTAGCTTGATTGGTTTTGATGGCTTGGTTGGGTTGTTGGCTTGGTGGTTTGGTACTGGAAAACCACCTACGTTAGCATTTACGTAAGACATTATTTTATTACTACTAATTACAATTGATTAAAGGATTAAATTCGTTTATTTAGATGATGTGTTTTGCCGAGAGGGTTGTGGAGAACATAATAAGGGTTTGCTATACGGATTTTTTCTTATTTTCAAACAACAGGAAAACAGAATTCGAAATTACATCCTAATAAAAAACGAACATCAAAGGCTTTTGGTCTTGATCGCCAAGGGATATCACGTAATATAAGATAACATCACGCCTGTGTTTGCCGAAGGGGTATGGCTATGAGGTCTATTAGGATACTTACCTACGTAAGTACGTACCTTGCAAACATGGCTCAAATTTTGGTTGAGTTCAGCCACATCTTAAAATGAGCAGCTACAGCTGTGAAACTATTAATTATTGTTTTAGTACCACCCACAATTCTCTAAATTTTTAGTCTTAATAGGTTTGGTCTCAAAATTATTATCTATAATTTTCCGTCAAATTCAAGGAGGTAACTATGCTAATGATTCTCGTCCCGAATCAATAATAAAATGGGTACTTGGGTATTTTTTATTTTTTTCTTATATTTACAGAAATCAGCCGTCTGATTCTCGCCCTGTAATTGCGCTTCCACACGTAGGTACACACAATCTCAAATGTTTATTAGATAATTTCTTATTTTCCCTAAACCACGTTAAGGGGGTTATTCTGAAATACTGACAAACTTAAACACCCAAAAAAGAATCAGATATTATTAATAATTAACGTGGTATCGTAAGAGAGTTTTGAGACTTTTGACGAGGATGCAAAACAACACTTGTATATATAACCTAACAAATAATACTGAACTACATACAAATACATAATCTGAAGCAGTAATAGCCTAGTGGTGTGACCGTCGGACTGCCAATTCACAGACCCCGAGTTCGAACCCAAGACCTCTGATTTTCAGATTCATGTGCGAATTATATAATTATCAATTGCTTCGGTGAAGGAAAACATTGTGAGGAAACCAGCATTCCTGAGAGATATTTATCGACGGAGGTCCTTGGGCGGCAAAAAAACTCTGACACCAGGTTAGACATGATTTACTTTCTTGATCATGTGGTGAGTCCACATGATAAAGAAAGAAAAACATAATACTTATTTAGTTCTGACTCTTCTACGTCTTAAAATAGAAAAAAAGAATCTAAAGAAAGCAGGAATTCCAGAATAACAAACCCAATTATTCCGTTTATCATAACACTAGCTGTCCGGCGCAACTTCGTTTGCGTCACATTTTCCCCGTTTTTGCAACATTTTTCATTGCTGCTCCACTCCTATTGGTCGTAGCGTGATGATATATAGCATATAGCCTTCCTCGATAAATGGGCTATCTCACACTGAAATAACTTTTCAAATCGGACCAGTATTTTCGGAGCCTATTCAATGCAAACAAACAAACAATCAAATCTTTCCTCTTTATAATATTAGTTTAGATTTAGATTATTCATATTCTAAGACTTTCAATAACGTTAATAAACAGAAAAACCTAAACGCCGTAGATTTAGGGAGGCATAATTATAAAACGAGAGGCCTGCTCGCCGGAGGGGATAATTTGCGAGTCCCGAGGGCTTTGATGTTCAGCGGCCTTGGAACAGCATGCGGCCAAGCGTGAGCGTCGTCGCCAGCCACGGACTCTTCATCCAAGAACTTGACCTTTATTCATTCGTCTCATATGTGCCACGAGTACTTGCCTATTTTTATTGCTAAATTATTGAGTTATTGATTTTTATTTTTGGCCTTTTATTTAATGTTAGTAAATCCGACATAGATTTATACGCACCTTATTGAGGTCTCTCTTTTTAAGGTTTTAATACCATTTGGATATGTAGGGTTACGCATATCGAATTTACAATAATTTGGAAAACTGGCAAAACAAAAAAACAGCAATCTTGTACTAGAAATTCAAAATAAAGCTTTGAAGGTTGAAGTTCTAATACCTCCCCTAATCAACCAATACGAGTCAATACTTTACACGCGAATCGCTGCTGTATCGCAACATGTTTCACATTAACCCGAATAAAAAGACCTTCACTTTACTATTGAAAATATCAAGAATAACCCTGTTGAATAGAAAAAAAAGTTCAAAGATAAAGAATTCCCGCCTACTACATAATTGGTTACCGTAGGTCCGTACTTCCGTAGCGAGTGCTACGACAGCGTAGCAAGGCGCTTCGTAGACACTTGGTTTCATAATGAGTTGAGCAAGAGCTTTGTTAGTTCTATGAAAGCTCATCTCTAAACAATGACGTCACTGGAAAACGAGTAAAAAACTGCTTGATAATCATCGCAACACATCTGTCATCATTTAATTATAATTCACCAACAAAAATATACATTTGTCGGTACCACGTCCACGTTTCATTCGTTCGTCAGTGAATTTCCATCATACGAATGTCTATATTACGAAAATCCAGTCCGTCCATTATGCAAAATACATGTCCGTAATAATGATTCAGTGCATAATAAATAATCCATGATATTTGCAATTGCAATGAACTGATCCATTTTACTGTGGCCCCGAAATTCACTGATCGCGTGCATAAAGCTGAAACCGCTGACCTTACCTACACCTCCAATGTCAATGTTATCTGATCCGCCCCCACCACGCTTATGAGTTTGGGGCGTAGCACTACTTACCGTGCTGAAAACTACGTGTTTTCCTATTATTACTTGCCAGTTTTCTAACAACATACCGAGCCTGAAAAGCAAAATTAACGGGACGACGTTTTCCAAAACTTTTCCACAATTTTCATGTTTGTAGTTTGCTTTAGAAACGTAGGTTTGAGTGAAATGTCCGACGTTTTGTGTGAAAATAGAGTAAAACATTTATAAATATGCTGCAGAAAGAAAAACACAGACGAGATGTATACATAGGGAAACGGTCAGTGCATCAGTGATCAGTGGGTGGACATTGATCTACCGTTCCTATAAACATACTGTTTTACCGCACCAGATCAACCAATAAGTACCTACATGACTGTGATTTTCGTCGTTCCATTTAAACCAATTACAGAAACTTGACAATGGACCAGCTGGCAAAAAGCTGAGTCAGTAGGCATTATTAAGTTTTCCTTGTCCACACCCCTAAATGTCAGGTCAGCCACCTTTTAACATGCGAAACAAGGTCAGAGTTAATACTGTATGTTTAATGAGAGTTTTGTGCCAATGTTGGGCAACCTTCCTCAATCGTCTTTTGTGTTATTTGAGCAAGTGGCCTCGGCTTCGATCGTGTGCACCCGGAGCACTGATATGCGTGGGGTCGGGTTCACCTCGCGCGAATGCATTGATGTATCAATTATTGGCTTTAAATATCGATGAAAATCAATGAAATATATGATGATGAAAGTTTCGGCAAATAAATGTGAATGGAAATGGATTTTTTTTAAATAAATTGGAATGGCTTTAAGAGCGTTTACGCGTTACGACATTTCATACTAACTTTCAAGTCCTCATTTTCCGAAATGACAGAACCGATTTTAATGAAACTTTATACGCATCAGCAGGATACATAGGTCTAAAAAGAGACTAAAATTTTTTTTCGATAAATAGTGTTACAGCTAAATTAGACCGATCATAAATTATCTATAGAAACAGAAATTTCCGATTATCTTTTTTTTTTAAAGAGATTTTGAAAATATTTTTGTAACTTTTTAGACCTATGTATCCTGCTTATGCTAATTAAATTTCATTAAAATCGGTGTAGTCATTTCTGAAAATAAGGACTTGAAAGTTTGTATGAAATGCCGTAAGGTGTAAACGCTCTTAAGTCGGGGCAGACCAAAGAATTAATATATGATATTTTTATATTCTGATATTTTTCAACTTGATCATTATTTTCCTCAGAAAAGCTTAGTGTCTGTTGATTTTCTGTTATAAGTTATTGACATGAATAACATATTACGCATTTGTTTTCGAAAGCCAACTGCGCGGTTGTCTAGCTGTCAGCAACAGCCCCCCGCGCCCCGGGCTTGTGGCTATTACAATGGAAGTCAGAAAGGGCCATTTCAATTCGATTTATATTTTAATTAACACGGTACGTTATTTTGCCGATGTCTCATAACAAACATTTCGTTACGCTTGTAATCCCCGAAGGATTAGGCAGAGATATAATAGTACCTACACCCACATTTGCAGCCTACCAGACTCCGTGGCTGCTATTGAAAATTCCTGATGGAAAAAACACCTTGCCCAACCCGGGAATTGAACCCAGGACCAGGCTCAGCACTCGCGATTGCGACCACTCAACCAAAGTGGCAGTTTGGTATAATTTGCATTAAAAGGAGACTTGACTGATAACTCATTTCAAACGTAAAAAGATATCAAATACATTTTTCAGCATTATCCAATAAGTTTTATATCCCAAAAAAACAATCAAACTCAAATTCAAAGCGTTTATTTCAATTAGACCATTACTGGCACTTTTGAAAGTCAAAAAACAAAAAAACGCGAAGCTACAGTCCCAGTCACAAGGCATAATAACTTGTGAAAGTACTGAGTTGCCCATTCCAAAGCGTAGATCTCTATGGAGAAGAATGGGCAAGAAACTCCATGGACACTCTTTTAAATCAAAATATGTTATAAAATCTAGGTGACATCATTCATGTTAAGAATTACAAATATGTGAGAACGATGTAGAAATACGGGCAAGTTAAGAGCGACCAGAGTAAAAGATTAAACCAGTAATCCAAAAATAAAGTAATTAAAATAAACCGTGGTAGCTAAGAGATGACCAGTCACAACTGACAGCGCACGTTCACGAACATGACGCA
Source organism: Cerastis rubricosa (assembly GCA_949152445.1). Lineage (NCBI taxonomy): Eukaryota > Metazoa > Arthropoda > Insecta > Lepidoptera > Noctuidae > Cerastis > Cerastis rubricosa. Next base: position 13,524,026 of record OX424533.1, read on the forward strand.
TGTATCAGCCATCATTCAACTTAACCATATTGAAGGGAACTAAATTACCCGACACACCCGCCACCATCAGCATGACATTTAAGTGAGCATGACATTCACTCAACCACCAGGGTATATTCACTTCGATGAAAGATGTAGGTAAATGGTGGCTTTACAGTGCATAGTACTCACACATGTCCTATGCAATTATATAATACTAGATTGAATCTATACAAAGCAAATATATTTTAACAATCTTCTGCTGCTTCCACAATAACTTCAAATGGTAATTCAGATGATTCAGATTGCCCCTATAGTTGTGGAGCAGGACCAGCATTGCGCCAAGCATTTTTATCATCAATGTAATCCCCTAACTTATAATACGCTTGCCTACATAGTGTGCGTTTTAGGCAAGATTTAAATTTCGTTGGTTCCTGTTTCTAGTATTATAGTGGTGCCGGTCACCTCTTTTACTAAATAAACGCTGCCTAACGTACATGTTGTTTTCATAGATGTATTGACAAGGTAACGTCATGATGTTAATTTTCTTAAACAGTTCTCTTAGAGAATCGTGCCTACGTAGATTATATATGGCTCCATGGCTCTTTTCTGCAGAATAAATATAGACTCGATGTCTGCAGCCCGTCCCCATAGTAAAATACCGTATGACATAATACTATGAAAGTAACTAAAATACACTAGTCTCGCGGTATCTACATCAGTAAATTGATGGATTTTTCTAACAGCATATGCTGCTGAACTCAGCCGTCCTGCAAGAGATGTTAAGTGAGGACCCCTTTGTAGCCTTGAGTCGAGCGTGATCCCCAAGAAAACAGTTTCATCGACAAATTCAAGTTTCTCTTGATTCAATACTATGTCACAATCACAACATTTGACATTTGGTAGAGAAAATCTTATGCACTTAGTTTTTTTCCCATTTAATACTAAAGTATAAGCGGTAAACCAGCTATGGACCTGCATTAGAGCTTTATTTACGTCATCAACGTTTGTGGCATGTCTGTTTATCCTAAATATTAAAAAAGTATCGTCAGCAAACAACACCATTTGTGTTGTTGGTTTTTAAATAAATGGGGTAGGACATTTTAAATATATACTAAAAAGAGGCAATATCGAACCTTGTGGTACACCCATTTTTACTTTTAAACCTATTGAATTTACACCATTTACTTGCTTCTGTCTATCATTCAAATGCGATGTTACTAAACTGAGCGCAAGTTTATCTGAACCGTAATGCTTCAGTTTCAAGAGCAAGGTTTGGTGATTTACGCATTCAAATGCCTTCGAGAGGTCACAGAAGATTCCTATGGCATCTTGTGCCTCTTCCCACGCAGTATATATGTGTTTTAATAATGTGACACTGGCGTCAGTCGTACAACGTCCTTTGGTGAAACCATACTGTTTGTCGTGTAAGATTTTATTGGTGTTAAAGTAGGTGAGCATTTGATTAAGCATTACCTTTTCAAACACCTTGCTGAAAACCGGCAACACGGATACGGGTCTATAGTTATTGGTATCTTTACTGTCGCCCGACTTGAAAAGTGGTATTACCTTGCTGTATTTCATAAGGGCCGGGAAGACCCCTTGATCCACACACAAATTAAAGATTAAGGCTAAGTACGGTGCTATAGTGTCAATAATAGCTTGACACACTTTAATAGACATTCCCCATAGATCTTCGGCTAATTTGATTTTGATTAACTTAAAAGCTTTAATGACTGCTGTGGGGTTTATATGCTTAAATTGAAACTCAACCGGACAGGCTGAAACGTTCGCTTTTAATAAATCAATAGAAAGCAAGGGTGAGGAATTTAAGGTTACGGTAGTTTTAAGTGGGATATTGGTTGAGAAATCTACAAATTCTTGACCTACTTCGATTTTAGAGCATAGAAGACCACGTGAAGTCTCTAGTCTGATATCATTATTATGTTTTTTATTTCTATTAGATTTACTATTGATAATTTTCCAAACCGTCTTTATTTTGTTATCGGAGGACGTAATCTTGTTGCTAATGAATAAGGCTTTCGCTGCCTTGCAAGTGTTTTTAAAGATTTTTGAATAAGTTGCAACATATTTATTAAAAGTTTCCGAGTTGATGTAAAGCTTAAGGCCGTACAACTCCATCATTTCATGTAAAATGTTACCAAGACGACCACCTAAGGTTTGCCCTGTGAAAAAGTAGTTGCAAGGCAGTCTTTTTAGTGATTATTTTTTTCTTCTTTTTTTTGGGGTGTATTTCTTGCACATCAGCAATGCCGGTTTTCATAGCCCATTCTATGTCTTTGCCTTTTTTCTTTGATGGTTTACTGATTACCTTATAGCACTTCAGGTAGTACCCTAACATTTTGAAGTCTCATTCAAACTTCCACCCCCCCATTTTAAGGTATGGGGGGCGAACGTTATAAGTTTATGAATTTTTTTGTTGGTTGTATACTAAACTTAGATTACATACCAAATTTCAGCTTTCTAGCACTTCAGGAAGTAGCCAAACTTTTTGATGATCATCAGTGTGTCACTGAGTGTGTCGGTGACGAAATCTGTGTATTTTAGATATCAATAAAATCTAAAGTATTAGAGCTGTTCAATTGAGACTTTGTATGTTTAATTAATCTATTATTGAAATCATGTCCTGAGAATATGAATGAACTATCTGGTACATCGGAAACCAACTCTAGGAAGGTTCGAAAAAACGACAAAACACTTCGAGAAAAGGTAGGTAGTGCCCTTGCGCTTCGCTTGGATCGTCTTGGCGGGGACACTACCGTGCCCCCAGAACTGTGGAGGCTAAATGGCTTGTCGTTGTTACTTCACTATAATTTCTGTATTGTTAGCTGTATACCAAACAAAATAAAACAAAATCAACTTGTCTGAAAAGATTGCAGATTGCTACGATTTATAAATTCAGTTATCCATATTTCTACAGTGTCTAATATTCCTTTAATAAAATGAATTGCATCTGAGAAGCACGAGTTTGGTATAAATCTTACTTTCTTTGATTTATCTCTTAAGATATGACACTAGTATAGACGAGGGAGGAATTTATTACCAGTTGTCAAGTTGAAAACAAATTAGTTTAGAAACTCGAAGCTTTGTAATCTTTCTTATATTATTTTCTTTACGCTTCTACGCTACGCTACTTAAATATCTACTGAATATAAATACTTAGCTTAACAAAGTTGAAGGCTGATGATACACGAACCTTGTATATTATATATACTGGAAGTAATACCTACCTACCTAAGCATGAGGATGATTTTGATGCCATTATTACAAAATATTAAATTACTTAATTGTATATAAAAGTGAAGTAGGTAACTAATCTTAATTAATCACTAAACAAATGTGTCTGCGTTCCTACCCAAAATAAAACAGTTTCTTTATAAAAACAGCCTTAGAAACAGTGTATTTAACAGACTACCCGTAACAAATCGCCGGCTATCAATCCACGTAGAGGAAAAGTAGGGAAACAATGATTTTAGGAGAACTATCGCTTAACGACTCTCGATAAAACTCTCGGCTAGAAACCTTTGCGGAGGAACGACGGAGGATTAGCAATTAGGTAGGTCGTGCACGTGGAGCCATGTCCTCCACGATGAAGGGACACGTAGCTACACGGTCCAGAGATTAATGAGGATATCCGGACACGTCCCGAGACCCTTACATATAGGTATGTTGTAGTTGCCAATAAATCTAACACATTTTTAATCAATGATCTGTCCTACCATAGGATTTGTTACTCAATTTGTGTGATAAAAATAATAAATGCCAAAGTTCATGCTGATTAATATGTGGTGGTATTAGATACGTGGTTTATCCTTTGTTTCTTATAGGCTAGATAATTAGATACTTATGGAAAACTTTATAGTGTCCTCATTCCTAAATGACCATACCAAGGAGTCCTGTCAGTGCGTCGCTTGTGGTACGTAATCTAAATGGTTATAAAGTAATCAATACCACTTGTACAGCACTTTCGTAATTGAAAATAAACAAAGGTACAGTTGGCAGTGGCACAATTAATGAAAAAGCATACGAACCGGGTAATACGCGTAACTAGCGCATCAGCACGTGGTGCACGGTTTGTTTATGCAAATCGAGACCGATGAATGAACGAATGAGTGCTCCGCAGTCATAATGTGTATTGTGAACTAATCATGTTATACTTGGAATACATGATGCGTACGTGCACCATGGACAACTGTTTAGTTAATTATTTTTTATCCCTAACGTATGCTACAAACTAGGCATTTACCTAGTCTGCAGCTGCTGTTGCTGCTGCTATTGAGCAGCGGTGGCCCAGTGGTGACAACCCCAACTTACGAGCAGTAAGCCGTGGGTTCGAACCCAGACAGGCGCATTACTTTGTGTAATTTATTTCATTACCGCTACTCTAAAAAACGGTGAAGGAAAACATCGTGAGGAAACCGGCATGTCCTAGAACTAAAAATTCGAAGACATGTGACATCTACCAACCCGCACTGGGCCCGCGTGGTGGATTACACAGCCCAATCCCTCTAATAGAGAGGAGGCCTGTGTCCCAGCAGTGGGAACATTGTAGGCTGATGATGACCTAGTCTGCCACAGTAAATTCAAACGACTCACGGTTCCAAGTTGACTATGAATAATTAAACAAATTGATTCCTTAGTACATTGATAAAGAGAGAGATTTCTTTTCAAACTAAAACTTATTCTGATTGGAATTCTATCTCAAATTACGCCTCTCGTTAGCCGAGTTTGCTCTATGCCCAACAAAAACATTATGAAAAAAGCCCACAAGCATACTACTACTAGCTACTTTACAAGACCGACATAAAAGCATTGTGTACACTAACTTGACGGGTGATTATATGCACAGTACACACCGTTGTCGTCCGTCAAAAGGAAGCCCCTTAGCGGATTAACATGACATGGCAACACATTACGTCTAAACAAGATGCTTCCCTCGCAGGACTAAAGACACTATAATATAAGCTGGGAGACCTCATTGTTTCTCCCGAAGGCTCCGGTAACACTTAATGGATTCTCGACACGCGCCAGCTCTCCTCGACACTGGACAGATACTCATTGTTTGCTATATTTGTGAGAAAGGCAACATTGTTCACTCTCAGAGCAGAGGTGAAATTATAAATGTGGTAATTATCTTGTCAACCGATGGCCTATAAGGTGCCCATAAATTATTGTCACTTTGAAGTATAAAGTGTCGTGCAAGTAAGTGTCGTAATGACATCAGCTTGCTTTACTTTGTGGTCTTTATTCGATTACCTTCCGCTGTGTAGAGGGTGTTGTCACTCTCCTTTGATAAAATTATGAAGGTTGGTTCTGTGATAAAATATACGTGTCGGGTGTGCAAATGTATTACAGCCATTAAGGTCAGTGACTATTACTTTCCACTTTGGAAAATTATGAAATGACCTCCGTCCGGTTTTTGTCCTTTATGCAGGAGAGCATCTCTATGCGTCAACGCGTGTCTACAATCTACCTAATCAATATTCTGAAATTATTACATTAAACTTTTGCCATTTACAATTCATTTCATTTGACATTGCATTAGCAATTCTAATTCACCCGCCACTTTCAACCGAATTTCCTTTCACAGTCATCAATCATCCAAAACGATGATGCGATTGTTCGAACATCTTTGTAAAAGCACTTTGTTCACATAAATACAGATGACGTCAGCAATTTTAAAATTGGTTTCTGATGTATACAGCAGAGGAAATTAAACGCCTGAAACATGGGGATATTGGTGTTCGTTCGAATGGCACAGTATCAGTATCGCAAGGATATGCGCTGCAGCGCTGCGGAGCGCAGGCAGCGAGCGCTTCAAACGACAGAGTCCGTGTGAAGGATATCCGGCAGGATAGCGCGACGTGCGACCAGCGAAGTTCAGTGGGGCAATAGGGCTGCAACTGAATAAATACGTATGTAAATGATGTTATTTTCTTTCAAATTAAATTCTGTTGCTATGGGAGCTATAGAAAGAAGTTCCAAATTTGTTCAGACTTAGGGAGTTCATCAAACTAATGTTTGAAAAACTCCATAAGTCTGCCGACTACGTACAGCTAATAAAGTCTGCTGTAATAATGTTGCCCATTCAAATTGTTTCTTTGCAAACTCACCTAGAGCAACCAAGTTAAAATAAGTTTGTAACTTCTGAAATTCTGAATAAAAGGTTTTTAGAATTTCAGACTATAAACGAGATTTAGAAACAGTTACGTTGGCTCACAAAAGGACAAATAAATATTAATGAATGCCTTTATTTCATTTCATACCAAGTATTCAACAGAATTCAGAGCAGCGGTGGCCCAGTGGTGCCCAGACTCATGAGCATTAATCCGTGGGTTCGAAGTCGAACCCAGGCAGGCGCATTACTTTGTGTAATGTATTTCATCACCGCTGCCCTCAAAGATGCGGTGAAGGAAAACATCGTGAGGAACGTATATGATGTCCTAGAACTAAAAATTCGAAGACATGTGACATCTACCAACCCGCACTGGGCCCGCGTGGTGGATTACAGCTCACTCCCGCTCATAGAGGGGAGACCTGTGTCCCAGCAGTGGGAACATTATAGGCTGATGATGAATGAATTCAACAGAAATTTATTTCAGTTTAAAAAGTTAATTTAACCAAAACGTTCCTCATTGGTATGAATGCAAAATAAGTGTATTGGAAGTTCATTTTACTAGGTAGCTAACCTAAGACTTACTTACTACGTAAACCCAATAAGAACGTCTCATATGATCTTAAATAATTGATCTCTTACAAATGTTGTAACTTAGTTAATTCATAGGAAATATATAAATAGGACATGACGTTATAAAATTTATTAGGTATTAATTTGAATTCAAACATTAATTTTATACTTTTTGCTGGCTGTGCCCTACAGGGTCCATAATTGTACCTTAGCTTTAAGCCAATTGTAAGATCTACACACATTAAGGAATGCAAAAAAATACATAAATATGAACATCGTTAGGCATTTGACATAACCTCCAGAAAATAAACCTTCGTTGAAACAAACTTGCTCTTTTCAAATTGCAGCATTTGTTTCTTTAGTGTAGGATTTTATTTACCCACCTCAGTTCGTTTCGAAGTGCGGAAGAGTGCACTATTTCAGTGTACACATAGGTTGGAATACTCGGAATGTTGGGATAACAGCCACGCGCAGGTTTCCGCTAAAGTAGATATCGTGGCTTCCTGTGAGCTAGAACTATTTCGTTACCTGGGCGGATGAAATATGTATCTGATGTACTCGTATGTACATGCATAGGTACACTGTAGGTAGGTGTATCGTTATTCCGTACTGCTGTAAATTTCACAAAATGAAATGTAGTTAGGTACCAGGGACATTTTTAAGACTTTATAATATTTTTGGTACTTAATAGGAACCTTTTTTCGACTTGAGTGCTCGAACAAAGACGGGTTTTTAGTCCTATGGTTCCTATATTTTGAGCTCCTACCTACATACTCTTGTAGCTAACTAAATCTAAATTTAACAACAACCTTTCCTGACGAACGGTTTCAGCGACTTGTAAGCCCTAATTTCATGCTACAAATACCAAGTGTGGGTAGGTACTTGAACCTAACACAAACTTGTTAAATTAGATCGAATACATTATTTCCACTGGATAAAATTTCCGCGCGATTATTTGATGATGTCGGTTACGTAAAATGGTTTTCTTTTCATGTTCCATGGTAAGTTTTATATAGGATCAATGTCTAAAGGTATCGTGACTTCATTTCACTATCTGGGTCACGCTGCGTGCGACACAATCGGCACTCAAAATCACGAATCGGAATTAATCGAAGCCAATGTCCAGCATATTTCAAAGAATACAATGCCATGGCCAAACAAGATTCAAATTTACCTAAGGTGATTTAAAATTCAATTCTTATTTCGTCGACTAGCAGGATAAATCATACAGGAACATACATAATGCAGGAAATAGAATAATAGATGTGACGCCGCGCCTTTCCAGATCGTTCCAAGAGGTCGTCGGAGGAAAATGTATTAGGAAGATTTATACGTTCATTAGCATTCGTGCAGGTACACCGTCAATGTCATACGATAATCTGTGATGCCTCTTACATCGACAACAAGTGCCCGAGACCCGAGAGCACGAGAAATGAGATGTGCATCGAATACCGTCCATTCAAGGTAGACGCTCAACTTTGACCTTCTCAACGTGCAATGAGCTCGAGTATCTAGGAAAAGAAAAATGAGAGAACACGATTCTGCTTGGACCTATACGAACTATGGGAAGGATTGTGTTTCGGTGTGGTATAAGTGAAGTAAAAAAATCATTAGCGTTTCAGGCTATTGATTGTTAATTATAATGACGGTAATCAGCATTCAGCGGTGGTAGCGCGCACTGCAGACGGATATAGCGATCGTATCGTACCGTATCGACACTATACCCTCGAGGTTCGTACACTGCTCACTGATATTTATGGACCAATTTGTCATTGTCAATGTTTGCATTCCATTAACTCAAGGAAAAGTGTTTACAGACAAGCAGTTTGTATTTGCCTTAGCCCGACACAAGACAATGATAGGTCGGTTTTCTGGCAAGGTTTGATGGCATGCGTGATTTGGCATATTTAGTCACAAAAAAGATCAAGGGCTGGGATTTGGCGCCTACCTACATCGTTGTTATGAAATAACACATATTACTGATGCATACAATAACGATATATCTGAGGTTTTCATACCATACGCCTTGACGCCTCGGGCCGCCTGCTAACAAATTCGATTTTATCTGCCTCCGTTACTCGTGCCTGGGGGTCTACTCTCTTTCTCCGAAACGTAACTTCGGCAACGAACGAAAATTAAACGTAGTTACGTTTGTGACCTTATTCTATATCATTTGCGGACGCACACAATAAAATTTAATACATTCGTTCACGTTAATTGTCTGTGAATTCGAACTTCTTATGTGCGTCCGCAAACGATATGGATTAGGGTCACAAATGTAACTACGTTTAATTTTCGTTCGTTGCCGAAGTTACGTTTCGAAGAAAGAGAGTAGACCCTCTGGACCTAAGATATATCAATCTGTGACCAATAAACTAAAGATTGCATGTAGTCATAATAAGATGAAGAGGATTTTGACAATATTGAAGTAACAAGCAACATCTGCTGTCTTGATCGGAAAATTCACTAAAAATGTTCTCTCGTTATGAAAAATGATAATCTTGGTTGGAGACAAGATTGAAAATTGACAAGATTCTTTAAAAGTTTGCTTCTTGAATAATAAATTAATAACGCTAGTGAAAATATGGTCTACTCCTTGCGGTTTACAAACATAACACTTAAATATTCAATATATTTTCGCTCACATTGCGAGGTTGAGCGCGACCGGTTCCGCAATTTCATGCTTATTTCTTTTCATGCAGACGTGGAGAGAAAAGTAAAAAATGATGACAAATTACTTTAGTGAGACAGACTGTATCATATAACTCAAGCCAACTGGAGATATTATAATGAGGTTATAATGCAGTCAGTAGGTAATTAGGCTATTGGGATTCGAAGCATATTTAAACAAAGTAATGCAATGCAACTGCAAAAGACGTATAATTTTAAAAAGAACTGGGCCCAAACAGTTTAAGTTAAAACTTGGAATGCTGAGTTGTAGTCTGAATTTCTGGGGGAATAGATTTGAAGTAGTAGAAGAGGAAGCATTTCGAACGTGGTGCAGGTAGTTTGATTAACTAGTTACAACATAGTCGCAGCACTACAGTCGAGTCGAATAGTTTCGACAGTTGGCATGCAGTGAACCGCCTGTTCACTACGTTAAAGCACAGTACATGTGAATATTTTAAATATAGGCGGAAGTACAAGCTGCGTCGACCCCAAATGAATTGGCATGAGGACAGGAGAATGATGAAATCAACGTCCAAAGCGTCACCTACGCTCTCTTGCATCTAGAAAATATTGTTATTTTATTGAAAACTTAGCAGAGCTGTCGTAAGTAAAGTCTGCTTACGCAGCAAATTTTGGTGATTTCTCATCTTTTTGTAAATATAATATTCAATTTCATTCAAACATAGTTCATGAAGTTCATCCATAATATAATAAAGCATAGATATAATATCATTACGCGAGCTCGTTAATACTGGAGTCCTTTGTTGATGCAGATAGTAAATGTCAGCAAAAGCAAAAACTCTAGAGAGCCTGTCGAGCGGTTCGTTATGTGCAAACGTGCTGCCTCGCTAAATTGCTATCCGTATGCACTGACTCCGTGCCTATGGCGTTGAGTTCATGAAACTAACGATTATGTGATGATGTGATGTTGCCTTCTTATAGGCTTTGACACCGAGATCATTAATGTTACGTTATGACAGTTTTTGTCAAATCCATACTTAATATTATAAATGCGAAAGTCACTCTGTTTGTTTGTATGTTTGTTTGTTTGTTACTTTTTCACGACTAAACGGCTGATCAGATCTTAATGAAATTTGGTAAGAAGATAGATTTCAACCTGGGGAAGGACATAGGCTATATATCATCACGCTACGACCAATAGGAGCGGAGCTGCAATGAAAAATGTTGTGAAAACGGGGAAAATGTGACGCAGACGAAGCTGCGCGGGACAGCTAGTACTTCTATATTTTATTCTACTGCCGTCGCGTAAGTTCGTGTTTTATCAGTACCAAGTATTTGTACCCGAAAACAGAGTAGACCAATTTGAACGCCAACAATCCAATTAAGTAGCCGCGTTGCGGTGAAATATCGGCAAATTATGCTAAGTTATAGGGAAGTAAATATCCCTGTAGGTAATACAATAAATTTTCCTATAAGTGTCTGTTCGCTTGTAATGACGCTTATCTCCACCATTACCATTTACATTAGAAGAATTCTGATGTTGTTTTCACCAGCACAAAGCACGTCGGCCGACGAAGGTTTTGCTTCATAAATTATTATTTGGCGACAAAGGGGATCCCAGACGATGTAACCGTGCTTTGATAATAACCCTTATTTGTTTTTGCTTGCTGGTAGGTTTTCAACAAAGGGGAGCATCGGCCGCTCTGACGTCGATACCAGCTATTTACGTCCCCGCTTCAATGCTGGCTGTCAAATAGAAGATTAGCAGGCACATGCACTTGTAACTGATATATTGCACCCAGCACACAGTGCACAACACTTCAGGTTATACGCTCGCAAAAGTAATACTGTATGCATTCGTTGACCCGCTTATGTAAATTGAAAGCAATTGTGGCGAAATGAGGGAATTAACGTTATGTGCCATTAAATTATACGACATAAAAGGACGTAGTTACTGGTGAAACACTGTGTGGGAGAGTCCACGTTTAATGGGATTATAATGTCTGCTCGGCCTTTTCCTTGATTCGGCCTTGTTCGGCCTGGACAAAATATCGGAAAAAAGAAATTAAACATTTCTCTATACATATTTGGTAACATCTAGTTAACGATCAGTTTGTCTAATTCCTAATGGTGTGAATTTTGTTATTTATGTTTTGTTACTGTTATATTATTTTTACATTCTTAGGGACGAAGTTAGGCACCCTCTGCGAACTCGTAATGGAATGATAACGAAAGTCATCATTAATGAGTATTTTCGCGGTAGGTAGGTTATTAAATGAAATGGGTAGGTACAGATTGTTATGATAGCGAAAGTTTTTCTTGATGGGCTAGCTAGACCAGACAGTGTGTCTGGTTCATGACCCAGTTTCCGGAATACTCGCACCACAAGAACATGCTTTCCTCTATGTTGAGTTATTAATTCTTAAAATTCATTCTTCTACTGTCTTAAAATCTGTAGATGTTGAACAGTCGCTGCTCTTATTGCTAAAAGTGAAGTTTTATTTTGATCTTTTGTGATGTAAATCCCAATGACCACCGGTTGTTGGGGTTCCCAAAAAACCAAAACGATAAACTATACACAATATCTGCAAAAAAAAAACGAAATAAGCAGGTGAAGAGTGTTCTTCAAGTCTGTGAGATTTTAAATTAATATCCTACCTGGACCTAGCATTAATCCTTGAGGAAAACGTCTAAGCATTGTTCGAAGCATAGAAAAATGTCACCAAATCGCACTTGGATGTTTTTTGGGCAAGGCAAGGGGAGACAATCAAACGCTTATTCAAAATTAAAAAATAATATAAGTAACACAATCTGATAATCAGAATGTTGTGACCACGAAATGCCACGAATTAGCCATTTCCAATGGAGATTTCATCACCCCTTACGATCTGCACAAGGTGCAATGGACAAGTAGGTAAGTAGCTCTAGTTCCAAAAAGTGTGACAATGAAAGCCATTTTAGCAGAATGATTGAGGGCACAAGGCCGCGGTTCCTGAAGGCCGGTGAAGGCTTCTCTTTCAGGTAGCGTGTCAATTTCAGCCAGCCAGGGTCATGCAAGTCTTTGCAAGTGAACATGAAATAGTCCATACAAAATTCCGTTTTCTCCAAGGCGCCATTTTCCTTTATCACCATGACGAAGTTCCCACTTAGTAAAAAGTATAGTTTATATTGGAAACGATGGTAACAAAAAAACACGCACGTTACAAATAGGTACGATACGGTTCTAATATTTATTTAAATTATAATACCAAATGAAGCATATTGACAGTCCATGTAATACTTGGGTAGGTAGACCTACACAAGTATTAAGGTTAAGGTATTGAATTAAGTACCTACATCATTTAAGGACATTTAGATAAGAAATATATAGGTAAAAATACCTAATTAAATTATACCTATGTATATTTCTTACGAGTTCATCTTTGAATGTTTTTGGTGGAAATTTTTGTTTTAGCAAATTATAAAAAGACCTGAATCTTATTGACCCACCAGCACCACACATTAAAAAACATTTCGATGGATGAATTGTCTGTGGTAGGTTATGCAACTTTGATTACCTCTAGCAAAAAAAAATATTCATCATTAAATTATTTATTCATTTGTACAAGTGCGTTACAATTTTAAAAGATTCATTGTTTGTTTTCATTCATTCATTTCGATATTACACTACCATTGAAAGAAGGCGTGCATATCCCGCGCCCCCCGGTAACGCGCCCCGCGTTGCTTCGCGTCATGAATACCCGACCAAACGAACGGCGCGCGCCCGGCCCACTAGTCATCGAGCGGCGGTCTTGGGAGATGCTACTGAAGAGAAACAAAATATTCCAACGTTGTTAATTTGACATGCGCGTAGTTATTCCTTAATTGTGACTAAAAACAAACGAACCAATTGGATTTCAGTGATCGAACAGAGTGACAGTGCAGTGTTGACACTAGATCGGCTGCAAGTTCGCTTATTCCGCGTATGATTTAACCGTTTGGTGCAGTGTTTATGTTGGGTGCGCGCCGCCCGTTCCGTCCGGCGTGCTGGAGGTACGTCGCCCTCGAGGATTCTTATTAGAGGTAAGGCGCTAAGATGTTGATTATTTTAGCTTTTGTTTGTACGCGCAACACCTACGGCTAACAACAATGGACAGCGCGGCTTCGAACGGTGAACGGTGATTTATTAGTGTACGTACTGAAAGCCGGTTCCTACCCCAGACACGATACAAGTACAAGGATGGGTTCAATCAAATCCGGTTCCTATGCATAAAGTTTTTAAGTGTTTATAACCTTCTACAAGTTTTGACTATTGTTGATCCCAAGACGAGCGTACAATGATTGAGAATTTAAGTTCCTTCGCTCAAGTTTACATAAATATGCTTCAAAGTTTTGTTTAATCTACCTTTCTTTTCGATACTTACTGTTTTTTTATTATTCAACGGACTTACTTTGTAGGGGTGAATTCACCGTAAAACGGAATACCCAAGCAAGCAATTTTTTCTTACTTTTGTTGATAGTTTTGGGTTTTGTTATTGTATGACGAAGGATTTTACTCTTTGTATGCTTACTTTATTATTCATAAAATATAAATTACCCGATTGTACAGTATAAAAAAATTGGTTAAACAAAAATTAATTGTACGTGCATTGTTCGATGCAAAGATAAATAATATATAATAATATAATCAAAGACCAGGCCTAAGGTACTGCAAATTTGCGAAGAATAAGACGCCGATACATATGTCGGTTGTTGTTGAGGCCAAAAAAGTCAAAAAAATGAGAAAAGAAATCCTTCCGTGTTGTAAAGATAAGAAGAATATCAGTGGTATTGGCGTATCTTACGTATGCTGCAACAGTCTGCTCGGGTGGTAGCCAGTAGGCGGGCACCGAGAGCGTAACCCAGTTTCACGGGTCACGCTGCGCTGCTGAGCGCTCAGCTCACCCGGCGAAATGCTCATTGGCTCGACAACTCACTGATACAGGCTTATTATCACGCCTTCACAATAAAACAACGTTTATAACGACACTTTTTCGCAGAGAAATCATGTGGGTAGGTTTCTTGTTAGACATTTTTATTCGGTGCATGAACATTAGCAATATATCTCATTTTCACTGATTTTGCAAGCATACAGTACACTTCATTTACCCGGTTTCTAGGCTATGCAGAAATAATTTTGTATCTTAACATAAAAAATATTTTTATTAAAACAAAAATAAATGTGAGTTTTGAAACGTTAACGAGATCATAAGAGTAGATTCCTAAACCTAGATCTTATGTTGATGTTAATCTCATTATGAAATTGAGTAAGCTCCTAGTTTCATGCATAATTGCAGACGAGAATAGATTTCAAACATTACTGGATTAACATCCAGTAATGTTTAACAAATTTTTATTTTATTTTTATTTTTTAATTAACTGTTTTAAGCTCTGTATTCTAAATAGAATACAGAGCTTAAAACTGTTGAATGTTTGGAATCGTTTTGCTAAACCTAGAATTGCATTAACTTCAAAGCGTTAATTGTTTTATGCCTAGACGTGCATAATATCCAGAGATCGGAATAGGTAACTTACCTCCTCGAAGTTTAGGCAAATATATTCTACATATTCCTCCCATATAATATTACTGTAGCCATAGGATATTACCCCCTGGTAATATCCTTTGGCTACAATAATTTAAACCTCTTACTCTTAACCTTTCATTAATTTATCATCTTCAATTTGCGTAATGTGACATCAGCGTGGACATAAAGAGATTAAATAGTTACGCGCGATAGAATGGTAACAATAAAACACGAATGAAGTCATTGGCCACTATGCGTGCATGATGTAAGCCATTTCTGGTCAGTGGCGGGTAGGACTCGGAAGATAACAGGTTTTGTCATGCCGAATCATCTCACATTTATCAGAAAAATGTGAATAAAGCGTTTGTTCGACACCTAATAATTGTTTTTTCACGCTTTCGGTATCTTCAAGACACATGTGTAATTTTTGCAGGGATTGAAATACTGGCTTTCTTTTCAGGAAAACTAATGTCGGGATTCTAACAAAGACTGATTTACTGTAAAATTTCGGTAACAAAGACGATGCATTAATTTTAAAGCGACGGACGGCAATCGGTGTTTTTACCTCGACAAAAATGAAAAAGCCTTTGCAAGCAAAAAAACATATTACACCAAGATACCTTAATTGGTACAGATAGTCACTGGCCCGAAAGTGAAAACCAGTCTTACCAAAGGGTATCGTATTACTCAGTACTAACTGGGATGTGGAAGTCAGATAGGCAGTCGCTCCATGTATAATACCGGTATTCAGCTGCATCTGGTAAGACTGGAAGCCGACTCCAGTAAAGTTGGGATAAGGCTAGGCAGATGAGGACCTTAATGGGCTTACAAAAAGGTAACTTTTTATTTAAACCCTACTTACGACATAGACATGCTTCACAATGCATGCAATGGTTTCGATGAAACATTCGAAGTGGTTTGTGGTAAAAAATCAACACAACCTGTCTTAAAAACGGCAAACCCAAATTTAATGTTTCATTGAGTCGAATGTCAAAGCTGTTGCTAGAAACATACACCCAGATCTAATAACAGCTACATCATTTCAACCGAAAGACGTCCACTGCTGGACATAGGCCTCCCCCAAATTCGCCACATGGGGGGTTTTGCCATAATCGCTACGCTTGACAGGCGGGTTGGCGATCGCAGTACGGTTGTCACAAAAGCACAGAGAACGCTGCTGCCCATCACAGCACACAAACAGCTACAAATCATTTGATTTGAGGCTAGATTGGGTTTAGTTAGAACGTAGTTTTAGTTTTCGGGTATTCATGACAGAGAAGTTACTAGAATCGCTTCACCTAAATCCTACTTCCCACTAATATTAAAAATGCGTAAGTTTGTGAGGACGTACGGATGATTTTTACTCATTCTCTCAAAAACTACTGAATGGATCTAGATGAAATTTGGCACAGGGATAGATAATATTCTGGAATAGCACATAGGATAGTTTTTATCCCGGTAGTACGACCCCGTGGGACAATTACCGAACAAAACGCAGGCGAAGCTGTGGACATAAGCCAGTTGGTAATATTATTGGTTATATTATGTTGGTTATTTTTTTTTATCTTTATTTATTTAGAGGCTTTTACCTTACAAAGGTACGTCAGCCTCATCATACCCCAATCTAACTTATTATTACATGTAATTATAATGATATTAATACTTATATTATTGCGTAAGCGAGGGAGTTAGTGATGCAGCAACCATTTTATAAATCAGTTTCGCTTCTCCCGAGTTAGGTGTAGATAGCATTCTAATGAAAGCCCCAACATCATACATATGCACTAGGAACTGTTAAATAGAGCAGCATAATTATCATCTGTGTGTACAGCGGGAAACGTTCAGTATCGGATGGTTAAACAGAGTAATTAACGCTAGCAGGGAATAGCCACTAATTTGTACGAAGAACTGGTACCTGCAGCTACCTCATCATCATCTGCCTAGCTTTTCCCAAACTATCTTGTGGTCGGCTTCCAGTCTAACCGAATGCAGCTGAGTACCAGTATTTTACATGAAGCGACTGCCTATCCGACCTCAAAAACCCAGTGACTGGGTAATACGATACCCCTTGTTAAGACTGGATGTCAGACTTCTGGCTTCTGACTACTCGTAACGACTGTCAAAGATCTACAAATGGCAGCCGGGACCAACGGCTTAACGTGCTTTCCGAGGCACGAAGGAAACTCGGTATGTAATTATGGTCACCCATCCACGGACCAACCTCGGCAAGCACGGCTTAACCTTAAAGATCAACCCGTACAGCTATTATTATTTAGCCACGAGCTCTTGATATGAGCTACCTGCATTTAAAATTTAAATATCTCGCTGCAAGCCGTGGTGGATGCAATATCCTGTGAAATTGTGCTGCAACATGATAGATATTTGATAGCATGTCGCATACCCAATAAACTGAGTAAAAACTCGAACAGCGTCAGTTAGTGGAGTGCTGTGCTGAGCCCGGTTTATTGCCTCTGGCTGCCTGCATCCGGCTCGTAAAATGTTAAATGTTTGCCTTTGGTTCCAGCCCAGCCCTATATAAGACCTTACACCGCGTTTCATAATATTTTTGATGGGGATTTAAGTACCAATGCCCTGGTTTGCTTTCTCGGCACTGGTTCTACAAAGCCGTTAAATAAATATTACAAAATCAATGTAAACTACGTCTTTATTATGAAAATAATAACAATTTTAAAATTAATGTTGAAATAATCCACTTAATTAAATAAACTTGCGCAGCCGTCAAGCAAGCAATTTCAACAAGTTAATAATATTTGGGGTAAAAAATGTTTTTATTGCCTGCCCAAATTCAGCGACTACGATAAATTAACGTCTTTATTGTCGATTTGATCATTCACTTAACAATTTACCAATCGATTTTTTTTTTAAGTTTTTGCAAAAAAGTTAAATATAATTTTGTATGAAGACCCGAAGGGGTTAAATCGTGTGAACAAACTTTAAATAACTAAGTAATACCGCACATAAAGCACAAAGAAAACAAAATTGTTAAATATTTATGTTTGACATACAAGCTCAAGATGACCTCCAGCACTCGATCGCCTTGAAACATAACCTTTTGTTAACACAAATGCATAGTTTCGTCAAAACTATACCCATAGTTGATTGTATCCGTTTCCTGGCTCCATGTTCTATGAGATAATAGCTTGGAATATAAACGAAGACGAACAAAACATCAAATAATAAAAAATCTTCGCATGATTTGATTTGATAACCATTTCCTATCAAAAGCTTTGATCAGTATTTCAGCAAAATGCTGACCTCCTTGGCTATGGTCTATGTTTAAAAAAAAAACTATTAGTAAAGAAGGCAATCTAATTAAAAAACATCAAAGCTTAGAACCCTTTGAAATATCATTCAATTCGTTCAGTTCACGTAGGAATTTCTTTATAGTTATAGAAAGAAGCTAACGCAGAAGGATTTGGCTTTTAGAGATTATACTTTTTGCCGTCAAAAGAAGCCGCGTAACTGTCACGTAAAAAACCTAAACCCTTAGGTACCTCCTAGGTGGATTACGTTGGTTACTTACTTAGTAGTGACATTTGGTCCCGAAACCACTATTTCCAAATATTTTTTTTGTTTGTCTTGTACTGGTCCAAGGAACAGGAATCCGGAGTTTGGGAATACGTGATCGTTGTTTATGATGGTGTCAACTTGTGTTGTTATTGTCATTGGATACGGGAACTGTAAATGGGACCCACTAACCCAATTTGGGCTTGGGTATTGTTAAATTGTATACAATAAAGCTTAAAGAATGATGTGCTTGCTCCAAGTAACGTTATTTAATTTGTTACAATTAAGTGTGGTGTATTTGTATCGTCAAGTCTTATTAACAGTTAAAAATACGGAGTATTTGCTTGCTTAATAATTGTGATTTGTTACCATGACTGTTTAATCAGTATTCTAATAACTATTTAAAATAAGTCTTACTACAATCTGCTTGTCTGTAAGTACGGAACGATTTTCCTTGTTTTCTTCGTAGTTCAACATAAACACAGTACGTCTCCCATAACAAATTGCTATGTAATAAGCTTATGTTATTAAAATATTCAATGTATGCAGCAAGTTTATGACTGATCTCGGCAAAGTTGAAGAAGCTGCCGCAACTGTTTAGGAAGTTTGTCTTGTTTGGATATACGAACAGTTGGGGCTTACATGCATATTTCAGGTCCTTAGAATGATTTATGACCTCAAGATTAGAAAACGTTGATTCAATCATGTATTTCCTTTTCAATCTTAAAGCTAGCTAAATCTATAAGATCTGTTAAGGTATTTTAAAAGAGTTTTCTATACATAATATTAGTGGCAGGCAAACATATAATACCGAGAAAGCTAATATCTTGATCGGAAATCTCATAAGTTCTTGACACTTATTAAATTGGAAATTAATATATTCCGGAAACTTCGCCAATTGCCCACAGAAAGCTCTTCCGTTGATTTGTAGTATCGCTTAACGAGCTGCTGATAAAATTAATGATGATAATGAATTAAAAGTACGGTTCACCTCGATTGAATTGGCATTATTGTACCCTTGATCCGTATCGATATCTTAATGCAATTGTCGATGTCACAATAATACCTATAATTTAAAACAACAACTTTATAATAAAAGCAGACAGTCTAAAATGTCTTAACTCTCCTTTATTGACAGAAGTTAACCGAGTTACAAGCCGCTTCATAAAAAAGCCTTATTTAAATTACGATTTGCGACAGACGGAAATTTATTAGATTTTCCACGACGAAGATGCTTTTTGGGAAAGTAATTTCGTGTTAATAAAAGTGGAAGTTTTTTTCTCATTACATGTATTGTAACTTGAGTTTTGTGCTGAGTGAACATGATCGTAAGATGTTGACTCATGCTGAGAGGAAATTAAACGTACCGGGAAGCAGACCTTAGTTTGTCAGATGTAATTAGACGAAACAGAAAGAATAGGTAGCTGGAATAGGGAAAACCTGATTAAAGAAATGATGGATGGATTGTAGGAAAGATTACATACCAAACATCAAGCTGGTAATCCCCGAAGGGTTAGGCAGAGGAGCACCTAATAGTACAGCTATATTTCGCCAGTTACGTTTAAGTCCCGTGTGACGGTGTGATCCCCTATTGCGAACCTTTTGCCATCAACCGGGCACAAATCATAGAATTAGGATAGATGATAAATTAATGCTTGCATCTACAAGGTTCTGTATGGTGTCGGACATAAAGAATAGCACCATCCCATATCTTCCCGTGGGTGTCGTAAGAGGCGACTAAGGGACTTGCCAAAGAATGGGCAGCAGCGTTCTCTGTGCTTTTGTAACAACCGTACTGCGATCGCCAATCCGCCTGCCAAGCGTGGCGATTATGGCAAAACCCCCCAAAACGTCAATGTGGCGATACTTGGGGGAGGCCTATGTCCAGCAGTGGACGTCTTTTGGGCTGAAATGATGATGATGATGATCTACAAGTTCGACTGTCACAGAGTGCAACTGCGGTTGACGACAGGAATTCTATCGACTGTCGACTTCAGTACGAGTTCGGTATCCTTTGCTACGTTTTATGGGATCAGACCACACGAGACACATGCAAGCAACATTTTGTACTTTGTTTTATGGCATGTAACCACTTTTACTATGGTTGTATGAACGTCGTTGTTACCAATATTTTCTTCATCGTGGGCCGGGTTTTCCAATATTTTAATCAATCGTTTTCCTAAACAGTAATTAAAATCCAGACAATTTTTTTTCATCAATATTTTTACTAAACGTTTTGAAGTTTTTAATTATTTATCTGAACGCGAACTAGAATGGCGACAGCCTTTGATTATAATTATAAAATAAGCAAACCGTGGTCGCAGTTCATACTTTTAAATGGTTTATAGTTAACAGCTAAACCGAGTTTACGCAGATAACTCTTATGCGGTTTTAGCAAGACAAATAGAGGGATTCGCTTGTAAGTGGACCACGAATAAGTAATTAAGCGTTAGGTACAAGGTAATTATTATCTGCTCCGCTTTCAATGAGTCTTCATTGTTTAAAATAGATAGTGGATCTCCAATTGATTAAGTTTTTCTTTTCAAGCATTGTATTGTATGTGCCGTTCGAATGATCATGTTGAACGATTGAAATCAATCTCATTGCTGAATCGATATTAGCTATTTATATTGGACACTCATTATACGCTTATTAGGACGATAATTTCAGCATGTTATTGTTGAAAATATTGCGCGGTCCATCTGTTCCCAACATCATGTGCCTAGCCTTTTCACAACCATTTTGAGGTCGCCTTCCAATATAACCGGATGCAGCTGAATACCAGTATTTAGACAGAGCGACTGCCTATCTGACCTCCTTAAACTAGTTCATCATCATCAACCTCTAATGTTCCCACTAAGGCACTAAGTTCCCAGGAAGTGGGCTGTAATCCACCACGCGGGCCCGCTGCGGTTTGGTAGATGTCACATGTCTTCGAATTTTTAGTTCTAGGAAATGCCGATGTTTTCCTTCACCTTTTGAGGGCAGCGGTGATGAAATAAATTACACAAAGTAATGCGCCTATGTGTTCGAACCCACGGCTTACTGCTCGTAAGTCGGGGCTGCCACTACTGGGCCAGCGCTGCCCTAACCTAACCCAGTTTGTGCTGGATAATACGATACCCAGCTTTTCCCACCATACATACTTATTGTATGCCTAACCTTTCAGGGCATCACTTCCATTTCACCATCGTGTACCGGTTAAAAATTTTATACTATACACCGTGCACATGTAAATAAGAAATAAATTAAACAACATCTTCACCCACAACCCCTGTATGATGAGCAACGCGCGTAGGGGTAACTGGTAGCTTTTACTGAGAAAGAGCCCTATACGTTCCATCAACGTTCACCTATTAAAGAATAATGATGTGCAGAAATGTGTGAAAAACTGTTCAGTATTATTTACACGAGCTATAAGCATCTATGTGTCTGTTTAGTATGCTTCTGTGGTATGTTTATTTATGCTTTGTGTGAACTCCTTGTGAATTAGAAAAATAAATAGTTCTTAACTTACGTCTTTTAGACAAGATGTGTGAAATAGCTTTGACTTTTTGACGCAAATCCAGTTTGCTTGTCCAATTTTACATTACAGACGTCATTTTCAAAAAAAAAAACGGGAAAAAATTAATTGGTTAGTCTTTCAATTTGTTTACAACGCAATCTATTTTAATTAACAGACCACGATAATTTTGTGCTGTTCAAATATTTTATTTTAGTGTTCGACGTAATAAATAATGTAAAATAAAAACAACATTCAAAAATACAAAAAAAAAACTTTTTGGTTTTTGTCATGTGGCTGATTTCAAAGACTGGGGTCTAGGGCACGGTTGTTTCGGGAGGTTCCTGCACCGAATCGGGCGGGAGGAAACGCCCGGGTCTTACCACTGCGAGGATCGGCCGGAGGACATGGTGGAGAACACTGTGGAGCTCTGCCCCGCTTGGGCTGAGCACCGCCGTGTCCTCGTAGCGGCGATTGGCGGCGGCGACCTCTCGCGTCCGTCCCTGGTTCAATCCATGGTCCGGAGCGAGAGGGAATGGGAAGCCGTCGCCTCCTTCTGCGAAGCAGTTATGCTAGCGAAGGAGGTGGCGGAACGTGAGAGGGAGAGAACCTCACGTCCCAGCCGCCGCGGGAGACGCCCCGGGCGTCGGGGGGCAACCAGTGGCACCCGGCCACCGTAGGCGCGGGCCTGTGGACGGTGAGTAATGGGCTAGCTCACCGTCCTTCCGTCTTATGACGACAGACCGTGCCGACGGCGCGTTCGTGTTCCACGCGCGCCTCAAGGAGATGTCAGCAAATCGGAAGGGGTCCGAGAGGGCCGATGCCTGCCAGGGCTGCGGGTTGTTCGAAAGAGATACCGTGGCCCTGGAACGCAAAGGGCTAGGAAGGAACATGGATGGGTTTTAGTCAGTCAAGTCTGACACTCCCTTCCGCTCCGCCCAGAGCGGGAGAAATCATTTGGTGATTTCCCACCCTAAAAAAAAAAAAAAGGGCACGGTAGTCTTTTCTCACGAAGTTGTTTGGTAGAACTTGAATTCTCTTAGTCGAGTTCCAATCCTATCCTTAAAATTTTATATTCAAGTATTTTGTTAATAATTTAATAGTTATGCAGTGACTAATAATGCAGGTGAACTCACAGTAATAACGATAGCGATAAAAAACCAAGCAAAGGAACACGTAGTTAATTTGTTAACGAGAAATATTCAAGTGAATAGAATAAATTTTACAGTAATTGATTCTTAATATAGGTTAAGTGCGTTTACCGGTTCTAAATGCATGATTTTCGATAAAATATAAGTGTCAAATCACTGTGACATAATTAGAGCCTAGTATATTAAAATCTGTTTTATATTGACAGCAAACCTGTTGGGTATAGTTAATCCGTTTAGCGGTGGCGACATGGCTAATAACCACTGGTGTATAAGTGTGTTGTTTTAATTAGATACGGTGAAGTGGGCTCAGTAATGACGCCATGACGGTCACCTGTCACCGTGGATTGCCACCACTCTTGGCTGCGGTTATTTATGAACTTATCATCTAACTAATTTATCGTACACTAGCACTTCAACCGCGACTTCGTCCCCGAAAATTGTGAAATATAGCCTATGTTACTCGGTAAAGATGTAGCTTTCTAATGGTGAAAGAATTTTAGAAATCGGTCGAGTAGTTTTTGAGTTAAATCGTAACAAACAATCAAATTTCTTTTAATCTTTAGAATATGTATTACTTTTGATAACATCACGCCTGTAATCCCCGAAAGGTTAAGCAGATGTGTACCTAATATTACACCCACATTTCGCCAGTTATGTTTAAGTCCCATGTTAGGTGCGAGCCTATTGCCATCAACCGGGCACAAATCCAGACTTCGTGGCTGCTACTGAGAAATTCCTGATGGAAAAATCGAATAACACTTTGCCCAACCCGTGAATCGAAGCCAGGACCTCGTGTTCAGCAGTCGCGCTTGCGACAACAAGACCATCTAATTGACTATGATAATCTATATATACATAAATTACGCGTCACGTTGTTTGTCCGGGATGGACTCCTAAACTACTTAACCGATTTTAATCAAATTTGCACACCGTGTGCAGATTGATCCAACTTGAAAGATAGGATAGCTTACATCTCAATTTATATATTATATACAAATATAAATTACGCGTCCCGTTGTTTGTCCGGGATGGACTCCTAAACTCCTTAACCGATTTTAATCAAATTTGCTCACCGTGTGCAGATTGAACCAACTTGAAAGATAGGATAACTTACATCTCAATTTATAGTCGCAATATTATTGTATAGCCAATTAAGTCACAATTATCTGTTCAGCTCCTAACGATTCTAACAGATAAAAGTATCTGTTGACTGGATTGAGTAGTATTCAATAGATGGCACTGTATAGGAGCGCAGCAGCAATGAAAAATATTGCGAAAACGGGGAAAATGTGACGCAGACGAAGTTGCGCGGGACAGCTAGTTGATTATAATATACAAGTAAATAAACATTTCATTTACGTAACGTGTGTAACTTGCATGCTTGCCGAAAGAATATTAATCATTGTGATCAATCAATTTCTACTTAGCTGGGGGACTAGTTCAAGTTTATTGTGACCCGTGTCTTTTGACATTTTACAATGTTTTTGTACTGAATTTAAAGAGACTGTAAAGTAAGTTATTGTAGAATTTATTACCACATAAAATAGCTGGTTGTGTCCAATGAATCATTGGAATTGGTTCCGATTGACATTTAACACCCGAACTGCATACCTCCAAAGTTTTACTAAACTTACTTATGATGTTAATATGAAACTGTAATGATATGGGAATAACGGATTATTCCGAACCTGGGGGTCTACTCTCTTTCTCCGAAACGTAATTCGGCAACGAACGAAAATTAAACGTAGTTACGTTTGTGACCTTATTTGCGGACGCACACAATAACATTTTATACATTCGTTCACGTTAATTGTTTGTGAATTCGAACTTCTTGTGTGCGTCCGCAAACGATATAGATTAGGGCCACAAACGTAACTACGTTTAATTTTCGTTCGTTGCCGAAGTTACGTTTCGGAGAAAGAGAGTAGACCCCAGGGGGTCTACTCTCTTTCTACCCGAAATTCTAACGCGGTCGCGGGTTAGGTTAGGAACTTGAAAAAAATTATAACATTTGTTCCGAACGTAACCCTCTTCCTAACCTGACCCTATTGGACTTTATACAATACTTTGAACCATAACATACTATACTGTATATGTAAGTACTTGCACTATTATCTTTGAAACTAAACATACAGCATATGATTTATAAAAAACACGGAAGCTTGAACTGAACATCGATATTTAATGAAAAAAAAACATAGGTATCTACGTCATTACATACGTGTTATACGATAAGAAAGATCAATGTACTGTTGTTATACATTGTTGTAATCTGAATCAGATGTTTTTTCTCTAGGTAAGGCAATGTAACAATGATAATAATAAAGGAGCTCTGACCGCCGCGCGCCGGTAGCTTAGACCCTGTTCCCGATACCGGTGGGCTACTATTTTATATATTTTTAAATGTATTTTTTTTATTTAATAAATATAGGAATATTTAAAAATGTAAAAAGTTGTTGCCTAAACAAACTTATTTGTGTTTTTTATATAAGTAAATTTGAATTTAAAAGGTAGTTTGTTTGGAATACGTTTTTATTTTTTGACTTTTGTACACTGTGAAACTTGTGGTTGATACCGTGTATTTTTTCCAACTAAAATCTGGTTTATTTTCTCCTTCCATAACTCTCCAACAAAAGTAAGATTTCAAAATGAAATAATAATAATATGAGAAGTAGGGTCAAGAACCTCGGTTAGGGGGTCAAACGTAAGGATAAGTTTTCAACGCAAGGACGTCAGAGTACATAGCCATAAGATCTCTAAAAATTTGAATATTAGGCAAATATATTTCATGAATCGGTGTGATATGGCCAACTAACATGTCAACAGGATAATACTTTATTTTTATAGTGCAAAAAGTAAACATATTCAATTGTTTAAATCAACCAAAATAACACTTAAACTTGAAGTTGGTCGTGACGATAAGTTTTATTTTGTTTTTTAGCAGTTAGTTTTTATTTTTATTTATGTAGATCATTTATTTTACGTTTATTGGCCGCGTATTTTTATTTAATATTCTAAACATTACTAAATCGAGGACGTAACATCATTTATCTTGTGAGTAACTACTAAAGTAAATAGTTTTTTTTTTGCAATCAAAGCTCTTTATTATACACGTACATTATTTACTAACAAAAAATAGATATAAAATATGTACAAGTATCAAAATTACAAAGCGTCAATAAATTCGTCGACGTCGCTATCAACAGGAAAAGTGCCCAGAAAGCTGGCCGCATTGCCACGTTGGATGTCAATACGGATGCTTTGGCCAAAAAAACGCCAGCCCTCTGTCTCGTCACGTGATGACGTTAAAAAAAAAACAACTTAATTACATTAGCGAACTAAGGCATTGAAAGATAAATTTAAGTGTGGAGAATTGAGGATAAATTACACTGTGTTGATATTTATGTTATTCAGTTTAGTTGCTTTGAAATTAAAGATCAACAATGTGGGCGTTAGCTTTTGCGTGGTATATTATTTTTGTAGACGGAAGTAATGTTATTGCACTGTGACTCTGTGAATATCCCTCAGTATTTATTCATATTTTCGAGGCGACAATCTATTCTGGTACCGCAGTCCAGCGCCACAGTACTGTGATGACAGATCTTCGAGTACATACGTATCGTTTTAGCATTCCCATGCGAGTAGATCGTCATTCGTCATCGCTTGACGATAGTGATATCGCTCATACGGGCAATCAAGATGTAGACGTTTATGTGTTTACGACTGGTTCTATATCCGCGTTATAATAACCGCGAATTGAATAAATTAATTGAATGGCTTTTTAATTTTTAGATATGCGTCTTGTGGAATGTACTGCGAACCAAGAAGCCCTAGTCATTTGTTTGGTACTTTAAAGACTATGACAAAAACAAAACAACTATGAATCTGTAGTGCCAACTATATGATACTAGCTTTCCGGACAGACTTCGTTCTGTCAAAAGTTAATGCAATGCACTTTTCCTACTTACCCGCCCTACGTCCCTACTCTACCTACCCTACCCTACCTACCCAACCCTACCATACCTTTCTCACCTTTTAAACCTTCCTTGGACTACGACAAACATTTAAAAACCAAAATCGGCCAAATCGGCCCAGCCGTTCTCGAGTTATAAAATTACAACGAAAAGTGGCATTGATTTTTATATATATAGATTTATCTACAAAACAACTGTAAACAATCAAACAAAATCTGTCATTCAGCACTCTAATTACAAGGTTAGGTTATTCGAAGAATTTTAGGTGATTAACCTGTAAATGAGTTTATCAGTTTATATAAGTTCGGTAAAACATTCTAGTAACTACGGAGCGCGGCGGCCGTGTGACAAGAACTTCCACGGATATTTGCGTTTACAAACGGATATTTGCACTAAGGGCGAGATAAAATTAGAAGTTTATTTTAGGAGCAACGTCTGTTTAAGACGCCAGCGCCATCACGTTTGCCTGTTATTGTTTACTCGTAATCAACGTAGACCTCGTTTACATATTTGAGTGTCACTGCTTTATATGCAGCAGTGACAACATAGTGGTGTGACCGTTGGACTGCCAGGTCAAATATGTCAAATTTGAACCCAAGAGACACACCTCTGATTTTTCGGATTCATGTCATCATCATCATCAGCCTATAACGTTCCCACTGCTGGGACACAGGCCTCCTCTCAATGAGAGGGTGGGTAGGGTGGTATGGTATTGTATAATTATTACTTGCGTTGGTGAAGGAAAATATGGTAAGGAAACCAGCATGCCTGAGAGATATTTCTCGATGGCATGTAGAGCCAAGTCAGAGGCCCATGTGCGTAAATTATTACCACACGATAAATAAAGATATGCAGGTGCATGATACAACCTTCATGAGGAGTGCCTCATCAAGTCTTCTTCTATGAATCATAGTATGATTCAATCTGTGTGCCTATAGCTGACACTGTAAAGAATGATAATGTCACCACAACAACAATCAACGTTTATCTATGGCTAACAAGCTTAACTGGCGTTACTTAATTATCTTTACAATATTAGTGCTTTGTTTACAAATCGTTAACTGTTTACTCTGACGCAGCTGTCATCGCAACCTTTTTTGTGTCGAGTCGCTGTTCATAAGTAAATAATTTTGATTCATGTTTTTTTTTCCCTAATGTAATCGCTGTTTGAATATTAAACACTAGCTGTCCGGCGCAACTTCGTTTGCGTCACATTTTTCCGGTTTTCGCAACATTTTTCATTGCTGCTCAACTCCTAGTGGTCGTAGCGTGATGATATATAGCCTATAGCCTTCCTCGATAAATGGGCTATCTAACACTGAAAGAATTTTTATAATCGGACCAGTAGTTTCGGAGCATATTCAATGCAAATAAACATACAAACAAACAAACAATCAACTCTTTCCTCTTTATAATATTAGTTTATACAAGTGTTTCAATCCTAGTATTTAACAATATTTCTTAGAATTGAATTTAATTGTTTCATTATGATCCGTTTTTGGAGTGTTAACAATAATTTTTTTATAGTTGTAGACTGTTGAATGGTGACTTCTTTTGTTCCGCAGACAGTTAACGAAAGAGCGACGTCATCGTTTGATGTATCGCTTGCTATCCTTCTATCTACCACCACATTGTCATTTCTATCGATTGGACAAAGAGCTCATTATGTCTGGATCTGTAATTGAGTCTATTACCATGCTAATGTCATCGGTAATGCGATTATTGTAGTGTACATAACGGTTGCTACTTACTGCATTATGTCAGCCGGTTTGATTCTGTTGATACCGTATAACCATTAGGATTGTCAGCTTAGCAACTAGCTGCATTAAAGCATGTGAACAAAAAACTAACATTTACAAGACAAGGTTAACTAATGCCAACAAAAACATGAATGATTTGAGATAACATCCAAATCTGGTTATTAATTAAAAACTGGATAAGGCAATTACTATGATATGATGACTTCTTGTCATCAAAGTGCATGTAAAAGAACGTTATAAATATAAACTGAGTTAAATTAAAGGCAAATGGCAGAGTAGCTCCTGAAAATGGTGTTTTGAGGCTGCCGTTAGCAAGCTACACCTGGGGAATTGGCAGTGCCCGGTTGAAAAGACATTGTCATTCCTACTGTAATTTTTAAGCTATTGTCTTTAGAGCTTTGTTTGCTTTGAATTCAGATGAAAGGACCGATTCCGAAACGATACAAAACTGGCTTTGTCTGAAAAACAATGGTAAGAATTATAAAGTTTGTTGAAGGAAATCGCTCTCAGATCGAGCCTAGAAGGAAAAACATACGGAAATCACAGCTTATCTCCCCATGCATCCGGGCCCAGTATGTTGGGATTTGAGTGAGAGAATTAGGTCACACTTGTTCTCGGTGCAATTTATCTCTAATGAAAACAGTGGGGTTTAAGATTTAATATACGTATGTTAAATCTTAAACCCCACTGTTTTCATTATCCGTAGCTAAAGATGTAAGATATTAATGGACGGAGTTTTTAGCTGGTAGGTACTTCAGAAAATTCCTAAAAGAAACTGAAAAAGAGTCGTTCTTGCAATTCTAAAATCCGATTGCTTTATTAAGCACGCCCATTTACAGACGAAGCATTAGATTTTCCTCTGCGATAGCGAGCATGTTTTTTTGGGTATTTTTTTTCCGTTGTCTAGTTTCCGCAACCATGTAGGAAATCAGGTTTCCGCAATGCCCTATTTGTCCTGATGCACGACTCTGTCAATCTTCGTTATGTTATTTAGATTTCTGTCAAACGATGAACAAGGTATTGTGTATCAGTGTCACTTATTCGGAAACTTATGCAGTCAAATATCAATAAACTATTGGCATACACACTTGTTCTCAATAGTCAGTAGGCACGCTACACTGAATGGCATTTGTTAGACATTTTGTACACGTATGTCAAAGCTATGACCTTCGCATATCAATTCAGTAAATAGGTATGGGTTTCATAATATTATATCGTTTCCCTGTCCATATGAAATCGATGGCAATTACAGTAATATTATAGACTAGCACTCGCCCGCGACTTCGTCCACGAAAATTGTAATATAATATAGCCTATGTTAGTCGGTAAAGATGGAGCTACTGGTGATAGCATTTTAGAAATCGGTCGAGTAGTTTTTGAGTTAAATCGTAATAAACAAACAATGTAATATATCTTTAAAATATTTATATAATACTAGCTGTCCCGCACAACATCGTCTGCGTCACATTTTCCCCGTTTCGCAACATTTTTCATTGCTGCTCCGCTCCTATTGGTCGTAGCGTGATGTTATATAGCCTATGTTACTTCTAATACCTCCAAGAATGTGTACAAAGTTTCATGATGATCGGTTGAGTACTTTTCGCGTGAAAGCGTAACAAACAAACTTACATTCACATTCATAATAATAGTATAGGATTATAAATAATTAGGGTGCAGGCCAGGGAAATCAATACTAGTTCATCATTTGCTTTGTATGTTAACTTGTTTACTACAGACGGCCGTAGCTAAAGCCGTCTATGTGCTATCGGTTTGGGAATGTTATAGGAATCTTTGATTGTAGGGACATTTCGACGGCACAATAATTGGGTCAAGCAATATGAATTTGTGTTTTGATGACAGCTACATTTATTTTATCCAGTGCTCACAAATAATAAAGAATTTCATTATTCTTGAGCATTTATCATTTGCTTTCTTTCATTTCGGAGTTTCCTGTTATCTTCCTTCGCTGTGATTCAATTCACGTGGGAGAAGTTGCTTTCAACATTTAGAAAAGTATTCCATTGTTTCAAAATTCTTTGACAGACTTGCTTTCATTTCTTCGGCTAAAATATTATCTTGTTCTTGTTTAAAAAAAACACTGATATTCTGTATAGGATCAACGATTTGTAAAACAATCTTCCTTGACAAAGAATGTAAAACGTGTATGATAAACATGTCGATATTTTCATTTCAGCTATTTCTGGCTTAAACATAAAGCGGTTTACCCTACATATTTTTACGAGTACATTAATAATGTATTGTTAAGTTTGTTTATCATTAAGGTTGGTCTGCCTTGTTCCATAGTTATGCTAACGAACTCATAACTTCTCTTCGACTACAAAGTTGGTTGAACTTTTAAACTCTTGCTCAAGTTTTCTCTTTGTTGATCATCTTTAGAGAAAAGAAAGTAATTAACTAACAAAATTATCAAAAGTTTACGTAACTCGTATTAACTGGTCTGTTTATATGTATTCTACTAGCTGTCCCGCGCAACTTCGTCTGCGTCACATTTTCCCCGTTTTCGCAACATTTTTCTCCGCTCCTTTTGGTCGTAGCGTGATGATATTTAGCCTATGTCCTTCCCCAGGTGCAAATCTATCTTCTTGCCAAATTTCATTAAGATCCGATCAGCCGTTTAGTCGTGAAAAGGTAACAAACAAACAAACAGAGTGACTTTCGCATTTATAATATTAGTATGGATTAGTATGGATGTGCTACATGCGCTTATGGTACGAGCCTAATCAAACGTAATAAATTACCGTAATATGTCAGCTATTACAAACCTCCGACCAAAGTACACCAACCAATTAATTAGATTAATTAGTTCAAAGTTTTTCTACCTGTAGACACGCAGCAAACGCGGTCAAATACATGTAGGCATTATGAGTCAACGGAAAGCAATTTCGAGCCTCGAATGCACCGGATCTGGCGATCGTAATAAAGGTATGTTTGGCCGCAACCTGCGCTTTCATTGACTGAAATTCATGAGTGCGGATCGTGGGGGGCTGAGTCGTCGGCTGGCGTCGCGGCGCGCTTTATTCACCACAGCTATGCCTGCCGAGTTTATTGACACGGCGACCGTGACCCCCCTTCCCCTCTTCTTACCATCTTCGTAGCGGTTGGAAACGGTTTTCTAACTTATTGTTCTCATCCTCGTCGTGTGAGAATTATCCGCCGGTTTATTCCAAATGTAATGGGATCAACTTAACGATAGCTTCGGCTTTATGGTATCACAGCCATATTTCACGAAAGAAATATTTCTAGATTTTCTTGTTCTACATCCCGCCATCCGCCAGATCTAGTTATTCCAATCAGGCTTTTCTGTCCAATTATTACTTCACTTTCCAAAATGTATTTCTCGCAGTAGTTGACCAGCATGTCTACTGGATTTCTAAATGTTATCCTAACCTACTAACAATTTAGACAAAATCGTCAAAACACAGCTGTATTTGTTTCTATTAGGAGCGTTGGTTCCTATCAATAACCACAGCACAGGGAATTTCATAATAGCATATCAGGCCCTTTCCTGACAGCATGTTTATTTCAATAAAGATAAAGAAACTTCCTACGTAATGGACGTCTGCGCCGCGTTTTATCTCTAATTGGGTTGTATTGCCAGACTAAATGGTCGCTCGGTTTGGGACTCGCTTACAAATAGAACATTTGTGTTATCTCACACTTAAGAGCTTATTTATTATTGATGTTTTTTATGAGAATTCACACAATACTCTCAAGAAACTAAAAAAGTTGTCCCGAGCAGTCCAATAGTATTTAATTTCACTGCTCGCGACAGTTTTCTCTTCGTCTAGCTAGGCTGTGTTATTCGTTCTGGCCTAGAGATGTCTGGGCAAAAGTAACGACTCTCAAATGAAGACCTAAATATTCATAGGCTCTGAGGCGACACCAGTTCACAAGATAGATGTTGAATTGAAAATTTACTATATGGTTCATATCGTACGAATATAGACCAAAATCTAGGATTAGTATGAAACAGTGAAACTTTAAAATGTTTTCTCACAAAATAGTTTTCTGAGTTACTTTATGAATAGCACTCTTCCATGAAAATATCGTATCGGTGTACCACGTGTTACGTTGGTCATAAACTATTGGCCAGCACCGCCACACTGCAGCTGCCAAGTATTCACAACGATGGCTGACATTCGGATTTTGAGTTTTAAATGCTGTCGTATATTGATTTTTCGAAACACTATTGAACTTCAAAAAAAGAAAATATTTTAGAAACTACATAATATGAGGTCGGTATTCTTACTTGGCTACTCTAAGAAGAGATACCGAAACAAACTCAGAGGTCATAGTCTCCATTAAAGTCTATACATTATATTTGCCTGTCCTTGGATGGCAGTCCATAAAGGAGCTTATTGTAAGGCAAAATGGGATAGCAACAAAACAAATTCAACACGTTGAACGCAAGTCTAGATGTGTATACTATATTTATAGAATGCTTCCATGTAACATCAGAAAACCCTAAATTAACTAACAAAACTTACCGTGTCGTTTAATGCAGTAACTACATTACATAATAGTACCTAGCATGAAACACCACCACGTGGTAATCGTACACTAAAAATTTCAACATCGGCATCGTGGTTCATTAGCTATCGGATGCAGGCACGCGACTCGATTATGCTAATTTGATTGTCTCCCCGCGCAAAGCGTCTAGCCTGGCCTATGCCTGGCCCGTGTCGGAGACTAATTTAATCCTACTCATCGCCATTTTCTACAATCAATAAAACAAGGATTACCCTTCAAAACTATGTAATAGTTTGCTTATAGCTAAAACGGGACGCAGTGATTAAGGCTAATCTTTTAAGTAGGCTCCCAAGTTGTACTAATCGTAGAACTTCCTCAGTTCAAGAGCAAATTAAGGACTTTGTTTTGATTACAAAGGACTTGGGGAAGTAGTTGGCTAACAGGCGACTTTCTTTGAATGTTTATGCTCCTTTATCCTCTTTTATTTGAGCATGTTTCCTCGCACCGTGCATTAAATATGCTGTTTGTGTTATGAAGCAGGCTCATTCCTGCAATGGCTGGTGTATGCAGTGTCCCTGTGGCGTAACCACGGGCTATGGAGCACCTTTAAACTTTTCCATTGGTGTTCGGGCGGTGAACGGGACTCGTTTACCCTTTGAACACAAGAGAATTTGCCCGTTTGACAGTTTTATACGCCTCGACTGGCTTAATATTACAACAATTTGATCCTAATCGTGTTATTCAAGGCCACTTGCTTTGTCACACAATTGATATGTTCGGGTAGATTCGTGGTTTATCCAAGTAGTCGTCTAAGTTGATCAAAGCCGAGAGCTATAATTGACTTATTTACTGTCGTCTTGTTTCGAGATACTAATTAAAGGCAGCGTTCTGCGTACTCGTCTGTATAATTAATGATTTGAACTACTATTGTACAACCTGAAACTCACATTATTGGTACAATTGAGAAATGGTGGTTTTCGTCTGACAGTTATCTTGGCTTCTTGATTCTTGTCCTTGTCGTAGCTAGACTGGTTAGTGATGGTGCGATGGTAGCTAGAGGGTAGACCAATGTTTTGCATCAGATGAAGCACCAATATCGATCCACTGAACTCAGTTTATTTCAAATTCCGTAATCAAATGTTCCTTTCAATGAGACATCTCAAACATAATGTTTGTTGTTTTATTACTGTAGTTTGACTCTAATAGATTCAGTGACGACCAGGACTTTTGATATTTCACTTTGCTTTAAAAGCAAAGAACACTTAAGAGCTGTCTCGCAAACTCCAATCGATCGTACTTTAAAAGCTTCACGTGATGTTCCGCCCCGGCCTGAGTTACTAACACTACCCCGGGGCGGCATTGGCACATTACTCGCACTGAAAGTACGGTATTTGTAACTTTTGAACTATTCTGTCCTTTCGTATTACGAATATTCCAAAAAATATATTTATTACCGTAAATTAACGGTACCAAGAATCAAGTCGGTAAATTATCCTCCTACGTAAATGTTCTAATCACTGACATTTTTATTACAGGTAAATGCGATGGAATTTAAATTGAAAAAATAAATATCTTAGTAACTTGATTTTACATTGATGCTATAGTCTTGACTTCCATAATACGGCTATTTTCTCTCGGGAATTTGAGATTTATGAGTGGTTATACGATCGTATTATTGATAGAAAATAATATTTCTTACCAAGCCAACTATTTATTACTCCCACAGTTGAAAAGTATATAATAAGTTAAGTTAACACAACGTAGGTGTACTACTTTTGAAACTAAATACTTTTAAAAATAAAAATAAAGCTGTGTTTAATTTAACTATTAAACACAGCTTTATTTTTATTTTTAAAAGTATTTATTTTAGTTTAGAAACATGAAATAGCTTTCCCGACATTAGGTATCTTATCGGCATTAAGTTAAGGTTTACTCAAGCAATTCGGCATTGTTGAAACTATTTGAAATCACGATTAACTTATCGAAGAATATTATTTTATTTTAGAATGAAATGTGAAACTTATATAGTAAAGCAACTGATTGTTTTAGATGAAGAGGAGGGGGGTGTTACGCGCGGCGGCGAGGTGAGGCAGCGGGTGCGGCATGGACCATGCGGTGAAGGCGATGTCGGCCCGCGGGCCGCTGTCCCGGCTGGTGGCGCGGCGGCGGTTCGAGTCGGCCGAGCTGGAGGAACTGTACGCGCGCTACGCGTGCAAACTGCAGCGCACCTCCGTCGGCTCGGCGCTGGCTCTGTGGGCGCTGCTTGCCGCCGCGCTCGCTGCCGTCGATGCCACTCGCGGCTGGCGGAGAGCACCACAGGTAAGCTAAGCTAGCCCATCAAAACCAATATCGTTTAACATATCCGAGTACAGATTTCAGTGGAGGATTCGAATGAGTCGATCATAAAAAGTTTCCCTTTAGGGTACGAAGTGTTAGGGTTAGACTTCTGCAAAGGTTAACTTCCACACCCACGTATGATACGTAATTCTTATCATACTTTAGTAAAAAAAAAACATTTTAGATACAAATTATTCGGAATACCCCAAGGTAGCATATAAAGTCCAACTCTTTTCCATTGACGACAAAGCCGAATGCATAACATTGTGTAAAGAGTTAACAAAAATATAACCTTGAATTATAAAACGTCACTTTCGAAGGTTGTTACATGTATGAGTTTGGCGTAAATGTACAATGAAAGTCATGCAGTGCAATTCAAAGAAGTTACATGAAGAAAATAGGTCACTGTGTCGAGTCCGATGCCAAATTACTTGGGCTTCAAGTGCAGAATAAAAATCTAGCTTATTGCATTATGTTGTATTGAGTAGTTTCCAGCCATGGCGGACTATTATTCCGAAATGCGGAAGGCAGCATACCTAGTATACAATCAGCTGTTCCGACATGAAAATAACCATAAAATAATGAATGGTGTCGATGTAACATTTTTTTTTGCCGTTGTGACAATATCAAGTGCACAGATTAATAACACCTTGTGTTGTTCAGGTCGGCGTCTTGACCGCACACGCACTACTATGTAGTGGGTTAGCGTGGTGGTGCGGTCGCGCCGGCGTGGCACCGGAGAGGCGACTACCTCGAGCGTGCTGGTTGGCACTGGCTGGTGGTGGCGTGGCTCTGGCCGCCACGCTGCCAGCGTGGACTACCGGCGCGGCGGCTGAAGGCGCTGCTCACGTGGTGTGGGCCGTCTTCGCCGCGTATGCGCTGCTGCCGGTCGGGGCCCCAGTCGCCGCGGCCTTCGGCATCCTCTTGCCCACAGCGCATACCATCGCATCAGCACTCGTCGCCAATCGCTTCCCTTATCACGTTTGGCAGCAGGTCAGTTACCTATAATATAACTTTTGGCCAACTTTCAAGAGTATAAATTCTTTGACGAACTTTCTTACACTGCGACATGACAGTTTATCGGAACTCCCACAATAACAAATAATATTCTGCAATAAATTGTTCAAGCGTAGTCAAGCACGGACAGTACCTCACCCACATATCGATTGAAGTTCATCGTGCGACTCGACGTCGCAATAAAACCAGACATTTGTGTGAACTTAGGGTTGCTCAGCTCGCAATATGTTAGTTTCACAGTCTTGACCTTGATACCACGTCCAATACGAGTCGTTGGAACTTCTTACTTAGACCAGTAACGAACAAAAAATGTCTACGTAAATGTCCTCAGGGAGTACAGTGAAAACTTCGTTCCGACTTATTAATTAATTTTGTATTGAATTTCTCGGGACAATTCTGCAGTGACAATAACCAGGTTTATTAAGCTGCTTGCGTCCACGTGCAAATTAAAAAAGTTAATTAAGGAAAGTGCTGTGTTTCGTTGAGTGCAGCAATAACAGGTATAGTTAATAAAGTAATAAATCTGGTAGCTACGTTGCATTATGAGGTAGAATTAGTAAAACTACCCTGTTATTATGCCAGTGACATAAAGATGTTTTGAAGGTCAGAAAGTATTTGCACTTGTGAATTGTTACATCTTTGCACACTTATGTAATACACTGGCAAAAGAGATACTTTGAGGAAAGAGAATTAATGGATTTAGTGAGTGATTGATAACGTTCAGATAATTTATCCCATTTTTTGTATATAAATTAACATGGGTCGTTTCATCGTTACCAAGCTTTCAAACAAGAAACCTTTTGAATTATGTGTAGTGACAACATTAAGTATGAAGAAGGAAATGCTTTCTAAATAAAGTGGAACGTTAACTTGAATTTAGTTACCATGTAAAGTCGTTGCCTTATAAATAAGATTTAAATAACTGCACGATTTCTCGTAAGTAGTTTGTGTAACCGTGCGGAGGTCGTAGCCTTGCCCTCTTGGCGCCCACCGTGGGGCCGCTTAAAATGCCTCACTCCAACATAATAAGGGTTGCTGTGCTCGCGTGCGGTGCTTACGATGACGTAAGCACCGCTTGCCGTCTAAACAAACTTGGCATATCCCTCAACATACCCTCAAATGTAACACAGTATGTCTTGAACATAAACATGTAAATCAGGCCTATTAGATAATAGTGAACTTCATTGTATGACTAACAGATTCCACAGAATTACAAAGTTTATTACCAAGATAAATTTGTCGTGAAATTCTAAGTCAGAACGAATCCACGATTAGAAGGACGGCATTTAGAAATTTAAGCATATAAAAATGCAATAAAACAGAGCGTTTATTGTTCATCTACTTGTGATGTTTTTATGTGTTTGTACATAATAATCTGAATTTATTTACATAGTTTCATGTAGCCATCTCGTTAAAAACACATCAGGAGCGCTCGTTCTCAAAATAAGCTTGTCGTTTGCAATTTTGCATTACTGCTAGCAGCAATAAAATGGCTTTCATGCAATGATATTTTCTTAAGGTATCTTAGCTGTTATTGTTTTTACGTCTTAGTCCCGTTTTCACTACGCTAGAAAACACTTAAATGGATGCTTTAAATAAATGCGCTCTGTAATAATATTTAGGCTTTCATTTCGGTGTGGCTTTAGCGAAAGTTAAAAGGAAAACAAATATGATATGTAGAGTAAAATTAAATGCTATTTAAAAATAGGGAAGTATGATAAATTAATAAGATATGGTTACCTTCCAGCCTTCCTTAGCTCAGTCTAAAGACCCTGCCTGTATTCCCCATGTTACCCCATTTTTACACTAATCACGTAGGTTGCCAGACGCCTAGGCTTAGAGCAAATATTTTTACGCCATGTCATACCAGTATATTTTGTCTTGGCAGGGTTATTGAACTTGACTAGAGACAATCTATCGACTACTGAGTAAATTTTCCCTGTCAAGGATATCATTATACGTTGGCGGATTTTCCACTGAGAGGTATAAAGTGTTAAAGGAACTTTTCCATGAGTAAGAAAATATCGACGTGTTCTTTTTCTATTTCAACTTTTCATGGGGTAAAACTAAAAAGCCATCGTTAAAAAGACATTGAGAACTTTTGAGGGCCATTTTGATTGACTCTGCAGCTTAAGAGACACACTTATAAATATTGACGAAGGCTACGTCCATCACACTGAAGGCATAAAAGCTTTTTGTTTGAAATTAATCAGACAACGTTTTGTAAACCGGGCGCCATTTAAATCGGAGTAGATTCCCGATAAACATTTTGACATGTAGAACAATAGCTTGACTGACGTGCAAAGTGTGATACATTTGTAGAACAGTAATGCTTTAATTTGAGATTATTGTTTCGACTGTAAAATAAGGCCATTATAGTCTATCTGTGGGCGTTGTAAAAGGCCATTAAGGGTAGTCATTATGTAAAACAACTACATTATGTACGGTTAAAATGATTCAGGCATCACATCATACAACTAAGTTACTAAACTCGGGTAAAATTGCAACACCGTGTATAAACTAAAACCGTTTATTGTAGCGGTCTCACGTTCAAAATTGGACCTTTTAGAAGTTCAACATGGCCATTCGACTAACTAATAGCCAAATTCATGAACACGTAACGGAATAGTAAGACAGAAACATATTATTTGACAGATAGTATGGTTATTTACTGCGTCGTAACTACGCCTGTAGCATCTGGTTTGTATAAATCAATCGGCCAACTTGTAGGTAGAATTAGGTGCGATTTGCTATGGTTCAATGCTTATTATTGCCTTCATCCTGTTTAATAAATGTTCCTGAACGCGATTACTGTAAGTTATAGGTGTTTAATTGCGAAGGGGTGTGGCAGGGTGGGAATCTGTTCTTTCGCTTTGTTACAAACTTGCGCAACAAAACATTCAAGACATTTTGTGTACCCAAAGGTTGCCTGCCGCCTGGCAGAGTTCGCCGTTAGCGATAAGACCGCTCTTTGTACAACTTCATAAACATGTCCTTTATTCTTTTATTTAATGTGTGTAGGTACAATAAAGCATATTGTATTGTACCGCCGATGTGTCAGGGGCAAGTTCATTATCATTATCACAAGTTTCTGAGTGGTTGTTTGGAGATATCAAAAGCTTAATCATGTCCTATTCCATTTTTTACTTAAACGCTCAATTCTCTCAAATAGTTTTTGTGTTTAGTCTAGTCTACGCAAAAAGCCAATCTATTTTACCTAAAAGGCTGGCCATTCAGCCCGATATCGTAAACAGACACTTCAATTTGATTTGCACTTTACAATTTAAACTACCAATAATTATTATCATCGCCGTTTACATGTGGTATGATAGTTGCCTTCTACATTAAAATATGTTCTACGTTATGTAAGTGAATGGGCTGGCAATAAAACATGATTGATATCGTGAACTGTAACAAATGTTCGGCAGGCATGACCTTACCGGGCTTGCGTTTCATCTAGATTTTAAATAACTCGCATTATTTATTTTGGGAACGTAATTGTTGGTAGGAGAGCTCTGCTGACTTGAGCTGTAGCATAGATTAAGCTAAGTGCTCATTACTCATTGCTGGGGTTTCCGCACCGAATAGATCCGCTATCATTCGACTAATGGACGCCGGAACGAGGAATTATGAGGATGGTATCAGTAACTGCCTGTATGCTAATCCTAATCGTAGCTTGCAGTTTCAAGGCCGGCCCAAGGCTATTTGTTGTGTCGTGGTCTAAATGCATTCCGATACCTTCATTTTCGCTTTTTCAGAGCTGACTGAAACTATAAGGCAAGGTACTGTTGCAGCTGTTAGGTTGTAACATCATATTTAATGTTATTCGAAGAATAGCATTAAGATGGTACAACAGTACCTTAATAAATGCTAAACAAAACAAACAACTGATTAATTATTAAAAAATATTTTACTATGCAGCTAGCCACATAATTAATTAGCATATAGTATGAATATTTTTAGAATTGAAAGGGTATGATAACGAAGAATTCGTCATTTTCGAAAACTTTTTGAGTTTCATGTTTAGTTATAATCTTAAAACAGAAAAATATTTCGTTAAAATTGTACCTCGTCTACGTTTTCGTGACTCAGAAATTCGCAAAGAAAATCTCTTTATGTACCAACGTATTATCTTGTTGTTTGCGTATAAAATACTTATTCTTTGGGCAGTCGAGGTCGCTCCCGTGTCACCGCTCAGCCTCAAGGGGAAGCCAAAACACATTTGTGAAACATGTCTCCTTCGGAGCGAGCTCATCGCGCATTTCCATAATAATAATGTATTATACAGCGATGTGCGTGAAATTTATTCAGTGTAGCTCGTTACTCGTGTCAGGTCATTGATGTCAGACCATTGAACATGTTCAATACATGATCATCCTGATTGCTCCCTAATACACAACGCTACTAAAGTTCTAGAATTTCAATTGATAGAGCTTCGAATATACGCCACGATTTTTCCGCGCACGTCATGCACACTGAATTTGTATTCAAATGTTTTCAACCTGCTGAAAAATGAATTTCCACCGTGTGTAACAGAAAAAAAATGCAACGCTGGAATAAATACCTGATGCAGATACGTATAATTCTATCAGTCGGTTTTATACCGTGAGACGGCTACCGGAATAATGGTATTTTGGGCAATCCCCTTTTAGATCTGCGACAGCTAGATGCCAATCCATATGTCATAAGATTTACGTTACGCCTATTAAGTTTGCCTATTCAAGCGTTCAGATAAGAAATCAATGATTGGCCTATTTCTACTAGAAATCATGCTTTCAACATTAATCCTTCACCTGTTCTGCTATCATTAAGTACATCAGAAAGTGTTTGTAGGCGCCAGAGCGGTGTACATGTACACAGCATGCTAATAAACACGTCTTGTCTCGTTGCTTGATCGCGGCCATTTACAATTTCACGTAATGTAGTCGGACAGGTGAGCTTTCTTGTCAAACTGACTAGTGTTGTGAAACGCTCGATCATGTTCCACACTGAATGGGAGGAGCTGTCTCTCCGTTTCTTTTGGCTTGACGATTTAGAGATCCGTGGGTCTAAGAAAAAAGCATTACAATATTGGGTACTTAATTTCATCGGCAATATAATTGGATATGAACAATGTCTAATACACAATCGAGAAAATTTGACTTTTAAGAACCTTAATTAAGATTTAAAGGCCGTATTTTTCTTTGATAAAAGAAATCAAAGATAATAATTAATATCAAAGATTTTTTCAGTTCTTTGATCAAGTAGTGGCGCATTTTCACGGAAAGGACCTTGTGAATAACACGAACAAAGTTATGGAAATTGAGTTCAAAATAATTCAGGATCTACTTTATTTTTATTCACACTGAGCAGCTTTGATGTAGTTGTTTAAAACATTGGTATAAATGGTTCTGACATTTACTGAAATAATTCACGCCTTAAATTATAAAAGAATCACGCTATTGTTAAAATCAAACGAAAGCGTAGCCAGCTCAAAATTGTACGTTAATATTTTAATCTTAATTTACTTTACATTTTGCTGCTTTCCTCATCTCTTTGAATAAAATATCTCGGAATCGGCGCGTCGCCGGCGGCGTTTACGTTTAGCGCTCAGAGCTGTTATTCAGCTCATTTCGAATAACTGTGAAATGTATAGAAGATGGTTGACATTGAATATTTTAGTAATTGGAAGATGAGTCAAGTTGTGGGGGCGAGTGAGGCGACGCAGGCGGCGACAGGTTATATTTGCATAACTCGGGCTGGATAGTGCACGGCTCGCTGCCTATCTCATGAACGCTATAAATAAATTAAACGCTCAGTGGCTGGCCCACACAGATCACTGGCTCAATAAAGTTATAATAGGTATGTCATAATTCCTCTTAAGGCAGTTTACTTGCAATAAGCCTTACCTTCTACAGCGTGAACTTTAGATTCATATAGCAACATAAAATTACATCGTCTTAAATATTTATTACCGATAATGTATACTATATTACTATGGCGCCAATCACAGTTACATTGTAATTATGTCGTTTTACTCACTCGCTAAGATCTGTCTCACGGGGTAAAAGTAAATAGACTCTTGAGCAATCTGTGCCAGCTTAGGGTTGAAGCTTAACCCTCTGAAAGTGCTCCCTAATTGCTACGTCATCAACTCCACATTTTTATTACGTTCATAATAAAAGTATCCGATCTTAATAACTTAGAATATTAC
Source organism: Cerastis rubricosa (assembly GCA_949152445.1). Classification (NCBI taxonomy): domain Eukaryota; kingdom Metazoa; phylum Arthropoda; class Insecta; order Lepidoptera; family Noctuidae; genus Cerastis; species Cerastis rubricosa. The sequence goes on from OX424533.1 coordinate 13,566,841, forward strand.
AAATTTCTTTTTCTCGTTGTTACTTTTATTCCCTGTGGCGCTGGAGCACGTAACAACTTAATTATATTAATGAGTTTTCTGAATGGGTTCGTACTCATTTTAATAGTATTTTTGTTCTGTTCTGTATGTGTTTTTTTGTATAGTACTGTTCTCTGTGGCAACCCTCGCAGTTCTTTTTAAAGCGAGTGTATTCAGCCCCTGTTTAATTGAATTCCTGTTTTGAATGTGTTTGCACTTCGTTTCAAATGATACGTTCGTATTTCGCTTCATAAGTATTTTTTGTTTCACGATAGGATGTATCAAATTGAAAATCAACTCGTTTGCGTTAGTACCTACTCAGGCGCTTTCAGATACCATTTCACTTAAATAAATGTGTGTTACAATACCTTCATCCAATCTTCTGGCAGATAGGCACGAGTAATAACAGTTTCGTTGCATTATCTATATCTATGATAACGAGCAGGCTTGACTGCGAATTTGTGAACCAATGCTGCAAGGTTTCGGCTGGGCCTGTCACCTTGCAGCAGTGATGTCACAATCTGCTTTTGTCTTGTTTTAATTCTTGTAAGTGTATTACTAACATAGTTTGTAAGTACATTGTTACTAACACTATGAGTCTTGTTACTTGAAATAAATGTATAATAATAATTAAACCAGATTTTGTAGCAGGATTTATCGAGTAAAATAAACTCGGCAGGTCTGCTATCAAATTTGACAGGCAATTTTCAGTCAACATTGATGGATGGTGCTCTATTTACCGAGCGATTCTTTATGTAACTGCATGCCGTGCCATGACGATATTTGTTTTAATCGATTTCTATTTGTCACCCTGTGTTGCAAATTATGATGAGGAAAATGTATTCTTGTCATATCGACAACTAAAAAACTTCTCGTCATAACTGTTTGAAGGTTGTCCAGAACATCAAAAACCATGATATTCAAAGCTTTGATGCTGTCTTTACTTTGATATGGTTGGTCGTTAAACTAGTTATGTTACGAATTGACAACAATTGAGGTACTGTCTGGACCATAAGATACAGGCCACTCAAACTATTCAAATTGAGTTGAACTAAACTAGTACGAGGAATTCAGGATTCAGAGTAGCCCGAAAATAGTTGATGAAATTCAGTAGAACCTTCACTAAATATTTCAATCTGAGATCGTAAATCCTCTGGACGATTCCATCACGTTTCAGTCACTAGAAATATTCCAGACTATGTATACCAATTTCATTGCCAGACTTTTTATTCTTTGGCTTTTTTCTTATTACTTCTGCTTCAATAAATAGAATGTATGAGTATGGTGTTCTCAAGGCTGCCATTTTCCTTTCAATAAAAAAGTTTTTATGATTTCGGTCGGTTGAAAGGTGTCCCTTTTACATAACCACTTTCGGAGTTTTTGTTATCTGTGCCGATCGAGCAGATGGAAATATTCCTCACACACATAAAAAAGGAGGTAGTCAAACGAAAACAAACATTTTAACGAATTAGTTCAACTTAAAAGAGTATAAAAAACGAGAGCTCCCGGAAGAAATTAAGAAAAACTAAATAGCTATGCGTGGACGGATTTATGTTTACCCGAAATAAAGACTTACATTCATTATAAAGTACATTCGGCGACGAAAGTCGCTCATCATTTCGAAATAGTGTCATAGAAGCTAATTACGGTTTTTAATGTAGTCACCAAAACTTCACCGGATTTTTGTAACTTTTATGAAACTTTGGCCAGAGTTAACCTATTTTTCGCCAACCGTACCTACCTATACATAAATCTGAATGTGTACATGTTTCCCTAACAGATGGTGGGCAATGTAGTGGTGTTTGTGTGCGTGAACGTGGTGGGGGCGTTGATGCACTCGCTGATGGAGACGGCGCAGCGACGGGCCTTCCTCGACACCAGGAACTGTATAGCAGCCAGGCTGGATATGGAAGATGAGAACGAGAAGCTAGTAAGTTCTTTTCATTTCGACTTTTCCATTGTAATTTTTTTAATACTTGTTTAATTATTTATTTAAACTTCATGTACGATAGTGGCGACGTAGTAGGCGGACTTAATACCACAAGGCATTCTCTATCAGTCAACCTTTGGGTTAAATATGACAACATTGTGAAAGGGGTACAAAAAAATATTCACAAATAACCACTAGTTCTCAAAAATTCATATACTAACAAAGGTACTAATATACATTATACAATAAAATAGACTAATAAATATTATAACAAACACTGAAATAAAAAAAAAAAAAACGAGAATCCTAATAATAATTACTATGACTAGACTTTAATTGAGTGCTATTTAGTCAGACTTAAATAGTGGCGAACTTTCTTTTTAAAAGTGAATTTACTTTCGGCTCTTTTAATGCTAATGGGTAGCGCGTTCCAGAGTTTAATAGTTGAGATAGCATAAGAATTCACACACACACACATATCATTACGCCTGTAATCCCCGAAGGGCCAGACAAAAGTGTACCCCCACATTTCGTCAGTTATGTTGAAGCCCCATGTAATAGTGGGCGAGCCTTTTGCCCTCAATTCAATTCTTCAGTTTTTTTTTTTTATATTTCAAAATATAACAAAAGAACTTTTAAAAATATTCAAAGTGACAAGGTCAACAGTCAGGACAGGACGGGACAAGCGAACAGGTTTAGCTGTGGATGTCCTGTACGCAACTGGACCCTATTCCAAGTGACAGGGGGACCTCTCTAATATGCGTAACATGCTGGGCTATTTATTGATAAATGATTTATTATTATTAACCTGGATTTTAAAGAGTGTAGGGCAAGGGCCTACCACTTCATTGTTCACTTTTACTTCTCCCGATCTCGGGCTATTCGGGGCTAGTTTTAATCGAAGGAATCCAATTTATGGCACAATTTCTGCCTAGGCTGGTCTTCTTCTCCTTTCTACCAGGCACTTGACTTCTTCATAAAAAAATTTAACTAACCAGGTTAGCTTGTGTTAAGTAGTAATAAATGACAACGTTTTGTAATTTCCATGGTGTTATAAAATATTGCCATTCTTAGTTCAATCTCATGACGATAGCAAGGTCAGGTAGCTTTAATAAAGCTTTTAATGAAAAAGGTGGTAAGGTCTGTCTGAAGGCAATATATTTGGACCTGCCTGTCATTGCCGATGAAATTGCGTGACAAAACGGGTAGGTTGCAATAAGGTCCAATTTCATACTAGGCTGCCAGAAAATCTCATAATCCCTCAAAGGTTATAACTACGGCTATACTATTCTAGATAATAATAAAAATAGAATTATATCGCATAATCCTTACTTATATTAATTACTAGCTGTCCCGCGCAACTTCGTCTGCGTCACATTTTCCCCGTTTTCGCAACATTTTTCATTGCTGCTGCACTCCTATTGCTCGTAGCGTGATAATATATAGCCTATAGCCTTCCTCGATAGATGGGCTATCTAATACTGAAATATTTTATCTCACTGATTTTTTTAATTAGACCAGCAGTTTCTTAGATTAGCGCGTTCAAGCAAACAAACAAACTCTTCAGCTTCATAATATTGGTCTAAGGTATATTGGTATATTAATCATAAACGCGAAAGTAACTGTGTCTGCTTATTAGCTTCGGTGCTTGGCACAAAGGTAGCCAGGTCATGGCATTGTTAAGGGCTTGCGATATATTAACTTGGAAGTAGCTACCTTCCTTAAAACCTGAGAGATAATTCACAAAGCCCCGGCCTTTACGCTACGCCGGCGCCGCGGGCTAATGCTAGTTTAGGCATCATATTGTAGTTTCGTTGTTAGATTATTTTTAGGGTTCCGTACCCGAAGGGTCAAACGGGAACCTATTACTTAGACATCGCTGTCCGTCCGTCCGTCACCAGGCTGTATCTCATGAACCGTGATAGTAAGCTAGTTGAATTTTTTACAGATTGTATGTATCTCTGTGGATGCTATAACAACAAATACTAAAAACAGAAAAAAAAATATTTAAGGGGGGCTCCCATACAAACAAGTGATTTTTTTGCTCGTTTTTATAAATAATGGTACGGAACCCTTCGTGCGCGAGTCCGACTCGCACTTGGCCGGTTTTTATTACTTCAACCCAACTTATCCTTTTCCTAAAGTTTCACTTCGGAAGAAATGGTTCGCTGGTTCCAGTTATTAGTTATCAGTTCACAGCTGGGTGCTAAGGCTCATTCGCTTGGTATAATTAATCGCTTGTTATGACACCGTTGACCACCGGGCTGTGATTAAGCTTATAAAAGTTACCGTGTCACAACCTAAAAAGGTACAAAATATATTTTTTAGACTTCATCTACATAACCTTTCCCTAACTATGTTGGGGTCGGCTTCCAGTTCAACCCGAGGAAGCTTAATATTATTATTTTAATGGAGCGACTAGCAATCTGACCCATTTACTGAATAATAAAATAATATTATACCCCCTGTTAGTCAGACTTTTTTCCTGACTACCAGTAACGATTGTCAAAAATATACAAATGGCTGCCAAGACCAACGACCTCGATATTAAATGAATGGTCACTCAGTGGTCACCCATCCACGAAAAAAATTACATCTATCAACTGCTAAAGAAAATTGTACAGACATTTTCTATGTAATTCGCACAAAACCAATTTTCGGAAATGTATTTCTACAATACATTTTTTCCACTTGCCTTTGATATAAATGTTATAAATATCAGTGGGCTTTCCAACGGAAAATTGTTCCTATTCTGTTCCTTCGCAAAAATCTTTCACTTGGGACCTTTCTAACATTGTTATGACTTGATAAAAAACCGTTTTTCGTAAATGTTAGGCGTTATGTTCTGCGGGAGTTAGCGAGACGTGTAATCGTGTTTTTGGGTGTTATGATAAGTACTACAAGTTCTTACTGATCGGCACGAGTAAAGTTTAATGTTTTATACCACTTAACCCTTTTTAGCTTTAGCCGGTTTCAAATACCTAAATCTGAAAGGATAAATGTACGTTCTGTATGGTGTCGGACGTAAAGAATAGCACCATCTCATATCTTCCCGTGGGTGTCGTAAGAGGCGACTAAGGGACTTGCCAGAGAATGGGCAGCAGCGTTCTCTGTGCTTTTGTAACAACCGTACTGCGATCGCCAACCCGCCTGCCAAGCGTGGCGATTATGGCAAAACCCCCCCTATATAAACGTGGCGTTGGGGGAGGCCTATGTCCAGCAGTGGACGTCTTTCGGCTGAAATGATGAAAGGTAAAGAAATTCATTGAAATGGAAACAATTCTAGGTAAAGCCTGATTCATTGATGTGAACTAAATGTCATCGCACTATACTCGCTCGTCATAAGAGGTTTTATGATTAATTGGAATTGTAAACGAGCATTTATTAACCACAATGTGCAATACGAAATATGTACCTATGACGTCACTACGTCATTTATTTACATACAAGTGCTGAAAATTCTGAGAAAGGATTTATTCAATGTGGTATGTTTATTACTCATGGTAGAATGAAAGTGTAAAAAGTACAGCTAGGTATGAACCTCGGACTTCACGTCGGCGTGTTCATTGGGCATGTAATGGTGTATCACTGAACACATCATAAACGTGATACTTTATGTTGTATGAGATGTTTTTTTATTACTTGTATAGGAGTTATACTTGCTTAGTTTTTTCCGGTTTGGTCGTGTGAAGCTGCCGAGTTCTCTTTTCTGGAAATTTTAATGATATTAGATTTTTTTAAAGATATGAGGACTGAAAATATCCGGATTTATGTAGAGTCACGAGCATTTGCATATTTATACACGTAGCAACTTTAAAAGTGGTGATCTACTGAGTACACAGTAATTTTATTTTTTCCGAATAGTGTTTTGGAACAGATTATATTATGTCTGTCGTAGGCATTATCTGAAAGTTTAAGAGCGTTTATACCCTACGGCATTTCATACAAACTTTCAAGTCGTTATTTTCCGAAATTACTGAACAGATTTTAATGAAACTTCCTACGCATAAGCAGTATACATAGGTCTAAAAAGTTACTAAAAAACATTTTCGGAAAATAATGTTACAGCTAAATTAGACCGATTTTTAATTATCTATAGAAACAGAAATTTCCAATTATCTTCATTTTTAGGGTTCCTTACCCAAAGGGTCCCTATTACTGAGACTTCGCTGTCCGTCCGTCCGTCCGCCCCGTCCGTCCGTCTGTCACCAGGCTGTATCTCATGAACCGTGATAGTTAGCGAGTTGACATTTCTACAGATTGTGTGTTCTGTTGATGCTATAACAACAAATAATAAAAACAGACAAACATAAATATTTAAAGGGGGCCTCCCATACAAAAAAGTTTTTTTTTTCGTTTTTATAAATAATGGTACGGAACCCTTCCTGCGCGAGTCCGACTCGCACTTGGCCGGTTTTTAAAAGACATTTCGATAATGTTTTTTAGTAACTTTTTAGACCTATGTATACTGCTTATGCGTAGGAAGTTTCAATAAAATCTGTTCAGTCATTTCGGAAAATAACGACTTGACAGTTTGTATGAAATGCCGTAGGGTATAAACGCTATTAAACCGAAACTTATTCGAGAGAAAATCGCTTTTTAACCCCCGAACAAAAAAGAGGGGTGTTATAAGTTACACAGATACACACGTCAGTGTGTATCGTGTGGCATCGTAGCTCCTAAACGGATGAACCGATTTTGATAAAATTGGTTTCGTTTGAAAGGTATTTTAATCGAGAGTGTTCTTAGCTATGTTTCGAGAATCTGCTGAGCCGTTTGAAGATCATCACCTCTTTTCTAGTTGAAGAAGGGATATTTAAACAACTTTCACAGGTCTAGTCGATTTGATATTTAAAATCTTGTTACTTGTCACCATGGGCATTGCCGAAAGGGGGCGGGGGGGCTGCACACCCCTCCTCCCTAATCAAGGCTAAGAAAAAATTATATAAGTCTAAAAAGCATGAAATAAAAATTAAATTAAAAATTTTAAAAAACCCCGACAGAAAAAACCTCTAAAAAACAAAAAATAAATTAATCCAAGCGTCGTAGCGTCGGGGGCCCGCTTAGTAGACCGCTTCACAAAAGAACAAAATAAAGCGGACCCCCGACGCTACGACGCTTGGATTTATTTTATTTTTGGTTATTTAGAGGATTTTTCTGTCGGGGTTTTTTTTATTTTATTTTTTATGTTTAGTGTATACATATTAGTGCTTGTGACTGTATCACGTAGTTCCAAAAGTTTCCGGCCTACAAACATTAGATCATTTCACTAAATTACTGAAGATTTTTCAAGTTATCCACATTAAAAAAGTAATATTTTTGTTCAATAAAGTCTCCTTTTATTTCAATCCATTTTTGTTTGAACATTATTCCTTAATTTTATAGTTGAAACCGGAAACTTTTAGACCTTACGATACTTAACAACATATCTATGCTTGAGTACTTTAATTTTGCTGAGTGCACAAATACCAGAACAGCGTAAAATCTACCTCTGTTCAAGCTCTCCAGCTTCCCATAAAAATACTACGGAACATTTTCCCGAACAGCCGTAAGACTAATTTAAAAAACAAGCAAATACTTGATCTGTGTATTTTTTAAACCGCAAACAGACATTTTACATTTTTATTTATGCGTCTGGAAACGCTGGATTTAAATAAACTGCTACATGTTTCCAACGGTATAAAATTAAGTAATAATAAACGGATAACAACTTCTCCATCACAAAGGCAGTTGGGCTAGAAGGTCCGTTATGTTGTAAACAAGAACATGAAAATAATATGTAAATCTCGGTGACTGGATTAAGCATTAATCCAGTTCACAATATTGTTTTATTCATGCGGTTTAACGTAGTATAAAAAAGTTGTTAGCCGCCCATATTGTAGCGACTTTAACAAATTACCACGAGACCTCTTCTTTTATGGGCGTCGGCGCATTTCAATTCGATAGCCACGTCTCTATAAGATTCTGTAGCAGATAGCTGGAACATTTCAGAACAAATTTCTCATACTCGCCGTGCAAAAAACTTAATTTACGCATGTATTGGCTTAATTTTCTAAATGTTATAAATTTCAACTCCGTAGGTTTATTACCATTTTGTCGTAATTACATGTTTTTGCACACCAAGAAACCTGTTGAAGAATTATGATTTAAAATAATTAGTTAATTCGCAAATGTTCAATAATTGTAGCTTTGAACGTTGTAGTGTTAAAGCTGACTAAAACGTGACTTTTCGCTATAAAAAAATAAGTTTTATACAAATGGTTTGTTCTAATTCATTTATTGTCGGCAGACAATAAGTTTATGGGTTTACGAGTTTTTTGGACTAATTTTTTTCGCTCGGCCTGTTGCCAAACGTCTAATAAAGATCAATTCATTTAGCAAGTCATAATTTTGATTAAATATGTGCGTACAAACTAAAGTATATTCATTTTATTGTTTCGTAGGAACGATTGCTGCTGTCGGTGCTGCCTCAACACGTTGCCATGGAAATGAAAAACGACATTATCTCACCAGTCGAAGGCCAGTTCCATAAGATCTACATCCAAAAGCACGAACAAGTCAGGTGAGTTTATACCATATTGGGATCACGCCCCATAACGTTTGTGCCATATACAGTAATATACGGCTTAAACTAATTAGGTTGTGTTTGCCAATTTAGTGGCAGTATCTCATCTTGAACGCGACACGATTTTGGCCTACCTCCAAATTGATCTCGAAACGAGTCTCCGATTCAATACAACTCAGGTCATACATTTATTTGTAATTAAACCCGTGACGTCAATCAGTGAAAGAACTGCACAATGACTTCGGATTTCAGGGACATTTTGACAGAGATTTATACGACGGAAATATCTTATTGTAACATGTACAACAGATGCACTTTTAGACTCAAATAAAGGCCTTTAGCTGATTTTGGCAGCTCTTTTCATCGGGAATATATTAATGCCAACAAAGGAGGGTCATGATTAGGAAAGCGGTCCTCTTGAAAAGTAAATTAGGAAGGTCAAGTGTTGTTCCGAACAAATGGGACTGATGGCGAACCCTCATCACTTCTTTTCATGAAACAAAAGTAGATAGGTAGAAGGTTACGGGTTACAAAGTGGTGTGGTATAGTCCCTATCTTTGAATAAGAGCAGCCGTCACTATCAGTTAAATTATGAGACTATGTACTTAGGTACCTATGCTTAATCTGATTGTCAAGGTTATGGAAGTAAAGTGTCGTTGCTCTGTGTCAATCAGAATGACGCGAAGAGTTAAACACTTTGATTTAAGAGGAATTAGAAGTACACGGAGGAAACGCTCGAATGTCTGTGGGTTTATAAGATGAAAGGAAGTCGGAAATGTAAAAATAAATTAATCGATTTGAAGACGAATCGAATCCACGCCGATGAGTTTAAGTTCAATTTGATGAGTTTAATATTAGATAGACATTTCTTGCCGTTCTTTAAATCAGTTTAGTTCCGTAGGTATTCGATCGATCCCGTGGCTGATTAAATATTTATACATTTATCTTTAGATGCATTATGTATACAACTGTTTGTGGCCGTTAATACCTTGATTTATTCCGACATTTTAGGGTGATTCGGGTCGTGATCTTTATTTATTCACTGTGTTTACATGATTTACTCGGTTCCCTCATCACTGAAACGGAAAAAGAGAAATTTCCTCTCTCCTTCATTTGTCAGAAAATTGATTTTTTATTTATTCCTACCGGGGTTTACACGCCTGAATAATTTGGTCTCGCCAAATTGGAGCTAATAATGTGGCGTTTGAGCGTTATCTGACATAAACGCAAGATGGCGCGTAAACTTTAGTATAACATTATGATTTTATTATCGATATTCCTTGCTTGCTTCATTTTCCACGGCAATTACGTTCAAGTTCTTGGTATAGACACATTTGTATCTGTTTAAAGTTCCCATCAGTTTGTCTGTAGTCAGACGCTGTCTGCAGTAATCGTTAGCTCGCCCTATCGAGGCCCGGCACGCTAAGCTGTCCACGCATTATGATTAACAGCCTTATCGCTCTCTAATTACTTGCTGAACCGTTCATAATTGGCTTCAACAATGTACGGGTTTTGAATAAGCAGTTCTCTACAGGTCACATTCATTTATTACGTACATAGAACTTAGTAGATACATAAGCTCACGTCTTATTCCCATGGGGTAAGCAGGAACTACCCCACGCCACCTGCCACGTCTACATACGTTCCTAACATTTATTATTTATTGAACTTGTATCGTTTGTGAAGGTAAATCTGGCAAGACATTACGTGTTTTCTCGGATGAGTTGATTTTATGGTCGTTGGGTGATTAAAATCTAACAGCCAACATACACTTACAGCAATAAAATTTCCTTCACATCAAACGTCTTCCAATTGAAAAAAAAATTAAGACGATTCTTCCGAAAACAAATGAAAAATAAGTTTGAAAAACTGTATGGAAAACATAACTGAATTATTCATATTCAGACTATGAAAATACAGTGCATTAAAACCTTTTGAAAGTACAGAAATGGGAGCGAATTCTGTATAATAAAGTTTTAAATCATTATAAATTTTTGCTCGCTTTTCAGTCTTGACAAATAGGCCAATAAAAATATTTACGTTTACACCCCTTAATTTTCGTGAAAAGGCCGGATTCAAAGTAATTTTATACTTCAAAGATTTTTTAATTGGTGTTTTGTTTTGGAGAGACTTCAGCTGAGGTGTATTCCAGGGGAACCGATATTTGGTATAGGTCCAGTTACTGATATCATACACATAGTTGTATCGCATTAATTAATCTTACATACGAGTAACATCACGCCTGTAATCCCATTTCGCCAGTTATGCTTCCCATGTAGTAGGGGAAAATAATTCATTAATTTATACTAATAACTAGCTGTCCGGCGCAACTTCGTTTGCATCACATTTTCCCCGTTTTCGCAACATTTTTCATTGCTGCTCCACTCGTATTGGTCGTAGCATGATGAAATATAGCCTATAGCCTTCCTCGATAAATGGGCTATCTAACACTGAAAGAATTTTTCAAATCGGACCAGTAGTTTTGGAGCCAATTCAATGCAAACAAACAAACAAACAATCAAATCTTTCCTCTTTATAATATTATATACTAATATACTAATAATAAAGCTGAAGAGTTTGTTTGTTTGTTTGCTTGAAGGCGGTAAGCTCAGGAACTCCGATTTGAACAATTATTTCAGTGTTAGATAGCCCATTTAACGAGGAAGGCTATAGGCTATATATCACGCTACGACCAATAGGAGCGGAGCAGTAAAGAAAAATTTTGCGAAAACGGGGAAAATGTGCCGCAGACGAAGTTGCGTTGCGTGAGTCTATCTATAACATAATAGGCTATCAATGTCCGCGTATTGTCATTATCTGAACTTAGTCATCATTGTTTCTCTTCTTTTCCAGTCACAAGCACAAAACCAAGAATATTTTTACAATGTCTGGCCATTATATTCTGCGCAAAAGAAAAGAAACTACTGACATTAACGTGAGAACTAAGTATCTTGTTAGAGCTCATTTTTACAACTTACCTCTTAAAAGTAATGAACTTAATATGTAAGTTATTATTATCACAAAATTATCCTGTATATTTTGAGTTAGTAGATGAATCGTTCCTAATAACAGGTAAGCAAATTAGTCAAAGCAAAAAAAAAAATACACTCAGACATGATATCTTTACCCAATACCAAATTAAGTAAATGTAACGCAAGTAAGAACACAAGTCCAGAGGTCTGGATCGATTTCTAAGTTATCAATAAGAACATGAATTAAGCGAAGTTTCTCTTTGGCAACAATACAATATAAATCAGGAGGTCTACTCTATTTCTCCGAAACGTAACTTCGGTAACGAACGAAAATTAGACGTAGTTACGTTCGTGACCTAATTCTATATCATTTGCGGCCGCACACAATAAAATTTAATACATTCGTTCACGTTAATAATTGTCTGTGAATTCGAACTTCTTGTGTGCGTCCGCAAACGATATAGATTAGGGTCACAAACGTAACTACGTTTAATTTTCGTTCGTTGCCGAAGTTACGTTTCGGGGAAAGAGAGTAGACCCCCTGTAACGGTTCATATTACCAAGAAAGTTACGATACTCACGATAGCAGTGGTTGAGAACTTGAGAATACTTCAGTATTACGTTGGCTGGTAATGATTATGATACTGGTTGTAATAACAATAGACGCGTGTTCTGCAATATCGTTCATACTAATTGGTAGCACGTTGTGTTCATTTTCTATTAGTGCGTGCTTTAAACGTCTTTGAATTAATTACTAAACTGTTTTATAGTGTGAAACAGATTTCAGAGCTGTTATAATAATACACACATCAAAAGTGTCTAGGGATCAACATATATTTTTGCAATAACTTTTCTCCTGATTGATATTAATTAAAATTTTCTTTAAGGATTCATCAAATAAAGTGTTTTCGTTTGTCACAGTAACGATAAACCAAGTCACCTTTGCATTAATAAAGAAATTTGCCATTTTCTAATAAAGGGATTTTTGACATTTGAACCACTAACATTAAAGTTCGAAAAAAAGACTGAAATAACAGTTTTCTTTAAAATTTTATTGGGTAACTTAAACAATTAATAATCCGTGTTTCTACCGCGAACACTAACAACACAAGAACATCGGTTTGGCATACTCAAAATGAGTTCATCCAAATCACGCTGTGGAATGGCCGCCCATGTTCGTTGCAACAACAAAAAAAGGTCTTCTTGCGACTGGATACCCTCCATATTCGGCAGAGCTCTTCTCTGTAGCATATCCCATGCATGCTCAATCGGGTTCAAGTCTGGCGACTGAGCAGGCCAGGGCAGGACATTGATGTTAGCTGCGGCGAGAGTCTGTCTTACAACTCTTGCGGTGTGCGGTCGTGCATTATCATGCATTAACTGAAATAAGGGACCGATTTGCACTTGTAGAGGAACGATGACGTCTGATACAATCGTCTCAGCATAAATTTGAGCGTTGAGGTTGCCTCTGATCCGAATCAACTCAGTTCTTCCGCCGATCCAAATACCCGCCCATACCATGATGGTTCCACCACTATAAGGATGGACTTCCTGGCAGGATTTTAATCGCTGTTGGCGTCCAGGGGTTCTCCAGTGTCGTATACGTCTTGTATCCGGTCTCATACCAAAACGAGACTCATCAGAAAAGCACACGAAACGCCATTGTTCTTCTGCCCAATTTCTGTGTTCAAGAGCCCATTGATATCGAATCCTACGATTGTGCATTGCTATAGGTGGTACCCGTAGCGGTCTTCGGGAATGAAGGTTCACTTCATGCAAGCAGTTTCTGACTGTTTGGTCGCTAATTAAGTTCCCTGAAGAGTGATGAAGCCTCACGGCTAACATCATGGCGGTTATTGTTGGAGCTCTTCGAGTTAAGATTTGAATGTATCGGTCTTGTCTCCGTGTGGTGCAGCGATACCGTCCTCCATGGCGCTCAGCCACGGTACCAGTGCTTCGGTAACGTGTCCAAAGTCGACTGATAACACTGACTTGTATTCAGAGCTAAAGCCACAGTACGTTGCCGGGAACCAGCTTCTATCATTCCCACGGCTCTGAGCATTTCTTCCCTGCTTAAATGACGTCGCCGCTCCATAATAACGTTGGTTTTAATCAGTAGTAGGGAAACAGTAGCACTAATAATGTCTTCAATGCGTTGTATGTTTTTATAGGGAAAATATTGACAGCTGATTTTCATCTTTTACTCGAATTTGATTCACAGTTCCTGATTCAAATTATGAAATGCACCAAAAAGGATCCATATAAATTTATAAAATCATAAATTTATTACAAAGCCACATCTCAATCTCAAGAAATCCGCATAAAAATGCTTGATCCCTAGACACTTTTGATGTGTGTATTAATAGTTTCAGAACTGTGAATTTCCCTGAAAATTGATGTATTTTGTAACGGAAACAGTGTGTATATACTGAAGGGTGTGCTACAGACCATGAAACTGAACATGTTTCTCATTCGGACAAACATAGTAATAGCGATAAAATCACTGCTGCCCCATACAAAATTTCAATACCTATTCGACCCAAATGTATGGAGCAGCTGATATTATTTCGCTATTAGGATGTTTGTCCGATGGAGAAACATGTTCAGTTTGATGGTCTGTAGCACACCCTTAAGTATGTTTATACCCTTTCCGTTACACAGTGTATATGTATACAGACGACTTCATAGTAAACGTATGTATGTACACACCTATTGCCTAGTATAAACAAAGCCCTGCTTTAATCCAGGTCTTGCTATTAATATATAATGAATGGAATCAGTACTTCAGATTCTCTTAGCATTGACGTCACGCCGAATTTACATTTAACAGGTACTTGTCTGGATGAATTAGTTTCCACCCTTTATCACCTAGTGTTTATATGGGCGAAAACTTGTTGTTTCACAAAACATACCAATGCTGTAATAAATCTTTTCTAGCAAAGCAGTAATTTAACGTTTTCTGAACGGCACGACACAGTAGAGGTACAAGTGTCAGAAAAATGTACAGCATCAAATGAAAATGTATTTAAAAGTACATTAAAAGTTTTCTGCCGAAGTTGAATGAATGATACCTCGTAGTCTGGTAGAAATGAACAGCTTTTAACATTGCATTTCTTTTCAGTGTCTGAATAGAAAGCTACCAGACATCATTGTTCGCGAATAATGTTTTCGTTGTTTAATTTGTCATGTAAATTCTCATGTAAAATGAATATTGTTGCTTTGTTATGAGGTCTTTTCGTCTCTTGTGTGCGAATCACCGACGTGGGTGAATCATTGTGCTCATTTAGCCTGTGGCTGTTTGTTCATGTTTATTACATTGTGTTTGCACAGTCTTATTTCCATAAGGACGAATCATCGGGCTCGCTGTTCATGCGGAGATCCGGCTGGTACAGGTGCTTTTGTTTATAGTGCTGCTGTTCACTACGTGTATTTACTTTGAGTTATTTTCGTATGAATTCTTCTTTTATAACTGCGTTATCTCGGAGATTAACTGACTGTAACGTTTCTCTTGAAACATTGTTTTTGTTTACAACTCATATATAATGTAGGTAACATCAAAGTATTACAAAAATAAAGAGTTTTCCCATTACGTTTTTCACGCCAATGCTTTTTCTATAAACATTTCCTCGAGGAAGTTGAGAAACACGATCTTTATCCATCAGCATTCTTTCAGTCGTCTTTTTTATGACTCGTCGGCTATTTGTTTTACGTCGGTCTTATATAATGTTGTTATTTAGAAGATCATCAATCTGTTCCCGACGAAATATTTGAGGCGTGTTCAACATTTTGTCTGGTATGTTGGAACTTATATGTACGTATTCTTACCTGAGTGCTTTTAAAATTCACGAGAACACTGCATGCGGGAATTCCGCCCACGGGTTTAAGTGAATTTTCCTTTCAAATAATATACACACATATCCATCAATATCAAATGCGTGTTCGTTTCGGGATAAATTATTTTTTCTTTCTAACTCCACGTCAGTCAGTCTCCTCATTAATTTGACGCCTCTCCTCAAGTGTAACGATCTTTTGTTTAGCGCCCAGCGCCTGCCATTCCTCGCCCCATTCTTTGGCAGCCACTTTAGAACGTAACACCAAGCCCAAAAGGCTATATTCCTTTTTTCGCAAGAAATGCGCACGACGTTAAGCTCCTAACGCCTGAAGTCTGAATCTAAGCTGAAGTGAAAATTCATTTCAGTCGAATGACATATTTCAGGATTTTCCCACCTCTTGCTTTTTCTATCATGAAAATGCAAACATGAAAGTTTAATCAAGAATATTTTCGTCATATTCTAGAACTGACAAGTAGGTTTATAGTAAAATGTTTTTTATTAGGATTTATAAAGCAGGTGTACACATTAAATGTTAATACAAACAGCTGTTTGTTTGAATATTTGTGTAAACTTAAGTCGTTCGTGGTTTTGTAATGGAAGCGGGAGCGGTGGTTTAGTGGAAACAACTTGTATTATGAGCGTGAAACTCATCAATCATGTAAATATTGGTGTAACAGGAATAACCAACTATAACAGGAAATGTTCCATTGAAGTTTAGAATAGCGGCGGCGCTCATACCTATTTATTGACTCTACTTGTCATTCCTTGGCGAGCTTCCAAACACTCTCACACAAGTATTATAAAAATATTTTAATGAACCTCTTTTTAACTATTTATGCATAGTCTGGCAAATGTTGCCACTTGAAATAAGGGCCTGTGGAGAGTGGAGATGTTTACAACTTCTTTGTTGTTCATGAACCAATAAAAACATGATTTATTATCAATTTGACCTTTGATCGTAAAATGTTTGTGGTGTATTTGTTTAAAATATTTTTTGTGTTCAACTGTTCAGTAATGTCATCTATTTTGATCAAAGGGACAGAAACAGAGGTCGGATGTAAAAAATGAATGTTTAAGGCAAACTTAATCAAAAATGTCCATATTACAAAGAGATATAAAAGAATATTGAAAAATTTATTACCGTTGTTGACAACTGTTTTAAGTCGGTTAGTCTTACTAACTAGGACAAGTCCTGACGTTATTTATGTATTCCAGTGGTGCATTTAGTGAATCATCTGGATTTGTTAATGCAACTTCTAAAGACTATCTCTTAGTACTTTACATCTATCTATATATATATAAAAATGTATGTACCTATGCTCAAAATTTCCTACTGCACCAAATTGGGTAATTCTTCTTTTGATTGTGTTTGTTATTGTCGGGACATGATTTGTATTTACTAAGATATTTTAGGGTAGGTAGGTAGGTAGGTAGGCTACGGTAGGTATGTAGGGTAGGGTAGGTAAGTAGGTAGGGTAGGGTAGGTAGGATAAAGTGCATTGCAACGGATGCCGGGTACAGCCAGTTTGATAAGTTATTGGCACAAACAGTCGTATTTGTATTACTTATGCAGCTCGTATTTATGACACTCCCAATATAAATCGAGCATGACCCAAATTTTAATAAGGAAAAGAGATAAAATATGTAATAATAAGAGAGCGAGAAGTTGATACCGATTTGGACATGAAATCAATAACGTTACCAAATTGGTTTTTATACTAAAATTAAAACATTTACTTGTTGCTCTTTTAGTGTCTACCATACCTTATTAGACAAGTATTTGTTCAGTATGAATTGTTAAAATCAGGTCGCGACCACACCTGGCCTGCGCCCTCCTCCGGCCCGTAATTCAGGAACTGAGCAGCGAGGACATTAATTATGCAGCCGAACCGGACAGGTATCAGTTTCCCTACAAAGGTGAAGCCCCTCAGTGACTACTAGGCGTGCCAAATCGATATGTATGACGCGATGCTTTCTGTTTATCAAATTATACAGAGTGTTCTAATACTCCTAATCCATCATCTGCTTTTGTCAGCTAAATGGGACAGGCTTATATTGTAACCATAGCCGTGTCTCGTTATGTAAATTAAAAGGTATTATATTATATTCTGACAAACAACGAGCAATTTGTGTAACGAGCCAAGTCCAAGAAAGTTTCGTAAACAAAACATCTTAAAGTATACTGCTTTTGTTTGCTTATCTCAGCTACGAGACCACAAATTTACCAAATACTGAATTAATAAGTTAACATAAAATGTTTAGGTAGATAGTTAACGTAAACATGACATACTTCCACATACATGTATGTTAATTGAATCCCACGCAAACGTAAACAATAAAAATAAATTATTTATTTTATAAACTGAAGCGAGTTCAACAAATCAATGACCGGCGACCGATGGTGCAGACTTTTTACATATAAATCATTACAGTTATAAACATGATTGATGGATCATCGCAAATTAGATGTTGAGCTTTTTACGTGTAGAGCACTAAACGCCAAACTACTCCAATATTTACGTCCATTAAAATGCAATCAACTCACTGTTGATATTAAATTTTCATTGAACAAACGTGGGATTGGCTGGCGACGATTTTAATTGCTATTTGGTTTTAAATTTCCACTTACTATGATTATTTGTTTTGAAAATGTATTCAGATTATTACCTTGGTTTAGGCGCTGTGTAACATCGCATTATGTATTGTTAATGATGGATAATGGTGTTCAATATAACTGTTTATCAGTCATCATGATAGTTGTCATTTAAACTCTTTGTATTTTTTGCGCAACTTGGTAATCAAGCCTAATGGGTTTTCAAGTGTTTTTATTACCTGTATTCATTGTATATTGACTAACTTGCTTCGGTGAAGGAGAACATCGTGAGGAAACCAGCATGACTGAAATATATTTCTCGACTTCATGTAAAGCCTGGTCAGAGGCGCATGGGCAGCATAAAGAATGACACCAGGTTAGCCTATACGTATATGTATATGTATACGTGGTTATACATATGTATAACCACACGAAAAAGAAGGAAGAATTGTAACTGCTTAAAGATACAGCTTCCCATATCAAGTTTCTTCAAATACTCTTATAATATCGTGTACAAAACACGCTGGCTGTGTTGTTACGTCATAATTTGTAGGACCAATAAATTCGCGAACACAAGTACGTGAACATCGTTTTCCGATGGCTCTTCAAAGGTTCTATTGAACTTGGCGCGTAAGGGCGTTCCTTTGTCGGATTCTACAGAATGTAAGACATTGATTGCGGCACAACTTAGCATCTTTCTCATCATTTCTTTGATGTTCTGAGTACGCCATTAGATCAATTATCGTTCTAATGCAAATATCAATAACATGAAAACAGATACGCTTATTCCTTCTGTCTTAGTTTGAAGATGTCTTTACTTGCAAGGCTGCTTCTTCATATCTTAATCAACGCCATATTGGATTAACTAAATCTCATTAACAAGTTTTGGTCTGAATTTAAATGAAATGATACAGCCGCGGAGCTCGGCGATAATTTAATTTGTAATTTAATTGTGTATTAGTTATTCTCTGTTGTAGGTAGGCTGTCTAAAGACACTGGGATCTCATTATGATGCATTTACTTTCTTGTCACGTATCAGTACGATTGCGCAACGTATCCGAATGGTGTGACGTCACGTAGCCAGGAAGTCTATTACCGCGCCGCACCGCGTTTCGCCGCACGGCACCGCACTTGATCCTTTTAGGCTAAACGGATATTCCGTTGATAGGATTGTCTGGAATTATAACCGTTATTTTCATTTAGTTTCCCGCAAAAATGTCTGTGACAGCAGTACGTTTGTACCCAAAACGACATTAGACTCGGCAATAATTCTTTGATGTTTTTTCTTTTATATCAAAAGGAATTTTCATTGCTACTGTGTATTGGCTAGACAGGCGGGGTGGGTGAGCTACTTTGATTTTTGCGTGTCTCCAGGCTCTTTGCGGCTTTACATATCTCACATATTTACCTACAAACCAGTAGATACATACGTACATACTAATACTTGTAAATCTATACTTTCTTATAGTAAATATGAAGCTGTAAAACCTTTTTCATGAATTCTCACCATGGAAACAACAAAATTTTCATTTACACAAAAGTAAAAAAGTCCTTTGAAAAATGTTTATAAATCTTAAAACCCATTTTCATTAATTTGTAGCGAAATGCGTATAAATATGAAAAAGGTGCGCTAATGCGATACCTGTGTTCAATGTTCAACACCTCGGATCACTTCTATGCTCAGCCGAGTTTCAATACGGATTATGGGTAAACATTTACTCAACAAAGATATTATTAACTTTAGTAATATTATGTATACCTTTTGTAGCAAGCTTCGGTGGAACTTGATTTAATTTAATGGTTACTGTTAGATTGTTTTGCTTCTAAGGTGTTATTTTACAACAATGTACAATGTTTGCAAGTCACGAACCAACTTGAAGTATGTAGTAGCGATAATCGATGAAGCCAAGTATATATTGAATTGCAATAGTGTTGCATTGTTTAAAACATTCCTGGAACTTGTATCGTGCACGTCGACTTCCAGTTTAACCGGATGCAGCTGAGTACCCGTATTTTAAATGGAGCTGCCTAAATGACCTCCACAACCCAGTTAGTTCTGGGTAATACGACACTCCCTGATTACCTGTACCGTCTGTCAAAGATCTACAACAAATGACAGCCGGGATCAACGGCTTAACGTGCTTTCCGAGGGAAGGAGTAAAAATCAGTATTTAATTGGTGGTCACCCATCCACAGACACGACTCGAGCAGCTGTTATTATTTAGACACGAAATTCCAATCGCTGTGTGCAAATACATTTTGGCCGTGTAGGTATTGCAACTTGGCTGTTTATTTTTCTATAACCAACGAAAACATTTCACCGCTGGTAGCGTTTATTAGAATCCTTGGTAAAAGTTTGTTCACGATGTCTCATACACCATATATCATCATCATCATCATCATTTCAGCCCAAAAGACGTCCACTGCTGGACATAGGCCTCCCCCAAGTGTCGCCACATTGACATTTTGGAAGGTTTTGCCATAATCGCCACGCTTGGCAGGCGGGTTGGCGATCGCAGTACGGTTGTTACAATAGCACAGAGAACGCTGCTGCCCATTCTCTGGCAAATCCCTTAGTCGCCTCTTACGACACCCACGGGAAGATATGGGACACACCATGTATATCGAAGGCTAACAAAAAAATTATTTGTCTTTTCTCAGAGAAGAAACATGCTGTTCGATTCACGTCAGCGAGTCGAGTTGGCTAGTGCCCATTGAAAAACACTCTCGGTTGCATAATGTATCGAGCGTGTGCCGCAATCGGAAATCCATTGTGATCGCAATGAGCTCAGCTCTATTTTGTCAACTGTCTTGTTTACCTCCGAAAATAGTGTTGTTATTTTAGACTTGAGTGATATTTGTCTTTACTTTGTCATGCTAAGTTGCTTTTATGGAAAACAATCTCGTGCGGAGGCGTGTGTCGAAAACCCGTGTCGTTGACACAAGCATATTCTTTTGTGCTTTACTACAGTATTTAATCCCATAACTAAGGAAAAAAAATCTTTTTTTTTTTATAGAAAGAGCACTGGGTATAAGCAGAAAGTTCGTCGGTTGTCGCTTTATAAAATGTCCGATATTCGATAGTCAGTCTTTGTCTTTTATCATCGTCGACATGCTGTAATCAGGGAAGGAATGGAGGGATTAGTTTTACTTTTTATCGTCTTTGAAGAAAGCAGCTGAATATTGCTGGTAGCTTGGAGACTAAGCTATAAGTTTTATTTGTTCCTATGATATTAATCTTCGCCATCTTAGTTGGTTTGCGTGACGCTGGCACCGTATTCTGTAGATAAAATACTAATACAATAAGAATAGAATAAAAAATATAAGCACAAAAACACGTTCATAAAAGTTTATCATTGTGTACAATGCTCATACTTACAGGGTACACACATAAAAGCTGTTATAGTGGCAATTTACACGCGACGATTTCCGATAATAGGAACTTATTCATGTTTACAAACGCGGTACCTATGTAATTTACTTAGTATATGTATTCAAGCTTTAGAGTCTCTTTGAATTTGTATATAACCGTGTATGATAAGCTCGTGTACACATACACTAAAAAATTCACATACACACCTTTATAATTGTATGTATAAGTACAATTAAATCCACTCCTACTACCTACACATACATAACACTCATCAAACAAAACGATTAAACTAAAATAACTGAGAACAAAAATGTTACAAACTGAAATTGTTAATTATAAATCGAACTGAAAACTAAATCTATCTGCGCTGGAACTGCATCAAACAGGGATGGAAAACTTGAAAGAACTTAATTAGATTAAAACTGCAATATATTGGCGCGTCCCTGGAGAGTTTTCATTAAAAGTAATACTACAAACTATAGTTGTCGTTCCTAGTATCTTTCTAGTTCGGTGGAGTAGAGCAAGAACTGTTAACGTGTCGTCTGGTATCAGACGACCAGGTGCTGGAAATTGGAAAATAAATTGGAACACGACGTAGTGGAAACTGAGGTTTTCAGGAAAATCAATCTATAGTGTAAATATTTTGTGAAATGTTACTTCGGTAAGACAATAATAGGTGCAGCACATAGTTAAAAATTGCAGGATATTAAGGAGCCAAAGTTTTTCCTCGCAAACGGACAGTAGGAGTTTTCTGTCATAAATTGGAATATTGCTGTCCAATCAATCAATTCGGCACATTTCAGTCCACTACTGACCATCAAAAGACTTTTTATGTTTCACATGTTTTTATTCCGGTTCCCCATTTTTAACAGACTTCTTAAAAAGGAGGTTGTTATGTATTGGGCCAGAATATATTTTTTTTTGATGTACACCTATTTCTCCGTGATTACTGGTCCAATTTAAATGATTATTTTTTAGGGTTCCGTAGCCGAATGGCAAAAAACGGAACCCTTATAGATTCGTCATGTCTGTCTGTCTGTCTGTCTGTCTGTCTGTCTGTCTGTCTGTCCGTCTGTATGTCACAGCCACTTATTTCCGAAACTATAAGAACTATACTGTTGAAATTTGGTAAGTAGATGTATTCTGTAAACCGCATTAGGATTTTCACACAAAATAGAAAAAAAAACAATAAATTAAGGGGGTCCCCATACTTAGAACTGAAAACCAAAAAAAAATTTTTCATCAAACCCATACGTGTGAGGTATCTATGGATAGGTCTACAAAAATGATATTGATGTTTCTGATATAATTTTTTTCTAAACTGAATAGTTTGCGCTAGAGCCACTTCCAAAGTGGTAAAATGTGTGTCCCCCCCCCTCTAATTTC
This sequence comes from Cerastis rubricosa, assembly GCA_949152445.1. NCBI lineage: Eukaryota > Metazoa > Arthropoda > Insecta > Lepidoptera > Noctuidae > Cerastis > Cerastis rubricosa. The sequence continues at coordinate 13,589,511 of OX424533.1, forward strand.
TAAAGTAAGAGGAGGAAAATTCTGAAAATATTTAGAATTGTAGAACGTAAAAAAAACTATCAACGAAAATTGGTTTCAATAAGATATGATGTTTAGTTTTTGAGATATGGGACTTTTTCATCAAACTGCAGCAGTAACTTTGTTTTTCATAAACATACTATGAAAAACAAATTTAGCTTTGCGGTTGTGTGGAAGTTTACTAACTAATACTACTAACTAATGAATGACAGTTCAAAATATTGTTATTATATTGTTTGGAGCTATGGAACCCTGTGTGCGAGTAAGACTCGCACTTGGCCGGTTTTTTTCATTTGGTAGAGGTAGTTTGCGCGGCACTAATTACATACTAAATAGTGATGTCACAACAGTCCTTTAGGAGTACGAGGATTTTTTTTTACATCGCTACAGTCCCATATGAATTTGATTAAGTACCTTTGATTAAGTACTTTTGAGTTATCCTCTTTATTATGTTTTTTTATTTTTATTTTGTATGGATGATGTCCTGTTGTCTAGTTACAATTTAAAAATTGATAATTGACTAGGATATAAGTGAGATAACACAACTAAAAAGGTCGTTACGAGTAGTCGGAAGCCAAAAGTCTGATATCCAGCCTTACCAAGGGGTATCGTATTTAGCGGTTACTGTAAAAAAAAATAACCGATATCGAAAAAATAATATTTGGAAATCAGTTTATTTCCTATTTGATTTTTTTTGAATGCTTCTAGTCTCGTCTTCATGCTCAGACTGTTTCTTGAAGACTAGAGTCCTTTGGAAGACTCAATTAGCTGTTAAATGACTCGGACTCGGCTTATCTCTAGACTCCAAACGTTTTTAACACACTGAGTCTTGCGTAGTTGAGTCGTGTCTATAAAATTTCGAATCGAGGACTCGAGTCCTTTGCAACACTAGTCGATATCCGCGTCCGTAACTTATCCGTACCAGTTCGACTGATTCTTAAGGGGGATTAGACCACGGTAAATTCTAACGTTAGATTTTGACAGCTTCCTAAAATGTTTTTCTTTTGTCGTAGCATCCTCTTCGCCGATATAGTGGGCTTCACGGTGCTCGCATCGCAGTGCAGCGCTCAGGAGCTGGTTCGACTACTAAACGAACTCTTCGGGCGATTCGATCAGCTGGCCAATGTGAGTAATGCTACATATTATGTACTAGAAATGTTATTGTTTACTATTTTTTGTATCATACACGTCACAGCTAGTATTGTTGGGGAATCCTCAAAATCGTCATCGGCGTAAACATATTATTTTTATGACATTAAAGCGTCATTTGTGGCATACGAATCTTTTTAATGAGCAAGAAAAAAAAAGGTCAACTACGGTTATTATTGGGCCTTATGCTAGTGACTTAATTTGCATTTAATGATGGTGGGACTAATTGCTACCTATTTATGGCCATTGAATACCAAACTCAATGTTGTATTAAAACTGGCTTTTTGAACAGGATAATCACTGTCTTCGCATCAAGATCCTCGGTGACTGCTACTACTGTGTGTCCGGGCTGCCCGAGCCTCGGTCAGACCATGGCCGCTGCACCGTCGAGATGGGGCTGGACATGATCGATGCTATAGCGTGAGTCACGTATTCATTATCCTAGCGTTTCCAGTAATCTACGCTGTTAAAAAATCATTCTTCAGCTAACTTAAAGGGTGTAAAAACAGTTAACGAAGCCGAAAGGCACTTGTTCTCCCCATGATTGCGATCATTTCTTTGTTCTGGACTATGGTCCAGTCTGTATGGTCTGGGGACCTTCTAGTTACGGAGATATTGGAGGTCAAAGTTTCAACTTTTTCACAAATAAAAAAAATAACTTAAAATGTCTTCATGATCTGTTTACTAGTTATTGCATCCATCAGCACAGTGTTTTAAGTGCGTTACATTGAGTTTCACCGTAAAACGTGATAAGATACACTTGAGGTTTTTAAAGCTGGCAAGTTATTTTTTAAATGAATTGGACCACGGAACTGTCAAAAGGTGCTGTGGTCCAACTATTTTTAAAGTTGGACAATTGCCCCTAGTAAAGACCCCATGTTCCAACTAGGTTGGACAGAGCAGTTGGACCGCTGCCCCGGACTGGATTATTCACCCCAAAAAAAAAAAGTCTTTTCCAGCAATCATTTTTGCGTGGGGTTACTTAGTTTGATGTAAAGAATGCTTAGTTGTCTGCTTCGTGAAGAGTCTGTTTACACCTTGTATATTAAGGAGATTGTTGAATGTACGAGTTATAAAAAAGTCTACCTATGATGGATATATACCACTAATGCCACGTCGAATGACAAAATAATATCAGAACTGGCCCGCTATTCACAAACGCTCGGATTCGATTTCGATTCGATAAGTCGTATGTCTATCTTGTTTTGGCATTACTAAAGCGATCGAGACAGACATACTACTTTCCGAATCGAAATCGAATCCGAGCGTTTGTGAATACGGGGGCTGAACATCTGGAATCGATCGAACTTGGTTATCTGACTGTTATGCAAATTATTGTTTAAAATTCAAAACTTTTAGGCCTCATAACCTCGCAGTTCGCTATAACAATATGTCCAAAAAAATACCGAATGACATCTACAAAACTCAACCAAAAATAGATGTAGAAGCACAAATGGCCCCCGCCTACGGCAAACAAACAGCACCACCTTGACTTGCCAATTTATGGCGGCCGTACAACAATAAAATTTAATTGGTCATTTCAGCCGACGTGGCTAGCTTACTGTCCGTGAAAAATACACCACAGTAGATAAACTTTACTGATATACGAAGTTAACTGATCGATCGCTGAAAGAACAACAAATTAGGTCAATTAATCTTTAAGAGTCGTTCCATATTTTCATAACGCAGGGTCAGTATATTTATTTAAAACTAGGTTACAGGGAAGAGAGTTCTCTCGTGTATTTATTTATTGAATACACATATTAATTTTAATGAATAACCTAGGTCTGTGTGGCTCGTGTGTTAGGTACGAGGTACGAGGGCACACGCATCGGAGCATGCCGCGATACGCGCTTATCTGCGCATTGGCTCATCAAAGGAGACGGCTAAATATACTCTTTGTGATCATGGCCCCCTGGTGGTGACATCCTGGGTGGCCTGTGGCCCTGCCTCGGCGCGTGAAGGTCACTAGGCTGGCCTGGAATGTTGCACTTTATCGCATTCAGTTGCTAATTTCGCGAGATGAACGTCTCAAGCCAACTTTTTGTAGACGTTATTATAATTTGAAACGTTTCCAGAAATAATTTGGCGGTCCAGTGATCCACATTTAGGCTTGTACTAATACTCTTATTATTTTTTAAACTTCCTACTTTACGCATGTAATTGACGTTCACATTTTTAAATTCCAATTTAATTTTCCGCCTCAAACTGAGCGGAAAATACATGCATTTTGAAAAGAATTCTGCTGAAATTGGCAAAGAAGAGAGCACCATCCATGTTGACAGAAATTACAAGGTCCTTAAAGGCAAGCAATCAACACCCGCGGTCCGACCGGCGACCACAGGCCGCAAACCTCAAGCATAGCACAGCTATCCGTATTCAGCGCGGGTAGTGTTTCAGACACGCGTCACGTTCACCGCCGTCATCCCAACATTATCGAAAGGACATATCCGCCTTGTCCAGCACACGAATAACCAAATGAATGTGACTCGAATGGGAATGATAAACAAACTATGGTATATATGAATCCCGATCCGTTTCTAGGAAAATTGGCATAATTAAATATGCCAATTTTCCTAGAAACGGATCGGGATTCTATGTGCAACATGTTTATTCATTAGAAACGGTTGGACAGTTCTATTCCTATTTCCTTTGTTACGCGAAAATCAAAAATATGTCGAGATATCATAACTTCGGTCCGCACGACTACGTCGACAACTGGAAGTCTGTAGCAGCTTAGACAGTACACAGTACCCAGAGTCACGTAGAAAACTTGCCAAGCGTAACGTGAATATCTTTTATGATCAGATTCCGAATCGAAGGACATGCTCCTTCAAGTGTAAATGCGTATCATTTCGTATTGCTTGCTTTTTCATCCAAATTACATTGAATTGCTTCTTCTACCTTTCAAACTTCACAAAGACATGGGCTGTTTAAATAAATATTGGAATCCCTAAAAATCTATTTATTGCCGTCAATGTAAACATTATATCATTTTGATAGACAGTGTTTGTAATGAAAATAATGAGCAGAAATAGTTGTCAAACCAGTGATATTCGGGCGACGTGGCATGTCATTGGAACTGTATGTCTCGCTCTTGACCTAAATGTTATTCCTCGTTTGTGGATACTCGTAAATAGCTGCAGTGGCGCTGTCCGTCAACGCTCGTTACAACCGTTACAGGCATGATTTCTGTCAATGTCTCGTATTTACAGGCGAGCATCAATTAGCACAGCAGCTATATTAGTTTCGTTCGCAAAATGTGATCTATTAATAATGTTCCGCTTGCGTTGCTTCACACATGCATGCTTGATGCACGCTCGATGTCGTATTTGGGAGTCCAATGCGAGAGGGAAAACAAACAAATGACGGTCTTTTATCGCAATCTCTGCAGCTGTGTTGACCAGCCGCGGCCGGCAGGCAGATACACAAGTCAAACATGTCTGTTGACAATGTCCGCTTTGCACCGCAAGGCAAAGAGGCAAGCGTGTTTATTGCATTTACATGGTTCCTGCATTGAAACATGGCGTTTGAATAATAGGAAGCTAATATTATGTTGTAATGGAACATTTAATCGTATTTACGTTCTAGTCTGTTCGTGTCGACAGCGAGCAGCGTCGTAACTTTTAATTTCCTATCGATTGAATTACGTTGGACTGACCTTTTAAAACGTAGACGTATTCGACCTATATAACGGAAATATCACTCGTACTTTTAATTTTAATTAAGAATGCACGGTGAAGCGTGCAAAAACGACGTAAATAATATTCTCGTATGATTTAGTGGGTAATGTATTTTTGTATGAACTCGTGTGAATGTCGGAACGAAATTGGTCCAATAAAGTTATTTTCATGTTGGTGTTATTTCTGCCGATGCTAGATATTATTAAAGTTGTATATATAGAGCGGGGAGAAGCGCGGGGCGTACTCGACATTGAGTACAATTAATTTTGCCAAGTTTGTAGTCCATTTACTGTAAGAACGTTTCGGTATTTGTTATTGTCAGACGACTAAAAGCTGCCTGTTACAATTTTACTAGCATTTGTGTTTTCGGACTAATTTACGACGCTTGCTAGATTTTGTGTTTACATTGATGTAGGTACTCAATATTTCAGCATTTGAATAGTGATTAACAACCATGGGCGTCGGCAGCAGGGTGCAAAGCACTTGCACCCCCTGTCGGAAAAGAAAAGATTAAGTTTTTTTTATTAAGTTACTGTGTATAATTTCATGCGTTTTTTGCAATTTGCACTGCAATGTCAAGTTGTATGTTGATTAAAATATGATTCGCGATGGTAATAGTTACAGAATTACAATAATTAAAATCATCAATACAGCCTTTTTAAGTTCGTTTAATCCCATTAAATTACTTTTTTATGAAATAGTCATTCATTGGGATTTAATAAATTAAAGTGGTTGTATTGATGATTTCAGTGAATATGATTCTGTAAATACAAAAGTTTTACTGCCGCGAATCATATTTTGTTCAACGCCTGTCACTGACTGGCAAATTGCAAAAAACGTAAGAAAATTTGAATTTTGCAGGTTACCCTGTCACTTCCACCTTAAGGCGTCTAGGTTGCTGTCCAAATTTGTTCATCACCTTTTCAATAACGATAGTAACCGCCTTTGCTGTTTTCCTGTGAATACTGAGCATGCACGGGCCGCTTAGCCTCGCGTCTCACACCGTCCGCGTCAGCGCCGTAGGCAAGGAGAGGGTTATTATAGAGAAACCAATGTATCCGAGGCGAGTGGAAATTTTCGAGCTCGCTTCGCTCGCTCGTATATACGCTCTGTTTCTGGTTTTTTGTGCATGAAAAAAATACTAAATTTGTCCGAGAATATCCTAATAAATTCGAGCGGGCTCAGATGTCCTTTGCGTTCATAAGCTTTTCTTTATAAATTTCTATAAAAGACAAATGAAAACCAATCAAATTAGAGATGCGTGCTAAAATTTCAAACTATATTTTTCAAACGCTTTTTTTCAAACGCTCTAAATCCTATTTTTTTCGATTGGTGCGGTTTTCAGTACAGATCGACAATGTTACTCCTTGAATATAACATATCCGAGGTGGAGTATAAAAAATTCTAGCTTTTTTCTATGGACTCGGTGCACTTCCCTGGGAAACATTCTGCCGGCGCCCAACACCCGAACCTAATTTAAGATAATCGAATGTTTAATAAATCGCTTGTGTTGGTAATGTTTGTACAGATTTTAAAGAACATGAACATTTTAAGAACCGTTAGCATTTCTTCTATTTCAACAAGGTTCAACGATATTTGCACAAGATTAAAATCATACAAAGAAGCATATCGCAAATAAAAGTATAGGAAAACAGCGATAACTCGTTTTTGTTTTATGATAAGCAATAAATGGTCGTTGCGTCGGTCGTTGCTCCAAACTATGAGTGGACTCTTGGGGCTTCGCACAAACAAGCAGTGAACCCGATTTCGTATTCAGGGGATGTAAGCCCGCGCCGATAGTGACATGTGTCCCCTTTCGACCCACTGCCACTCAGGGAGACGCGGGTGGAAAAGGGAAAACTGGAACAAGCTATAAGTTCCACGACAAACAAAAAAACGTAACAATAGCTGCATTATTGGGTAAACTAAACATTTCGTAATGCCCTTAGCGATAGGGCGAAGCAATAACAAAGGGAAATTAACATATCATAATTGCGTTAGGCGTCCTCGGATTAACTTCTCATCTGCCTACAAGGCTGCGCTCGGATTTCAATTCAATTTACTTTGTAACATCAGCGCGCTTTTGGGAGTTCATGTTCTCCTCAAATATACTGCAGTGAACTAGGTTATGAACGTTGTTAAGCTACTGAAAAGGAAATAACATCTTCCTGAACTGCTTAGACGCTCTAAAGCTGCTTAGCTCGCTATAATATTATATCTTTGTAGTCTATTCAAGTGACAGCTTTAAGAGAGCTTACTGGAGCACTCTCGTATTTTTTTCAGCTAGAGATTTGTTGTATAAAAATCTTTTACACAGATTTAACACCTGAAAGACATTTTATTATACTGGTTGAATTTATCTTTATCTATTCGCTTAATCAGTCCAAATACTTAGTTATCACAATTAAGTATAATATTCCTGTTAATCAATTTTTGTTCTGATTTAAATTGTAAATTAATTATTTTATAAAGCAAATGTTGAAGAATATAAAACATAATAACATCGAATTTATCATTAACACTAAAAACGGGATACTAACCATGTTTAGTAGTTGTTTTGAATTCCCGATATTTTGGCGATGGTGCAAGCACCACGATCACGGATAAACAATGAAAATATCCCGTTTTTAGTGGTAATGATAGTATTAATGACCATAATGACAGTTTTGAAACTTATAATTTCATAAATGTTTAATTAAGATAAGAAATTGCTGTATTCAATGTAAACCAATAATAATGAGATGACATACTATACTATCCAAAACAACAATTCTAACCGTTTCAATGCGGGTGGAAAATCTCTGATACGGAATGAAATGTTTTGTGTAGATGTATTTCCCTTCCACCGTTCTCATTACTGCTATTGACAGCTAACTGCGGAACGAATTCAGACTATCTTGTTGAATAATACGATGCTTGACCCGCTTCGCCACTAATCCGACTAATAGCTAATTAATTTGCCAGTTCTCTTCACTGGAGTATATATTTCATACTGGTTGACGAATGAAGATGTGTTCACTATTCAGTCTTGTCTTGGCTCTCGCTATATTACTTTACCGGTACGTAGTCGGGTGTTTTCAGCGTGATTGATGACCGTGTGTACAAGATCTGTAAAGGGGACAAATGGAGCTTCCTAATCCTACGTAACACGTTTTCGAATATATTATATTCAGAGATTCGGAAAAGCTGTTAGTCACTTTAAGACTTAATTTGGTGCGCCGCCTGTCGCAAACTAATGAAAAAATATGAGTCTACAGTCGTTGTCTGTCTGACGGTCGCTTTATTAACTTACGTAAATTGCGCAATTATTCGTTTAAAATGCTACAGCAATTTTAATTTCAATAAAGTGTTGACGAATTCTGTCAACAACTACCAGAAATTAATCCTCGACCTTCACGGATTCATAAATGCACGTTACTTCCAACAAAATTGACCGTAAAAATACGGTAAACTAAAGTCGATTTGTCACCGATAAAGCCCATTGCTATAAAATCAACTGGCGTTAATAAACAACAAAGGAAATCGTAAAGCTGGCCATAATTAGTTATGGTTCATTAACTAAAAGAAATTCTTGAGTGGTTCTTGCGTGATAGCCATTTAAAACTTTTTCTACTTGCATAATGAGTGGGCAATGAACATTAACAATACGTTCAAGGCTGTATTTAATCTAAGTTCAGGGCTTTACTAAATCATGGTGACGAAAGAACGCCACGCGCCGTCCGGCTTTTCAATGACCACGTTGAAAAGAACGGTACGACTGACTACTGCCATTAAAGTAACTTAATAACCTCGTTTAATTTAATTCGTAGCTTTGTGAAACATTAAGAATTAATCTGGCGAAATTACCAGGATTTTGTATGCTGTGAACGAGAAATGGTCTCATTACAGAAATCCCGCACAGAGCTCTCGACTTGAGTTTTACAAAGTCGCTTAATAAAGCGTACATTAAGTCGAATAACTAAAGAACAGTTTACGTTTTTAAATGTAAATGTTTATAATCATAAAGTGGTTAGTTTAACAGACCGTTTCATTTAAAATTAAAGAACACATTCTGTAATCTACGTTATTACACTGCCGTAAATATCTCCGCCCACGTCGTTAATCTTACAAATCTTGATCTTCGTCATTGTGCATGAAGTAGGTATTTTGGATAAGCGCCACCTTCTATACCTACAATTTTTTTGGTAGATTTATAAATCAATTGTCCACTATTCGAACTAATGTCTACGTCAAGTCACAACAATCCAAACAACAAATCAAATTAATTTCACTTGTTGAACATCCATTTTAAACTCTAATCTCATCAATATTTTACAGAATCTTGTATAAACAATACATAATGTACCGCAGCTTTTGCCTTTATTTTTCATACTTCAAAAAGATATTATTCCCAGTAAATATTAGATTAAAATTAAGAATTTAGCTTCGCTATACCTACCTACGTGAGAACGGGAAACGTAAATTCAATAAGAAAGCGTTCGTGAATTCCAGTGTGAAGTAAAATAAACTTATTTCAGCAATTCGTACCCGACTGTGATGTTTACATCTGCACATTTTTATTTGGAACAGAATATAGTGTGTATAGGTTGGTAGTAGGTACCCAGGCGCTTGCGCACTGCCACAGAATAAAAAGTACCTACAGCTGCCAAGTTTATCGCCATTCGTCTTTTCCTTACGCTGTCTATTCTACGTGAAAGAGTTATAACCCAAGTGTTTTGAGGAGATTTATGTTTACAGTAAATAATTCCACTTTAGCAACGATTTCCACCATTTTCATGATTTATTTGCTGTTTTAGTGTTCTGATTTTCTGAAACATGGCGAAAAGTTAAATTCTTTGAAATACGACTTAGGTTATCTACAAACATGGTAATGAAAAATGATTTAAGGCATTTTGTCAAATATTTATTTTATTGTCATAGAAATAGAGTTGGCTAATGGCTAGCATAATAGTCGTAAAGTAACTAAAACAAGAAACAAGATTTATTCAAGGCTAGCTTGCGAATTGTTCATAAAGTAGCACTGGTGCCTCAATACTAACCCATGAGAGATGGAGATCGGGGTTTTCAAATGAACCAGTAACTAGCACACCATCATTTGTTTTCATTTCCTTAAGTCACACCAACTAGCCACTCGTAATAATAGAAAGTTTATTGAGCAAACTTTTAATGAACTAGATCATCATCATTCTCTTGCCCTTATCCCAATTTATTCGGGGTCGGCGCAGCATGTCTTCTTCTTCCATACTTCTCTATTACTTGTCATCTCATAAGAATTCATTTTAATGAACTAGATACAAAAATGAATTAGGCATACGATGTGTTGAGGCAACAGAAGTGCAAAAATCCCTTAAATTGTAATTTGTGGCTACTACTGAATGAGATATCACAGATAATTTATATGCCCCTGATTGAGAGAATTATTTTAATTTATTTGGATTACTAGCTCATTCGTTACTAAGCCGCTTTTACAAAAAAGAAAAAACATCTCAGCAGCAAATATCATTCCGTGCCGATGTTGGAAAACCCACGATACAGGTGAAATTCCTAGTGTGGGGCATTCCCCACACTAGGAATTTCTCCTGTATCGTGGGTCGGCCCTGAACTGAGCTTCTAGTTTGGCGCCTTCAGTAGCGTCCGTCCGTTCATATAATGAACAAACAATAGGATACGATATTAAGTGCCCCATCGTTTCTGGAACAACACCTCATTTTCATTCACCTCATTTTTGAAGATATCCTACACAAGATCACATAACTAAGAAACACGTGTAATTTGCTCACATATACACACCACACCCAAACACCCTCGCGCTACATACCACACACTTACACACAAACGAACCCACACACATACACACTCACAAACATACTCTACACGCAGTGCGCTCCCTTACTGATATACGAATTATAAAATGTTAATTAGTCTTAATCTTAAATTAATCTTATTGCTTATTTCTCATACATCTGTAGAATGATTGTAAACCGGAGGAGCGGAACCACCGAATACAAGCAAATCTTTGCTTAAAAGGTGATTCCAAACCTAACATAGTTATATCCGTAAGTGAAGAAATAAACTTTTTTTTTCACTCCAGGGCAGTTAGTCATTAATGAATCTCCACTTAAGTAGGTCTTTCTTGCTACGATCAAACTGGGTCCGGACTCTATTTAAGGACTTGCAGGTCAGCCAACCGACTAATCACATTGGTTGAACTCTATATCGCTTCTCTCGTCTTTCGTGTGATTGGTCGAATCTTGAGCAACTCCTCTCCGCTCTGCTTGTCTCCGCTCTGGTGGAGTACGGACCCTAAAATTATTGTTGTCTGGTGAAAATCTTTAAAAATGTCACTCTCATGCATATGTACATGATTGTATATTCCTGTGTATTGCGTGCTGGACCTTGAGACATCGAGTTTTATTATTGTCCATACTTCACGTCTTAAACACTACATCATATTTTTATGGTGACGTTAATTGTTCTATGCTAACAAGCATAAACATATTCATTAACTACCTCAAGTAATAATTACTCATATAACATTCAATTTAATGAGTAGCCAGTTTTCTCCTGAGTTGCGGTGTCTTTCGAGCTCATAAAAGTTTAATTTTCTTCTCAGCGTAGCTATTATTTGCCTCGTAGCAATTTAAGGAATGTACGGAAACTTTTTAACCAATCTATTTTACTCTGAAAACAATTTTAAACTCGGTTTTCGGAGTAAATGAAACATAAATAGCGGCCACTTTTAGAAATCTCACATTTTTTGGCCGGGAAAACAATTTAATGTAGCTTTATTCAAAGTTTAAACTTCTGGATTAATTTGATAAGTTCTCTGAAATACCTACTTTAGTACTTTTAATTCGAATACTTGCTACTGTATCAGTTTTAATAACAGGAACTCTAAGTACAGTCAATCGCATGTAAGTAGTAATAATTTAACATTAACAGCTCTTGTTGTAGCAGTGAAAGTGTGTGCATATGTTACCACTAAAATGCAATTGACTGTACGTATATTGAATTGAGGATCGAAGTTCATGTCACATCATTATGTGACAAGGGATTAAACCTTAGTATTTGCACTATTTGCTATCTGCGTGCGATTTATCACCACCATATTATCTCCCTAGGTCTGTGGTGGAAGCGACGGACGTACAACTGAACATGCGCGTAGGCATACATACTGGTCGGGTGTTGTGCGGGGTGCTCGGCCTGCGCAAGTGGCAGTACGATGTCTGGTCCAATGACGTCACGCTCGCCAACAACATGGAGGCTGGCGGGGAACCAGGGTAAGTGCTGACAGTGGCAGTTGAGGAAGCGAAGACACACTTACCTACTATACTTTGGGATGAACGAGGTTTGTCTTGTAATCCGCATCCAGCACTAGGCCCGCGTGGTAGATTATTGCCAGTTTTCTTTCACAGAAAGGCGGCCCATGTGTCGTAGGAGTGTGAACGTTGTAGGTTGATTATGCTGCGCAGAGGTGATGTGTCAGGCTCGATGCAGTCATACGAGGCTATACACAATCATTTAGCGCACTTAGTCACCTTTGACTCATCCGGTCATCCCTATGAAACATTATACCAATTTAAATTTAAAACCTTTACCATTTTATTCTTACAAATGTTTCTAGAACATAATATTGTACAATATGTCGATGTCGATTCCCTTTCAGCCGTGTGCACATAACACAAGCAACGCTCGAGTGCCTCGGCGGCGCGTACGAGGTGGAGCCGGGTCACGGCGGCAGTCGCAACGCGTACCTCCGGGACCATTCTGTGCAGACTTACTTCATCATCCCGCCGCCAAGACGGAGAAAAGTACGTCTAAAAGCCTATATAAAAGTAATCCTCGTGTTCCTCGACAAGCTTCCCGGAAACCCAAGGGAATTCTGCCATTTATTTGATTAATTTTTTACGAGATTAGTTTTACCCAACTCGCTAAATGAGATTTGTTGAGAATTGTTTAGCAGGGAATTAGGGATTGGCTTTTAATTGTAGTGCCGTACATTAGAAATAAAATTACGTAGTAAAATTCGTCCTTGTATAAGCACACTAACTAAATCATGATCCTTTTGGGCGTTAATTGAATTATTATTGTGACTTCTACATTTCTCTTTCTACATGTTTGAACTTTTGAAGAGTTTCTCAGTCAAGTGCAATGTTTGCAGATGTGCCTATCAGCTGGTGTTGGCCTCGGCTCAGCATCTCGCCGGAAACTGTCCTTCAAAAACGTTTCGAACGTGGTGGTGCAGTTGCTGCACTCCATCAAGTTCAACGTGGATGTGCCATTCTCCAACATGGCCGCCTCCCCTCAGGAGCTCAAGGCCAATGCCGCTAGGAAGGTACAACACGTATGTCAAACTCGAGACTGAACAAAAAGATACGGAACAGTTCCTCTTGAATAACTAGCGCCGGAAATCGTTAGCGTCCCGAAAAAAACGGTGGGTATCACTGCAAGGCACCAAGACCGCAAGGGCGCCACCGGTTTCCATATTTCTCCACATCGAGAGGAACTCTTCCACAAGTTTATTTGTTTCAAAATGTTCAAAATCTTACTGTTTGCACTTTAACTATTTTGCGAAAATTTTGCACCAAACGGACATGACTAAATAATACGAGCTCATGTCCACGGCTTTGTCTCGCTCTTCAGAATGTTTGTCTCGAGTGATATATTTTCTCGTATCGGTGATCTACCCTCGACTTTTAAAGGTAAGTTCTCTTTTCTTTCATTTTATTTGATACTGTTTTTATATTTTGAAATTCTGAATGTGAGATTTTTTTTAAATGTTGATATGGTCATTTCCGCCAACAAATTACCAGTTGATATCATATGGTTAGATTAGAAATGTAAATAAAGACTAACCACTGTGAACTGAGAGTTACAATTTGAGGCATTTTTGAAAAGAGAGGGACAACGACGATTTGAAGTTGGAATTCAGAAAACATAATCCGCTGTAGTCGGTGTCGTCCCTCTCGTTGTGCGTGTAGTCAATGATATCAGTGGGCCTGTCGCTTCTGGTACGTGTTGAGTCGCTGAGAGCGGTACTAGCGCGCGGTTGTGGCAGGTGCTGGACCTGCGGCGCGCGCTGCACGCGGAGCCCGGCTCGGCGGAGGCGCTGCGGCTGGCGGCGCTGCGCCCCGACACCGTGAGCGCGCCCCCCGCGCCCCCCGCGCCCCCCGCCTGCGCCCCGCACCACCACACCTTCGACGCCGTCATGCAGCACCACGCCCTCCGCACGCACGCCCAAGGGGACACCTCCGCACATGTTAATATTATGCATACGCATTTACGCAATTACCAGCACCTTTTGTTTGACCTGTGCTACTCTTTATACGACTATTATGGCAACTTTGCATCGATTTACGCGATCGTTTGAACTAATCTGGCACAGATGGACATGCATAGTGCGTATACGTAGTACGCGAACGCTCGCCGCGGCATGCTTAGAGAAGTAGAGGCCCGTAACCATGCTGCGGCGCGCGTTCGTTACACACACATGCATTCTAGGGATGATCTAGTATATGGTTCTCTCTAGGTCTAGTTTAGAAGAACACAACAAATGCATATTGCTATTTCTCCCGCGGTTATAAGAGTTCACGCTTCAGAGACGATAATGATACGCGAGACGCATCGATGTCGCACTGGCGATGCGTTTCGTTTACTGTGTGTCGAATGATAACCTCGCTTAATGGTTTCCTAGTAGTTAGTTTGGTTTGAGTGGTGGTTTTCGAACTAAATCTATGCTGCTTTTATTACATTTTAAGGTGTGCACTGAAGCTTTTTCACGAGTTTTACAGAAATAATTTTGCGAGGAACTTCAAGAATGTTTTAAGATGCTTCGCACCACATTTGCGATTTTCGTTTTCTGCCAAACTTCATTTATTATATTTATACGACATGAACACACAAACACAGTAATCAATTAGTCCCCAACACACTCGGACACCGCAATATAGACTCTTACACACGCAGCACAAAAATGTTAATTCCAAGTTTCCAAATTGTTTTCCGAATGTGCATTTAGTTGCTGGTCTGTTTAAGCCTTCACTCATTGTTTAACTTTATATTCTGATTTAAATTCAAGAAAATCAAAACGATTATTTATTTAACTTTTTCTCTATCTTTGACTTTTCTTCAAATATATTTCCAATACTTATTCAAACTTTTTGCACCGTTCCAAACTGAACATTGTGTGGAAGACTAAAATACACCAGCGACTAACATGAGGCGTCTGCTCATTATTTTCAGATATTCCGACCCTGGACATTAGTTCCACAACAAATACCCGCTGAAACAGTAAGCGCAGACAAAATGTTGTTCATGTGTATTATTGTTTTCCACCATTTACCGGGCAACACATTATAACTCCCTTACTTGACTGTAGGTTCGCAATCTCCACAATGTGTGGGTCGCACCTGCCGCGACTCGTTCGCATTCTGTTTCTATTCACAATTACACGGGAAGGGGACGACTAATATCGGCGTGAGCACACAGACCACTCACTATCACTGTTTCTTACTTCGAAATTGTCAACTGTTTATTATACTTGAGATTGTTTTATAGAATGTTCGATAATAAAGCCGGATGCACCGAACTGTGTTTCACTCGCTACCCCGACTAGTCACCTCAGCACTAGAGCATGGCATGCGCCCCGACTGTGCCTGTGGACTAACTGCATGCCTCACCTGCCCTCTACATTGTTTACACACGTTTTCTTTTGTGCTTGATTATTTCCACTGCTTTCTACTGTCGTCTTTTTCTCTCTCTCACTTAATTTTCTTCTATGGAATAATCAAACACGAAATTAGTTGTAAGTCTCAATTACTATTATCGATCTGTCTCAAAGTAAATTCAGTATGATTTCCTTCATAAATTTACACTTCAATATATTGCCAATCTGAAAGTATATGTTGTCTGTATTATGTTTGTACTTCATTTCATTACTATTCTAATAACGTGATGCTGCTTTGGATTCCGGATCTTTTGTATTCTAAGGTCAGTTCTAAATTCCAAATTGTGAAGCATGGAGTCGGCATGGGCCTCATGTGTACCCTGACCTCGGCCATACCCTTGTGTCTCACTGTACCTAAACTTTACCTTAACCTGATCGATGTGTGACCAGATAGATGTTCCATTATGATCGTTGTATAAATCGGTGGCTAGAATTTCCTAGTTTTTTTTATTTATTTAGTCGGGTTGATGTGTGATTCGGGTTTTTACAGAATAAAGTGACGGAGAAGTTTAAGCGTCCGTTGAAAAAGCGCCACTCGTCTGTGTACCACCAGCCCACGAACCGCGTGAACAAGTACCTGGCCCAGGCCATCGACGCGCGCTCCGTGCATCGCGAGAAGGCCACGCACGTACACCTGCTCACGCTCTGCTTCAAGGATGCTGATAAGGAAGCTCAGGTGATCTTCTTACACTTCCGTTTGTACGGCGGGTAGGAATGTGATATTGTATTGATCATAGAAATAAAGAATTATTCGAACTGGTACGGGTAAATTCCGGCCTTGCTGCTAGCCTGACACTGGCCACCGACTGATTTTTCAGTAAGTCTGTACGGCGTCCGAAGATGCGTCTGCAATTTATTCGTACCAGTTTGACTGCTAGGGTTTGATTGGAGTGTGTCTATTGCTATTTTCTGATGTTCGAAAACTTTGATTGCAAGGTAATTTTAAATGTTGCCAGCTGTTTCACCTGAACAGTTTGAGTTAACATAACTGGTAACTGATTTCATACAAATAGTGCAAGAACCAAGGTTACCGACGTAGCCCGAAGAATTGCCAAACTTAAGAGGCAGTGGGCAGGGCATATTGCTCGCAGAAAGGATGGGCGATGGGGCCGAAAAGTTCTGGAATGGCGACCGCGAACCGTAAGACGATGTGTTGGAAGGCTGCGGGGATCCGCTGGATGCGATTCGCACGGGACCGGTCAATGTGGCGACACTTGGCATATGTCAAGCAGTGGACGTCTTTCGCCTGAAATGATGATTATGATGAGTGCGTCTTCGAACACTCAAATAGGCACCTAATTTCTCTCGCCGGCGCTCCGGTTCTTTCTACGCACTACGTACTAACCAAACCTTGTCAACATGACTTGTGGGTATTGAACCTAAAACTTCTATTTCTCCTATTCCAGTACCGAGCCTCAACAGACGGCGGATGGGCGGGCTCTCTATCCGCAGCCCTATGTGCCTTAGTAGCCGCAGGAGCCCTACAAGCGTCCATACTCCCACAGACCTACATACTCCTCATTTTATTCGTTACGGCCTTCGCGTGGTCTGCTGCAGTGCTGGCCCTGACTTTGGCTGCGAGGTTGAGGCTTATACCATGTGATGTGTCCAGGCCTTTCACTCTGAGGAACGCTATTACTACTTTTACTATTGTGCTGGGATATGCTGTTGGGCAGGTTAATGTGGTAAGTTCCTACAAGGTCATATATCTAATTTGATAACGTTTAATCTACAACAGCAAGCTCCTATATGGGTATTCATTTAGGTGTTAGTTAGGCGATTCGCATACTGCATGCACCGCATCACGCAGCGTAGCGCGAGAGTGCCTGTTCTTACGTTGTTTGCAGGTATCTGTGTTTGTATAGAAAACACTCGTAGTGCAACACACAGAAAACGCAAATTCACGCGCTGTGTTGGCAAGTGCAAGGTATGGCACACCGAGTTCTACAGTATCGTGCATAATTTTGACAGAGCTAGACGTACTATTTCGAAATGAATTTCAATATCGATCGATTTGAAATCGAAAGTCGTGAACAATTTGGAATATGAAATGTAAATAACATAGTGATAGAGTACAGAGATTAAAGCAATGGGGGGAAATAATTAATACTTTTACCGATCAGAATGCGTCGGTCGAAGAAAAAACAAACTGGGTCATAATCAAAAAATCTGCTCTGTTATGTACTATCATCACCGCAAACTGCTGTGAATTGAGGCCTCTAGGCCACCGCCTAACTATACTGCAGCTTGTGCGAAGAAATCTGCTCGATGATCTGCACTCCCGCTCCCGCACGCGTGGCTCCGTCGCCACAAACCCGGCAGCGTAGCGCGGTGCAGTGTGTTTGGTTTTAGTGTGTTTATGAAAACAGGCATAACAGTACATCTTCGCCCTGTACGTTTGTCCAGTGAAGGCCTAGATGTTGCATTTTTGTAGTATCTACGCTGCTTGGTTGTAGTTTAATTATCGGTTACGCTGTACTACTGTAGTAATAGATATAAAGGCAACCAGTCAGATTGTAGCTTTAAGGTGAAAACAAGAAACATGAACGGTGAACCCTAATAAAAATCAAAAATCGGGTAAAAATTATGGCTACATGCTTTTTATAATTTTCCAGGTAACATGCGAACACATAGAGCTATGCCGGAACCTAACTGGCAACACAACAAACGACGGCGAAGTCATATCAATGCGAGGCGACGTTGCCGCTCAGCTCTGGTCAAGCCGGACCGAACACCTAGCCTGCCCAATACCGCTATACATTACGCTAGGTTGCTGCCTGAGTATGCTGGTGGTTGCTGTGTTCCTGAGGCTACCCATCCTTGTAAAGGGGATATTATTGACTGTGATGACGGCTGGGTACATGGGCGTTATACTGGGCTTCCATAAAGCGCTATTTGACTGTTATGACTTGATGACTGAGTGAGTATAGTCTTAATATTACTAGCTTTGTCATTCTGTAGGGCAGAAGCATCCCTTCCCTCCTTCCACTTATTTCATTAATTACTGTAAAGCAAAAAATGGGGCTTTCCTTATAAACGCTGATTAAAGTTACGTTACGAGATGTTTTAAACTATAAAACAGTAGGTACTTAAACAATAAAACTTTTTTGTTTTCGTTAAGGCAGAACATCTCAGCAAAGAGCCATTATAACAATATTTTTAGACTTTCTAAAATATACTTCCTCTTTAAAAAAATACTTACCTTTTTCTAAAACAGCAAACGAATAACCTGTAATATCATAAGAGCCACTGTAAACAACCTTCCAGATGAGAAAAGCTGCTTAACAAATTATCTAGCTACCTATATTATGAAAGTACTAAAAACAGTAGAAAACCTACAGACACAAAGAGGATTAGAACTGCTAATGAAACTTGAGCTGACTAATCCTGGTAGTATTAGACAGGTTTCTACCTGAGTCACAGTGTTATGGCATCATGTTTGCTAGACTACAGTTTTATTCGTAATATATTGCACGTTAAGCCGTTTGTCCCGGCTGTCATTTGTTGATCTTTGACAGTAGTTACGAGTAGTCAGAAGCCAAAAGTCTGACATGTCTCATGTCATCTGACAGTCTTACCAAGAGGTATCGTATTACCCAGTAAGTTGGGTTGTGGAAGTCAGATACGCAGTCGCTTCATGTAAAATACTGGTACTCAGCTGCATCCGGTTAGACTGCAAGCCAACCCCAAGATAGTTTGGGAAAAGGCCAGGCAGATGATGATGATCCCCATACTTATATTGTATCATTATAAATGCAAGACTTAGTTTAGTGACGCAGACCAGGAAACTGAGCTACTTTTGTTCTGTGCCTTTTGGAAATTCATTTTTTTAATATTTACCATGCATGTCGATCAGCAGATTGCGCCAATTCCACTAGAAACGACAAATTTTATTTTGTGAATTTTATCAACTTGTAGAACAAAAGTTGTTCAGTTTCAAGGCGAAACACCACACTAGAGATCTTGCGTTTATTATGTTACACCTTCTCTGTCTATGTTATAGTTATATGAATACATTTTATTTATACAAAAATAAGCTCTTTTGGTTGTTACTTGACTAGGAAACGAAATGCTTTGAATACGACTCTAATAAGCATTAAACTGACCATACATAAACAAATGTTCCTCTTTTTTAAACTTCCCTGATCCCGCGTTTGTTCTTAAACTCAAGCGATCCTAATGTGGAAGTGAGAAGCTTAAGTCCTATCAACATTAAACAGCTTACCTGTACTTTTTTCAGAAATTGTTTATGACTCGTTTTTCAACCAATTACAATTTCAATTTACTTACTTTAGTTCAGGCTTCATCGGCTCAGCGTACGTCGCAAGCGCATGGACAGTAGCGCTAGCCCTGGCAGTGTTACTTCATGCGAGGCAAACAGAATGGACGGCACGGCTCGACTTCTTGTGGCAAGCGCAGGCAAGAGATGAGAAGAGGGATATGGATGCTTTGCAGGTCAGAATATGACAGTGAATCATTAAGTTCTTGTGTGAGATAGAAAGAGTGTCCATGGAGTTTCTTGCCCATTCTTTTCCATGAGATCTACGATTTTGGAATGGCCAACTCAATGGCCATTCACAGTTATTATGCCTGTGACTGGACTGTAGGTAGCTTGTCTTTGACTAAGCAAAAGTGCCTGGCACGGGTATATTTGAAATAAATGCTTTGAGCTGAGTTGACAGGTTTTTTGTAATCGAATTGCACTATTGACTTCATGAGCACTAAACTTGCTGCCCTGTTTAAAAAAAAAACAATCAACTAACGTTGGACGCATAGAGTTAACTTAATATTTGATTGCACGTTAGGTTAGATTTGTTACTTTCGATACTATAAACATCCGATGGATGTTTTCATGAAGCTTTGCCGCGAGAATGCGCTTCAAAGTCATCTTGAATGAAAAATATTACCAATCAGGAATAAGACAAAACAGTTTGGCAAGTTATGCAACTTATCTGTTAGTTTTCTTCCCCATTGATGGTATGGCAAACAGAATACAATTTTCTATTTTTTTTTTGTAGCAACACAAAATACTAGGTAAAAAAAACGAAATTCTATTTTGTCTGTCAGACAGGTAATACAAAAATATTAGACACGTAGGTATTTTTTATTTTATCAAAATATCAAAAAATTACTTAGTTAAAAAGTTAAAATTCATTAAAGTTGGAGAGTGGGGGCTCACTACGTCACAAGTAGGTTTAAAAATTACGGTCATGCACCATTTCAACTCAATATATCTCCGTAATTTTATGACCATGTGAAAAAAGAAAAAATACCTATCAAATACTTTTCAATAATCTACCCGACAGACAAAGAAAAAAAAAATAGTCATCATCCTGTAGCGACCTACAAAAAAAGCAACTTACTACAAAAAGTACTACAGCGCCATCTATGACACGGCGGAAGAACTAATATCAATTTCCTACATCTCACATGCAAAGTTTACATCGACTTAAGAGTACATAGAAAAACCCGACTACAACTGTCGGGCAGTTGCCCGCCAGACATAACACCTGTCTGGTCGGAGGATCCTCCCTTTTCAATGGAGTATTGAGGAACTTTCCACCCTGTTCCTCATACCCCTAAAATCCCCTGTTTAATAAAGATTGCAAGACTGTTTGTTGTTGTTGAGGGCAGACTCCCTTCATGTTTGTAACAACCAAGAAGAAAAAATATATATATTGTATGTGACTCGATTCTGATTCAAAACAACAGAATTTTTTCTGATGTTTTTAAAGAATAACCGATTAATTTCAGGCATCAAACAGAAGAATTCTCTTCAACCTACTACCAGCGCACGTCGCAACACATTTCTTGGATAACCAGTTTAGAACAAACATGGTAACTATTGACGCAGCTTGTAGTGCTTACGTGAGGGTTTACACATTAATCGAGAAGTCAAAAGTGCTTTCGTGCGTAAACAGGAAAACATTAGTGATGTCAGCTGGCCAATTACTAACTTATTGGTATCGTTTATTTTGAATTAAGGTACCTTTTATAGGAATCTATACCTGCTCAAGAAATAAAAGGTATATAGGGTGGACGGGACACTCACGCGAATACACATACCATTTTTTTTTTAACTTTTGCCTCACCCTAGTTATTTCTCATGTATCGTGGGTGCGCTTACAAACATTTTAACTAACATGCACAAACAGCCAGACCCGGAACAACTATCTGTAGGCCATACATATATTTGTTCCGTGCGAGGATCGAACCCGCGCCACGCAGCGCAGCAGTCGATCGTTCAACCACTGCACCAACCGTGCCGTCAACGTCAGTTGTACTCAGTACGTCGTGGTGACCGTTTTCGCGTCGGTATCACTTCCACCCTGTATATTTGGTCTGATCATCACGTGCATCACGTTTTAATATTTCGGATCACGTCTTACTGTAGCTTGCTGTATCATAAATTCTGCATGAATATCGTGAAAACAGTGCACTGAATAAATTAAGCAAACATTCATTTATTCTCTAAATAACATTAATTAATTCACAAAAGACATTCAATCACAAATCTTCATTCATTCGTTCGATGTTCATTTACAATCACAACGCTTTTAATGTGTCGCACAACACACGTATGGGGTCTAGTGACAGATTCTTTCATCTTCAGAATATCCTAAAGGGAGTAGACAGATCAATCCGTTATATTCACATTTACCTGTTGACAATATAACGTTTTACGAAAGACTCACCGACCACTAGTTAGTTAGTATTTGTAACTGGAATTTACGACCTAAAAACCCATTACACTTGCCTTAAAGATAACACTTATAACATAAGTAAAGAAACATACAAATAAACAGGAAACAAAAAACAAATAGTACACCAACTTTATGGTAAACAAAATTAATTACATACATTTTGTATTGAATTTTTATTGTATTCTACTGTTTTATGAGAGAAAATAGAAAAAAAAACTTAGATTTAGACCAGACCAAAGTGGAAAGTTCTGATAACAATTTTAGGTTATTTGTACTATGGCCGTTTTCTTTAAACAATGCCTAGCTGTAACTGTTGGAATTTTCAACGCTCGGTTAAGTCTCCTAAAGTTAAAAATTCAATACTCAATAAAACTTTGGCATTACATAAAAATTTCGCCTAGTGTTAAGTAATGGTAACCGACATTAGTAACTGGTAGTCACGATAATTCAGAGTAAAGCCCTCTCTACTTAAGAAATAGTTCAGATAGAAAAAAAATATGATAGTTACTTCATCAAAGTACAAAGACTTGTTAACTCTCTCCCCCTCCCCCCACTTCTGTCTGTCACGTCCCCTTGCGTGTGACTCCCGCTGAGCTAGCGCCGTGCGCAGGACCTGTACCACCAGTCGTACCAGCGCGTCGGCGTCGTGTTCGCGTCCATCACCAACTACCACGAGTTCTACATGGAGCTCGACGGGAACAACCAGGGGATGGAGTGTCTCCGGCTGCTTAATGAGATCATTGCGGATTTTGATGAGGTGACTGTTTTATTTTCTTATTAAATGTGTGATGACTGCTATGAAGCAGTACCAAAAGACTAATGATGATCTAGTGGTCACAAGCGCAACTGCTGAGCATGCTGGTTTCGATTCCCGGGTCGGGCAAATTGTTTTTGGGGTTTTCCATCCGGAATTTCCCACGGACATCTTTTCTGCCACGGAGACTGGTTTTGTGCCCGGTTGATGGCAGCACACCTCTGCCTAACCCTTTGGAGATTACAGGATGTTATGTATGTGTATTTAATAGTGTGATGGAGATTTTCAACGGTGTAGTAAACTGAGGGATGCTATCTTTTCACACTGCTAGCTGACTTTCTAATATGACCGTCTCATTGTCATTGATCTTCAATATGGATACACTGTACCGAATCACATTTAATTCCCAATACAAAGCGAAGGTCAGAATGTTGCAGGTTATTGGGATCTTAATTTTTAAAACAACAATGTTTTATTAGGCAGGAAAATAAAAAAGTCCAGTCAACTTTGCTTAAAAAATAGGGGTAAGGTTACAATGATTTGTATAGAGCTAAAACTTTGTACGAATGTTGGGAACACCATTTTATATGAAATGGAAAAGTACCCATATTTTCCCAAATCTACAAAAAAAAAACAATATTTCCTATGAGTTATTGTAGCCTTAAATGTTTTTTTTTACCGGACTAAAAGCAATAGGTGGAGCTGTTACGAGCTGCCTTGCAAGTGGGATTAATACAAAAAAGAGTAAAGGTGCTACCACACCAATCGATCGATCGACATCGGTCGATGTTGGTCGATTGGTGTGGTAGCTTTGGCTCATCGACGGATACCGGGCGATAAATAAATGATCGACCGCCGATCGATATCATCGATCGATATCAGTCGACGTTGATCGATGAAATCGTGTATTAGAAACTATCGATCAACGTCGACTAATCCATTCTACCATCGATCTAATACAGTTTTAGTTCACAACCATTATTAAATATCTCCATTACTTAATATGCTTGTTTATTTTAGCTATTGGGTGACGATCGTTTCGGCGCAATAGACAAGATCAAGACCGTTGGCTCGACATACATGGCCGCCGTCGGTTTAATACCCGACCGGAAGATGACTGATGAAGCTAGCGCTCGCAAACACATGGCCACACTGGTCGAGTTTGTGTTCGCCATGAGAGACAAATTGAAGGATATCAACGATAATTCCTACAATAACTTCATGCTGCGAGTCGGTGAGTAATGTTACACTGACTTATTTATTCTTATTTGAATAAAGGTCATCTTGTTGGAATCAAAAGCGTTAATTCAAACGAAAATATCTCGTTTTTCACAGGTATAAATGTCGGTCCAGTAGTAGCCGGTGTAATAGGTGCACGAAAACCGCAATACGATATCTGGGGTAACACAGTCAATGTAGCTTCTCGCATGGATTCCACTGGTCTCCCTAACCATACGCAAGTTACTGAGGAGGTGTTCCAAGTACTGAAGGACATGGCATACCAGTTCGTGTGTAGAGGCAAGGTCAAAGTAAAGGGCAAGGGGGAGATGACGACATATTTTCTCACGGACAGAGCCCCTGCGAATGGTACGGTCCAGAGTACATCCAACGGACCCACACCCACTCCTCCCACGGCATACGGCGGAGTGGCAACACCTCTTGCTATGCTGCAAAACTCTGCCAGAAGAGCGGCAGCACAGCCTTCAAGACTGCCACCTTTGAGGGAGGCGTCGGTAGCTGGGGAAAATGAGCCTCTCTTACCTTCTAACGGGCATCAGAGTAATGGGAACAACAAAGGCAGTAAGGGTCGGAGGAATAAAGAGAGCGAGGACAGTCCCCCGCCCCCGCCGCCACACGGTACGCACGGTGGCGCCAGCAACCCGCGCTGGCCGCCGCCCCGCGCGCTGGTGGCCCCGTGGCCGCGGCCGCAGGAGTCCCGCCCCGCCGCCCCGCAGGAACCCCGCCCCGCCGCCCCGCACAAGCGCCGCGCGCCGCCCCGCCTGCCCCGCCCGCGCTCCTCCGAGAGCCTACCCCTGGCGCGCTCCCCGCGCGTGCACTCGTCCGCCGACGAGCTCAGCTCGCTCACGCGCTCGCCCAGCCTCAGCTCGTCCGACGAGAGCTACTCGCGCACCACGGACGCCTCCCCCTCCCCCCCGCGCCCCTCCCAGTGGATCCCCCCGTCCAGACCGCAGCGCGCCAACCCGAGTTCAGCGTACGACTACCCGCCTATCCGACCCGGCAAACCCAGTGCGAACCAAATCGCCGATCTCTACGCGAAACAAAAAATCGCGAGAAAACCGTCCCTGGAAGACAAATTCATTGATGGCAGTGTTGATTTCGCTAAAGAGGAAGAAAAGTTGCAGAGGAGCATTATAAATATGCTTCAGGCTTCTGCTGCAAAACGCGACGGTTGCTGTCAGACTGACAAGAAGGACGTAGCCAGCCGGTTAGGGCAACGAGCAGATTCGTTCTCAAGTTCAGGTGGCAGACCGACGAATCTAACGAACTTGAAGCTTCTAAACCATGACGGTCGGGAACCATTCGCCAAGCGGAGTCCGTCAGACGTGGCTTGCGTGCCGCCCTTCGAACGAGAGATTCAGCGGCTACTCGATGATAAGAATCTTATCAAAATCAATCCTCCGAAATCAGAGCGGAAGGAGTTGAAACTGGAACTCAGGTTAGCGTTTTTGTTTATATTATGCCATTGAATCAGTTCTAGTAAATTAACTCGTGTCAAACGATCATATGATAGATAGTCTGGCCTATCAAAACAATTTGTGCTCGTTAAAAATTTGCTAAAGAGAGCTCTTCTACAGGGGAGCCAATCCCGTCCCTGTGCTGGAGCCGATGCTGTTCTGCAACAACAACAACAGCAGCCCACTGCACGCGGTTGGCTTGGCCGCCATCACGCAAGTGGCGCGGCATGACGCGGAGCCGGCGCGCGCCTGCGACTTCCCCGGAGTACTGCCCGGCGACGTGGTGGTGCAGCTGCCCTCGCCCAACCACGAGCGGCACCGCCCCAGGTATGTACTGCAGCAGCAGCCGGCGCGCGCCTGCGACTTCCCCGGAGTACTGCCCGGCGACGTGGTGGTGCAGCTGCCCTCGCCCAACCACGAGCGGCACCGCCCCAGGTATGTACTGCAGCAGCAGCCGGCGCGCGCCTGCGACTTCCCCGGAGTACTGCCCGGCGACGTGGTGGTGCAGCTGCCCTCGCCCAACCACGAGCGGCACCGCCCCAGGTATGTACTGCAGCAGCAGCCGGCGCGCGCCTGCGACTTCCCCGGAGTACTGCCCGGCGACGTGGTGGTGCAGCTGCCCTCGCCCAACCACGAGCGGCACCGCCCCAGGTATGTACTGCAGCAGCAGCCGGCGCGCGCCTGCGACTTC
Source organism: Cerastis rubricosa (assembly GCA_949152445.1). NCBI lineage: Eukaryota > Metazoa > Arthropoda > Insecta > Lepidoptera > Noctuidae > Cerastis > Cerastis rubricosa. The sequence continues at coordinate 13,615,932 of OX424533.1, forward strand.
CCCGGAGTACTGCCCGGCGACGTGGTGGTGCAGCTGCCCTCGCCCAACCACGAGCGGCACCGCCCCAGGTATGTACTGCAGCAGCAGCCGGCGCGCGCCTGCGACTTCCTCGGAGTACTGCCCGGCGACGTGGTGGTGCAGCTGCCCTCGCCCAACCACGAGCGGCACCGCCCCAGGTATGTACTGCAGCAGCAGCCGGCGCGCGCCTGCGACTTCCCCGGAGTACTGCCCGGCGACGTGGTGGTGCAGCTGCCCTCGCCCAACCACGAGCGGCACCGCCCCAGGTATGTACTGCAGCAGCAGCCGGCGCGCGCCTGCGACTTCCCCGGAGTACTGCCCGGCGACGTGGTGGTGCAGCTGCCCTCGCCCAACCACGAGCGGCACCGCCCCAGGTATGTACTGCAGCAGCAGCCGGCGCGCGCCTGCGACTTCCCCGGAGTACTGCCCGGCGACGTGGTGGTGCAGCTGCCCTCGCCCAACCACGAGCGGCACCGCCCCAGGTATGTACTGCAGCAGCAGCCGGCGCGCGCCTGCGACTTCCCCGGAGTACTGCCCGGCGACGTGGTGGTGCAGCTGCCCTCGCCCAACCACGAGCGGCACCGCCCCAGGTATGTACTGCAGCAGCAGCCGGCGCGCGCCTGCGACTTCCTCGGAGTACTGCCCGGCGACGTGGTGGTGCAGCTGCCCTCGCCCAACCACGAGCGGCACCGCCCCAGGTATGTACTGCAGCAGCAGCCGGCGCGCGCCTGCGACTTCCCCGGAGTACTGCCCGGCGACGTGGTGGTGCAGCTGCCCTCGCCCAACCACGAGCGGCACCGCCCCAGGTATGTACTGCAGCAGCAGCCGGCGCGCGCCTGCGACTTCCCCGGAGTACTGCCCGGCGACGTGGTGGTGCAGCTGCCCTCGCCCAACCACGAGCGGCACCGCCCCAGGTATGTACTGCAGCAGCAGCCGGCGCGCGCCTGCGACTTCCTCGGAGTACTGCCCGGCGACGTGGTGGTGCAGCTGCCCTCGCCCAACCACGAGCGGCACCGCCCCAGGTATGTACTGCAGCAGCAGCCGGCGCGCGCCTGCGACTTCCCCGGAGTACTGCCCGGCGACGTGGTGGTGCAGCTGCCCTCGCCCAACCACGAGCGGCACCGCCCCAGGTATGTACTGCAGCAGCAGCCGGCGCGCGCCTGCGACTTCCCCGGAGTACTGCCCGGCGACGTGGTGGTGCAGCTGCCCTCGCCCAACCACGAGCGGCACCGCCCCAGGTATGTACTGCAGCAGCAGCCGGCGCGCGCCTGCGACTTCCCCGGAGTACTGCCCGGCGACGTGGTGGTGCAGCTGCCCTCGCCCAACCACGAGCGGCACCGCCCCAGGTATGTACTGCAGCAGCAGCCGGCGCGCGCCTGCGACTTCCCCGGAGTACTGCCCGGCGACGTGGTGGTGCAGCTGCCCTCGCCCAACCACGAGCGGCACCGCCCCAGGTATGTACTGCAGCAGCAGCCGGCTTATATGTTGCTAATTCTGAATGACAGAAAGGACGCAACGGATCTTTGTTTTGATCTGATAATTCCGTGGATGGTTTTTATTTCTGTTTGTCATTCAATCAGGATTGGAAACCTTTAGAAAATAGGAATGGACTAATGATCATATTCAATTTTTATTTTCCATTCGTAGTCCGCCGAGCGAAAGGAAACCAGATCCCGTTTTAATCCGGGAGAAGGAGAGAGAGAAAGAAGTCCAGGAGCGACTACACCATCGGGTAAGTTGACCATTCGTCACACTGGCACAATCAAAAAATGTTTGTGATAATAAAATAAATGTCTAAATTTCCATCTTTAGGTATCCACTTCTCATCATAGAGAAATGGGTATCTACGGGGAGAGTCAATCCGAATGGAGCTCGTCGTGTTCGGAGGGCGAGGGCGACGGGGAGGGCGGGCAGCCCGAGAGCACGGGCTACACCACGGACGACCCCGCGCTGGAGAACGTGTCCATGCTGAACGAGGCCGGGCTCACGGACGCCGAGGCGGCGCTCAGCGACGTGAACTCGTGCTACTTCGACCGCGACGACGACGTGTCCTCGCGTGCCTCCTCGCGCCTGCTGGACTCCGAGGCGCTGGTGTCGCTGGAGTCGCTCAGCGCCATCTACGACTCGGACGAGCCCGCGCACCGCTACCTCGCCAACATCCGCACCGTCAGCGAGTCCATCACCAGGAACTTTGGCCAGCCCGCGCACGTCACCGACGGCGAGAGTGATGTCTAGTGATACTGTGATATGTCGCGACTACTGATAAGGTCCGAGTTTGCTAATCGACTGAGTTTCGTGTACGTTTCGACTATTTCTCTTGTGTACTGCCTTTTGGTCAATTGTGATAATAAAAATCTCAAATTATTGAACGCTCATGACAGAGACTCCGACGTATTCGATTTGGAACATTTATCGGAGGAACGGTTAATTTGGCTCTCTACTACTAAGAAATGAATACTCAAAACGTTTGTGTTCCCCGCTGTTTTATTCTGTAACGAGACGTTTGTGGTCGTGTAGACGAAGCGCATAGGTTTTCGCGTACGCGGATTATAATTGTTTTATCATAATTGCTGACGTGCCTGTACTTTGATGATTTTGTACTATGTAAATTGTGTCAATATGTACCTATTAATGTTACACTGTATGATATTCATGTACAGCTGAATGTGCCATGTGATGGCGTGATGCATCATCAGTAGGAGTGTGCGATGATCTCTACAATTATAAGGTGCTCTGACTTAGAATTATTTATGTTTTGTCTTGTGATAACGGTATAGGAATTCGAATTTGAGCGACCAATCTCTGTTAATGTCAATGTTCTAAAGTAAGGGCTGGTCCCTGTCCTGTAAAGTGTAGGTGTCTGTCTGTCGCGAGACGGGGGACGTAGTGGAGTGGTGTGAACTAACTATACGTAAGTACGTAATAATGCATTTCAAACTATCTATAGAGTAAACATTGTTACCACAGCTGGATAATTATGCTTTGTAGTATTCTTTTATCTGCCTTATGTATCTCATATAATATTATTATGTATTTGACGGAAGTTGCAATGCTCTGTCTATTTTCACAAATATTGCTCGATATAAAAAAACCCTTTTGGCATATTCTTTCCGTAATCTAGTCACTCTGGTTTTCTAAAGTTTGGTCGTTTCTTTATAAAGAATATAGTGCCATTATCAGTCCCCGTTATTTTTTCTATTGTACTTTATTGAAGAGATTTTGTTAAAAAGTGGAGGGGAGGTAATATCATGTAGTTCTTAAGTAAACAGCCGTGAGACTTCAAAGTACAACCAATATATAAACATCACTAGCGAATATTTGTTGTAGAATATTCTCTGTATTAATAAATATCAATTATTTTTATTATTTAATTGTAATATAAGTTTGTGTCAATTTCATGTAATTATTGTTTAGATTAAAACAATTATTATTAATAGCAATTTGAAAAAGTATATATTTCTCGTTTGAGGCACATATTGCCTCTGATTGTAAGTACATAATTATTGTTATGTGTCGCACTGTTACTTGATTAAACGTGTACTTAATACGGAAGCCGATCCACAAAGATTTATTGGCCATGAATTATTTTTGGGCAGTTTTATCTTGTACTGATTGTATCAGCCTTACCTAGAATACGTTTATGTTTTTTGTTAATAAATATTCAAAGTATGTACTTAGTTTTAAAAATTCTTTTCCGATTAAAAGTAACTTTAATTACAGCTTGTGCTTCTATTCTAGTATTATTACATCACAATTTAATCGTTGATTTTCGGCTGCTTCATGTGGATTGAGAGATGTTAATGTCTGAGAATTGTAAATAGGACGAGCACAGTGCTCCAGTGAGATCTAGAGATTGTTAATCTTTGTAAATATTGTTATTCACCTGTCAAGTGCTATTCCACTTACAATACATACCTATACCTAAGTATACCACGCTGTGAAGATATATTATTTTTTGAAGGAATTCTCTTGTTTGCTATTTTTATTCTCAGTATTTCGATTAAATGTTTTTCATATTGATGTATGTACGCATAGTGCCAAACTATTTTTATGTGTATGCTTGTAAACAATATGAATTATTTGTTTGACGCTTGGATAATGTTGTTTTTTGATATAAAAGTTTACTACTTAATCTCGATATACATAAAGACGAAACTTTTAAAATTGACAGAATAGAGCTGATGTCTAGTGTACCTTGGTAGGTAAGTAGTTGGACAATATTTTGAATGTTTTTAATATACTCATTGAGGAATTACTGCATCTTTATTATAGTGATTCAATGTATTGGATAAAAATTCTTAGAATTCAGAACATTTTCGATTTTTTGCTGCAGTATTCACATTAATGCTATTTACAAAACGATTGCTAAGAATAAGTATAATTGTGGATTCTGACACATGACCTTCCGAGCACAAAATGCAACAAAAACTTTTGTTATTAAGCTTTAATGTGAATAAATAACAGCTTGGAAACAGATTACCTACATGTTATTATCTCATAGAAATTATATTGTCATGTATTATTTCATTGTGTAGGATACTTGAATTGCGCCTTATGTAGCAAATGTATTGTGTATTTTTATTTATTTAAATTCAATTACCTAAGCAATATTAATTACTTATTACAAATTAAAAGTGGTTTACATCACCGGAACTTGTTTATTTCTTTATATCCTTTTAGATCATGTTAAAATATGCAATTGATCTATTAATTGAATACCTTATTTGAATGACTGAATTAAACATTATGCAAGTGGAAATTAATCAGTGTAATTAATAATAGTAGTGAAGTACTGGCAAACTAGGACAACTCATTTACCTATACCCTCTATGGATTAGTTGGATGCATAACCCCTGTTTGTGAACAAATAAATATTTTTACACAACAACAACATCACGGCTGTAATCCCCAAAGGGCTAGACAGAGGTATACCTAATAGTACATCACATTTCGCCAGTTATGTACAAGTCCCATGTACTATGGGTCGAGCCTATTGCCATCAACCGGGCACAAATCCAGTCTCCGTGGCTGCTACTGAGAAAATCCTGATGAAAAAACCCAATAATAATTTGGCCGACCCGGGAATCGAACCCAGAACCTCATGCTCAGTAGTCGCGATTGCGACCACTAGATCAACGCGGCAGTCTAAATATATGTAAGTATAGTAAATATGTTTATAAACAGTAAATACAATTTTATTATTGGTTCATTGGATTGCAATATCCAGGTATTGCAGATGAGATTTACGTGTAGGTACCAAAATGTATCATTTTGGTCAATTAAAAAATATATTTCAGCGCTTTCGTATATTCATACAACTCTAAAAAGTTTTAACTGGCGAACAGCACTATTTTTGTGTAAAGTTATCAAGTCTCATAGGTTTGCGGGTCAGGTACAGGTGTGTCGGTTACGGTCGTGTTCCGCATACGAATGCCCTTCGCCTTGAGCATCAACGGATATTGTTACAAGCCCACGTGGTGATTTCATATTACCTACCTGGGCAGGTATCTCTAGAGAAAAATGTCAAGTCTAAAAATAAGTTCGTACTAGTACATAACAGTTCCATCAACTATGATGTTTGTTTATGTAGAAGTCTGTTTGCAGAGATTTAAATATAAATAGGTCCTATATCAAGATAGCTAGATAATGTTATATTGTGCGGTCGCACATAATGAAAAACTGAACTGCATTCCTATGCAAAGCACACACAACTCTGTGTCTACCATGTTATGTGTCCATTTGTGTGCAGAATAGTGACTGGTTGATGAGCTCTATTGTTTTGTTCTTCATAGAAAAACTTAAATTAAAATATGGAGGATGAAACATTGAGGATGGGCACAGGTAAAGTGTTAGCCAAATCTTGGACAGTTTATAATACGTATGCCTTCAAAGAAAGTTGGAAGGTCTACTTTGCTCTGTCTGTTATGTTATCTACTGCATGGGTCGCCATGGTGATATTGATTACACAAAGGTGTTCCTCCAGACAGCACCTTGGCAAAGTGAAGTACTATGTTATTGCACTTAGTTTTATTTTGTTGATTGCATGACATCAACTCCAAGTTATGACTACTTTGATACTAACATTTGTACTGGGATTATTGCATATGTGTGAGTGGCGTGTCCACAGCGAATACCAGCGACCGAGTAGTAAGTTGTAAAGAAACAAGTAAGCTGCTCGCTTGGGAAAGACAGGCAGCACACTACCAGTTCGGACTCGGACTAATAGCGAGTTCTCGCAACTTAATGACTCAGGCAGTAATCAGGGACAGTTTCATTCAAAATAATGTGTAATAGTCGGCATGCGAGTGAAATACAAACCGGAGCGGGGCAGGTATGACGACGCGGCGGTTCGGCGGGCACCACACAAGCGCACAGCTGCGGGCCGCCGCGCCGCCGCCCATTGGCGGAGCGCGGGAACCGGTCGCGTGTCCCCCCCCCCCCGCGCCCCGCACCGCCGCTACAAACAACTTCAAATTCTTATTCATGTTCCTTGCCACGACCGTTGCTGCCGTTGAGAGCGCGCGCACTGTGCGTCCGTACTTCGCGTAATCTTATCGATATGTGCTCGATGTTCAATGTGAATCTAGTGTTTGATGTATGAATTTAACAATAAATTAAGTGCACGGTGGACCAGTGCGAAGGTGCGGCGAGACGCTGCAACTGCGCTATGAAAACACACGCAAGATCTGGTGTTTTTGTTCTTTTTGTATCGCGAGTGCTTCGTGAGCGGCTTCGACGCAGGGCTACCTGTGCCATGTGCATCAGATAATATTGTGCTCCTATTAGTTTGACGACAAACTAATATGCTAGCTTGTGGATATTGCGACGGAGTGGCGTTGTGTTGGTGAATCATAGTGAGTGACATGAAGGTGACGGTGTGTTTCGGGTCGGTGCGGGTGCTGGTGCCGTGTGGAGCCGGCGACCTGCTGGTCAGGGACCTCGTACGGGAGGCCGCGCACCGCTACAAGAAAGCTACTGGACAGGTCTGTACACACATCAAACATTCTGTGGGTAGTTCTCGCGGGTTTTCTACTGTTTTTATTGGCTAGATCGAGTTTGTTTACCTTCCATATTACTCACAACTGGTCAGCAGTTGATTTGTGTCTGCTTGGCTACGTAAGAACATAAGCACCAATGAAAAAGTTATGATACCAAACTACCCGCCTATGTTATGTTTTCGTTACGTCAAGCTGATGCTCCAGGCAAGTTGGAACCTTCATTCATGACGGTGTAAACATGCCTTTGATTAAAAATAATGTAAAGACTGATAAACCTACAAACCTACATATACCCACAATGAAGTTTCTTTCTATTTAGAACCTTTCTTTCAGGTCCTTACTTACATCTTAGTCCAAGATGACTAAGCACTTCTAGAGTGAGAGATAATTATCTAACAAACGTCTAGAAATTCAGATAGCAAAACATATCGCAGTAGCTTCTCACGTTCTACCCATTAACCAACTCCATACGTTCTTTAGTTAGACATAAATTCAACCATAATAGAATCTATCAGTTTGACCAACTTACCAACACCGTGTTTTTGCCCTGCCCAGTTCTATTACCGAGTTGCCTGGTATTTCACGATTACGATTAACGATATTCGCTACAAAGCCCGCTCGAGAATGTTGAGATAGGTTGTGTTGCAACCACCTCTGGTTTTTGCACTAATGATCATTTGGTTATGTGGAATGTACGGTGCTTTCAGCAAGAACAGCTTTCGCGGCAATGTGCCCATACTGAGTGGAGACTGGAGTACAACACTAGCGGTCCTTCCACCACGTTAGTAGTACCTATCTATAGTATGACCAGTCTAAAGTGTGCACTTAAAGGTGGCGTTGCTTGTCATGATAATTTTCATCTCCATGTCAAACTTGCCTATAAGTTGGTTGAAGTGTATAGTTAGCTAGGTACTTGTCAAACTAGATCCAAGATCCAACCATGAGACGTTCGAATTTCATCATAATTTAGACGCCACATTCGACAGCTCATTATTTTTATGGACAGACCTTCAATATTATATGTCGATCTCGTAATTGGATGAAGGTTGTCGCTATTTATGTTTTTAGGAATGCTTATGAACTCCTTACTTAGTCGTCGGCATCTTTTTGCGTCAACCGCTCCTATTGCAAGACAACAGTTGCGTAATGTGTTGAAGTCGTAGCTAGGACAGGTGTATTCTTACTTGCAATTAGCATTAGATATTCACTTGCACCTGCCCTGCAGCCTACATGCGTTCCTAAGTTCAGTCCTCGTAGGAAGCGGCCGACCTTGCAGGCTGTTACTGTTCCGTCATACATACCACAAACATATTTATTGTTGGTATTACGAGCTGGGTGAAACTGTTTTTGCAAGTATTTGTAACTTCCTTTATGAAAACTTCACAAAAAAGTAAAACTTCCTGTCTTTGCATCCCGGATTATGCATTTGTTACATCAGTTTTATAATCACGTTTATGTGCAGCTTGATGTCCTGACATGATACGTCCTGACGTATTATTAAGCAACCTCATTATTGTTTACTTAGCATAGTTATCGGTTCTTAGAAGTCTCCTAAGTAGCTTTGCTTACTTATTGTAGGTTGTAGGTAATACTATACGCATCTAGTTATCTTTTAAAATACTGCATTGTTTACCGAAGAGGAGGCACTCAATTCAACTTAGCATTGCATCCGTGGCTCATGCAATATGTATGGATCAAGTCCGATTGCATCAATCACACAATAAATTACAATGTTAATAATGCAGGTAGATGTATAGGTAACAAGTTAGTTTTGGCAAACGTTTACATTTCTGCTCGATTGGTGTTCCACGATTACTCAACGCAAAAGGTCGCGAGCGTACTTAACGACCGGTAAACTATACTTTAGCTGCTCCACTGGTGAAACGATATGATATCGAGACACGCGCCGGTTTCTAATTTTACTGGAAATACAAATAAAACGATCGTACAACTTGTACCGTTTTTTTTTTTGGATTGAGATGAATTTGTCTCACCTCCCACGCCATCCATGAAAGGCGAATTTAGAGCATCGACTAATAAAACGTCAACATCTTTATCACCAGTGTTTTCTGGATCTAGATTAAGATAGGTGACTAGACCTTCAATAAACTGAATGTTATCTATTACAGACACAAAATAAAACGAGACGTGGACGTCAATAACCTCCATTACTAGTTGACCTTTTATGGCACGTTTGGCGCCTTTTATTATATAACAAAAAACTCAAATGTTATTACTGCAAGACTATTGTGCCGTCACGTATTATTTTACCTTGAAACGTAATAAATTTTCAGTTTGTTAAAACAGTCAAAACTCTCGAAATAAGTCGATGGTGAAACAATGGGACCGTTGTCGCGGCCAGGTATGCGAGAGGAACGGGCGCCTTGAAAACTCGAAACACCTTTTGTACCGTGCAGCCGGCAGGCTAGGCGTGCTGTATGAAGAGCCACGCCACGCTCACTACGGACTACAGATCTCGTACAACGACCGGTTCTCAGAAAAATTACGAGACATTCTTTTGAGATACGAGTACCTACGAGCGTCCTATAAAGTAATTCATGGTTTCAATCCGAGCTATACTCTAGCAACAGTGTGCACATGCAGTTTTATTGGGTTTCGTAAGATACATAGACGTAGATAAGTATTATTGGCAAACGATAGCGAAGCCGGTGGTCGTCTGCGAGCCCATCGTAAATCTTGTAGTATAACAACGAGCACTATTGTCCGATTCTGAAAAATTTACCTCACCGTTGAGTGTTTTATTTACATAGATTCGTCTGCCTTCAACTCTTTTGATAGATTCCATGAGGAGCTGACCCGTTTCCTGCATGTGAATATGTAAAATTTTAAAAAAAACTTCGTTAAATAATGTAGCCGATGTATGTGCGTGATCGTGGAAAAAATAACAAAAACCGTTTCTCATACGACCATATGTCGGGCTTCCCGTCAAGTGGATTGGATAGCGTTAAGGGTCTTTGTCCGAACCAAGAGAATTTTTTCTTCAATTCTTACTAATGGTTTGCACATGTTGCATTAACTCACACTGAATTATATCAAGTACTAACAGATTTGCAGATTCAAACAGTTGAAAGTTTATTTACACTGAAAATATATGCTCACAAAATGAAATATAAAATTACATTAATTATAGGTCTCTTTATTATTGATTACCCATTTCAAAATAATTAAAAGCTTCGAGACCAACCAGTTTTGGTGATATCCAAAGGTGGAGGTCATTGTATTGAATTCGAATCTTAATTAAATGAGTTATTTTTAATCTTATCACGAGTGGTTAACGTAATTAGGTAAGTAGGGCATGAAGCAACTACTGAAGTTTATGTACAGTGGCTATCACACTTTTTTACGACCCCGTATTTAAAGACAAAATTACATCGAAGACAAAGATGTGGTGTAGGAGATTAGGTGTCATTAAGTGCACCAATACAACATAAAACAGTAGGTGGCGAAATAGTTGTAAATAACAACTTAATAACGCTCGCCTCAAAGCAATTTATCATGTAAAAGAGAGGTAAAATACATAGAATATGAAGTGGAACACTACATAGTTACTTTCTCTCACATTCGCATAAGAAAATTTGATGATGGAGCGCGTCAATCCACGATCTAACAGCACGAGAGTACTTACATCTGTATTGGTTTTCCCTGGGCAGTAGATTATAGAGTAGTCGACCTCGGTGGTGCGGTGGCGGATGCTGAACATTTATGATGGCCTGACTACTTGACATAAAACCTCATAGGACATGCTACTTTAGACCACCGAGTTTACTATTCATAAAACTGCGACAGTTAGCCTTATTTAAATAAAATACGGTGGTCGCCCTACAGAAATATAATTGTGAGTAACTGTTCTGTAAGTTTAAATGCTTTGAGGAAGATTTACAAAATAATTGTTTGCCTTTAGTGGCTCTTAGTTATTGTACGTGTTGCTTGTAAATTGCTGCTGGTCTGTTAATCATTTAGTAAGCCATATTAGTGTTTTCAGACAGCAAACTGGTCCAGCATCCCAAATTCTTGATTCCACCTAATATTACACTACTCTAGATACTTTGGAACCTCTGCAAAGCCGTAGCCCGTAGCCCGAATGCTAACCTACGTGTTTCTTATTCTTAGGCATATTTTACAGAAGCATTGGAAATGCCAGAACCAACCGATACTTGGAAACTGTTTCCGTTCTCCAAATTCTCCATTTCTGATGCACCCCACGGGCATTGTTCTAGAATTCACGGTATTTCGAACAATGATTTGGTTCTGATGAAAGTTATGATCAGATTTGTCCATAATGGACCAGCGTGGTTGTGCCTGGGTGTGCGTGGGCGCAGACTGGCCTGAGTCACGCGCACGTGCACCGCGGCCATGTCATGTCCCATGTCCAATTATGCGACAAATAACTACTTTGCATTACCTCCGAGCCTTAAGCATTCCTGACGCTATGAAACCTGATCTTAGTTCGGATAGAATGTCACCCAGCCTTAAGATGATCCCTTTGTTTAAGTTTTGCCTGATGTTACTCGGAATTTATGAGAACACACACGAAATGCATAAGTACAGTTCTTTTGTCCTCGTGTAAGATTGAAATAAGAGACGACTCAAAATGAACTAGATTTTACATTAATTTTTTAAGAATGTTCTTTACATAATGTTCCATTGCCATTCCAAATACGTATTGACATAAAAAAGTTGCAAATCAAAGCGACAGGTATAAACAAAATTCTTACGGTTATCCATTGTAATTGTAATAAATCAAAACCTAATTGAAATAGGTCATTTGTTTAACTTTTCCTACTACTATAAGAGGAACTTTGATATTGGCACCAATGCCTGAAATGTTATGTGGTAATCGGTTGTCATGGTATGCACATTTCATGCAGAGGAATAAGGAAATTTCGTAAAGAAAGTATGAATATACATAATTATATATACAGGGTGTTTGGAAGGGAGCTGTACATACGCCTAGGGTAGAAACTAGGGATAGTCTGCTACCTACCCCCGCCCATTATATTGACCTTGGCCTCAAGGTTTTTTTTTAATTTATTTTTATTTTTTATTTGACTTTTTTATGATTTTTTGACTAAAACTACCTGTAGCTCAAAATCTATCCATGGGACCGGTCGGCTAATGGTCTTGTTTTAATCGTTAGAGTCTTAGGGTCCTGCAAAAAATTATTATACACCAGAAAATTGTGGAGAAGAAAAGTTATGGGGCCTGAAGTACCGTAAAAAATAAAAATAAATTAAAAAAAAACCTTGAGGCCAAGGTCAATATAATGGGCGGGGGTAGGTAGCAGACTATCCCTAGTTTCTACCCTAGGCGTATGTACAGCTCCCTTCCAAACACCCTGTATATGAGTAAGGGAAAACCAAAAGGAGGAGCTCGTGGCTAAATAATAACAGCCGCACGGGTCGATCTTTAAGGTTACGCCGTGCTTGCCGAGGTTGGTACGTGGATGGATGACCATAATTACATACTGAGTTTCCTCCGTGCCTCTGAAAGCACGTTAAGCCAAGCAGGTCCCAGCTGTCATTTGTAGATCTTTGAGAGTCGTTAAGAGTAGTCATAAGCCAAAAGTCTGGTATCCAGTCTAACCAAGGGGTTTCTTATTACCCAGTTACTGGGTTGTGGAGGTCAGATAGGCAGTCGCTTCATGTAGAATATAGATACTCAGCTGCATCCGGTTAGACTGGAAGCCGACCCCAAGATAGTTGTGAAGAGGCTAGGCAGATGATGATCGGAAGACCAAAAAACCATGGATGTATTGTGCGAAAGATTATTTAGTTGGAAAGAGGGTGACTACTGAGGTGACCACTAATAGAGAAGAATAGAAGAAGAATAAATATTACGAACCTTAAATAAATTTGATTATGGACACGAAAATGATTAGTTGTAAGTACCATTGCCCACCAACCCACATTGTACTTGTGGCAATAGAACAAGGTCATGAGTCTTCTGAGGAACCAAATGAAAAACTTTCATACCAAACATGGCTATAAAACCTATGATGAACTAACTATGATTAACATATTTGTACCCAATTATTCCCTTACCAAAGTTCTTGGTATTTTAATTACCCTTACTTATTAATAGTTATGATCAAAAATTTATGTTTTTAACAGTGAGAACTGTTGTACAGCTTAATCTGTATGCGTCTTAAAGATTCTATTTGCTGTTCAACAAAATCATGAGTAGCACGGTTCGATGGTACATGAACAAGTCTTAGTAACTTCTAACTAATGAACAATTGGTTTTACGAGCGACTGAGTGATTATTACGGAGGTTGTGAGTCACTTTGACGCATTCAAGTCTCAACGACGAATCAAATAAAACTATACATAGTATGTACTAACATAATAAGCTATTCACAATACTAACACACAAGCTATTCACATGTTTGTGATAAATCGTTAGAATCGTGTTTTGGAGTTAAACATTGCGGTTAAGTAATAAAATTACCTGGCTGAGATTTGTTTACCACGCAGTTCTCACACCAAAGAACCATCTTTGTTATTTGTGATGCTGCGAAATAGATCACTAGCAGCCTGATATTCTACTTTTTATCTGCTAGATCAGGAGGACCACCATCTGCCTATAGCCTTTTCCCAACTACGTTGGGGTCGGCTTCCAGTCTTACCGGATGCAGCTGAATACCATGACTATTTTAGTACTAGGTCATACGATTCCAGTAAGACTGGTTGTAAGACTTTTAGGCCACTGAATACCTGTAAAGACTGTCAAAGATCTGCAATTGACTGGCGGGACCAACAGCTTAACGTACTTTCGAGGCACAGATGATACTCGGCATGTAATGGGTGGTCACCCATCCACGGACCAACCCACTCAAGCGCGGCTTAACCTGAAGATTGGCTCGAGCCGCTGTCATTATTTAGCCACGAGCTCCTCTTTTAGACTAGGAGGATACATATAAGAATTAGGAATTCTAGCTATCATTCGTACCAATTGAAATCCCGAATCCTGAGCCTGCTAGTTTAACACCAGTATCTTTAGCTAAAAGACATCCACAAACCAGCCCCCGTATTCAAAAACGCTTCGAATCGATGTCGATCGATTAGTCGTATGTTCATCTTTTTTGGCATTACGAAAGCGAGCGAGATAGACATAATTATGACTTGTCGACCGACATCGATTCGAAGCGTTTGTGAATACGGAAGCAGCTGTCCCTTAATTTAAACGAACAGTATTTTTAGCGTTATTTATTTCTTGTTACTAGATCTAAGTTATTTGTTCGACTGTTATAAAAGTCTAAGCCATGCTGCAGTTAGACCAATAAAGACGATTTGTTACACTCACTCAAGCACTTGAGACGTCTAATATTGCTTATGCTTCTAAAAGGGGAAGCAGCTACTGAGCACTCGGCTTATGTTCAGACGCTCTTATTGTAAGCACCATCTATTTTATGACATTGCAACCCTTCTGTATCGGGGCTTTTATGGGAGTAACAGGTCTTACACGGTGTATCTTTGGATTCAATCATTCAAGCGAGTTTGGACCTAAAACCAGCCTTGCAGTAATTGCATCTTCGTTGTTTGTATGTACCCAGAACGTTTTAATAGTCTGCTTTCTTGTTGCCAAATTCTTTATTTTTATTTATTTATGTATGTACACACAAAACACTTAACAGGACACTACATTATGATACAAGAGCACAAGGGTACTGCTAATTTCAAAAGAAATTTCTTTCAGTAGACCTGCGAGAGGAAAGTTGGATTAGAAATGTAGACACAGTGTGTAGAAAAGATAAAACAGGATTAATTTAAATTAGAGCTTAAAACAAACATTATACCTATAAAAAATAAACATCCATGTACATACAAATAAATACACATATATAAAAAAAATTATATACCTTTAATATATTATTCATCAAATTGTCATGTTAAAATAATCCTCTTATGCTTGTTAAGCAGATGCTCCATGATGGCCAAGACAAGTGAAAATCGCTTCCAAAGCATTTTATATTCCTACAACAACTTTTTCGGTAGCTTAAGTGAATCTAACTTTTCATACCAAGACTTTTCCGGTATCGATATCGCTCATAGAGCGTTACTGTTGGTATAGTTAGATAAATATGAGAAAGTATGAATAATGAAGATTATGTCAAGAACATAATAGGTTCTTATTTAAAAATGCCATACATAACCTTATCAGTATGTTATCTCGAACTTGTGATTGATTGCGTCATACATGCAGACGTGCATGTAGATGACGTTGGTAAATAATTCAGACAAAATTAAATGTAGTGCCTTATTTTTTAAGCAAAATTGAAAAGATTTATGCAGGACACACATACATGATGCATAAAATAAGGGCTTAGCTTAGGGCAGGAACATCCCTAAATGGTGAAATCACAAAAAGAAAGTCCTGCCTGTCTCCGAATCTATCTTCTGAATACTAAGAACTTGTTACAATAGACCAAGGGAGATTCAATTTAATATTCGACTACATTACAAATCATAGAGATGGGGACAAGATAAACATTTGCTTACATAATCAGATGAACTGATGAACATGGTATTGTTTTCGTAATACTCCTAAATACTTTTGGTTTCGACAAAATACGGTAATTGAAGATTTATCTCGCTAACACGTTACGACCGTGGTAAAATTATTTCATGAAAGATGATATAACAATGGGCAATAGCAAGCATATTCGTTCAAAGTTCATCCATTGTTCTTGGCCGGTTTCGTCAAAAAATTACCTACATTTACTAAAAGAATCTAGTATTTTACTATTCGCAGTTTCAAGGCCAGGTAGATTTGCGTATTGGATATGTCAATTCGAAAATAACAAAACCAAGTTTTGCTTTAGACCAACATAATCTTGAAATAAGTTTTTCTTCAGATCAGCTATTTTCGGTTATATTTCGTTTTAGTTGTGGCTTTATAGCAAATAATATAAGAGATTTATCTTGCACGTTGCTTTGTAGTGCGGATACAGGATTAATCCGATGTGACAGCCGCTGGAGATGCTGGCTGACCGATTTATACAGTATAAATCGGTCTCCTTTATAGTCAAGATTTATGGCACAAGGCAAACTGAACACATAGAAAATCAAAGGCCTGCGATTGATCGACAATTTTGACGATATAAATAGACGTTTCCTTTTTTTCTACTTCAGTGGTTGCATTTTTTACACTCTTACCAAGAACACGCAAATTCTGAGGAAGTGATGCAATTTCAGCATCCGTTGCTTTAGAAAAAAATAACATGGCTTCCATATAAAACTGGTTTGCAATGCGCGAGAAAACTTAAGTAACCACAGGGTATACGTGTCCAGTACTGTAAGTAGTATATTCCTTATTAAATGTTTAATGAAATGTGTCACTTGCCGCGAACAGCTTCTGTTATTTCTGTGGTTTAATAAACATCTTGGAGCTCCGTACTACAAGAATAGACTGTGTATTTATCTACCTGTTTGTTTCCACTCAGGTAAAGCCGTAAACCAGCCCTTCGGATCATTAATGGAGTTTTTTCTACAACAAATCTTGCTCTTTTTTTCGGACAAAAAGTAGTGATGCGTTTTTGTCGCTACCCGAATCTATTCGATCTCGAGATTAGAATGGATGCCAGCCAGTATCGTGATGGATAATTCGATTAAATTACCAGTCATTAGTGCTGGAGTCCACGGTACACCGGCACGATTTGTCGAACACGACCGACGGACGTGAACCTGTAATGGTATCCGAAGAAACAATGCACTTGATTAGTAAATAAATTAATTTCTAATTTAAAACGTGAAGTGTAAACCGTCTGTTCCTTAATTCCCGTTTAATGTTTAGTATTTTTATTACTACTCTTGTTATTTTAATGGTTTATCTCGAATTCTTGTCGGTACTACCGAGTATCGGGATCTAAATTGTTTTGGCTTCTATTTACCATTCCAAAATTAACTCCAAACGTCAGGCACCTGAGCTGCCCACTTATCCCGCCATGTTTATATCAATGGACACTTTATAAATAAGGATGTATGGAGAATGTCTTTCGCCTAGAGACTGTTTTTATTCGGCTTGGTTGGTTTGGTTGGTTTTTACACGGGGGAGGCGACTTGCCGGGCCCGGTCGCTGAGGAATGTTACCTGCTGTCCTATTCCAATTTATGGAGCCCTACTATTGCCCTTACTGTCTACAATGATACAGGGATATTAGAACTCGAAGTGGAACTAAGTGATGAAGGGTTTTTGTGTTTGTTTCGGTGCAACGTGCAACGACGTACATAACGATGTAGGGGTTGTAAAGCCTTAATCTTTCCAACATAAAACTAAAGTTAAAGAAATGATTTCAGGTTTCATTGTGATTTGATAAATATATGTAGAAGACAGAAAACAAATAATTAATTAATAAAGTAGGTTCGATTCATTATAGCACGATTGCGGAAGTTCAGCAACTAAATTCTATTTTTGCAAGTCACTATCACCACGTTGTGATTGTGTAGGTGATCGGAGCAATTTCATTATAACGACTTTTTCTTCACGTAAAGTTAATTTCAGTATGCGCTGAGCATATCCAAGATATTTTTCTATCAACACAACTAATATTGAACGTGCAGAAACTTTAATATTCCATTTAAAGAATCATAAAGATTTTTTGCAAGGTAACTAACATCAATCAGTGTTTGATAGATCTAGCGGAGTGGGTGTGGTACGCGAATGCCTGCGCGCAAATCCTACGCTAAGCCAAGAGCGTGGGCTGCGTCACTTCACAAATCTAGTACGACAAATATTTCGTCATTAACAACGTCCAGTTTTGCACCATCGTGATAAGTGCCCTAAGGGTTTAACCGCACTTCGTTAATTTAGGCGAAAATATCAAAGATAATCATGAAATGTCAAAGAATGAATGAATGTGAAATGTTAAGCCGTGCTTGCCGAGGTTGGTCCGTGGATGGGTGATCATCTTTACATACCGAGTTTCCTCCGTGCCTCGGAAAGCACGTTAAGCCGTTGGTCCCGGCTGTCATTTGTAGTTTTTTGGCAGTCGTTACGAGTAGTCAGAAGCCGAAAGTCTGACATACAGTCTTACCAAGGGGTACCGTATTACCTACGAGGTTGTGGAGGTCAGATAGGCAGTCGCTTCATGTAGAATATTGATATTCAGCTGCATCCGGTTAGACTGGAAGCCGACCCCAACAAAGTTTGGGAAAAGGCTAGGCAGATGATGATAAATCATGGAATGTCTTTCAATATTAAATATGTAACATTTAAACAACGCTTATTGACGTCGCTAAGAATGGTAAGTTCGATAATCGAACTTGGGTGTTACTATTGCTTGTCAAAATATTTTCAAAATGTAGTAAGAATTACAATAGCTACTCAATATATACACAAAATGCGTCAGTTTCCTTCCCTATAAAGTGACGTCATCTGCTATAAGTGCGTTGATTCATATAGTTCATGAACCGCTAAACTAAATTTCAGTACAGAGTACGTAAAACTGGTTACTTGGAAAAGCCTATAAAACATAGAGCTTAATGTAAACAAGTTATTCTTTATTGCACATCGTGAAGATTCCACTGTAACGTCTACTTATCATGTTTTCTTTTAATCATGTATAACAGTGATGTTGTAATAAAGGTTCAATAATACTGCTACTCGTTTAGTACTAGCAACTTTATGTATCCTTAGTTTCACAATGTAATTTCAACCTGCCTAACTGTTGCTGGATACGACCACTGGGCGCTTTGTTTAACACCAGTTACAGAGCCAGTTACAATAATATTCACTGGTTTATATTATGTAGAACAAAAGCGCAGGTACAATGTGGAAACCAGTGTGAAGTATTTGAGCACGGTGTATTGTCCTGTGAGTACGACCTACGCATTGTCGGCGCGTGTCGGTAGCCTGTGTTTCCGCGAGCCTTCGTGACCTGTTAGCGTTATTTAAATAAATTGTACTTCTATCTGAATTGTGGATCTGCAAAATGGAAGTTATGTGACTGTTTTTGGGGAAGTTGTTCCAATTGTACAGTTCTAAATATTGGTGTCGAAATCAACAAGTTATCGCAGTCTTGAACTGCATTATGTAGTTATTTCAGCCTCGCCCATGTTGCGACATCAATACGATCACTGCCTGCTCTAACAGGCGTTCAATCCATCCAGCCAATAAAGAGTCTTCAATCTCTGACCCACAATATTCTGTCCTCTGCCTTCCGCATCTTGTCTGGCCCAGCCACTTTTATGATGATAAATTAACAATATTCTTACAACCTGCAGCATAACAGTCATATATCTAGACATAACAACAACACAATAGGAAGAGCACACAATTTATTACGCACTATGAATCATAAACTGATAGTCAAGGCCTACGATCTCTGTAATCAATGTCATGATAGTGACGTCGTGAGCTGTGGGTTTCGACCCTGCGAGCGCTCTAGCCATTTTTCAATGACAAATGATGGATGATTCCGTGGCCCTGTAGCTGTCGGAAGTCGTAACGTAACTGAACATCTACGCAGACATTTTCGATGCTTAGAATTTGACTCTCTTTTGGCATTTTACCATTTATGTTCTTTTGCCTTGTCACATCGTATAGGTTTCGTCACACTCTTCTAAAAAAACCTAATTATGTTTGTTTGTCCAAGTATTTAAAGTCACCTGGATTAAAAAAAATGTGGTCTTCACCACAACCTCTTTGTTTAATTGCGAGGAACTCATCGTGGTTGCAATTGGAGCAATTTTCTTCCGGACTAGTCCACGCAATGTAAGTTACTCATTAGTACTTCTATTCAATTATCCTTAGTTCTTAATGCACTTCGTCATTATGCCTCAGACACAACAGTACTAACTGCACCTAACTAAGGGTTCTCGTTCCCTATACTTTTATCTTATGTAAACTCATTGTTTGTCGTTCTCCCACTATTACGATAAGCATCGGTCGGCATACAACATGTTCTGGGTAGTGGGTGATACAGAACAATACGGGCAGTGTTGTAGTTTGTCACCTGTTTCTCATCATCAGCTGTGTTTGTAAACGTAGATTCAGGGAAATGGTTAAGTTCTTGGTTGCTGCGTCATTCGATTGTTTAATTAACGTTGGTTACGCTGTCACTTTTCGGTGACGTCCTTTAGGTCGGCCACGCATTACACAGTCATACACTCCCTATTAAAATAAAACCTAATTGTTTACCTCCATTGCTTTTCCAAATTTGCTCACCCAAGGCTCATTGGATATTGAGGTCGAATAAACAATGTACCTATGTACACGTCACCCCCAAACTCAGACATAGCTCAGGTCCCTATTGATTGTTTGTTATCAATGAAAGTTGTGCGCTCCACTTTATTTGACCGATAACAGAAATTCGGAATGTAAAAATAAAATGGCGAATGAAATAAAGGTGCGTGTACATGTTTAGCGAGTTTGTGACGTCAGTGTGTATGATAGGCCTGTTTCGAAGGTGTGGTGAGGGACATTAAGGTCATTAAGGTTAATGCCTTCATAGGTGCAGAATCTTAGTAGTTTCGCACGCTTGCAACATCAATGTCTCCACACATCTACCTAGGTAATATGCTTAAGAACGACCTGGTACTTTACACGATCTTCACCACATTGCGCTGATGGTGAAAACTGATTTGAAGTTTGTTAACTTGAAAAAAAGTGGCATACTGCTAACACCATCACCACTATTATAACATCACTATTATAAGTAGTATCTGTTCTATTGCAGGGACAGGTAGTCTATTAATGTTCCATGTTTCAGCTGAACCGTAAAAGTGTTTCAAAATGCAATGTGCGTTGATTTTAAGTTTCTTCTTTCTATGTATTTCCCAACTGCAAGATGCTACGGAGAATTCCCCATTCCTACTTTATTAGTTAAGTACCATTGTAGCGACCTACAAAAAGTAAGTTACAACAAAAATTACTACAGCGCCATCTATGACAAAACTGAAGAACTAATATGGTCTGCATCTCGCAAGCAAAGTTATCATCGGCTTAAGATTATATAGAAAAACGCGACAACAACTGTTGGGTAGTGGCCCACCAGACATAACCCCCGTCTGCTCGGAAGATCCAAAGAACTTTACACCCTGTTCCTCATACCCCTGAACTAACCTAACCATGAATTATCATACATTGTCGTTTACACGGCAAATAGCATCCATAATAGATTGATCTGTGTCCTCCTGACATTGTCGACTCGTGACATGGATCCTGTCGCCGTTCTAGGAACATGCGGGTATTCCAAACGTTTGTAACTCTAACGAATTGGATTCTCACGAGGTCATCAACAGGTGCACTCTTGAACCTCAAGTTGCTGTTGTTTTCTGTGTACTGAGGAACCTACCTTTGTAGTTTGTTTTTATCAAGATACTAGCTGTTGTCCGTGACTTTGTTCGCGTGAAAATTTTGATAATTATGAATGTGAGAGAAAAAAAAAATAGCCTATGTTCTTTCTCAGGATATAATCTATCTCCTTGCCAAATTTCACTACGATCCGATCATCCGTTTAATCGTGAAAAGGTAACAAACAAACAGAGTTACTTTCGCATTTATAATATAATAGAAAAAATAGAAATAGATATGGAGTATGGAAGTATGGATATGGAAGTATGGAGTATATGGAGTATGGATAGTATGGATATGGATTAAGTTGTCCATATTTATGTAAAACAGAAAGGTTACTAGTTAACTATCTTGCTTGGTCCATCCTCCTGCCATTCAGTGTCATCGTTTTAGCGTCTGCAAACAACTACCTAAATACCAGCCATCTTCTATCTACTTTCCTGCAGTGGAATGTAATGAGTGTGACAACATGACTAGTATACGTTTCACAGTCATGAATACTTTGTCGTCCTGAAGGTTAAAGTCGAATCTATTGATCCTCGATATTAATAATATGTTCCACCCTTTTAGTCAGTTTAGTAATTGGTCGTTATCTACCAATGCAGATAGTTATTCGATATTGTTCTGGTATCAGAATGGGCCTATATTCCTTGTCATATGAGCAGTACTGTAATTTAATATTCAATCATAAGAGCTTCAATACTGGAAACTTAATAATAGCATATTTATCATCGCATGAAAGTATTGTTTCCAAGTTGTGTACACTTCAGAATATTACTCTTCTCCTAAACCAACTGATTGTTAATCTATTTTACTTACTAGAAGATGTTTCATTGCAATAGACATTTCAATTTAAAAGTTGAAAAGTCCAGTGGTTCCAATAATACGGCAAGTGCCTAGGGCAAACAGACAGTTAGAAGAATATTAGGTTATAAGGGCAAGCCAAGCTTTTAAGCTTGCCTAGGGCAAGCAAACTGTTAGAAGAATAGTGCCTCAAAACCTCCGCCACTACGTAAGTAAGTAATGGCTTTCGGTTGATCGTGACAAAATTCCATTACTATGCAAAAGCAATCCATAAAACCGTTCTACAGACCTAAATATTTGCTAACCTCTAATGGAATACTCTCGTTTTCTCCCACGGTCACCCATGGCTGCCCACCCCGCATTGGCGACCACGTAACCATAACCACGTGAAAATGGTGATCAAGCGAGCGATGCGAACGCTTGCACTATCTGATGACTCTGCCTTTTAGAATATGGAAGGTTTCCGCTCGTTTTGAAAGTGAATAGATATATTTTATTGCAATATTTTTTTGTTGATGACTTTTGTGCTTAACGTTAATTGCATTATGACACGAATTTTAATAGAGAAATGGTCTTCTTAATCATTTTATTGAGTAACTTTTTCGGACGCATTTTTTGACGAAGGAATGTTGTGGAATTGTGAATTTAGAAATGTTCCGAACATTCCAATAGCTTACCTTTTTGACATTTACATTTATTATGAAAGGTAGTTATATAACTTATATAGGTATATTAGGTAGGTATGAGTAACATAAAACTATGAAAGTTAGCAATTTGTAACATTTCAGTTTCAAAATGTTGCTCTATAATTAATATAAGCTTGCCAACGGTTTCACCTCGAGTTTTTGTTGTGAATTGTTATATTTCTTTTGGTAACTAACGAGAGTTCCACGTGCGAAGGTCAGGCTTTTCGCGGACGCAGGCAGTTCGTTGACCCCGCGACCGTAGTCACTAGTGATGTGATTGATATGCATGAAACAACTGACGCTAGGACCAGAGACTACGGGAATTTATTCGAAAAAATTTAAACTTGGAATGTGACTAGCAAGTAGACACTACAACACGGGCGCCGTGACAGTCTTTCTTTGGTACTGTCTACGTCATTTTCTACGAAAACCATATTTGAAATTGTAGAAAGTAAAAAATGCTCAGATCATGTTATATAAAGAATTTCTAATAGTACTGTCCACGCAACTTTATTAGAACTAAATTCTAAAGCTTTTGTATGTCTTCGGTCATCGGACGTTCTAATTCCAATATCGAATGGCTTTTACACTCGATTATTTTCATCAATGACATGAACCAGTCAAAAGTCTTGACTCCTGACTGCTCCTATTTTGATAAGGTACCATGCCCTACCTGGGAATCGGTCCCGAGGTCCTGAGTTCCTTTTTGCTGAGTATTTCTGTGTGCTTTCCTGCTGCACATAAAGTTTAATATCCACACGCATAATTATCATTTTCAGCTTTGTTCCAGGACTCTCCTGATTATAGCCCTCGCCCCTTTCATGACATGTTTTCCTATTCTAGTTACATAACATTACGCCTGTAATTCCCGAAGGGTTAGGCAAAGGTGTATTTGTACTGTACACACTCATGGTACATCTACATTTCGCCAGCAATGTTTTTACTCATGTTATGCAGGTAGTAGCTGGCTAGCCTATGGCCTTCCCTGGTCTGCATAATTATGATTAGATATTGCAATGTTCTAAACATAAAAACTCGTGAAAGTTCGATTGTTAAAGAATAAAGATGTGTCAGATACTAGAACTTTATGATGGTTTTCATTAAACGCTTCTATTGTCTCTTCAAGCGAAACAAATGGGAAATTGCGTTTCTAATGCATGGAAATAGGGACGTGGAAAACTTTTGCATTGGAATAAAATAATGTCGCTTGTTGTCTGGTATCGATTACAATACTAATTGCTTTGTTAGCAACCAATGTTTATTTGTAAAATACAATATTAGAATTTGAGTAAGCTTCGCAGCTTTCTCAATCTCTACAACCCTTGAGAATGACATGACCTCTAATATCTAAATCTAACATCTAATTATCTTAATAAATATCCTACAATATCTTTCAATAGTGTTAGTCCTTTCGATTCGTTCACATAACGGTATGGCCCTCAACGCCTTTCAAAAGGCTATTCGCAATACCAATTCAAAGCTATTCGTATTTGGGCATGGGGAGCGGGCATTACCATACAAACTAGCTAATTAAATTAATCACGTAAGATAATGGGATGTAAGTACTATTTATATCGCCTTTACTTATTGTGAGCCTAAAAAAAACACTTGACAATTTTTATAGCTACATATTCTAGGTCTATAAACTTCGTTACACATTTAGAAGATCCAGTTTAAGGACTTTGCATAGCAATTTATGGTAATGTAAGTAAGCGTAATAGATAATACATATAAGTAATATTACTACTGTTTACTCATGACTAATCCAGTAAAAGGCTTAGGTATGTTCCAATTTCTGATTCGTAATACCTAAGAGCAACCACGCGGGCCACGCGGGCATTTTGTAGGTTTCTGATTCTACAAAAGTCAATAAATATAACTGAGTTTTCCTCATTGCATTTCATTCAATAGCCTGTAACTTTTTGTAGGACTTCACTGTCATTGTCCTGGATTTCCTCCTCTATGCCACTCAACTGACAGGCAAGGTAAAAAAAAACAGATTGTCATTTGATTGTTACCAATCAATAATGCGGTTTTTGAAGTCAAAATAATAACTTACTTTATTTTTAAACACGGAGAAAAGTTAAATTATAGTTCCTAAATTTTCTAGACAGGTAGAAAACTGGTTGGTACTCGTACCTTTCTGGATAAATAAAATATAATTTCTAATTAATTGTTCGAGTAACGACGACTGAATTGAAATTTCACTAATAAATTCAGTTTCAAGTTCTTTATTTGTATTCTTTAAAATTTTTGATGACATTTTTTTTATCCCCATGAACGATGATTATTTGAAAATAAATCAAAATATTTGCCAGAGTCTAAATAAGGGTGCCAAGGGTGCCAAGTAGGCAGTAAATCTAAGCCAAAATTTTAATTTTGCCACTCGGAGAACATACTCGGTATGTAAACTTGGCGATAGCTGACACTGACATGTAGTTATTTGCCAGTGCCATCTGTTGGCAAAATACGAAAGCATCGTGAATGTCGGACATTGATTCAATGCTAAAATAAACATGAACGATGTTAAACAACTTAATTGCCATTAAATCAAACGTGCCCTAAATTTTTTCAATTGTTGGTTTACTGATAGCACTAGATCCACTTATGTTGCAGGTTGGGTAGACAACAGGCATTGTAGTTCTTCATGATGTGTGTAGATGGCGCTATTTTTAGTAATTGAAATTTGGCTGTTTCTGAACTAGACAATAGTAAAAATGATATTTTCTACATACATTTTTATGCTAAGAAGGCGTATTTAAGACATAATATGTATCTCCAACAATAACACGTTGGTAAGCCTAGCAGTACTAGGTATACCTACCTATTAGTTAATTTGGCAATCAGCAACCTAGTTATTCGCTTTTAACGAAAGTGTAATATTTCTTCGGCTTGCTTGACCTTGGCCAATGGAGGTGGTGCGACGGTTGGCACCCCACGCCGTCGTTCCGGCTGGTGCCCTCGTGCGTCCGTCGCGCTCCGCCACGCGCCTCGCGCGACTGACCCCTACCTCAGGGGAGGTGCCCCACGAAAGTGCCCTTAAATAATTACAATAAAACCTGCGGGACTCACATCCGGGAGGAAACCAGCTTCAAGGATCTCTAGTTCATTAACTGACAAAATTATGGAACAAATTGTGGCCGCTTTCAATTTATCCAGTAATGAACTTGTTCCACTTATAAATTGGTTCAATATCGGCTGAGAGTTACAGACGAAAGGTATTAGACGATTTGGTGCCATTTGTTTGTAATTGCACAGGTGGGAGGATTGTTTACATGGCATGCGAGCACCTCTCAATGGCTCGGCTACCTGCAGGGGGAGGGGGAGCGGTGACCTGCCGGCCCTCCCCCCCGCGCCGCGGAGGTGCCGCCGACCGGCGCACGCGCAGAAACCCGAGCCAGTTGCCCGCCGCGCAGCCTCCAGCTTGTTTACATCGACTTAAAAATATTGTGACGTTTACCCCTTTCCTAATTAACTAAAACTTCCGACATTCGTTGCTTTTTTGTGGTGCATGTGATACCCCTGTGAACATATCTCAACAAGTGAGGCAGGTTGGAAACGTAGCTGTTATGTGTCCAATGTTCTCATTCTGGGTGTAAGGCATTGTGGCATTGTACGCTTTTGCCAGTCCATAATTTCGCATTTGCACAAAAGTTGCACAGCTGGTTCCTGTGATAAAATGACATGATGGTAGACAATGGAGTGACGTATCTTTTATTTTTCACGTCATGCATCCTGAGGCTTGCGTGTTTGTGGGAAATTCAGCACTGTTTCATATTCCACTAGTAGGTACTAGTGCCTAGGTGTTTTAAAATTGTCTGAACCGTACGTAGGCAAAGAAATCCAAGGATTTTTTCATTTTACGGGTGTCTCTCTGTGTTTATCAAGGATTGTTGTTATTAAATAATATATTATTATGACTTCAAACATTGAGTTGTACATGATTTTGGGCGTGTCTAAGAACGCCTATTGGTACCTGAAAATTGCAAAACGAACAGTAAGAAACTCAAGTTACTGTTCAGGTTTCTGATTCAGGGATCGTTGCACCCATGTTGTACATGGCCGTAATCAAGGCATTGTGATTGGTCAGCACTCAGCAGCACATGAAGCATAGCGTGACCGTTGAACCATGACCGTAAGTGCTAGGGACCTGAGTCAACGTATAGAGGTTAAAATTAAATACAATTAATAAAGTACTTGAAAGTATTACTGATTCACGTTTTATTTACACAAATGTAGACGTTGGCAAACACATTTTAGCTGTTTCAAAAACCTAATGAAGTATAAGCGTTTATTTACAACGGCATCAGTTGAGGTTGACACACTTTATCAACTGTTAGTTCAATATGGCAAAGAAAATAAGATGCTATTATTGTAAATTTCTCATAACGCGAGGCGACGCGATTACGGTTACTAATCAGTATCATTGCCACGGGTTTGTATTGCCATTGTTGTTTGGAGAGCGATCAGGTAACATAATAGTTACTCCGGCGCCGGTCTAGATACCCAGATCTCGAGGTAGAAAGCGTCGTGAGACTCCGCGACACTTTACAAACTCGCTTATCAAATGTTATATTTATTCCATTTATTTTTTTGCCCCGTTAACTGGATTTTCATCATAAAAACTTTTGAATTCTTCGAAAAAGGTATTCTTGGTTGCATCACTAGCGTGCAACACAAATAGGTTAAGACCTTAAGACGTCTTTTTATTTGCAACAGCTAATTAAGCATTACAGACTGGTAATTAAGTCGCTCAGTAATGCTCATCTTATCGTAACATGAAACAAATGAGGTCCCACGTAGTCTCGTGAAAATGCCTTGCAACCAGCGTTGACAATGGGTTTCTGTTTGAAACGTTGAATGATGTTGCTTTTAATCGTCGATTGTTCGCTCAATTGCATTCTGCCAATCTAACATGACAGTACGAAGTTACACCAGTTAACGCCGTTACTGTGTTCAATACACACTTCAAGACGTTGGTATATTGAGACATTGACTTACTAAATGTACAAAATGAATTTTCTTTTCTAAATATCAGTTTTGTCTGCTCATTTTCCCGTACATATCTTTAGAGAAAATGTTATTCCCATCGTAATGTTTCAAAACCGCGTGACAAAGGCATGCAAACTGGCGGAGTCAACGTTTTGCGAGCTATGCGCTAATGTTCACTGTGTGGTAATTATTCCTGCATGTTGCTAGTTTGCCTTTAGTTACAACTCTCCGGGGGTTTTTGCGGTATTTCATGAAAATATACGTTTATGCATCATTGCGTTGCTTTGAAATTAAATAATGGGCACGTAGAATGGCCTCATTAGCATTTCTGAAATGTTAAACAGATTATAAGGCAATTTAAATACAGTACCATGCTAAGCTGTATTAGATTGCAACTTGTTTAGGTGGATTAGTTCTAACTAAATTAAAATCATCGCGGATTCCGTTGTGCATCTGGTGACATCAAAAGTAAATTGGACGGGCAATTCAGTTTGCCGTTGTTTGCGGATATTACACTGGAATGGAAGACTAATCAAAGCTTCATACTGAGTTACAAAACAGCTGTTATGTCCAATCTACTGCCTGTTATTGGATATGACTATTACACAGTACTCACAAATGAGAGATGAACAGACACAGTCTCCAAATCATTATTGATTGCGAATGAGTTTTCACTTTCCGTGCCTATTTCCGAAATATCAATGAGTTCTTCTAGTGGTTCAACGGCTTCCCGATTTTGGGCCTATTAAATGTACAAGTTTTGTCCATGTTGGGCAAGTCATCGAAGATGGGCCTGTCTAGTGGGCAGAAGATTTTCACAAATTCTTGTTTTAGTCGTAGGCAGTTGCTTAGTTATTAGTCGGCCTTTTTATGGAGGCCGAGTCGACGTTGTAACTTAAGCTGCGACGGTGTCGGTACTTAAAAGTTAAGATTTCCGCACGTTGATCGTAGATACAGCAGGCATGAGGCATTGTGTGTCTGGGAGTGAAGCAGTGAAGGTGCAGTAGATTGGAGGGGCGGTGATAGTCAGATAACGAAGGCAGCGATAACGCGGAGGCCGCGGAGAGCGCCGCGGTGCCCGCAGTGCCGCGCAGTGCCGGCTCAGCGGCTCGGTCGCCACACTCCGCTATTTTTCAACACTTTTTGCGCGTCTGGCTACAAGGTTGACGGTCGTGTTATTGTGGCTTGTGTACACGTTCCATCGGTGTTGTCAGTGAAATTATTTTTTTAATTTAGTTTAATCAATTCTCATTATTTGAAACATTACTAGTGCAAGTGCTCGTCTTTTGTTTTGGAACTTTTCTTTAAAATTTCAATTGTTTTTCTCTTCTTTTTGGGTGAACACAACAGTTACTCGAAAACAATGCCAATCTTCCCTGAATTGGAACTGTAATTCAGTGCTTAGTGGTGGTTGTCGTAAAGATGAAGGATTCCACTCCTCGGTGCGAGGATGTGGCGGATAAACTGGTGCGTCTGTTTGGATGGAGACAGACGTACCCCGTGCAGAAACTACAGAGGAGTATACTGCCGCAGACCAATGAAACGGTAAGATTTATAATATTAAATTCTCCCATTTAATCAGAAAGCTGGTATGGTATGATTTGAACTTAAAATTTCTAATGGCAGGTCCAGCAATGGACTGCTATATGACACTGATGATAATGATGATGGAATGGATAAAGATAAAAATAAGCTCAAGGAGAATTTCATCATGTTATTTAAATGTCGTAGGCTAATTATTTTCCTAGCTCTATCATTGAAGGTCCTAGAAACATGCTTGTTTGTTTTCGTAAGATACGCCTGTTGTTTTAGGCGCCAATTTGTTAAATTAGTCACTTGATGAATGATAACTTTATCATTATGTAGTATGTACTTTACAAAGAAAATTAATCGAACCATGTTAACTAATCTAAAATAGATTTGATAGACGGTGTTCTGGTAAACATTAATGTTTATTGTAATTATAAATCATGATAAATTGACTGTGTGATAGTGATAGCAAGCCATTTAGGGAACATGCTAAAATAAAAATGTTATTTATCCTACACGATTCATACGGTATTAATGATAGGGATGCCCTTAAATTTCCTCATTCAATCCCAAATTGGTGCATTCGTTTTGAAGTGTTTCCCTAGCGATCATGACTGATATAAAAGGAGACTCATCATAGTCCCCTGCCCAATTGCAATCTTTATCATATCTTCAGTCTTCATTTCTACAGGGTGTAACGGAAAGGGATATACATACTTAAGGGAATGCTACAGACCATCAAACTGAACATGTTTCTCCATCGGACAAACATCGTAATAGCGAAAAAAATATCTGTTCCCCATACAAAATTTCAATACCTATTCGACCCAAATGTATGGGGTAGCTGATATTTTTTTCGCTATTACGATGTTTGTCCGATGAAGAACATGTTCACTTTGATTGTATGTAGCACACCGTATGTATACATATACCCTTTCCGTTACACCCTGTATATAGCAACCGGTTTTCAAGGAGTCCGATACTACTAGTTCCTGCAATTTTTTGGGTCTATTTTTTTGTTTTTAATATTTATTTAACTTCTTCTTTTGGTGCTTCTCCAGTTACTGAAGGTTGGCCTTTGACTCCGATAATTCTCATTACAGGTAATTATTTTGGTTTTGAGGGTATCGTGTTACCCAGTACAAACAGGGTTGTGGAGGTCAGATAGGCAGTCGCTCCATGTAAAATACTGATACTCAGCTGCATCCAGTCAGCCTGGAATCCGAATCTAACCTAGTTTGGAGTTAGTTTTTTTTTGCAATGGATTTTGCGAAGTGATACAGCTTAACAGCACTTGTGAACATTTTGGTAGAGGAAATACCTTTGTACAGTTTGCTCAACTTCTACTCCACTAGAAATTGTTCAACATGTGAAAAATTGCAGTAACAATCAACCGATTAGGCGGGAAATTCCACGCCTTTCTTTATTTTAACTCCTAACCACTTCCTATAATGTCGCCAGCCTCGTTACGTACGCATGCCGATGTTACTATTGTTGCCAATTACTTTCACGGAGCTCTTGTATGATCTGAAAGTCGAAAGTACTTCATTAAATCAACTCACTTATAAGTCGCAATTACGTTGCCGATAGTACCTCCCTGTTTATTCACGCGATACGGACGTTGAACCTGCGTATGAGTTGTATACGGAGTTAAATTACTCATTATGTTACTTCTATAGCCGATGTAGCCTTGTCAAGGAAAATACAATCTAGTTGTGTAAGCGAATTTTGTGGAATACTAATAATTTGTCGCTTTGTGGATGTGTTGAAATGTATGTTACGCTTTACTTATGAATATGCAGAGGAAGGTAGACAGGACAAACCAACAAGTGTAGGAAAATCCATGGCTGTAGTAATGAAACAGCTATGGCGTTAATTCGGAATCTAATGGAGTTTGAAATCCAGGGAAAGCCAAAGTGGCTTTTTGTGGACTGGCTATACTCCATCCAAACTACGAGTACTTACAAAGGTTCCATCATCTAGAAACATGCCATATCATACTAAAATCGACTACCAATAATACAATAATAATATTTTAAATGCACCAATGTTTTCGAGATCACCTCTCAAAGTACTTCTGATTTAATCACCGACCTGACTAATTGGACTACATCAATTTGAATACCGTTCAATTATTATCTGATCGACCTTGGGCGTAATCAGCGGCATTCCACGCGGGGTACGTTTTACGACTTGTGTGCTTAAGCGGCAGTGTCATCAGATAACACTTGCTCTACTGCACGTAGACAGCAGGTATTTATTGGAAGACAATTAAGAAAAATACTAATAAACAATACTTACAATATTACGGACGGTGTAAGTATCAACACCGCCAACACTGCGGTTCTTCTATAGCTAGCTGTGGGTTCCAGAGTTTGGGAACATTATTTTTTTCTGCAGGAATATATTTTTTGAGTCGGATAGGTAAATATTTGGGCTGCTCATTCGTTAGAAAATCTTAAGAAACGCAACAGTCTTAAAGATGATTATGTAAAAGAAAGAGCGGGAGCCTTAACGTATGCGATAGACCAAACAGATGATATGTGCCACATTCTCTAATGTGGAAGACTGAGCTTTGATCTTTGACCTAAAATTAAATATTACCTGCTGCGATTGCTTGATCGCGACAAAGTGTCTCCTGTTGAACTTAGATTAATGACCCAAAGGCCTAGAAAGTTATTCTGTCAGCGATAAATGTGATGAACAAGCTGAAATCAATCATATTGAAATTCGTAGAACGTGAAACGCTTTGTTTGGGAACGGCTGCCACTTAACATTAAGAATAAATTTATTAAACCATAGTTACAGTAATTTTCTTAGTCTTACATCATTAAGGATATCGGTAACGAGTTTAATTTTGACAAAATTAGATAACAGTCAACATTGGTGTATCTTGGGTGCGATAACTTTAAATTAAAAACATATATTTGTAGAACTGTACTAATTTGTTGTGACCCATTGTCGTTTTTAAACATAAAACCAAACCCGGATCCTAATGACATGCAGTAATGTTCATTTCAAAGGCAGCCAGCTTCCGATTATACACTCAAATGTTTAGTTTTAAAACACAAACCACTTCTATTTCACATACAAGTTTCATAAACATTGATCCTTAGTTAAATATTGAATCATGTTCGGGCTAGGCGTGTTTACGTTCGCAATGGATTTCTATGATAATTATGTATAAACATTAGCCAAGCCTTTAAAACTTGTTTGAACTGATATTAAAAAGAGGGCGTGATGAAGGTCTTTAAGAATCAATAGATTTTGTGTCAACTGCTTTAATGTGATAGAGAAATTCGCAAATAAAATATGGGGCTTTCGCAAAGCCCGAGGCAGTAAGTAAACAAACTAGGAAATGTGTTGCAACGTCTTTGCGCTCATGACATTATTGAAGCTGTGATCGATTCCTCTTAGTATTGTAATGATTGAGGTTACTAAATGATCAATTTTTACGTGTATCATCAGCATCATCTGCCTGGCCTTTTCCCAAACTATCTTTGGGTCGGCTTCCAGTCTAACCGGATGAAGCTGAGTACCAGTATTTTACATGAAGCGACTGCCTATCTGACCTACACAACCCAGTAACTGGGTAATATGATACCCCTTGGTAAGACTGGATGTCGACTTTTGGCTTCTGACTTCTCTTAACGACTGTCAAAGATCTACAAATGACAGCCGGGACCAACAGCTTAACGTGCTTTCCGAGGCTCGAAGGAAACTCGGTATGTAATTATGGTCACCCATCCAAGGATCAACATGGGCAAGCACGACTTAACCTAGATCGACTCGTGTCCCGGGCGGCTGTAATTATGTAGCCACCTCGTGTATTACTTGTACCATCATCTTCTTGAATAATTTCATGTTCTCGGGGTAACGTGTTTTCGGCTTCCATTCTTCTATGTTAACCGTCACGTTATCTTTCACTCTTTCGTAGCATTCTTTACACAATCAATGCAGTTAGTGATGCACAAACTTTGATATCTTCCTTGTAGGAAGGACGTAATATTACTTGCTTGCACCGTCACGAGATGATAAGGCTGGCCTTTGGACAGTGGGTAGGAGTGATGATAGCGGGACTGGCACTTCAATTCTCTCCGGACGTTCAGTCCTACTAAAGTATGTAGATTCCTACTTATTATCCACTGTTCAGAATCTTGTATTTTCCAGCATTAAAAAAGAAAAAGATTGATGTTACTATACAAGGTTTTGCATCCTCGTCAAAATTCAGAAAGTTGTCACAAAAGACATAAATAATCAATTAAAATTACGCAGCCTAGTTAATTATTAATAAACAATGATTTTTTTGGTTGTTTATGTTTGTCAGTATTGCAGAATAATCCCCATAACGTGGTTTATGGAATAAAAAAATATCAAATAAAGAGTTTAAGATTGTTTGTATGTGTGGAAGCCCGGTTATAGGGCGAGAATCAGACGGCCTGCGTTTAAAACACGCGTGGTTCAAACTTACCGATTTCCGTAAATAAGAAAAAAAATAAAAATGACCTACCCATTTTATTATTGATTCGGGACGAGAATCATCAGCATAGTCACCTCCTTGAATTTGACGAGAGTGCAAAACAACACCTTGTATATTTTACTTGCGTCAAGTCGAACTGCCAATTCAAAAGTTACATTGTTACAAGTACTTACAGTACCTCAGTGAGAGTCGTTATCATTGCTGTAAGCTGTACCAGGCCCCTCAGAAAGTATTGCGAAAAAAAGTTTTTATATATGGGAGACTGGCCAGTTATTATGTTTTTCGAAAATATGATTATTTATAAGTAAAAATAAGTAAGTTCCAATTTCAAAATTTCCCTCCACATTTTTTGCGAGTTAATTCAAAGTATTGTGTCTCACTGAAATATGGATCTGCGCCGGGAACATTTTAGAGCTATGATTTTATACGATTTCAAGTGTCGCCTGAAACCGGATGAATCGTACGATAGACTTCAAATGGCATTCATGGATGAAGGCCCTTCCAAGGCAACCGTGTATCGTTGGTATAACGAATTCAAGCGCGGTCGACCAACTTTGGGGGATGACGAAAGAAGCGGTCGCCCTTTGACGGCTGTTACCGAAGAAAACGTGCTAGCAGTGAAAAATTTAATCCAAGACAATAGGCGAATTACATATCAGGAGATTCAACACATATTGAAGATTGGATCGGGAAGCGTTCACGAGATTCTACACAGCCATCTTCGCGTGAGGAGGATAGTATCACGCTGGGTGCCGCACAACCTCACCGATGCTCAGAAGCAGGCCCGGGTGGAATGGTGCCGTGATATGCTTAACAAATTTGAAGCAGGCTCGTCTCGGCGTGTTTACGACATCGTTACAGGTGATGAGTCCTGGATTTATCAATACGACCCAGAAACCAAGCGCCAGTCGACTGTTTGGGTGTTTCAAAATGAGCCAACGCCTACCAAAGTGAAGCGATCTAGAAGCGGGGGTAAGATTTTGATCGCTAGCTTTTTTAATTTGACTGGCCACTTGGTATCAATTCCCTTACGGGATCAAAGAAGCATTAATGCCGAATGGTATACTTCCAAATGTTTGCCAGAAGTTTTCTCTGTTATAAGCAACAAGCGACCAAACACAGGGCTCCGCGGGCTACTGCTCCACCACGACAATGCACCTGCGCACACCGCACTCAAAACGAGGGACTTCCTGGACAGCACGCCAGTCAAACTCCTGGGTCACCCTCCTTACAGCCCTGATCTAGCACCGTGTGACTTCTTTTTATTCCCAAAAATAAAAAATCAGCTCAAAGGGATACAATTTTCGTCGCCGGAAGATGCGCTGGCTGGGTTCGAGCAGGCTGTAAACGAGGTGTCTGCGGCGGACTGGAAAAAGTGTTTTGAAAACTGGTTTAGGCGCATGAATCTTTGTATAGAGGCTGGTGGAAAGTACTTTGAAAAGATTTAATAAAAATATATGTACGTATAGAACAATTTTTTTTAGTTTCGCAAAACTTTCTGAGTGTCCCACGTATGTACCCGAGCGTGGTAAGAATGTCTCAGGTCATAAGATCAAGTCACGACTCCCTATAGTCCCTATAAGTAGTGGCAGATTGATTGGTAGTCCTACTTAGGCTTGCTAACTCTTGTATTTTGTTGGAAGATTTAGGAAACTTTCTATTTTGCCCTATTGTGAAAACTCAAACTCAAAGCGTTTATTTCAATTAGACCATTACAGGCACTTTTGAAAGTCAAAAAACAAAAAAAATAACGCGAAGCTACAGTCCCAGTCACAAGGCATAATAACTTATGAAAGTACTGTAGTTGCCCATTCCAAAGCGTAGATCTCTATGGAGAAGAATGGGCAAGAAACTCCATGGACACTCTTTTAAATCAAAATATGTTACTTTTAAAATCTTGGTTACATCATTCATGTTAAAAATTACAAATATGAGAGAACGATGTAGAAATACGGGCAAGTTAAGAAAACCACTGATACCACTGATAGTTGGATATTTCATCAATCTAGAGAAGAGGAGCCTTATGTTTCGATCATGTTCAAATCCTACCAGGCTATATCAAGGTTTAGACAAACTTCGTCTTCTGACGGCAATAGGTTTTTATAATCTGAATCGCAACTTCTGAATTATTTCACGTTATTTAGAAGGTAGCCCCTAGAGAGCCGCAACTACCATCTCAGGGGACCTAATACCGCCATTGCATAGCTCATAAACAAACAGTTAATCTAAATCCGCCTCGTGAATTCGTGACCGTGAAGACAGTTGCAAAAGAACTCTTTAATAAAATTCTAAAGCGAAATGAATCATGGCGAGCGTGACAAGCTAATTATAACTAATCAGGAAAAACCGCGCAGTTTTCTATTGTTTGTGATCAACCAGCTAATTAGGAGTACTTTGCAAGTACGATGGAGTATGCTGTCATTTGCATACGTAGTGACTTCTAGGTCACATCACAAGACTGATATTATCACTGGCTATTATGAAGCTACGACTGTGGTGGCAGCCTCGACTGAGAGCAGCGGTGGCCGAGTGGTGGCAGCCTCGACTTACGACGTAGTAAGCCGTGGGTTCAAACCCAGGCAGGCGCATTATTTTGTGTAATTTATTTCATCACCGCTGCTCTCAAAAACGGTGAAGGAAAACATTGTGAGGAAACCGACATGTCCTAGATTTTAGGACATGCCGGTTTCCTCACAATGTTTTCCTTCACCGTTTGATGTCACATTTCTTCGAACTTTTAGTTCTAGGACCTAGAATTAAAAATTCGAAGAAATGTGACATCTACCAATCCGCACTGGGCCCGCGGGGTGGATTACTGCCCACACACTGTCATAGAGAGGAGGCCTGTGTCCCAGCAGTGGGAACATTATAGGCTGATGATGACGATGATGATTATGAAGCTGGACAAGATTCTGTTGATTGGAAGACTTACTTCGCGATTGTTGGTAACTCTTTTTTTGTTTAAATAAAACTGCTCTTTCTTCTCAAAAACCCATCCCACACATCACAAATCACCTCTTTTTCTTAAACTCTTTTGCGTTTTAAGTAAATATTTTCGTGCTTGCATCTCACGCCGTTGATTTCGGAAGCGTTCAAGACAGGTTGGTTAGAAGTGTCAATAGAATAACTGTTTCACACCCCTGCTATCAATTACTAGTAGTCTATCAATAATGAGAACCATAGAATCTGCGTAGAGGATGCGTAGGTTAGGTTAGATAGAGGTCGCATTTGCTCGGTGTAGGCTTGGCTTAGACGTCGCGTAGAGTCTGCTCAGAGGACGCATAGGCTTCTCTAAACGTCGATTAAATTATTGATTAAGGAATTATTCTACAACAGTTCTTCATTTCATGTCGTTCCTGACAGTAACATTTAAATTTCCTCAAAATGTGATGAAGTTATTTGGTTTTACGGTAATCATTTTAAACATCGGTTTGTTTTTACTTTAATCGCTTTAAACATCGTAGCCAAACGCTGCAATGTCAGACTCGGGACACCGGGGCGAGATGGAAAAAGGTGCGGCTGTCATATTGTTCTCATTTCAATCGTTATTACTTACTCTGCGTCTGTGGATTCTGCGGTTGAAGTTTGGTCTTGTTTGCTTTCTCCTATCTCTGGAAATGTACGAAGTGAATGTAAGCGCGGTTTTATATCAACACTTAACGGTTCTAGATGTCGGTTTTGAACTTTTGACATATGCTATGTATAACGTATGAAGTAACTCCTTGGATATAAAAATATGGGTTCAAATGTATCAGAAAAATGCTTTAACACTAGAAAGACCGAAGTCTAATCGTCAAATTGACGATTTTGTGAAGTAAAATGACAATATTTTAAAGATACGGCTTGTTGCACCATGACACTCTGTGCCTTTTAATATTTTGTGGTTCTAAACACCCTATTGATATTTATAACGTTGTTATCTTAATTAGTTCTGGAATTACAATGAGTAATACCTTTAAGACCACTATCGTCAAAATAACCCAATACAAAGGGCTCGGTAAACTTTGATACTTGAACCCTCAAGTATCAAAGTTACGTAGTAAAGTTAAGTAGTAAGTTACTTAGAAATATTTTGTTTACATAGCTCAATATATTGTCGTGATAACTTATTGTTCGACCAGTGTTCAATATCTTAGTGGTGTGTAAAGAGGATTGTACAAGTGAGTCATTACCAGAACACGTGATCTTGAAACTTCTACAACCCTACATGAAAAAAGGCCGCAATATCACCACAGACAATTTTTTTACCTCTAAAAATCTAGCAGATAAACTGTTAGTCGAAAAAAATAAGCATAGTTGGTACAATGAGACAAGCAAGAAGGGAAATACCAACGCTGTGCAAAACCATTCGCACCCCACGTTATGATTCCTTTATTTTGAAGACAGATACCGAAACTACCCTAACTATTTATTATGAAAAACCTAATAAAAATGTTTTGATTCTCAGCACTGTACACCCAACTGTTCAAATTGGTGCAGGGGGAAAAAAAAACCCGAAACTGTGGAATTTTATAATGCAACATTTGTGTTGATATTTTGAACCAAATAGCACGGAAATATTCCGTGAGAGCTGTTACTCGTAGATGGCCCATGCACATGTATAATATTTTAGATATAGCTGTTATCAACTCGTGTGTTATTTACAGAAAAAAACCCTAAAATAATATTTCTCGCCACAGTTTCATACTCCAGCTCGTTTCTGAGTTACGAGCCGAATATATAAAAAATCGCCCAGGCCTAGCTCGTCTAATGACTGATCCTGAAAATGTAAGCATGGAAGTAGAAGACACGGGGTCTAATAAAAGATGAACTTGTCAAATAAATATAAAATGTAAAAGAAATAAAACGTCTTACTTTTGTGACACATGCAAGAAACCAGTTTGTGGAAAATTACTAAAACATATTTAAAAAAAAAAAACATAATTTGTACAAAATGTGTCTCTGATTAAAATAATTAAAAACTTATAATTAATAACTGTGTTTTCTATAATACACCTAACAATAATTTGACATCAACGTCAATGGATATCCTAACGTCAATATGACGATCTTGGTGTTTCTAGGTAGGACACGAATTCTAGTGTTAAGTATACAGTAACTTGATCTTAAAATGATTATTTGACGGAACGGTTAGCGGTGTGGTTGAGCGATTGGCTGCTGCGCTGCGTGTCACAGTTCGATTCCCACATGGAGCAAATATTTGTATGGCCTATAGGTGTTCCTTGTCGGGCTGTTTGTGTACATGTATTTAAAGGTTTGTACTGGCACCCACGATACATGTGAAATTCCTAGTGTGGGGCAAAACAAAACAAAAATACTAATGATTATGAAGTATGTAAAGTTTGCAAGAGAAATGCCATACAACGAACGAACGTAACACACAATAGTGAAGATTTCGACTTTTATCATGAGTTTCTTCACAGCATGGTAAAATATGTGAAGATGTAACCTAGTGTTACGTTGTCATATTTAACATCATCAAAGATTTGGAGCGCTCAGTCCTGAAAATGGCACTATCTAGAGTCTAGACTCTCTCTCCAAACATATTTCTATGGAAAGACATTGCTGGAGCAGTAATATATTACTTATAGATAAGTTGGTGCTCCTTAATACAGGCTATGAAAAGCAACTTATGAAAAGGCAGGTAAATATTCCGACCCTTCCATTGCTATACTTAATATAATCTCTTAATCGCCTTACGAAGCCTTTGAAACTATTTGAAAAATGATTCCAAGATTCTGAAAATATGATGTGCCTTATTGTATTACGTCGTTTTATTTTCAAATAGTGCCATACGAGAATAGGTCATGCATGAAGCTTGAAAAAGATTATGCAGTCAGCAAGATTGATAGCAGGGCTGTCTACCTTCCGCAGCAGATTTACTGGGCGCCAGAGGGCTCGCAATGATATCCTGGCGCCATAGGGTGTGGCCGATAGAGCAAGGCTTTGACCGAGCGATGGCCAAAGTTTGGCCAAAGAAGCCAGGGCTGTCCTAAATTTCGTTGAGTCGACGATAAGTAAAAGTCACGGGAAATTCCTCGTTAGAGGACGCACAGAATCGGGAAGTGTGGCAGAAAAAAGCGTAGGCGGAATCATCCAGCAATGGATTGAATTGAATGGATTCAGGGTTTATGTGATGATCATGATGGTAGGGTGTGACGTGAAGTTGACTTGTAGATTCCCCTGAACAGACATTAGCCAGTGAGCGCTTCTCAAGAGCAACTTCAGCCGTGGAGGGTGACGGGGTGTGCAGGGACATCATGGCGACCGTGCCATCCCGGCGGAGCGTGATAAACTTTCGGTTGATGGAAGTGTTCCAGCCCTCCATCCAAAGTTAGATGAAGAACACCTTGAAGCTGTAGTCATTAAGAGTGTCAAACGCCTCCGACCGTTCCCGAAAGAGAGAGGGCGATTCCTATAGGCAAAAAAGGCTTAATTCTTAACTTGAAAAGGCTCTATTCATAAACCCACCTGTATTTTACTTTGGAGCTTCCACAATTTAGAAAGGAAGGAAGCAATTATTAGTACTTAAACGAACGTTCACTACGATGTGTATATGGTATATGAGTGGGTTGATATCGCAGTCATGACAGAACAGTTATTATTGGACGTCCTGAACATGGAGCATTGGTCTAGAAATCTAGTTATTCAGACGAGACAGACTACAATATTGCCTGATCAGTCGTCTAAATTATTGACGCCAACTTGAAGTAGTAGGCTAGCAAAGAACCGCATTTAGAAGCTGGTTCCAGGCTTGTTTGGATGGTCGAGTAAGAAGTTGGTCTCGGCCCTATGGCTTATTCTGCTTCTTGTCAGATTATTCTGTCAAAAATCATGTATGAAAAAGGAACGATAGCTCTACTCTAAAGAAATTGTTTGAAGAGAAAGAGAGAGAAATAAAATTCTATGTCTCCAATGCCAGCGGGTGAGGAAATTCGAAGAAAATATTGCGGAAAACTCTGAACAGTGCACACGCTACCTAGCCTCTACGATAATTAAGTTTCCTTAGGTATTCAATCTCCGTCTGATTAATTTATTAGTTTGTATCGGAAAAGAAACTAGATATACTTAAGATTACTGAGCTAAACGTTCCGTTCAAAGGAAAGAATGTACTTACTACATATAAAAGATTACGTCACAAATTAAATCTTCGTTGTAAGATAAGGCATGATCCGATAAATTTTCACTGTATTATATTTATATGCGGTTTGAAATTTAAAAAAAAAGTGTAAAAATCTGACCAACTAAACTAAGTACAAGTTTCCTTATTGTTTAAAACAATTATTTAATCTCAATGTAAAATGCTCCGTTAGGTAACCGAGTTGTACTTAAACTTTTTGTTATTGCAAACCGCGAACCTTGAAAATTATTAGAGGTTCAGTATTATTTTATTTGCGGTCATTGTTGAAGATCTTTCTAATCGACAGACAAACAGACTTCAGTGCCTTCAGTGGGAGGTTTGCCGCCGCGCCGCGCGTACCTACGTCGATTCTCTGTACGCGCTACAATACGACGATAAAAGAAAATAATTTGTGATAAAAACTCTGTTGTGTGCGTGATAATAATGCGTATTTATAATCGAATTGTGATCTAATTTATTAGAATAATCAGTGTAGTGATTCGTTTGAAAAAAAGTTGGAGAATATCAAACAACTTGATTGGATGAGCGCGAATTGAAATTGCAATGATGCTTCAGTTTCATCTTCATGAAACTTGTTGTTGGGGATAGATCTATTTAATATCCTTAAAGATTACCTAGATAAAACCTAGTGTGATAGGATAGGTATGTAGGCAGGCAGTGATATGAAGGCATTAAAGAGTCATTTCTGCCGGAATTTTTGCGAATAGAACGCATAAAGTTAATATTTCTCGTAGGCAATGACCTAGTCTTTACTGAATGTGTGCAAACTGTGTAAATCTTAAAGCATTCGAGAATAAATTCTATTGAAAACAATTGTTTTTCACCTTGCTATGAAAATGAATAATTGCAAATGTTAGGTGACATGAGATTGTTTCAATTAAGTATGTCGGTTAATTCATTCTTTGCGTAACAATAGACATAATTTACAAATCCATACTTAAGTATCGTTATGTACCTATCTTTTGTTACGAAGAGTTGCAGCATAGGTTTCATAAATAACAACAAAAGACGGTCTAGACAAAATATTACTAAGGTTTCACTTAACTCTTGGCACAAAAGTAAATACTAAATACAGACAGAAGGATGAATGCAACGCCGTATTTGCATAACAATTTCGCGAGTCGCCTTGAGGCATGTTTACGTATACCTAGATGACCACTCGACTCATGAAAACGGACACTGGCAGGCTTGGCAGAGATTGATCGGAGGTGACCACGCAAACTTACTTACAAACTGTAACTTAACTCATCAAAATGTATTAGGGGCACATTAATTACTGTTAATTACGACAGTGAACTAGTGAAGGTATTTGTTTTTGTTACTTGCTGATAATAAATTCATTTCGTGCTCCTGTCCATAAAACAAATAAAGAATCTGGTCTTAACTTTCATTGCGTGTTTATAGAGCGAAATTGAATAAACTAAACATATTATTATATCAAAATAAAGAATCTGGTCTTAACTTTCATTGCGTGTTTATAGAGCGAAATTGAATAAACTAAACATATTATTATATCAAAATACGCAATTATAAGTGTCAGTGGTCTAATGAACACAGAAGACTGTTCTCTACGTGCTACATTCGCCTGATGGACGTTTTTCGCTAATTGCGAAAAACTGCAGTGCTACCAGTAAACGCTTGCAGCCCTTTCAATTAAAACAACGCTTAGAATGGTCTTGATTTGATTGTTGAACAAAAACCGCATATTGACGCAACGTGGATCATTTAACATTCGGCACACATGGTACAGGCCATAAAGGTCTGCATTTCCGTTGGCTTATACCACGTTAGGGCATGGACAAATCAGTCAGCTTAGATAATACCTCATGAATAGTCATTATGGGCGTAAATGAGATAGGAACAGTGGGGCTTTAATGATAAGTTCGAAGTCGAACTGTACAGTCCGGTTTTTATTTCTTTCTTTAAATGTTTGTAAGCATGCGTGTTGTCACGCAGTTATGTCGTAGTCTGTCGACAAATATCGTTTTTCTTTAACGTCCGAGTTAGTCTTACCTGAAGGTAAGTGGATCGCGTGCGCGGGCGCCACTACACTTCAACACATTCTTGGAATACGGACGGTTGATCATGCGTACTTCGAAAGAAGGTTACAACTTCATTCGTTTTTATAGTGGCCATGTTATGTTTTGTGTTTTTAAAATAACAGTTCTTTTCTTCAAACTTAAGGAGCGTTGTGTAGTTTTTTGATTAGCACTATTTTCGGTCAAAATGGTTGACACAAAATTATACCTAGATAGTATTTCCATTCAGGGCAAAATGCTGAGTAGGCACTTTTTTGAGATTTTTGCCAGGGTATTCTAATTAAAAACATATGTTGTCAACATGTTTATGGTTCAGTGTTACGTGTTTTAGAACAAAAACAAATTCGCCATCGGCGTCAACATTCTTGCTAATTCTGCACCATAGTAGGCGATATGCTCTAGATAAAATTGAGCTTTAAAGGCATAATGTTGAACAGCGGCTCTTATGGGCGCGGCGCAGCATCTGTTGCGGCGCATGAGGCTCTGTGTTTGGTCAGTGAAGCGCGAAGGTCAAGGCTTCACGCCACTGACCTACCCTGGCACTCCTAAACGCTGACTATACCTAACCTCAACGATCCAGTTGTTTTTTTCTCTCAATCAAACCTCCACGAAATTAGATCTTTGTGATCTTGCTTGTTTTTTAGTATCAAGAAATGTTCTCGTTTCACGGTTTCGGTAACCGAAGTTAGTGAAATCGATTGGATATAGTATTGTGATGGTGGAAATAAAGATGATGAGGTGACGAGTGGCGGGCCGCGGTCGCGGATGGCAGTGCGATGGATGGTGGGACGGCTTTGGAGCCCGTGCCTCCGCCGAGGTTAAAGAAGTTGGCCCGGTTGGCCGCTTCTAAGCCTCCAGAGCGAAAGTCTGTCACATGGGTATGACCTATTATCATAACGCAAACCTGATTTAATTTTAGATCAATATCGGATGAAAAGACTTCCATGTAAAACCGCAATCTTCTCGCGGGATCCTTACTTACCTGTTGAACAAAGCCTTTTTCAAAGATTTACCTCAGATAATTCATGTCCTCCCTGATCGTTTTTATTGCGAACGCCTTTTTCATTTTTTTTTTCATTTGAAAACTTTGCAAAAAAGATTGATGTTCGCATAAAACCTTTTGATAACATTCAACGCGAATCACGGTGGCAGTTGAACAAAGGCGGACGAACAGACAGACAAAAGTCGAGGAATACGTAGGTATACAAGTGCAAACAGAGTTGAATGGAGTGAGCGCGGCTTCTGCGATGCGAGGCGTGGGAACGTCAAACGTTCCTACTTTATTATCTCGCTATAAGAAAAACACACAAATTCAAGAAACTAACACAATGTGCATTTTCGCACATTATTATGTAGGTACAGTTATTTCACTTAATTTTCGCAGCGCGATTTTATCCGTTAGGTGTCGCATAAAGTGTTACGTTTTAAAGTGCAGTTTGTTGATGCTGTTATATTTGTGTGAAAGATGAAAGGGTGGTGGTATGGTTTCCTATGAACATATTTTTATAGAGGACTGAAAAAATTAAACAACTTAAATGATGAATAATAATCTTATCCCTGCTTCAATATGATTTGATTTTATAACTAACAGGTTTATTCATAATGTGAT
The DNA here is from genome assembly GCA_949152445.1 of Cerastis rubricosa. Lineage (NCBI taxonomy): Eukaryota > Metazoa > Arthropoda > Insecta > Lepidoptera > Noctuidae > Cerastis > Cerastis rubricosa. The sequence goes on from OX424533.1 coordinate 13,660,541, forward strand.
GGATTAAAATTGTCGTGTTTACACCATACACTGTACTTTTATTTTTTTGCTTCGTCCGGTTAACACTGCACTTGTCGTGACATTTGATACCACACTTATTTTTTTAATGTCAACTTAGATCTTGCGATGATATTCAAGTATTCGGTCAAGCATCTCTCTCTCTACTTGACATACAAGTCTTCACACAAGTCCCAAAATATTTTTTGTGGCTGCATTTTTTCATATGACAGTTTCAGCGCACCTGCGAAGAATGTTGGTAGAAATATTTGTTTTTTTTTTTCTCTTTACAGGAGTAGGTGTGGAATCAGAGTATGGTTGCTTGAGCTTAAATCACTCACTGCGGTTTTCCTGTAACTTATTAGTTATTATAAATGTCCAGAGGAAAACAGCCACGGCATATATGTAATTCTAAAAATGTGAACCAATAAAACATCTTCACTTCTAAACGTATTCTCTCCTTTTTCCAGGGTCCGGAAACATGGGTGGGTGTGCGAGCGTTGCGGGCCAGTTCCGGGGGTATCTTAGACCCGGATGACCGGGTCCGCGACGTGGCTGATGACCGGGAGACCCTTACCGCGGAGTGCACCAGTCAAGCGCCGCAGCCCCGCGCTGCGCAGGCAGATGGCGCTAGTGGCTCCTCTGCCGGCACCGCCTCCCCTGACATGTTTCGGGTAAGTTATCGAATATTTTACAGATGTACCAATTTATCTGTGGAATGGGCCAAAAATGTAATAAAAATCTATGGAACCATTCATGATTTTACCATTGTCAAAATTATTTTTTTTTTTTTCGAACTCTTGAAAGTTGCTTCCTTCTGGTGCTGTTTGTTTGTGACTATGGGATAAATAAACCTATTTACTACTATTTACATTTATTCATGAATGTATACCATACTTACTAATAAATAGGTATATAGGAAGATCATTATGGCACATAAGGAACCCAAAACTGTTCGTAACATATGATAACATATCTGTGTAGTTTACAATAACATTTTTTTTAAATGCCCTAAAGCCATGTAAAGTCAGTTAGCCGTATTTAACTTCAGACAAATCACTAAAAGAATAGATCTTAAAAAAAAAACGGTGCAATAAATGCCTAAAAATATAGGCTGAATGAGCGAATACCAACGCACTAAAGAAATATTCGTGAAAAAAATAAACACTAGAAGAAAGCGCGGGTTTCATTCAGTTTAGTTTGAAGATCCTGTCGAAACTTGTTGAGTTGCTTCTTATTTGAAGTGTCCAAATAAAATCATTTCGTGACATGTCGATCACAAGAAAAGAGTCTCGGTTATCTTTCAACTGCAATCTCAATATGGGCTTGTGTTTCTCTCAATGTTTTTGTGCTCAAGAACCCAATAAGGTTAGTTAAAAATACATTTTTGTTGTTTTATATACAAACCAATGCCAACTTTACTGCAGTTCAGCATATTAAATTAAATGAAAAGATTGTTGGTACCTATTTGGTGATTGGTAAATATTCTGACACTAATTATGTCTATTTATGTATTATCTTGGTAAATGATTTCCAATATAATACAAGACTTGCTGCTAGTCTAGGTTATTTTCTTCATGTTTAGATTTTACCTTTTAATTTATCCTCATATGAACATATTTTACGATTTATATATCCTATTGTTTTTACATACCGCACCTAAGATTGCACAAGCAGAAAATCGTACTTATGTCCTAACTCTGTGACATAGTCATAAAGGTGTGATCATCATTTTAAGTCCACTAAAGTAGACATTTATATTAGACGAGGTGCTGATGTTTATGTAAGTACTTGGTTACAAGTACATAAAATAAATCTGTAGGTATTTAGATACCTACTTGTTATTACAGTTTGAATATTGTGCATCTTATGCCTGCAATGTATTTGTAGATAGAAATAGATTAGATTAGTACTTTTTTTTATAGGTAACAAAATTGTGTTTCAAACTCAGTAAAGCCTTAAATAATTGATTATCTTTCAAAGGGTTTTTTTTGCCTGTGAGCACCCCGTACGTGTCTGACATACTCGTACATACTAAGTATTGTACCTACCCTCATTTTATAAAATAAAGTTTATCTATTCAAGTGCAGTCAGATTGCATAACAGTGTAAAAAATTACAAAATTGCATTGTCCTGGTTTCTTTTGTTGCTAAAATGTTAATTTTGAACTGAAGATCAGTGTGAAAATGTAAACACGGCAAATTAACTAACAGAACATGTTTGTAACCCCTACACGGCAAACAAACTACTATTACGTACGTACAGCGTACTGAATACACAATACATTTGCAAAGAATAAAGTCAAACTAATTTACGTAAATACATGCATAGCCTTACATAGGTATAACGAACGATAACAAATGTATGAATCATAGGCACATAACGGGCGGCGCGAATGCTTGCGTTCACGCGTTCTCGCCTCTTTCATACAAGTTATAACAGTCTACCTAGGTCTACGTACCATGTACCTATTTAGTAGATAACAAGCTGAAACTGGGCTAACAGGATTACAGACCTCGGAAGCAGAGTGGTTACATTACGTTTAAATCTAGTTAAAGGTTTAAATATAGACTTTAATATAATCGTGGAGGTTTTTTTGTAACCTTCATACCTACTTGTGATGCCAGATTTAAACCTGTAATCTATATTAGCTTTCTTTAGTCACATTGGGAGCAATGATCCATAGAGTGGTTTCAATCATACATAATCACAACAACGGTTATTTTGTGTTTCTACAAATCCACCGCTTCTATTAACATTCGATAAGATTGACTTCCACTTGTCTGGACTCGTCCCTTGGGACTTTTCTTTGATGTAGGTCAACGGCTTTCCTGACCCGATTAGATAATTTTTCTGCTGCTACACATTATGACCTTCAAATTGGCCATTAAGTAAAACAAACAAAGGCTCATCTAAATAACGATTTTATCATCGATCGATATAACATTGTACGGCTGAGATTACATGGTTTACAAAAAGTTACAGACTGCACAGTATTAGAGAGTGATTCAGCCGCTTCAATAAACAGACTAAAGCAATTTGTATTGAATCTCATAATTGATTATCGAGCTCGGTCACGCTCCAGTGGTTCCGTAGAATGCAAGCTTGGTACGACGTACAAGTAACTTATTCGTTATGTTTGTAGCTGTTATAATCACAAGAGCATGTTTGATATTTTAATTAAAGCTGTCTGTTATGTTGAGTTTGAGATAGTGCGTCAGAAAAAGTAGAGGTTGATTAAGGTGGTCCCGTTGATCATCCCGCCGCCGTTTTTTCAATAGATGGCGCTGTAGTCTTGCATTTGGGTATTATTTATGATTACGCATAACTAAAACATATTTGATGGACAATATTCTATTTGCGTAAACTAGCCTTTTGTCTTGATTTTTCCACATATACAGCTTACTTGTTAACTCTTCTCAAACGGAGATTTTCAAAATTTCCACCAGCCGTCTCAACTTCATATCCTTACACACCATGCACACACACACATGCACACGTAAATGGTTAATTTCTGAACCGCTAGATGGCATTGTCATCAAAAACGTTTAATTAGGAAACATGCAGATATCATATTTATCAATATTTTGTGACAAACATGTTTAAAAAAAAACATACAAGAAGGGCCACTGCAACGTTTTTATTTTAGTTACTATTTTTTTTACAATAATTACCATTCTAAAGTACCTACCTAACTTGAAACGGAATGTCTCTCGTTTGATTGACGTTTTCTCTGTTGGGAACAATAAACATTCAATGTGCGAAAATCTTTTGTATTTTCTCTACTCGAATCTACCGAAAGTTAGCAGACATGGTTGTAGGGACTAAACTTCTAGGTACGGTATGTAAACATCACAGGGAGATTATATTTTATACATCAGCTTCTACACATCAACAAGAGAATCTTATGTTCTGGTTCTGGAATCTCAAATTAGTTGTCATAAATGTGTTGTGTAAGTGTACCATTTGATAAAAGCATTGTGTCCGTTTTCAATGCCGCAATGAAGTTCTGTTCAAACAAAATATGAATGTGGTTATGTTGTGTTTACACAAATTATATAACTATTGTAAGTAATGCTTTTTATTCAAGTAGTATTAGTATTCATTAACCCAAAGTAAAGAGCCTGTCAGGGTTCGAACATACAACCTACAATTCATTAGTCAAGGCCATTTCCACTAGGCTGTCACTGCCCCCCTTTTCAACTAGGTACATAATACAATAAATTGTTTATAAAAACAATCAAAGTCAAATCATATAAGCACTTATAAGGCAAAAAAATACAATTGATACAAACTCAAAGCATTTATTTAAATACCATTTACAGGCAGTTTTGAATTGTCAAAGACTCATGGAGAAGAATGTACGGTCAGTGGGTCGTCTTAGGGGTGCAAGAAACTCCATGGACACTCTTTTTAAAAACAAGTTGTTACAAAATCCTGGTTACATTATTTTTTTTGCTTCTACATGCGAGAACAATGTATAACAATTTAATACCTACAAAGATTAACTAGGTGACCTAGCAGTTAAGAGATGACCAGTCTCGAATAACGGTGGCCATTCTGCTCAAACAGTTGTAAAGAAGCTGTATGATGCAAGTGCAACACACGTGCCAACATTAGCGACCCATACCATGACAAATTCTCAACTGCCATGCTCGTTAGTGTCACCTAAGAAAAAACTAAAACTATTTGCAAAAAAAAACTGTCTTCAAAAAGCAAAAATGTGAAAAATAACTTTAGCTTCAGAAGTCGGTGACATGTTTGTTTTCAGTTTTTTTGCCACCAACTTCTCTGAAACTAAAGTTATTTTTCACTTTTTTGAAGTTGCTTTTTTTCTATTTTTTTTTATCCATATTTAGTTGTAATATCCTAATAAATTATTTGCTATGAATGTAAATACATTGTTAACAATACATAATGATGGTAATATGCTTATCACCATAGATAGGAGTAGGTAGAATGATTTTTGGTACTTGTATCATAAATGCACACAGAAAGAATAACATGGATAAGCCATTTTTCCGGAAAGTAATTCCGGTAATTCCAGACTCAATTAAATATTGTTAATGTTGGTAGTGATATTATTACTACTCAATTCAAAATTTAAAGGAAGGTATCAAAACTAAATTAATTTATTATTTATCTGTTGAATAATAAAAACAATCGAATTCCGATCGAAGCATTAATATTAGTAACCATGGATCAGCTGGTTCGTACCAAGATCAGGGGTTATGACCTGGCCAGCTGATGAGTACTGAGGTCAGGGGTCTAGGTCTCTATCTAGGTCAGCTGATAGGTATATCGGTCGGAGGTCATGACCTGGTCAGCTGAAGGGCTCTGTAGATACCTAATATGGATTGCTTATTTTATTAAATAAGTATGTTTACTTTTCCCCGGGTTATGCAGCGGTCGCTCAAGAGATTCAAGACTTCACGCCGCCGCGCGCCGTGCCGTCGCATGCTTACTTGAAAATTCATCGCAGTTTTTTGTCCGATCAATTATATTCCGCAGCAGCGTAATCAGCCTATAATGTTCCCACTGCTAGGACACAGGCCTGTAATCCACCACGCGGGCCTAGTGCGGGTTTGTCTTATGTCCGAGTGGATACCTAATATAAAAATTTTAAATTAGTTCTACCAACATATTTATTTCTTCTAAATTACTTACCTACCTGTTTTCTTAAATTTTTGAGGTAATAATGGTACTATCGATACTCAATATCACAAAATGTAATCACTGTTTTTATCAAAACAAGTTTGTTTTCTTATTACCTTACTACGTACGTACCTAATAGTACATTACTGCCGCGGTCTATAATGACTACTTTGCTGGTCGCGCTGATTATGACTGACAGCGCAGCGTAGCACAGCGCAGCGTAGCGCAGCTCCAGGCCGACACAGCGCGGTCAGCGTGCAGCACTTGATGGACGAGCTGAGATAATGGCCTCGACCTACGGGGTCGAGGACATTACAGCGGGGACAGCAAGGGCTGCAATGATGGCCAAGCTGAAAGGCCTAGAGCGTAGCTAGGCTAGCTCGAGGCAATCATAGCGTGACCAGCGAAGCAGTCATTGTGGGCCAAGGTTTGTATACTTAGTGCTTTACTCAAAAATGCAAGTACCTAATCCTAATAAAACCAGCAAGTAATTTAAATAAAAAATATATTAATAAACTAGAATTTTAATTAAAATGACAACAGTACAGTTACTAAAATTCAACACCGTCTTTCCGGGTTTGATATCTAAATCAGGCCTCCGTCACTCCATGTACTTGCGCGCTATAAGTGCCTACCGCCCAGCCGAGCGGTCTCGGTCCGCCGGCTTATCAAATTCAGTGCGGTTTTCGCCTCGCAAGCGAAGCGCGCGCACGCCGTTCAATTTTAATAGTGCTGTTCGTTCGTACGCGTATTACGATGCCGTGTGGTGCCTATAATTATGTTTTATCTAGGTTTCTTCCACAGTCAGCACCAATATATAAAACAAAACAAACTTACAAATATAATAAAACAAACTTTAAAAAAGAGTACCGACTTCAAAACACTAAACCGTAAGAAATAATTTTTTCTTTGATGTCGGTGCTTTTTCGATTCGTAATTACCAGCTGCTAGCACTACCATAAAAAAAAAATTATTTCTTACGGCTTAGTGCTTTATTTGAAGTCGGTTCTCTTTTTAGGGTTCCGTAGCCAAATGGCAAAAAACGGAACCCTTATAGATTCGTCATGTCTGTCTGTCTGTCTGTCTGTCTGTCTGTCTGTCTGTCTGTCTGTCTGTCCGTCCGTATGTCACAGCCACTTTTTTCCGAAACTATAAGAACTATATTGTTGAAACTTGGTAAGTAGATGTATTCTCTGAACCGCATTCAGATTTTCACACAAAAATAGAAAAAAAAACATAAATTTTGGGGTTCCCCATACATAGAACTGAAAACCACAAATTTTTTTTTAATCATTCCCCTACGTGTGGGGTATCTATGGATAGGTCTTCAAAAATGATATTGAGGTTTCTAATATAATTTTTTTCTAAACTGAATAGTTTGCGCTAGAGCGACTTCCAAAGTGGTAAAATGAGTGTCCCCCCCCTCTAATTTCTAAAGTAAGGGGAGGAAAATTCTGAAAATATTTAGGATTGTAGAACGTAAACAAAACTATCAACGAAAATTGGTTTCAATAAGATATGATGTTTAGTTTTTGAGATATGGGACTTTTTCATCAAACTGCAGCAGTAACTTTGTTTTTCATTAACATACTATGAAAAACCAATTTAGTTTTGCGGTTGAGTGGAAGTTTACCAACTAATACTACTAACTAATGAATGACAGTTCAAAATATTGTTTGGGGCTATGGAACCCTGTGTGCGAGTAAGACTTGCACTTGGCCGGTTTTTTTAAGGCTTTTTTTTTCATTTCTAGTGAACATCTCCGAAGATCATCATCAAACTAAGAAGTATTTTTTTTTGTATTTTTTTTTTGTTTTTTTTTGTGTTTTTAGTGTTTTTTTATTTTTGTTTTGTCAGAACATATTCACAGTTCTCAATAACATAGATAAAAAGTTATGTTAATTTAATTTTATCGAAGAGGCAGCCCTGCGATTACTGTGGAATCGCGCGGTGCGAAGCAATCACTGCTGTACGCTTGAGCATTTAGGCGCATTTTAGCATACAGTGGTTGTTGACGCGAGGGAGTAGGCAATTATCGTAATAGGTATTGGATGTTTTCTACTGAGTGAAGTATCTGTCCTAATAGTCCGGGGCTTTTAGATTTGAACCCTGCATTAAATATAAACAGCGATTTTTTTCTTGAATCGTGTACTTGACCTTAGCTCTTCAAATAATAAAAAAAAATTAAACATTTTCCGAGACCGGATCAAGCTGAAAAAGACGAAAACGCGTTTTTGTGAATAAAAACATGGGAAAAAAAGTTAACAGGACAAATTTATTTACTTTAGGTAAAGAATTGGTGACATTAATATATTTTTTCAGAATTAAACATTTTCGTCCACGGAAATTACGGTAAAAAAACATTTACGAAATTTTTGGATTGTACTTAAGGCAAAAATATAAACAGCGGTTTTTTTACATAAAATAGCTTAAATTAATATATTACACCGCCATTATACAAAATTAAACAAATTGTACTACCGGAAGTTATTATTACCAGTTTTTTTACAATAGCGGTTGAGGCAAAAAGGTAATAGGGTTTAATTTAGTTTAACTTTCATCTAAAGGCTATTTCTAACCTATATACCCGAAAATTAAACACTTTAAAGCAAATCGTGAAAAAAAATCAAATATTGTTAACGTAAAATACGTCTGCAAGCTTTATTCTTGTATTTGGCGCAGTACTTTCATAGGAATTTGATCTTTCCGAAATAGAATTAAGGTGTACAATCGCGTAACTCAATAAAACACCGACTCTCAATCAACAACAGGCATTCGCACACAATGAACGCAGCGCTTATCTTGTTTACGCACACTAGCACACGCCGTACGCCGCACGCTGCTTAGCGCTGACACCGTGCATCGTAATTTAATTTTTACTTTGACATTATTAATTAACGCTCTAATCTGTTTAATTTTGGGGGATTAAGGTTTGGATTCATATATTTCTCATTATTAAATGAATTTAAATCCTGTTACATTTTTGCCGTAAGTAGTATTTAAGATTTTTTGATTTTCTTGATTTTCTGTGAAGTCCGGAGCAGAATTTGTTTAATTTTCATAATAATAGTTAGACATGGTGACATAAACCATTTTAGCACTATTTTTGTCCTGTTAATATTTTTGCCTTAAGTACAAAGTCAAATTATAAGTTTTTTTAAAAAAAACGAATGTTCCGTGGACGAAAAATGTTTAATTTTCTGACCTACTTGTAGTACTCAATCTGTTCTACAAATACTCCAAATAAACATACCTGTTTATATTTTTTTCCACCAAGTTAAATACATATTAGACGTTTTCTTAAAAAAAACGTATACGCGGAGGTGAACTTTTCGCGGGATACAGCTTAATATACTCTCCTGTCTATACCCTACACATTCAATGAAAAAAATCGCTGTTTTTAATTAATGCAAAGTAAGCCTAATATTCGGCGTAAATTCCCCGGACTATAATCTGTGTCTAAATCTAAACTAATATAATAAAGAGGAAAGATTTGATTGTTTGTTTGCATTGAATAGGCTCCGAAAGTACTGAACCGATTTGAAAAATTCTTTCACTGTTGGGAAGCTACACTATCCGCGGGTGACATAGGCTATATTATATTTTCAAAAAAATTAGGGATCCTTACTAAAACTGCAATTATGTAACCCAAGGTGTATAAAAATTACCTAAAATATTCTTTACATCGCGTGCGCTGCGAAAACTATTGATGATAGAATAAAATAATGTATTACGACTTTGCAGAACACATCATTATTTACAAAAAGTGTCGCGACAGCATATGTCTAACTATTATATTTATGCCACAATAAGTGTTCTTTTATTTAAAAAAATATATTTTAATGCCGCCGTTAGAAAAGGCTCTGTATTTGTATCTTGGTATTAATCCTTATCGAAATAAATTACTTCATATTCAAGACTGTTTCAATACCTTTATAGAACTGTTTGAATTATTCAATTCGAACATTCCATTCGAAAGATATCACGAGTTTAAAAATGTAAGTATTAGAAAAAAGTTGCGTGGTCGCCGCTCACCCTGCTCAGCTCGCTAGGCATCACCTAATACGATGTAGGCGTCACTGGAGTACGGGCCGTTCGGGAGGGGAATATTCAAACTTTGTTTATAATTATTATTTTTTAGTTCATCATCATTCAACATTTCAGCCAAAAGACATCCACTGCAGGACATAGACCTCCCCCAAGTGTCGCCATTGACATAAGTAAGGGGGGTTTTGACATAATCGCCACGCTTGGCAGGCGGGTTGGCGATCGCAGAACAGTTGTTACAAAAGCCCACAGAACCCTGCTGCCCATTCTCTGGCAAGTCCCTTAGTCGCCTCTTACGACACCCACGGGAAGATATGGAATGGTGCTATTCTTTACGTCCGACACCATACAGAACCAAAAAAATTATCTGTGGTGTGAAATTCTGTATGGTGTCCATACAGATTTTCACACCACAGAGACTTTTTTTAGTTACCTGACGCAAATAGAAGGGTTTATTTATGTTTGTGTATTGTTAAATACCCGTGCGAAGCCGGGGCGGGGTGCTAGTTACTAATAGTTTGCGATTTAGTTAGTTTGAGTTGACGGCAAGGTCGACTTTGCTCGAACAAGGTTGTCAAAATAATGACCACAATACATGCATTCTTGAGTAATGTTACTTTTTAGTGTCCACGACGCTGCGACGGTTTGTGACATTTTCGTTGTATTGTAGGTACATATGTAATTATAACAGTAGGTACGCACGACCGCTGATCAAGGTATGAAAAAACCAGTTTATGCACGGCACGGCTTCGCACAGGTATAACACAACAATTTCAAAATTAAATACCTACATAATCATTTCTTGACATTGATTCCTCTCCCGTACGGCGGTACGGCCCGTGCCCGCCAACATCGCTTTATTTATAACTAGCGACCCGCCCCGGCTTCGCGCGGGTGCAATGCAGATACTAAATATACTACAGAATGTCTGTCGACATCACATTGGAAACCTCTAACATTATCTGTGTTTCTCTACTATATTATGCATATATTATACTTATAAACCTTCCTCTTGAATCACTCTATCTATTAAAAAAAAACCGCATCAAAATCCGTTGCGTAGTTTTAAAGATCTAAGCATACATAGGGACAGACAGCGGGAAGCGACTTTGTTTTATACTATGTAGTGATACGTCATTGACTGTAGGTAATGAAACAAACTTTTTGTTTTTAGATCATTTGGAAAGCCTGTTACTCTGAGCAATTTTTAACATAGGAGGTCGACGGCTGCTTATTTTTTTTTTACCTAATATTTTCGTCTGCAATCATAATGTATAATTTTGTATACCTAATCAAATATAAATCAAATTGACACAGAGACTGGAAAAAAATCTTTGTTTTATTTATTTAACGCTAATTTTGTCTGCGCTTATGCAGTTTAATTTAGAAAATCGATTCGTATAGATTTCTCAAACTTGAAGATCTGATTCTAATAATCTACCTATCCGAACCAAACGCTAACGATCTACCACCAACCGAATCGACAATCAAATCCATCACCAAATGAAATCCAAACGAAAACTCGGCAGTTTGCGCTTGGTTGGATTTCGTTAGAAATCCGCTTTCTCTCTTTCTAACTAAGGGTAACATAGCGGAGTAAAAAGGATAGCGCGAATTTTGTGATTTAGATTTCGGTTCTCGGAAATCTAACAGACATTATAATGCGATCAATATAATCTTTACTGTCAAGCATTTAAAGACTACATTTTCGAGATTAAACGTTGATGTATTTTGTTTTATGCTTCAATGTTTCTTGGAAATAGAAAGAATGTATATACCTAATGTTTGTAAGTTTACGTAGTTTCAACCAAATTAAATACTAATGCATATTTGGAAACTTTTCTGCTAGTCCTAAGCCTAGATTAAAGCATGATGGAAAATCGCACAATAACACGAATAGCTCTAGTTCAGTTACCACTTCGCCTTTTTTACAGTCCGGTCAACCGACTTTGACTTCTATTCCGTAGACATAAGAATGAAATTAAAAGCAAAAACGACAGTTAGATTTGTGTTTTTCACTGTGATCATTATTATTAGAAACAGTTACGACGCTTAATTTTCTCCCAACATAACCTTGACTGCGTCGGTATGTTTTAGTAGGTAAGCAGGTAGTACTTACCTACATTCATGAATGTAAATAGTGTGATGAATGAATGTAATGTTATATAATGTAAGTACATTATTAGTTTATTAGATAAACCGCGAAAAGTCCACGTACAAAAAGCTGTGGCTTCATAACGAATGTTTGGTATGTCTGAATACCTACTTGTTAATAACTAATAAGTTTTAGCTATCACGCAATAAAATTAGCCAACCAAACCATTAACCAACTCCGAATTACACATTTCATCCCTAATAGGTACTTTCAAACATTGGTTTGGGTGAACAACTTGACATAGTTTAAGAATATTTAACTTCATTCTTATGAAATGATAAATCTAATTCACCCAAACAAAAACGCCGCAACCAGTACCTACCTACCTACTTGTTTGACGAATGAAATGTGAAATATTCGCGAGTCCACGCAGTTACTGGCACCAACTTACAATGACAACGCCACGCCATCTAGTATCAACAGATAATTATTTCGAGTTTTGTTATGCAAGGGGCTCGATTGTTCTTTAGAAGTTCTTTAGATATCCGGTAGATGGTGTGACTCCAAGCACGCACACTAGCAAAGATTTTTCGTTTTTTTTCGGCCCTGGAAATCCTATAAACCTTGTTATTTCTTTATGTTTGAAGAGTTTTGCGACAACATTAATTCGTAATAACATCATGTTGTTTCATTACTTCTACAAAAAGCATATAAGTATCGAGAATTTGGAAAAAAAACAATGTATGGGAAAGCGCGATTAAACTTCCACCTTAATTAATTACTTTGGGATTTATTGTGCTCGTGCGTGAGGTGTCTCTTATCTAGTTAAAATTAAAGTTTTGTTTTCAGTTGTTAAAGTTGCTTTTGACCTTGTTTACCCAGTAAATTGAATTATGTCCTCAATGACATAACATAATAGAAAAAAAAACCTGTAAGGCCAGCGCGAGCGTATGCAGATAATAACTACAAAATGAATGCTCTGTCTGAATGGGCTGGCCTTGCGCGGCCATGGTGTTCTTGCACTTAGCCCATAGATATAAGTATTCCTGGGACTTAGCCTCATCAACGCGTTAATAATATGCAATAACAATGGCATTAAAATCGGCTACTTCCCGATTGGTAACTTTCCCATTTGGACAACTAAACAAAAGTACAAAACAAATAAAAAAGTGCCATTTCGTAACTATTTTAATCTTCATAGTTCATACATTGAGTCCCGTTTCGTAACCCCTACATTTTAACTGTTTTTTGTACGGTACAGTCAGCTCCCAAAGTTACAAAGATACTTCTTGTTGATGTTGCTATTTTTTGTCTCTCTCTGGCAATGTTTTCTTTTTTTGATAGTAGGAAGGTTTATTTTTGGGAAACAGAGACCAGGATAGGAGGTAGAACATAGTTTGTGACACAGCTTCGACATCACGAGGACAATTTTCTACCTACGAGTTTAAAAAAAAACTACTCCCCTCATCGTAAAATAACTACTCCCCCCAGCCGCTTCGTATGTCTCCTCCAATCTGCCTGCCTAGTAAATGTTTATCATCAGTTCCTTATTTTAAAATTCGTGTTTGTCTTCAGGGCGGCGGCGGCGTCGGCGGCAGTATGCGGGTTCCCGACACCGACTCCTGCGTGGAGGTGGGGGCCGCAGACTTGGAGGACGGGTCCAACGGTCTACAGGTGCGGCGCGGGAGTGAACCCACCCTGCATCAGGACACCCTACCTCCTCAGAGACAGGTATGTACAGTATGTAGGTACTTGTTTAATGAAGAGTTCATAGAAGCATTTTGAACCAGCCAATTTGAATTTGGAGGAGCACGTGAATGACAGCCGCTCGGGTCAGGACTCACACAAATGAAATTCAAATTAGTTGCCTACTTAAATTAATATCATAATAAGCCGGCCGGGAGGCAGTCCTATTCTAATTTTGGTTGGATATTTAATAAGGGTTCTATATTCAAATATCAGGTGCTCATTTAAAACTCAACAGCGTCCTATTCGACTGATCGACTAAGATAGATCAATTTTAATCGGCCTTCATCCTGATATGGAACAATGCTTATTCAGAAGGGACGTCATATCATTGTCCTGCATAACTTATGTACATAGTTTGTTTCAATTGTATTTTCGACTCTAATGAACATGGTCGCCGGCAGGATTTTTGTCCAGGGAGGTGCACCTTCAGTTCTAAGAAAACAGCTCGAACATTTTTGCACTCTACCTAGCTTGTTCATCATCATCATCATCATTTCAGCCGAAAGACGTCCACTGCTGGACATAGGCCTCCCCCAACGCCACATTGACATAAGGGGGGGGTTTAGCTTGTTAGATTCAATGAAATCGGAAAAAAATAAGATTCAAGACCGAGCGTGGCAAACTTGAAAATTTTATTACAGTCCGAGTACGCCAGGAGGGTCACCTCGAATTTGATAGGTTTTCTTTTGGGAACTATATTTCTTGTCACCAAAATTTATATTTGTCATCAAAGTTGTATCACCTAGTAAATAGATCTATCGCCACGAAATATTTTCGTTCTCAGATAAACAAAAAGTGTTCCCAGGTATGAATTATCAAATAAATGTTGATACATGTGTAAAATAAGAGATGGATTACCAATAAAATTGTAGTGCATTAGATGAATATAAACTTCGTTCTTATAATAATAGTTTTATTACTTAAATAATAGCTTTGTGCTCGGAATGGTAGATCTGTCACCAAATAAATAGATCAGTTCCTTATTTCTATGAAGAAATGCTTTATACGAGACATTGGGCACACCGACTCGGACAGGTTAGGTTCGAAGAGGATGGCGGGGTCTAGTGAGCGAGCGGAGCGAGCGAACTAAGACCCCGACATCCCCTTCGTGTTAGGTTACTGTAAACCCTGCAGACAGAAATAGGAGCCCCGCGTAGCGGGGCTACGTCGACAACGCCTTAGTTTGGACCTGTGGTTTGGTGATCTCTTTAAATTAGTTTGCTTAAATACTTATTAGGACACACCTATTATAATACATACAAAAACATTTATTTGGTACTAGACCTTATATCTCAGGATTTTAGGTGATTTATTGTGGAACTGATTTTGCATTGTTTGGTGACTACATTTTGGTGACAGATCTACTATTTTGAGGACAAACCCTATTATTTAAGAAACACAAAACTAATTAAATTGGTGATAGCTTAAATGATACCCTTTTCTTTTATCATTTATCATAGAAATACAAAAAATTACGCATATTATTAATCTTTCGTTTATATATTTTCTTTTACGCCCACGCCTATGTTAATGACTAAACATTTCCAATGGTTTCATGACCATTATGTCAAACGAAACTTGACTGTCTTAGGTTTCCCTACTACGGTCGGTCTCCTTAAAATTCCTTAAGATTCCCTTGACTGCATGCTGAAGGCCATTCCAAACTAAAATCTTTTGCCAACTGTCCGGTCTACTTAAACAAAGATCTACTTTATATATTTACCTACATTTTGAAATTAACCTAATCTGCACGAGATTAGGTTGATTTCAAAATGACCATTACTTACCATATTGAAAAGGTCTTAAAAATGCAACGTCAAGTTGCAGAGCAAACTAAACCTTACGGGTGATATTCTACATTATAAGTAATTATTTTTTCGTTAGCCATGGGTTCCGACGCTGGGCAAAGGCCTCCCCAATATCCTTCCAACTTCCAAGCACTCTTTGCCACGAACCATGTCCTCGTTATACTTTATTTACATATTTTTTTATATTCCAGGGTTCCGAACAAACAAAACGCTGGTCAGCTGCCGTGGTGTGCCGAGACGACAGTAGCCG
Source organism: Cerastis rubricosa (assembly GCA_949152445.1). Classification (NCBI taxonomy): domain Eukaryota; kingdom Metazoa; phylum Arthropoda; class Insecta; order Lepidoptera; family Noctuidae; genus Cerastis; species Cerastis rubricosa. The sequence continues at coordinate 13,676,142 of OX424533.1, forward strand.
GGTGACGCAGAAGGTGCACCCGTTGCCGGATGGCCGGCCGCCGGATGTGGCCGTAGACCGGCACGGACAGCACTTCCAGAGGCAGACCAACCGCCTGTCCATGCAGTTCTCTGGGCCTGGGTAAGATAGATATATCAAGACTGGTTGTACTTCCGAGCCATAATTACTTAGAAAGTTTAGCCTTTTCTTTTCAGTTCGTTAGCTTCTTTTCTGATTGTACTTTACTTGACTGCGTTTCCCGAGATGCGTAGCGAGGGATGTATATGAAAGTAATCATTAAGCTAAGCTAGCTATGTGATTGATTAGTTTTACGCCGTCTTACACTTAACTTAACTTAACATCGTCTTACACCTGAGGACCAATGATTTGTATCATACTTATCTTTCGAAGATTAAGTATTCAAAGTCTAGTTGCGGCCAAACGCAAGCCTATCTAGAATGGAAAAAAAGTAAACGTTTCTGCAAACAGAAGAAGCTAAATTGAACTTATGACCAATTTCCATTATCTTTGTTTGCCTTTATGAGCCATAAAGTCAACAAAAGACGATTCCGTATAAATTCTAAAGCTAAAGTAATTAGGAGGGTGTGGTGTTGGTTTTGTATAAATTCTAAAAATATTCAACAAACCTAACAGGAACTTCTGAAAGACAGTTACAGCGTTAATAATGGCTTGTGCTGTAATTACCAGTAAAGTATTAGGTGTAAGTAATGCTGATTATAGCCTATTCTGCTTTCTTTTTTTCCTGCGAAAGCAACGGGATTTCTAATGGCAATTAATTCAATTCAAGCTTCCTTGCAATACGTACTGAAAGTTATTCTTATTTATTTATTTATTTATTAACACTTACATTTGTTTATACAGGTAAGACCCAAGCTAACAAAAGTAGTCATAAATTACTAATGCCCAGTCCCAAGTAACGGGTTATTGTTTATGGATTACTGCTCTAAGAATGATTTAATTTCCACAGACATTATCTTCATCTTCTCTAGCCTGGTTAAGACTGGACTGACTTTAGACAAGGCTAGGTTTGAGCTAGGGGAGGTTTGTGCTAGTTTAAGGCTAACTTTGACCTTGGCTAAATCCTGACCAGTTACCTAGGACTACCCTTTGTTACCTAGCCCTAACTAAGTCTAGGTAACATAGGGCACAAATACTAACGATATAAATAGGTATTTAAATCTTTTTAATATTTCTTTCAGAAGTGGTGTATGGTTAGACGCAGCAGAGCGGGTACAAAGTTACGGCAGTAAGAGTCTTCCACGAGACGCGCGGAGAGAGCCCTTAGGACAAGACATGCCTGTCAACAACCATCAGAATCATAGGTAATTAAAATGAACGATTGATTATAAATCAAAATCTGCTGCCATTATGATATTGATAGTTTGAGGTAATGGACCATACTATTGCTCGACTTAGGCCACTTATAAATTATAATGCCTTGTCGCTTCACATGCATTGCGTTTTCGGTGTGTCCACTTCGTCCCGCCATTCATTCCAGGGATTCCTTGACAAGTTAACTAATAAATTAGAAATCTGTATGTTGTCCTACCGTTTGCTACGTTAATACTATGATATTTTGTTCTATGTTCACAGGGTAGAAGACATGCTGCGATGGGTGTCAGGAGTCAACAACGTAGCGAGTGTACATCCTGTGCAAGAACGACCTCTAGATCTCTTACCTGAAGGTATAGTAAAACATATAAAGGATATGGGACTAGTAGTTGCAACGAAAATTCTAGCTGTAGAATTAGATTATATTACTTCCCGTAGTTAAGGTTCCGCCGTCTTTTAAACGTGTGGGATTCTTTCCGCGTTAAAACCACTCCAGGGGTCACCAACACCACAGAAAAGATGGCACTGTAACCTTTTTAAAGGGACCGACCCGTATTTTAGGTCCTACTGCAGAAAAGCAGTGGTTATTGTTGCTTTTGATCCACTGCAAACTTTGTTTCTTGTGTGTCAGGCTAGAATGCTACCATCAGCTCACTACTAACGCTCTGATATACTGTAGAAGCACGTAAAACTAAATTCCCATCTATAATCTGACATTATTTTGCAGGAGGCAGCAGCGAGCGCGCTATATCCGGCATGGAGGTCCCAGTGAGTCCCAGCACCAAGACCTCATCATCAGGCGCCACGCAGACTGTAGCGGTGACCCTCGTCAAGGGGGAGAAGGGGCTCGGCTTTACCATCACCACCCGGGATAACCCCACGGGGGGGCACTGCCCTATCTATATTAAGAATATATTGCCTAAGGTATTGTTTTTGATTTTTTGAACAGTTCATAACAAAATCGCTGACCTTGGTTTTGGTTTTCCATATTAAGTCATCGTCATTTTCCACATCTATTCCGATACTTTCAATTTAATCTGAGGTCAGTGGTGAGTTCGGTAGTTCTAACTATTGTCGCTCACATTCCTTAATCGAGCAAGCAGTGATAGCCTAGTGGTGTAACTGTTGAACTGCCAAGTCATAGGTCTCAAGTTCGAACCCAAGACACGCACCTTTGATTTTTCGGATTCATGTGCGTATTGTATAATTATCACTGGCTTCAGTGAAGGAAAACATCCTGAGGAAACGCATAGCTGTGAGAAATTTCTCGACGGCATGTAAAGCCGTCACAGGCCCCATGGTCGGCAAAAAAACTGACATCAGTTTAGGCAATAACCAATAAAAAAGATTATTCGATAAAGAAGACCTTAACCAACAAATTCTGCATTAACTCTTGCATTAAAAAAACTGTGTTCTTCCAGGGTGCTGCAGTAACAGACGGTCGCTTGAGAGCGGGCGACAAGCTGGTGTCAGTGAATAGCGTGTCGGTGTACGGTCTGACACAACAACAAGTCGTCGCTCTGCTCAGGAACACGCCCACCGACTCTACCGTCGACATTGTTATTGAGAGGACCGTGCCTAACAGGACGCAGGTAACCTTCATCAAAATTCAACGTCTATAATGTCGAATTCATCTTTCAAGAGTTTTTTTTAAGTGAAACTTCTTATGCGAACTTCCAACAAGGTTGCGTTAAACGTTTAACGCTACCATAGAGGGGGAATAGAAAGACACAGAGCGAGAGTGAATGCGTGGCACTCGAACGCATGCGCGTAGTGTACTTGTTACAGGCCAGCGCGAGCGTTAGCAACAAGTAGCGTCCAATATTCCAACGCAAGAGGGAGAGAGAAATAAAGACATTTCATGTACTTTTTTTTTTAAGTGAAACTTCTAATGCGACTTCCAACAAGGTTGCGTTAAACGTTTAACGCTACCATGGAAGCACTCATTTCCACATTACGAAGTTTCACTTCTTCCGTGCGGAGGGACTCCACGCACTATATTTTTTATCTGTTGATCTCTCAGTATCATCCTCATCCATTTAACCTTCTTTTCCGTCGCCATCATATTTTGGGGATATCAGAAAGTGTAATGGCCAACTTTTGATGAACCAAATCAATCAACGGTTCTAGTGGTCAACTATAAGGCGAAGTAGAGCCTTGAATGTCAGCATCTTTTGGGGGGATGTCCAAATTTATGGTTTCTAGTATCCGTGAAATTACAGACACGCAAGACGTCATCGAACTACTTTACTTTCTAAGGTTGGGATTACATGGCAAAGTCGTCTTAGGGTATAGCCGAAGCGTCTTTTATTAAATGCATCATTGACCACTTCACTACCTATTACATACATTGAAGAACTAAGACAGTAAAACAATCATGTTCATCAACCAATTCCTTTATTCCAGAGGGTAGAACCCCAACAGAGTCCAACAAAATACATAGAGAAAGCCATCGGCCCACCTCCCACAAACGAAGCCAACAAGTCTTCAGAGAACGGCCGGGTGTCCAGCATAGTGAACGCGATCAACCAGAACAGTGTACACAGTTCCATGAGGGGCAGGATACCGAAGAGCTCGTCTAAAGATGATCTGCTGCACAAAGATAATAGTAACGACAGTGCGCTGCAAGAGGCTTTGAATTCCTCCTCTAATTCTGTGAGTATTAATTTTCAAGCTGTCCTATCTTTTTCTGCTGTCGAGCAATACATTTGCATATTCTGACTAAGCCTTGGTAAGAGAGAATGGAAAGATTTTGTGGGTTTTGATGAGATCAACATGCGCGTGCGGGGTCTTTTACTCATTTTGTACCACGCCGTAGTCTGGCAAGATATAGCGAAAACATCTCTAGGTATTGCTGCGGCGCGATGTGACTGACGACAGCTTGATTTTGTCGCGTTTTACAAGTTACGCTGGCACGACAAATTTCCGCACGATCAGTAAAATACGGTATTTTGAAATCATCATGATTTCCAACCAACCATTTGTCAAACGTCACGCTTTCATTTACTCATTTTGCTATTTGAAAAACATTTGGAAAATTTCTTTTTTTCCAATTCACATGGTTGAAAGAAAAAATATGCTGATCCAATAACTCCCTTTCTTGTTTCCAGATCCTTGGTCTCCGTAACCGGCTTATACTTCGGCTGGACGTGCCGGTTCACGACTCGGAGAAGGCCGGGCTGGGCATCAGCGTCAAGGGCAAGGTCACTGTGGGAGCTGACCCGCAGGACCTCGGCATCTTCATCAAGTCTGTGCTGCATGGAGGCGCTGCGTCTAGAGACGGGAGGTAACATAAAAGAAAAAAAATATGACTATTTTGAAACTAAGTTTACGCAAGCCAAAATTCTGTTAGGAAGCGAATTAAAATAGCGGTTTTGAAATCTGTTTTTGCTTTCAAGGGAGTTTGGTGAACCCTTCTCGGGTTCACCAAACAGATCATCGTAAAGATTTACTCAAAAACAAAGAGATTAATTGATAATATTTATTGACTTGGCATTCATTTTGACTGGCTAGGGCTATGGACATAGCTTGCAGAGTAAGCAAGCTGCAGTGACAGTTGGCCGATGGTACAAAAGAGTCGTGGAGTGGAAACCGCTCATAGGCAAGAAAAAAAAATATTTTTCATAGGCCTACATGGGCACTTATAAAACGTCGATAAAAGGTGCATGGTTCGGGTTGGTCATTTCCTTTGGAGAAGAACGGGAAGAAACTCCAAGGTTACTCTTTTAAAAATCATTAGGTTTTACAATATTTGAATGTTACAGCGTTAATACTTAAGTATGGGTGGACAGCGTAGGCCCGACAATAAGTCGGTGCTTACTATATACGAATTTGTGTATGACCATGAAGTGGTTTTTCCCAATAGGTTACACACAAACGACCAGCTATTGAGCGTGAACGGCGTGTCACTAGTAGGACAGAGCAATGCAGAGGCTATGGAGACGTTACGCCGCGCGCTACTGCACGCCAGGCCGCAGCGCTCAGGCAGCATCTCTCTCACCATCGCCAGGCGGACTGGTATGTACAGTAGGGTAACTAACATCCATCCATCAAAAATCGCATAGCATGATCAATAAATAGCCAGTAAGCATTCAGCGAAAAGAGCATAAGCCTCCAGATAAGATAAAAAAGATGTCCTTCGATAAGAAAACGAATTACTACTTGTACGTTTTACTCGACATTATTCCCAAATTTGGATGTCTTGTATAGTCGTGGCTGACCTGTTTATTTGCAAATACAAATAGTGCTTTATGTATTATATTCTTTAGCCAAATAGAAATCTAATAATATGTTTCTGCCAACAGATAGTATAGATAACTTAGCAAGGTGGAAAGACGACACTCCACCGAACGGCAACGACTCAACCAACTCAAACGAAAACTCACAGAACTACAATACAGTGATATACAACGCGAGTAGCGATAAAGAAAACAAACCAGTCGACAACCACAACCAAAAATACGATGCTAACCAAAACGAGGGCTTTGACAGCCATGACGGAAGAAGCAGCAAGAAACACGCCTCTATAGTCACTATCAATAACAACAATAGTTGGGTCTCCAACCAATCAGATGATAGCAAAGGGTATTTAGAAAGAGACAAAGATGCGCCACCCCATGATAACAAAAGAGATAGCTTTGAATGGAGTAAACTAGATGGGTGGAATCCTGTAATAGACCGACTTACTGGACTAAGAAATGAAAGCTACTACATGGCGACACAGATAGACGCTCCAGTCATGAATGGTCATCACTATAGGCAGAATTTAGGACACGTGCATATGCCAAGGTCGCCGCCTGCGCATCATAATGTTATCATCGAAGAGGATTATGGCACCACGAGGTAAGTTTCTTACGCATATTTGGCTAAAATTAAAATCACAGGTTTCGTAACATATCGGTCCAGTCCTAAGACACCTCATGAAACCGATTTCACTATGTAAATTATGCTTGTGCTCATAATATATCGCTCCCTCAGCTATCAGCAGTCCTTAGCTTTAGCTCTTTATTTCCATAACATATTAGTCGAGTTGACGTCTCCAAGATCTCCAAGGTCTTCTTTGTAGAATACTTATTGTACTTTATCAATAATCCTATTCTCTGACCACCTAGGGGTAGCGGCAGCGGTTGCGGTGGTGAGTCAGGCAGTGAGAGCGGTGCTGGCTTCAGTCGAGACGCTGTGGGACGACGGTCCATGTCTGAGAAACGTCACGCCGCAATGGACGCCAAAAGTACTGGCACTTATAAGAAAATCAAAGAGATAAAGGCTGTTAATTGTATGTATCATTTAAAATTATCTAAGATTTTGATCTTGGCAAAGCTTCTAACTTCTTCATTGAGCATGTTTTCTCTTCCAACGATTTTTTGAAGTACGAGGTAAACGGGCTGTTTTTGCTGAAAATAGAGTCATCACGCCCTTAATGAAATTGTTCAAATAAGATATCATCTAATCTCTGTTATTTATTAATCATGATGGAGTTCTCCAAGGTAGTACACTAGGCTCCATCCTATTCAACAATTCAAAAAGCGTCTTTTTCGATTATATTTTTCTTCTTTCGATTTTGATCAAATATACATTTTCTGATTTCTGAATACTTATACATCAATTTCATTGCAGCCTTGCTAGTAGGACCATCATTAGGCATGAGAAAATCATCAAGTCTGGAGTCGCTACAGACAGCTATACAAGAGACGCAGAGGAACCCGCGCAACGAACCGATCTACGCACGTGCGCATCCGCGTGAGTACACTTCGTATACTTCCTTATTACTATAATAAAAATCCAATCAAATTATAATAAAATTATACATACCTAAGTTTTTATTGTATCATTCCCACGATGATTTATGTGATTTTTGAAAATTAAATTGTTATTCTTTTTTGTTTGTGGGATTACATACAAACTAAGAAGTAAAACGAGCAATAAAAAATTCTTTATTTAAAAATTCGTCAGGATCAAGATTTTGTTCACTGCGGCTTAGAATAATATGATAATTCTAAAAAAATCTAAAACTTGTTATTTCTACCAACCCACTTTGGACTCGCGGCTCGCGTGGTGACTAACAGCCCACTCTTTATCGTAGAGAGGAAGCTTGTATGACACGAGTTGTGTCCCAGCAGTTGGAAACATAGAAGACTGATTAATAATTATGCTTATGCCACAAACACTATTTTATATTACGAATCGATTACATTTAAACAGGAGTTAATTTTTATCTAAACTAATATTATAAAGAGGAAAGATTTGATTGTTTGCTTGTTTGTTTGCATTGAAAAGGCTCCGAAACTACTGGTCCGATTTGAAAAATTCTTTCAGTGTTAGATAGCCCATTTATCGAGGAAGGCAGGAAGAGGAAGGGAGGAAGGCTATATATCATCACGCTACGACTAATAGGAGTGGAGCAGCAATGAAAAATGTTGCGAAAACGGGGAAAATGTGACGCAAACGAAGTTTCGCCGGACAGCTAGTAGTTCATAAAGGAGGAGTACCCAAATACTCACTGTTGCTGTAGCTGGTCTCTTTAAATCATAGGACAGGATTAATAATGTTGTTTATAATTGCAGCCTTAAAACACTGGTTGACGGACGACAACAATGGACCCGACATGATTCGAGGCTCACCGCAGCAGTCATCTCTTTCACACAAGAAACCTTCCCTACTGAAGTCTTTATCAACTATGTTTAGGTAAGTTTATTTTATTTTTACCCGCATTTTTAATGCACTTTACCTACCTACCTACCCACCCTACCCTACCAACCCTATCTACCCTACTCTACCTACCCTACCCTACCTTTCTCACCTTTTAAACCTTCCCTGGACTACGACAAACATTTCAAAACCAAAATCAGCCAAATCGGCCCAGCCGTTCTCGAGTTATTAAATTACATTGTTTTTTTTATATATATAGATAATAAAGTGAACAATCTGACTGACCTTTGACTGGTGAGATGACGAGTAATAGAGAAGTATGGAAGAATAAGACATACTGCGCCGACCCCAAATAAATTGGGATAAGGGCGCGGATTAATAATGTTAACAATGTTTGGTCGAGGGATTGTACGAAAAATGATTCGAATGAAAAGGGAGTGGGTGATAGCGTGATGTTTGGAAGAAGACAACGTTGCGCCAAAGCCAAGTGAAATGAGCCAGGCAGATGATGATGATGATGAGGTTGTTGTAGTCCAATGTAAAGCAATAATTTGCAAATCTTATGTGTCTGATTAAGAGAAGAAAAACATTTAAGCTTTAGGTACATTTTTCGATGTTCCAATCTACGCGTATTTTAAAATCCGAAACGGATATGTTTTAATTCTCTTTGTTTTTAATTGTCAAATTAATTCATGAACTCTAATGAATAATTCGTTTAGCAAATTCTCCCACGTTTTTGTTTAGTTCTCTAAATTATTTAGGCGCTAAAATAAATTTACATTATACTAATGAAGGTGTTTTAATTGTGTGACATAATAAAAGGCGGTGCTCGTAAAAGTTACAAAGTTGAAACATAATCATAAAAAAGGTAGCATGTAACATGAACATTGACGTTATAAAACCATATAATGAGCAAAAATAAATTTAAAAAAAAAACGGATTTAAAACAGACCGACATCTGTTGCTGCGCAGCGCAATTTTTGCCTAATTTAAACACTAGGAGGAATCGATGAAGACTTTGCCTTTGGCTTTTGAGTGTACTACCGAGTAATAACTGGATTGTGGAGGTCAGATAGGCACTCGCTCCATGTAAAATACTGGTATTCAGCTGCATCCGGTAAAACTGGAAGCCGATCTCAACTTAGTCGGGAAAAGACTAGGCGAATGATGATATGCCTTTTACTACGATATCTAACCCGGACTGGGTTAGCGGTGGATTACGCCCCATTCCCTTTCACAGAGAAAAGGTCTTTGTACCACCAGTGGAGAATTTCTGGCTAGTTGTATGAGTTTTCTCCCAAACGCACAAACTTCGTCCCCATTTTATAACTTTTGACCTCCAAAAATCTAATATTTGCTAATCACAATTCAGGAAAGTATGGCTTCATACTCTACAATTGTTAGAAAAACACTGCAAATGGTGTTGACGATGAAGCCATAGGATATTACTTAACATAATCTAAATCTAAACTAATATTATAAAGAGGAAAGATTTGATTGTTTGTTTGTTTGGTTGTTTGCATTGAATTGGCTCCGAAACTACTGGTCCGATTTGAAAAATTCTTTCAGTGTTAAATAGCCCATTTATCGAGGAAGGCTATAGGCTATATATCACCACGCTACGACCAATAGGAGCGGAGCAGCAGTAAAAAATGTTGCGAAAACTGGGAAAATGTGACGCAAACGAAGTTGCGCCGGACAGCTAGTTTAACATACTTACATGAACAACTTAGCTTTTAACAACCCCTAAATGGCCTTATTTGATTGACAGGATAGGCAAGCCTCACAAGAAACCCGAAACAGAAGTATACGGTAGATCACAGCCGGGTCGGGCGTCAGAGAAATCCTTGTCAAGAGAAGCGTTGGAGCGACACAACAGGATAGACGAGAGGGGGGAGAAGGAGGAAGAACCTAATCCCTCCCAGTCGAAGTCACAGCAGAGGTATGTGGAACTTTGGTCCTGAGATGCGTACTCCTTTAATAGGTGGTGGGTGTGTTTATCTTCATTACAGTCTATAAAAAATTTGGTAGCTCATTATCATAACGTAGACTTTAAGGTGCCCCATGTTTACTTTAATATTTATTTAGGGCACACAATGTGGATGAATTTGGATGAACAGGTGAAAATAACTGCAGTTTTTATAGCCTCATAGCTGCCCAGGTGGTGTAGTGGTATCGTGGGTCGTTAGTCGTGGGTTCGAACCCAGGCATTAACATAACTTTAAAGTATTTATTTCTTTATCATTACTCTGAAAAAGGTGTAAGAATTAATCATGAGGAAACTGGAATGTCCTAGAACCGAAATAAAACACCAACGCGTTCTGTGCCCGCGTGGTTTCGTCCTCTCCCTCTCACAAAGGGAGATTGTGTTCCAGCATGATGTGCAACGGGAACACCACTTATATTTTTGTGTTTTGCTGACACTAGTTTCTTACTCATTTCTTGTGATGGCACATTGTGTCTTCATTCGATTCATCCGTCATCAGGAGTTAAGCAGTCTTCTATTCAGTCTCATCTTATTTCCGTGAGCCCCTGAAAAGTTACTAATGTCAGCGTATGTCCACCAGATCAGAGGTATCTCACACGCGACAAGGCAGCAGCGGGAGCGGGGGCGAACGTACTCACAAGTCGGAGAGACGCGCGCCGCCGTACAGAGCGCCGCCGCATCAACAGCATCCGGTAAATATTACATACCTTAGTTATTATATTAGCCTATATCGTGGCGTAGGAGCTCGTGGCTAAATAATAACAGCCGCACGGGTCGATCTTTAAGGTTAAGCCGCGCTTGCCGAGGTTGGTCCGTTGATGGGTAACCATAATTACATACCGAGTTTCCTCCGTGCCTCGGAAAGCATGTTAAGCCGTTGGTCCCGGCTGTCATTTTTAGATCTTTGACAGTCGTTACGAGTAGTCAGAAGCCGAAAGTCTGACATCCAGTCTTACCAAGGGGTATCGTATTACCCAGTTACTGAGTTGGGGAGGTCAGATAGGCAGTCGCTTATGTAAAATACTGGTACTCAGCTGCATCCGGTTATACTGGAAGCCGACCCCAACATAGTTTGGGAAAAGGCTAGGCAGGTGATGATGATCGTGGCGTAGGATACTGCACCAGATACAGGAAGAGAGCAAGATGATTAGACTCAATAAGGATGCTGTCAGAGAGGAGATCATACATGGTGTACACTGACCCTTCATGAAGCTGTCAACCAAGCATTCTGTACGTCAAATCATGTAACTCTACGCAAAAATGCTTCCTGGCAAATTCACGACTTGTGGTAGGGGGAGGATTCTATGTAACGCACTTACAACATTGTGCTGAAGGATGCATTATACAACGTGTAACGTTAAATGCGCAAAACCTGAAAATAGTTTGATCAGAATAACGAGCAGAATCAATTGAACCACTTTTTAATATGGATCACATTTTTTCAAAAATCTTCATTAAAAATGTTGCCCTGTCTATTTATTCATAGGTCAAGCCATAACGTGCGCAAACCCGCCAAAATAGGTAAACAAAACACAAATGTTTGTCGTCCAATTTAAATTTTCTCATACGCGTGAAAAAAGAAAGAAAGAAAGACACGATCAGAATTTCCAGTAAAACTAAAACAGCACATAAAACCTTTACTTTTTTTAATGTTCTTTTTTCTCTCAGAATTAGGTTAATTGAATTAAAAATCAATTGGGGTGTCTGAGGTTTTGCGCATTTAAAGTTACACGTTGTATAGAACAGGGGCCATTGAGTTGGAGATATTTATAGTTAAATTTTAAAATTACAATAAAGAAAAACATAAGTAGTAGTAAGTTTTGTACTCCAATATCTCGGAAACACGGTGAAGGAAAACATCGTGAGGAAACCGGCATGTCCTAGAACGAAAAATTCGAAGACATGTGACATCTACCAACCCGCACTAGGCACGCGTGGTGGATTACTGGCCCTCTCATAAAGAGGAGGCCTGTGTTCCAGCAGTGGGAACATTACAGTCTGATTATGATGATCTCCGAAACTAGAAAGTTCCCAGAAATGGTCCAGAAGAGAAAAAAAACGTCGTGTTTAACATCTAAAGCAGTAAGTACCTACACTACTTCTGCGAATGATAAATGTATCCTGTCCCTCGCTCGGCTATAATTATATTTATTATTGCAGGTATCTTAGAAAAACTGGGTTATTACCTAACGTTGCTAGTTTTTACTGCTAAAGGCCAGAATGAGGAGTCGGTTGAATCTGTCTGATAAATAGCGGAAGAATTCTGAAATCTACACAATCTGGATTTTCCCTAAGTTTATTAGAATTGTGTATTATTTCCACTGTAATTAATATAGTCTCGATTGCCACTGATATCACAATATATATGACTTCATCGTCAGTTAAACATTTTATAGTTATTACGGTACAATAAAGATATTCATCTTTGGAATAGATGTGTCTTTTGTAATAAATAGTAGATTTGTATAGAAAACGTGTATTTGTTGTATAGCAGGGCATGGACAGCGCTTGGGGACCCACCGGACACTACGTCAACTATGAAGAAATACAACAGAATTTAAAGTGAGTAAAACTTTATTTAGATCTTGTAATCTTGTTGATATTTTTCCTGATTTGATGGGTGTTATAATTAAACATACTAAACTCCTTTGCTTATTACTAGAGGTCGGAATTAGGTAGAGTTGTTTATGTACTTGCATCGAAATGTTGATATTAATATAGATCTTCCCTTGCGTGTGCGCCTTGGATTTTTGCAACTTCGGACATCCGATGGCGGATGGTTTAAATTGTGTAAAAGTAAATAACTTTTTTCTAAACTAATATTATAAAGAGGAAAGATTTGATTGTTTGTTTGTTTGCATTGAATAGGCTCCGAAACTACTAGTCCGATTTGAAAAATTCTTTCAGTGTTAGATAGCCCATTTATCGAGAAAAGCTTTAGGCTATATATCATCACGCTACGACCAATAGGAGTGGAGGAGCAATGAAAAATGTTGCGAAAACGGGGAAAATGTGACGCAAACGAAGTTGCGCCGGACAGCTATAATTTAATAAATCACGGGATTTGAGGGATATTTTATTTCGCTGAATGAAATCAGTGTAAGTACACAAATAACTCTACCTAATTCTGACCTCAGCTTATTACCTAACTAATTCCGATCGTAACCCATTTCATTAGTGATGGTTTCACTTGCATGTGTTCTAAATATTCTAATATGTCCTATATCCCAAATCTATGTTAAATCTGCACATGACAGGGAGATCCGAGGCAGGTCTCTATTACGTTCGAAATCGCTGTGTATCGATGTAGGTAAATAGCGGAAGCAAACCCGTGTAATATAAAAAAAATCTATCATAATGCGGTGGTGTGAAAACGACTTTATATTATACCAGGTGTATAGAAAGGCGAGCTATGAAAAATTGAGCACAATACCAATTGGTTATAACCGAGAATCCCGTTACAAAAACTCACTGCAATACAAGCTAATAGGAACAACCAGACAAATAGCTAGCTAGTAAAATAAAAACAACACCGTATATTTTTTTTAATCTGGTCTTATCTTTGATTCAAGCGCTTCACTAGTTTGCAAAACTTTCATTTTTCTTTTAAAACTTTTTTTTTCTGCAGATACTAGGGTACAAATATTTATCTAAAATTAAATGTATGGAAAGGACCAAAATTCGAGTTGTAAACTAAACCGCTCATAATATTACAGCGCGCGTCGCGAGAAGTTGAGCGAGGTGCAGATAGGACAGATGAGGAGACAGGTCAGCGCACAGAGAGCCAAGGCTGAGGACGAGAGGTGACTATCATTGAAAATTCTATTTTAAAGTCAGACTGCATACCAGTTCTATACCAGACTAGCTTTTGCTCGCGTAAAATTAGTTTTAAAATATTACTTCCATAATTGAATCAGATTTTGTTAACAATTTCAAGGGTTTTCGATTTCTGGCACGGATACCTAAACCTTTTTCTTAAATAGAAGCTGCTTTAGTTACTCCTTCTAAGGAGTAACTAAATACTCCTTCTAACATCAGCTATCCAGCCAGTTGTAGTCCCGTCACAATCGGTCTAGCTGTTTCTCGGAGATTAGCTGGACTAAACAGACATACAGATAAAATGAAAATATAAAAAATGTTAATATAAACAGTGTTCATAAATTGAATCATAGAACCAACTTGAAGTAGAAATAACACGCGCCACTTCTAAGTACTGAACGATTAAATAACTAGTTGTAAAAAAAACAACAATCAACTGCTTGTGCAATAAAATATAATAGACATATTTTATATCTCAGCCATATAATTGATTAGCTATAAGTCTATCGTCATCAGTTACACGATTAAATACAAAAGCAATCTTAGCATAGCATTTCATACTGACCTGCTAATTGAACATAAAACCTTATTCTACGAAGACTTAAATGGGTCTATTAAAAATAAAAATGACTATCATAATAAGCAGCATACCTACAATAAAATAATATGACAAGTCTCCTTCGTTGTTATACCTGGTAATTAGATAAACGTTAATAGCTGTGGACGTGGCTGTATGTAATAATTAAAATTTGTGTTGTTTTCCTCTTCCTCTGGAATTCCCCGGGCGTCGGTAAGATGCTTGTGCTTCGTAAGATCATTTGTAAAGCCTTAGTATAAGTGTAACATAGCATTTTCAAATCATTTTCATAAAAAAAACGTACAGAGAAGTATGTCGTCATCTGCCTAGCCTTTTCCGAACTTTGTTGGGGTCGGCTTCCAGTCTAACCGGATGCAGCTGAATACCAAAATTTTACATGGAGCGACTGCCTATCTGATCTCCACAACCCTGTTAGTACAGGGTAATACGATACCCCCTTGGTTAGACTGGTTGTCGAGCTTTCGGGCGACTCACTACCTGCAACGACTGTCAAAGATCTACAAATGACAGTGCTGAGAAGAAATGTATCCAAAAAGTATTTATGTATAGGTAGACATCTATTCAATTTGATCAAAATGTAAAGGAAATATTGTGTTGCATAATTTTTTCCTGGCTTGATTGAAGGTAGTATGCTCATGTGTTTCTTGCTCTGCGCAGACATCATTTTACTCGCGATCTACATTAAAATTTCTACCTATACTGTTCCCTGGATTATTCTCAGTTATATCCAGAGGTCGGAATTAGGTATAGTTATTTAAGTACTTGCATCGAAATTTTGACATTAATATGGATCTTCCCTTGCGTGTGCGAATTGGAATTTTGCAACTTCGGACATCCGATGTCGGATGGTTTAAATTGTGTATAAGTAAATAACTATTTTATTTAATAAATCACGGGATTTTTCTGCTCTTTAAATTTAATCTCGGGATTTGAGGCATATCCATAATTATTAATTTTTTCGCTGTATTGAATCAGTGTAAGTACTTAAATAACTCTACCTAATTCCGACCTCTGGTGATATCATATCGTAAAACATAATTGCATTGGAACTGTGATCGATTTCCGAAAGGCTCATTAACGTCATACTTGCTATAGACATGACTGTGGGATCTAACACCTTACTAACAAAAAATTAACGCGCAAAAAGCGATTGCGCAAGTGCAAAAAGGTTTTTTGTGGTCAATAACCAAATTCAAGCCAAGGCGCCGTCATTAGACGACCATTATAAATAAGACAAATTTGTAGTAGGTTTTATTTGGGCACGTACACGTACCTAAACATACCTCTACGTATTCTATACCTAAATCTAAATATAAACCCTGACTTTCCGTAAGAAGGATTTTTTTTGGTTTTTATATCCTGCATCAATTGTATAAAAATCTTCCATCATTTTAATTAAAATGATGGAAGATTTTCTTGGAAATTTACATATTCAGACCATTCTTCGGAATTCCGAAGAATGGCCTGAATATGTAAATTTCCAAGAAACATAAAGCGACGCGTGAGCATGAAACCTTGGATTGCGTTTGAGAATTTTACGTATCTTGCTAAGATGAGTGGCTAAAGTTGTTTACCTTCTTAGTAACTTTCCGTTTGGTTCTATATTTAGATTCTGTGCAAAAAGATTCCCTAAGTACTTTTAAAGTTGGGTAATTAGCAGCATCTTTTGTTGAATATTTAATGTATAGAACAGCTGTTGTAGGTACCCATACTTATGGGGCAGCATTGAATTTGCGTAATGATAATGAGGGATAATTTAAATTTCTTAGCTCTTCACTTCTCCAAACATAAGTAAGATACTTACCGCCTAAACGCCATTAAAAATCCATAACAGCAAATAGGTTTAAAGAAAATCCTGCAATAACAGAAACTGTAGCGTGATAATTTAATAAAATGGGTTTCTCAATTATTTCGTTGCTTGCATTTCATTTTCTGCATCAATGAGTATTAAGATGAAAAATCTGTAAATAACTACTTATCTACATGCCTCTCGGTACGTGATGCTGTGGTGGTCCTAAATATTTGGTCCTTTGTTCGTCACTAATTTGTTCCTCTTGCATACGGTAAACACTAACTTAGTTTGTTAAAATGTAATGTAAGTTTATGTAGAGATTGCCTTTGCACATAAAATCGTATGATTCATAATACCTAATATTGCACAGTATTACATTAACTTTGAGTGCACTGATGTTGCAATCATTAATCATAATCAAGTTTTGAAGTTGTACGCACGTTTCTTAGTAATACCTGCATTTCAAAATCTGTAAAGCTTTTGTAGTATTTTTTAACAGGAAAATTCTTAATTTAAAACATAGTTATATTTTAGGAAATTATAAAACATATCATTTTATACAATATGTAATATTATTGTTTTAGAAATCAGTTCATTTCATATATTCACCAATTTAATTATTTCCAACTAAAAAATATCGCTAAGCAGTGTTGCAGTAGACAGATTTTATTTCGTTAGCCATAGTAGTCAATAGACTGGATGGTTTGTAAAACACTAACGAGCTCGTAGTCAATTAAAACTAAGTACTTAATATTTTAAATATACTTAAACATATTTTTTATCTTCTCAAACAATATCAACCAAGGCTTTGTTATTTTTTACGAGCAACATGTCTTGGGTATTTCCAAAAAACAATTACGTATTTGTCAAGTTAATAAAAATTCTAAGAACTCGTCATTGTTTTGACAATAACCCTGTACATCTTTAATTTAACAAACCAATTAGTGTTTTGTTGTTTAATGGTTGTTTTTATCACGACAGTCGTCGGGCAGGCGCGGGTGGCTACCACTCACAGCGCTCCTGTAGGGAGAGGGAGGGCGTGCGGCCGCAGTCCAACTACTACGAGTACGAGAGTGCTCCGCCGAGAAGGCCGGGCAAGCTCTCCCATTACCACTGAGCAATGGACTGCGAACACGGCGATAACTTTCCTGCGAACTTCGTCTACACCCGAGGTATCAGATCTCATTATAATTGGCGATACTTTTAACGATTATATCGCTTCGCTAGACGTTAGTAACGCAATCTGTCGGGTCGATTCCTTGTTGATTTAGCTTCGAGTGTTCTAGTGCCTTCACGGAGAGTGAGATCTTGAGCTTCCTTATTTGGTTGTCGTTTCTCAAGATAAAGCTTTGTGCTAATGAGTGCAGAGGTCTGGAAAAGGCTGTTTATTCTATATAATTTATCACAAACTGTTAATTACACAGCTTCTCTTATTTAATTCAACGAGTGTGATTAACATACTTAAAATTAAATCTTATTTAACTTTATTGAATAAAATACATGGGAATTATGTAATTTTGTGATGAAAACTTAAAACTATAAACCAGTGATACGTACGTTTTTCAATGTTATCATTATTAACTATTATTCTTTGTGTCTAACGATGTATTTTTTCCACGGGTTCATTTAAAAAATATAATGGTTCATTTAAAAATATAAATGAAAAAGTATATTTTTTTATTTTTGAATTTTAAACCCAAAGACCTTGACTTACACGTGGCTTTGCAGATAAGTAACTGCTACATAAACTATGAATTGTAAAAAAGATATTGTGCCACTACAAATTTTCTTCCAACTGTCAAATGTTAAGAGTTTTAGATACTGCATTACCAAATGAATAATTTGAACACATGTTTAATAGTATTATTATATAATCTATCTTCGACACAACACAGTCATAAAGTATTCTACAAATTTTCCTTGAGCCTATTTGTATACGCGTCATCTTTTGGCTTTCAAAGCTAATCAAATAAATACAAGACTAGCTATCTTTGGCGACATAGAGAATTTGTAGTGGACACATACATAAGAATATCATTAAATGAAGATATCATAATGTTTTGATTTATAATGAGTAGGAAATGCTCGTTTTCACTGGCAATAGGCAACACCTAAATGATTGCCTAAATAAATGCTACGCTCAGCTCAGGACCTAGATTTAAAACTCTAACAGCGCAATATTGTCATTCACTTAGGTGTTGCTCATGTTTGGTGAAAACGGACATTAAACATCCGACTTCACACAATGGTTACACAATTGACCTTCCTTATAATAAAATAAATCAAATGTCAAGAAAACTTTTGTGACATTATCAGTGTAGGTAGATTGAATTGGGGTCATTGATCCGAAACGTAAATATTAATATGGACATTCCTCCGGAAATAGTAGATTATTCAAAAATAAAATTTTAACAGATAAATAATAAATTAATTTAGTTTTGATACCTTCCTTTAAAATTTGAATTGAGTAGTAATAATAATTAATTATCACTACCAACATTAACATTATTTATTTGAATCCGGAAATACCGGAATCACGGCTTAACCATGTTCTTCTTTCTGTGTGCATTTGTGATACAAGTACCAAAAATCAATCTACCGACTCCGATTATTGGACATTATTATAAGATTTTTCTGTTATGTCCTTACTAGATAACATTAGGAACCTGTATACACAAAGATGCTGTTGTTTAAGATTATTTATGACTATGTTATACCGGCATTACATGTGGCCATTTCCTCGAATATTCACACGTAAAAATAAATATTTTAAAACTTTTATTAAATTAAAACTTCAAGGTAAAATGTCTTCCTCGTGAGCCAAAACTTTTCATTCAAAACTAGTTTAAAAGCTAAGTGAGACATTGTTACTCCAAAGTAGTCTTAATCCCAACGCTCACTTTAGTTTTGA
The DNA here is from genome assembly GCA_949152445.1 of Cerastis rubricosa. NCBI lineage: Eukaryota > Metazoa > Arthropoda > Insecta > Lepidoptera > Noctuidae > Cerastis > Cerastis rubricosa. The sequence goes on from OX424533.1 coordinate 13,695,229, forward strand.
TTGTTCTGCCAAACTTCTCTGTAACGGCGATTATCCCTAGTTTGTTTTATCTTAATCTAACGTCTTCTGAACTTTAACAAAAGCTCTGAAATTAACTTTTCAATAAACTTAGGGCGACTTTCACCCTGAAAGCGATTAGCAAATTCGAACTGCGTTCAAGGACTGTCATAATGACATCTTTGCTATGGAATGCTGCAAGCTCTTGAACGCCGTTTAGATGTTCTGCCCCCGTATTCACAAACGCATCGATTGGATTTCGATTCGACAAGTCGTATGTCTATCTCGTCTTCGTCATTAAGAAAGCGATCGAGATAGACATACGACTTTCCGAATCTAAATCGAATCGAAGCGTTTGTGAATAGGGGGCCTATCGCGTTTTATTTCGACGGTGAAATACGCTCTAGTAGTCCGTAAAATGTAATGTGTAGGATTACTAGTTCTCTATTAGAATGTACGAGGAATGGGTTGTGTAGTGGCTGTCACTAGTTCTATGTAAATATTCTTATTTATACCTATTCTATCGTAGATGGTGGTGCCATCAATTCTTAGTTTTAATTTTATCTGATGTTGCTGTACTTATCTTGTGATCTACGCTATCGTAAAATAGCTGAAGTCAATGATAACACCATCATTGATGGTATATGTATAACTATGAATACAATGTTATAGAAATTATAGAGTAGCAGCCTGCTCGTAACGCAACGGTTCGATAATTCTTCTGGACCCTTTATTCCACATCCTATGAATCGTAGTATCGGATTCGGTTAAACAACGTAACTGGATCCGTACCCGCTCAAATCACTCATTCGAATACGCCCGGGAGGACGCAGCGAAATGTGTAATTAACCGTCCAATAATAATTACCAACTCTTTCTCTACGAGCAGGCTGTAGGGTGATAATTAAAATTGGAGAGACTATTACGAAAATACGAAATTCCCGAATAAAATGTTCCTTACGGGAGCAGGAATTCGTTAATGTCTCGTACCTACCTAAATCTCCCGGACGCCGCATTAACGTAATAGGCTCTCACGCGTAGGTACTACGTACGTACATACATGTACATTCCTACTTACCTTTTAGTAAGTTTATGAAAGAAGCTTTAAAGTGTAGATTAGATTTATAATTAAGTTAATTAAAATAAATCTGATAACATTTACGTGTGACTGAATAATTTATATCACTTTGAAGAATTATATGACTATTCGTTAACTTTGTAATTGTATTAAGTAATAAAGACTACATATTCATCGTTTTCAATGCAACAATTATTATGTATTCAGACTGTATTAACTCGACTTTTATTTGTATTAATTTTTCCATGTTTTTTGTGATATCTAATCGGTATTTAGTGCTAGCCCTTAACTATGGGTTTACGTGGTGATATGAAAATGATCGCTAGTTACATAATTACACATATGTAGACATTTCTAATGTATATATAATTTCTAGGTGTTCTACGAGATTAATTTTGTATAGACAGAGAGAAGAAGCTTTTATATTTCATCAATCATGACTTATTTTTAGGTAAACGAACAAGTTGTTTTTTTAGATATAAATCACATAGCAAATGAACATTTGCACCGAAGTGCCCATACTTGTACATAATTATACGTTTATATTACAACGTCAATGATAACTTACTCTTCGATTAATTTGGACTGTCGTTAAATAGAAGAGTATGTTATAATGAAATGCATAAATACAATTGGACATTCAATGTATGTAAAATAAATCGAAAATGGTATTGTCTGAATGTTTTTTATTTATCACCTACCTATTTACGTATTTTCCGATACCTACTTTTTGTTTCGGGGCGTGAGAAACCTTTCTAATACCCCGAACGTTAACTAAACTTCAGACTTCTTTCTTCACTTCTTCTTCTTCTTCAACTCAGGATTTTTACTGAGGATGAAAATAAAAAGACGTATTGCCGATTTGGAGGCGACTTTTATTCTGAAGTCCAATATATATGCTCACGTACATGCCTCATCCAGTGGACCGCTGAGCTTGCAAACGATATGTAGTTGCTAGAATGCAGCCGTATATGTATTTAGCTTAATCTAGTGCTGACGTGTGAGGTTTATCCATAACTACCTACCTAAGAGCTCGGACAAACCGGTGCATACAAAAAAATTGCGGAAGTGACTCCGGACACCAAAGTTTGACAGATGATGGACTGATGTGTCTCGCAACCTGTCCGTGCCGGTTCGACTTCAAGACCTCTACAAGACCTAAAGGAATAAAATCTAGGTCATCATCATCTGTCTAGCCTTTTCCCAACTATGTTGGGGTCGCCTTTCAGTCTAACCGGATGCAGCTGAATACCAGAATTTTACATGGAGCGACTGCCTATCTGACCGCCATAACCCGGTTAGTACTGGGTAATATGATACCCCTTGGTAAGACTAGTTGTCAGACTTTTGGGCTACTGACTACCTGTAACTACTGTCAAAGATCTACGAATGACAGCTGGGACCGACGCGGCGACGGGTTAACGTGCTTTCTGAGGCACGGAGGAAACTAGGCATCAAGGGATGGTCAGCCATCCACAGAACAACCTAGGCTAGGCTAGGCGTAGACTAGACACTTGTGCGACTTCATGGCATCATGGGTGTCGTTTTCGTGGTTTTCGGGGTTGCTGATTACGATCAAAATGAAAATCTAAGATTATGACAGAAAAAACGAAAATTTTCCTCGGCGCTATCTTGGATTTTCATTCTGACCTCATTTACGTAATCAGCGACTCCGAAAACCACGAAAACGACACCCATGAAGCCATTAAGTCGCGCAAGTCCTTTCGCGCAAGAGTCCCAGCGCGCAATGGTCTTTTCGCGCAAATGGCTTCGCGCAAGTGTCCTTCGCGCAAACTTCCAGATACCCTGCAAGGAGCTCGGCCAATGAATGACCTCTGCATGGCCTTAGAATGATCTTGGACCGTAAAATTTCATTGTTATATTCGACTGAGTAAATATAACGTCCTGGATTTTGCAAAAAGATCTGTTCGTAGCGAAACTAAAATCTTCTTGGGTTTGGAAAATCGATAAGCAAGCGGCGAAAATCTACTAACTGGAGTATCAGCAACGCTAGCGTCTCTGATCCCCGAAGTAAGAATTATGTCCCTAGAGACAACGCATGTTGCGTCCTATCTTAGTACAAAAATACCTCCTTTCTTGTTATAATGATATTTTAGAAACCCCCTTGTTTATTACCTCCGGTATGAAAGAAGCTCGACCTATGGATGTCTTATTAGACCAGACCTACCACTTTTCAAATTGATTATTCCTTTTTACTAGTTCTGCAACAATTTTTACGGCTCTATATTATGTTCCGAGTTATCATTTCATTTGATAACATTTTGAGATTCATATCTAGGTAAACTTTTAGTAAAATTGGTAAAAAGCTATCAGAAAACGTAGTCAGGAGGAACCACATCCATTAGGGTACTCTGAGCATGCATTCCACGCGTGGAAAGACTATCTACCTCAATTGTCATCCACAATTTGTGTCCGCACGCATTCGCAAGTGAAATCTCTTGTCATGTCATATAATCCCAGATCATTACGTGGGTCTGTCGTGCTGGCATCGTGTGGCGTTTATCTCGTTAGGAAGGGCAAGGTCGGACTTCGCGTGTTCGATACACTTTATGGTGAATTGTTTGTGTGATCGCCCTTTGTCGTGGCCTTCCGACACAGTTCCACCCCGTGCGCCATCGACCTCGCTGGAATTCAGAGCCAATAAAATGTTAATACAACGCGGTGGAAGCGGCGATTTCGGGGCTAACAAAATATAAAACAAACTGACGTTTTTTTGCTATGGGGTATGCGGAAACTATAGATAGAGAACGCCATCCTAATACTATTAGATTCGGAAGTGTTCTTACGCACACTGCAACTGACTTCTAAAGAACATGATTTTGACCAATCAAACGTGTATAGGGAATACACGTCTTTCCGATCCCAATAACTCGTGTTATATTTTTTTTATGAGCAGTCCCAATGGCTTGTCGTTTTGTTTGTCTTTGCTTAAGAACATTTTAAAGTATTAACGAGTATACAGAATTTCAAAAACACAAATGAATCGCGAAAAAAAATCAGGTCCTTCGGTAGATTGTACGATGAGTTCAAAAGATGGATATACTCGTACATTTGTGTTGGGTGGTCAAATGAACGGGCCCATAAAGAATTCAAAACATATATTTTTTAAAGTGCCTTGTCATTTTATTCAGATTTAGGTAATAGATACGAGGAATCGAGGTTTATTGGTTATTATATAGCAAGTCGAACATGGGGAAAACCGATTTAATTAAAGAAACGACAAACAATTTAATACCAACACGTGCTGTATTACAGCCCAAAAATACCAAAAAGGAGCGTCCCAGCGTTGGGATTATGCTCATGCTATGACCAACTCACAACGGACCACCATCATTCGCCTAGCCTATCCTAGCATAAAAGAGAGTCAAACCGTCTTAAAATCCTCCTGAAAGTCAGACTTTCAGGTTTCTGAGTACTCATAACGTTAAGGCATGATTTACTAAGACAAAATCTTTTATTGTTTTTCTCACGATACCTACATACAGATAAATACATAGGTACAAATTTTAAGTAATAAGTTTCTAATGATTTGTAAAAGTTTGATTCCCTAAACCATAAATTTGTCAAAGTTATGGTAAAAAAAAAATTAAGGTTTTAAACGTGGCCACGCCGTTGAAACGCAGAAAACCGCGCGACCACGGAGATCTTTAAAACTACGCGTTGCAGGGACCTAAAATTTTGAAATAACAGATAAAATTTGTATTTTTTTGAATATAGTATAAAATCCTAGGTTTATATTTTTGGAGCTATAAGACTAAAACCCCATGGACGCGCCATCGAAACGTTGGCAAACACATTATCGCCGATATCTCGCTGAAAAAGCATCGCAGACGTTTGGAGTTTTTAGTAAAGATTAGAATTTATCAGAATTTGTAAAAATACATCGAAAAATCCTAGGTTTATATATATTTGTGTTGTTATTTACCTAAATTTCAACCTCTTCTCAATTAATAACTTTTAACCATAACTTTGACAAATTTATGGTTTTGGGAATCAACTTTTACAAATTATTACAAAGTTATGGCATAGAATTTTTTTTCACACGCTCACAAAAGTCTAACTTACTTATAGCAAAACCCACGCTTGGCTAGGTAGGGTTTCATAATTATTTATTACCGTGTAGAACATTGTAACCTAACCACTAATCACCGTGATAAATGTATCTGATTGTTTGCTATTCTTGTAATTAATTGAATATTAAGGACTTACAATAATTCCAGTATTATTGGCCCTTAGGTCCCTGGTTCTCGGAAATTGTGGGTCTGACCGTGAAACCCCATGATGTCAATTGTTAAGGTCGCTCCATACTAAACAGTCCGTTAGCGAGAGAGGAACTACACAGATATACCGGACTTCCATTAGCCACGATATATTTAGAAATCTGGAAGAAAACGCTTATTTTGGCGCTTTTTGTTCCGGAGTAACTTTTATAAATAATTCTGATTACATCTACAGAATGATTAGTTGTTAATGACGCACTCACACTTATAATTTAACTGAGAATGAATAACAAAAAAAAAAAGAAAATTGTTCTTGTATAAAAACAAAGTTATACATAAGTTTTTTTTTTCTAAGCACTCTCTTGACAAAATCTTAGTTTTTTAGATACAATACAATTTTTATCATTTTTTAGCAAGTCTTTTAAGCGGTGGGAAGGTAATTCAATTTGGTTAAAAATATATTTGTAGGTACTTTAATCAACGTACCTAATATTCTCAGCAGATGTTATTTTATTGACCTATGTATGTAGGTACATAAGTTTTCTGGTCGTGCAGTTGCCCTAACACGTACATTTTTTGTACGTAAGGAAAACCGCAAAGGCAATATAGTTATCATACCTGTACTTAGTTGTCGAGATAACGCCAGGTCGTGCAAACTTTCCTATAATAAGCTTAAACGACGCACGGCTGCGGTTGTTGTTCTTGTGATTAATTAGCAGTGCTCGGAAAAACTAAAAATTTTAAAAACACCTGTACCTAGCCGTCTACTTAGCGGTCCACCGACGCTTAGATTAATTTATTTTTTGGGAGTTTTTTTGTGTCGCGTGTTTTTAAAATTTTGAATTTAATTTTTATTTCAGGCCAGTTAAACTTATATTATTATTTTTTTAACCTCGACTGTCCCACTCGTGGGCAAAGTCCTCCGCCAGTCCTACTTTTCTCGGTGTTGCGCCTCTTCACGCTTATTAACGAACACCGAGAAAGTTATTACTTTAAAAAAAACCTGAACCTTTAGGGGCGAGTGGGGGGAGGGGCGGGTACAACCCTCGGTTTGAAAGAAAAATTAACAATTAATTACAGGTAACAATCGTTTTCAAAACGGTTTCCAGTTTGGTTCCACACTAATATTTAACAAGTTTAAAACAAGATGGAAGGGACCACGACGCACAAACAAAAAGTGCAGTAGGTACCTACCTACACGGTCAAAATGTATGAAACAATAGATTTTTTTAGTTACCGAAGAAAAACTTCCATGTGCATAATTCCAAACTTCCACCCTGTGTACTCGTAGGTATGAACCTGAAGCTTTTCGGTAACTTATGTCAAACTAAAATATTTGACTTTTCCAACGTCATTATCGTTGAATGTCACTTTGTCTGGGCCCTCTGAACTTCATTAGAAAGTGGACCTTTTTTACGAAGACATTCCAACAAGCGATGATAAAACTGAAACGGAGGAATAAAAAAAAAAGAAAAGCTAACTACCACCAACTCGAAACTCACCAACCAACCATACCAAGAATACCAACTACTTTAGTTTTTTCAGAAAAGGTCTCAGAGCATTTTCTTCACAACAACAGACGACCTCCACAAATATGTCTTCTTCAATAAAACAATGTCAAGCTTATTACATAATCTCAGAAAACATTCCGTCCAATTAAAAAAGAGAAAGCCTGTGCAAGGAACACGTCACAACATGCACCAAGTTGTTAGACTTTTACAAAGAAATCTTTTGCATCAAAAACTAACTACACACTTACATAGGAACTACTGGCATACGCGCGGACGTGATTCCACCGTAAAGCGAATAATTGTTCTCGCTCTGGTTACGCTGGTCAGTGATGACGAAGAAGCTGACAGAGCCATGACCTACATGTTCAAAGTATGACGTAACCTATATAATGATAGACCTTAAACCTTAGAACAATTATGTTACCAGAATGTTTTTCTACCTAATCTAGTCCTAGATCTGCTTCGTTGGTTGGTCTAGTCGCCGCCAGCGCGACTGCTGGGCATAAGGTCCCGGGTTCGATTCCCAGGTTGGGCATTTTGTTACTGGGTTTTTCCATCAGGCATTGCTCTGTAGCAGCCACGGAGTCTACATTTGTGCCCGGTTGATGGTAATAGGCTCGCCCCCTTTTAAATGCGACTTACATATCATCATCCGCCTAGCCTTTTCTCAAAATATGTTGGGGTTGGCTTTCTGCCTAACCGGATGCAGCTGAGTACCAGTATTTTACATAAAACGACTGCCTATCTGACCTCAACAACCCAGTAACTGGGTAATACGATACCCCTTGGTAAGACTGGATGACAGACTTTCGGCTTCTGACTACACGTAAGAAATGTCAAAAGATCTACAAATGACAGCCGGGACCAACGGCTTAACGTGCTTTCCGAGGAACGGAGGAAACTCGAGCGACGATCTGCGCAAGGCAGCTGGCAAGAGCTGGATGAGAGTGGCCGAGGATCGTGCTCAGTGGCGTGTCATGGGAGAGGCCTATGTCCAGCAGTGGACGAATACAGGCTGATGATGATGATGATGATGAGGAAACTCAGTATGTAATAATGGTCACCCATCAACAGACCAACCTCGGCAAGCACAGCAGATCGACCCGTGCAGCTGTTATTATTTAGCCACGAGGTCCTCGAAATACGTATTAAACATAACTGACGAAATGTGGGGGTATCATTAGGTATCATCATCATCCTCGGCCTGAATTCACCCACCGCTGGGTGAACTGCCCCTCTGCCGTAACCCTTCGGGGATAACAGGCTTGATGTTATGTTAAACTAATCTAGACCTATGGCATGTCCTTGATTCCGGGAAATGTGCGGTTATTAGGCCAAGTTCACCTACTTACCTACTGGATAGGTGAATTTAGTTAAGTGAATGATAAGCAGGTTCGTAATGTAATTTGAGTTTTCATGCTGTTGGTTCAACGGAGAAGCGCAATTTGTGTACTCGGCACGATTTTGTGCATGCCCTGCAGTGTCTGTCGTTACAATAGACATGGTTCCGAAAGGAAATCGGTATTATTTTTGCTTTGCTCAATGGTTTAATATGGATAAATAAAAGAAAGTGTTTTTTAATTATTTTTTTTTGTATTCGATTGCGTTAAATTGTTTATCAACATATAGCCCTATTACTCGTAAACACCATTAGCTATGGCCCAGTGTAGTACTTTTCAAGGGAAATCAACTTATTTAAATATGTCATAAAGTTTACGAGTAATCTAGTATGAACTCGAAAGGATTAGTATACTTTTAACAACAAGTCTCACGACGGGGCTGTCTACACTGTCGTCTTTGCCGCTCCATCATCAGATACACCTGAAGAATCAGTTTTAAATAGCGAAAATAATAAACCTAACATTAAGTTTTTAAACTGACATGGTCACTGCACACACGGTGTCGGATGTAAAGAATAGCACCATCCCATATCTTCCCGTGGGTGTCGTAAGAGGCGACTAAGGGACTTGCCAGATAATGGGCAGCAGCGTTCTCTGTGCTTTTGTGACAACCGTACTGCGATCGGCACCCGCCTGCCAAGCGTGGCGATTAACGCCCGAGATTAATAATGGATCTCTGATCCAAGGATAGAGTCAATCTAAGATTGCTGTATACTGCGCGATCGATCTCCAATCCTGATGCCAATAACAAAACTATGCAATCGTTTTTTTTTTTTCGATCCAGATTGCAAGCGATCCTTTCCCTCCCGACCGTTCCGTTTCACATATATTTTTTATAATGCAATGCATTATGTTCTATGTTTTAGGAAAATAAACTAGTCACTAAACTACACCAAAATATACCTTATGTGTCAAAACGAAATAATTACGTGTCTATAACCCCGTAAAATTTACAATAGTTAAACTATATTTACAATACTTCAACTATTTTAACAGGAACGGAACGTGAATTTGACGTCTTGACAGTGACGCACTTTTGTTACTGTGTGTTTTTGTTTGGTTTGTTCATTGCATTTGCAATGGCTTCAGCATTACTTAAAAATTGAACTTTATTTGATAAGTGTGTGTATTACATAAGTACCAGATTTCTATAATGGACTGCGAAATTGTAAGTATTAATACAGTAACTGTAATTGTATGATCGTAGTAGGTAATGATGCATCTTTTTTCGCGCCTTGCCGGTGCGACGCTGTTCCCGATAAGTTTATCAACGTTTTTTTTTTGTTACTAGGTAAAAGGCAAGCCTCTAACCAAAGAGGAATCAAAGTTTCTGGTAGACCTGATTGAAAGAAGTAAAATTATCACCTCGAAAACGACGAACGCCACCAATAACAAATTAAAAAATGAGGAGTGGATTCGTTTGGCAGATAGTTTTAATGCCAATGCTACAAACCGTAAGACACCACAGCAGCTGCGTTTGAAGTGGGAAAACTTAAAAAAGAATGCACGCAGACGCAGCACTAAAATCAGGATGAACCAATTCAAGGTACATTTACAATACTTCTCATTTCTATTTAAATATGTCGCCGCATGATTCCCTACCTGTTTGATTATAACAAAATCTCATTTGTAACAAACTAATTATGTAAAACCATTTATGATGATCTTGATAATTTGTCATCTATTGGTTTCTTTGTGAATTAGAAACACCTAGTATTGTTTTAGGATGTATTATTAAATTAATTCTGATGTTATCGTTAAAACTATAGTTAAAATTCAATTGTCTACCTATCATCATAGAAGAATTACACCGAGATTGGTGAGAGAGAGACAGCAACGGGTACTCCCACTGTCTCAGATATGACTAAACTTAATCAATCCCACAATACTAATATTGACTATTTTCAGACTGGTGGTGGACCTGCTGACTACATACCCCCAGATGACATTCTAGACCGAGTAACTGGCTTACTAGGAAGTACTGCCAGTGGATTTACGGTACCATTTGGGGGTGACAGGGAGTCAGATGATTTGAATATTGGTGGTGATGGTAGTGGTGATGGATTTTGTGATGCAAGGGTGATAGTTGAGGATGCAGTTCCAATATCTGTTGACCAGGGTATTGAGACTGTGATCTGTGATGGTGGTGGTATGGTCATGACTGATAGTCAGGTGATCAACATTGATCACATCATAACACCAGTCAAACCCAAGAGATTCACATTTAGTACACCTAGGGCAGGTAATTGTCATTGAAATCCTTAAATGCATAATAATTTCCTTAAATATACATGACGAGATATAGCAATGGAACTAAATTTTATCTCTAAAAATACATGGTTACAAGCCATGGGGTAAAGCTAGTTTGCCATTGTTATATTTCACAGTAAGCAATGTTGTGCAGAAAACAACTCTCTATCATATTGTTTTTTTTTTTCAGTGAGAAAGAAATTGAAAACCGATGATTGCAAGGAGGCTAGGAACAGTGCAATAGCTGAATATTTTAGTGCCAAAAAACAGTGTGTGGATGCTAAATTATTAAATATTAATTTAGAAAATGAACAATTAAAATTAAGAAACATAGAGCTGAAGTTAAAAAACGAAAAGCTACTATTGGAAACAGAAAAAATAAACTTAGAATTAGAAAAGTTAAGGAATCAGTGATTATTTAATTTTAAATGCTTGTTTCTTACAATAGCTTATACTCTATACAACATTTGAATACATATATGTATATATTTAATTGATGTACATATTAGTTTTTGTTATGCTACTGTACTCATGGAAACAAAATTAATATTGAAATAATTTTTTTTTTCATTAATAGTAAGTAGTAAATAAGTTATATTTAATCGTCTTTTTACTTTAGCTTTATGTAAAGCTAAAGTCAAAACAAAATATTTTTTTTTTTCATTTATTTAATATTATCTGATGTGTTTTTAATTTTAATTCTCTTAAACTTTTTCAATATATTTTAATGGTATTATAATTTTGTTAGCTTAGATGTAAATTCAATTATGCATGCTGTGGTCTCCTGTAAGTGAAGGAGTTCACCTACGTGATACTTTTAAGTCCATTATTTATTTCACATGATCTGTGTACATCCTTTGTTGGAGATCCTAAATACATTAACAGAACATTTGTGAGTACTATGTAAGTACCTACTACCTACCATACCCTACCTACATACCATAAATTACTATTTGTTTTTATTGTTATACTTTTGCTATGGATGTCTCTTTGTTTCATTATACCAATAATGAAACAAAGAGACATCCATAGCTAGTGACATGTGCAAGCATGTGCTAGCTGACATGTGACATTAATTAGATTCTTTGTTTATATGAACTTGAACACTATTGTGTAGAATCTGGTTCTTCTAACCTAACAGACAGATATGTTGCTGGGGAGTTTGTTCCGCCACTTCTTCTTCCCAGCTAAAACACTAGGAAGTGGCGAAGGGCGGGCGTTTTGAGGGACTGTCTCTTGTAATTTTGACGTTCAAAAAGTTCTGATTATCAGCCTAATTTGAATAAATGACTTTTGATTTGATTTTATTTGTTGTAAATAAAACATGTGAATTTAGAAATGTTGTTTTATTTCCTGAATACCTAGAAACTTTCTTCTATACAAGTACAAAAAAATAAAATATATCACTTTCATCTGCTACCGGAAGTAATTATTTATAAGATCAGCTCTTTCCCGGATGTCTTGATCTTCATTATTTAAGTATTCTATGAGCTCTGCCGGTGGCAGGTCCACTTCAGCAGGAATTTCCTCCAGGTTATAACTCCTGCAAATGTTGTACAGCACTGCAGTGGCTATTATTACTGCTTGGGTCTTTAGCAATGATAACCGCATTGTTAGTGCCACAACAGGAAATCTTCGCTTCCAGATGCCAAAGGTTCTAAAACAATAAAAATTATGTTGTTTAAAGCTTGCTACCAGATGATTTTGGGTACCTAGCCTTGGCTACCTTCTATAAAACCATACTATTTTAATAGTTACCTTTCTATGGTATTCCTTGTTCTAATATGTGCTTCATTATAATTCTGTTCTGCTTCACTAACAGGATTTAGAAGTGGTGTCAGCAGATAGGGTCTGTTTGGATAAGCACTATCACCAAGCATCCAGCGGTTACCAAAGTTACCTGCATCACATTGGGCTGCAAATATGCATATAATTAATATCAAATAAGTAATATTACCACCACAAAACAATTTATGTAGTAAGTACCTCTAAGAATAGAGTTGTTGAAAATTGTGGCATCATGTGTTGAACCTGGCCACCGTGCTACCACATTCATAAATTTTAAATCAGCATCGCAGATCGCTTGGACATTAAGGGAAAAGTAACCCTTACGATTTCTATATTCTTCACCTATAATATGACCTAAAATAAACCAAAGTAGAATTATTATATTAACTTATTGTAAGTTGTTCATACACAACACATGTTATTTAAGCACTCACATGGTGACTGAATACGTATATGAGTGCAATCAATTGCAGCAAGAACTCGAGGGAAGTGTCCAATTCGGTAGAATTTCTCTGCACTTTGTTGGTGCACATAAATGTACTGATCATACAAGGTCGAGATTGCAGAAGATATATCACGTACTATTCTTCCTGCTGTTGATCTAGACACTCCAACAAAGTCAGCTACAGATATCAACATAGTACCTAGTGCGTAAAACCGCAACGATAGCAATAGTTGATGGAGTGGCGCAACACCATGATTCCTGTAAAATAAAATTATTCAAAAAATAAACACTTGGATTGTCAAATCAACAACAAGAGAGTTAACACAAGAGGCTTCTTAGTTTTAATAACTCAATCACAATTTATTAGATTGTAAACACAAACTAATAATTAGTTTCAAAACATAAAATGCACATGTACACATGTTACAACTAGTTTGCATACCTTGTGGAAGTTACACGGATAAACGGCATCAACTGAGGTAATAGAGAATTCACTGCAGCTTTAGATAACCTAAATCTAAAGGTGAATTCAGCATCATCAAGACTCTGCATGTAGTTCACCCTTCTGAGTCTTCGTGGACAAGCACGTTGTCTATCATCAGCGTCGCTGTCAGTATCCCAATCGGATAACAGAGCAAGGACCTCCATATCACTATCGTCACTATCACTTGAAAATGCCATAACTTGTTCTAGATAGTAATTAATATCAACGATAGTATTCTTACAATCCTCGAAATTTCTTGGATTGCAACCTGCGATTGTTTACACCGATCGAACCAAATGTCAAAATGGACAGATCGGTTATTGGCAAGCAAAAACTGTCATTTCCGAACAGAGGTCAATCTTTTATCTGTGATCCGCCCTCCCATAGACGGATTGACTCCAAGGTTAGTAAAATCAATCTGCAGATAGGTTATTGGCAAGTATTTCCCGAAAAATGGATTGGAATATCGATCTTAGATGGCAAAAATTGGATCAGGATTGATTATTAATCTCGGGCGTAAGGCAAAACCCCCCCTTCTTGGGGGAGGCCTATGTCCAGCAGTGGACGTCTTTTGGCTGAATTGATTGATTGGTTGACACTGAAAACAGGATACTTACAATATTTAACATTTGTTTTGGGATATATTTCAGCGATAATTTCGTTAACAAATAGTAAACATGTTTCGCCCTACTAAAATAATGTTAGGTTTTACACTGAAATCGGGGTATTTCGTTTCGAGGGATCTGCAAATGGATCAATGAAAACATGTCTCTAAACCCCCTAGACACCTGTTTTCATCGCCTGATAAACCCCCCCCGTATACCCTACCCGAGATATATGAACTAAAAAAATACATAGTTGGGTATTACGCATATAACCAATTTAATCCATCACGAAAATAACTACAATTAGTTAATAAGTTTAATTAAAAAGTCATTGTAAACCTGCGCAAATATTTCGACAGGCTGACCATGTTTCTAGAATTTAGGCCCTTAATTTGAAGGAATTAAATACTTCGATTGTGATTACATTTGCTAGAGGCAGATATCTAGCACACCGAATACGACGAACACAGAAATAACCGCAAACCGCAGAGCCGGCCTTTGGCCCCCTTACGGCGCAGCCGCCACACTGAAATTACTATATCGTCTCGAAAGTCGATTTTAAGATTGAAACGTGGCAATACAACACAAGACATAACATAGGGATTTGTGAGAACTTGTTATTATGTCCTCTCTCAAATAAACTGACTTTGATTTGGTTATCACTAGATTCATGACACATAACCGCCAAAAGTGGAGAGATTTGGAAGAGATCTACACTCAGCATTGGGTGGCAAAGGGTTGAAGAAAAAGAAGATTCATGTCGCACTACCGTGATGTTGATCTTCAGATTGTCGCACTAGGGTAGGATGATGTCGAGCTACAGTTTGTCGCACAAGCTTGCATTCGATCTACAGTGAGTCGCAGTACAGTTTTGTCGCACAAGCGTTAATCGCGCTTCCGTGTGTCGACCTCACGGTATACATCCACATTTTGCCAGTTACTTATATGAGAAATGCCAATTATTTTCAAGTGAGAAGTGGCAAGCTTATTGCCATAAATCGGGAACAAATTCACACTAATTTTAAGTGGAAAATCAAGAAAGTTTGAATCCAGTACTTCTAGCTCAACAGTAGCCGTTGCGACGCAACGACCAGACCAAGCGTCATCTGAAAAAAAAAACGTACCCCGTTCTAGGAATTTCTCCTGTTACGTGGGTGCGTTTACAAACATTTAAATTCACTACCTAGGTCATACAAATAGGTATTTGTAACGTGCGGTAATCGAACCCTCGACATGCAGCGCAGCAGCCAATAACCCAGTCACTGCGCCAACCGTGCCGTTACAAATTATCAAATCGTTACAAATTGGTTCCAGAATGGTGATAAACTTGGCAGTCTGCTTACCTCTTAACTTATAAGCAACTCCCAATTTATACACTTTATTACGGAGCTATGTTGTTACTAGTTTACTACACCGATTTATTGCAACAACTTCCTTTGCATACTTATGCAGTCGTGTTTCCTTACGAAGTTGTTATGTATCGAAATTATTAGCAGTTGTTTAATCCTCGTAATTTACATTACTGACTATAATACCGATATATTGGGAAACTATCTAAATTCTTTGTGGTTTCTTCAATACAAAAGGTATACGCGATGCTGCAAAGTTTCGGCTTGGGTCTTGCTTGCATCCGTGTGTCCCAACTTCAATGCAATCACACACAAAATCTGGTTTCTTACATCATTCTGTGTCGGCTGATGAATTGTGAATCCGTCTGGCAGTCATATGAAATTTAAGAGAAAATCTAGTTATGAAAATGGGACGTCTAACAGCGAAAGTGAGTTATGCAGCGAACGTGTTGCGGCGCGTGGCCACTGTCGCAGCGTCCGTTTGTAGGACGCCATCGCGCCAGTCTGTTTGGCTGTTTTATTGGTTGGTGTCTGACGCCGGCCACCTCTCCGGCGTCCGGAGTGCCGCGCGGAGGGTCTCGGCACGCACTCTCTCAGTTTCGCTGCTGCCACGACGCGCGTAGTTTCGCTCGCGGCCGCTGCGTCGCCGCCGATCGAACCCGTTCCGATCATCGCGATTTCACGTGCGCTTGAGCAACAAGCTCCGGATTTATAAAAACCCTTCATCTGAACCATTAAAAATACCAGTGTTTTTACGCAACAAGTGCACCAACTCGCTATAATTTAAAAAGTGGTTAATATTATTGTGTCCGCTTTGAAGAAGTGCGAAAGGCTGTGTTTGCACAAACGAGCGAAAGCGGTCAAGCGTGTGTCAACCGAGCTCGGAATTTGGCTGTGTAGGTGTTTTTCCCCTGTGCTGTGTTGCAATGAAAATAAGTGTTAAAGTGTCGAAATCTGGTTTATGAGGAGCTCAGTGAACGTGCTCATGCGCCTGTAAAAAACGGGCACACGCGCTTATGTAAGGAGAGCTGACGCATAGAACAAGTAAGTTATACCTAGACCTACATTAACGACAAATCCATCAATACATAATGACTTAAGTAATTAAAATTTATTATTCGCTAGACTACATAACTTTGATGTTAAGCGACCACACCTGTGAGTGCCAGTGACAATGCACGTTGAATGAATGACTTTTAGAGATAAATGTTTAGGTATCTATTATTTAAAGTTCACAATGTCTTCACTTGCCTTTCTTTATATTTCTTGATGAGTACTACACACGGCTTGATTTGCATTGGATAATAAAAAAAAACTGCTAATCAACAATTTTATGTATTCAGGACGACTAGAATCAACACATTCAATCAATTGAACGCAAATTCTAAACTAACCTCTTATTACGACCACTTCTGACATCAAAAGACTAAACTAAACTTTCGAAACTGAGTTCCAAAAGCCTTAATAAACACTTGAAACCGCATACCATCACGCTAGCTAGCCTGAGAGTGAGCAAATTGCTCAATTTCGAATATGACATAAGATGCTGCGAGCAGCACGGTCTTAATGAACTGAACGCACTTAAAACCACTTTATGCATGAATATGGAATGTAGTGTTGAGTGAGAACTGGTCGACTGGCTGTACAAAACAATGTTGGGCCGAGTATAGGCCCCTGTGACAGCCCAGATTCTATGAATGTGAATAACCGGCTTGTGGAGGTCAGAAAGACAGTAACTCCACGGAAAATAACTGTTTTTCAGCTGAATCCGGTTAGACTGGAAGCTGACCCCTGTATAATTGGGAAAATATAAGTAGATAAAATTGGGGTGATTAGAGACGCAGATCTAGACAAAACGTGGAAAGGGATTTCGAAGTTGAATCAAAATAATTTACGTTCCCATACACGCCATTTTACCAACACTGAATGAAAGAAACTCGCTTCTTTTCATGTTTCGTGTATCAGTGACTTCGTACCTATTATTTACTAAAGCGTTAAATAAACTGCCACAACCTTCTACGTTAATAGTAGCTGAGACTTACAATAATGACGTTGTCGAGTCCATTGTTCTAAACCACATTTATAATGAACTAACTACAAGAATTTTATCCAACAGAGTTACAGTATCCTAGGTTAATAATTATTTATTGCAATAAATGTTAACTTTTGCCTCAATTGAACACGGAAATAATGTCAATTCATTAGAATAATCGTGCTGTTATGTAAAATGTCTCATTCTAGATACAGTTTTGCAACACATATTGAAACATAATTGTTGCTTTATGTAAGTTTTTGACCTTTATATTAGAATATTTATTAAAATAGCGCCTTCTACGCCGCTTTTAAAAAACAAGAGATGGCTAAAAATGCAAACTTTACTGCGCATCCTACTTTACTAATGCCATATTTTCGACCGCCTGGTTTAGCCTATGCGTTAAAAAACTAACAAAAAATACACAAAATGAAAAAATTAAACGAACGAATAAAATTCGTACATATTATAATTATGATTACGAAATTCCTAACTAACTATCACGACTTATTAACGATGAAATTATGAAATGAAAACATTTAGATTTATAGCTGTTTCCGGTTGTTGCAACCAGATTTTTTAGGTTTCTTGAACGTTTGCCAATAAATCCTACTAAAATTTGTGAGGATACCCTGATGCATGGATCTATCTATCTATGGATGTCTGTTGATCTTTCACGCAAAATATACTGAATGAATTTAGATAAAATTTGACAAAGGGATAGATAATATCTAGCACATAAGATTTTTATCCCGGTAGTACAATCCCATAACAGCCGCACGGGTCGATCTTTAGGTTAAGCCGTGCTTGCCGAGGTTGGTCCGTGGATGGGTAACCATAATTACATACCGAGTTTCCTCCGTGCCTCGGAAAGCACGTTAAGCCGTTGGTCCCGGCTGTCATTTGAAGATCTTTGATAGTCGTCGTACGATTAGACAGAAGCCAAAAGTCTGACATACAGTCTTACCAAGGGGTATCGTATAACCCAGTTACTGGGTGTGGAGGTGAGATATGCCGTCGCTTCATGTAAAATACTGGTACCTACTCAGCTACACCCGTTTAGACTGGAAACCGACCCCAAGATAGTTTGGGAAAAAGGCTAGGCAGATGATGGGTACAATCCTGTGACAATTACCGAACAAAACGCGGGCGAAGCCGTAGGCATTATATACTTTATAATAAAAAAAAAACTAGCGCAGTTAATGAGTTCATGGAATTAATGTTTGGAACCATAAACAACAACAAGTAACCTGTCCTTCTCAAACCAGTTTGTTCCTCAAATATAATGAGCCTCTTGTAACTTTTAATTTGATAGTTCATTGACTAGTTCTATGACGTCTTTGCAGTTTTATTTATTGTTTTTTTTATTATTTTTTTAAACAGAGTTCCAATAAAATAATAACCTGCTCTATACTTATACATAATGAATACTAGGTTTTTCCCTCGGCTTCGTTTGCGTGGAAGTCGAAAATTATCTACCGTTATCGTTCCCACAGCTGGGACACAAGCCTTCATTCTATGAGAGGGAGTGGGCTGTAATTTACCCATCGACCCTGTCAGGACAAAACGCTGCAATCTGTAAAACGTCAATTTGAGAAAAACGAGCTTAAAAGTTTACATCTTTAACTCGTCACCAAATTTAATCCAGTAAGGAAGTCAGTTTAAATTGACTCATAACAAAAGTAAAAATACATGTATTTCAAATATTGTAGATGAAAGACATTGTATAGATCACTCCTACTACTCTGTACTCTTTCTAACAGGTACTTATTTGTAAGGTAAAACATTACCCTTGCATTGTTTTACCAAAATACAAAGAAGTAAAACCGCTTTAATGATGTGCGTACGCCTCCTATCACGGTAAAACGCTGCAATCGAGGTAGACTACAGCATATAGCCAAAACATTTGTCCCAATTTAGGGTCACAGTGAAGTGTAAATATTGAGTTATTTTGTTAATAGAAACCGTTATTGAACTGTAGATCGAACCCGCAACAAGCTAACATTGCGTCGAAAAGCAAAATCAAGTCATTTATTCAAATTAGGCTGATAATCAGCACTTTATGAACGTCAAAATTACATGAGACAGTCCCCCAAAACGCCTGCCCTTCCGCCTTCCGCCGTAGATTATTTTAAGTTGTATTCCCACAAAACGATGTAACCCGGGTTGCAGCGTTTTGTCCTGACAGGATCGCCATGGGCCCAGTGCGGGTTGGTTGGTGTCACATTTCTTCGAATGTTTAGTTGTTAGTCATGTGTACCAGTACGCGTTGCATGACCGCCGTAGAAACGGGCTATGTCAACGGAAGAATCGACACACTGACACATTCTCATTGTCTATCTGTCATTATGTCTATTCTTCTGTAGACAAAACTCGTTTCTACAGTGGTCGTGCTACGCGTGCTGCACAAAAAATGTCTTTAAATTGTCTTTACCCCGTTTATAGTGGCTACCTGTGTGTGTATTACATCGAAATCTGTTTAGCTGTAAGATTTTCATGCTGCATGCATAAGTAATATTAATATAGAAAGGGAAGCCATTGACGTATAGTCATGTTGGTTTTTATTCATATCCGTACTCAATAAGATTTTAATTTCAACTTTTAATAAATCAACTGCAATTTTACGATTGCTATACTAATAATCATCGTCACCGACATACTTATGAGTAATATGTGATAATACTATAAGTACCTAGGTATAACACAAGCCTCATAGAGTACCTACATAAATTGTTGTTTTAAAATAAGTTTTCCTCCCTCGTTTGGCAAAGTGCCGAGTCGTCTTGTTAGCATTTGTTTACAAATATTGAAGATCTGGACACAATAAGAAGGAGGATATTTACACCGTGAATCCGTGATGCACTTCAAACAAACTGATTAAAGAGGTGCCATGTTACTAAACAATATACAAAAACCGGCCAAGTGTAAGTCGGACTCGCGTACGAAGGGTTCCGAACCATTATTTTTAAAAACAAGCAAAAAAAACACTTTTTTGAATGGGAAGCCCTCTTAAAAAAATATTATTCTGTTTTTAGTATTTGTTTAGCGGCAACAGAAATACATAATCTGTAGAAATTTCAACTGGCTAACTATCACGTTTCATGAGATACAGCCTGGTGACAGACGGACGGACGAACAGACGGAAAGCGAAGTCTCAGTAATAGGGTTCCGTTTGACTCTTATGGTAACCCTAAAAATAACATTACGCCTGTAATCCCCGAAAGGTTTGAGCAGAGGTGCACCTAATAGTACACTCACATTTCGCTAGTTATGTCTGTCTAAGTCCCATGTAATATTTGGTGAACCTATTGCACATCAACCGGGCACAAATTCAGACTGGCTACTACTGAGATATTCTTGATGGAAGAACCCAATAACACTTTGCCCGATCTGGACTTCGAACCAAGGACAGAGGACCTCATGTTCAGTAGTCTATCTACTATACTACTATGCCAACGATGCAGTCACTAATCTACTAATCAATATTCTATGAATATACTCGTACTTTTGGGGTCGCAGTGTTGGGATCCAGTCTCTGCGGAATAGGAAGTGAGCTGTAATCATAGAAGCGGGCCCAGCGTGGGTTAATAGATGTCACATCGATTTTATGGTCTTCCATCATTCTGTTTTTAAAGTAATGATGATTAAAAAGATTGCACGAAGTAAAGTGCATGGCTATATACGAACCAATTAAGAGCGTCTTACGGCATTTCATACAAACCTTGAAGTCCTTATTTTCCGAAATGACATAACAGATTTAATGAAACGTAATACGCATAAGCAGGATACTTAGGTCTAAAGAGTTACTAAAAACATTTTCAAAATGCCTTTTAAAAAAAGGTACCTAATTGGAAGTTTCTGTTTCTATAGATAATTTATAATCGGTCTAATTTACCTGTAAAACTACTTTTATAAAATGTTTTTAGTTAATTTTTAGATCTATGTGTCCTGCTTCATCATTCATTCATCATTTCAGCCCAAAAGACGTCCACTGCTGGACATAGGCCTCCCCCAAGTCACATTGACATTTTGGGGGGTTTTACCATAATCGCCACGCTTGGCAGGCGGGTTGGCGATCGCAGTACGGTTGTTACAAAGGCACACACCACACCATACAGAGCCCCGACACCATACAGAGCCATGCATCCTGCTTATGAGTATGAAGTTTCATTAAAATCGGTTCAGTTATTTCGGAAAATAAGGACTCGAAAGTTTGTATGAAATGTCGTAAGGCGACAAACGCTCTTAATACTACAGTGACACGGCTACTCTGAACATTTTTTATACTAGCTTCTAGTTTTCACAGTTTGTTAGGACCGTAAATTCAAATGCTTTGATTGTCGTCAAACACGATTTTAATTGGAGGTTTTTTCTGCTTCTATTGATGTGTTATGTTTGTCAATAAGTGTATGTTACTTTTAAATATTTGCTCATTATCAAGATAGTTATTTCATCATACACATGTTATAAATTGGATTGTTTTTGTTGTTTGTTTGTTGAGAGAAACCCTTGCACATATGTTAAAACAAAATGTTAAAATATTAGATAATATTGTATTCAATTGATATCTTATTTGAAACACGTAGGTTAGTGTTAGAAAATAAACAAGTCGTTTATAGATGACTCAAGGATCTTTGAAATTGAGAACTTTTTAATGAAATTACTCGGAAATATCCAGAAGTGAGTGAAAATTTTTCCCTTTGTGAGGAAACCATTTGTGACCTTTCGCTTATTGAATATTTAACAATTTTCCTCCAAGTAAAGGTAAGAATTGGACCCGGCGAATGGTTCATTTACATTGCCAATATCCTTTTGTTTGCCTTTACCTACCGCTAGCTACTTTCACGTCTTCGTGAGGCCATCAAGTGGGTCACAACTCACAACAACACGACTCTGAAACAACGACAGAAATATGATTTAAAAATTGTTTCTAACCGTCAATAGAAAGTACGAGAATTTATATCTGCATCGCATGCAACATCAGAAAGTGTACTCGTTTCTACCGAAATAGTAAAAAGTGATAAGATGTACCAGGATCCGCGCTTCCGGTCCTCGTTTGATGGCACATTGTTATCTCGTCCCTTATTGGGCCAAATATTTGAATGAGCGGTCAAAAATGCATCGTTAACGTACGATATTACTACAAACCTCGACATTTACGGAAATGACAGATGTAGCTAGAAGCGCGAATTATATAGAGGGTAATTTAAAAAAAATAGCTGTTCCTTACATTTTGACTGTGTAGGTATTGCAGTTTTGTTGCAAACAGCTGTTTTTTTTAATTAGAGATGAAAATTTTCTATGTTTGGGTTCAAAATGATGTACTGAATAAGTGATAACCGTTTGTGCGTCGGTGTCCTGACCAGCCAGCATACCAGCATGCTAGCATGCCAGCATACCAGCATACCAGCATGCTAGCATACCAGCTTCTGCCCTCGACTTAGTGGATATGGAATAAACTATGGTATAAAACATATCCTATGGCAATTGACAATAGTGTAGCTTTCAATCATTGAAAGATTTTTTTAAAATCGAATAAATACTTTAAAAGCCTCAAACAGACAAAACAGACAATTTTATATATTTAATATTGTTTTCATTGTAGTGTGTCGAATTTGTGATGATTATTTCAAGGCTTTAAATTACGCTGAGCGCCGTGGAAAATTAATCTTCTGTTTTGCAATACAAGTGCTCACCGATGCAGCTTTTATGGCATAAATATAAGTAGAGAGGGTATATGCTCTTGCACCTTTCTACATGCATTTTCTAAATGTTGTTTAAGCTGGCCCAGATTCACAAACATAATGCGGATACAGTATGTTAATCGCTGACGCTGCAAAATCATAATAATAGTGTACTTGACATACTTATATGTGGTCTAATTTCTAGTCAATTATAATCTGAGTAGGCATTTGTTACAACTTTCTCTATTTTTGAATTAGTGATCTTAGGAGATAAGCTACTTTCACTGATTAAATACTTAAAAAATACATCTTGTAAATGAAAATAAATATGAACTGCTTACAAATGCAGCCATTTTGTTGCATAACTTTTTAGTGATATTTGGTTTGTAAGGTAAAAGGTGTTTATAAAAATGCATGTGAATTTTTAAAAGCCGTCGCTCAGAACTATGATAATATCTACTTGAAATAATTGTCTACAAGTCTCAATGCTCAAACCTATTAACATTTAATTGATCTAAAATACTACAGATAAATAATAATTGGTATAATTATAAAAAAGATATGGAATGAATAGTTATTGGACGGTACGGTTGGCGCAGTGGCTGAGCGATCGCCTGCCGCGCTGCGTGTCGCGGGTTCGATCCCCGCACGCAACAAATATTTGTATGACAGGTAGTTGTTCCGGGTCTGGCTGTTTGTGATGTAAGTATAAATGTTTGTAAACGCCACCACGATACAGGACAAACTCCTTGTGAACGGCAAAGTTTAAAAAAAAAAGTTAAGGTTCATTGCGAATGACAATAATATTATCAATTGGAATGTAGGCAACCATACTGTTGTGCATAAATTTTGTTCCTATACTAAATATAAAATATTTGGTAACCTTTATTACTGTTTGTCAATTAAAAGAAATGTCATGTGCAAAAATCATATTCTGACACGTCTTAATAAGCAATAAAAACTTGTTGTTTACGTAAGTGTTCGCACCTCATCGACAGGCAGCCGGAGAAACCGAGAAACCTGATGTTTGCTGAAGCGAAGGTCGAAGGCATCGCAGCACTGTCTTTATTTAAACGTCAAACTGCACGAGTGCACGTCTGTCTATTCGTCATATCGTACGATGGGCGATTACTTCATTACTGCTAAACGACGCACAATGGCACAATCAAGGGCAATCATCGTCGTCACGAAATGATTGGATTGTACTCGGTAGTCTCCCGTTTAAGAATGAATGTGTTTCATATTTACCGACTGGTCCAATGGCGTGCGTTGGCTTTAAACATACTTTAGACTAGCTGCCCGGCGCAACTTCGTTTGCGTCACATTTTCCCCGTTTTCGCAACATTTTTCATTGCTGCTCCACTCCTATTGGTCGTAGCGTGATGATATATAGCCTATAGCCTTCCTCGATAAATGGGCTATCTAACACTCAAACAATCAAATCTTCTTTATAATATTAGTATAGATTAGATACAGGAAAACAGAAACCTGCATGAACTTTATTAGCTTAAAAAAAAGAACATTTATAAGTTGTCGCGTTAGTGCCGGTTATATACTGAATTATCTACCTAGGATTTCATTCGAAGATCAAAAAGTTACGACGAATTGAGAACCAACTTCTTTAAAGAAATATGTAAGAAAAAAGATAAATTTTTAACAAAAAACTGCATATTTTTTTAAAGTATGTGTTGTTGTTACTAAAACTGCAAATAGATTTAGGAACACAATACATCCAAGAGGCTGGGTATTAGGTGCTTTCATCCTACCAAGTTCAAACTGTCAACTGGGAATCGAGGATTATAGTACTAGCAACGGACATGAAACTAATAAGATTGCGCTGTTGCACGGAATTGGAACTCAGGTCACCTCTCTAGAGGAATGAGTGACATTGTGCTTAAACATATAGCTAGACGCTGTTAGACAGCATACCAGACGTTGAAATTATTGTTTTTGTGTTTTTTTTTTTACTACACATACCAATTTGAACATTATCCTAACACAGCGAGGATTTTTTTTTAAACCACAAACATAATTTCTTTAATTCCTGTATTATTTTTAAATTTAATAAACTTACATTCCTCATTTTATTACTACGCCGTAGCCGCGTAGCAAAAAAACCCGTAGCAAAAGAATTAAATACCATTATTATTTTTAAATTACCTTTCTGAAACAACAACACTTAAGTTATGCTTCATATTTGAAAAACCCTATAGGACCGAAAAGATTTAAAATATAGACCAGGTACAGGCATAATTAGTACCTAGAACAATGCCCACGAATTGTATGTACCCACTTCCAAAAGGGATATATTTCAATATTACGGCAATATTACTTCAATATTAAGGCATATATTTCAATATTACGTAGGTATAAAGCAAACCCAACCCAGCTTAGGTTTATATTACTTGGACAAAGGAAATTTATACACAAGCGACAAATAATCATCGCACATCCTTTTCGCCTACTTATAAAAATTATAATATTCGGCTGAACACACAGGGCATTAAAAAAGGCAGTATCCAAATTTTCTGTGATACATTTCATCATGATCTGCGTAGCCTTTTCCAACTATGTTGGGCTCGGCTTGTCTAACCGGATGCAGCTGGATACCAGTATTTTACATGGAGTGACTGCCCATCTGATCTCCACAACCCAGTTAGTACCAGGGTAATACGATACCCCTTAGTAAGACAGGTTGTTCGACTGTTATATTGGTCACTGACTACCGTCCTGTAAGGACTGTCAAAAATCTACAAATGACAGCCGGGACCAACGACTTAACCTGCTCTCCGAGACACAAACATTTCTGATACAGCTACTTACAATAAGAGTCCCTTCATATTAAATTGTAAATTGAGACAATAAGCAACTGAACATAATTGTCCAATCACTCATTGACCTTTGTAAAGGCATTATTATTAATTGTTCTAACTTCCCTGTAGGTGAATGAGAAAGAGCTATTGACACGAGTGTCGGGTGTGAACTCAGTTATTTACCTTAAAATTACGCACAGTTTAATACGTTTCATAAGGGTTCAATCCCTAAGGACTAGATTACATGATTGGCTAATTAAGTCAGGTAAACGATTCTTATTTCTGAATTCCGAATTAAAATCGACATTTTCATTTTATCAATCGAATAATTAGATTCTAGTTTTGAAATACAGAATACGGACCTAAAGATTGCCTGTGCGTTGGAGATGTGTAAATATAGGAAAAGATTAACCATTGGAATTCCACAAAATGCAGGTCGTGTGTGTAGAATTCTATTGGTCAATGTTTGCACTTCTCCAGTCATCGCTCCAACGACGTACAACATTATCAGCCTGTAATGTTCCCACTGCTGGGACACAGGTAGAGGATTCGATACCGGGATCCCGAATCTCTGGATCCCGGGATCCCGGTCAATGTATAGACCAGAATTTTCCGGGATTAAATATCATGAATCCCGGGATTTTCGGTTTGATACATTTTTTTACCTTTTGAACGCCAGGGCATAAACATACGCGCGTGCCCTCCACGCCAAAGCCACAAATTCACAAAGGAAATTCATAAAAAAAAGGATTTTAAAAGTACTTACTTATTTCTTGATGAGACATTTAATTTGAAAAATGATACTATACTTTAAAAATATGTTAAAAGAGAACATGGAAGAGAGCTTAATTTATTGCTCGATTGCAAAACGCTTTGGAATAGAGTCTGTACAATGCTCGCAATTCTGTGTGAATGATCTTTTAAAAAATAGCATAAACAAGGCACTAATTGACCTAAATACTCCTGTACAATTTGAGGAATCAGATTTTTAACTCATTAATGAGATAATCAAGGTCTTGGCACCAGTTAAATTATCTGTAGAAGCACTTTGTCGTTCTGACGCCAATTTGTGCATGGCTGATGCGACATTCAAGTTTCTTTTTCAACAACTGCGTGACTGGTTATGTATGGTGTCGGACGTAAATAATAGCACCATCCCATATCTTCCCGTGGGTGTCGCAAAAGGCGATTAAGGGACATGCCAGAGAATGGGCAGCAGCGTTCTCTGTGATTTTGTAACAACCGTACTGCGATCGCCAACCCGCCTGCCAAGCGTGGCGATTATGGCAAAACCCCCTTTATGTCAATATGGCGTTGGGGGAGGCCTATGTCCAGCAGTGGACGTCTTTCGGCTGAAATGATGATGATGAACTGCGTGACAATGACTCAATTTTGGCTTCTAGATTAAATACACATTTATTGAACCGCATAAAAGATCGTCGACGAAGTGAGTTAAGTGGTCTTTTTGTTACCACTTTCCATTACCAATACAATCCCGGGACTATCCCGAGATCCCGGGATTAGAAAAATCGACCGGTATCGAATCCTCTAGACACAGGCCTCCTCTCAATGAGAGGGAGTGGGCTGTAATCCACCACGCGGGCCCAGTGCGGGTTGGTAGATGTCACATGTCTTCGAATTTTTAGTTCTAGGACATGCCGGTTTCCTCACGATGATTTCCTTCACCGTTTTGAGAACAGCGGTGATGAAATAAATTACACAAAGTAATGCGCCTGCCTGGGTTCAAACCTGTGGTCGGTGGCAGTGCCGACTTACTGCTCGTAAGTCGGGGCTGCCACCACTAGGCGACCGCTGAGCAACGACGTACAGATGGCCAAAATGTATGGAGCACCTACGAAAAGTTTTTCTTATATTATAATATTACAGGTTTAGTGACTGGTTTTATAAACGTGTCTGAGGGGATTACCCAACTTAGACTATAAATGATTTATAGCTTCAAGCCTGTTTCAAAACCTAGGGAAAACCCTAAAAAAACCCATAAAAATGCCTAATGTACACTAATAATAAAGCAAGTAAGTAAAATGTATACTAATAATAAAGCTGAAGAGTTTGTTTGTTTGCTTGAACGCGCTAATCTTAAGAACTACTGGTCCGATTTGAAAAATTATTTCAGTGTTAGATAGCGCATTTATTAGCCAATAGCCTCCTTCGGAAGGCTATAGGCTATATATCATCACGATATGATACAGAATACAATAGGACAACAACACAATAAGAGCGAAGCAGCAATGAAAAATGTTGCGAAAACGGGGAAATGTGACGCAGGCGAAGTTGCGTGAGACAGCTAGTCATTTAAATAAACAATCTCACAAAAACAAACGTAACGTTAATTCTAGTAATTGAAAAACATCGCAAAGAAATCTGACTCACAAGCTGCACGTCCCTTTTCTCTCGGAGAAGTCTTGAGAGCTAATATTGATAGTTTTGTATGCAAACCTCGCCTCGCATCCACGGCGAGAACAAACACGTGAGCCAGGACAAACGTGTTCCGCCAAAACCATTAGCTGTAATAAAATATAAGGAAAAGATATACATACGTCATGACGGTAAAAAATATGTGGCGAAAATACGTGATGCGAATCATTTTTGTTTATGAATGAGAAGAAAAAAGACTTTGAATAAAACGACTCACAAGTCTCATTCTATCATCGCAGTCATTAATTTTGTTGAAATATAAATAAATGTGATAGCTTTTTTTTTAATTCGTTTTGGTAAATGAGTTATTTGCCTTTTTGGTACCTAACTATAAAAAAAACGAATTCTACAATGGCAGTAGCGTTTTTGTTGAAACCAATTTGGACTTGCATTTCAATATTTTTTAATACATGAATGAGATTCCCACACACAGAATGCTAATTATCAATTTAGTTTCCATACACATTTATCCATATTATCATCATCATTCATATTATATTTCAAGATAATATCAACAGTTTCAAATAGATTCGCAGTATGTTCGACTAGAGATTTTTTTAAATTCTTGTATAAATAATAATAATAATTACCGCACTTAATACTATTTTGTTAACACTCCGCCTATTGTAAGTAATAGATTTGACTGCATTGAGTTAACCAACATGTTATGCTACGTTGTCCCCAGAACAGCACAAGTGTACAAGCGTAAAGTGCGCGCTGGCAGACTATTTTCCACTCGTACTTGCCATTCTAACACTGGTTTGCGCTCACCTGTTCGCAAAATGATAGATTCATACAATGGGACTTTTGACCATATTGACAATTTTGCATGTTCTTCCAGTAAGTTCAAAGGTATATACTCAAGGAGCTCTCTTGATTGATGTGTATAAGTACAGATAAGCATAATAGTTAAGTAAGTTTAGTTTTAATGTTATTGGGATTAAATTTAATTTGTATTGTATATTCCACAGTTAATCTGTGAACAGCGTTGTAGGCTACAATATTGTTCAAATGTTATGTTTTTCTCTTTTTTATACTACATATTGTAGCTGTTTGCTGTTACTTTTGAATAATAAAAAAAAAAAGTATATATTCAGCGAATAATTATGTTACAAACCCGGGAAGAGAATGAAATGGACGTATCACTAACGAAAGAGTTGGCACATAATAACGAACAAGGCATCAATTACATTATTTCAATGACAACACAAGTTCTGTCCCCTGGGCTTTAAGTTAACAGTTTCAGCACAATAAAGTGACATAAATTGACATTATAATGTTTTTAATGCAAATAACCATGTAATTATCCTTTATGAGCTTAATGGGTTTAGCATAAAATCCCTTGTGATCGCGTCAAGGCTTTAGAGGCTTTATTTTAGACCTTCTTGGTTATAGTCTTCGGTATACGTTCGACTTTAATCGTCATTGAAAAGTTTAATAACTGTATTAAACTAATTATATTGATAGTTTGTGTTGATACTTAAGAACATCTTGTCTCTGATGATTGGGTTTATGACATCATCATCTGCCTCCTTCCAAATACGCTAGGGTCGGCTTCCAGTCTAATCGAATACAGCTGAATCCCAGAATTTTACATGGAGCGACTGCCTATTTGATCTCCACAACTCAGTTCCTGTTCAAAGATACCCCTTCATCATCAGCCTATAATGTTACCAGTGCTGGGACACAGACCCAAGGGGCTAGATACCCCTTAGTAAGACTGATTATCACACTTTTGGGCCCTAAAGTAAATGCTTGTCAAAGATCTACAAATGGCAGCCGGGACCTATGGATTAACGTGCTTTCCGACAAGCTAACAACTCCGTTTTTTATGTTTAGGTAATCAACTACATACTACGCACCACAATACGAGTTAGAGGCTTAACTCGTTATAACTTTTTGAAATACTTATAAATCTTGATTAACAAGTATAAGTAGGATTAGCAAGTTTTTAAAGCAATGATTGATTGGTTTTACATTGGGTGCTAGATAAAACGAAGTGAACCTAGGCCAAAAATAACTCGTACTTAGTATTTATGTTAATCTGTATGTTAATTTAGTTAGATTTAGCATTCTGATGACATCAGTCACAATTTCTACTACTGCTAGATAGATAGATAGATAGAATATTCTTTATTAAGTACACCATACGAATTTCAATTCCCATAAAAGAAAACATTTTAGATAGGGTGACACAATGGGAGGTCTTATCTTTAAAATCAATCTTTCCGAGACTACCTTTGGATGATTTGAGGAAATCTATCTTTATGTACTATGCATTAGGGTCCTATAACCAAAGTGGCATTTTTCTTTTGCATTTCCATCCAAAATTTAGCTATGCGAACTCCGCTCGCTGATGCAGTCAGATTGTCAGTTCGGACATGCAGCGCAAGATGGAAGCTGGGCCATTGTCTGTGGAGACAAGCTACATATGTACATACACTCTTAAGATTTTGATCGTGCATTATTAATCAGGTAAACCTAACGATGACGAAAAGGTCCAAAGATTGACTTACACTAGGTACCGAAACTAATTTTGATCGAAATACAAAACGCTATGAAAGTAATTGACACTTGTCTCGGATACCGCTTTATAAAATCATTTGAGAGTCTAAACTATAATAATAAATAATAATATTATAAAGAGGAAAGATTTGATTGTTTGTTTGTTTGCATTGAATAGGCTCCGAAACTACTGGTCCGATTTGAAAAATTCTTTCAGTGTTAGATAGCCCATTTATCGAGGAAGGCTATAGGCTATATATCATCACGCTACGACCAATAGGAGTGGAGCAGCAATGAAAAATGTTGCGTAAACGGGGAAAATGTGACGCAAACGAAGTTGCGCCGGACAGCTAGTAACAGATAAAGCGATACAGGCATTTCTCAGAAACAGCCACTTGAGTCTAGATTTTGCCCGGTTGATGGCAATAGGCCTCCCCTATTATATGGGACTTAAACATAACTGGCGAAATGTGAGTGCACTATTACGCACATCTCTGCCAAACCCATCGGGGATTGCAGGAGGCGAGAATTACAATCTGTATCGATAACATTACGTTATCGATACAGATTGTAATTCTCGCCATAATATCGTATTGGTTTGACTTGAGAGAATCTAAACGCAATATTTATATCCATGACTGAGAAAATATTTATCAAAAGCCAATCGGTTTGTGAAACAAATCTATTGTACGGTTACGAGTTAGTAGGTACCAATGGCTGACGATCGAGACAATGTTTTTATTACTCTACCCCACGGCCTCGCGGATGGCAATGCCAATCCGTACAGCCGTTAAGGTTTTAAGCTAACATATAGCCAGACATTCGTATTAATTATATTAGTATGAATAAATCAAATTGAAACAATAGTACATTGTTACCGCAGGGGTGAAAGTAACTTATTTAGTCCCGAGACGGGGTTTGGCGCCCGAATGATCACTTCCTCACTGGGCGCCAATAGTTCGAGGGACCCGAGGTAAACACTGTGCTTTTCATTACGAATACAAGGAAAGTAAAAATAAAAACATGAATTAGCTAAAGAAAAAATTAGTACATTTTATTTCGGATTCCCGCTTTCCCACCTATTTTGTTTTTTTTTCTGTAGCCAGCCAGCTATTCAGCCATTATTTACACTTTCATCATTGAAAAAATGGTAAATATTTTGCCCAACTCTATGTTATTTTAAAGAAATTGTTGAAACTAAATTATAATAAAGTTATTTAAAAAATATATATTCTTTAATCAATACTTAAATTTAAGTTATTTCAATTTTACATCGTGGCTGCATAGAAAGTTGAAACATGGTTCAATAAAATTGTGAAACTAGAACTAGTTTCTTTTTTATAATTTGACATCTGTCAGTTGAAAGCTATTCTCCCTAGGGATGAAAGGTATTACTTTCATCCCGCTCCTCAGGCAACTTCAGACCTACTTTCAGAGTATGAGTAATGAAAAGTCTTTATTAAACCAAAGCATGTGAACTTATTAACTTTAGTTAATATTAATCGTATGTTCACGTTGATAGCCGTGGTCGGGTGTCTCATCGTAGAAATTTCTTTGTAAACCGTTAACAGATTACACGTCAACCACTTTCTATCAATTATTTCAAAGTTTTTGTTGACGGCATTCGACCCCGCCGTAAATCCTTGTATCCGGCCTGAAAGTTTTTCAGGAAAACATGACTATTTATTTATTAACGAGAACCTCTCGTTTTTTTTTTGTGATTCATCAGTATACTATTAGGTAATAATGTTTTGGTTATTTTCATGTTAAGTTATAGTAAACTACGAATCGCTGGTTTTTGTGACACTTCGTAAGTTATTAATTTTGCTGTCACATCGATATAATTACCTGAAAATGGTGTCATTTTGAAAGCAATTTATCTATTTAGCTACCTTATTATTACATTCCGAAACAACTTCTAAAATAATTTTAGAGATTAGCAGTATCACTTTACGAAATTACCTCCAATTTACAGCCGTAAGTAGGTAGGTAACAGATAAGTAAGTATTGCAAATTGCACATTTTTTTGCAAGTGGCAATTTACTTGGATTGAAAATTGACAGCAGAATATACGCAGTTACTTGTAGAATGCTATTTTAAGGCGTTATGGTGACACTTTAAAACATAAGTAAAGTATTGTGAGCCCCATGTAATTTATTGGCAATTTTGTCGCAATTCTTTGGAAACTTACATAGATCCATCATATAACGACACGTAGTCAATATCGATCATAATTAATCACTTCGGTATAGCTACGCGTTACTCCCCTTAAACCTTTATCTATACGAAACTTGGATTTATTGAGATTATTATCATAAAACATAAGTCTGATATGAAGGCAATATTACAACTTTACTGTCGACCGATAAAATTGCCGTTATGTGAGGTTGTTTTTACTACGTTACCGGTTTAGGAGACCCGATAAAGTTACGTAGGAAGAAACGCTTCAAATCCATCTCTTGTGCGATCAGTTGGAAGTATCGCGCGTTTAGTAAAGGGAGAATTTTGGCATCAAACGTCTGTTTTGTTCGAATTTCTATCCTTCTATATAGATGAACTGCAGCTCTGTTCAATAGATTCAGATAACACAACTATAATTTCAGCTCTACTGTCAAAAATATGTTAAACTAGTTGTCCCGCGCAACTTCGTCTGCGTCGCATTTTCCCCGTTTTCGCAACATTTTTCATTGCTGCTCCGCTCCTATTTGTCGTAGCGTGATGATATATAGCCTATAGCCTTCCTCGATAAATGGGCTATACAACACTGAACGAATTTTTCAAATTGGACCAGTAGGTTCGGAGCCTATTCAATGCAAACAAACAAACAATCAAATATCCGTTATCATATAATAAACAATCAATAATCTGTAGTTCCTGAGATTAGCACGTTCAAGCAAACAAATAAACTCTTCAGATTTATAATATTATAAGTATATAAGTATAGATTGACAGATTGATTGAATTTCAGAACAGCAGTGTTCTTATTTCAAACCAAAAACATTCAAATATTTACGAGTGATAGAAGGCGAAGAAAATTGTAATCTCCTACTTAGTAACAAGTGGGTCTGGTAGTGTCGTACACCCGCTTGACTGGTAGCATTCAATAATAAAAAATAAAAAAAACTTAAGAATGGTACCACATCTAAACTAATATTATAAAGAGGAAAGATTTGATTGTTTGTTTGTTTGTTTGCATTGAATAGGCTCTGAAACTACTGGTCCGATTTAAAAAATTCTTTCAGTGTTAGATAGCCCATTTATCGAGGAAGGCTATAGGCTATAATATCATCACGCTACGACCAATAGGAGTGGAGCAGCAATGAAAAATGTTGCGAAAACGGGGAAAATGTAACGCAAACGAAGTTGCGCCGGACAGCTAGTAAAAAATAAAAAAAACTTAAGAATGGTACCTACATTGCATAATATTATTTGAATACCTATCAGTCATTTTAGTTTTATGTTCGTAGATCTTTTTATCATGCCTAATGTTGTTGTGGTTGTAGTCCTTGAAAATTTCCCGCTTTTTCACTTCTCATTGTTAGTGCTTAATAATAATACTTATGAGCGTCTAAAAATTACGGTCTTTATTAAGTGCGTCTCTGGCCTAATCGTTGAACCGGTCTAAAAAATTCGTATTTTAATACGACTTTTTTGGACCGGTGTTATTTTATTAACATTAAAATAAGCGAAGTATTGATCGTTTAGGTACTTTAAAACGCGAAACTTAACAAATGAAAAACAAAAAAAAAAAATTTCAAAAGCTCAGAGAGTAAAGGTGTACTCGAAGTAAAGTTTTTTTTTAGTTGATTTAACTTAATTTAAATAATGGAATTATGGAATGTAACAGGTGTTCAACGTAGCCTGTTAAATTCAGGAATATAATTTTAAATAAAAGCAAAATACTAGGAAGGACCAAGAGACGTATATAATGACGTCTTCCACGACTTGCGCTGTCAGGACCGGTCTCTATATTTAAAATGGTTTTCGTGTCCGTCCGCTTGTAAAAAGTATACAAAAGAATCTATAGTAAGTATATAAGTAGTTCGAAATAGACGCGACAATAGTAAGTTATGTATCCCGAGATCCAGAACAACTCTAATGCGCAAAAGTGTATTCTGTATGGCGCCAATTCTTTATAATAAGTTGCCAAAGCATTGGAGGGAATTGACTACTGACAAATTAAGAAATAAATTAAAAAACCATCTGTTAGAGAAAGTCTATTACAGCACTGACTTGTATATTGACATCCTAATTTTATTATTAACTAGCTGCCCGGACAGACTTCGTTCTGTCAAAAGTTAAAGCAATGCACTTTTCCTACCTACCTACCCTACCCAACCCTACCTACACCACCCTACCCAACCCTACCTACCCTACCCTACCTACCCACCCTACCCTACCCTACCTACCTACTACCTACCAACCCTACCCTACCCTACCCAACCCTACCCTATCTACCTACTACCTACCTACCCTACCTACCCTACCTACCCTACCTACCCTACCTACCCTACCTACCCTACCTACCCTACCTACCCTACCTACCCTACCTACCCTACCTACCCTACCTACCCTACCTACCCTACCTACCCTACCTACCCTACCTACCCTACCTACCCTACCTACCCTACCTACCCTACCTACCCTACCTACCCTACCTACCCTACCTACCCTACCTACCCTACCTACCCTACCTACCCTACCTACCCTACCTACCTACCCTACCCTACCTACCTATCCTACCCTACCTACCTACCCTACCCTACCTACCTACCCTACCCTACCTACCTACCCTACCCTACCTCAATCACCAACTCCACGCTCAACTATCACCTGGTAAGCTATGTGCTCCTAGTACCTCAATCCCGACCACGCCGCTCAGACTCGCTCGCCAAGAATATAATATATCTCCCGGTAAGCTATGTTCTCCTAGTACCTCAATCCCGACCACGCCGCCCCCAGACAGGCTCGCTAAGAACATAACGCGCCAGGGCGTCATCAATCATCAACTCCACGCTCAACTATCTCCGGGTAAGCTATGTGCTCCTAGTACCTCACTCCCGACCACGCCTCCCCTGAAGCGCGTGGCGCTCGCCAAGAACATGATAATAACAAACTGCGCCCTGCGGTTTCACCCGCGCAGACCGGGATAAAAAGTATCCTATGTCCTTCTCCTGGCTCTAAACTACCTCCCTGCCAATTTTCACCCAAATCGGTTCAGCCGTTCTTGAGTTATAAGCGAAGTAACTAAAACGACTTTCTTTTATATATATAGATTGTATTTTCTTTATTTATATTTTTATTATTTTCTATGATGGGTTTATGACATTATTTGATTGTATTTTGTTGTACCATTTAGTTTAAAGTATGCTCGAAATTGGATTGTTAGTTGCTGCTATACATGCTGTGTTTAATGGACATTAGCCAATCAAGTAAGCGACAACGGAAGTATTAAATAAAAATAACTTTATTCCGACAGAGTTACAGCGAAACAATAATTTCTGAGTTAAGTTCTTCTCTCTATCCACGTTATATACGTTATCTGAATAAGAGTGACCAAATGCTAGTTCAAAAGGCGTAAAATCTGTTGCTGAATGAATGGTATTGTTATACGCCACGATGGCATAAGTCATAACTGATGCTGCATCTAAATCGCTTTTATCGTATTTTGCTATACGGTAAATCTCAATAATGGTAGAATGAAACCTTTCTACTACTGCCATTGAACTGGGATTATTTGGCGTCCCAATATGAAGTTCAATTTTGTACAAGCTGTATTGTGTAGCGTTCGACATTTTATATATGTACGTCGTTCAGGCAAAACATGACTGTCATAATTATAATTTAATGTAACATCTTGCATGCTATGTGTGTATACTCATGTTTTGGACAAATAAAATTATCTTATCTTATATTAAAAACTTAAGAAGAAAAAAGAAATTAAACTATTTTCAATATTTACAAATTAATGATAAACTGAACACAACATTTCGACGTTTATAAAAGAAATAATTTACGCCACATTCTCAATATCCAACAAATTGTGTTACTAATACACTCTAGAAAGATTATAATTATATAATTATTCAATGTATTTCCCTCTGGGTAAATGGCGCTGGTTTTAAAAAATGGAGGACAATTAATTAAAGAGTTAGGGTTAGTTAGTAGCTGGCGTCCCTGGTTCATATTTCAGCCCAACATTTTAGGGGAATTTCAGTCAGTAATTGTTGTTGTAGGTTTTTTTATAACCTTGACCGCTTTTTCCGGTTAGGATAAAATGAGGAAAAGGATAAAATAATAAAAAATATATGCATTTTATTAAAATATAACTTAACTAACTGTATAATTTAAATACGTAGGTATACAAGTACATTTAGAACAATCTTGGTAAATAAAGGGTAATATAAATAATGTAAAATTCCTACATATTATGCATTTACTGGCGTCCCTGGTTCATATTTCAGCCCAACATTTTAGGGGAATTTCAGTCAGTAATTGTTGTTGTAGGTTTTTTTATAACCTTGACCGCTTTTTCCGGTTAGGATAAAATGAGGAAAAGGATAAAATAATAAAAAATATATGCATTTTATTAAAATATAACTTAACTAACTGTATAATTTAAATACGTAGGTATACAAGTACATTTAGAACAATCTTGGTAAATAAAGGGTAATATAAATAATGTGAAATTCCTACATATTATGCATTTACAAGTTATTCTTTCATATTTTAATCAGAACTAAAAAAAAATATAAATATTATTTTATTATTTAACATAAATATTATAATAAAAATATAAACATACCTTTGAGTTTTTAAACCCTTAGTTAATTCTATATGTTTTCCATCCCGGCTTGTAGTTCAATGTGCGGATGGCCTGTGCAGATAATGAACTCAATTTAAATTCATATCCGCATTTACCTGGCTTTCATAAAATAAAATGAAGTATCAACAAACACAAAACTACATGCTCTCATAGATAGAATTAATTTCAGGAGCAAATAAAATAGACGAAATTTTATTTAGTCTTGTCTTGCTTTGTCTATGATACGAGTACTATCATATACCTACTAGAATAAAAAGGGTAAATTCGACTCTCTTTGTTACCTAACTGTTGATTCTATGCATGCGGTCACACAATGTGTTTCAGGAAAATCCGCAGATAGAAGTTTGAAACGTAGATACATATTATATCTATTGAAGTCAGTCAAGTTAGTCCTCGTATAACTTCTGTCGATAACGAGACAACATTGTTTATGTTATGTATTAAATCTACTTTTTAGTTAGCTTCGAAGCCTTATAAGAGCAAAAAAATGTGGAGTATGTTTTCTGTAGTCGGTTTTTTTTCGCCAGATATATGCGTTTATTTATTTATTTAAACAACCAACAATGTATACACGAAAATACTTGTTACAGTACTCATATTCTTTTTACATTTTACTGTGTAGCCTTAATTAAAAGCTGCCACGGCATACATTGAACCTATGAGTAAGAAATGCAGAGTTTAAAAAACAGTTACCTACATTGTTTTTAGGGTTCCGTACCCAAAGGGTCAAACGGGACCCTATTACTGAGACTTCGCTGACCGTCCGTCCGTCTGTCACCAGGCTGTATCTCATGAACCGTGATAGTTAGCCAGTTGAAATTTTCACAGATTATGTATTTCTGTTGATGCTATAACAACAAATACTAAACACAGAATAAAATAAATATTTAAGGGGGGCTCCCATACAAGAAAAGTGAGTTTTTTGCTCAATAATAATGATACGTAATAATATAATATATATTTTTTATAAATAATGGTACGGAACCCTTCGTGCGCGAGTCCGACTCGCACTTGGCCGGTTTTTTTAACATTTTGCTCGACCGACACACGCTTCTGTTTCCAAAAGTTTCTGATCATAATTTAATCTGGATTATGATATAAAACAAGTTATTAACGATATATCTTATACTTATACTATCGATATATTATTATCGATACATCATCACAGTTCTAAAGTCCAACTGGTAACGTACGATATTTAGGTTGACTGGTAGAGAATGCCTTGTGGCATTAAGTCCGCCTATGTACTACCAATGTACGTGAAGTTTAAATAAATAAATTTAATAGCAAGCTAAGCTACTGGCCAAAACAACTGACTCATGTTATAGAGTAAGTCAATCTGGTTGGGTTAACAAACAGGTACTGCAGCTCACCGCTATGCAACCGCCGACGTCACTGCGTTCTTGCGTTGCATGAGAACGTATAGTCAGCAATAGAAGTCGTTGAACATAATTTGTTTCCAATATTTCCTAATCATAAATGAAATTACTGCCGAAATTTGTGGAAATGTATGAAATGGCTGATTTTTTCTTCGCGATTCCCGTGTTGCCTCGCCTAGCTCGTGTTGTTATAGAAAAACTCGTAAGTAATGATGAACCGTATATTTAGTAAATAAAGAAAAAAAATGATTTGATGACTGTTTTATTTATTGTATCAGATCAACACACCACAATATCACCAATTTGTTAAAAAGATAAAAATGTTGAGCGATTTACGGCAAAATGATATTTACCGACTTATGCTGTAATGATGTTTAGCGACATAAATAGTTATATAACATATTAATGCTTAGAATTTTTGTAAACATTGAAACCGAACATTGAAATGATAACCTAATTTTGTACTATATTCTGGTAAGTGATTTATGATCCGTTTTAATGTTCAGGTGCTTTGTAAATTAGTATCTGTTCATAGACTTTCGTTGCTGATTGTACCAAACACTCAGCGTGCACTTTACAGCGGTTTCGATAGATAAGCAGTGTCTTCAAATTTCGCTTTATTGTTCTGTTGATATCTTACTCTACCGCGTCGCGTGAAGATAAGCGTGAGTGAGTGCGACGCTCCGCGATTTGGCGGTAAGAGTGCACGCCGTACTCGGCTAGCTTCGGTACAGTTCGGTGGAAATCAGCGGTAGTCGTAGCCGGTAGCTCCGTAGAGCAGCCGCGCGCACTCCCTCGGCCGCCGCGCCACGCACCGCCGCTATAAACAAATCATACTCCTCTGACAGAAACTCATTAATTGTTCAATGAAAACTTGTTAAAGCCTACTTGCTAGCACCGCCGATCGCTCCGATACATTCCGAGGCGCAGTGAATAATAAATCTAGTCGACCGGCCGCAATGAATTTAGACAATAATAAAAGCTAGATTACAAGCGATGTTGTTTCGATGTTTGCAGTGAAAGGAGCCGTTGTAAGTGGCGATTCGGTGTGTAACAGTGCTGCGGTCATTTAATATTAGATGAATAAGTGGAGCGTTTGTCCGCCTGTGCATTATGTACTTGAGTGATGAGTGCCGGTGCTCCGCGGACCAGATTCTGCTGATTGAGTGCTAGGCGTTAGCCGCACGCAGTCCGAGCCCGCTGGCCGAAACCCGCTTCACTTCTGACTGTTCGTCTGTCAACTCATTGTACTCAAAGTATGTATTTTTCTTGTCTATAAGTATGAATGTTTCCTTATCTCCCGACGTCATATCTCTCGGGTTCAAGAGATTAAATACTGTTAGAGTATCCGAGATTATAAACTTTGAGTTGCCGTGAAGTATGACAACAAGATTTTTTTATCTGATCTTTATTAAATAGTTCGTAACTTAACAATAATACTAAAATCCAGGTACAAGATATCAATGCAGACATGGCAATAAAATAAAACTACATTTTTACGAGTTTTGTTTACATGTAGAAAGACAAGGTCACCTAAAGTACTTATTATTTATTTGATTTATTATTTCTGACTAATGACTCCACTGATCACTGTTATGAAGAAATTGTTCTGATTATTCTACGAATTAAAGAAATCCTTATAACTCTAGTTGAGCGAAACAAGCTATTTCTATAAAAACGTAATTATCGTTAAGCACAGCTCATACGAGTAACAAGCTGCCACTTTCTTTTATATGAACTATTTCGATTATTAATTCTAAAGCGGTTTGATAGTTCCAAGTGCTCATTACGCAGTCAACAGGGAGAAAAATAATAAAGAGATAAAAATGTAAACACGGTTCAGCAGCACACTACAAGAAATAAGATGTTATTATTACAAATACCGCGTGCCTGGGTTCCATGGGTTCGAACCCAGGCAGGCGCATTACTTTGTGTAATTTATTTCATCACCGCTGCCCTCAACAACGGTGAAGGAAAACATCGTGAGGAAACCGGCATGTCCTAGAACTAAAAATTCGAAGACATGTGACATCTACCAACCCGCACTGGGCCCGCGTGGTGGATTACAGCCCACTCCCTCTCATAGAGAGGAGGCCTGTGTCCCAGCAGTGGGAACGTTATAGGCTGATGATGATGATGATGATTACAAATACACCCGTAACTTAAAACATAACTGGCAAAACTAGGGTGTAATATTAGGTACAGCTCTATTTAACCCTTTGGAGATTACAGCGTGATGTTATGGATTTATCATACATGTTATAATTATTTCAATGTATATATATGTGTATTATATGAGTCACTGTTACTGGAAATAAATAACTTATTATTATTATTATAAAACAACCCATATGTTACACGTGACATAAGGTTACGTAGTTATTGAGAAGATTAAACGTTTTCCTATTTGTTCCTGAAGTCAATATTTCAGAGACACAACGAAGGTCGTGTATCCAAAATTGGCAAATAAGCCGTGAGCCGATTCTGTTCCAATCCAATCAAAGATTATTCTGTGATATATTCCTTAGAGCAGCTTATCAGATCCTATTATTCTGGGTTTATTTTATATGAGCCCTCTTAAATATTTATTTTATTCTGTTTTTAGTGTTTTTTTTGTTATAGCAGCAACGGAAATACATAATCTGTAGAAATTTCAACTGGATAACTATCACGGTTCATGAGATACAGCCTGGCGACAGACGGACGGACAGACGGACAGCGAAGTCTCAGTAATAGGGTCCCATTTGACCCTTTAGGTACAGAACCCTAAAAACGAACTCCATAATATTGTTGACGAAACAAAGGCGATTGGCGACCATTAATTACTACGAATTTTTAGAGGAAATAATACGAATAATTGATTAAAAAATGCCTTACCATAAATATAACAATTAGGGGCCTTATCGGAGAAGCATAAATTTATCTTTAACGGAATTTATTCTGAGATCACTCGCAATGTTTTATTATAAATATTATAGATATGAAAAACAACGAAGAAAGAATGTTATAGAAGAACAAAGGATAGATACGAAAAAATAATAATTCAACCAAGTTATGAGAAGATTGTTCCTTTAGTAGTTTATTATTTCTTTTATTTATTTATACACATTTTATACATTTTTAAATATTGCTTAGAAGAAACCTTTCAAAATATTAAAAAAATGTACCCCACCGGTCTCGTAGCACCTCGTAGCAACCCCGCGTAGGCCGCGTAGACCACCCTCTGTAACTTCGTAGACACATCGGAAATTGCTTGCGGGGGGCTCACTAATTCTCTTTACAAACACTTCGACTTCGCACATGGGACCCTCCACGAAAACTATTTGAAGAAAAAAAAAACTATTTCAGCTACAGGAAATATGGAAATGGACTAACAAGTCATCATTATAACAATGGTAGATATGATTATGCGGATGTGCGTAACAATTTAAATTGAGAATTAATTGACATTTAATGCTTGTCAATTGTTTTCTCAGCGATTTACGCACGGAATCATATTCCGGTTATTTATGTAATAAAGTTTTAACCTTTCGGACGTCATCAGAAGTAATTATTTAAGGTACGAGTACATAACGGGTTTCTTTAAAATGTTAGTTATTAATTTATTATACACCGGTTTTTTTTATATTATAGGGATTATAATTATATTTTAT
This sequence comes from Cerastis rubricosa, assembly GCA_949152445.1. Classification (NCBI taxonomy): domain Eukaryota; kingdom Metazoa; phylum Arthropoda; class Insecta; order Lepidoptera; family Noctuidae; genus Cerastis; species Cerastis rubricosa. The sequence goes on from OX424533.1 coordinate 13,737,704, forward strand.
CTAGCCGTTGCCCGCGACCTTTGTCCGCATGAAATTCTTATAAAAATAAGACTTCCTTCTTTGAATCGGATTTTGTAAACAATTTCAAGGGTTTTCATTTTTCCTTTATAAAAAAAAAGTAATAAAAGAACTAAAAAACCTGACTGTAGTGTGGAAACTGAAGTTCAAAATTATCCACTGAAAAACTAAAAATAAGAACATTTGAAATTAAATAAAGGAAGAAAGGTCCCGCCTGCTTCCAACTTTTATTTAATTTACAAAGCGCTTGTTTTTAGCTTTTCAGTTGATAATTTTAAACTTAAGGTTTTTAAAGCAGGCCGATTTTTTTTTCAATTACTTGTTTTATTTTCAGTTTTTTAGTTTGCAAGTGTGAAAGGTTTCGCAGACGAATAATTCTTGCTTTTATTATAATACGATTTTTTTAACTTAAATACGATTTCTCACTTCGAATTCTTCGAATTATATTTAAACGTATAAATTGTATATATTTTTGTAGCTTAGCGTGTAGTCGCTTAGTTTGTAAGGAATTTTTATGCCATGGCTGGTGGCCTTACACTCAAGGCACCCACAGGATAGTCCGGTTAAACAGACGACAACCTTCTAGGTTGAACTGAGAGATGCCAAGTTTTAATTCTTAAAAAAAAACTTGTAAATGTTTGAGGAACCATTACAACTTATCTCAAACTTGAGCCAAAAAACATTTATCATCATCATCATCATACACTCTTTATCATCATCAACTCCTAAGCTTTTTTATCATCTACACTATCAACAGGAATTTTAAGAATTTAAAAGATTATCCAACACCCGGAACAGTAGTAAATGCTAATGTTGCAGGGTATTATTAATAAATCTTTAGTATCGATGATTAAGATATTCTTAGTATGATAAGATAAGAATTTATCGAGACCCGATAATAACATCAACTTCTTATATCATTAAATTGATTTGTAAAAACAAAATTTCGATAAAAGAAAACAATAGTTGGAGAAAACGTTATGATTGGGTAACTACATACTTTTAATAATGCCTGTATTCCCCGAGGGGTTAGGCAGAGGTGTAGGTACACCCACATTTTGATGTTTAAGCCCCATTTATTAAAGGGCGAGATTATTCTCATCAACTGGGCACAAATCCTAACTCCGGGGATTGGCTGTTCCTGAGATTTTTTTGATGGAAAACACGAATTTAATATTTATATATTTTTTTGTAACTTTTGCCCACACTAGGAATTTCTCATGTATCGTGGGTGCGCTTACAAACATTTAAACTAACATACACAAACACCTAGACCCGGAACAACTCTGTAGGCCATACAAATATTTGTTCCGTGCGGGGATCAAACCCGCGACACGCAGCGCAGCAGTCGATCGCTCTGCCACTGCGCTAAACGTGCCAAAACACGGGCAGTGTTAATGGAATAAAACTGTCCGAATCGGCAACGGGCCTTTAATGATTTCAAACAAGTTTTTCACACTTTCATAAATGATTAGGTCGGATTCAAAAGGTAAATATTTCCATAGATAAATGTTGATCAAGTACCGAAACTTCTTATAAAATGAAAAAAAAAACTAACGCAAATAAATCATATTTTATGTTATTATCTTATAAAAACAACTTACTTATCGGCTTTGTAGCGCTCTCAGGTCCAAACGATATAAAACTTTTTAATTGTTCACAACACAAAAAAAAAAAACTTCGTCTTTGAAAGAATAATGGCTTTGTAAATAACTTACATGCTTTGAAGATGTGGAACACGAAATTTTCATAAAGTCTATGCCTACCTTGTTTTTGTAGTAATAGCATTTTACTTTTTCTACAAAATAGACTGGGGAAAGACTACGGCGTAGCATATGCACTACGATTTTCGTAGTCTCTACTACGCGAACGAAAATTCAATGATTGTATTGTAAGTCCTTTATACTAAATATAACCAGTAGTTTAAGTTTTTACATAAAATTGTTTTAATTCTTACACAGTTTTTCAGGACAACTTTTTAGTCTTATGTATCCTGCTTATGCGTATGAAGTTTCATTAAAATCGGTTCAGTCGTTTCGGAAAATAGAGACTTGAAAGTTTGTATGAAATGTCGTAAAGTGTAAACGCTCTTAACTATATATCAGTGAATAAACAATTCAAGAGCAAACCACTTATCACGGCGGTTGATAGATCTATAGCTACGAGTAAATGTCTAATAAATATTTTAAGGAGGCAGTTGTTTCTTTTAATTTCAATAACTTACCAGTTGTATAAATTCTATAGTCTAAGGGGAAATAAAAAACAGCATGTGGCAATACTGATAACTATTCTTGGCTACTTATTAGTTTGTGTTCAAAATTTTGACGAAAAAACATGTGCCTCAAACTATTGTTAAGAGCGTTACGGCTTACGATATTTCATACAAACTTTAAAGTCCTTATTTTCCGAAATTACTGAACTGATTTTAATGAAATTTCATACGCATAAGCAGGATAGATATGTCTAAAAATGTTACTAAAAATATTTTCGAAATGTCTTAAAAAAAAAATCTTATTGGTAATTTCTGTTTCTATAGATAGTTTATAATCGATCTAATTTAGCTATTACACTATTTTTCGAAAATGATTTTTAGCAATTCTTTTGACCTACGTATCCTGCTTATGCGTATTAAGTATCATTAAAATCGGTTCAGTTATTTCTGAAAATAAGGACTTGAAATTTTGTATGAAATGTCGTAAGGTGTAAAAACTTTTAAATGATTGTTAATATTAAAACAATATTTAACTTCACCTACCTTAGAAATTTATTTGATCGGAATGACGAAACGTCTAAGAAAGGTCAATTAACTTCCAACGTCTCATAGACAAACGGGACTAAAGCAAAGGTATTCAGCTATTCCACCTTCCATTAAAAGTAATTTATTTCTCCATCCCGCTCAGAAAACAGACAATTTATTCTGGTGGAGGATCCCGAAAACCCACTTTAATCTTCAGGGATTCAGCAAACGGCAGTGAAACGTATAGAAATACGTACAAGAGACGGATTCAGATGAAGTTTTATCTAAGTATTATACTTAGATACCCTCTGTTTATTTTTATGTTCCCTTGGCGCCGTGGTGTATGGTTATTTATAGTTTCTTACATGTTTCCCACAGTCATGGACGTTCTATACTTGTAATTATGGTATATTTTGACTATATTGACATGAGAGTACTTAACTTGCACCAAACTTAATGGATTATCCGAACGTCTAATACTTAGAGTACCACTTTAGGTTATGGAAGTTAATTACGTCACTAATGAAACACAATCGTAAACGTTCTTATACATTAACTGGTGTTCTCATAATAAATCATTGATCTTTTTTATTTAAAATAGGCTTCCATTTGGCCGGATCATCCCTTAACATCAGGCGAGTTGCAGCCTTACGCAAGCCTATTTTGTATAAAAAAAGTTATTTAAAACTACAACACAAGGCTCCAATATTTTGAATTTGGAGTTAAACGAAAAAAAAGAAAAACTGTAATCACGTTACTTCTCAAAGTCAAATTACAGCCTTGGCTTTGTCTACAACACATTTATTGCGTTGAAATATTTATAGTGGAGGTAGAAAGTTGTTGGGTATTGGATTTTTCTTACCCGAGATTCCTCAGTAAAGGCAAGCCTCTAGCGGCTTCGCATTTCACTGGCTTCCGATTTCTTCTAGCGCATTTACTAAGGATTTGTTTGGATTAATTTGACACTTGATTGAAGTTCTGAATTTCTTGTAAGGGGACAAAAAGTTTAAGTCTTATTTTACACACGTGTAGGCTTTATTTATTAAGTAAGTTTATTTTTTACACTCAAGCCCTCGACAGAAATTAGTGGCATAAATCTTCAGTTAGACAAATATTGAGACCAAGTTTTATAGAACATATTAATTAATCACTTTCCAACTGAGTAGTTATTTTTAGAAACTATCTACATAATGCAATAGTGTTACTACGGTACACTTAGCAGGTAAATATTAATTACGTAAAGTACAGCGGTGTCAGTAGAGAGCCTCCCCAAGCCCCATAATGACAAGTAAAAGAAGATTAATGAACGTAGGTACCAAAACCTCGACACGAGTCACCAAAGGCGGGCCCAATATTGTGAAAAGGTCAATACAATAAAATTAAAAGTCATGATTGGCAATTCGCAAGCCACTCAAACGAGTATGTAAACGTACACATTGCGTGGTCAGATTTCGCTCGGTCGGGTGCGCCGGCGCATCGTATCATCAATGTTCGTGTCATGCGCAGAGGCGCACGTGCGCTATAACCAATCATTACGTGATGTCACGGCGACATCTACATGACAGAAATGACAGATATCGAAAGCGATTTACTAAAATTGGTTTGGTTAGATAGACAAATAGGTTTGACTCGTGTATGCAATTTGTGTCATGCAGAGTGCATCGGGAAAATTTCCTGGGTAATCTTGGGCGGTTATCAATACCTCGTCATCAGTTAAGTGTTCGTTTCATCAGGTTAGATGCAGACGAATACTGCTAAAAGCATTATTCTAAAGGATGTAAAACACTTCCTCGTTAGTCCAGTGGTCGCAAGCGCGACTGTTGAGCATGAACTCCTGGGTTGGATTCCAAGGTCGGTCAAAATGTTATTTGGTTTTTTCATCAGGAATTTCTCTGTAGCAGCCACGGCGGCTTCTGGATTTGTGCCCGGTTGATGGCAATTAACTCGCATGTAATAGGGGTTACATGGGACTTAAACATAACTGGCGAAATGTGGGTGTAATATTAGGTATACCTCTGCTCAGGCAGAATATTACCAACATTCACCTAATGTTACATAACATAACATTACGCCTGAATTACAGGCGTGATGTTATGTTATATTATGTAAAAGACTTTTCATCATCATCATCATCTTTTTCCTGCCCTTGCCCCAAGTCTGGCCCAAGATTGGAGCTGAAGCAACACGTTTTCTCCTACCTCTTACCCATTTTCTTCCATTCCTCTCATATTAATTCGCAATCCGTGCTTCTTTTCTTTGGTCTAACAAGCTTCTGAGTTCTATAGATATTTTAAATTTATAATACATAGCACTACGCCCGCGACTTCGTCCGCGAAACTTGTGATTTAGCCTATGTTACTCGGTAAAGATGTAGCTTTCTAATGGTGAAAGATTTTTTTAAATCAGTTGAGTAATTATTGTGTTAAATCGTAACAAACAAACAATTTTTGCTTCTTTATAATATTATATTATATTATTACTAGCTGTCCCGCGCAACTTCGTCTGCGTCACATTTTTCCAGCTTTCGCAATATTTTTCATTGTTTCTCCGCTCCTATACAGCTCCATCTATTGAATACTTACTCAATCCAGTGAACAGATACCGCCATCTGTTAAAATCGTTTGCAGCTAACAGATAATTGTGACATAATTTGCAATAAAATAATATTGCGACTATAAATTGTGATTTAGGCTATCCTATCTTTCAAGTTGGATCAAACTGCACCCGGTGTAAGTAGTTTAGGAGTCCATCCCGGACAAACAACGTGACGCGTAATTTATTATTATAGTTTAGACATGTTAGGACACCTCCTGATAGTGTTGTTGTTATCATAATAGAAAGGGTTTTGTTGACAGCCACCGATACGATCAAGAATGTTCTGATATATTAAATAAAAACAGTAGCCAATTGGTTATTATTAGCATCATCATTGATCCCTTTATTATTAGATTGTGTTTATCAACATGAAAGGCGTCTCTTGTACATATTTACATCAATCTCTGTATGAAGAACTGGGATTTGATTCGGTTCAACATTTTGGAGATAAATCTATATGTATAATATTACTAATAATAAAGCTGAAGAGCTTGTTTGTTTGTTGAACGCGCTAATCTTAGAAACTACTATACCGATTTAAAAATTCTTCGAGTGTTCCATTTATCGAGGAAGGCTATAGTCTATAAATCATCACGACACAACCAATAGGAGCGAAGCCGCAATGAAAAATGTTGCGAAAACGGGTAAAATGTGACGCAGACGAAGTTGCGCAGGACACCTAGTTATTCTAAAATTTGATTATTTAATTGGCTTTTAATGTTTAGGTATGGGGAATTTGAATAGATTTAAGTTTATTTATAAATAATTCGTATACCCGAGGTTAAAACGACGTACTTTCTTACAAATGTTCACTCCCAATGGAATAGAATATTCTTAACGCTCCCCTCTATCCTCCTTCACATATTTAACTTCCTTAAGGAATATATTTTCAAAAATTGTTCCTTCTTACTTGCCAACGTCACGTAAGGAATTCTTGTGCAAAATAACACGCTTATAAACCCTGACGTTATGACTTTGCGTTATGTGCCAGTATATCTATCTATAGTTTAAGAGCTTTTACACTCTACTACACAACTACAAGTACTTATTTTCCGAAATGACTGAACCGATTTTAATGAAACTTAATACGCATAAGTATCGTAACTCTAAAAAGTTACTAAAAACATATTCGAAATGTCTTTAAAAAAAAAAGATATTAAGAAATTTCTGTTTCTATAGATAAATTATAATCGGTCTAATTTAGCTGTAACACTATTTTTCGAAACTATTTTTAATAACTTTTTACAGCTATGTATACTGCTTATATGCGCATGAAGTTTAATTAAAATCGGTTAAGTAATTTTGGAAAATAAGGACTTGAAAGTTTGTATGAAATGTCGTAAGGCGTAAACGCTCTTAAAGAATGTTACCTTCCACTTCCTCAAAGGTACGTAAAAAACCAAGACTCACATGTTAATTTGAGACCAAGTAAATTCAACACCGGCACACTTTCGAAACCTGTTATCATTACATAATTCTGTTTCCGATACCGACAACGTGTGCCCCGCCCCACAAGCCTTTTACATAGTGGTTCAAGGTCTGACAGACCCCTGCTAATAAAAGGTGCTTTAATCTGATTGTTTCATGCCCCATGCTTCTGTATAATACGGCATTCAGGTATTCGTTTTATTGTGCATGTTATGGCGGTTTTACTGACAATAAGCGTAACCTCAAAAACACCGTTGGAATGTCAACTGTCGGCGCTGACAGGACAGATCAAATTGCAATAGAGTGCGTTATTTAGGCGTTAATCTAGGTTTCGCCTAGTTTAAGTATTAACGGCGACAGCGATCACATATCGGACAGTTAGCGAGTACTGATAAAATCTTATCATTCACGCATCGTAGATTCGACACTTCAATGTAGTCAAAGGATATAGGTACCTAGGTAATAGGTGTAGCCTATCATATTATTATTTAATCGATTTTGTACCTACACCTAACATTCACGTAATGTGACGTAATGCCGGTATTCCCCGAACTGATAAGCAAAGATGTAAGTAATAATAATATGTAGACACCGCTCCGGCGCAGCGATTACTCTATTTTATTTTTTTATTGACTTAAAAGAAAATAATAATTAAATATGCACAAAATGAGATGAGTAAATGAATAAAGGATTACGTAGTTAGTATCTATAAAGTTATTTGTAACTAAAACCAAGTAACGTTAACTATTTAAAACATCGTTCTGTGCATCAAACATTTGAAGATGACTGAACGAGCCTTAGTCGTCTCACAGTTTATTTACCTCTGTCCATTAAGATGGCCGCTTTAGCAGAATCATGACAGTTTAGAATTATAATAATTCTCCTATCGAACATATTTTTCACACAAAAAACAATAGGGTAGGGTAGCCAACTTAACAAAGAGAGGTTAATAAATTTTGAAAGGACATTAGCCTGACTAAAGTAGGCTGGATATTTTTCCAGTAATTTATAAATACAATGTAATACGTAACAAACCGATTAGTTATATAAATAAATCCCAAAATAATTCGATGTGAACGTCATCATCGTCGTCACGTTTGTCAAAAGATTAGTCTGAACTCTGGAGGATGGATGGGTCAACCTTTTCGTAACGAAGTTACTTTGATCAATTTACGTAGGTTAATAATACATGGCACGTGGAAAAGTTACCGAATTTATTGGCTTTTACAACATGAAACATACTTAGCGTCGGCAGACTGTAGAATTTCTATCGGCCGATAGTTTAGTCGGGTTAGACCGCACTCTAGGCCTTCTATACGGTCGGGTTGGTGACGAATGCGCAAACCAGTCCAACAGTCGGTCGACTGCGCTCGAACAATTTGTTATTTGGTAGACGGCTTGATTAAGAAGACTGCTGGAGGCAATCTGTACCGAGCGGTTCACACTGCAGGAAGCCGCATGGCTTGGAGACGTGTCATATGTGGTCCCGATCCTCAGCAGTGAAGTGAGGGAACGACGAACAACAAGCCGGCTTTTGAAGGGAGCACGCAGAGTCGGCCGATAAAAAATCGGCAAGTGTGTGCGCAGGATAAGAGCGCCATACTGATCTAAGCAGTTGGCCGATAGATTGCCGCTGGTATAGTTTGAACACAATCGTGTAGCCCATCAAACTGATTTATCGGCCGATACCGAAACGTTGTAATACGCGTACTAGCATACATGTTCATACTGATTAAGAGTTCGACTAAACCATCGGCCGATAGAAAGTCTGTACCTAGTCCGCGGGTCTGCTTACATGACTTGAAACATAGCTGGATTAAAACATTTTCAAATTGGGTAATTAAGCAGTCAATTAAGTACAGGTATTCAGACTATGTTTAATAATCTATAGCTTAAATGAACACGTAGCACAAACTCCACGCAGACTTCTGAACGTATATCTTCCATATAATATTACAAAGGGAAATGTTATTAATTAATCTGTGAGCAAGCTAGAGTCAAGAGTTTCAAGTGTGACAATAAATCGCCCAAAATATGATGCGTTGCGCGCCTAGAAGCTATAAAACTGTTCTTAACATATCTATATTACTGGTTTGAGTTCTAAGCTTCATAATTTAGCTACCAATAACACTTAACTCTATGAAACAAGGAGGCATAAACCTAAGTGCGTACACCAGATAAGAACTACTAACAATTTAGAACGGAACGCTAATAAAACCGATTACTTGTAATCCTTCTCAATTGCTAGACTGGAATATGGTGATTATATCAAGAATTTAATCGTTAAGATCTTACTAGCTTTTTCGTCAAATAACATGAGATAATAGCCGGTAGATAAAACTTATAAAATGAATTGCTAACGCAATCATAATCTACATCATGCCTTGATTCCAATTTACCAATACATCTTGTAGTTGATGGTGGCGCCACTTGCATAGAGAAGCGTCAAAAATTACGTCAAATTCAGTACTATTTCAAATAGTTCTCGTTTTTGTCACTTATCATGGTATCTTTGTAGGCAGTAGGTACCTACATACTGATCGGTTATGCTGTATTATTTAACTCTTATCCTTCATCGTTGGTTTGCAGCAATAATGATTTCTAATTGATGCGTTCCGTCAATGCTCAACACTACTTGTATATCTAGTACGACGATGTTTAGTTCTCTTTTGCTCAATGCTATTTTTAAGGTCGCCCAGCATAATAAGATACCATATTGAGTGTTATGTGGCATGTGGTAAAAACATAAGGTTTTTGTCTTCGAATTTTAAGTTCTAGGACATGCCGGTTTCCTCACGATGTTTTCCTTCACCGTTTTGAGAGCAGCGGTGATGAAATAGATTGCACAAAGTAATGCGCCTGCCTGGGTTCGAACCTACGACTTACTGCTCGTAAGTCGGGGCTGCCACCACAGGGCCACCACTGCTCTCCACGGTTTATAGTTATATGTATATATGTTACCAGCCAAACCCGATTTCAGGCCAAACTAGTTTGTCCTAGGCCAAACAGATTTACTGGTTTATCGCGTCAGGATATACTAACCCAAACAAAACATTTACAATGCGCCCAACTTGGATGTGGCATCGCTCGCTACGCTCGCTCAGCTCGCGCGTTTATGGTCACAGTTCTAACCTAACCTAACCCATTTAGATGGAGTGCAGAGTCCTTTTGATTGAGTATGGCCTAGGACAAACTAGTTTAGCTGGAAATTGGGTTTGGCCAGTAACTTACATATATAATTTATCCCTGAAAAACACATCAAAATTTCCACGCGAACGAAGTCGCGGGCAGCAACTAGTATATTATATATCCGTGTCAGGGATATGGCGGTCACACAGAATACCCGAACAAGCCCAGCGGATTGTAACACCTTACTCGGATATTTGCTAAGGACCTGTATTATGGCGGCTGGCAACATTAGATAGCTAACGTTTTGTGTACCTATGTCGGCAACACCGAGGTCGGAATGTACTTGTGCTGATTTTGCTTGCTCTTATCTTTTATTATTATTGGTATTATTGATTGACTATATGTATATTTACTGACTATATGTATATTTATTGATTGACTATATATTTATCGACTATATAGTAATAGTTCATTGCTCCTTGGTCTCGTGATTAGTGGTCACAAGCTTTTCTGCTGAGCATGAGACCTTGGGTTCAATTCCCTGGTCGACCACAAACATAATTGGGTTCTTCAGTAGCAGCCAAGGAGTGTGTAGGTAATTGTGCCCGATTGATGGCAATAGGCTCCCACCCTATTACGTGGGAACCACATCACTGGCGGAATGTGAAAAAACTAACCCTTGAATGAAAATCCTTCAGAAAAAGGCGTGTTATTATGAAAATAATTATTGTTTATGGCCAATATGTTATATGCATGTAGATTTGTTATTATATTATATTACGCAGGTTTTACTACTTCTTTTGTTACAATCGTATCGTAGATCATTTATCAAAGTATGATTCATGTTTAAGATTAGATCATTTTGTAAACGGGTTTCCAGACTTTGTCTTCATAGTTCGAAGCAATATAACATTTCATCAGTGCATGTTTGTTAGAAATAACACACTAGGGACTACTAAACAGTATTTTTGTTTGACACCTAGCAAGCTCGCTTATATTAAAAAAGTATTTTTTTCCTTTTCTTCTTTCTTTTCCCTGATTACGAATCGGGTGTCGTTTTTATGTCATAAGTATTCAATAGTAAGTATTCAATTAATCTTGCATTCTATATTGTAAAAACGATGTTACAATAAGGAGCTTAAAGTTAGGTATGTACATAAATATGGACCCTTTAAGGGCACAGCAAACTAAGAGACTGGGAGAGGGCTTTAATTTTACTAATTAGTTGGTATACAAAAGTAACAATATTTAATAAAAAAGAAACACTATTTAGTGAACCATATTAATTTAAAATTTATGAATTATATTTAAAAATTGTTGTAATTTATTTATGAATAAATTACATTTTGTTCATTTTTAATTATTTTGGGTTATTTATTATAAACTGTCATTGACATGGCTAGGGCACTTGTTGAGTGCATTTTTAGATTAGAGCTCGGTCGGCGGATGTCGATTCCCGCTATCACATAACATACTTTATTATTACTTAACGGTACGGCTCAAATTCCCAAAGCTAGGTACTTAGAGGTGTTGGTTCCTAACAGAACACCCAAATTTCCTCATAAACATCACATCATAACATCACGCCCGTAATCCCCGAAGGGTTTGGCAGAGTTTTGTACCCAATTATGCTACACCCACATCTCGCCAGTTTTGTTTAAATCCCATGTAATACGGGGCGCGAGTATTGCCATCAACCGGGCACAGATCCAGACTCCGTGGCAACCACTGACCAAATTCCTGATGGAAACCCGCAATGACACCGCCTGACCTGGACATAGGACCAGGACATCATGAATCCTTAAAACTATTCTGTAAATCGATTAATTAGATGGTCGGTCGAACAGTGATGTTTCAAGATATTATGCCTTCGCGCTGCCGATGATTCGAGCTTAAGTTATTCGAGATTTTGATGCATCGAGGTAGTGAACTGTCGCGCTCATAATTATCGAGTTAACGTTTTCAAGCAAGTGTTATTCGATCTCACGTCATTGGATTTCAAGTATAACCCATGCTCAACAGTGGCACTTGCGACAAATAAACCAACAAAACATTTCAAAATGTGAAAACATAACGCCGACGTTATTTGGGACATGAAAAATATACGAACTTACTTTTGTGAACTTTATATACTCTCATATTCTCCGCTCGACGTGGACGATTTGGTTTGAGGTCCGAAAATAATTACCAACGCTGAAAGGGGTTTAAATTAGTGGCCAGTACGGTTATAATTAAAACCTTAAGTCTGTGTTCTTTACAATTGGCAATTAAAATTATAAAGTGTTAAGCTAACTTATTTTGATAACGCGAATTAAGCGATTTTTTAAAACATCATATACGTATGTACGATGTTTTAAAAATATCCTCAAATGTAAAAAGTGTAGTCAAAGATCTACAAATGACAGCCGGGACCAACGGATTAACGTGCTTTCCGAGGCAAGGAGGAAACTCGGTATGTAAACATGGTCACCCATCCACGCACCAACCTCGGCAAGTGCTGCTTATTCTTCAACATCAGCCCGTGCGGCTGTTATTATTTAGCCACGAGCTCCTTGTGGCCATATAGAACATCAACACCTATACTCGACCCAAATGTATGGGATGGCTGAATTTTTTTCGTGACTATGATGTTTGTCCTATTGAAAAAGTCGTTCGTGTACCTTTAAATGTGACACCATTAAATATTCACCACAGCTGTAAGTGCACGGTAGATCAATACAATAATTACATACGTAGGTATGTATGTAGCATACGACGTCACCATATAATAGATATGATTATATTGATTTTTTTAAGTACGAGTATTAATGCAGAACTATTTCAGGGAAATAGTGTGACCTATACCTACCTGATATATACCTTGTGCGTTATTCCAGTACTTTTATCCTATAAATTGTCTTTATTTTTCTATATTCTGGGAAATAAAGAAACAACACAATACACAAAATCAGCCTAAATTATTCCTTCAGAGGGAATGGACTTCAATCCAGAAAACTGGTCCATGCGAGTTGGTGTTTCAACTTTTTCAGCTTTGGAACATAACGGTAAAATAGCTAAGTACCATCTTTTTAGCCTTTCACCAACTTATATGTTGGGGTCGTCATCCAGTCTAACCGGATGTAGCTGAAAACCAGTAAGTACCTATTCTTCATGGAGCGAAGTCCTATTTGACTTCCACAATCCAGTTAGTACTGGGTAATACGATACCCCTTAGTAAGGCTGGTCCAGACTTTCGGTCCACTGACTACCTGTAACGACTGCCAAAGATCTAGAAATGACAGCCGGGACCAACGGCTTAACGTGTAACCCGGTATGAAATGGGTGGTCAACCATCCACGGTCGACACGAGCGTCTGTTTTTAGGCACGAGCTCTTCGGCAAATAATCAGCACACATGGTACCTAATATTTCACATAAGATTTGAGGCATACATCAAAGTCTAGATTCTACGCTCCCACCACACATATTTGTTATGTACATACAACTTTACCTACCCACGTTCAGTCTAGTGTGCATTGTGCGGTTCCCATGTAAATAGCAAGTTTATTTACTGAGCTGGCTTTAAACAACGTGGGCGAAGCTTGTAACACCAAGAGCTGAGATACGCGATAATACTGACATTTTCAAACACGTTATATTTTATGGGTCCAATTTTACTTTAGCACCTCTGTACACAGTGGCCCACGTTGGCTCGGTTAGCGGCCAGTACTATAAGGTTCAATCATACGATTCAAGGACAAAGGTCATGACGTTGAACTTCCGCGAATTCTCTCTGTTGTGGTCTTCTCTTGCAGTCTGTCATCCCATCCGAGAAACAATTCATTCCTTTCTCGGAAAATCTGCACCCGGCGTTCAGTTGCGACTAAAGCCGGCCATAGACGATAGGTTATGCATATGCATGTCAATTTTAAATGAGCATGCAAAACCGACTTCTGAAGAGGACACACGCGTAACTGCAATTCTATGGGTTGGCTCATTTGCAAGCATGGTATCACCGGCAACGCACGACGATATGGCTGTTTTAGAGGGTTTATTACTTGTTATAAAAAAATTAAACAACTGAGAACTGAGAGCTGTGCATTCGACCTGCCAAACACGCTCGGTTACGCCAAGCTGAAAAAAAAACTAAATTGCATATATACGCTCGGCGACCAATCAAGATATACAAAACCAGTTTATCGGATTTCTCATTGTACGGGAACTCTAAACCAAACGAGGCCATGTTATACTGGAAATGTATAGCTTGATGTGTCCCGTGTTTACAGGCAAAGATAACTGTACAGTTTTCTCCTACACACGTTCATGCAGGCAAAACTGCCCATACATAACCTATCGTCTATGGCCAGCTTCTAAGTTACACAAAATGGTTTCTTCCCAAAAGAAATCGACCACTCGTCTAGGTGCTGTTAGGTTTTTTGCGAATAAGCATTGAATATTGATTAACGGTCAATGCTTATTTCAGCGGCGAAAGTTGCATGATAGCGCTTTATTTAGATTTTGCCTTTAAGCTTTTGTGAAAACGAGCAAAAACGTACTTGCTACCCATCATAGGCAATCAGAAAAGTCTAAACTCGCACATGATACGAACCATTAACCCCTGCGGCTCTTCTGATTTTATCTTTTCTATTAGCAAGTTTAGAACAGCCATTACTCACTTGTTTTTTTTTTTAAATGAACGTGTAGATCCATCTAACTTGTAATAAAATTGCTGAGGTTTTGCTAAAGTTTTACTTTGAAAGTTCAATGCTTTCAAAGTTAAAATTTTTTAGCGTTAATTATTCTAACATTAGGGGTATTTACACAAAACTCACATCATCGTTCTATTTTTAAACTCACTAAGTTACTACAATTCCATCTTTAAAAAAAATAACTAGTTTTAAAAACATTCAACGAGAATAGAGTGCACTATTTTTCTAAAGAAGAACACGGCAACGGTTTTCCCTCATTTTGCCAAAGACAAAAGAAGTAACATCTGTGTTTTCACACAGTATAAAATGGCGATCCTTGCTAACCGCTAACCGCATGTACTATGATCACGCGATATTATAGCTATGAAGGTTAGGTTTGCATAATTGGAAAGTACTTTTCTCTTTGCACGATCGATAGGTACAAATGTTTGTTTAAACTTAAGTATTTCCTTGTATTTTGAGGTTATTTTAAACGTTAAATTCTGAAATTAAATGAAATTGAAGCAATTTTTTGCTTGTAAAACTCGATTACCTACAGCTAATCTATCACCTTAGGATCGAAATAAAAATATATTGAAAAAAGGTCTTTCGTAATTTCGACAGAATCACCTTCGTAAAAAAGGAAGCATTTTACCTTTTTTATCGATGAATAAAAATTGAAATATGTCCCGTGCTTAACTCGAGTGATGGCTCTAGCCGTCAGACACGAAGGATATTTCCCCAGTTAAATTGAATTCGAGCGTTATAAAGATCAAGTTTCGATACACCTTCTAACGTAATATCTCTTGTAGGTAATTGATTGAAAGAGACGCGTGGGAGCCATTCTTCAAATGTCAAGTGTAATAGGATCGGAAATGTGGTTATTTTGTGAGTATGTAAGTAAATACGTGTTAAGGAATACACGCCATTTGTTTTACAACTTCTGGATTATCGATGTCTTGACGTATTATAAAAATAGAGTTTCGTTTTGTGTGGCCGGGTAGTTTTAGTGTAGCAGCATCGTGACTTATAATATAGAAATCACAATATTTGCTCCACTCATAAAACCTTTCGAAGCAGTGGCGTTTTGCTAATATTTTATTGTATACTGATTCTTTTAGATTAAATTCTTTTATCTAGAATTCACTAATTATTTAATGCAGAATATGGATAACTTCTTTATTTAATTTATTGAAGGAATAAATTCGTCTACTAAAACATTAAGCGCCAAAATTTAAAAAAATACGAACATTAATAGACCTTTTTTAAATAGTGGTAATGACAAGAGTTGTTTCCGTTTCTATTTTATCGCCAATCGCAATGAATATATTTATATTAATTAATCATTTTAAATATGCAAATTCCTTAATTTATTATAAAAATATAATAATTTAATACCTTGCCTGAATTAAAATAAAGAACAATTATTTATTATTATTTCGTTGTAAAAACAAAAGAGTAGTTTCAATCAAGTACCTATGCTATTCCGCAACAACGTTGCTCGCATTCTCCTGCCTTATTCACCGTGTTCTAGGATTTTTTTCTACCTACCGAGAAAATTCAAAGTAAATCTGAATCTTGAGGAATGGTGTGGTTTGAACCGAATCAATTCACAATTAATGTTATTAAGTATTTAATGCACAATGCACATGCCGGAATAGGTCTATGATAAAGATTAAGTAATGTCATACGAGCAGTAAGCCGTGGGTTCGAACCCAGGCAGGCGCATTACTTTGTGCAATTTATTTCATCACCGCTACCCTCAAAACGGGTGAAAGAAAACATCGTGAGGAAACATGTGACATATACTACTGGGCCCGCGTGGTGGATGACAGCCCACTCCCTCTTATAGAGAGGAGGCCTGTGTCCCAGCAGTGGGAACATTATGGGATGATGAATGTCACAAATAATGTTTTCTTGTGAATTACCTCATGTTTTTTTGTAATCATTAAAATCATCAATACAAGCCTCTAAGTTCTTTTAATTCCATTAAATGACTTTTTCATGAAAAAGTGACAATGACCTGCAAATTACTAAAACTTACCTGCTAACCTGACGCTTTGCCTTTAATATGTATACTGTATAGTAGTAGTGTAGTATATGTGCATATGTACATTCTTATTCAAAGAGCAAGAGCTAGGAGCAGTCTAGCATCTTACGGGTGAAATAAATTGTCTCTGTCAAGCACTTAGGTGAAATAGCTCTTGGTATATCAATGTAGATAGATACCCACACTGCACCTGGTTGCATAACCGGTTTCCCAGAACAGGAAAAAGAAAACGAATTTCTTTTAACTGACTTATTTATTTATTTAAACTTCATGTAAAATAGTGGTACATAGGCGGATTGAATGCCACAAGGCATACTCTACCAGTCAACCATTGGGTTAAAAAGGATAACATTGTGATAGGGTACAAAAACATTATCTAAAAAGATGTAATTAATTTCGAAATTTTCTATAAAATATATAGATACTAATACACAAATCACACACGCATAAAATATACTAATAATTATATAAACATATACCAAAATGAAAAACGAGAAATCTAATAATAATTACTATGACTAGACTTCTAATTTTTTTTTTTTTTTTATGAATGGCATCTCGCAGTTCAGCCTCTGAGGCTGGCTACTGCTTAACCGGACAAACCTGTGGATGCCTCGAATTTAAGGCCTCCAGCCAGGCAAAAAGCTTATAAACTAAGCGACAGCGCTAAGGGCACCCCCTGTGGGGTACGAGCCTCGGCTTAGGGCGTCGCTGAGAGAGGGCAGCAAAGGGACAGGCTGGATCTGATTACCATTATTTAGGGGCTGATTTATAACTACTGGCTCAGCATCGCGGGCTGGCTCGAGCAAGGGTCGGGGGGGGGGGGATTTGAATTTGGACGTCGCGACGGGCCTCGGCGGCGAGGCCGGAAAGACGGCGGTCTGTGTCTGTTACTAGACTTCTAATTGCGAGCGTCTGATTTAAATAGTGGTAACGAACTTTTCTTTTAAAAATTAATTTCCTTTCAGCATTTTTAATACCGAGGGGTAGCGCGTTCCACAGCTTTATTGATAAGACAGCAAATGAATTTGACATAAAACCGGTACGGTGGGCAGGAATTTAGAGGACTAGATTTTTGGAAGCTTTAAGGTTACGACTGTGAGAACTGCCCAACACTTTGAAATAAGTTTTAAGATAATCGGGAGCACAAGGATCGTTCATAATAGTGAAGAGCATTCAGAGAGATCTGAGGGACCTCCTGAGACGGATAGGCAGCCATTTAAGCTGAAAACGGTTGCAAGAAATGTGATCGTACTTACGAAGGCCAAAAACAAAGCGAATTGCAAAGCAATTGTACTTATCTATGTATTAGGTATTCTAGTCTAAGCCTATTTGAATCTATTTGGCCCTTGTCAGGTTAATTAACTACTTACTTAAACATCTGTAATACAAACAGACAGAGGTCCCCAGAGAAAGCGTGTTTCTTTGGGACCCGAGTTAAGTAATAGTCTCTATTTCAACAGTTTCTACTTTATACGTGAGTTTTATTTAACTTTTCACTTTACTAAGTAAGTACCTTTGTAGAATACGTCTTCTAATGTACGCTGCAGGGACATAAACTTTGAGTCCTTCGTGACGTTACCCTGAACACTCCTTTACACGAGGAGAATTACTCGCCCGTCCTTTTGTACGAGCAAGAAGGTTCTTCATCTCCCTGCCAGGTGATTATTGTGCTCATGTAAAGTGTACACGCCAAATAGAAAAAAAAACTCAACTCGTCATAATTATTTCTTACTAAAATCATCATGCAATTTTGTCGAATCGATTCGAAACTTGAAATACGACTTTTAGTTAACGGCGTTCGTTATTCAAACTTACAAAGGAGGGGAAGACAATCTCTTAGTGCAAATGAGCCTTCAGTCTGTACAGCCTGTACTAGTTTTTGCCCTCACTTGTCTATGAATATGCATGCGACATTACCATGCCACATGTGATGTAACTCATTTAATCTTGACACACGGCTCAGCCCTGGCACTGAATATTCTAAATGTTCTTGAGGAAATACCAGCCTTGCTCTGATTTTTTACATTATGTATTTGTAAAATTGTGACGATAACTAGTCAATACTTACTACTGACTCGTGGAGGAGCTTGTGGCTAAATAATAACAGCCGCACGGGTCGATCTTTAAGGTTAAGTCGTGCTTGCCGAGGTTGGTCCGTGGATGGGTGACCATAATTACATACCGAGTTACTTCCGTGTCTCGGAAAGCAGGTTAAGCCGTTGGTCCCGGCTGTCATTTGTAGATCTTTAGAAGCCGAAAGTCTGAAATTCAGTCTTACCAAGGGGTATCGTATTAGCTAGCTCACCGTCCGTCCGTCTTATGACGACAGACCGTGCCGACTGCGCGTTCATGTTCCACGCGCGCCTCAAGGAGATGTCAGCAAATCGAAAGGGGTCCGAGAGGGCCGATGCCTGCCAGGGCTGCGGGTTGTTCGAAAGAGATACCGTGGCCCTGGAACACAAAGGGCTAAGAAGGAACATGGTTGGGTTTTAGTCAGTCAAGTCTGACACTCTCTTCCGCTCCGCCCAGAGCAGGAGAAGTCATTTGATGATTTCCAATCCTAAAAAAAAAATGGGTGTATCGTATTACCCAGTTACTGGGTTATGTAGGTCAGATAGGCAGTCGCTACATGTAAAATACTGGTACTCAGCTGCATCCGGTTAGACTGGAAGCCGAGCCCAAGATAGTTTGGAAAAAGGCTAGGCAGATGATGATGATGACTTACTTTTGACTAGTTATCCTCATACTTTTTCGTCGAAAGACAACTTCTGTAATCGATTTAATATTTTACATACATTCATAAACTCAAGCCTTTTTTCCTCGTTTGAGGGTAGACAGACACTACAGCACCTGCTGCGGTCCCTACATACTGCTTTTAATATTTTTGTACCTAAAAAAAGAAGAATCACAAAGACAATTTTTTATACCAAATATGTTCGAGTAGCTGAATTATGGGAGAAACATTATTTCTTAATTGCCATCGGCACGCCAATAAGAATACAAATAAAACCATTTAATGATATATTGCTATGTGGATGTTTATGGAAAACACCTTAGCTCAACAGTCCGACAGAATACCTACGCACAAATAAAAAAAAACACAATACAAAACATGGTATGGCATTGTACATATGAGTTTTACACAAAGAAATTCCATGCACAAATCGAGCCATATATTTCGTTACCAATTATTCGTATCAACTTAACAATCGAGTCAATGAAGCGAATTCTTTTACATTCATATGGCACATAAAGCATTGCACTCAACAGCGGGGAACATCGATTATTCATTAGGTTCCAACATGTGACGTCAATGATTTAAAATTATAACAGAATTGGGGGTCTTGGATAACAGAGACATCGCGAAATGTATCGATTAGCGGCTGGTGTAGACTTAGCTTTACGTAATGGAGGTATTTGGCTCTATGGTAAACATGTTTCTAAATTTTGTCTTCTAAATTGCTGTGAAGAGAGTATCGTAGCTAGTTATTTAAAAATTAAAAAAAAAAAACTGCAGTTTTAAGGACTTCTGACAGAAGTGAAAACTCAAAGCAATGGAACTGCGCATCGCTAGTCTCACGCAATGCATCACGAGCATGTCGAGATCATCGATGACGCGAACCCATGGGTTTTTGCCCTACCTAAAACCGCTCAACGCGGCTAAAGAAGTTTTCACTCAATAACTGAAAATATAATCTTAGCCTTATTTCCAGAGAAAAACATTTTTCTCTAGACTTTTAAAAGCAGATCTTATTAAAAAAAAAAAACAGATTATGTAGACAGGCTAAATTTGTTAGTTAGTAGCTTATTTAGCCTGTGGTATAGGTACCCTTCCTGCGATTTATAGGGTGGTTCTAGAAGAGAGAATTATAAGGTAAATGTACGTCAATACAACTCACAGGTATTAAGGATATTTAAAACATATTTCAATAATAAAATAACTTGTAGCCAGCACAATTATAACCAAAAACGTAAAGTAGCTTATTATATCTCTTCGTGTTCTTACAACTAAATCAATTATATTATTAATATGGCATCTGTCACACATGAACACAATTTTAAGATTTTTACGACAATGCGGATGCAACAAACTTCATCTGAATTTATTCTACTATTTATGTGCACAAAAAAGAGGGCTGTCACAGACAATAATAAAATTACAACTTTGTGCAATCGAGGAAGTAATAAAATGAACGAATCATTTCTTCTTCATAAAATAAAACAAAACGAGCAGTCTTTCCATATTTAAATATTTTTAAACGGACCCAGAGCCCTCACAGAACTTTGTTATCTTTGGTTAAAGTATTCGTAAATCACGGTTTACTATGTTTAGGCACGACGTTCTTAAAGAATTTTATTATATAACCTAACAACTCATAATAAATCCAATGACGAAGTTCCAGTCGCGGTACTTTTAACCTATAATAAACAGATAACCGATTGATCAAAAGCGCTATTGAAATAAAAGAACCTATGGTGAAAATTACACGCAGCCCCAACAAGCAATTTATTGGAACTTGAATAAAGAACGTAGGTAATAACTAATTCCAGAAAATAAAACATCTATGGTGATATGCAATGAAGAAGCCTGTCACAGTCGTTATCGCTTGGCAATACACGGTAGCATGGTGTAGCCAAAGCGATAGTCTTGCAATGCGCCCTACTTGCGCACTGATGCGATCTTCACGGCCCACACAATACTACGGAACCCCGTGATAAGCAGCTGTCACACAGTGTCATTACTTGGCGTCGTAGGTACTTATTTAGTTAGATACTTGTGCAACTTCGAACAATGACAGTGACATTTAAACGTGCGAAGTAAAGGGTTGTAGTCAAACCCTTCTGTGATCATCATTGACAGTAAACACGGCTATTGTTGTAGTGTCGAACTTGTCAACTAGTATCGGCATTCGATTGTTTGTATTTTGTTTACTAACATAGAGTAATGCCATCGAATGTGTACAGTCATTGTGAATTGACAGTATCGATTCTTTGTTTTGTATTGTTTGCTATAGATTGAAAATTTTAATAGATATCTCGTATCGAATCGTATTGTTTTGTGAACGCAGGAAGTTTTACAGATAAGGTAAAGAAAGACTTTCCCTGTCTAATACTTTGGAGATGAAATTCAGTTTTACAATAGTCTTAAATCTGTATAAGAATTTTATAAAAGATAGTTCTTTATCTCCATTTCTCTATGATGGCCTGTCTGTATCGTATAACCATTCGAATAGTGATTGCTCCGAACCGGAGCATAACTCGAGTTAAAGGACTTTTTACTTCCATCGTTCTGCCGTGTAAGCAGCGATAAGGAAAATAAATAAAAGCAAACTAAAAAGTAGAAAATAATTTTCGGTAAAATTAAATTAAGAAGTGTGATTAATAAAAAAACATAAAAAAACATTTCTTCAAAATCCGGCGAGTAGTCATATGCTTATCTCAAAGATCAAACCATGCATGTCTCAAAACACGGCTAAGAACAATAGTCATGACGGACGTACAAAAAACACCCTGACCACGGGTATCGGATTTGGAAAATCTCTAATCCTGAAGGTCCTGATCAGGATAATGGGACAAACTATTTAAATTATTGCATTATCATCGGTCCTTCATAAGTGCGCAAAGTTTCAATTTAATTCGACGTTTTGAAGTGGGTTAAAATCACGTTCGATGATTCCGTCACATACCTAGACATATCAAGCTAATGAAAGCGTGTTTATAAGTGACGATCATAGACTGAACACCCTACCTACTTATCAGATACATACAAAGTGCCCTGTATGTCTTAACAGTGTTTTGTTTTTTGATGCTAAGTACAACAAGGCAATACAACCATACAAGGCATACAAGGCAATACAACCATGTCGATTGGAAATCATAGTTCACTTTAGAAAAAAATAGTAACGGGGATTTCCCTTCAACTTAGCTTTTCCATGTAGGTGCTTTTAAATTATCTATCTTGCTTGCTTTTGTTTTTATTTTTGCTTTTGCATTTCACATAATATGTTTATAAATACAATAGCCTAGGATTTGAAGTACGAACTGTCACCGTCGCGGAATCCGTAGATAAAATCCTTGGCAACATACACCGTATTGTCAATATAATACTTACCTTATCTTGCTTAGTGATTCATCTAATCCAATATATTACGTTTCTTTCCTAGACAATGTATTTTTTTACGACCTTTAACTTACACAATCCTATTAACATCGACGGTACGTAAATACGATAGATATTTTCGGATCACGTAACTTTTCGTTGTTTATGTCAGTCTCATACATTTTATTGGGGGAACTATCAATCGCAGGAGAACAACTTTTTTTGGGAAGACAGATCGGTAGCGAAACGATAAAAAGAATAAAAGTTATTCTTACAGTTTAGTTACTTAGTTACCTACGTAGCTAATAGATTCTACATACCTGCCTACTGCGGTCGCCGCGTCGTCGGTTACTTTGAAATCTTATTAGAAGAACTAGCTAGAAAAACCGGCCAAGTGCGAGTCTTACTCGCACACAGGGTTCCATAGCCCCAAACAATATTTCGAACTGTCATTCATTAGTTAGTAGTATTAGTTGTAAACTTCCACTAAACCGCAAAACTAAATTGGTTTTTCATAGTATGTTAACGAAAAACAAAGTTACTGCTGCAGTTTGATGAAAAAGTCCCATATCTCAAAAACTAAACATCACATCTTATTGAAACCAATTTTCGTTGATAGTTTTTTTTAGGTTCTACAAACTTAAATATTTTCAGAATTTTCCTCCTCTTACTTTAGAAATTAGAGGGGGGGGGACACACATTTTACCACTTTGGAAGTGGCTCTAGCGCAAACTATTCAGTTTAGAAAAAAATGATATTAGAAACCTCAATATCATTTTTGAAGACCTATCCATAGATACCCCACACGAATGGGTCAGATGAAAAAAAACATTTTGGTTTTTAGTTCTATGTATGGGGAAACCCAAAAATAAAAGTTTTTTTTCTATTTTTGTGTGAAAATCTTAATGCGGTTCACAGAATACATCTAATTACCAAGTTTCAAAAGTATAGCTCTTATAGTTTCGGAACAAAGTGGCTGTGACATACGGACGGACAGACAGACAGACAGACAGACAGACATGACGAATCTATAAGGGTTCCGTTTTTTGCCATTCGGCTACGGAACCCTAAAAAGGAGATAAACTTTCATGTTTAAAATATTAGGTTTAAATTAAGGACCTCCTCTTATATCTTCAAAGGTTCGAAAAATTGTTGTGTGATCAATATTTTCAGCCTAAAAATTTCCTTCATATTTTACAAATAGGTAGCCCAATATTTTAATCCACTTCTATAAAAAAAATCGCTCAAAAGTTTCCCGATTATATTGCCAATAAATCCTTTGAAGAAGCACCTCTACCGAGAAAGAAATCGAAGAATATAAAATATTCTTACCACCCTCTAACTCGAAGGTTTGCCGCATGAGTGACGCGGCACAGTCTTCTCCCTAGACACCGATAAGACTGGCTGCCCGAGGGAAATGTTCCGTAAAATGTGACACGACAGAGACGTTGCATCGGCTACTGACACACGTCACACGACATGTCACCGATGTGACGTCATATTGTCGTTGGAAGTTCTAACACAATGTAAGTAAATTTTTGGCGGTTTAGAATTTTTTATGACGTTTGCTAGAGAATCGCAACACGTGTTGCTCAGCCAATCAGAAACAAGCAACGCCTCTATTTCATTTGAAGTGACCACAAATAATAAAAAATAAAAGCTTTTAAAAAAGGCTTGAACCCCGACCTACGAATAATTGTGCCGTTTTTTGACATTCCTGTAAAGTTGCTATTTTTGACTTACGTGCTGTTAATATGCGACTAGACAGTAGACGAGATACCCACTCTAACAGAAAACAACTCGTAAAATATATCACCCGTATAACAGACATTCGATCGCTATTTGTAAACAAACAGTTTTAACGATCACCTTCTCATAAACACTAACGACTTCAATGACTTTGACATCGTATAGCATACCATAACTTTCTCTAGCGAGTACAAGTTACAAGAAGTTGTAATTAACAGGTATTGCGTATCTGTCCCCGGCAATGTTGCCCAATGCTGACTGCCTTGTCCCATAATGTCACGGTACTCACCAAGTCTCCGTAGAGAATCAATAGTCTTAGACATTACACACGCATCAGCGTGTCAAATATCTCCTTCGTAAATATGCATCAGCTCTCATAAAGTTTGAGCGCTTGAGCGTTATTGAGAATACTCAACAAATACCCTTTATTTACTTCAATACCGTCGTGTTTTCATGAAACTAATAAAAACACTCGTTACTTCACAACATTACATCAACGACATTGCAATATTAAACGATGAAAGTAAAAAACAGGGTGTGCCTGAAAAGCAGTGGAGTAGCGTGCCTTGGCGGGGGCCCCGTATAAAAATTTGTTTGGGGGCCCTTATGAAGGGTAAAGATTTCTCACAAAAGACAAAAATATATTTGCATAAAATTAAAAGAAATATTTATTCATCATAATCATATCTTTCACTTTTTCCAAAAAATTTACATACAATTCAAATTAAATATTACACTCTCCTTGCCTTTTTTTCGGCAAACTGATTTATTAAATCATTTATAGCTGATGATGACTTTAGTTTTTTCTAAAGTTTTTATTAATTTTTGCTTACGTACGGGGACCCCGTATAATTGATACGGCAGATACGGCGGTAGCTACGCACCTGCTGAAAAGCTCGCTTGTTTATGTGGTAAGGTCAAAGCACACATTATACGTGAAGCCACGTGAAACAACCGAAAATGCCGGTGGAACTGTGAAAAACTGTGGGCATTCGAGAGTGCTCCCATTCCGCCGCGCCGGGTATTGTGTTCCGAGCGTGCTCCTCAAATATTAAACACAACTGTAGCCGCCCCAACGAGCTCATGCAAATTGAGAATAAATACTTTTAATGTTTAATTTCCTACTGCGAGGATTGACTGCGAGAGAAGATGATATCGACTGGTTTTATAGCTGTACAAGTGGAACGCGACATCGATATTATTATGTATCAAGTTTAACATGAACTCTCGGAGAACTCGTTTCGTACGTGTCTTGTCAACCAAAAATTCTTAGCGAGAATGTCTAGATATTCTTAAACCGGAAGACACATACATAAGATAACATCACGCCTGTAATTCCTAAAGGGTTTAGGCAGAGGTGTACAGTACCCTTCACTATCCTGACCCATCTCAAAAAGCAAAAAAGAGGAAAATGGGTCAGGTAATACTGGCGACTGACTGTACCTAATAGTACAGCCACATTTCGCCAGTGCTGTTTAAGTCCCACGTAATAAAGGGCGAGCCTATTGCCATCAACCGGACCCAAATCCAGACTCCGTAGCTGCTGAAAACTGAGAAATTCCCGATGGAAAAACCCAATAACAATTTTCCCGAACCGGGAATCGAATCCATGGACTCATGCTCAGCAGTCGCGATTGCGCGACCTCTACACCAACGGGCAGTCAATCCGGAAGAATTTATACCTATCAAGTCTATTATGGCAGTCTATAAAAATAACACCAAAATAGGTGAAAATCTATTTTTAGTCAATTTTACATGGCTATCGGTCGATGTTTTAATTCCGTGGGCTAATGTATGCAACTTTAAAATGGCATTTCACGTGGCCACGACCGATTAAGGCTGTGACCGAATTGATAAATAATAATACTCTATGAATATGTCATCGACATATGCAAATGGTTGAATTGTAGCTAGAGGTATGTGAAAAATAAATACATATTAGACAAGGATAACTTTTTAATATTGTACAATATGTAAGTACATCGCTGAAGAATAGCACCATCCCATATCTTCCCGTGGGTGTCGTAAGAGGCGACTAACGGACTTTCCAGAGAATGGGCAGCAGCGTTCTCTGTGCTTTTGTACCAACCGTACTGCGATCGCCAACCCGCCTGCCAAGCGTGGCGATTATGGTAAAACCCCCCTTATGTCAATGTGGCGTTGGGGAAGGCGTATGTCCAACAGTGGACGTGTTTTGGCTGAAATGAGGTACTGCGATCGCCAACCCGCCTGCCAAGCGTGGCGATTATGGCAAAACCCCCCTTATGTACATTTAGGTGAGGCCTGTGTCCAGCAGTGGACGTCTTTCAGTTGAAATGATGAAGTACATCACTGTCATAAACGCAAGTGTCACACGGTCGTAAACATCAACCGCTGAATACGTATATGATAGTAACTCCTAAATGACACACTACCTACCGTAATATACTTACCTACGTTCGTTTTAAGATATATACCTAACATCCTTAAAAGAACCCAGTATCCGCAAAAAATGTCCTCTAAAGAAGCTAATCAATCCCTCGAAAAATATACAATAGAGACAGGTATTGAAAATGTGTGAAATAAAGTGCTTGCGACAAGGAAATGTCCCTGCGGGCGTAACGACAAACGATTTATTGAGGATAGTGCAAAGGTTAGTAGTAAATAGACAAATAAAGTACCAGAGACATCTAAGGAAAGATTAAGTTAGCTCCTGATAGACGCTGAAGAGAAACTCGTGCAAAGAATCAGGGCAACCTTCAGCCGACAACTGACATAATGTTCAGCTGTCAAGAGTCAGGAGTCGAGAGCGTTAATTTAATTTCCGCAATATACACAAATGGACGTTCCGTGTCTGTCTTTGTGAGGACTTATATCTTTAAAAAAAACACTATGGATTTTGTGTGTTTTCCCCAATCCTTTGGAGCTTTTTAGGTGTATTGGTACATTAAAATTTAACTTAGATTTAACACAGAAATATCGGTGTTTTAACGACCTTTGCACCGTGCGAAACAGCGGCTGCTCGCTATTAGTGGTTCATAAAAAATGAGACCAAAATGTTGAAGAAATATCTTTTGAAGATAAATAAGAAAGGAAGAATAAGGAGGACACAAAGAAGGCTTATGGGTAAATAAATAAAAGCCAAGAAAATGATAACGTTGAGAATTCACTTGACATTTCGTTCAATGAAAATCACGAAGGATTGAATATCTGCCCGTGTCTATATAAGAGGTTTATGGCTTTGTCTATACAAATCGACTTTGTATGAAATATTCGGTTGTTTTCGTTTGTAATAACAAAGAACGTGGGCGTACACGTACCTACATATTATTGAAAAGAAACCCAATAACCTGAAGTATATTTATTTCACACTTATTGCTTTCGTTTCTCCTTCGCCCTTTGGCATTTCGTGCCTGTATTATGCAAGGTAATCCGATTTGGTCTGGAGGCTGGAGAAGTATCTGGTATCTTTTTTTTGTATAAATATGTATAGAGCCTGGCTTTTGTAAAGTGTTTGAACGGGATTATTCTTTGTACCGATATTTCTAAGGTTAATCAATAAAGTTTTTCGAACTTGGCCGGACGAAATTATGAAGAGACTTTATTGCTGTTGGTAAAAGGAATGTGCTTTTCAATGTCTATAAAACATTTCAGCTTTCTTTTAACTTTTTTTAAAGAAACCTTGGGTGAGTTAAGCTTTTCTTCTCATCTCGTATATATCACGTGGTTCTTCAATAAAACTACGTCAATGCTCCTTCTGATGAATGAGCAGAAAAGAGAATTTACAGAGTAGAAAAAAAAAACGTTTTACAATGTTGCTCCTGTTATCATTTATCATCATTTTAGTGGTGAGTGGACACAATCACCTTCAAAAGGTCCATTATTTAGTCAGTGACTGTACCAACCAATTATGAGGTTTTATCATGCTCATCGAGCTTTAATTCAATTGCGTCCAACAAAAGGGGTTAATTGCATTTGTATTAACCTGTAAATACACACTCACATCAAATGTCACACATACAACATGTCCCAAAATTCAACGATAAGCCAGCACCGGAGGATAAACCTGCCCATGACTAGTTGGGGAAAAAAAGAAAAAAGGAAAATATATCAATTTTTTTTTTTTGAAGTTATTAAAAAAGCAATTCTTTATAAATTTTGGCCGTTTGTGATATTTTTCACTACCAGGACCACACTTTTTTAAATATTTCTGTTATTTTATTTTATAGGCAACCTGAATAGCACTGCTATCTATCCCAATTCTTAAAAAAATCCAGAATACTTCTAGTTTTTTTACATAAATTAATTAAACTTAATTTATTCCCTAATTTTTTTTAAGAGTTTTACTTTTAATCAACTTTAACTCATCGTGGTGTAAAAAAAAGTATGAACACTACACTATGGCATTTTTTTTTAATTGACGCCACTAATCAAGATTACATAATGGTATAATACACTAGGCAAACAAGTTAAAAAAAAAATGTGTTTATTATTTCTGGCGGCCAAATGGCGGTCAGGTAATAAAAGTATTACTAGTAGTAGTGTTTCTAGTATTACTTCTTGGAAAATGTTCAATATACAAACAATTTCTCGTGTAATTTATTAACATTTTAGCAAATGTTCAAATTGTTTCATCAGCAATAATACATGCACGAAGTCGCCTTAAAAATGACCGTTTTATTTGTCTTGCATATCT
The DNA here is from genome assembly GCA_949152445.1 of Cerastis rubricosa. Classification (NCBI taxonomy): domain Eukaryota; kingdom Metazoa; phylum Arthropoda; class Insecta; order Lepidoptera; family Noctuidae; genus Cerastis; species Cerastis rubricosa. Next base: position 13,766,854 of record OX424533.1, read on the forward strand.
TGTGCCATTTTAATGTGATTATGGCACACTATGTGCACAGTCGCGGAATGGAGAAGTTAAGCACCTCGATACACGGGGCAATATTTTTGAGCATTAGATTCCTGTCCCATATATTATGTTGCTATGAATATTACGAATTTAAATGGCTTGCTAACGTGGGTCATATAATGTTGAGCGGGTGTTTTAAAATTGATAAATATGTTTGTTCCGCGAGCGTGCATGCGTCCAATCTAATTATATGATACTTTAAAATATATAAGTGCATCGTTACTGACTGCTTTGTTGTCCTTAAGAAATATTGGACTGCTTGTTGTATGTGTGTATTTTGGCTGAAATAAAACACAATTTATATAATATTTAAGTTATTTTTTTTAAAAAAAAGCTTAGTTATGATGAATGACACGGAAATATTACGGAATGAGAGTTAAAAAGTTATAACATATACTTCATGCAGTAGAATCAATTTCTTATAAGACTTGGGATTAAACACATCAATATATTCAGTAAATTTTAATCAACAGTGTACTTCTGAACTTCGAGTTCAGCCACAACAAAACTATTTTCCAAGATTTCCAATACAAGTTTCAACAAACGTCTGAGACATGGCTAGGTAGCCATTTTACTCCTCCTTACATGATAAGCGGCAATTACGTAACTTACAAGCAAGTTCATCTTTAGTTTACAATTTAACAAAAATGAGTTGTTTTACACACGAGATTTATATTCATAAATAAACTAAATAGGTTATATTTTGGACAAGCAACATCCCTAGAAGGCTAGTAAAAGAAACTCATTAATAAAGTATGCTCATTACAACTTATTATTTATTTAGACAAGCTTGTTGTTCGAGATGCATTTACGAAATATAGCGGACTCCTACTTCCCTGATATAGTCTTCAGGAGGGAGTTGGAGCTGGCTTGTACTCTGCAGAGCAACGACTTCTTTCTAACGATGCTGATGGCGTGAATGTAGCCAACATGTGCCTACGTGAACATACCAGATGCACTGCAGAAACGGGGCAGTCCCATCAATATCCTGAATCCATTATTATACTGAACCCATAGGGAGCTGATAGTCATAAAATACGATGGCTTGGTATTATAAATCATAACCAAAGTTATATTTTATTCTACCTATTTTTCGAATTACCATAAACAGTATGACGTCAACCGAAATCAAATTTAATAACACGATGATAAGATAAATATAAGTTACGAATAATGATCGTTCATAATCCTCGTAGAAAAACGTCAAGGCACTACAGACAAAAAATAAGACGCCATTTTTGACTTAGGTCAAAGAAAAACATTTGAAAAGTTATATAATACGACGAAGTATGAAACACTACTGTTTTCGACATAGATCTATAAGCTGACAGATGTGATTCAGCAAAGCTCTGTACTTTTTTAAAGGAGAAACACTTGTATGTAAATTCGTCCAATATATTTTTATGGGCTATATCTTTAATGTATTGTGGCGAGACAGCCCTATCGTTCACTGCACACAGCATCTCGTAAGGATTCCGCAAACCGCATCTCATTGAGACAAACAAAGTTTTGACAAAAGTCACCAGACCGACACGAGACAAATTTGAATCACGTCCTTTTTACGCGCGATGAATATAAGATGACGGAAAAAGCAAATTAAAATAAGTTGAAAAACCTGACTCAAAAAAAAAAACAAATATAGGTACGTGTGTACCTCCAAATTGTTTTGTTCCCAAAGTTCTTGTTTCAATAATGTGGGAATACGTCTCATGAATTCACTCAGCGTGATACTTCACTCCATCAGGAACTTCTCAAATAAACTCTTTCACATAAACAAACATGCCCGTCGTTGATTGATTAATTTGTTTAATAAGATTAAAGTCGGTGTGAGTGACTGTGATATCGTATAAAGCATCAATAAGTGTTGGATCGTAAAGCTAATATTAGGTACAGCAGGAATGTTTGATACAAATAGATCAAATAAAACTAGAACCGGCATTCAACGCCGATAGTCTTGTCCAAGAATGAAAATAGATAATCGCGTAACGTGCCATTTGTCCTTCCGCAATGTGAGAACTAAAATCATTGGTAGTAACGTCTCAAACGTAATACAGTACTGTACGAGTATAAAACAGTTTATATAAGAAGATTCGACCTGTAAATTAAGTTTTACGCAAATATATTAAACCATAATGTCCGACCGGTCGAATTTCAATATCCCCCTAATGATGTCAATGGGCACTTTGCGTGTCCATACTTAGGCACTCAAACGTTATGATTAGGTGGATGACTACGGTTTATCATATTCCATCAAATTGAAGGTTTCATCGGCTCAATTAATTTGAGTAACTGGATGTTTGTCCCTGGTTAATCGAATTAATTGGATTGCGTTCGCCCCTCGCCGGTTTTGTCGCAGCTCGCAAACAATTACCTAATTAATATTATACGTCGAATATGACTGCCGATTAATCCAGGTTAATTCAATTGATAGATTGGTTTTCGGAAAAGGATTCTGCTGACTTTTGTTTACAGTTTTCTATGTGATTCTGCTAAATACATTGTATCAATATTCTTTGAGTCGAAGACTGGGTTGGATAGAAAACATTTTAGTCTCATAACTTTGCCTACACCATAATTATGTAATGTAGGTATACGATAAGTGATGTATTATATCTCTTCATACTCTCATAACAATAAAGATTTATGACTTTAGAAAAGAAATATGCATCCTCTTCATAAGATAACCTAAGTAATTAGGTACTTACCTTATCATGAAATTATTTCAGCCAAGCGTGATTGTAAGATATTTTTATTATATTTACGCTAGATGATAAAATATGATTTTGTAGATCCTATAAATTCATATTTTAAAAATAGAAAACGAATTGTCTATACTTTTTCAATCGATTACCAAAATTTAAAAAAATTAAACGTATTTGTAAGAATCAATTACTGCAGGATAAAGACTAACAAACAAGGTTGACCTTTTGTGTCTTCACAGACATTTTAACGATCAAAGTAAATCAAAGTTAACTGGCCTGTACTGTAACAGCCGAAAGCGAAAAAGATACAAAGTTTTTAACGTTTACTGTCAACGATTTAATAAGAAAAGCAGAATTTCCAGTTGAGAAATAAATAGAAGGTGTCAAACCAAGCCTTGATGATAGATTTGAGGTTCCCATCCGAGGTGATATTTCTGATACAGTAAATCTGCCCTCAGGGGTTTTTTTGGTGTTTCAAACAAGTTTTGACATTCAGTATGGTTGAGGTGTGGTCACTCAAGTTTGTCTATGTCACGCTTTGTGGTTTTTATTTGCCCATAGACACTGATTTCAAGGTTCAATTATGAAATAAATTCTATTGGTCAAGCGTTCTGAACCGTAAAGTTGTCTAACTTTACGGTTGGAAAATACGTAAACGAATGAAATTAACTTCGGAACTGGAAGATTTACGACACGCGACAACACTAGTCCTTATATTTTATGGTGTTGCCAAAATATTTTCTCACCCACACTTGTGAGTTCCCATTCCGTAGTTAAAACGTTTTCTTGGTAACTGCATGCTGTTTCAGTTAAAGCGATACCTTCTCAACACATAGGTATACTTATATGTGTCCGCCTTCACCTCTTTGAGAGTAGTTAAATGCAGCAAAGTCGGTCATTGGCCTGCTATGACGTCAATGGTGATGTTGCACCACTCAGCTTAGACGCACAGCAGATACTTAACGGTTTATAATATTTATCGATACTGAAATAATCGAGGACAATGTACAATCAGGAACACAAAGGAATTGCGAGTTCTTTGATGTTACGCTTTTGTTGATCTGATTTGAATTCTCAACTCCGTTGATCCATGAATAGTATCAATACTTTTTGTGTTCTGACTTCTGAAGTTGACTGTACTTGAGGTCAGTGGCACTGTATGGCCGAGTGTTTTGGGAGTACTCTTAAATTGCAGACGAAAGCAGAAACGGTAAATGTAGGTTAGTGTTGAGTACGTGCTGACAGCAAGTTTATGATTGTTTAGCGTGACGTAGAACGTAAAACATAGAATCTTTCACGCCAACATACTTTGTAGCTGTATATACGGCTATTAACGTCTAATCGCGATTGATTCTAATCCCTGTCTCGAGATCTAGTCTAGTCATAAAATGTGTAAGGTTTAGTTTCCCAGTCTTCACTCTCAGAGACAAACGTATCTTCAAGACGTTTAATTGAACACTCAGAAAGCCGAATATGTACAAATGCCTCAATAATACAGTTACCAAATCCAGCAGGCCTATTGTGTGACTCACTTTATCTGCGGAACCCCCCTCGACCACAATAAAAAGTGGGAAAGCTAAATTTTATTAGTGCGAAGGGTGCTCCTTTCTGTTAGACGTAAAACAATTTATTTTGCCCTTCGGTAAATCATTTTGTGGAGCCGTCCTTGGCGGGCTGGTGGCACTGTCGGTTATACGCATTTAACTGAGCTAAATGAGTTTAGAGAACAAGGGAGCTAATTCAATTATGCCAAGTTGTGCGTCGAGCGGTGTTGTTCTATTCGACACGATGTTGAACTGCGTGTTCAATGTTCAGTTGTTCAGTGTTCAGTTGTTCACTGTTCACTTGCTCCCCAGTGTATCGACATGATATGTAGACACGGGCCATTTATTTCTGTAACGCAATAATAGTTTACACGCGTCACGTTGAGGAGCTCGTGGCTAAATAATAACAGCCACTTGGATCAATTTTCAGGTCAGTTTTCTGAGGATTGGTGACCACCCATTCCGTACATACGAGTTTCCTCCGTGACTCGGAAAGCACGTTAATCCGTTGGTCCCGGCTGTCACTTGAAAATCTTTGACAGTCGTTACAGGTAGTCAGTGGCCCAAAAGTCTCCCAGTACGAACTGGGTTGTGGAAGTCAGATGGGCAGTCGCTCCATGTAAAACACTGATACTAAGCTGCATCCGGACAAACTGGAAGCTGACCCAAACATAACTCTGAAAAGCATAAGCAGATGATGATGTTTCCGCGTAATTTACCGATGCCGTGAAATATGCTAAATATTTGACATTGAAAGCAAAAGCTCGAATTAATTTCAGTTTATTCGATTGTTTTGTAAAACCTGGAAACCGAGATACAGCGTTTTAAATATTTATTCGGAAACGTTACAATGGAATAAAGCTTTACACGTGGACAGTTGTTTTTGTTTTATTGACTTTGTGATCTTTAATCCTATTAAGACCGGTTCTTTCAAACGACTAGTTTTATTTAATTTACTCTTTCAAAGGAATTACCTTAACATTATGAAGTATAGTTTAACAAATTCATAACTTCCAATTTTCAATATTAAAACAGAAAGTCAAAAAATGCTGTGTAAGCACCCATAACAAAATATGGAACTGAGAACAGTGGTGATTCAGTGGTACAAAACAAGGTGGTAGTACCAATTACAATTTTCCTGGTACTGCTGCCAATTTTCATGAAATATACTAAACTACAGCAGTTTATACGACCTACTATTTAATTATACATAACAACCACTACCTCGGAAGTAGCACATTAATACCAATTAATATTGCTTCTGATGTCAGATATTAATGAAGTTGAGAAACACTGATTAACTACTCAACGCAACCTCTCAAGAACAAGTTACACTAACCTGTGTATTCCGCATTCAAATCTTTGTTTCAAAATATAATTTACACTTAACCAAAACTACTTTATAGGAGCGGTAACCATTGATATAAAAACCTTTTTTATAAATCAATGGCGGTTAAAAAGTTTATTTTTAAACTAGCTGTGCCCGCGACTTCGTCCGCGTGGAATTTAACAAAAAGGTATTTAGTTTTTATAATAATTTTAGAATTTTTCTAAAATATAAGTATAGGCTACTTCTATTTTAGAAAAAATCTAAAAGTTACTCCTTATTACATCAGCTATGAAAGTCATACCAGGGAGAGTCCCGTCCAAATCGGTCCAGCCGTTCCAGAGATTAGCCGGAACAGACAGACAGACAGAAAATTGTAAAAAAATATATTTTGGTATATGAACCGTAAATTCATTCATATGCATGAAGTAAAAAGCGGTTATTTTAATATTACAAACAGACACCTCAATTTTATTCATTTGTATAGATGACTAGTATAATTGAAAAACCTTTAAAAATATGTTGTAGAGCAAAGTAAACTTAATACCTCCATCTTAAAGTAGTTTTTCCGAAAGTACAGGAAAGAAAATCTATAAGTTAATCATAATATACAAGATCGATCAAGAGTTGAAGACGGCATCCCCGAAACCCTGACCTGACTCAACTTTTTTAATCAAAATGGTACATATTTGTATGAACATAAGGTCGATGTACGATAGCTGTATTTACATGTGATAAGTTATCACGACATAGTTAAACAAAAACAAAAGCACGTGTGCGTCTGACGCATATCATTCAAGCGAAACTTCTGTCTGTCTGGTCATGCGCGCATAGGTTGGGAATTACTAAACCGATTTTCGTGACTTTCATGTTATTTTCGTGGCTATATTCTAATTTATGATTCTATTATTTCTCGCAAGCCTTGTGCAAAGCTACATTATTTGTAACTATTAAGTATTAAAGTGTTCAATCATGTTTATAATTCCACTAGTTGTCCCGCACAACTTCGTTTGCGTCACATTTTCCCCGTTTTCGCAAAATTTTTCATTGCGGTTCCGCTCCTACTGGCCGTAGCGTGATGATATCTAGCCTTCCTCGATAAATGGGCCATCTAACACTGAAAGATTTTTTTAAATCGGACCAGTAGTTCCTGAGATTAGCGCGTTCAAGCAAACAAACAAACAAACTCGTCAGCTTTATTATTAGTATATAGATTATTCCTCGCAAGTGAATTCTTGAGACCTTTAAAGCACTTACTGAATCATGCTTGGTACTTATTAGTACAACCACCACCTGGCTAGCCTTTTCCCAATTATGTTGGGGTCGGCTTCCAGTATAACCGGTTGAAACTGAATATCTTTACATAGTTTAAAGTCTAAGTCGTTTCCCGCTGTCTGTACGCTAAGATCTTTTAAACTACGCAACCGATTTTGATGCGGTTTTCATCAGTTGACAGAATGATTCAAAAGGAAGGTTTATATGTATAATTGATATATATATGCAATGTTATTAAGTTAGTTTTAAGTTATTTTGCTGCGCCCTAACAGGGTGATGTACTGTCTAGTTTTAAGCCCAGCTTGTAACTACGATTGTGTACATTTTGCATTAAATAAATAAATAATTTATCCTTGAAAAACCCATCAAAATTTCCACGCGAATTAAGTCGCGGGCAGCACCTAGTCTTTAATAAAGCCAATTTTACATCCATATATTTATGCTATGAATAATATCTACAAAATGGGAATGCAGTATCTCCCCGTAAAGCGGCAAATGAAAGCTGTCGCAGCAGCTTTTAGTAAAAGCTATTTTAAAATTTAAAATAGACCGATTGCCTAAGCTGTTCTCCTTCTATTTATTTGTGCATTTAAATAAAACAAAATCCAATCTTACTAAGACCAACAGCTTGAAATATCCCCGCTACTTAGTAATTTAGAACCCGACTATCTAGCTTACTTTCTAGCAAAACTCCAGCGTTCGAGAAACGTAAGCAAGTCCGAATAATTCATGTCCTTGCTTTATGTTCGCGTGGCCTTTAGCCTTAGGTACCTCTACCAACTTATTGTATCGTAGAAGGTGACGTCAGTAGTTACGAGTTATAAAAGAGGTTTATATGCAGGCAGTTAGCACAACAACTGCTATTTTGTCTGGCTCTACTGAATGTAAAGAGTTTTCATTCTCGCACTGAAACTCTTTGTCTCTTTGTGCTTTTTGCACGTCGGTTGTAACACTGTCTTTCTTGTCTTTGGTCTAGTCCAGCCTAGCAAGGAGTTCCAATAGAATTTGAGGTCAGCCTGCCTGCACTGCAAAAATCAATAAAGACTAAAAATCTACGAGACTGGACAGTCTGATAGATCAGTTAATGACAGAACATCACGCTTATAATCCCCGAAGGGTTCTGCAGAGGTAAACCTAGTAGTACACCCACGTTTCGCCAGTTATATTTAAAATCCCAAATCCAGACTCCGTGGCTGTCTTCTGAGAAATTCCTCATGGAAAAACCCAATAACACTTTGCTCGACCCGGGAATCGAACCCAAGACCTCAAGCTTGGCAGTCGCAACCATTCGACCAGCGAGGCAGTCTTCAATCAGTATGCCTCCGAACTTCCGAACTAACACTAGAGGAACTAGAATGTCGAGACATTTGATGATTTACCATCCGAAAAAAAAAGGGACAGGTATTCAAAACTGCTGATTTAAAAAAATCTAGCCCACGTTATAAGAAGTAAACAATGACCTTAACACATGTATTAATATAACGCCGTGACTACCAATAGCATATTAATAGCCTCAAGCAAATAAATATCAAATGACTATTGCATCTTTGTATTATGTACAGCTGCGTCTTACGGCTATATTATGAATGCAATTGTTACTAACATAGTAAGAATTGACCTTGATATACAATGCAATAAAATTACAACAAGAATAACAATACTAGGTATATATTTTTAGCAGTGGCAAAAGTGTCGAATGCATGCACACGAAGCCAGTTAAAAGTAAAAAAATAACCGCCAAGTGCGAGTCGGACTCGCGCACCGTGGGAGCCGTACAAAAATTATTAAAAATATTTTTATTATATGATGTAACTAAAAATTTACGGTTTTCGTTATTTTACCTTTATCTGTGCTATAAGACGTTGCTTCGTACCAAATTTCAAGATTCTGAGTTCACGGGAAGTACCCTGTAGGTTTTGATTCCCTTGTGAGTGTCGAAAATTTGCGGAAATATGCGGTATAAACGGCTGTATATTTTGATTGCGTTGGCTTAGAAGTTTGATTTTTCACAGCTCTAAGGGACAGTAGACTTGAGTATTTGAATTTCAGCTTGATACCTCCACATGTTCCTGAGAAAATGGGTATTGACAGACAGACGGACAGACCGATAGACGGACGGACGGACGGACAACAAAGTGATCCATTAAGGTGTCCGTTTTTTCCTTTTGAGGTACGGAACACTAAGCAGTGATAAACGAACGAAAACTAAACCAACCTAAAATAGCGGTGTGACCGTCGGACTACCAAGTCATAGGACTCAGGTCCGAACCCAAAACACGAACCTTTGATTTTTTGGATTCATGTGCGTATTGTATAATTATCACTAACTTCGGTGCAGGAAAATATTGTGAGGAATATAACAGATGCATGTAAAGCCAAGTCTAAGCTCATGGGCACCATAAAAACTCTGACACCAGGTAAGGCACTTTCCACATCATAAAGAAAGAAAGAGTTAAAAAAATGTTTGTGTAATCAGTCTATAATGTTCCTACAGCTAGGACAGACCTCCTCTCTATCAGAAAGAATATAGTCCCATATAATAAATTGTAATTAGGGATGATCCTTTTGCCACTCACCGAATATTCATCGTAAGATATAAAAGTTTCCAGCCTGAACTATAAAATCAAGGATAAATATCCAATTCATATTATTTTTCAATATATATGTACTTTTTTACTGTGGGTAGCTAGAGAAAAGTTAGTGACTAAATGTCAAGCATGATAGTTTTGTATCTTTGTTTTGTATCTCCGATTCATCTAATGAACATAAAAAGGCCGGAAACTTTTGAACCTACGTGATAGTGATACATCCAAACTCAGTAAGAGCCTTTATTATAAAGGCTCTTCCTAAGTTTTTCCGGAAAATTACATTTTGCCAGACCCAGGGCTTTATGCTTCAAATTCAAGACCAGGGACTGAGTAAAAGTTTTGGCCCATTACACTAACGAGAACATTACTTGTAGACTTTATAATTATACCTGCAGGACCGGATTAAGGGTCGCTACGGGGTAGTTTTTGAACAATTATGAACGCGCGAACGATCCCGATCAATGGAGACAACAATAGATACAGGGTCAAAGAAACACGTGACGTATTCCAATAAACCAAACTTGGAATCCTGAAATTGTCTCCTTTCAGTCCTTTATTGAACATTTACCTTTAAGTCTGGGGACATTTTTTTTCGAAAAATTCATATTGGAATAGCCAATCGGGAGGTATTTCTCGTAAATCAATACTCTGGATACATTCAAACTAGAAGGTCTCAGCAATGATCCTTGAGGTTTCGTGTCTCGGAGGTACGGATTCGTCCCTGTACGGGTATGTGACGATATCATGCTGGTTCTAAGTGCTTACGTACGTGACTGATAGCGATCTGAACCGAAATTTAGTTAAATCGTGTGAAATGGAGCGGGGTTACGGCTAATTGTTTTGTTTGAGTGTCACACCGTGAGATCAGTAGTTTGTGTATGCGCTTTTATTTTATTTCTACGTTTTTATGCAACACGGCTTGCTAAGCGATAAGGAAGTTACAAAAAAAAACAGTTTGGGCTTAACGACAGAATAGGAAATATGTATTTTAAACTATTATTATTCCAATGATTACATTCTACATTTGAAAAATAGGTTCATAACAGGAAACGAGTTTATTTTAGTTAGAGGATAACCTCTAACTACTTAAATACCAAGTTAAAATATCCTCTAATTTACTTTTACTCCAAGTTTCTAATTGAGGAACATCGATATTATATACGAGAACCCTAGACTACGTAGAAACTACTATAAGCAGAGTATAAATAAATCCTGAGATAAAAATAGCTCGCAAGGAGTGCCAAGTGAATATGCATTACACTGCGAGATTACAACCGCGCGCGCGCGCATACATTACCCTCCTTTTCGCAGTAATTGGATAAAGGTCGGACACGAATTAGTTAAAATCCTGACATGTATATTAAGTCTAACTGGAATAGAATGCCTTGTGTACTAGGTGTCACTGGCAAAAGCATATTTAAACTTTGTGAAGTCCTAAAGGAAATGTTCCGGACTCTTTCATAAAAAAAAAGTTTGTTTGCCAAATACTTACGAGACAAGACGAAGGAAATCGAAATCTAATTATATCCTTATTTAAGGTGGAAGCAACCGCGAAATTCAAAACCTCTTACGTTTTTTGCAATTTTCCGGTGAGTCTCATTTATCTATACTATCTATACTATATATTAATATTATCTATACTTAATATTATAAAGCTGAAGAGTTTGTTTGTTTGTTTGTTTGCTTGAACGCGCTAATCTCAGGAACAACTGATCGGATTAAAAAAAAAAATTCAGTCTTAGATAGTCCATTTATCGAGGAAGGCTATAGGCTATATATCATCACGCTACAACAAATAGGAGCGGAGCAGCAATGAAAAATGTTGCGGAAACGGGGAAAATGTGACGCAGATGAAGTTGCGCGGGACAGCTAGTGTTGATTAAAATATGGTACGCGGCAGTAAGTAATATGGCTTTACTGAGTTATAATCTATCTATATATATTTTTTATGAAATACTTATTCATTGGGATTAAATTGGTTGTGTTGATGATTTTAATGACTACAATTATGTAAACACGTACGTTTTACGGCCGCATATCATATTAAAATCAACATAAAACCTGACACTGACCGGCAAATTACAAAAAACGTAATAAAATTGGAACTTCGCGGCCACCCTGGCGCTTCCACCTTAATAAAAGAGTATAATTCTTATAACCTTCAATTTATATATTTTGCCTCCACCGTGTTATAGTTATAAGTTCATGCTCCGGTTGAAATATTAACTGCGCTATACTAGTACTTTTATTACGTTTACAGTTTACGGTCTGTAATTTTGCTTGGTTTCTCTTTATTTTTTTACGAGACTACGTATACCTAGGTTACGAGGTCGACTCCCAAACTGTAGGATTAAGATACCTTCTCGGTATGCCTATAAAACAACATTTGTGTCAGCTTCGAAACATCGGAGGTTTAATTAAAATATCTTATTCATCATTTGGCTAGCGTTATCCCAAGAGTGTTGGGGTCGGTTTCCAGTCCAACTAGATGCAGGTGAAGACCAGTATTTTACATAAAAAATTCAGACACAATCCGCCGTCTTTCCGACCTCGCCGTCGAGGTCCGTCGCGAAGTCCCGGTCCATGCCCACCCCGCAAATCAAAAAAAAAAAAAAAAAAATTTAAGTCAGCCCCTAAATAATGATATCATTTAGATCCAGCCTGTCCCCATGCAGTCCTCCCCCAGCGACGCCAAGCCGAGGCTCGTACCCCACAGGGGGTGCCCTAAGCGTGTTGTAGTTTGTAAGTTTTTATGCACTGGCTAGAGGCCTTACTCTTAAGGCACCCACAGGATAGTCCGGTTAAGCAGACGACAACCCCATAGGTTGAACTGCGAGATGCCATACATAAAAAAATATATATATTATCCTACCTCCACAACCCAGTTCCTTCCAAATTAAAATAACTTATTCAAAGTAGAATATCTATGTTCCTACGTTTATACATTGTTGAGCTATATTGTTGAAGTAGTTAGAAACTGATGCACATAGTTAAATACTAATTGCATAACGTTGTTAAAATGATAACAATCTCTTTGAAAAAAAGAAACTAAGTACAAGAAATAAGACACTCAATATAATATTACGCAATTCGCCGCATACCTCGCTCATTCACTAGTTTAGAATTCCAACTGATTAGCACCTAGAATGTATTGAAATCACGCCATATCTACGAGAGTTTTAATTGCATAATCTAGAGGTTTAGACCAATGAAATGCTGTCTATCTGGGACATTGGCTTGACTATTCCAACTTTCTGCTGTCTGTAAAAAAGCAACCACGGCTTTTTTGAGATTTTATGAAAAGATAGGAGCTTGTGGCTTTTTACTATAAAGCAACGAGCTCCTATATCTATACTATCTATACTTATATTATAAAGCTGAAGAGTTTGGTTGTTTGTTTGCTTTGAAAGATGCCGATTTGAAAAATTCTTTCAGTGTTAGATAGCCCATTTATCGAGGAAGGCTATAGGCTATATATCATTACGCTACGGCAAATAGGAGCGGAGCAATGAATAATATTTCATAATCGGGGAAAAAGTGACGCAGACGAAGTTGCGCAGGACAGCTAGTATTTTCATTAAATTAAAGTAACATCCGCTTAGATCAATCTTCAGGTTAAGCCACGCTTGCCTAGGTTGGTCTGTGGATCGGTGACCACCCAAAACATACGAATTTATTTCCGTGCCTCGGAAAGCACGCTAAGCCGTTGATCCCGGCTGTCATTGGTAGATCTTTGACAGTCGTTACAGGAAGCACTGGCCCGAATGTCTGACAACCAGTCTTACCAAGGGGTATTGTATTACACAGTACTAACTGGGATGTGGTGTCAGATAGGCAGTCGCTCCATATAAAATACTGGTATTCAGCTGCATCCGGGTAGATTGAAAGCAAGGCAGATGATGATGAAAAGATAGTCCCATAGACTGGAGGGTCTGGTCGATAGTCGATACACCGTTTTGGTCATCGGCCTCTAGATAAAGATAAAGATTCATTTATTTGCAAATACATGTGTAGATTATCATGGTATGATGCTTATTGTAGGTGTTAGAAGGTCTTGTTTGGCTCAACATGTTTGACCATGGCTGGTGTACGAATTTGATCGTAAGACAATAAGATTACAAAAAAATAAAAATACAATGAATATTATATAATAATATAAATAAATCAACCATTAACATTAATATTAAATTTAAAAAAATGCCTAAAAGTAAATTCAAATTAAATAGAATAGATTCAGTCAGTATAAAAATCATACTCATTATAATAAGCTTTTTCTATCAGTACTTTTTTTTATTTTTTCTTTTTTTTTTACCCACTTAGGAATATTATTATAAATTATTCTATTTCCCCTGATTAGGACTCTCTCAAGACTGTTAGCATGTCTTTGGCATGGCCAAAGAGAACTCTGGTAGTTTAAAGAACTTATGTAAACACCATCGTGTTCTTAAATCATAACATGTTGTAATAACCGCTGGCTAACGGTCCGAAATCTAACGGTAGCTTGTAACCGTTAAATCACTGCCCTACGTTCACCCAGAGCTGTAAAAACAACAGATAACTTGCAAACGTTAACTCCGTTTCTATCAACGTGTCTCAATATTTCGCCAACCTAATTATAAATAGACAAAACAGCCTACGACATAGAGCGATGATTAATATCTGCTTTTTAGCGTGTCGATGAAAATTTAAATTGAGTCAGCCCACAATTTAATAATCTTTACATGTAATACTTCTACTGTACGTGTGTATGTCACTGAACTCCTCCTAAACGGCCGGACTGATTTGAATGATTTTTTGTTTGTATACGTTTGGGTGGCGCCCTGGATGGTTTAGATCTATATATTATCACGCTACGACCAATAGGAGCGCAGCAGCAATGAAAAATGCTGCGAAAACGGGGAAAATGTGACGCAGACGAAGTTGCGCGGGACAGCTAGAGATAATATAAAAATCTATAAATATATTAACTGGCCATGCAATGTTTCTGCTGTTTTTGACTCCCTCGTTGGTATATGTGGTTCCAAGAGCCACTGCTGAGCATGAGGTCCCAGGTTCGATTCCCAGGTCGGCTAATAGTGTTAATGGGTTTTTTCCTTTAAGAATTTGTCAGTAGGCTCGCTCTCTATTACATGGGAAATAAACATAACTGGCGAAATGTGGATGAACTATTAGGTACACTTTTGCTTAACCTTTTGGGATTAATACACGTAATTAATAATAAAAACGGTGATTAAAAATATTGATAGACATACACAAATAAGATGTTATTTGTGTATGTCTATCAATATTTGTAATCACCATTTTTATTACTAAGCAAGGATTACGCACGAAGTTGACGTAATATTAATTAACAAAAAATATAGCCGTCCTGCTCTAAAGAGTGACATAATTGAATAGTAATCTTGTTCCGGCGTAGTTGTGAGCTTATAAGCAAGAGTCGTGTCGTTTTGCACCCCATTTGTCTCCTGTGGGTTGATTGACGTCACAGTTGTCTCGACGCCTGTCCGATCCTGATTCGCCAGTTCCAAGAATGTCTTGATAAAGATTTAGATTGCTCCTCGAAATTGGATTGATTTGGCGTCTGTGAACTTGACATCTCGATCTAACATCGGTATTTTCGTCACTTAATTGCTATTTCGCAAACAAATTTTCTCAACAAGTTATTCCATATGAAATATAACTTTTGCTCACGAAAATGTTCTTACCTACAGATTGTATGTAAACTTTTATTCAACGGTGTATATTAAGATTTAGCAAGAAGATATTGATAATCGATTTGTTTAGCCGGAGATCGAAAAAAGTTATTACTCAGCAATATTATACACACATCGGCTGCGAAAAGCTTTGTTAAAAGCAAACGCACATTATTTGATCGTAATCACGTTACGATGTAAAGGTTCATAAACGATGATTAGACCTTGTGGTCGTTCAATGCATAATCTAAGATTTAAGGATCACCGTGTTTTTATTTTCATCGATTTGTTAGTACCTGATTTTATTACAAGACAGGGTTATTCGCAGAAGTTATTGTAGCTGTTTCATCATCATCATTATTTCAGCCCAAAAGATGTCCACTGCTGGACATGGGCCTCCCCCAAGTGTCGCCACATTGACATTTTGGGGGGTTTTGCCATAATCGGCACGCTTGGCAGGCGGGTTGGCGATCGCAGTACGGTTGTTACAAAAGCACAGAGAACGCTGCTGCCCATTCTCTGGCATTGTGGCTGTTTATCGATGCAAAATATGAATGTATTATTTTCTTACGTTTATATATATATGATTTCGAAAGGTGGGCACGGATCGTCACTGACTGCCACTCTGGACACCTGATTAAGGAATTCGCCGCGAAGGTAGACCGCGGTGAAGGTGGTGTGACGATCTGCTGGCCTACCATGACGTCTTATACCAGTATTGTTTTAATCTTATTCCAGAGTGGGAAAGAGTTGGCGCTAGACCTCCTGTATAGCTCCGTCTCTTTTCCGCACTGGAATGACATTAAAACAATACTGCTTTTAGACGTCATGGTAGGGCTTCTCTGATCTTGTTTGCACGGCGAACATAGCCAGAGATCGCACAAGATAGAGAGGCTTGGCAGGAGAAAGGTATGGCCTTTGCCCAGCTTTGATCTCGTGAAGACGGAATTCAATTTTAACCAAATATCTATTATTAACTTCAAGCTTCAAGGATCTATTTTTGAATTATTTAATAGCCTGCCTGGATGGCCACAGAGTTAAACATATTAAGATACACAGATATATATTAATCACTGAGTTAAGTAAAGGTATTAAACACTATCAAACATTTTATGTTCATCGCCAATATACCTAAAGAGATTTTTAGCATTCATTCAATAAGCATACGAGTATTTGGTACAAAAAACGCGAACTCATTAGGTGCATGAACGTACAATAAATATTGCTTATGAAAACCGGCACATGAGATAAACATATACCAATATCTTGTTTTACATTACAACAAATAAACTACCCGAAAATATTAAAAACCAATTTATTAAAGTGGGTATATTTATTACTTAATTTTACTCTACAAGGTGTTGTTTTGCAACCTCGTCAAATTCTAGGAGGTAACTATGCTAATGATTCTCGACCCGAATCAATAATAAAATGAGTAGGTAATTTTCTTTTTTTTATTTATTTACTGAAATCGGTAACTGTGAACCACCCGTGTTTTAAACACGGGCCGTCTGATCCCCGCCTTATAACGTCGCTTACACACAAACAAAAAACCTCATACGTTTTTTCGATAATTTTATAAGCCCTACACCACGTTAAGGGGGTTATTCTGAAATATTGTCTTTAAACAACAAAAAAACGCAGTGTTTTTTAATAATTTACTAGGTACCGTAATTTATATTGATTATTTATGTCTTTTGTGACAACATCCTGAATTTTGACGAGGATGCAAAACAACACCTTGTATAAAGATCCGGTTATTCATGATATCATACACCGAAACAAAATTAATATCAGCTAACCTAAAAACATGTCATAATTAATTGGTATAGAACATAGAAACTGCCAAATTAATAAATAGTTATAATACCAGTTACACAAGTTTCCTTTTGCATTGTATCGCTGATTAAAAATGGCCTCTAAGTTTTCAGTATTTATTTTAATATCAATTCAATCAACAATTTATTGTTCTGTTTTGATATTTCTTTCACCAACTATCGCACACAAGTTGATCCATTCCTCCGGAGACCTAACTAACTTGTCAAAAGAAAAAGTAGCTTCTCTCTTTACTGTGAGTTAGTTTCTTTTGTGCCAACTTTTATCGACACTCATTGCCCCTTCGAGACTTGTTTAAGTAACAAAGAAATATATATCCTCCCTAGACTTCGGCATTTACAGAAAAAAAAAGTTTCTTTGCTTTGATAGTATGAAATTTATTTGTGTTTTTCTTGTAAAACATAACATTACTCCTGTAATCTCTCTCTCTAATAGGCTCTGTACGGTGTCGAACGTCAATAATATCACCATCCCATATCTTCCCGTGGGTGTCGTAAGAGCCGACTAAGGGACTTGCCAGAGAATGGACAGCAGCGTTCTCTGTGCTTTTGTGACAACCGTACTGCGATTGCCAACCCGCCTGACAAGCCTGGCGATTATGGCAAAACCCCCCATGTTATGTCAATGTGGCGAAACTTGGGGGAGGCCTATGTCCAGCAATGGACGTCTTTCGGCTGAAATGATGATGATGACTCCTCCCTGTAATCCTAGTATGATTAAGCAGAGGTTTACCTAAAGTAGGTACTACACCCACCCAAATTTCTTCAGTTTGTTTAAGTCCCATGTAATAGGGAGCGAGCCTATATTTGCCACCTTCTGGGCACAAATCCTGACTTCGTGGCTGCTACTGAGAAATTGCTGATAAAACCCAATAGCACTTGGCCCGACACGAGAATCGAACCCTGGACCTCGGGGTCAGCAGTCGCGCTTGCGATCATTCGACCAACAAGTCAGTCAAACTTCTTGTAAACCATAATAATATGTACTTAAAGCGTAGTTTTCCATTTGCATAATCAATTCAAACTTTAACCCTGCAATCATTTTATATAAAAATTGCTGTCCCGCGCAACGTCGTCTGCGTCACATTTTCCCCGATTTTGAAACATTATTAATTGCGTCTCCGCTCCTATTTGTCGTAGCGTAATGATATATAGCCCATAGCCTTCCTCGATAAATAGGCTATCTAACACTGAAAGAATTTTTCAAATCGGATCAGTAGTTCCTGAGATTAGCGCGATCAAGCAAACAAACAACCAAAACTTACTTTAAGTACTTTATAATATTAAGTACTTCTAGATATTTAGCATGGCAAGTTTTCGGTCAAATATCACGCTTCCAAAGTCAGGTTTATCTTAATCAAACTAGATATTTAGGAAAAAAATACCATTTGAAACAAACCATAAACGCCCTTGACGTGATGGCGATGTTATGTTTATGAATGTCAGTTCATGGAATCGATTTGCAAAGGTCAAGCTATACATGTAATCGATATCACATTAAATATGATAATCGTTGCCGGAAGATAGACGTTTTACTGTATATTATATACAGGGTGTAACGGAAAGGGTATATAAATAATAAAGGGTGTACAACAGACCATCAAACTAAACATGTTTCTCCATCGGACAACATTGTAAAATATTAGCTGCCCCATACATTTGGGTCGAGAGCAGCGGTGGCCTAGTGGAAGCAGCCACGACTTACTAGCAGTAAGCCGTGGGTTCGAACCCAGGCAGGCGCATTACTTTGTGTAATTTATTTCATCACCGCTGCCTTCAAAAACGGTGAATTAAAACATCGTGAGGAAACCGGCATGTCCTAGAACTAAAAATTCGATGACATGTGACATCTACCAATTCGCACTATATACTGGGCCCGCGTGGTGGATTACAGCCCACTCCCTCTCATAGAGAGGAGGCCTGTGTCCCAGCAGTGGGAACATTATAGGCTGATGATGACATGATGACATTTGGGTCGAATAGGTATTGAATTTTTGTATGGGGCAGCTGAGATTTTTTCGCTATTACGATGTTTGTCCGGTGGAGAAACATGTTCAGTTTGATGGTTTGTAGTACAACCTTATGTATATACCCATTCCGTTACACCCTGTATAGCGTGACTGGTAATTAGTGACATACTTAGACACGTAATTGTACTCATGATAACAAACAACTTTCCCTGAGAAACTTTTTTTATATTTATCGGGCACTAATTACCAGTCACCCTATACAATTCAGCTAATGACTGCCACAGCTATTGTAGAACCTCGACTTAAGGCACGATAAATCAAGCTTTCTCTATAAACATAGTCTTGTCCTTTTCCAAATTTATTTGGCATCAGCGGAGCCATCTTTTCCTTCGATACATCTCTATTAGCCGTCATGCTTTGAAAGTCATGCAAAAATCATGTAAAGAGGAACAAGATCGTTTTCCATAATTTATTATGGAAAACGATCTTGTTCCTCTTTACGTCAGTCAGTCTAAAAGTCAATAGAAATATCAGCTTAACAGCCCACTTGCACCAATCGTCTCCTGCATGAATCATTCATCAGTTTCTGTTCTCTCCAAAGGATTGACATAAACAGAACGATGATTTAAATAAGTTTGGCGTTTAACGCGTTTAGTGAGTTGTGCAAACGGGCTTTTTTGCGAACGTCGTCCAAAGGTATGTCTACGTAAACCTAAGACATGTGTTATCCTTGTCAATCTAGAATTCTAGATGTATGTCCAGGATACGGATGCTGCCCACACTGTACGTACAATGACGTCAATTAATAATGCTGTGATAACACTGATGTATCCCACGGTCTATTGATCGAGAATTTAAATGGAATGAAAGCCCACGCGCGCATCCTCGTGGCGAGCACTAATTCATAATTCTAAGCAATTTTTAGTTATTCTAAAACATCTATTTCGATTCCAATTTCAAGCGAACCATTTGCAAATTGAAATAGATTACTAATACAAACTTGTATCTGCTGTAGAATAAATTCTAAAATCAACACATAAATATTCATATACCGTTATCTCTACCACTTAATACAATATGCGAGATAAATCAACGATAAGCTAAATCTCCTACAACCTCACTGTATAAGTTAAACAAATAACACCCGGGGCACTGGAGCGATAATTACTTGACTTTAATTATTCGCGCCATTGCCCAATTAACCCACTATAACGGAGAGGTTTAAGCGTAATACCTAACTCTAATTTTTCCTGGAATAGGGCTGCCTAAGGGTGTTGTTAGGTGTCACACGATACCGCTTTTCCGCACGGTCGGGAGGTGAAGCGGATGTCACGTCGAATTGGCTGCCGCCCAACCGCGCGGATGAGCGTCGTAGTGTGAGAATCACCTTAGGTTTGAAGACGTCTGCCATTCATCAACCAGCACTGGTCCCGCGTGGAGGCCTGTCCCTGCTGTAGGAACGTTATAGGCTGATTATTGTAAGGTACACCGAAGAAATATATCTATGGGTACACCCATACCATACCAAATCTTAACCCAAGATAATCGATGATTTTGCGCCTTCTAAAACATGGGGACAGACCAGTCGGGAGTATTCGGTATGTCGATGTCGATCAACTGTTCATCATTCATCATCATCATCATTTCAGCCCAAAAGACGTCCACTGCTGGACATAGGCCTCCCCCAAGCGTCGCCACATTGACATTATGGGGAGGTTTTGCCATAATCGCCACGCTTGGCAGGCGGGTTGGCGATCGCAGTACGGTTGTTGCAAAAGCACAGAGAACACTGCTGCCCATTCTCTGGAAAGTCCCTTAGTCGCCTCTTACGACACCCACGGGAAGATATGCTATTCTTTACGTCCGACACCATACAGTTAACAGTCTTTATTTAAAAACGTCTTATTGACGTCTAATTCGTTGTTAAAAAAACAATTCGGGTAAGCCTACGAATTGCTATTTTATCGCTATCAAAATGTAAAATTAGCAATTTATTTTATCTTGGTTTTTAATTCTCACTTTTATAACATTCCTTATCGCACACTAGATAGTTGGTCAGTGGCTGCATTAAAATACAACACCAGTACACCGAACCGTTTAAAATAAATATTAAGCTTAGATTCACTTACATGTTCCACTTTTAGTCGTCTCGATTTTCCTTCACACGAACCAACGAACCCCGAATGCACGTAAAATGCTATATTAAACTGATAAGAACAGCTGAGATGTGAAGCTGAGGCGCGAGATATGGCTCCTAAGGCTATTGGGGCGATATTGCTCCCATGTACCGACTAACAAAGAGGCAACATCTAGCATATTGCCTTGATAAAGTAATATGCAAGACTTGTGTTGTGCGGTCTTGCATCCTACATTTTATCTTGAAACTGTACAACAACACAACGAGTTTTTCCATGTATTTTCTTCCTACGTTTTATTTCCTCTGTAAAGAAATTTCTTATGCGAGTTAAAAAATCCAGCGGAAACATTATAAATATTTCCCTGTTTTCTTTTGTTTTAGCAGCAACCCTGACTTCGACGTAAAATATATCGGCATTATATTTTATACGTCCATAAAACCTTATGACGCTCCTACAGATCGCTAATGGGGTAAACCATGGTTTACTCACTCAAGCCTGAGATGACGATAACATAATCAGACGCA
This sequence comes from Cerastis rubricosa, assembly GCA_949152445.1. NCBI lineage: Eukaryota > Metazoa > Arthropoda > Insecta > Lepidoptera > Noctuidae > Cerastis > Cerastis rubricosa. Next base: position 13,788,498 of record OX424533.1, read on the forward strand.
TTCATTCATGGAGGCAAATGACCTTAAATTATTCTATCGCATGTTTAATTATTATTTATATGCAAATTGTATCTTGATTAATGTTTATTACATGCCGATTATAAATCAAGCATTATCAGTGTTCTGTTATCTGATCTGTAATGTTAATGCACTTGTGATAGAAAACTCTGAGGCTGATTACCATGCAATGATACAAATACGCAATCAAAACAAAGTTTCATAAAAGTGCTACGAATAGTCACAAAACTGTGAATACGATATTGAAATGAAATGAAATGATGATGATGATGAAATGACGTTTGTTTTTACAAATAGGTTTTTACAAACACATTTTTTTTTTTTTTTTTAAAACCGGATGCTGCCGGTGTTTCTCACTTGACTACTCTGAGAAGAAACAGCCGAAACAAATTCAGAGGTCACAGTGTCTTTTAAGGTCCAGACATAATCTTGGTCAACTAACATGAGGACTATGCAGATAAGAGCCCCATGGTAGGCTTTTGATGAAAGCACCACACAGATTCGAGTGGACCTGTCCAGTCAGTGCAAGCATTTGTCAGTTATCGTGTAGCTCAACTCATAACTCGACTCATAACTCGAGGAGCTCATTGTCACGCCGAACAATACCAAAGAAAGGTTGTGTAGGTAGCTTATTAAATATTACCCAAACTACTAGGCAATCGTTAAGACCAAAGAGAATTAAAAAAAAAAAATAACCCACTTGGTCTTCACATTCACACTAAATTAAATAAAATTAATAATATTTTGATTGTCCTTTCCAATTTTTTTTTGGCCTTAATGGACGTTTTGAAACTTTTCACATAATTTTAAAACTGCTACGCCTTGTTACGTAAATGCAAAATGTATAAAATCGAGAATTTGTTTTTCATTGTTTTCATCATTAAATTATTCACTATAAAATTCAAGGTCGCTTTAATTAGTTGACTTATAAGCAGTTTCATGTAATTAAAAATGCTAGTGCGTCGTGCTACGAAAAGCAACAATATGCGTTAAATAATTTTCGACAAAAAGTAGCCTATTTTGCATGAATGTTTAAATGATTTCATAGTATCTTATAATGCTACGCTTTGTTACAAAGAGCTAAGGAATGCATGAAAACTTGTGTTTCATTTCTATGACTACGTATAAAATTTAAGGTCCTGTTAAATTAGTGGTCATTTCAAAAAGTTTTCATAAATGTTTTAAATTAAATTAAATTACACGCTGTTAAGTGTTTTATAGACAATGACAAATACTTTTATTGGAAGGATAGGCACAACGTTTTTTAGTAAAGTAGTAGACGTAAAAAACTTACTACTGAAAACTTTGTTTTTCATTGCCCATAGGCATATTCCGCAGATTATTTAATTTTCGCTATAAAATTAACAAAAACAGTCCCTAATTAGTTATTTATTTGGACATTTCACTGGGTTTAGTAACAAGTAGTCAGAAGCAAGACTGTAGGCGCCGCATTGGCTGTGTCATGGGATATCAGTAAACATCTCGTCACTAAAGTAAGTACTAAGTTACATACTGGCTGTATTGACATGGAGAAAATACTAGAGCATTGATTTGAAAAAAAAAGAAAGCTTTTATAAATACAGAGTGCAAACGACAGCTTCACAAAGCTCTCTTTCAGGCATTCTGTACATCAAACAATTGAACACTGAAAAAAAAATTGCTGGGAAATCACTTTATTTTGTCCATGGAAGTATTTAAAATAAAGTGACATTTCAAACTATTTTTTTAAACTTATTAAGATGGTGAAACTTTTAACATCAATATCTCCAATACTAGAAGTTTTCCAGGTATGGTCCAGCACAAAAAAAAATGTCACAATTACTAGAAGAGCAAGTGTCAGTTGGCTTCATTATGGGTGTATTTACACCCTTTATATCATGTACGGACTGGACTATTATGTCTAAGAAAGATGAAAAATAAACAAATAAATATATAAATAAATATAATATAATTTCAAATAAATGATGGCATGGTAACACTTTTGAGTTCTGACCTAGCCTACTGCGGAGTTCCAAAACAATTCGAGTTCAGCGTAACATTATACAATTTATACAGGTTCACATCAAAGTCGATTTGAGAAGAGTATCATGACGTGAAATAACCTCGTTAATACGGCCTTAAATATTAAAGGCTTGTACGTCGTAGGCGCGAAATATAAAGTAAAAGTAATTAGGAAAGTGCTCTCCCGTCAAAGTTTGAAACCGCGAGGTGCCAGGCGTTACTTAGTTAAAACCAGACAGTAATAAATTATAAGATTGCTTGAAGGCAATATTTCGGTTCGATACTTTATTTACATGATACTTAATGAGCAATTTAACAAACAAGTTGTAAACGTACCCATCACAAAGCTGTCAAACAAGCATTGTACATGAAACTAAGTAACTGTTAGCAAAATTGTTTGCTGGGAAACGCCTTTTTTTGGGGGTGAAAAATGACGGTTTACGGTATATCTCAATGTAACGAACTCTAAACATTGTGCTGATTGAAGCATTGAATAGTAGGTACACGGGTCATGGAGGTATTTAAATTATAATTATAGCATTCAAAACTTGTATTTGAATAAAAACTTTTGAAAAAGTTGGAACTTTGACCTCCAATATCTCCGTAACTATAAGGTTCCGTAAGGTAGGAAGGTCCACAGGCCCCCGGCCACCGTAGACGCGGGCTTGGACGGTGAGTAATGGGCTAGCTCACCGTCCGTCCGTCTAGTGACGACAGGCCGTGTCGACGGCGCGTTCGTTTTCCACGCGCGCCTCAAGGAGATGTCAGCAATTCGGAAGGGGTCCGAAAGGGCCGATGCCTGCCAGGACTGCGTGACTGTTCGAAAGAGATACCGTGGCCCTAGAACACAAAGGGCTAAGAACTTCGATCAATATTGATCGAAGGCTAAGAAGGAACATGGATGGGTTTTAGTCAGTAAAAGTCTGACACTCCCTTACGCTCCGCCCAGAGCGGGAGGAGTCATTTGATGAATTCCCATCAGTAAAAAAAAGGTAGAGTGTTATGCTTCAGAACAAATAAATGATCGCATTGACGGGGTGAACAAATGCCTTTCAGCTACGTTAAGTCTTTTTACACCCAATTATACTTGCTTAAATTTTAAGAGTATATTATGAAACAAATTTTAAGGTTTTCTACAAATAAATTACCTACCTACCTACCTAATATACTTGCGACTAACACCAGCTTTACTGTTATTTTAACAAAACACGTAGAAAGGTAGAAAAGTTTAATACATTTCCACAACAGACAGGCGTAAACTCTCTAGTTCATACGCTTTAGAACACAAAAGCTTTCACATATAACACTTGTGTCAAGGTTTAAGCACCAACAACAAGACAAATTGTCTGAGAACCTCCCCTTTCAGCCTTTCATAACCTCGTCTAAACTCTAAAGACTCCACTACTCCATAGACAAGGAGCGAGAAAACGGCGATGTGGGAGCAGAAGCGGAAAAACAGTATACAATCTTCGAAAAAAAGAGTGAGTCAGTGGACACACCAGTACAATACGTATGTAAGCAGAGCTGAGTCCGTGGTCGAAATATAGAAATCGGTCCACAAAAGTGGAGCGGCTGAAAGCAGTCAGTAGTGCCCTAGTGAAGAAAAACATATATTTATTTTGTAACAGATGATGAATTAAGAAAAAAAACAAAGTTTGCGACCTACGCGAAACCGTACTGGGCCTGCGTAGTGGAGTACGGACCACTCTCTCTTGCAGAGGGAAGGTGTGTCTCCCAGAAGAGTGGACTTTGTAAGATGATTATGCTATGTCTACGGTCTTCTTCTTCTTAATCGTGTGGTTATTGCATAACCTGTTGTCAGAGATTTTATGCCCATGGGCCTCTGACGTGGCTTTACACACCATCGATAAATATGTCTCAGACATGCTGGTTTCCTCACGATGTGTTCCTGCACCGAAGCAAGTGATTATTATAAAATGCGCACATGAATCCGAGAAATCAGAGGTTCCTGTCTTGAGTACGAACTTGAGACCTATAACTTGGCAGCCCGACGGACACGTGACTAGGCTATCACTGCTCGTTGATGAATGTCTAGGGTTGATGAATATCTACGGTTGATGAATGTCTACGGTTGATGAATGTCTACGGTTGATGAATGTCTACGGCTGATGAATGTCTACAGTTGTTGAATGTCTACGGTTGATGAATGTCTACGGCTGATGAATGTCTATGGTTGTTAAATGTCTACGGTTGATTAATGCCTACCATCGATGAATGTCTACGGTTGATGAATGAATGTCTTCGGTTGATGAATGCCTATGGTTGAAATAAATGAATCAGTTAATCCACTAAGACAGAAACGTGACGTGTGTTACTGAAACTCTAACTACCTACTCCGATGCAAGCAGTCTAAATATGGCTTTGAGGACCGCTCTCACGCGACACATAAGTCATAGTAACGCCGATGGTCACTACAGAAATAGAACAATACCATTCGACATTGTTAAGGAATAGGTATATGGTAACGAACTGATCCCAGCCACAATAGAGGATACAATACCTACATAGTTGAAAGCGTTCTAGATGCCATGTGCAGTTTCATTCAACAAAAACATGAGAATAGTTACACGAAGTTTGTGGAACCCGTATTTTTGTTGTAATTCACAGGGGTGTGACCGTGTGACAAATATATCAAGCTTCCGGAAACATTAGCATTTTTGTTTATAATACTCGTGTGATTATGAACGTGCCTACCTGAGTATTGCATGCAAATATGAAGGTTAATGTGCCTGTTAATGTGTTTACATATAGGTACTAAAACACTGTTTTGGCTGTTTTGTTCTTTTTGTAATAAACTAAGAGATTTATATCTAGATAATTTTAATCTCTGTTGCCGATTTCAACATGCGCAGCCTAGATGGCATTCCGTAGAGAGGGTATAAAAAAACATTAAGTACACTTGTTTCAAACATAAAAACTAAGTGTAGAAAAACCGCATGATTCTACTCATTTTTTCTTACAAAATCGTGAATAGGTGTAGCAACCTTGTTAATACTTATGACTTCGACAAAAGTCGGAAGTAGATGTCGTTTGCAGTTATCATTATTGAAATCAACTACTATTAAATATTCATCATTGTTGCGTTTGACGACAAAATAATTTTAACGAGCTCATTAAATGTATTTAATGCAACTTATGCAACACCACCTACTTATTTAGTAAGTGCATAAATAATAACTTCGATATTAAGTAGGTACTTATTGGTAACAAAATCAAAAACCCCTCGTTGGTTACGTTCCGCGTTAGTAACTAAAACCTTTGCAGTTTGCACTAGATACTGTATTTCACTTCTGCAAAGTCCAAGATCTGATAAAACAAGAATCGTGCAACATTTATTACCTGTTTAATCAGCTGTTTAGTAATAAAACCGCACGATCAAAACGGTCAAACCGAAATAATCAGTAGAATATAAAAATAAACATTGGGCACACTTGATAAAGTTAAAAATACCGTACCCTACTGACCGACCCATTAGGGTAAATTGCGTAAAAAGTTTTCGAGTGCGGTCTGCGTCCCGAAATACATGGGCCGAGTTCCCGGGTTCGCGGTATCCCGGGATCCGGGATTCACAGACCGGGAAGCATGCGACACCGGTCGGCAGACAGGCGGCACGGTCGCTATACTACGATGAATGTAAATATGGCGGGCACGCGTCCACGACCGATTTGAACGTAAGTACTGATTTGGAGCGACTCAATGTTACGTTTTACGTTTACACAAATAATAATTATTCTTCTACTCGTAATACTCTTCAAAACTACTATTAATTTATACGGGCATTACCAGCCAAAATACCGTAGAAAACTACCTATAAAACAATATAAATGTACAAAACATACTCAAACATTAATGTTTGTTGTAACTTTCTAATCGGTTTGCAAAAACGGTGTAACCATTCAAACAGCCGAATTCGAATTTTAGTTACAATAAATTATTCTAAAGTCAATTTATTATCAGCGGTTTTTGAACAAACATTTATCAGACGGGATCAATTTATTTTGTCCGATGTTTTTGAATTTGACTTGTAAAGTTTGTAAGTAATTAGAAATCTAAGTATTTTTTCTATATACGAGAAAGATTTTGACTTTCTCTCAATAACATAAGAACATAAAAATTTAAACATACTTCGTAAAGAATGGTGATCTGTCATTATTTATGATGAAACGAGGATTTACGTAATTGCCCGTTACCAGCATAATTATTATGTAGCAGATTCTTTACTTTGTAGGCCTTGTTCAGGTCATAAACAGCTTTAACAACCTTCTTCCGCAATCATGAGCCTTTAATTATTCAGGTTCTGAGATTGAGTGGAGCAGCTTGGTTTCATAATTACCTAACTTTTTTTTTCAAACCCGACGACCATAGATATAAAATTTCTTTTCTGTGCCGAGGACACTCTTGCCTTGCTACAATTTTGCGTAAAAAGTGGAACAATCTTAAACAAATGAACGAGTCCCAAACCTTTTTTGTTGCTTTTGCAAACACAATTGTTAATTAGGACACTGAATTGTCTGTGAAGTTTTGTAGAATTGTGATAATGTTGAGCAACGATTGTTCATTTGATTCAATTTGTATCAACGATTTTCTTGCCCTTTCAGCGTAATTTAAGTCACTGCTGTATGTGCAAAGGCATGCATTTAACTAAGCTGGCAAATTGTTTGGCATTTGCGTCAATTAAGTTACGCAAAGTTGATGTTACGCAGCAAGGCCGGAATTCTCTGAGCTAGCCGTCTTTGGTATTATAATACCCTGGTCTACCATGACCATTGGAATAGTCTAAATACCTACGTACCACTGTTCAAACAGTGGCTGTTTTTTATGTTTTTCCTATGGTAATGAATCTAGTGTTTAGTATTATATAGGTAAGTACTTGGAAGTCATGTCAGTTAAAATCAAAATCAAGTCTCAGGTATGTACTATTTGAGTTAGGCTGAAAAATAACTTTTTGAACGACAAAAGTTTAAGCACAAAAAGAGTACTTACACACATTTCCAATACGTAGCCCTGCATTTAATTAGTTTCAAAAATTCTGAGAGCTCATAACGCTAAGTAACAGTACCTACTCACTTCTTTTAGAAGACATCGTTTCACGCATAATATTACGACGCCATTACCACTTAAAATCGTACCCAAAAAATCAACTCAGACACTTAAAGAGTCGGTAAAAACCTTAATCGGGACGTCAATCACAGCCCAGCACATGTGCCTGGCACTCCAAGAATCCACATCAATTTACCACTTCATGCCCCAACTGACATCGCAATCTCACTACTTATGATCAAAGACTAGGGTCAAGCTAGGCCATTGCCGAGTAGAAAAAAAATAAAAGTATTTTCCCCTATCTCTTATAACGAGAAGTAATGTCGGTCGCAAATAGTTTTAGTGACAACACTAGCTGAGCGGTAGTTTCATTATCCCGCCTTTTACGCCGAATCCGGCTTTTTCTGGAAGGGTCCGACAGTTTTTCCTCACATTAGTCTCTCAAATGTTGTAATTAATTGGAGGATTTTGTTCGCAGCTGTCGAGTACCTAGACTATAGACAATAGAGTGGATGAGACCTTTTTTTTGTTCTAAATCTTACCTATTTAATTCCAATTCGCTTACGAAGAATACCTAAGGCTAAAACCGGTGTAAACCAAGATTTACTCTCTTGATTATCAGACTGACTGAGATGATTGACTGCATCAGTGCGCGGCTGAGCTTTCGGCTAAACATATTTTAAAAAAAACTATCGATACTCGAAGGAGACCAAGATTTACCTTGAGTTTTTCTTTACCTGGCAGATAGATAATGGCCACAACAAAAAACGTGTTTTAAAAATTGGACTAGATACATCCCCAGCTATGTATAAATGCAAGGTATGAAACATGGACTAATATTGGCGTCTCTTTGTTCCAGAATGCCAGCGCTCCGACTGCTGGGGCGAAAATGGCTGGCAGCCTCAGACGATCTCGTGTTCCCCAGCATCTTTGAACTACTCTTCAGATTTGTTTGGTATGTACTTTTGTATAAATAACGGCTTGTTTTACCATCCAATTTCTAGTTCGTTTATCTGGCAGATCGTTCATACTTTTTTGAATGCTAACAGCGTTTACCTTTTTACGATCTAAAAAGATTGAAATTGGCTGAAACAACCTTTTTCTTTTATTAAATAAATGACTGTCTTTTTTTTAATTTTGAAAATGTTCCATTTAGGACCTCTAGGTAACTGTAATATTATTGGACCAAAAATTAATGGTACTGGCTGAAAACCACTAAAATATATGACAGATTCCCCCATTAAAAGTGAAGAAATATAAAGTTATTTTTTTAATCAAGGGTTGACATTTCGTTTCTGCAGAAATACTTGCCAGTTGAAAACCTAAATCTGTAAAAGAGATTTTTTTATGACACAATGTTAAAATTTAAAACTTAAAAACAATTTTATTTCGAATGCATCAGTACTGCGCCGACATTGATGTTTTTTTATCTGTTAATACGTATAATAGAACCCGGCAAACGAAATTGGTAAGCGATTCGATTTTATTTTATTTACTTTTCTAATAGCTAAAGATAAAACTAGTTAAGTGCGTGCTCGACTTTCGAACCGAAGGTTTGGTGCAATAAAGTTTGAGTGGTAGACAATAAAACATCCATTGAATCGAGTAAGTAGCGATATAATGAAATAAACAGGCCACAAGAGTCAATGATCGTTATAGGTATGTATCGTATCGGCAAACGAATGTGCAAAAAAAAATTGAAAGTCGTTTTTCGTGATATTGGATTTATTTTCCGGATTAAGCTACGTCATTCTACCAGTGTCAAATACATATAAATGGAAATAGGATCCTTTCTGTGCCCTTCGGAGCTTCGTATCAAATATACATAAATTGTTTTATTCTTAATTTTTCAAATAAGTTGGTAGGCTTTTATACACATATTTTGAGACAGCCTATAAGCTGATTGGACTTTTCTAACCCAGTTAGTACTGGGTAATACGATATCCCTTGGTTGTCACTTTCGAGCCAGACTAGCCAAAGATCTTCAAATGACAGCCGGGACCTTCGTCCGTCAAAAGAAAATAGTATGATAATAATATAATGTCTGGCAAACCTTATAACATAGTTTTGAATAATCACTCAGACAGGTCTGTTTTGGAACCTACTGCCGTTGAACGTTATGCATGAGGACATCTGGGGGCTCTGGGGCCGAGGAGTTACATCAGCACCTCACTTTCACCTAGCCGCCTAGTTTAATTTGAATTAAATCATAATTTGTCATACTAATAGTCATCTGTGGATCACCTAAGATGATTAGTTTCAGCACTTAATTAAATTGTTGATTACCACACACTTGCACCATAGATCAATAAATGTGTTTAACAATAAATGTATTTAAAACGTTGGTTTGTTTCGTGAAGATGAAACAAAAAGAAATGATATTTAAACATGTTTAACTCTAAACGCATTTTTGTGGTGGAAGCCGGCCTAAGACACAGACAATAACCAAATAAACATATAATCTATAAGCGTCCTGTTTACGTAAATCTTAGATAGAACTTCACTAACTTGATAAAACAAGGGGAAATGCAACACAAGCGATAAAACTGATCCGCATCAAAACTTTACCAATAAAAACGATTCCCTCAAGTATTAACTAATAAATAAAGTCCCGTAAAAGGGTCTCGAATGTTTGACAGCAAATATAAAAACTGGAAAGAAAATTCTCGGAAATCTTCAAACTTAGCAACAAGAGAAAATAAAAGGAAAGAAAAAGCTTTAAATACCAAAAAAAAAAATAATTTACTCTTCCTTTGGTAAACTTGATAACAATGATGAACTTAATGAAGGTTTTGAATCAACAAAGCGTGATTTTTCAGTGAATTGAATAAGCATAAATGTCGAAAAGAAAATATTAACGACTGAATGTTTTTGAAGTAGATATAATTTGAGAAACCTGATTTAAAGGGTAAACATCTTCTCGATTTGTTGATCAAACATGACGCCCAGACCTTTGGGGCCCGTACCTCACTTGTTGCGAACCACATTAATATGAATGAGCTTTCGCTCTCGATATTGACTCGCAATTTCTCTGCACTCAGCCGACCTTCGAATCTCGGTCTGATTGCCTCGTAATGGATTTTAAATTGTCGCAACATTCAACGTTTGATTGACCGTGCGGGCCTCCGTTACTACGTATATCTATCGCCTTACTTACTCTATCGTTATTTAAAACAATAATTCTGTAGATTAAAATGAAAATAAGAGGGTATCAATTCAATAATAATATAATAATAATACATTTATTTGTCAGAATATTGTTATACAGTTGTTACATGGTTATAAGAGTTCATAATATTCTGCCGTATCCGGCGTACAAATACATTTTCAAATAAATTAGGATATCATTCAAATTAAATAAAAAATTAGTCAAATATTAGATAGGAATCAAATGTCAAAAAGATTATATTAAAAATATCAAAGAAATGAGAAAGAATGTAATTATTTCATAATATTTAGGTCAACTTTTCATTCATAAAATCATTAGATGAGTACGATACAGGTAAAGATACTTACAAGTCAAGATACTTACGATACAGGTCGACATACTTCAGTATTCCCAACCGTTGGTATATTTCTTCATTCGGCTTACCAGAAACGCAACAATACTGTTAATTCTATTTCACATTCCTATGAACAAGATATAATGAATACAACCATCACAGACGTCTGATATAACATGCTAACATTTCGGTTCCTATTTCATTTTGTACGGTATGCCATTCATCAAAGATGCATTATTATTTATTTACCTACTAGATATTTCTGTTTGATTTAGGTCACAAACAATTTTTGAAGTTTTGGGAGACGTCAAAACAATACTAAATACAAAACACTTTGTGGTAGAATAAGTATGTTTTCTGCTTCAACAGCTAAGCTTTCTTTGTTCAAAAAAAAAAAGTTTAACAGTGTAAAACGGAAAACGTTCAGAAATTAATAATACCCTAAGAGAAGTTTCGTTGTAGCAAATTAAGGCTTTATTTGATTATAAATTAATTTATACTGCCAGCTCCAGGATCCTATTAGTTAGTCCTGAACAGAACAGCGTTTCTTATTATTTATGCAGCGCCTGTTCAACAAACAGTCGCTCCCTAAATCTTTTGACAAGGGTCGGAAACTCCGAACTGTGAAGGTTATAAACGAAAGCAATTGCCTTGAAACATTCCAATTTACGGTTTTCTTTGTTCACAGGCTAGTTCTGATAGCGCTGGTGGTGGAAGTCCTGTACCCAGTGACATGGCAGTGCCAGTCGGAAGGTTGGCAAGGCGGTGCCTTTGTGAGGCTGTACTTGTGTGCGACGCTGGCGCTGCAAGCAGCACTTATGCTGCTGTTGGCAGCGCTGGCTCTGCAGTCAGCAAAGGGAACCATCACCGACATCGATGCTAGGAAGATGGTGTCGCCTCTGCTTCTTATAAAGTAAGTTGTAAGCCTTTATTTGGGATTAGCAAGACGCTTATTGTTTTTTTTTCCAGAGATGATGAGTTCTCTGGTGCAAACGATTTGTTTTATTATAATTTCCGTTCAGTCAAGCGTAGATTTTCTTCTTTCTAAATCTAGACAGCTATTAGAATCTATCAATAACACTTGCAATGGGATATTTACCATGTTTATTATTTGTTTCGAGTTCCCGATATTTCGGCGTTGTTGCAAACGTCATGATCACGGATAAACGTTTATCCATGATCATGGCGTTTGCGTTGACGTTGCGTATTGACGTTGCAAGTGTTATTGATAGTGTTAGTGACCATGTCAGTTTAAAAACTTATTAGAATCTTATCATCTACCTAGCCATTACTAAATTATGTTAAGGTCTCTCAATCATTAAGCAAAATATGTACAGATTTATTTTATAATTAAAATAAAATAGATGCCTACTTCCTTTTTATGTGTATTGTAACAATTTCACATAACAATACGTTAGCATAAAGTTAAGCACTCACAATACCCGTCGGTTTGTTTCAAGAGTCCTTGGTAATGAATAAAAGCGGAATGCGTGACCGAGAGCTCCCGAAAGAGCTTATGAGATCGCTAAGTAAATAAAACACAATCGACGAAAATGTTTGCTTTTCTTTTTGTACGAGAACTGACGGAAATCAGCCAGCAAATAAAATCTCTTACCTAATAATCTACTGGTTTGTTGTTATATACTAGCAAATAAATAAACATAACATAATCATTTTGCATCATAAGATAACAAGTTGTTGCCGTCTTGTTTACGTTTTCAGGTCGGCATAGAAACGTTATAAATATAACCGTAAACACCTAACGCTTCTACATTTTCTCTCTTCACAAAACGTGGCTAATATACTTTCTCTATTCAACGCAGCTGGTGCATTAGGAGTGGCAATAAGTTTCTAATCTGAGGCGCTAATAACCTACAATAGTTGAATACACTCACGTCAACGCTATTCTTAAATCATTACTAAGAATAAAACTCCTGCAACTGTACACTTCCAGACAAAGAACTGTGCAGCAAAGTTGTGAAAACTTTGCGGAATTGCCATTAGTTCCAAAACTTTTAGAATTAGGTACGCTATTGTTACGCACCGTAATTTTTTGTGCTATCGTACAACAACAACGGTCACATCTGTGCTGGTTTTGGCACACTTTTCTATTTCCTGGCTAGATTTGACTCGGTAATTAAAATAGCACGTTAGAATTTATTAACAGTTGATTCACTAACACTAGAATACTCGTATACTACATCCATAAAAGTCTACGCATATATTCAACCTCGTTTTCTTTATGTAATCGCTATAGTAATATTTATAGCTTTATTTCTTTAAAAGTGGGATGCTTGACTCCTACGACCGAATGCGTAATAATTCTTTACTTTTATGATGTTTCGGAGTGTATTTTTAAGGCAGTGTGTATAATAATGAATGAAAATTATGACCGTACGCTGATAACAATACGTAATAAAATGATTTGTTTATGTTTGTCTTGAATCTTGACCTACTATGCCATTGTTTGTATCGTGACTTATTTATTAGTCAAAATAGCAGTTGAACTCTGTGAAAGATTGTGAAAGAAATAGTTCCTGAACCGGAAATAATATGTGTAACTACTTATAATTGATAAGAAGTTAATGAGCGACTGTGGTGTTAACAGGGGTTAATTTATTTGAGCACTGCAACGATATTGTGTAAATTTGTTGAATGTGTTATTTTTTTAATAAACAGCGATTTATACAACTAAATCAAATGTGGATGATTATGATGACCTAAATTTCTCACCAAGTAGTATTACTCTGTTTACTAAAGGAAGCCAGATTAGGTGGTGCCATTAGATACTACCCAACTACTGTAAGAAAACAGCCCCCTCTGTATCCACCTGAAATTAACGACCGCTCACAAATAAATGTTTTATTACAGAGTGCTGCTAGTGTTCCCGGAAACGGCCCTAAACGTCATGGGTACCATGTGGATGTTCTGCGAAGTCATACAGTGCTCCGTTGGGGACAAGTTCTCCAGCATAGTCATACAAAGTGAGTTTGTGCCTAGTTTTCATCACAGCGTAGACGATAGGAGAGTAGAGAAGACTTGCAAGGTTTGAAAAATCAGAGGAGAGGCGGGAGACAAAAAAAAAATCGATGGACTGTGTGAAAGATGATGTGGTTAGAAAGTGGGTGACTCATGGTATTACGTATAATACAGAAGTATGGAAGAAGAAGACAATATGCAGAGCCGACCCCAAATAAATTGGGATAAGGGCAGGGGGGAATGATGATACTTAAGAGACGCAAAATAGATTACAACCAATGTCATTCCTGGATTCCGGCACGTCTCCTATCCGCTCCGCTCAGCTCCGCTCAGCTCCGCTCCGCTCCATGCCTCTCGGCTCCGCTCCGCTTTGGTGGAAACTGAGTGTAATATTTCACCTTTACAGACTAAATTAGCGCTCCCTTTGTACTCCGCCTTTCAGCGCGTCACAATGAACGGTGTAGCGAAAATAAAAATAAAAGTCGTCACTGCTACATGTTAAAACGTATAATTTTGCTGTTATAAAAAAAACTAATACAATTTTTTATAAAAAAAATTTAAAAGGATCAAAAAAAGGAATTAAATAATGGACGACATGTAATATAATTTTATGTAAAGCAGCGAAATGGGTTGTTCAGAATTGTATAAAATCTGTAATTTTGAAAATTAAAACAAGGTGAGAAAGGGGTTGCAACGCCTACTCAGCCCTAGGCGCGATCAAAATGTATACGAGTTTAAATATTACACCGGAAAAAATACATTGCGCGACCTTTTGACACGAATAGGGTTTAAATAAATTAAATGATTGTACAACAAAAAAAAAGAGAAACTATACTATTGCTAAAGATTTAAAAAAAAGGATTAAAACAAAATTTGTTCCCTGAAGGTCCGGATCCTCGCTCGAAATCGGATCTTCGCTGTTGCTCCGGGTCTCAGGCGGCAAGCCTCGGAGCCAACCGCCAGTACGCGTCTCCCGACCCCTGGTCGGCCTTGAGTCGCGGCGCCGAAAGTATATGGGTCACTAGATCTTAGCTAGGATAAAAGTCCTAGAACCGATTCTGAGCGAATCTATGGTGAGAAAAATACAGAAAAATTAACACCATGCTCCGAGAGAATCTTTTAAGCAGAAAAAATTTAAAATGTTTCAAATACATACCGGTTCTTGGTGAAATCACTGATAACCGACTATACAGTACAGCACTACAAAATTTATCTTTCTTAGGTCCTTTTTTACTTTATCAATTAAATTACGAAACGGAATAATATGTCTGTTATTTCCAAAGATTTGTCGTCCATCTGAGAAAAATTTTCCTCTGTCACATCCATGGAATCGTCATATTTTTAAATTTGAACCGAAGTAAGAAAAAGTAAATTGATTAGAAATGAGGTCGACTTACACGAACAGAATAGTTTTTATTCAGCCGAAAACAGCGTGATAATGCTGCAATACCCTCTTTCTAAGAAAAAAAGGACGTAAGTACGAGTGAGAAAGAAGAAAAAAAAAAACTGGATCAGGCAAAAACAAAAAAAACAGGCATCATATCTGAATCAAACGATATCGAAGTGCAACAAATACTGAATAAACACGGAGGCCACCATATCTAAACGTTATCCGCGCGAACTCGCGATATCTCAATTACATCTATGGAGAATATGAAAGAAGAAAATAACGAACTCCTAAATCTAAATATATATTGTTCAGTTAGAGCCAAACTCTAACCTGCCACATCCTTACAATTAGTAAACTTTAGATCTAAGTAAAATTAACCTAACTTAACATAAGACTTAACTATTACCTATCAACTATAAGAAAAAACTTGGGAATCAAATAACCTATCAACTATAAGAAAAAAACTTGGGGATCAAATAACCTATCAACTATAAGAAAAAAACTTGGGGATCCCCAAAAATAATTAACGTGAACACGTAAAGTCCAACCTTTAGTTATAGAAACAAAAGACAAGTTGGACAAAACAAAAAACTAAGTTTAAGAAAGAAAACTTAAATCAATTAAGTCAAAGATGAACTCAAGACATAGAACTTAAATCAGAGAACTCAAGTCATAAAACTCAAGTTTAAATTCAAATTTAAAATTAAATGTTGAATGTCACGCCATCTGTGTTAAACTAAAAGAAACAAAATAACCTTAGAACACAAGTTGACATAACACAGAAATAAACAGATGTCACTATTAACAGATAATCTATGAAGTTTTTAATCTAATCGAAAAACTATGCAAAGAAATATTCCAAAGAGGAAAAAGGATTAGAAAGCAAATGTCAATGTCAAAATGGAACAAAGAGAATTTAATCCAATTTATTTTAAGATATCTTTGATATGATATTGTCCGGAGTGGACTGAATCACAATCCTGTAGCAAATAGGTGGTCCTTGAAATGACTCTTATTACACGGCACTTAATAAAACGTGGAGCAAGCTTCCCAGAGAAAAAATCACCTCCAGAAGACTTGGAAAAATTCCTTCTCCATACAGTATCACCAACATTTAGAGTGACAGCTGATCGATTAGAATTATATGCACGAGAGTTACGGAGAAAAGCTAAAGAAAGATTATCAGCAACCTTTGCATAAACTTCGCTGAGAGAGGATAGGTTTGAAGCATGACGAGCCCGACTGTCTGCCAAATTAGAGCTTCGAGTCTGACTATTTACATGACTGCTATCCATAAGGACCTCTCTACCAAGCATAAGAAAGTTAGGCGTAAAACCAGTAGCTAGATTAACACAAGAATTGAGGTAAAGCTTCACTTTAGGTAACATTTTAGCCCAACTTCTTTGGTTTTTACCAACCAAAATACCTAAACATGTTATAACGCTTTGGTTGTATCGCTCAACCGTATTTGCTTGGGGTGTATAATATGGCGTAAAAGTAGGTGATTGAATATGGAAAGATCTGAGAAAATTAAGGAATTGATTACTACGAAAAACTGTAGCGTTGTCACAAAGAATAGTACGCGGAACCCCAAAATTAAAGAAAATTTCAGACTCTAACGCTTTTATAACAGAAAGAGCGTCAATCCTTTTCAGAGGAACTAACCAAACATATTTGGAAAAAACATCTACCATAGAAAGGATATATTTATAACCATAATAAGCGCAGGGCAACGGACCAATTATATCGATAGAAATCATCTGTAAGGGCAAGGAAACCTCTTTAGGGTAACACATCTGACCGCGAGGTTGTGTGTTCGAAATTTTATAGGCTTTACAAACCTCACATTGACTTAACGTCGAAGTAACGTCACGGAACATATTTGGCCAGTAGAACAACTCCCTAAGCTTTAGATACGTTTTAGTAACACCGGGATGTATCGAAGGAAATCTATTGTGAATTTCCCAAATAGCGTCTGGAACCTTTTCAGCTGGTAACACCACACGCCATGGTTCAGAAGATAAAGGACTAGAAACAGGCATGCGTCTCATAAGGATACCGTTATTTATAGCGTATGCTGGGAACATTTGTGGCGTATCTCGAGCACCTATATATATCTTCTTATACCAACGGTCATTAGTATGTTCAGGACCCTGGTCAAATGACACAGGATTAGCATGGATCCTGGAAAGAACATCGGGGACTATATGTTGCGAACCTTTACGATGCACAATATCAAAAGTATATTGGGAGATAATAGTAGCCCAACGAGCTAAACGACCAGATGGGTTGTTAAGAGAGAGGAGCCACTTAAGAGCCATATGGTCTGTTATGACAGAAAACTTCATACCATCTAAATAACATCGAAAATGTTTAATTGAATCCAAAACTGACAAGAGTTCACGCTCTGTAGTACTATAATTGCGTTCAGTTTGAGAGAATAAACGCGAATAATAGGCGATTGGATGTTCCACATCGTCTATCTTCTGTGTCAGTACCGAACCAAGACCAACAGCTGACGCATCACACTGCAGGATGAATGGCTTCGAGAAATCAGGACATGCCATAACAGGCGTATCAATTAGCGCTTGTTTCAACTGAGTGAAAGCTTGATCGGCTGCATCGTTCCAACTTATTGGATCATTACCCTTTCTCTTACCGATAAGGGCAGTAAGCGGAGCAATTATAGAAGAAAACCCTTTAACGAAACGCCTATAATAGGAACACATACCAATGAAACCGCGTAATGACTTAGCTGAAGTAGGAGTAGGATAATCTTTAATAGCATCAAGTTTGCCGGGATCGGTTTGAAGACCCTTTTCATTAACAATATAACCCAAATATTTTAGTTCGCTTTTACAAAACTCGCATTTTTTTAAATTTATAGTTAAGCCTGCTTCTTTAAGTCGAGCAAGCACCTTCCTGAGCAGCGCCATATGACTAGAGAAATCTTTAGACACGATTATCAAGTCGTCGACGTACCCAAAAATACAGTCGTCGCTGGTAGAAGTAAACTCGAAATTCACGATCATATCAGTAAGGCGTTGCATCTCCGAAGCAGCATTCGTTAGACCAAAAGGCATCCTAACAAACTCAAAGAGACCACGTTGTGGAACAATAAACGCTGTTTTCTCACAACTTTCTCTATCAGCGAGTGGAATTTGCCAGAAAGCACTTCTAAAATCCAATGAGCTAATATATCTAGCACCACGAAGGTTGTCGAGGATATCGTGAATACGGGGAAGAGGATATGAATCTCTAACTGTCACACTATTCAGTTTTCTACTGTCGACACAAAACCGAACAGAACCATCTTTTTTTGTCACCATTACCACTGGACTAGCCCATGAAGAACGAGATGGACGAATAACACCCATACCTAACATTTTGTCAATCTCTTCATTGAGAATCTTCAACTTGACAGGGGATAAGGGATAATATCTTTGACGGATAGGGTAACCCGTAGTATTAATTTTATGGGACAACCAAGATGTTTTACCAAGACCAACTTTTTCCGAAGAGATAACTTCGTACTCTTTAATAACTTGTTGAAGACAAGCCTCTTGATCCGGCGATAGGATGTTACGAGGATGAATATAACGGACCTCGCTGACAGAGGAAACTTGAGGGGAAGAGTGCTGAACAGAAGGGATAAACATATTACCATCAATATTTTTATTAAAAGCCTGACTAAAAATAGACGTCAAACCGAATTTATTCCAAAATTCGATACCTAAAATAACAGAAGATGACATCGAACTTGCAACTAAAAACTCATGAATAAAAGTTGTACCATTAAATTTAACTGGAAGGTACACAGAACCAAGAATATCAATCGGCGAATTATTAGCCGATATAACACGGGGACAAGCGTCTTTTGATGTCAAAGAAACACCAAGTTGCTGAATAAAATTATCGCTAACAAGCGACATCTGAGCACCAGAGTCGAGCAATGCTTTAACAACTCTACCACATAATAATACTTCTATAAACGGTCGGTTATCAAATGAATCTGAAGTAAACACTGGGGATACTGTACGGAAAGAAGCGTATCGCCAGTGGTTTATGCATTTTTTGGATTACATTTCGGACATTCCCTAGTAATAAATCCAGGAGTGCGACACTTAAAACAAATCATGCCTGTGATCTCTGGGCAAGAACGGTAAGAATGACCAACTTTGTTACATTTTAAGCAAAGCTGAGACTGACTACAACTAGGACAAATCTGAGGTTTACTAGTTGTTGGTTGATGGAAAGTTTTGTTTGGCCTAGGTTTTGGTGGGTTAAATGCTTGAGAAGTCGACTGGTCGGCAACACAGTCGAGACTGGCTACCGCCTTTGGAGGTTTTAGAAAAGACTCGAAATGAGTAACGACTTCGATTAAATTATTGATGTCATGAAATTTTTGGATGGACAAGCAAGGAGTGTATTTTGGCAACATGTTGTGAGTGATGATCCACAACAACTCCGACTCTTCAATAGGCTTGCTCAGTTTAGAATTTAAGTAAGAAACCTCTATAATAAATTCTCTTATAAGCTGTTCCGGTTTCTGCTTGAGGTTACGGACCTCCTGGCTTGTCTTAAATTCAAAATCGGTCGTACCGAATGTCTGAAAAAAGGCATCTTTGATCTCATAGAAGGAAAGTCCAGGGCGACGGATCGACCTAAAATATTGAAGTGCGACACCTGACAAGACTTCATGAAATCGCTTAACTAAATAACGATCAGACAAATTGTCGGCCTCCCTGCACTCCTCTAAACTCGTGAAAAATTCCCGTACGCAGGTCTTACCATCGAAAACAATCTTCCACTTAGTAAGAGAGAACTGCCTGGTAAATTGTAGGCATTCCTCAGATCTTATTGGGGAAGGAATGATACTCTGTGAAGAAGCGTGAGAAGGTCTTGGCGGAATAGGAGGAGGTGGTGGTCGCGAAATAATGGGACTAGCACGACGTGGAGTCTCAACAATAGGGAACCCCTCTTCTGACATGATGTAACTAGAATAGACCTAATAACGTATGAAAGAACAGACAAAAGGCGATTGAATCCTAGCGAAAAAATAGGCACGGCATGAACAGACGGATAAAAATAATCCAGCAACCAGCAGTCAGTAAACGCCAAGCTATTAAACAAAGATACAGGCTACATAACCGTTCATACTAAGCTTACCTTGAAAACCGACGCCTATAAATTCATACGTCACCATATATACTCTACGGGTTCTAACTACCGCTAGCTAAGGATATGGAATAAAAATCAGGAGACCTATCGTTATATTTGCTGCGATAAGTGGGTAAAATAAAAGACAGTTATGTGTTATATAGTTCACAAAATTATTTTTCCTTTAAAATAAATTACATTTAATGAAAAAATATATATATATGTCAAGGAAAAATGACAGCTTCACAGATCTGAACTGGTGGTAAAAATCCCAGAATACCTTTCTAGAATGAAAGAATATCCGTATCCTGAAACAAATAAGCTTAAGAATCATTAGCTCCCGGAGGGAGTGACAATCCTCAATAAGGCAAAAAAAAAATTTTATGTAGAATCATTCAAATTTCAAAGTTATTAGGTAAAAAACACTTACTTTAGCTGTTCGGGCGCCATTTTTGTAGCGAAAATAAAAATAAAAGTCGTCACTGCTACATGTTAAAACGTATAATTTTGCTGTTATAAAAAAAACTAATACAATTTTTTATAAAAAAAATTTAAAAGGATCAAAAAAAGGAATTAAATAATGGACGACATGTAATATAATTTTATGTAAAGCAGCGAAATGGGTTGTTCAGAATTGTATAAAATCTGTAATTTTGAAAATTAAAACAAGGTGAGAAAGGGGTTGCAACGCCTACTCAGCCCTAGGCGCGATCAAAATGTATACGAGTTTAAATATTACACCGGAAAAAATACATTGCGCGACCTTTTGACACGAATAGGGTTTAAATAAATTAAATGATTGTACAACAAAAAAAAAGAGAAACTATACTATTGCTAAAGATTTAAAAAAAAGGATTAAAACAAAATTTGTTCCCTGAAGGTCCGGATCCTCGCTCGAAATCGGATCTTCGCTGTTGCTCCGGGTCTCAGGCGGCAAGCCTCGGAGCCAACCGCCAGTACGCGTCTCCCGACCCCTGGTCGGCCTTGAGTCGCGGCGCCGAAAGTATATGGGTCACTAGATCTTAGCTAGGATAAAAGTCCTAGAACCGATTCTGAGCGAATCTATGGTGAGAAAAATACAGAAAAATTAACACCATGCTCCGAGAGAATCTTTTAAGCAGAAAAAATTTAAAATGTTTCAAATACATACCGGTTCTTGGTGAAATCACTGATAACCGACTATACAGTACAGCACTACAAAATTTATCTTTCTTAGGTCCTTTTTTACTTTATCAATTAAATTACGAAACGGAATAATATGTCTGTTATTTCCAAAGATTTGTCGTCCATCTGAGAAAAATTTTCCTCTGTCACATCCATGGAATCGTCATATTTTTAAATTTGAACCGAAGTAAGAAAAAGTAAATTGATTAGAAATGAGGTCGACTTACACGAACAGAATAGTTTTTATTCAGCCGAAAACAGCGTGATAATGCTGCAACGGCTTTTAACGTCAAGATTGTACATTTTGTATGATTTATGCCCTTTTGTGAATGATTAAATTATTCATTAGATATGTTTCTAATTGTTCTTGTCGACTTTGAAGGTTGTGGTCTCTAGACTATTTAGTGGAGATTTTTGATTAACTGAACTCAGTAGAAAAACTGCTAACATCGATTCACGTTGTGTTTTAGACAGAAAATAATCATTCAAGTATTTCTTTTTCAACGTTCCATTAACAAGTTTATCAATGGTTTATGATTGTAATATGCTCTTGAACTATTGCAGCTGGACAAGCTATTTTTACTCATTGTGAAAGCTGCAAAACCTGAACTAGAGCGTTTATACTCAACGTTATGTGATTGGCGGAAATAACAACAGCGTTCCATAGCCAATCACTGGGCATATTTGGAAATTGTAATTAAATTGAAATAGGTTTCAGAGGCCGGCAGTTATTGGAGTATTCAATCAGTCGCCTTGAGTATATGGACAATCTACATATATATTTAGTACATACTTAGTAGTTAGTTGGGGTCGGCTTCCAGTCTAACCGGATGCTGCTGAATACCAGTAGTTTACATGGAGCAACTGCCTATCAGACCTCTAGCTCGGCTTGAAATGGCTGTCGAGTAATGCTATAATATCTTCGTAGCTCAATATTCCTACCTCTTTTGGAAAAGCTAGGTTGAGCATCAGCCGGTACGTTTCTTCAGTGAAATGGCACAGTAAAATTCCACTTTTATTTTTGTCATCTATTACATTAATTTTCAAAAACTGTGTTAGCTTCCCTTTATATTTTTGCCTCACATTATTTTAGTGTTCAAATGTTGTTACGGTTCCTAGAAACACGTTGATTTTCGATTATTTCGTGGCCAATCGTTCACCTCGTCCCCAATGATATGTTTGTAAGTGCAATAAAATTAACAACCGTCTGGTAAGAGATTCGTCTATTATTAAAGACACGCTCGTGGGCTAGCGACGCGTAGCCACACTCCTACTACGTGGGGATGCGTTCAGATCAACAACCCATATCCTGGGCAACAGTAACACGATATCGTTTGGAAAGACTGATTGTCTATGTTTGATGATGTAACTCTATTATTTCTTCAACAGGTATAGTACTTTTCAACTGGGTACAACTTGGCCTCACTGTGTTCGGTCTCTTCATGGTGTTTGATCCCCTGGGCTCAGTAAACTATGGCGACATGCAAGACACGCCCAACCAGGTTCGACATCATAGGAAGGTCACAGGGCTGTGGTCTAGAAGATTCCGTTGGGCATTTTGCTGGTTGAAGAGAGATGAGCATGGGAAGGAAGCTTTTCAACAAGTTGCAGGTAAAAATAATTATAATAGAAACAGATATGAATGTTTTATGTACTTACACTTATAGATATTCTACATGATGCGGCGAATACATTAATATCCCAAAAAAGTTCTTTTAGGTCCAGTCTGAGATTATAGGGACCTAATAGTTAGGATATTCTGACAGAAAGAAAAGAAAGAAAGAAAAAATGTTTATTTGACGTCAGTCACGCACACACACAATAATAATATTAAAAAAGTTACAGAAAAAAGGAGAATATACATAGTGTGCTGTGTGCCTCACGGCTGCGCCAAAAAGGTCCATTTCAGCATTCATGCCAGACAGGTGATGCTGTCTGACGCTGGTCTTCCAATGAACCTTGAGGGGGTAGGTAACAAACAGAAAACAGTTTCAAACATATTCTATAAATAAATGGTTACAATAAGTAGATATCGAGTAAATGTAAGTAATAAGTATTTTATTTTGTGAAAGTAATACTGGTAACAATAAATAAATACAGAGATAAACCAAAACAGAATAAATATTTAAGACAGAATTAATACATATTTTAGGTAAGTACAGGAAAAAATAATAATTAAAACAGTACATCTACAAAGCATCTCATTCAGGCTGTGGACTTATGACGACTGACGAGGAGTTGAGAGCGGATTGGCCGTGGGACGGGCAGGGTAGGAATAATTCGTATGTATTATGCATAAGTACGTACAGTACGTATACGTACACGGTGCAGTCTGTAATTATTGAGCGTTTATATGATTGATACATTCATTGCGACCATATCCAGTTTCTGCTGTGCTGCTATCAAATACTGTCGCAGTCGTGTTCTGAACGTGTGAATAGTGACAGAATAAAAGGTATCTACAACAGTGTACTGTAGAACAATAAATAAATATAACCAACTTAATTTCTAATCAGTTACATCCCGGAAATGTGTATGTACTAAGTTCTAAAAATATCATGTTTTATTTAGTAAACATAGTCAATTTTCATTATTAATCATTTAATAAATCGCGCTTGGAAAATCATCCAGTCCATCCCGACCTTTTCATTTTTAGGGTTCCGTACCCAAAGGGTCAAACGGGACCCTATTACTGAGACTTCGCTGTCCGTCCGTCTGTCCGTCCGTCTGTCACCAGGCTGTATCTCATGAATCGTGATAGTTAGCCAGTTGAAAATTCTACAGATTATGTATTTCGGTTGCCGCTATAAAAATAAATACTAAAAACAGAATAAAATAAATATTTAAGGGGGTTCCCATACAAAAAAGTGATTTTTTGCTCGTTTTACCAAATAATGGTACGGAACCCTTCGTGCGCGAGTCCTACTCGCACTTGGCCGGTTTTTAGAAATAGGTGTCTTCAGATTAAGACCGGAGATGGCCTATTCCGGCCCGGAAATGACGAAGCAAAGAGCTATACAGATCCATCATTATTATACTCGGAGGCCGGAAGCACTTCAAATTAAATCTGGCGGCATTCGGAGAAGTCCCGTTACTTAAGAGGTAGTAGTTTCTTCAAAGGTTTATGTCATATGGATTACCGCGAAGATAGAAGGTCAACGCCCACGTACTCGTATAAGCATTCCCAAGGAGTGCGTTTAAGTGTGTGTTGACGTAGACCATTCCGAAAATTGAACAAAAACGCATGTAGCATGAGAAAGTAGATATGCAAGACACTCATAGATACACGTTACACATTTCTCTTTATGAAATCACATTATTTCGTGTCCGCATTATCATTCCATTAGATAATTACAATTCCGGGAACATATTTGGTTACGTGAAAGTAAGCACATTATCTGACCTTTTCGCCCTACAAGTGTTCCGCTCTGATTACGGAAACGCGTCCAATAATGACTATTGCCATTTATATAGCTTTTCCTGATTGTTTTCCAAAAATGAATTCGTATACAGAGTGTAACGGAAAGGGTATATACATACTTAAGGGTGTGTTACAGACCATCAAACTGAACATGTTTCTCCACAAATAAACATCGTAATAACGAAAAAAATATCTGTTGCCCCATACAAAATTTCAATACCTATTCGACCCAAATGTATGGGGCAGCTGATATTTTTTTCGTTATGAGGATGTTTCTTTGTGGAGAAACATGTTCAGTTTGATGGCCTGTAGCACACCGTTAAGTATGTATATACCCTTTCCGTTACACCCTGTATAAACATAGAAATAATATTGTTAACTTTTATATTGTTTTTACAACTTTAAAAGGGTTTTTTTTACTCTCGTTATGGAACAGACTTTACTTTCAATACAAAATACTCTCTAATGCAACAAAGCTACGGAAATACCATTACAAAGTTTCACTTTGGAAAGTAAATCTTTTGAGATTCCTGCAAAACCAAGTTATGTAAAGTACCGTATCTGAAAGAAAATGCGGTTGATTCAAACAGATACAGCTCCGCGCAATTTATCTGCATCAAGATGAGAGAACTTTAGAAATCGCCTCATTAATTCAAGTTCCAGGTGGAATTTTATTGTTTTCCTGACAGTTTTATAAGGTTGCATAAGTTTCTGTAAATTAATGATGACGTAACTTCTCCTCGGTGATTTTAAAAGAGCAGGCAAACAGGCTGGTTACATGTCAAGAGACGGTCTCTTGACGTAAACGTAGGTAATGCATGCCGTGGTAAAAGTCAACAAGATGGTAGCCTAGAATTCGCCGGGTGTTCCTTAGTATCAAAGTCCCACTATCAGAAGCAATATTTAATTAAAGCCCCTACTAAACAAAATCTCTTTTTCCAGCTCTACTCAGCGCCCTATTCCGGTCAACGGACCTAGTACCATCAGACGTAGTAGCCGGCTGCGTCCTCCTAAGAGTCCGGCAGAAGAGAGAGACTAGAGAAATGAGGAGGATCCAAATGCTGAACGATGAAGAACCGATATACACTACAGATGTCAACAAGATATTCTCTGAGACGCCTCCATGGATGAACCTGGACGATGCTTTGCATTACTTGAGGTTATCCATAGCAGCGTATGGATGGCCTTACGTGCTGTATCGACATTGCTTTACCGGTTTCTGTAAACTGGCGAGGCATCTGACTTGCTGTTGCTGTCGGTAAGTCGGTTTTGTTTATTCGTTGTTTAAAACTGTGTGTTGTGTTTTGTTTTAGTTGGCACCGTGGCGTTGATAGATGAGAAAGTGCTATGATTTTTTGTCTTGAGTGTGGTGAAGTTTGTGACCTTCTCGTTCCGTCTTTAATGTATTAAAAATATTTATAGGTATTAATACTACGCGTGTCCCTATCATATATCGGGAATTAATTGACACAATCATAATGACACGAGTGGGTGGCCTTATGCGACCATGTAAGTAGACGTGACGTTCTCAAATAAAGCTTCGATTTTAAAGATTTTCCTTCGAAAGTCTAAAATCAAAATCAAAAGTCATTTATTCAAATTAGGCTGCTAATCAGCACTTTTTGAACGTCAAAATTACAAGAGACAGTCCCCCAAAAAGCCCGCCCTTCGCCACTTCCTAGTGTTTTAGCTGGGAAGAAGAAGTGGCGGAACAAACTCCCCAGCAACACATCTGTCTGTTAGGTTAGAAGAACCAGATTCTACACAATAGTGTTCAAGTTCATATAAACAAAGAATCTAATTATTGTCACATGTCAGCTAGCACACACCAATAATAAAAAATTTAAAAATCAAGAATTATTAAAGCCTCGAGACATAAAGGGCGTGCCCGCTTACACGTGCATACAGACGAAAAATAATAAATAAAAATAAAGTAAAATAAAATAAAAAAGGATAATAAAAAAATAAAAAAAATATCTATTCGAGAGAATGCCATGTTATGAGAATAACAGCGTTGCAAATAGATCGACCATAAGGAAGTACATTAGGTTCAATCCTATTAATAAATCTTCTATTCTCATACTTCCGTCATATAACAATACCCACTGAGCAGGTATCTTGACTCTCGAGTTCATGTAATCATAGACAATTGCTTGTCTCAGTGATTTTATGGTAATCCTACATCGGATTTTATGCTCAAAGAATAAGATACCTAGTTATTTGTAGAAATAAATATAATTTAAAGTACTTCCTTTCCTTGATTGTTATCGAAGGGTTAACGATATATAAACGGTTGCTATTAAGCAGTTAAAGCAAATGTATTGTTTCTTTTTACAAAATAAAGATAACATAAAAGGATTACATTTTTTAGTTCTTGTAGTTAATCGGTTGTCTTGTTCTCAGAGTTTGATTTACTATCGATCAAAATAAAATGAGAATGTGTTAGAAGTAAATTATTTATGGAAACTGCTCGTTCGTCATCGCATGAAACAATACGGACTGATGTCATCGCTGATCGTGCCTATTGATTTATTTCGGTAGCGATTCTAAGATGTTGAGATATTACGGGTATCTCATTAAATATTTATAAATAGGTATGCCGAATAAGACTGTCGCATACCAGGGAAGCATGACATATAAGGAAGGAGCCTCAAAAAAAAATCAGCAATAGATGAAACAAAGCTGTCAATGATGATACCTATAAAAGTACTTGACGTAAATCACATTCATCGTCATCATCTTATAATGTTCCCACTGCAGGGACACAGGCCTCCTCTCTAGAGGGAGTGGGCTGTAAACCACCACGCGGGCCCAGTGCGGGTTGGTAGATATCACATGTCTTCCAATTTTTAGTTCTAGGACATGCCATGTATCCTCACCATGTTTTCCTTTACAGTTTTTGGAGCACAACCGGGTTGGGTTGGGTTTTCCAAATTACATTGACATTACACAATAAATATTTAGGAAGATGATCGCATGTGACTAAAAGAGTGATGATAATAAATGTCGATGGATGGAGAGGCAGAGAAAGACCAAGGAAGCCATGGATGGAGTGTGTGAGGAATGATATGAAAGAAAAATTAAATTGAGAATTTAAAAAAACCCCCGACATAAAAAACTTCTAAAAAGCCAAAAAAAATTAATCCAAGTGTCGTAGCGTCGGGGGTCCGCTTTGTTCTGTGCTTGTACTAAGCGGTCTTTTTATTTTTTTTCATGCTTTTTAAACTTACATTATTTTTTCTTAGCCTTGACTGTCCTACTCCTGGGCATAGGCCTCCCCCTTTCCTTCCCATTTTCTCGATGTTGCGTCTCTTCTCGCTAATTAACGAAACCAAGGAAAGATATACTTAAATTTAAAAAAAATGAAAATTTTGCGGGAGGGGCTTGCCCCCCCCCCCCCCCCTCAGCAATGCCCATGGTGACAAGCGACAACATTTCAAATTTCAAATATACTACGTGTGTAAGTTGTTTATATCCCTTCATTAACTAGAAAAGTGTGATGATCTTCAAACGGCTGAGCAGATTTTCTCGAAAAATAGCTAAAAACACTCTCGATTAAAATACCTTTCAAACGACACCACTTTTATCCAAATTGGTTCATCCGTTTAGGAGCTACGATGCCACAGACAGACACACAGATACACAAATACACAGATACACATCTCAAACTTATAACACCCCTCTTTTTTGATCGGGGGTTAAAAAAGGAGTAAATTATTGTGTGACGGCTGGGAGGGGAGATTGTAAGAAAAAAATCTTGTTGCGCTGACCCCAAGTAACATAGGCAGGGTGATGAAGAGATACCCTACTTAAGTCCTTAATTTAAGAAATTGCAACTCTCTGAGTTCTCTCTAGAGGTTTTTGCCCCATAAGTCCCTCATACAAATCCTTATTCAGCAACATTCTTTGTTGTGATAACACCTAAAGAAATCGCTTACTGAAATAGATGGATGTTTTTCTATTAATTAGCGAGTCATCCAGGATCCCATTTGATCCTGATTAATGGATTGTCATTTATCAACCACGTTGCAAAGCTAGAGCTCGATTCAAATAAATAATTACATTTCAACTTAATCCCGTCATCAGCATACCATGGATTTAGGTGTTATTTTAAATTGTTTTGTTCTCTCATATATCTTTTATTGTTAGCCTGTATTACGCCACTGCAGAGCAGCACTGAGAGCAGCGGTGGCCAAGTGGTGGCAGCCCCAACTTACGAGCAGTAATCCGTGGGTTGGAAGCCAGGCATGGCGCATTACTTCATCATCATCATCATTTCAGCCGAAAGACGTCCACTGCTGGACATAGGGATCTCCCAAGTTTCGCCACAGTGACATAACATGGGGTGTTTTACCATAATCGCCACGCTTAGCAGGCGGGCTGGCGATCGCAGTACGGTTGTCACAAAAGCACAGAGAACGCTGCTGCCCATTCTCTGGCAAGTCCCTTAGTCGCCTCTTACGACACCCACGGGAAGATATGGGATATGGGATGGTGCTATTCTTTACGTCCGAAACCATGCAGAGCGGCGCATTACTTTGTGTAATTTATTTCATCAGCGCTGCCCTCAAAAACGGTGAAGGAAAACATCGTGAGGAAAGCGGCATGTCCTAGACCTAAAAATTCGAAGACGTGTGACATCTACCAACCCGCACTGGGCTCTTGTGGTGGATTACAGCCCACTCTCTCTAATTGAGAGGAGGCCTGTGTCCCAGCAGTGGGAACATTATAGGCTGATGATGATGATGATTATCCCACTACTGGCCAAAGGACTTTCCACGTGGCAATCAGTCTTTTAGAACCAGGGCTAATCTGCACCTGCACCACTGGTCGTTGGTTCTGTCCAGGTCGTCCCACTAACTACTACGCGGTCTGCCGCGAGTCTCTAGGTATTTTATATTTTATTGTACCCAAAGGGTCAAACGGGACCCTATTAGAGAGAGAGACTTCGCTGTCCGTCCGTCCGTCCGTCTGTCACCAGGCTGTATCTCATGAACATATAGTTGGCCAGTTGATTTGATTTGTATTTCTGTTGCCGCTATAACAACAAATACTAAAAACAGAATAAGATAAACATTTAAGGGATTTTTTTTTTTTGTATGGGAGCCCCCCCCCCCCCCATTCAAAAAAGTGATATTTTTTTTGCTCGTTTTTATAAATTATGGTACAGAACCCTTCGTGCGCGAGTCCGACTCGCATTTGGCCGGTTTTTTGTACTACTACAGTCTGGGGGACAAATGCCTCCATCTTATAATGATAATTTTTTATTTCCCTACTTTATAAAATCGGTTAATATCGGATTGAACCCTGTAATAAATGAGAAAAAGAATTTTTTCCCTATTTAGTAGATACTATTACATAAGTATTCAAATGCTACGCCATACACGTGGCATGACTAACAATAAACACATTTGTAAAGAAAAAAGGCCAAGTTCGAACGACTATAAAAGTAGCGAGACCTGCCGACACGGTCAAGTTCAACTACATTAGCATTATGTTTTCAATAGCATTTCCAAACAAACAATATAGGTACTTCGTTTAAAAACAACAAAGCTTGTATTGTAATTCAGTCGCGAAAATGCTAATTTGAGCACTCAGAATAAATTCTGGTCGAAAATGCATGAACTCGATGACAGATTCCAAATTATTTTTAACGAGCGTTGAATACAATATTTTGAATGCCTTTGGTTGAATCTTTGGAAGCTTCTAAATCATTTCGTAATGATACGTTTTCGTGTTTTTATTTTTTATTAGATAGATAATATCTATAATTATCATGTCGTTAGGTGGTTTATGTGGCTTTGACATTGCAAGTTTCAATGCAATGCCGAGCCTACAGAAAATTACGATGTAATTGTCTACAGTCGTCTTTATTTTCTGGCCCGTTGTTTTTTTTGAGATCATAAACATTAATTGAACTTCAAACTCTGTAATATCGTATATTTTGAACCGCATCGTCAAGAATCATAAGTACATATTCAATCAAAAAAGGGAAAAGGATTTATGAGATCAAAATTAACTATTACAAAAATATCAGAGGAAGGTAGTTTTTAAACAATCCCGTTGGGTACAATTCTTCTTTCCTATATAGCATACTAGGTAGGTTTTATGTAAATTATTACTATCACGAACTTTCTGGCATGGAATCAGACCAAATTCACTGTTAAAGTACATACACCTACTTTATCAATACGATTAAAATAATGATTACTGTCTACAGTTTTATCAACTTATCACTGTCATAGGTCTCATAAATCTTGAGATTGAGACTTTCTAGAATCAAACCACGCATTGATTCTACTGAATCATCCTTTGAGTGATGCAATTTATCTTTAGAACTGTAGTAAAACTTTGATCGCTTTGGGTACTTATTATTTATTACCTAATAATCTGTCTGTCTGTCTGTCGGTATAAGATAAAAGTACATACTTTTATCGGCTTTGCACCCAAATAAAATATCTATGTTGTTAATTCGGATTTGGATGTTCTGGCGTTCTAGGGTGGTTAACTAGGCAACAGATAGATAGAACAAATAGTAAATCTTCTTTGGATATCAAAATCACTAGGTAAAAGCAAATTGATTTGATGATTTTTAAATAGATACGTATTGTAACTGATTAGTAATAATAATTATGTACTTACAATAACTTGCTCTTACGGGTCACCCTTTAAAAAAACTTTGATCACTTTTGTTAGTCGTCTTTCTGAGGGCTACAGAACTTTTACTATTTACCATACTTAAGACCTATCAATATTAAAGGATTTTACGTCAAGATTCCCATATCTCCATATTTCCATAATTCCCCTGGGTGTCGTAAGAGGCGACTAAGGGACTTGCCAGAGAATGGACAGCAGCGTTCTCTGTACTTTTGTGACAACCGTACTGCGATCGCCAACCCGCCTGCCAAGCATGGCGATTATGGCAAAACCCCCTATGTTACGTCAATGTGGCGAAACTTGGGGGAGGCCTATGTCCAGCAGTGGACGTCTTTCGGCTGAAATGATGATGATGATGACGTCAAGATTCAGCAGGCTATAGCGTAACAGGTGCCCACCGTGTTTCCAATCAACTGATGAGCATTCATTATTCATAAATTAATCGGCTCCAGCTCCAGCCATAACTTACCCGTAATGTGGCTCGACCCATAACTCAAGAACAACTTACTACCATAAAATATGTATAAAATGATCGCGTTGTGTATTTGCAATCGTAAAAAAACAAGACCTTGACACATAAACGTTTCAGAGCGCATTTAAAAAATTGAATCTACAAAGCTCTTTCAACATTCACGTCATTTGATGTCTTGACAAGGCCGGGTTTAATATTAATGAATAAACTAAAGTCTACACAATTTAACGCAATTTTAGCCTCGATACAATAAGGTTTATTTTTCACTGATTGCTCAACGAAGATTCGCAACTTTTTGACACAACTTTGGAAATGACAAGACGACAAAGTTTTAAAACCTTTGCTGGTGCTCTCACCAGCAAAGGTTTTAAAACTTTGTCGTCTAAATTAATTAAATTAGAAAATTCATTTTCTTTCCTGCCTTCCTGATTTCAATTGTTTGGAATTTTTGTCAGGACAGAATTTTGTAAGATTTTCCAGGCCCCCTTTTGGGTTATATTAAGCAAGTTGGTCCCGTTTTATCTTTCTTTTAGGCTTTAACGTTTCAGTCAATCGTTTGCTAGACAAACGAGTTATTTTTGGCCCAAAGTTTACTTAGTAGTTTACTTTAGACTCCAAGACTCAATCTTGTTTAATAGTCCGAAGTTACTCAAAGTTCGTAAGTTCATGAAAGAACAGCCTTAACTTCAACCCACTAATTGTGGTGACGGATGGTTAACTTTTGACAAAATTTATTGCTGAATTGCTAGATTTAGCATTTTCCCCAAATATTATAAACGAGTTTTTCCTTTATTATAAAAGAGTTTTCTTGTCCACAGGCCAAAGAACTCGATAGTGACGGACGACAACTGCTGCATGTGCAACTTCGCCGGCGTCAAGTATATGTCGAACCTCGCCGCAGATGATATCATCTTCGCTTCTTTCAACAATCGCGTCTTTGAAGTATGCTATACTATGCTATACTTACAGCCTTACATTTTTCACACCTTTCGACGACAAAAATTTCACGAAATTGTGATAATTTTACAAAGGATTGTTTTTTTTTTCAAAAATGTTGCACAAGTCTTACGTAGAAACACAAAACAGGCTTTTTAAAAAAAGGTACTTAACAAAGATAAGAACTTTAAAAAATTTAAAAGTTTAGCTCTAATGAAAGGAATTATAAGCGTATTATTATTCTCGATTGCCACAGCAAGCACAATAGTCTGTGGCGCAACTATTAATTTATATCACTTTGCAATACCTTTTCCCCTTCAAAGTAATTTACCTAAGTGATTTTAATCAACTCATGATGACCCACTTTTCTTGAAAGCTTTTTTATGCATCTGAAATCAGATTCTAAAATAGTTCTCAAGCATAAAAATCTAGATTACGTACTGGGACATGTACCTAGATATATCTTACTACTAGAATTAGCTCGTTTTAAAAATATATCCATGTATTGTGTGATTCATTTCTGAATCTTACGCGACATGCAGTCATCGATGATTCGACTGCTCAAAGATGGCAGTGTGACCGTGAAGTCTTCTGGTCATGCAAACGTGATACTCCTGGAGTGTTTTAATGCATTACATCAATACAAGGTGTAAAGCAAACCCTTCCCGAAGCCGCAAAAATTTTTGCTGGAAAACGACTTTTTTTTTTTGGGTGAAATATCACGTTTTAAGGTAAAACTCAATGTAACGCTCTCAAAACATTGTGCTGATGGATGTGATAACTAGCAAACGGGTCATGAAGGCATTTAAAGTAAAGTTCTAACCATAAAAACTATGTAGTATGTTTTTACAATTTAGTGAAAAAGTCTGAACTATGACCTCCAATATCTCCATAACTAGAAGGTTCCCAGACATGGTCCAGGACAAAAAAAAAGATCACAATGATGGGGAGACCAAGTGCCCATCGGCTTCGTAAAGGGTTGATTTACACCCTTTATAAATGCCTAATTTTCTAGAAAAACACACAAATCTACATGGATGGTTTGACTAGGAGCCTAACCCATCACACCTAGTCGAGAAATACCTAACCAGATTATAAGTTGAGACAAGGCTAGGCAGGCTGTGGGACAGCTCGAAAGAGATACCGTGGCCCTGGAACACAAAGGGCTAAGAAGAAACATGGATGGGTTTTAGTCAGTACAAGTCTGACACTCCCTTCCGCTCCGCCCAGAGCGGGAGGGGTCATTTGATGATTTCAGGCAGAGGCAAAGATTTCTGTTGTGAAAATCTTGTAGGTCAGTTTTCAGCTGCATGGTTTGGCTGGAAGCCTAATCTATGGTGGGTAAGGCTTCCAGTCAAGTCAGTCATCTAGTAGAAAAAGCCTAAAGGCAATTCTGAGGTGTTTTTGTTACAACTTCATTGTTTTTCGCGTAGCTCCCATTCTGCGTGATAACGGACCACGAACGTGAAAGCATCGTTGTGGCTGTGAGGGGTTCCATCTCACTGAGGGACATCTTCACAGACTTCACCGCTGGCTCAGAACGGTTCGAGGCTGAGGGTAAGTTTCCATACTATAATATAATATACAGAGTGTTACGGAAAGGGTATATACATCCTTAAGGGTGTAAGAGTGTGCTAAAGAACATCAAACTGAACATGTTTCTCCATCGGACAAACATAATAATAGCGAAAAATTATCTTCTGCCCCCATACAAAATTTCAATACCTATTGGACCCAAATGTATCGGGCAGCTGATATTTTTTTCGCTGCTACGATGTTTGTCCGATGGAGACACATGTTCAGTTTGATGGTCTTGAAGCACACCCTTAAGTATGTATATACCCTGTCCGTTACACCCTGTATAGATACAATTTTTTAAAAACTTTGAACTATGTAATATACTGCTCGAGTTCGGACCCGATGAAATTAATTTTGTCGGGATTACAAACTTTGTTAAATTCGGATGGAAGCTTAATACAATTATTTTTGAGCTTAGTGCACTGTTATGGGCCTCCAGTTTGCAGTCATAGAGAAAGCAAGAACTCAGTTTTGTTAAATAAATTCTTTTAAAAGCGAAAAGAAAGCAGTAAGGAACGCTAACTCCTATTTATTTTCACGAGAAAGACTGCCGCCTTATCTTAAGAATCCGTGATTAAAACGTCGCTTTAAAAACTTCCGGATTTGTCCGAACAATTTTTGGCCCTCTGAGTTTTCTACTTAAAAGATTTTTTCGGGACTTAAAAAAAAAGGGAAATGACTAGCGAAAAAAGAAAGATTAAAAAGAATACCTAGCTTTTTTTAATGCC
Organism: Cerastis rubricosa; assembly: GCA_949152445.1. Taxonomy (NCBI): domain Eukaryota; kingdom Metazoa; phylum Arthropoda; class Insecta; order Lepidoptera; family Noctuidae; genus Cerastis; species Cerastis rubricosa. The sequence continues at coordinate 13,823,566 of OX424533.1, forward strand.
CGCGTTTTTGGCAGGAATTTTGTAACTTCGATACGGTAACCCTATTCGTGATGGATGTAATAACCGGGTTATTGCACTAATCAATCTTGGTTCTCTGAAACTATACAATATGATTGTATTTACAACAGGTCTACCAGAAGACACAGCAGCTCACAAGGGTATGTCGATGGGCGCCGCTAAGATGTTGAAACGTCTGCTGCCCGTACTCGACCGCGCATTCGCACAGTTCCCGCATTATGACCTCGTACTCACTGGTAAGTGAAATAGTTTTAAGATAACCAAGGAGTTAAGAGAAGAGTTTTGGAGTACTATCGTGCCGGTATAAGTGGTACATACAGGGTGGAAAGACACCAACATACACACGTATTTTGTACATCATTCTAAAACTCCACAAAAAATATTTTCATAGGTAATTTAAAAAAAAAAAACCGTGAAAGGCAATACGATAATAGTTATCAATAATTGAAATTTACGTTCTTGTTTAAGACCGTTAACACCTTACCGCATTTCATACAAACTTTCAAGTCCTTATTTTCCGAAATGACTGCACCGATTTTAATGAAACTTAATACGCAGGATACATTTTCAAATTGTTAAGTTTTAGCTTAACACAATTTTTCGAAAATACTTTTTTGTAACTTTTTAGACCTGTAAATCCTGCTTATGCGTATAACGTTTAATTAAAATCGGTTCAGTCATTTCGGAAAGTAGGGACTTGTAAGTTTGTATGAAATTTCGTAAGGTGTAAACGCTCTTAAGGGAATTCTAAGATGAAACAAACACAACGCGCCAGGAATCTTTTTTACCTAACATCTTTGTTTTTCAGGTCACAGTCTAGGTGCAGGAGTGGCAGTATTAGTAGCTTTAAAATTAAGACCGAGATATCCACACCTAAAAGTATTCGCATTTTCAACACCAGGTGAGAATATTTCCACGTACCAAATTCCAAATTGCGGTAATAAAACATGTCCCCAGACCATAACGATGCCCATAATTTTATTAATATTGGGGTCCCAAATAAATTTATTTTCATTCGTTTCAAAAGCCAATTGCGACCTTCATTAATTGTCGAGGAAAACACAGGGGAATTAATATTTTTCACCCTTTCTCCGTATCTCATTTTCGCAGAAGCTAAAATATGTGGGTTGAGTTTTGCTAAACATTTGTTTCGGTTTTAATCTTCTTGTAGTCTTAAAATCTTAAGTTATTACCAGAGGTCGGAATTAGGTATAAGAGTTATTTTGTACTTGCATCGAAATGTTGATATTAATATGGATCTTCCCTTGCGTAGCTTCGGGCATCCGATGTGGGATGGTTTTTAATTGTGTAAAAGTAAATAACATTTTTATTTAATAAATCACGGGATTTTTCTGCTCTTTAAAATTAATATCGGGATTTGAGGCATATCCAGTTTATTCTTTCGCTGTATGAAATCAGTGTAAGTACATAAATACTACCTAACCTAACTAACCTAACCTAACCTAACCTAATTCCGACCTCTGCTTATTACTGGTTTATGTGGCTCACTTGTAAAAATATTGCTAAGAGGAGGAAGATACTTTTTAAATTAAGTTTATTACGAAGGCTATGGTGCAGTTTTGACTAAGTCCATTAAGTTTGTACAGTATAGATAATGTTTACAACAGTCACGGTGACGAAATTAAATGCTTACATGCTTACTCAACGATCCGATGTCAAGTTTTATCAAAATCAATTGCTATTCATAGGTGTCAAGTTCAAAATCAACACACGCATCTGATTTTTCAGATTGATGTGCGTTTTGACAAAAGAATCAATAGGTATTAAAAACTTGAGAAAGAAAACAGAAATTATGCACGTCAGCGGCATAAAAAGTGTGACCCCAAGTTAAGCACTAACCACACGAAAAAGAAAGACAAAATGATAATATATAAGAACTTTATTTCAGATCATCAACATGTAGTAATATACACAGATCCATAATTGTGTTAGTAAGCACTTAAGAACTATGTTAGTAAAACAAAATTAAACATTTCATTAAAAAAAAAATAAGCAGACTGGCACGTGGAGTGCAACCTAGTGTCTAACAAACGGACCATCTAGCCGATCAGCTATTGATAAATCAATCGCTTAATATTTCCAGCCGGTCTAATAAGTCGTGAGGCTGCGCGGTTCACTGAAGCGTTCGTGATGACGGTAGGCGTCGGAGACGACCTGGTCATGCGGCTCTCCGTGCACAGTATCGAGAACCTCCGGACCAAGATCATTCAGACTATACACGCCACTAAGTTGCCAAAGGTAAGAAAGTGACAATAACTACCAATAAGATTGCTCTAATCCTACATCATCAAGATAATGCAGATTTGATGGTTACTTATAAGTTCTCTAATTAACTAATTCTATTAAAAAAAAATCGCACTCCAATTCGAAGAAATTAATGTGAATTTCTTCGAATCAGAGTGCGAATTTATAGCTGATGTTGGAGGGACGGTATTTATTTTCGGACCTCAAACCAAATAGTCCACTTCGAGCGGAGAATATGAGAGTATATAAAGTTCACACAAGGATCATATATTTTTCATGTCCCAAATGACGTCGGCGTTGTATTTTCACATTTTAAAATGTTTCGTTGTCTATTGGTCGGACTCGTGACTGCTGAGCATGAGGTCTTGGGTTCGATTCCCAGGTTGGGCAAAGTGTTATTGGGATTTTCCATCAGGATTTTGTCACTATCAGCCACAGACTCTAGTTTTTGGGTAAACCTTTCAACCTATAACCTTTCGGGGCATCCATTACAGGCGACTGTATCTATTTACCGCCGACTGTATCGGTCTTTTTTAAATGCGGCCATTACATGCACACGTTTGCCTTGAAATAAAACTACTGATTCTCCAATATTTTTCACACCTAAGAATAAGGACGCCTGCTGTGATCCCCAAAGGTTTAGGCAACGGTGTACCTACCTAAACCAGACATGTATTGCTTTTGGTAGTTACCTATTCAAAACCACCATCTCACTCCACATTTCCTCTTCCAGTACCGGATAATGCTGAACGGCTTCGGTTACGCGTTGTTCGGAGTTCCAGCCCGCGACCTAGAATCAACATGGCGGCGGCCGGAGCAACTAGAAGCCCAACATTCGGACGACTCGGCCGACGCGCTACTTGTGCATAGCGTGTCCACAGTGAGTGCTGTCAGTTACCACCTTTTTCTAGCGTGATAGCGTGTGGCTTTTGTGAGCTTCTTTAGCCTTTGTTTTTCGTCTAGTGGTAAGGCTTTTTTCTATTTATTTATGCACTGTGACTAAATTGGTACGAAAAGTTTTGGTGAGATGTTGTTTGGGGACTGATTGTCGATACGGAATTAGCTTGAGCCGATCTAGAGCCTATCGGTAAGAAAAAAAGAAAGAAAAAATATTTATTTCTGTCGCACCGGAAAAAACAAAATGTTTACAAATAACAATAAAACATAATTGTATAAAAATAAATGAAAGACAAGTTTAAAAATAAGACATACCTGCTACATCATTCCATTCTGTATTTGGGAAAGGGCGTTGTTAGCTGCGCCACAGTTTATACTCGTACTTTTGCAGCTACCATCGTTTTACTTGTTGTACCTAGGCATGTGTTTTTGTTCCGAAATAAACTTTTATTATCATTTTATTATTTATTATTAAACTAAAATTGGTCTTGTACGAGGCCAAGAGGTTATCTCAGCATAGTGCTGTAATATAATATGTGGTATACATTTACAACAAATGCCACAGCGCTGATGTCGATGCAATAAAAGGGCAAAAGACGTAAACCATATCGTTTAGTTTTCACATTTATTGCATGGACATAACTTTATATCCATGTTACTTGTCTGATAGGCACAAGCTATTCCGTGTTGATTAGCGCGGTCATTCCCTTAAACAGTTTGCTAATTGCCAGATATTTAACTGCTGCAAATGTTGACTTTTACAATCACAAAATGTGATTTTTCAATCATAATAGAATGATTATACAGGGTGTAACGGAAAGGGTATATACATACTTAAGGGCGTGCTACAGACCATCAAACTGAACATGTTTCTTCATAGGGCAAACATCGTAATAGCGAAAAAATTATCTGCTGCAACATACAAAATTTCAATACCTATTCGACCCAAATGTATGGGGCAGCTAAATTTTTTTTCGGTGTTATGTTGTTTGTCCGATGGAGAACCATGTTCAGTTTGATGGTCTGAAGCAAACCCTTAAGTATGTATATACCCTTTCCGTTACACCCTGCATGTAAGCGAAAAAAACCGGCCAAGTGCGAGTCGGACTCGCGCACGAAGGGTTCCGTACCACTATTTATAAAAACGAGCAAAAAAATCACTTTTTTGTATGGACAGACATAACATTTTAGGATTCGTTGTTATAACATCAACAAAAATACACAATCTGTAGTAATTTCAACTCCCTAACTCGGTTCATAAGATACAGCCTGGTGACAGACGGACGGACGGACGGACAGCGAAGTCTTAGTAATAGGGTCCCGTTTGACCCTTTGGGTACGGAACCCTAAAAAGAATAAACTGATGGCAATTAGAGCTTATAATATGATTTTTCGAAGCGGTCTTGAATGGTCACGCTAAAATGTATCTAACCGTCTTTTTAAAGTTACAGAAACCTTCAGAACATACTTTTCATGTGTCTGATAAAAATTGTGGTAAGATTGGTTTAAATTGTTGCCGGTAGCGCCATCTAGATTTGAGTTTTGTTATAATGTAATTAAAATATTTACTTCGATATCATTCTAATATATTTCTTATTTCTATTTTCTCTTTCCATTTAAATTACTATCCTACTGACTGAAAGAAATTTCTTGAGCCAAGATTAAAGTCAACCAACATACAACATGTTAAAAAAACCCTGTCCGATCCGCGAGGGTATTATTAGATATCGAGATAAGATTGTATTATCTACATATTTTTGGAAAACAAGTAAAAAAATAGCCCTTCAAAAAATAAATAAGTTTAAAAATGAGGAAACTGACATGGCAACACACGACAACAATCCGGCCGCTTCTCAAGTATTGACGACAAAAACAAACAATTGACGACAGAACACATAGTATTATCACTTACATATATTTTATGTTTCTTCTTCTTGAATTGATAATGTCATTGACTGTATGCCCCTTTCGGATCTGACCGCGTTTTTTTTTAAACATATGGTATACATATTTAAGCTAAATATCAATCATTAACTTCGTTAATTCGCATTACTTATCCATATTTTATATACTTATGTTTTATTATTATTTACTATTTTATATGGTTTGCATTTGTATGTCGTGTGTTTTAATTTTGGTTGCGGAATAAAAAAAATATTCTGACTATTTATTGAGGTAAAGATAGAGTATATATTTATTGAAATTGTATAAATAGCATGTATTATTGATTAAATAAATCGTTAAGTAATGTTTTTCACTGAATTTTGTGCAATTTAAATTGTGTGTATATCTTTTTGATAATGATTTATTAATATCAAGATGACTTATTTATATATTTTTTCTGTAACGTTTTATTGTGCCTTATTATAGTTATACGGTGGTATTGTAAAAATAGTTAATTACAATAGTTATTAACTATTTTTCTTATTAACGCGTATTTTGAATTTTCACGGCCCAAATTATTGTTTCAATAATATTATAATTATGTAGTATAAATAAACTTACCAAAGTGGTTACAGTTCTTCATAATGAGGAAGGGCTATGCAGGGGAGCATCATAGTCCTAATTTCAACTGTACCTAAACTTAATTTTAAGTTGCAAAAAGAAAAAGATGCCGGTGGAATACATAACCAACTCTCCTTTTAAGAAATCGGTTAAAAAGCTCAAGAAAATTTACACGTGACGTTGCAAAATTTCACGAAGCAACCTTCATGAATCATAGATAATAAGTTACAATAACCGTATGTTATAGGAAGCAGCGTTGGTTTCCCGCGACGTTTTCGCGCGACGGTTCTCTTCAGCAAGGCTGTTCACCCCGGGACGAATACTGCACATCGTGCGACGCAAGCGCATGGGAATCGAGAAGTAAGTTCACACTTTTATTTCACATACATACAGTTTAATTAACTAGCTGAACTTTGCAAACGTGATGGGTCCCGATACCCAAACAGAATAAAAAAGACCCAAACAAACTTTAAAACCCGCGCGACCCAAATGTATGGTTATTTTTTTCGCGATTACGATGTTGGTACATACATTTTATTGGTATTGCACTTTTGTACATCTGTTTTTTTTTTTATTACCGATGATAAATTCTAATGTGGGGGGTGTCGGAATGACAAGTTTGTGGCTCGATGTCCCTCCACCCTGTATACATCGTGTATAATAATTAGCGTCCGGTCGGTGGTGCATTTCTGGCCGATGCCGAAATCTTCGGCAATCGCCACAATCTTCGCCGAAGCCATAGCCAAGATTCAGTTCAAGATTGACCAGAAGTGAATAATTAGTGATTTTTGTAAACTTTCGAATTCAAAAGTTACGAACAACTTTGCCTTGCAACTTGACAAAAATCATAACACTTTGGAATGTTCCACCGCGCTCTCGCGCATTCGTAACAGTTCATGCCCAAACTTTGGCATGAACTTTCAGCTTCGGCCGAGAGTTGAAAGTCGAAGCTGAAAGTTTTGCTGAAAGTAGTCGAAGCCGAAGCTTCGGTCGGCCACTAGTAATAATAGATATCCATCAAGCCTGCGGAGTTTCGCTAGCTAATTCAATTTGGCTTTATATTTAAGCTTTATTTGTTTATGAAATTAACAAGCAATTCAATGTAAATAGCAAACAATTATAGTAAATTAAGCAACAGAAATTCGCGCTCATTTTTAAGATAACAGCAACACTTAAATACCCACAGCTTCCAAAACTTTAATGGGACTATTCGCTTTGTATATTACACAAGTCTTGGCTAATTTATTCACACGTTTCCACCCATGTCTGACCAAAGTGATGAAGGTGAAGAAGAAAGGTAATTCACAGCTTACTTTCTTAGATATAATCTAGTGTAGTCTATAGAATTTTACATACCAAACCCGTCGGTGTAAACGATAAACGAAGACAGTAGCACAACTAGGGAATGCAATCTCGAGGCGAGGTTCACAACTCGAGATGTCGCGTGATAAGGCTATGGTCGAGATTGGTCATTCGAGACCTCGAATGTTAAGGCTGGGATCGAGATTGGCCAAGAATCGAGGTCTCGCGAGATTTGCATTCCCTAGAAACAACATGTACAGTGTACACGGCGACTGATCAAGCTGTACACTTCCAGTTTAACTTGACCTCGCTTTGTGTAGATTTCCCTTTACAATAAGATAACCGCAACTGGTTTTGTATAGCTTGATTAGTCGCCGTGCATACAATACGACGTTTTATACTATGTTATAAACGCGAGCTATCAAGACTATAACTAAATCATGCCTCAATTACAGGAAAGTGCGCACAACAGAGCCCACGTACGAGATGCGATGGGCGTGCCCCGAAGACTTCATGGAGCTACAAGTGATGCCTCGCATGCTTCTAGACCATCTACCAGAGAACGTACACCGTACCATACGCACAGTTCTAGATGAACGGCATCGGTATAGACTCATACAGACTGTGTAAGTAAGCTGTGAAGTGACATACGGATATATTATCTGTGGTATTATGAGAAGCTGACTTTGGAGAATAAAAAGAGAGCTGCAAGAATAGTGTGGAGTTACAAGTATTGCCTCGCATGCTACTCCGTCGTCGATGAACGGTATCGGTATAGACTCACACAAACTGTGTGGAGTTAAATATATAGTGACATACGGATATATTATCTGTGGTATAGTGTATCTAGTTGATTGAAATGTTAAGACACTGTATAAATCTATAATTTGTAAAAAGACACAAATATTCTAATGGACTTGGCCTGCAACACGTAAATCTATACGTACTGTGGAAAACACTGACACAAATAAGGGGGAAGCCCCAAGGTTCGTAGGTTACCTTGGGGCTTCCCCCTTTCCAATTCTATTTTCTTTGGTTTTTTGCAATTTGTTACGGTCGCAAATCATATTTTAATCAACATACAACCCGACACTGACTTGCAAATTCCAAAAAATGTGAGAAAATTTTAATTCGCCGATTTTTAGGCCGCGAAATGAAAAGCTAATATGGCTTTACTGGGTTAAAATCATTAAAGTCATCAATACAACCCCTTTAAGTTCATTTAACCCCATAGAATGACTTTTTCATGAAATAATCATTCATTGTGATTTGTATTGTATTGAGGATTATAATGACTACAATTATGTAAATACGTACGTTTTACAGCCTCTTAGATATGCCTTTATTTTGAAACGTAACTTGCCGAAGTAATATTGCCTGTTTATGTTTCGTAGAATTAAGTGTTGAACAAAGTGTCAAAAAATAAATTTCAAGGCACCGAGAAGGTGACAAATAAGAAGTTTTGACGAGTTAATATTATACTACAAGAAGAGTCATGTACAGACAAAAGTGTTTTAAACTTTTTAGTACGGTTAATTAAAATAGACATTTCAATTAACAAAAACTCGGATCAAGCTGAATTTTGGCAGATACCTTGGGTACACACACCAGTAGAAATAAAGTGCAAAATAAACTTTGTTAAGGATCGATTTTTTATATGTTTACTTTATAACTCCTTTAACTTTTAGAATCGCGATAATTAAGAATTGTGATTCTTAGGGCAAAAGTATAAGACCATTTTTGTAGATAATTTTATGAATCTCGAATAACTTTTTTAGCACACATGGGATGTATGGGGACTTTTAACACTTACTTTATACTCGAGTACCCAAGGTCTCTAAAAATTCAGCTCGATCCGACTTTTTGTTATTCGATTTTTATTTTATGTCTAATTTGACCGGACTATTTGTTTCAGACCGAAAAACCACATAGCATACGGTCTCGAAACAATTTTCTTAGACATAACAATGTAAAAAAAAACCCAAGTATGGCAAAATACTACGACGTAACAAAAGCATTAAATTATTAAAATAAGATGTATAAGAAATAAACAACTTTTCGACTCTCAAACCTCTATAAGCATTTAGCGCTATTTTTTTGAAAAACATTCTGTCTCTTTCTTTTTCAAACAATTGACAGAATAGAAAGACGTTTTAAATTCCTTGCGGTCGCTAAATGTATTTAGTGATTTGTAAATAAACTGGCCGAAAACAAACCTACTGTTTAAGAAAAGTTTTTTTTTTCTATTTGTTATTTTTTATCGTTTGGCTGAGCTACATGACATGACAATGTGATTATATTTTATCGTTCCTAAGCATAACGTGACTCGGAAGCCTATCTAGGAAACTTTTGTACATATAAACTTAAAACTACTCAGAATTTCAATTTAATTGATATTAATAAACAAATTGACAAAACCAGTGTCAAAAATTAACTTGTAGTTTAGTATAAGAACCTGTGAGAAGACTGTGATGATGATAGTATGGAAATATTAAAGTTTAAGAGATATGTTTGTGGATGTATGCACGTGCCGCAACGGTAGTTATAATTATTTTGTACATAAACTAGAATAAGTATATCGTTTAAGCTTCTGAAATGTATGGCTCTGGCATATTTTTGTATGAAGTCGAACATGAAAACAATTACTTGATTAAGACCAAGATGATGATCAGGGCTAGGGCCCTTGTCAGTGACGTCATGATAGGACATGACGTCTCAAAGCAATATTTTATTAATGGAAAGAGACAAAGCTATAGAGGACGTCTAGCGCCATCTCTTTCCCACTCTGGAATAAAATTAAAACAATACTGCTTTAAGATGTTATTTATGGTAGGCGTCCAATACGAAATTTGATTGTGTAATATTGAGATTACGTGGCACTTTCCCAAAGCATTTGTTTTTATCTGTACGTATAAGCAGTGGAATGTTGTAGTGTGATTCAATTTTTCTGCAGTAAGAACCTATCTGGAAAAATATGGAATTGTTCTTCGCCTTGAAAATGAGGCTTACCCTTCCGTTGTCTGAATACTTAATCAAAAACACATAAAATAATTGGATTATTGTGTTCTGTTAACCAATCAAAGTAAGAAAAAAGGCAAGAACGGTAAGCAAAATTAAATCAACCTTATTTGTTATGTCCATTTTGTATTTCCGCTATACAATATAATATGCCAGAGCCTTTAGGGAACTATACCTCGTTCCAATCTTTAACATATCAACGTTGAAAACGTTTATTCTTATAATTCCTTTGGGGCATATAGTAGTGTTAGTCTTGGTTCTGTTGCGAAAAAGGAATGGCGACATGCTATCCGTATAGCTCCATCTCTCTCGCTAGACAAATCTTGGTTTTAGTAGTACATTACACGGCACATATTCTTCTTCGAAATTCTGATAGCGTGACCTACGCAATTAATTTAATTTGCTCAAAACGAAAGCAATTCTATAATTTCGAATAATAATTAGATACTCCTTCTTTGTATAAATTCTACTGCCAAAGCGTATGACAAAATGTTTAACTTTTATCATGTAGGATGGTCTTAAACATTTATTTAAGTCCGTTGCGTTCATCTTGCCTAGCAACGCAATGGATGGATACAAAATTATATGTATATCTTTGATTTCCTGAACGGTGTTTGTATTTAGAAACAGACACATGTACAGCTAACGTAAAAGTTGGTCTTATGGAGTTTCTAGAATACCATGGACTATTTCCCATAGTGTACTTATGGGAACAAATCAAAGACATACTTTTACGCTAGCAATATCACTACTTGTCCGATAGATGGCAGCACCGCTAGCCAAACAATAAATAAACTACATTCTTGTTATTGTATCACCTTTTTCCTTTAAAAATATTAATTAAGACTTGCAAAGCTACCACTAAGTACAATAACTAGAACGTAGAAGTAGCTTACAACGTTACCGAAGTCAATTATGTAATAAATTGTCTACATTGCATAATAGTTACATTTAATGTAAGTACATTTAAGTATAACTTATTTTCATTGCTTACACTACTAAAATCAGGTACAATACCTGGCCGTAAATATGACATTGAGCTATAAAAACTACACATAAATACACGCATAGTCTACAAAGACGAACTTGAACCGTGAACTGCACACTTAAAGCGGGCATACTGTACAATATGACCACTTTAAGTGTGCAGTTCAAGGTGGCGCTGCTTTTCAAGAGAAAATGCATTGATGTGTCAATCTTGGTACATTTATTTTAGTTCTGTGTTTTCCCGCCTGCACAGATAAGTTGGCTGAAGTGTAGAGCGTCGTCTTTATCCCTCATATCTGTGTGACTATCTCTTTCTGGTTAAGATCTCAGACTTAGCTTAGTCGCGCTTCATCCGATAATGAACCTTGTATGAATGTTAATGTTCTTATTCGTATGAAACGCCATTACCACAGTCGCTTGTAGTAATATCAACATTAAAAATATAGTAATAAGGTTTATTTTCGGATGAATAGTGACTATGTTTACCTATAACTCGATATGTCATATTTACTCCCGGATTCTGGTACGCAGTAAATATTTGTAAAGATGTATTTTTGTAAACTCTTTGTAGTAATCATGTATCCTTTAGTTACCAAACGAACAAACTGTTGTATACCTACTTATATTGTTGCAACGTAAATTAGTATTTGTTATGTATTATATTAACCCTGTATATAAAAATTATATCATAATTTCATTCAATCAATTGGAATAAGAAAATAAAGTGTTATTTTACAAGCTGTTGTAGATAATTATGTTTGTCTGTATTTTTCAAAGTTTATGAAAATGCATCTCAGTTGTTATAAAATAAGTAGGCCTCATTATAAATTAATTCTGTTATCTTAGGGACCTACATTTATTCAATTTTAGAGTCTACTTACGATTTTTAAATATTTCTTGTAAATAAAAACCTAAACCTCGGGAACAAAATCATTGTGACTTGATAAAAATATACTCTGACTACACTTTTAGGTGATATTTTTTGTAAATAAAAGCATTTACTTCGAATAATTTACATTCCAATTTGTATTATGTAGTCCTCAGTCCGTCACCGTAGTATCCATATTACGTGGATATATCGCTACACATGTGATTTTTTAAAGATATTTTTTTGGGCTATGTCATGAGATATTTATATAAAAATATTTTATATAATATGTTAGTTTGTAGTCTGTATTTTTTATTTGGATTTTTTAAAATGATTATTTCATTTTTATTTCTTGCAGTTCAAAGACCTCAAAACGGAAAAAATATTCTTGTTTGTTTAAAGGCTTTTGAATGAAGAGGTATTAGGTACCTATCTTATTATCATTAGTAAATCAAAATTATAAAATACGCAGCACGACCAATCAAGCTATGCAAAACCAGTATACGCTGATCTGTCATTGTACGGGAACCTTTTACAAAGCGAGGTCAGGTTATACTGTATCACTGTGTACATTTTTCAAATGTAAACCACTTTCGTTTTGTTTATAGTTTATATATAATACTATAAATAAATATATTGTAATGTTACGAATCTCAAACGCTATGTGACAAGTTGTTAGTAAAATACGATGCGGAAAGGCCATGGACAAGGACATAGAAATTTTTCATCGGTAATTTTAAAAAAAAACTGGTTATTCCTACAAAAGTGTACACACAGATACAGTGTACAGTGTGTTTGTGTGTAAAGTGTGTATGTGTGTGAAGCTACATGGTTAAAATGTATGGAACAGCAGTTTTTTTTTTAAATTTTCGATGTATATTTTCTTTGTGAGGCGGGTTCAGAAATACGTAACGAGTTCGTGGTAAGCGTTTTCGCGTCGGTGTCCCATACACCCTGTATAAATACTTTAATATTTACTTCAGTATGTTTGTATATAATGTTGTTTTAGCGTTCAGTACCATTGATATGTTACTTAAATCTTTTATTCTTTGTATTTTTATAGTTTACACAAGTTGGTACTGAACGCAAGTATGTTCAAGTATTATAAGGACTGAGGTTCTTTTCACTTGTACCCTAAATTAGGGCTTTATAATCTCTTTCACCTTATGTAATAGAGTATAGCCAATGTCTTGTGTTGGGTTTTGTTTTAATTTATAAATAAAATCTATTTTAAGTATCATATCGTTTTATTGGAATCCTTTGTTGGCCCATAAACTTTGTTATAGGATAAAGCAGTAAAGCTGGATACGATAACATCGAATACAAATGGATAGTATTTAAATTCATGAAAAAATATCTTTAGTGCACCTTAATCAGAACATGGACGAAAAATATTTCTATTGGCTAATTCAGTAAAGTCAAAATATGAATCTTTTGCTTGCCGGTTAATTTACAATAATTCTTACTATATTAAAGTAACAAAAGTTAAGCATTAAGTATAATAATATTTATTTTATAATATTTAAATCACGATATACAAAAATACACTTAATTCATCAGTCAAGTCAAAATATTATCACAGCGATCGATTTAAATTACATTTCTTTAGATAAACTTTAAAATGAAAATTAACAGATTAAAATACGCATTTAAGCAATTTAGTAAGACATAATAATATGATATTTGGTACAATATTTGAAACTTAGTTTCTAGTTACGAATGAGCATTACAAATAGTAGTAGTATAGTTGAGATCTACCTGTCTCGGAGAAAATTATTTCAGTTTATATCATCTGCACAGATTGCGAAGTTCTGTCATGGCGGCCTGGGATACTGATGTTTTGTTCCTTTCCACTTTATATCTGAAAAATTTAGTTGAAACATTTATTGGGATTATTAAGGGTTAGGCATAAGTGTACTTCTGTGTCTGTATGGTGTCGGACGTAAAGAATAGCACCATCCCATATCTTCCCGTGGGTGTCGTAAGAGGCGACTAAGGCACTTTCCAGAGAATGGGCAGCAGCGTTCTCTGTGCTTTTGTAACAACCGTACTGCGATCGCCAACCCTCCTGCCAAGCGTGGCGATTATGGCAAAACCCTCCAAAATGTCAATATGGCGACACTTGGGGGAGGCCTATGTCCAGCAGTGGACGTCTTTTGGATTGAAATGATGATGATGATAGGTGTTTATCAGACTAGAGACTTCACATGGTCTTCTAAGTTCTAAAAACGAAGTAGCTCAAGAATTTGTAGATTTTTTTACCAATATCCCGCTTAAAACTACCGAAACCTTAAATTCCTCACCCTTGCTTTCCATTGACTTATTAAAGGCGAACGTTTCAGCATGTCCGATTGAGTTTCAATTTAAGCATATAAACCCCGTAACAGTCATTAAAGCTTTTAAGGAAATCAAAATCAAATTAACCGAAGATCTATGGGAAATGTCTGTTAAAGTTTGTCAAGCCATTATCGACACTATAGCACCGTATTTAGCCTTTATTTTCAATTTGTGTGTGGACCAGGGAGTCTTCCCAGACCTTATGAAATACAGCAAGGTAATACCACTTTTCAAATCTGGGGACAGTAAAGAGACCAATAACTATAGACCCGTTTCCGTGTTGCCGGTTTTCAGCAAGGTGTTTGAAAAGGTAATGCTTAATCAAATGCTCACCCACTTTAGCACCAATAAAATCTTACATGACAAACAGTATGGTTTCACCAAAGGACGTTGTACGACTGACGCCGGTGTCACTTTATTAAAACATATATATACTGCGTGGGAAGAGGCACAAGATGCCATAGGAATCTTCTGTGACCTCTCGAAGGCATTTGATTGCGTAAATCACGAAACCCTGCTCTTGAAACTTGAACATTACGGTTTAGGTAAACTTGCGCTCAGTTTAGTAAAATCGTATTTGAATGATAGACAGCAGCAAGTACAAGTAAATGGTGTAAATTCAATGGGTTTAAAAGTAAAAATGGGTGTACCACAAGGTTCAATATTGGGTCCTTTCCTCTTTTTAGTATATATTAATGACCTACCCCATTTGTTTAAAAACCAACCACAAATGATGTTGTAAAATAATTGTCTTTGACACCTTTTTTAAAAAGAAATTGTTTTTTGAAATGGAAAAACTGTCACTGAAGAAAAATATAAGAAAGTCTAACACTCATTCTGTGATCCCTTTTATTTGTAATCGTTGCACCCAATAAAGCGATTCCCGACCCATTCTGCAATATCTGGCGACCGTGACAGGACTTGGCTGGTCCACTGTATTTAAAGACAGGAGAAAAGTGCTGGATCGTTTTTATTCACATGCGCTACATACCGTGCAGTCCATTTAGACTTGTGTTCTTCATTGTCTACAGAAGACTTTATGTTAACGTTCCGCAGGTTTGTGGCAAGACGAGGTTCCGTAAGGATAATATATACAGATAATGGAACGAATTTTCGCGGAGCAAGTTCAATACTTAAGAACATCAAGTGGAATGAAATAGCACAGGAGACATCAACGCAAAGGATCGAATGGCGCTTTATACCTCCGTCAGCGCCATGGTGGGGAGGATTCTGGGAAAGGATGGTACGGACGGTTAAAGAGATGCTAAGAAGGGTGCTTGGTAAGGCAGCACTTAAATATAATGAACTGTTGACTGTGTTGTGTGAAACCGAAGCGATGATTAATTCTCGGCCGCTAACCTATATAGCCGACACTACGGAAAATTTAGCTCCGTTGACTCCTTCAATGTTTTAACATGTAGGAAAAGAAGGGAAAGATGTCCTAGATATGTGTCATATTGATGGTCAGCTCTTGACTGGGCCGTTGGCGTTATATTAAAAGCCTATGTGGCGATCTGAAGCAGCGTTTTCGCAGCGAATACCTGGCTCTACTTACTCAGAAATCAACGGCTAATAATAATCCAGTTGAAATCGGGGACATAGTTTTGATAGGGTCTGATGATGTTAAGAGGGTTAAATGGCCATTAGGTATTGTTCTTGAGACGATGCAAGGGGTGGACGGTCATAGGCGTGTAGCGCACGTTAGAACCGCAAGAGGTGAATTAATCAGACCTCTACAGCGTCTCTTCCCATTAGAGGTTCGTCATAGGGATGTGCCAACCACTGAACCTGCACAGCAGCTGCCCACTAACATGCACGCCACTCGTTCCGGTCGGCTGGTGAAATTGCCCACTAGGTATTTATAAATTTAAAGGTTTTATTTCACTTTATTATTTCCGAATAGTATTTTAGTTTACGTAGATTTCTTCCGCTTTCTCGCGGGGCCGGAGGATGTTGTAAAATAATTGTCTTTGACACCTTTTTTAAAAAGAAATTGTTTTTTGAAATGGAAAAACTGTCACTGAAGAAAAATATAAGAAAGTCTAACACTCATTCTGTGATCCCTTTTATTTGTAATCGTTGCACCCAATAAAGCGATTCCCGACCCATTCTGCAATAGGTGTTGTTTGCTGACGACACTTCTTTAATATTTAGAATAAACAGACGTGCCACAAACCTCAACGACGTAAATAACGCTTTAATGCAGGTCCATAACTGGTTTACCGCTAATAATTTAGTATTAAATGGGAAAAAACTAAGTGTATAAGATTTACTCTACCAAATGTCAAATGTAGTGATTGTGACATAGTATTAAATCAAGAGAAACTTGAATTTGTCGATGAAACTGTTTTCTTGGGGATCACGCTCGACTCAAGGCTACAATGGGGTTCTCATTTAACATCTCTTGCAGGACGGCTGAGTTCAGCAGCATATGCTGTCAGGAAAATCCGTCAATTTACTGATGTAGATACCGCGAGGCTAGTGAATTTTAGTTATTTTCATAGCATTATGTCATACGGTATTTTACTATGGGGACGGGCTGCAGACATCGAGTCTATATTTATTCTGCAGAAAAAAGCTATCAGAGCCATATATAATCTACATAGGCGCGATTCTCTAAGAGAACTGTTTAAGGAAATTAACATCATGACGGTACCTTGTCAATACATCTATGAAAATATCATGTACGTTAGGAAAAATCTGCATTTATTTAGTAAAAGAAGTGACCGGCACCACTATAATACTAGAAACAGGGACCAACTGGTTCAGCCAGGTTTCAGGTTAGCTAAAGTAGACTCATCGTTCATGGGGTACTGTTTAAAATGTTACAATAAATACCTCCCCCCATTCTACAACTAAATGAAACGAAATTTAAATCTTGCATAAAGCGCACACTATGTAGGCAAAGATATTATAAGTTGGGGGATTACATTGATGATAAAAATGCTTGGCTCAATGCTGGTCCTGCTCCACAACCATAGGGGCTATCAAATTACCATGTGAAGTTACTGTGGAAGCTGCAGAAGATTGTATAAATATCTTTGCTTTTGTATAGATTTGTGTAATCTCTTAGTATTATATAATTGCATAGCACATGTGTGAAAACTATGTACTGTAAAGCCACCATTTACTGAGTACCTACATCTTACTTACACTGACGCGAATTTACCCTGGCGGTTGAGTAAATGTTATGCTCACTTAAATGTCACGCTGATGGCGGCGGGTGTGTCGGGTCATTTAGTTCTCTTCAATATGGTTGAGTTGAATGATGGCTGATACATGCGTCATGTTCGTGAACGGGCGCTGTCAGTTGTGCCTGGTCATCTCTTAGCTGCCATGGTTCATTTTTAATTATTTTATTTTTAACTTTATTTTCGAATTACTGATTTCGTCTTTTACTCTGGACGCTCTTAACTTGCCCGTATTTCTACATCGTTCTCACATACTAGTACTTCTCAACACGAATGATGTAACCAAGATTCTGTAACATATTTTAATTTAAAAGAGTGTCCATGGAGTTTCTTGCCCATTCTTCTCCATAGAGATCTACGCTTTGGAATGGGCAACTACAGTACTTTCACAAGTTATTATGTCTTGTGACTGGGACTGTAGCTTAGCGTTCTTTTTTTTTTGTTCTTTGACTTTCAAAAGTGCCTGTAATGGTCTAATTGAAATAAATGCTTTGAGTTTGAGTTTGGTGCGCTTAATAGTATATAATAGTACCCCCACATTTCGCCATTTATGTTATAAGTCCCATGACGAGGCAGGACTAAATACTTAAATCACAACAAACAGCTATGAGACTATAAAAACACATACCTGTTGAGGAAATCATGGGCAACATCAGGCCTATACACGGCCATATCTCTCAGGTAGGCCTGGTCGTTGGTGAGTGTGCGTCGGTACGCAAGCTCGCGCCACGCTTCGCCGCCACGACCAGCCAGCAGTACCAAGCCCTCCATGAAACTGGAAGGAACGTTGATAGAGATTAGAAAAGTTAACAACAGAAGAAAGCATGTTCAGTGTGTCAGATTTTAGAGCATCTACGATAGTTATGGCTTCTGGATTAAAAAAATCTGGAGATTTGTGGCCTTTTGAGGGCACTAGAATGCTAGGCTGCACTAGGGGAGCAGCGGTGGCCCAGTGGTGGCAGCCCAGACTCACGAGCAGTAAGCCGTGGGTTCGAAGTCGAACCCAGGCAGACGCATTACTTTGTGTAATTTATCTCATCACCGCTGCTCTCAAAAACCGTGAAGGAAAACATCGTGAGGAAACCGGCATGTCCTAGAACTAAAAATTCGAAGACATGTGACATCTACCTACCCGTACTTGGCCCGCGTGGTGGATTAAAGCCCACACCCTCTCATAGAGAGGAGGCCTGTGTACCAGCAGTGGGAACATTATAGGCTGGTGATGATGATGGCATTAGACTTGTACCCTATTACTTAGGACATATACATAACTGGTGTAATGAAGGTATACTATAAATACATCTCAGCCAACCCTCGGGGAATCAAGGCGTGTTGCTATATTTACTTTAGTTAAACAGTACAGCACTACAGTACTTTATTTTTTAGATTACCTTTGGCTAATCTAAAAAACGATCGCGTGGAAATTTTGATGTGTTTTTCAGAGATGAATTATAGTAGAAACCATAAAAAAAAAGAATTCTGTCCATTGCTGAAAACCGCATCAAAATCTGTTGCGTAGTTAAAAAGATCTAGGCGTACAGACGGTGGGAACCGACTTTGTTTTATACTTTGTAAAGATTGGAGATCTACTGAATCAAAAATAAAAATCTGTCTCGCTACGGGCATAGTAATAATGAATTATACCGCAATAAAAACTATCAAAACGGAATCGTCATAAATAAAAACCAATAAAAGCGGTCACTCACCTCAAATATTCACTTACAAGCCGATACAACTGCTCGGTACTCCTATTCAATATAAGCCTGGTCGGCGACGCGTTCAGCAGAGATATCTGCAAAGCTATCTGTTGCGCAAGCGCCGCCATTTCTCCCGCGAAGCCGGTGCATCCTCCCTGTAGGTACAGCTCGGCCGCGTCTGTGCAGTGGATCAGTGCTGTGTCGAGGAGGGATCGGGTCGGCACGCTGTCGTGTATCTGTAGCCATGTCGGTGGCTGGAACGGCTTTTTGGATGTTGCCTTAGAAAGAGAAAATGGTTTATTACTTTAAGAGGGGACTCTAGTATAGGTATTTCTCCATACAAACGTATTTCGATGTTTTCTTCGTGGATAATGCGTCTAGAGCATTGATTTTTTCCAAAAAATCTAGGTCTTATTAATACATGCCCCTATCATTTCCTTTTTTTCAAAACATAATCACTAAAAGAATTATGACAATCCAAAAACCCGAAAAAAACCGTTTTTACCGCCATGTTCAGACGTCTATCAGACAAATCAGATAAGTCCTTAACAAAAAAGAAAATAATAGGAGCATAGGTATACTTTTCCTCTAAATTTTGATATAAGAATTATTTAGATCAGTTTAGTTTTGAAGAAGAAAACAGCGGAATACAAAACGTCTTTTGGTCAAGATTTTTGTGGGTAAAATCAGCCTGAGCTGCAGTTGTCCCTTTAGCACTTTACGGGGGCTTGATCGGGCGCAGCGCGACGGCAATAGTTTCTTCAAATACCTTCTAATACTTTCAAATACCGACTAGAGTCCCCTCTTAAGGAGTTCTGTTAGAGGAGCTTGTGGCTAAATAATAACAGCCGCTAGGATTAATCTTTAGGTTAAGCCGCGCTTGCCTAAGTTGGTCTGTGAATGGGTGACCACCCGAGTTTCCCCGACTTTCCTCCGTGCCTCGAAAATCAGGTTAAGCTGTTGGTCCCGGCTGTCATTTGAAGATCTTTGACAGTCGTTACAGGTAGTCAGTGGCCTGAAAGGTCTGACAACCAGTCCTACTAAGGAGTATAGTATTACTCAGTACTAACAGGGTTGTGGAGGTCAGATAGGCAGTCGCTCCATGTAAAATACTGGTATTCAGCCTCCGGTTCCTCAGGTTAGACTGGAAGCCAACCCCATCATAGTTGTGAAAAGGCTAGGCAGATGGTGACTTTAGGGATTCCGTTCTTTGAGATTTTTAAGCCGTCGTCCAATACCAATCAACGTTTTGTCTAGTGGTCGTTGTTGCGACTGCTGCCCATGAAGTTCTGGGTTAGTGAGATGTGGGTGTACTACTAGGTAACCTCTATCTCACAATTCGTGGATTACAGAGGTGATGTCATGTTGTATGTTAAAAAGATTCCTCATCGTCGTTGTAAAAGCTACTTTTTGGGCAGTCGTAAAAGCAGATTTCGACTTGTCAGCTTTTCTTAAAGGCGAGAAACAAGCAACACCTAAGTAAAATAAGTTTTCTTGATTTAATTTCAGAGACAAATGAAGTTTGAGAAAATAAAATAAATATACTTAAACTACACATACCCTCGCAGAATCCAAAGCCATTTTCTCCAAATCATCAATCAAGTTGAGCGCCTGTTTTCTCTTCACATTCGCGGCTTCTGCGTACATGTTGAAATGCAAGGCAACCATAATGTAGGTATCGGTGTCTCCTGGACAATGCGTCTTCAGGAAGTCGAGGAGTCCTTGTTTGAACTCTGCGATCTTGTCCCCTTGCTGGCCTAGCATGTAGTCGAACTGGCCTAGGAGGAACTCGAACTGATGGTTGTCGCGTAAAGCCTGGAACAAAGTTTGTTTTATGTTTTTAAGAAACAGATATGCGGCCCATCAGTTGATAAGACTGTCATTTGTCAGCCAAAGGGTCATTGCCACTTAGATGTGGTCGCTGACCAAAAATAAACTTCTATTATAAAAATTTAAAAAACCCCCGACACAAAAAACCTCTAAAAAGCCAAAAATAAATTAATCCAAGCGTCGTAGCGTCGGGGGTCCGCTTTGTTCTGTGCTTGTACTAAGCGGTCTTCTTAGCGGTCCCCCGACGCTACGACGCTTGGATTAATTTATTTTTGGCTTTTTAGAGGTTTTTTGTGTCGGGGGTTTTTTAACCTCTTTATCCTTTCGCGCGAACAGTAAAACCCCGCGTGTAGCCCTTCGGGGGCCCCTTGATTACGCCATCGCGTGAGTCATCCGATATCGTAAAGATAAACACTTATAACTCGAGTTATATTAGCTCTAATCTTAAACGGTAAACAGTGTCGGGTTCGTGATGAACGGGGCCATTTATTAATAATAAACAACTCTTTTAGAACTACTTGAGAATTATACATATCCCATATATATGAGAGAGGTCGCAGTAAATACGTCTGTTTTCGTTGCTTATTTTTGTTTGGTAAAACTACTCATTCAATTTACACGAAAATTTATATCTAACATCACAAATATACAAGTAATCTAATGACAGTGTTTTTTAGGAGTCCTTCATACATTATTCTTATAAGATCCTAACTCAAACTTCTTGTTAGAATCGGCCATTTTAGAATTCCGCTGTTCAAAGCATGAAAATACTTGAAATATCAATAAATATGAATAGATATGCCTCGAATACATGAAATAATGAATTATCACTATTTTTTCTTTGCTACTATTGTTTCCAAGACCATTTTACATGGTTAAAGAGTCAAATTATTTTTGTTAATTTCGACTAACAAACTTCACAACAAAGGATTTTTTGTTGGCTCAAATCATAATTTTTTGTTATTTTTTCAAGCAAATGACTATCTAAAAAGTTGCATTATACACTTATAACATACTATACATTTACTTACCAAAGTTTTACAACGTATATCTCACAAAAACAACACTTTTCCGAACATAATAACACGGGTTGCCATTGTCGTTTGACATTCGACATAGACGAGTTTCTATATTTTTTTTAATAATGTTGTGCCGTTTAGTATTACTAACGATTGGTTTTGTTTGAATCGACTACTAGTTGACCATAGAGGTAAATTTTGACAGAACGATTTAGAAATTTACTTTTTTTTATATTAGCGTTTAAGTTTGCTGGTGCGCCGTTGATCCTCGGCGTACCAGCGGTAACGCCCGCGCGTTAAATTTTTAATTTAATTTTTTTTCATGCTTTTTAAACTTATTTTTTTTTTGCCTAGCCTTGACTTTCCTACTCCTGGTTAACGAAACCAAGGAAAGATATAAATTAAACAAAATATAAATTGGGGGTGGGGGGGTGGGGGGTGCACCCCCCCCCCTCAGCAATGCCCATGGTGACAGCGACAACATTTCAAATAGACTACCTGTGAAAGTTTTTAAATCCCTACATCAACTAGAAAAGACGTGATGATCTTCAAACGGCTGAGCAGATTTTCATGAAACATAACTAAGAACACTCTCGATTAAAATACCTTTCAAACGACACTACTTTTATCCAAATCGGTTCATCCGTTTAGGAGCTACGATGCCACAGACAGACACACAGATACACAGATACACACGTCAAACTTATAACACCCCTCTTTTTTGGTCGGGGGTTAAAAAATACAGATTACAGAATTATTTACCAAGGCTACAGTCAAGATTGCCAAAACCAGTAGAAAGTTGTAAAGCACAAACACTACACTATCGCATTGTATATTTATAATCGTCCATAGCGTTCAGTTTATCTCTTTGTTTTCCTGGTTCGGATACGCGAACCTGCTTTCTAACTCATTTAAGGGTAAAATATGTACTAGTCAGTAACCTGGAAGACATAGGCGCACTCGGTGTAGCGCGCGAGGCCGGTGAGCAGGCGCACCATGAGCCGCCACGAGCGCGCCGCCAGCAGGCGCGCCGCCAGCGCCTGCGCCGAGCGCAGCGTCGTGGCCACGCCCTCCGTGTCGCACGCGCACGCGAAGCATTCGTGCCCTACTACCAGCAGCTCCAGGCAGATTATGTTTACCTGAAATAGTACTTTATTACGGACTGGTAGAAGCTGGTAAGAATTATTCCAATTATTTATTTAGTACATTACTCTACATAGTACAAAACAAAGTCATTTTCCGCCATCTGTACGCTTAGATCATTTAAACAAAAAAATGACTTGTTTAAAAAAAATGATGTGGTTTTCATCAATAGACAGAATTATTAAGGAGGAAGGTATGTATAATTTATCTCTCAAAAACACATCAAAATTTCCACGCGAATGAACTCGCAGGTAGCAGCTAGTTTACAATAAATAACTAAATATGTGGTCATAAAATCAATTAATCGTTTATAAAAATGGTGATCAGAGAAAAACAACCAAAATTTTTATAGCATGGTTACAAAATGACTAGTCAACTATAATTATCTTTCTTCTCTAACTTATAGTCAATCGGTGGATGTATGTGCACAACTAAAACGAGCAAATGACTTTATCGGCACTCGTCAACTTTTGAAGTGAAAACTTCTTTAGCCGCGTTGAACGATTCATAAATAGGTGAAAAATCTTTGGGTTCGCGTCACCGATGACCTCGACATGCTCGTGACGTATTGCGCCGAACTAGCGACGCGTATAGCGGCCTTATTGATTTAAACATTCAAAAAAGAACACAGTAATTTAATTCCTTTGTTTTGTGTTTTCACTTCTGCTGGCAGTCCTTATGACTGCTTGATATTTTTTTAAATACGTTACACCTTAAACATATGCGTATATCTTTGTGTATTAGAAGCAAGATAATAATCATGATATTCAAGCCATTATATTGTGTATTTGATGAGGTCATGTTGACTTATATTAATATAATATGTGTTAGGTACACATTATTCACAACCTCAGACCATTATTAACATTAATTTTGATTTTAATTAATTTCGGAATAAAGTCAAGCTGTTGGATTCACAATAGATCAGTACTAGAAGTGCTGTTCACTAAGAATATAAAAAGCATCAATACCTGTTTCGTAGACAACTTCGCTCCTTTAGTAATCTTCCTTATATTCGACTTCACCTCGTACCGAATATGCACATTATTCTTATTTATCACATCAAACAAATTCCGTCTGCAATCTCTCGACATCTTATTGCTGTAGACTGTATAAACGGTCGACACAGAATACACTGACTCCGTTTCAGCCGATAATATGGTTCCTTCTTCGGTTAAGACCGATTCGGCTTCGTCGCCTTCAACATTTTGGTACTCTTCGTCTATCAAAGTTTCAACATCTAGACAACTATCGTCTAGTGGGTTATCTGGTATTTTCGTAGTCCCAGTACATTTGTATATCTTTTGAAACGCCATGAGGTGGTCCAAGATCAGATTGCCGATGTGACTGCAGGCGTCAGGACGCATGTTCAGGAACATTTCGATGTCTGCGTTTAATGCGTAGCCCCACAGTGTGTATTGGAAATGCTCTTTCTGTCTAAATGCCGAAGTTTTCACTAGATGGGGGGATATTATAGCTGCTACTATTTCTTTGCAAAGGTATTCGGCGACCTGAAAACAAATAATGATGAATCTTCGGGAATTACCAGACAATCACCGCCGCATCTGAATAGAGCACTGAGGAATGGACTTTGAGCTGTGTTCATTTTATAATTGTAGGAATGTATGCATATTTTCGAATCCGCTAAAAACGACTGTAATGCAAAACATCACTGGTCAGGGGATATTATTGAGTATTAATAATATCATGAAAAGTGATGGTGATTTAATGAATAGCTTCGTCTCTTTCCGGCACTGGAATCATGATGCATTAAAATGTCATATTGTTGACCACATTATGACATTTTAAAAATAATAGGCGATGTATAGGAGAACATCTATTTAGGCAACCAAAAAATACCAGTGAATTTGAACTATTTTATGTAAAGCTCACCTGTTTAGAAGGTATATTAAACGTCTTGAACACTAGATTAGCAAGGGACATCCTTGCCCGTCCACTGACTAAGTTGATAAAGTCGACGGCGCGGTTCTGATACTTCAGCACGGATGTGTAGTCCCAACCAATTTGTAGCGCTATACGGAAGTAGCTGGCGACCTGTAACACAAAGAGAACTATAGCACACCCTGTAACCAAAACCACACAAAGCAAATAAAAAATAAGGAGGTTCTTAGGTTTTTCGTGTCGCTGGCACGACAATATTTAAAACTTTGGACAGAGACTTTTTTCGACACTTCCGTCAGAGCACAGCTCAATTATACTCCCCGCCACAAGAACATATAAATTAAGTAAACAAAGAAATTCTACTAAGTTTCGTAGCGACAATTCAATCAAAAACAAATAATACCAAATTCAATCAAAGTAACATACGTGTAGTACGAAATTAACGAGCAATTTCACTTGATCGGATAATATTTTTGCGATTTAAAGCTCTGTCGTCTAATATTTTGTGGTACTGGAACGCGTTTGACTTACTGGAACGTTAACATTAGGGCCAGTTTTAGAGCTACCCTGACCGTCGGTACGCGCCGTCGGTCCTGACGGTACGCACAACCGACCGTCGGTTTTTTAAGTTCAGAGCTCTCCTGACGGACCACACTGATCCGACGGGTACAGTCACAAACACGTGTACAGCACGAAATGGACGCGTTTACAAATTGTTTAATTGCTGCTTACTATATACGTAAACGTAT
This sequence comes from Cerastis rubricosa, assembly GCA_949152445.1. NCBI lineage: Eukaryota > Metazoa > Arthropoda > Insecta > Lepidoptera > Noctuidae > Cerastis > Cerastis rubricosa. The sequence continues at coordinate 13,849,294 of OX424533.1, forward strand.
AAGAAACAGGTAATTAGGCGTTCAGTGTCGATATATGCCATGTTTGATCGCCAAAAGTAACAAAAAACCGGACTTTAATCACACTTATTGACGGTTAGTAGCATAGAATAAGCGGTTTGTTTATGTTCGACAGTACGCGCACGGCGTACGGTCGGTATAGCTCTGAACGCATCCATACGTTGCCATAGCGCGTCGGTCGACCGACGGTACGCATGTGCACGCGCTAGACCGACGGCCCGCGTACGCAATGCGTAGCAAAATACGCTTGCGTACGGTCGGTCGAGCTCTAAAATGATTTGAGAATTTCCATACAAATAACAAACGCAACCGACATACGCACCGACGGTACGCAGAGCTCTAAAACCGGCCTAGGACCGCCATTCAAGTTTCGAATGCGTTTCTGATTGTTTTGTTTTCGCGGATTAGGTTATCACTAGATCCAAAGGTTGCGAACTCCTCAATGTGTTTACAAAATTTATTTGTTCTCATTGCGGGGAGTATAGGCTACATAACGCTTGCAACGGGATATTTACCATGTTTATTATTTGTTTCGAGTTCCCGATTGCGCTGTTGCAAACGCCATGATCACGGATAAACTGAAGTTATTGCAGGTGGGTGTTTATATGCAGACAAATCGGTCTACCCTCTTCCTTGTTCGTTTTTAGGGTTCCGTAGCCGAATGGCAAAAAACGGAACCCTTATAGATTCGTCATGTCTGTCTGTCTGTCCGTCCGTATGTCACAGCCACTTTTTTCCTAAACTATAAGAACTATACTGTTGAAACTTGGTAAGTAGATATATTCTGTGAACCGCATTAAGATTGTCACACAAAAATAGAAAAAAAAAAACAAAAAATTTTGGGGGTTTCCCCCCTATACTTAGAACTGAAAACCAAAATTTTTTTTTCATTAAACCCTTACGTGTGGGGTATCTATGGATAGATCTTCAAAAATGATATTCAGGTTTCTAATTTTTTTTTTTTCTAAACTGAGTGGTTTGCGCCACTTCCAAAGTGGTAAAATGTGTGTCCGTAATTATTTGTAAGAGGAGGAAAATTCGGAAAATATTTAGGATTGTAGAACGTAAAAAAAACTATCAACGAAAATTGGTTTCAATAAGATATGATTTTCAGTTTTTGAGCTATGGGACTTTTTCATCAAACTGCAGCAGTAACTTTGTTTTTGATTAACATACTATGAAAAACAAATTTAGTTTTGCGGTTGAGTGGAAGTTTACTAACTAATACTACTAACTAATGAATGACAGTTCAAAATTTTGTTATCATATTGTTTGGGGCTATGGAACCCTGTGTGCGAGTAAGACTCGCACTTGGCCGGTTTTTTGTGCTCCGTACCACTACCTCTGTCACTCACAACTCGATTTTGTTCCCGAAATACGAAACTAACTGTGTCTACTCGCGAACTTTTTACGGCGGTTTTTACGTTTTTCGGTTTTTACAACTGTGTAAAAACCGAAAAACCCACCAGTACCAGTCCTCCACATTTTATTCCACCACTTTTATGAAGGTGGCTACCAATGTCCCAAGATTACCTGCTTGGCAAGCGTGAGTCCACTCCTGACAGCCAGAGCGTCGAGCGCAGACAACCGGTCGGCTTCCTCCCGCGCCGCCAAGTGAGCACTCTCGGGCACATTCTCCTGTTTCTCTTGAATCACGACCAGCTCCTCGAAACTCGCGTCCGATATACCTGATACTGAAAAATTGAGAACTTTCATAAAGACATGACAACAACGCCAGTATTTTTTGAAAGGCTAGTTATGTTGTATGTATATCTTTATATAGTATAAAACAAAGTCGGTGCCCACGTTTGTACGCTTAGATCTTTTGAATTACGCAACGGATTTTGATGCGGTTTTCATCAATAGACAAAATTATTCAAAAGAAATTTTTATATGTATAATTATCCCTGAAAAACACATCAAAATTTCCACGCGAGTCCCATATAAAAGGGTTGTTCGTTGTTTATTGTTATTAATCGATCAAAAATGTTATCACTGGATTACAATGGAGAATTTCCTAAAAGTAGAATTTAAGAACATTACCCGACTCGCGACTTGGTCCTAGGACTCCACGGTCAGCAGCCACACTTACAAGCACTCTAAGCCAGTTATCAAACGAAATGAGCACATAATAACTTACTCGAGAGTTTATTTTGCAGTACCGGCGACGATATCACAAGCCTCAACTCTTGCGGTAACTCATACGGCGAACAAGATCCTTCCGCGAGCTTTAAACAAGTCCTGACTATTTGCACAGGACACGCGGGAGGCCGGTATCTATACTCCGGCGGATTCTTGAATAAAGCTGACAACCGAAATGCATCAACAAGAAGCTTTAACTCCAGTAAATGGTTCATAACACGTCTCCAACTGTCAATGGCTTCAGTCTCTTCAAGTAAGACAACGTTTTCTATATTACTGACATCCGATTCAATTTCTATTTCGTCCAGCATCATAGAGAACGGTTTTTCCGCGTTGGCTATACCGATCTTCTTCGAAATATTGGCGTCTTTCTGTCCGTTGATGATAAAATGCATAGTGCTTTGGTAACTGTTCAGGAATATGCTGTTTTGCGATTCGCTTTTGAAGTATGCATCCCACATTAGATGTTCGATCTCTTCGCGTCTTCGTCCGTATTCTAAATTCTCTTCGTACCAGCTCATTATGATTCTGTACGAGTAGAACTTTTGTGTCGTATCGGAGATGTTGTTTACGTGGGATACAAGGAATTCTGTAGCATCTTTAAAAGTCACCGCTGCCTTTTTAAAAGCTTCGCTACACTCCGCTATGAAAAGGGTGATAGCTTTATCATCTAGTATGTCGTCTCTTGAAAGAAGATTCTCGTACTTATGCGTCCACTCTGCTATCAAAATCCCATTGACTGGCACCCCAGAAAGTTTCGCAATTTTCAGAGCTACGTCATAGTTCCGACTAGCCGTATACATTTCAACACATTCTTCTAAATAACGCTGGGAGTCATCTTGAAGCATTTTGGATATGTTTACTGCTAAAGATGTCTCCATTGATATTTTGAGTATTTCGTACAAAGTTGAGAAGTTTGGTGATGATACTGGAAGGAAGATAAACATTTCTGAGCACATTTTGATCAACTCAAGTAAATAAAGACAAAAAAAAGCAAGTAAATATTGTGGGGGTGGATGGGTTGAACTTACCTGTAAATGCTTTTTCAAACTGATTAACAGCCAAACACTTAAGAAATTCCTGCTGATGATAAGCACTATCAAAGTTGTGACTCAGTGCAATCTTGACCAGAGACACGGAGATTCTCTGCAGGGCCTCCTTAGACAGCTGCCAGGGGGCGCCACTAGCGCCAACGCTGTATTTACGCTGTGCGTGTTGTAGGAAACTGGTGAGAAGTTTCGTGGTTTCCGAGTCGAAGTTGTGATGGCGAATACAACGGTGCAGGAATGACGTGAATAAGGTTAGGGAACTTTCCTGGAAAGTTAAACATTTCGATGATTTAATTCATGGTTTTCTAAAACTTATTGAATGGTCTAAAACTTTCACTAGAAGACACAGGGGAGCTCCCCAGGTTTTTTAATGGATGAAAGCAAGACTATTAACGGACTGGACGCTTTTATTTGTCTGAGGGTTGAAGCAGTTTTTTTTATTATTTCACGACTTTTTACTTATTGTTAGTTTCACATTAATTGACATTAATTGTAATCTAAAAAAAAAATTGAAGCAAGAGGATACGAGAGAACTCAATCGCTTTAAATTTTTGGTAAAAAAAAAACAGTTAAATGTTTGTAATGTAAACGTGGCTTTCACGGCTATAATGCAAAAGACTAGAAAAATATTTTTTTATAAAATATCAGACCATTTTCAAAGCCACATTATATCTAGAACTCACCGGCAAAAATATCATCATAGCCTCATGCAGCGTAGTCACATAGCCTTCTAACAAGCACAGCTCTGCGACCTTCTGGAACTGCTCCGAAGCCACGTGCTGCTGCGTCATCAGCTGCTGCAGCACTCCTTGGGAACGAGCGCTTGGCCCCAAGGAGGAGAGGATCCATTGAGGCCATAGCACGTCTACGGCATTTGGCTGGAAATGAGGTACAGTTTAAAAAGGTTGCAAAAAAAAACAAACTTATATTTATAAGGCCTATTTGTTGCGGGCCTGTGGACGGTAAGTGATGGGCTGGCTCACCGTCCGTTCATCTTATGACGACAGGCCGTGTCGACGGCACGTTCGTGTTCCATGCACGCCTCAAGGAAATGTCAATAAATTGGAAGGGGTCCGAGAGCACCGATGCCTGACGGGGTTGCGGGACTGTACGAAAGAGATACCGTGGCCCTGGAACACAAAGGGCTAAGAAGGAACATGGATGGGTTTTAGTCAGTACAAGGCTGACACTCCCTTCCACTCCGCCCAGATAATCCGTAAAAATGGTCGCTTTTGTTCACCCTAGATCCCCTAGACCCTGTAAGCAAGTCTGTTTTAGCGTCACTGATGTCACTAACAGCCGACACCACAGGCGTGCTTTACGAGACATGATGTGGTCTCGATTTGGTATGGTTATGGTTGGTTATCCATTTACGCATCGTCATCAGAAAGCATGGTGTGACCTTGAAGTTGGAATTGTGCGGTTGTTTTTACTTAGCCAACAGCGTGTTAATAAGATGCTCGACATCAAATGACATCTCATTAGGAAATCACATCAAAACAAACAAACTATTATCCGATATCAAGAAAAAATAAATGTACAAACCTCATAGCAGCTAGCAATAAGTACAAGCAGGGGTTCCCTACAGATGTCGGCGGCCCTCAGCAAGGCTGCGGGCGGGTCCTCCGGGCCGTGACACGCGGCAGCCACCTCCCACAGCTCACGACCCATGTAAGCACTCGAAGGGAAGTCGAAGTTACCACCCTGCGTCGAGTTGGGACTCTGTATGAGAACAGAACCCTACATGGAATGACACAAGGCATCGGAGATTAGAATTTAAATATTTTAGGAAGTAAAATGCGATATTGGGTGAGTTTCTTTTTACATGAAGAAGCACAAGACGTGAGCCGTTTGATGTTTCACACAAAACAGTAGATAATTACAATTTGTGCGATTACTTGTGCTCTAACGAAATGGTCGCAATGGATTAATGATGAATGAAAATGTTCATTTTGTTATCAAAATGTTAGGAAAACTTAATTTAACTCACAACTTCCACCGAATTCAATCTCGAAACTCTTCTTTGTCCATTACTGGTGGCGACCTTAGTATCCTTTTCAACTCCTTCGTCTACAGTGCGGTGCAGCATTATATGTTTTAAATGCTCAGCATACGATCTCTTTTCGAACTCCTGAGATAACTGCAGCATCTGGCTGAGCGGGTAGCGGAACACGTCGCCGAAAAGAAGGAAGTTAAACCAGGAGTTGGTCTTCACAAACTCCCGCAACTGAAGTTCTGGTAGTGGTAAGTTGTGCAACGTCGCGAACTTGACCATTGTCTGAGATTCGTATAGCACCAACGACATATCAACTTTTCCGTCCAACTTCTGCCTGTCTGCCAATCTTTCCAAAGTAATTTCCTCAATGAACCGCAACATCTCTCGAGCAGCTTCGTCATTACTCTGTATGAGCTTCGACATGTATTCGTTGACGGTTTTATTCGCTTTCTCTTCAGGAAACCCTTTGTATTCCATCAAGTGATTCTTTATCATTTTAGCTGCAGAAATATGCACTCTACATCTGGTAGGATTACAGCCTATCATTGCAATGAAAGACATAGTACAGGCGGTCATTGCGCCGTCGAACCAGTTCTGCAAAGCTAAAGCATGGGCTTCGCAGCAAGCGCTCTTTACGCTTTTGTCCTGCAATCGGTTGTAAGTCTGATACTGCTGTGAGACGAACGCTTGACTTGCGTTACAAGGGCGGTACTGTTTCAAATAGTACACATGATTCAACTTGGCAACATACCCATACTTTTTCATTAATTTCTCGTCCGCGAAATCTGGCATCTCCATAGCTCTTTGGGATAAAGCTTTTATACTGGCAGCTTTAACTTCCACGTCGCTTGACAGCAGACTACCCAAGCTGCGTCTATCTGGCTTGTCGGTCACCAAGCTGTTGGTGTTCTGATTCACCAGTTGAAATTCAAATATTTTGGACACGTCTAAACCACGGTAACCAGACAGCAACTGATAAACATTCACATCTTTAGACTCATACGCCTGATTCGCATCTGTATATTTCTTATAAACATTATACAAATGTGGAAGCTTGTCTTTATAAATTTTATTTGGCAATTTAAAGTCTTTAAACTGTAAAAAGTCATCTTTGGAGAATATATCAAATAACTTTTTAGCATCTTCGAGAAGAATCATTCCTAGGACTAAGTGGGGGTTAGAAGACACATAGTCGTCGATGTTTTCGTTAGCAATTTGTACACAAGTCTTGTATACCGGAAGCACGTGGCTTTGTCTGTCAGAAGTTTGTTCAATGCTCTTGAACAACAACCACAGCTCTATGCAATCTTTGGCCTCCTTTTCCACGTCGGATAAGTCAGTATCTAATATATTGCCCTCTACGCATAACGTCAGGACTTTATATAACTTGTGTTTGACGCAATACTTCGCTAGCTCCACGTAGAAATGCTGCCGACTGATAGTGGAGCATGATTCAGTGAAGATATCGTCAATGAGTTTCAAATTCTGCGTACGTGACAATCTCGATATTATTAGATACAAGTTGTTTCGCTCACTCTCATTCACAATGCCGTATGAGGACAGTGTGTCATAAATGCACAGTTTGGTGTAAGCGAAACAGTTACTCTTAGCTACATTTTCGATCATTTCGCTGGTGACTGACCATTTGCGGAATATTTCGTCTAAGCTATCTAGGACATGTGTATCGAAACCTTTGGTGTCAACATTGAGGATTTTCTTCACGAATCCGTCGTTGTTGAAGAAGATGTATCGCGCGTTCATATCGCGAACTACTTCCGATGTCTGTACATTAATCCAGCGGACTAGGATCATGGCTTTGTTATTCTCCACCAAATAATTCCACATTTCAACAGGTGCTGAGAAGTCTAATAAGGAGAATTCTGAAAAAGAAACCAAAAAGATAAGCTACATTTTACCAAGGTCAATTTTTAGGGTTCCCTACCCAAAGTGTTAAACGGGACCCCATTACTGAGACTTTGCTGTCCGTCCGTCAGTCACCAGGCTGTATCTCATATGATAGTTAGCCAGTTGAAATTTGTACAGATTATGTATTTCTGTTGCCGCTATAACAACAAGTACAAACAGAATAAAAATAATATACAGGGTGTAACGGAAAGGGTATATACATACTTATGGGTGTGCAACAGACCATCAAACTGAACATGTTTCTCCACAAAGAAATATCGTCATAGCGAAAAAAATATCATCTGCCCCATACATTTGGGTCGAATAGGTATTGAAATTTTGTATGGGCCAGCAGAAAATTTTTTCGTTATTACAATGTTTGTTTGTGGAGAAACATGTTCAGTTTGATGGTATGTAGCACACCCTTAAGTATGTATATACCCTTTCCGTTACACCCTGTATAAGCGGGGCTCCCATAAAAAAGTGATTTTTTGCTCGTTTTTATACATAATGATACGGAACCCTTCGTGCGCGAGTCTGACTCGCAGTTGACCGGTTTTTATCTGTATGTCCGAGATTCCAAATGAAGTGTTAGCAACAACATCAATCATGTAGCTTACTATAGGTACTTCATCAATAGCAACAATGTAACATAAACAACAAATTTATTGATCTCAAATAACATTATCGATACAAATAAATAACCAACATTAGGATCTATGAATAAACACTGTTATGTTATCAAAACGAAATTATGATGTCAGGCAATAAATTTTCGTATAGCCCAATTCCTTTTATAGATTACCAAAGATATTGAAGTAAAAAGTTTTTTAGCCGCGTTGATCGATTTTTGGTAGGGGAAAAATCTTAGAGATCGCGTCACCGATGACCTCGACATGCTCGTGACGTATTGCGCCAAAACTATATAAAAATTATATAATTATTGATTGCAGTGCCAATACATGTGAAAACCAGACTAATGATAGTTTCAATTTACAAATGATTAAATTTAAAAATAAAAAAGGACAGAGTTTTTTGAATTGTTTTGTCCTTATGACGGCCTCTGTTTTTTTTTGTTTATCCTGTAGTATCCCCATAGCCTGCCACTCTTTCATATATGGTTCGCTAAGTAGATACAGTATATAAAAAAAGCCAGTAATAGTGGTAGAAGCAGGTGCTCACAAGGAAAATGAAAATCTTTTCCATGTGCCATTAATGTTGTGGATAATTGGCTACTAAGAAGCCAATATGGCTAATCTTGACAACTTAGTGAGTAGCCATATATTATGCACCAATGATAATGCCCTTTGTGTAGATTTAATAAAAATCATGATAGTGAAGGCCATAAGCAAACATTTCATAAAAAATCAGATAAGCAAGAACTCTGGGGCTCCTAATGATGTTATCTTTTATAATATTGTAATGAGTGTAGAGTAATTGTTGATTTAGTTAATAGGCTAACATGGCAAACAGAATTGACCCGAAAATTATGATTTTAGGGCCTTTCAAAACAATATTGGACCAGCAAAAAGAATAACAGAACTTAAGACTGTACTACGTAAACATAAACTTGCAGGTGTTTGTTCAAAATAATATAAATAATATTTAACACTAAAAAATCACACAACACCACAATCTTGAATGATTCCATAAGAGTTGTTTTTTATTAAAACTAAAGTGAATTACCACTCACTTTTTGAATATTCATTTGTCAATTCAATAGGTTTAAAAAGGGAATGAAAGTGTGTATGGAAGTAGGTAATTTTTGCAAATAGGGAATCCCATCGACACATAATCAGCTAAAATCTTCCCACTGATGGGACACAGACCTCCTCTCTATGAGAAGGAGTGGGCTGTAATCCACTGCAACTGGTTGGTAGATGTCACATGTTTTTGAATGTTAGTTATAGTACATGCCGGTTTCCTCACGATATTTTCCTTCATCGTTTTGAGAGCAGCGGTGGTTACACAAAGTAATGTGTCTGCCTAAGGTCAAACCCACGGCCTACTGCTCGCAGTCAGGGCTGCCACCACAAGGCCACCACTGTTCTGTGGACACACAAGGAATCTTTATTCGGACTGCTTAAATGTTAAGTACTTACCAAAAGAATGAAAGAACAAAGCAGTAGCAATTTTGCTTTTCCATTGTTCCGGATACTTCTCTATCTTCTCGATAGTTAAAGCTTTGATTTCAGTCTCGTTCACCACTATTCTGTCTTTGCCCGTCCCAAACACTTTGTTCTGCTTGAAGGTCCCTTCACTCTCAAATGATTTCTCAAGATATCTTAGGAGATTCCAATGCCTTTTAAAATCAAGCCATTTCTCCTGTGTTTCACTGTTCATATCTTTGGCTAGTTTCTCAAGGTGTTCAACAATGAAATCCCTGTACTCAATTTGGGCAGAGTCCCTGGCAAGGGTCATCAGGTGTAGTTCAGGGCTTATCTTGACCTTGTTTAGAATGTGCAGAACTTTGAATATCTGCTTTCTCAAAAGAAGCTGAACTGTCCATGCTTTTACCTAAAACATTTGAGTAGGAATGTACTTATAAAAGTAGTTGAAAGGTTCATAAAAATATTAAAAAGAAAATATGGGACAAAAGCAGAGTGTAAAAATATCAGTCTAAAATTATCATGATTAAAATTGCAATTTTGTAGTGTCTACTAGTAAAGCAAACATCAGAATATCAGTCTATTGTTGTTGTAATACAAATATAAAGGTTATTCACCTCCGCCAGAAACCACTCTCTGGCAGTAGATTCATTCCATCCATTTTTCTCCTTGAGATAGGTGATAGCCAGTTCGATATGGGTTCCCTTTGCAGCCGCCTCCCTGACCACATCCCGCGGAGACTTTTCTTTCCAACATGACCAAATAATTTTCTCATTTTGTGTCAATCCCTCCATATTTAGCACAACATTGAAGCACCGTTCAAATTGTTATTTTACAAAATGCTCGAACAATGAATAACAATCTTTGCACAAAACAAAAATATACCATCGATAATATCATATTTCTGCATTTCAAAATAAATTTTACAGACATTGACATAAAGTTCAATTTTACATTTTACTAAACAAATTAAATTACTCCAGTTCAGCTGACAGTGGCACTTGACAGTGACAGTTTTTTGACTGACAAAATATTGACAATTAATGTAAAGTGGTGCGAATCACGACCGAAACGATCTTAGAATTAGGTTCAGAAGTAGCGCTAAACTACAATAGAAAAGTATCTAGCTACCCTTGCCCCATGTTAGTCGGGGTCGGCAAAACACGTATTTTTCCTCAATATTTCACTGTCAACTGCCTTAATTACAATTATAATTATTGATACCAGCACGATAAAACCCATAGAATAATATCTAATTCGCAAAGCTTTAGTTATTATTCTATATTCTATATAATATGATAAGACCCGTTCAAGTCAGTGTGCGCGCTAACGACAGTGAGGCCTTTGTGCATACAGTATCGCCAGTGAAATAATGATGTTTCTACACGGACAATATAACAAAAAAATATATACGGAACGCCCTGTAAGCCTGGGTTACCATAAAAAAAAAAACATAATTACCCTCCTTCATTGTTGGTTGCGATCGCGAAACAAAGGAAATCGCCCCTAAGACGACCCACTGACCAAAGGTTTGTTGCCACATTATGTTGCCTAGCAACGTGGCTGGCCTAAACAAAAATCTTCACTGAATTCCTCTTAACTATATCGAACATATCATAAAATTAATAATGGCAGAAGAATTGCAGAAGGTCCATTTGTATTATGATGATATCAACAAAATAAGAGTGATAGAAACGAGTGTCCTAAAAGAAACCGAGGATCTAAAGGACACATGCAAGGATTATGACACAAGTTAGTTTATTTCACGAAATTATACGCTTAAATTGTGATTTTACGCAATAGATGGCCTCCTATAAGGAGAGCACGAGAATGGAGAAAGAGCTATATGCTTACTTAGATACTTATATTCTGTACCTCCCAATTTTGCTCAGCGTGGAGTCTTGTGTTTGATTCCCGGATCGAACAAATCTGACGGCATACCTATGAGCCGTGCCGAGCACCTATGTGCCACAGAGAGCACGTAAAGCCTGATCCCTGGCCTACGTCTGATCTGCCTCTGGTCGTTTCGTCCTACCAGACTAAGAAAGGAAGGAAAGGAAAAGAATAGAAGATAATTACTATGAACTTTTTAGGGTAACTTACCACATATGCAGTTGCATCAGAACAGTGGATGCCTTTGCACATGACATGATATGATATTGATATCTCAGGGGAATCAAGTCTGATCTTTGGGTAATAAAGAATTGGGAATACTATTAGATCCTGTATTGTTTATAGAGATTTATTTAGAAAGCCATCTTTTATAGAGATTCAACAGTTCGGGAAGATAATCAACACATTGCTGGACGTGCTAAAAGAGCTTGGTGATAACGTCGAGAAGAAAAAAATGGCTGTTATAGGTTCCATGAACCTTTTGAAGTCGATTTCGAAAGAAAGAGAGGCCGAGCAAGCAAAACTGCAAGTAAGTTAGCTATCTTTCTTTGTCTCCTATAATTTTATTATGAGCGGTTATTTATAACCGACTACAAAAAAGGAGGTTATGTATTCGACGGGTCTTTTTTTTTCATGTATGTAGGTACCTACACCATCTTTTTATTTTTTATTTTCAGGCAGAGATTAACGACAAGTCCATGATACTAGAGCAGCTGGATAGCGAATATGATGCTCTTCAGATTTTAGAAGCCACACAAATGGAAACTGTTGAGTATTTGACACAAATAAGATAAATTAAGTTTTCGTGATGTTCCGCTAGACCTACCTTTTCTTTCAGTATTGTATCTCAATACTGCACTAATTTTAGTTTACTATTCTCATGATAATTTGAAGAAATATGATTGATATTATGGTCTTTTCTTTTCCCTCCAAAAGTATATCCGATGAGGAAGCGACGACTAGCTATTGAGCACTATTGACTATGAGGTTCCTTGTTAGTCATACATTATGGAATCAGGGGTGGCTTTGCGTAAATCCATGACATAAATGATTTTAAAAGTAAGGGTAGGTAATAATGCAAAGAAAACCCGTCATAGCGTGTTATCTCCCCTGAAACGCTTCTATCTACTATTGCGTACGGCGCTGGCTAATTAAGAAGCAATGACATAACTTTGTTTAATTAAATCTATGCATGACTACGTTGTTCCGCCACGTTCGCCGCTGAATGTGGACTGCTCCCGACTCCTCGTTGAGCGTCGCGGAACAGCGCTGTACATGGATGGTTCTGATAAACCCTATCTATAGCATTCGCATAATAAAAACACATTTGTCCTCATGGTCTACCTGTTTGCCGCGAAAACTGAATACACGCGGAAAGGAGAACGGATGCGTGTCACTGACTCTGGCAGGCCCACCATCAGGGATTTTAATTTTGAAAACACAAAAAATATGTCGCTATGTAGTCGAAATTTGTCGCCAAATATCAGAATTTGTCGGTCACTGGTTCATAAGATATAAGGGTTTATGGGCCGATCTGGAGAGAGTCTCCCCAGCAGGGCCACATTTATATCTCAAAAACTAGGGCACCTAGCAAAGATCTGCTTTCTCCCATATTTTGTCGCCAATTAGTCGGAATCAGTCGCCAAATATAAGAATTTGTCGGTCACTGGTTCAAAAGATATAAGGGTTTATAGGTGGCCGATCTGGAGTCTCCCCAGCAAGGCCACATTTTTATCTCTTAAAACTCGGGCACCTAGCGAAGATCTGTTTTCTCCCATATCTTGTCGCCAAGTTACAGATTTAGTCAGTGTGTAATTAAATAGTTCGGGGCTTTTAGATTTGAACCCTGCATTAAATGTAAACAGCGATTTTTTTCTTGAACCGTGTACTTCACCTTAGCACTTCAAATAACAAAAAAAAAAAAAACATATTCCGAGACCGGATCAAGCTGAAAAAGACGAAAACGGGGTTTTGTCAATAAAAACATGGGAAAAAAAGTTAACAGGACAAATTTAGTTACTTTAGGTAAAGAATTGGTGACAGTAATATATTTTTTCAGAATTAAACATTTTCGTCCTCGGAAATTACGGTAAAAAATCATTTACGAAATTTTTGGATTGTACATAAGGCAAAAATATAAACAGCGGTTTTATTACATAAAATAACTTAAATTAATATATTACACCGCCAATAAACAAAATTAAACAAATTGTACTACCGGAAGTTATTATTGCCAGTTTTTTTTCAATAGCGGTTGAGGCAAAAAGGTAACAGGGTTTAATTTAGTTTAACTTTCATCTAAAGGCTATTTCTAACATATTTACACGAAAATTAAACACTTTTAAAGCAAATCGTGAAAAAATATCAATTAATACTTACGTAAAATACGTCTGCAAGCTTTATTCGTGTATTTGGCGCAGCACTTTCATAGGAATTTGATCTTTCCGAAATAGAAATAAGGTGTACAATCGCGTAACTCAATAAAACACCGACTCAAACAACAACACAGTCATTCGCACACAATAACGCAGCGCTTATCTTGTTTACGCACACTAGCACACGCCGTACGCTGCTTAGCGCTGACACCGTGCATCGTAATTTAATTTTTAGTTTGACAATATTAATTATCGCTCTAATTTGTTTAATTTTGGGGGATTAAGGTTTGGATTTATATATTTCTCATTATTAAATGAATTTAAATCCTGTTAAATTTTTGCCGTAAGTAGTATTTAAGATTTTTTGTTTTTCTTGATTTTTTGTGAAGTCCGGAGCAGAATTTGTTTAATTTTCATAATAATAGTTAGACATGGCGATATAAATCATTTTAGCACTATTTTTGTCCTGTTAATATTTTTGCCTTAAGTACGAAGTCAAATTATAAGATTTTTAAATAAAAAACGAATGTTCCGTGGACGAAAATGTTTAATTTTCTGACCTACTTGTAGTACTCAATCTGTTCTACAAATACTCCAAATAAACATACCTGAACTTTTCGCGGGATACAGCTTAAAATACTCTCCTGTCCATACCCTACACATTCAATGAAAAAAATCACTGTTTTTAATTAATGCAAAGTTAGCCTAATATTCGGCGTAAATTCCCCGGACTAAAAAAGATATTAAAGAATTCAATTTCCCCATACAGTGGTACAAGCGAGTACAAAATACTTTATGTAGTTTCTAGACAGTATCTATGACGTCTTATGGAGGAATGTTTGTTTCGAATTAAATAAATATAAAATTATTCTACTTTTTTTTCTTTTTTCAAAATTCAAATCCCTTATGGTGGCCCTGCCAGTCAGTGACACAACGGATGCGTACGCATCTCCATTCAAAATCGTTGTTTTTTTATGTACAAAAGCTAAACAGAGCTGAATAAGTGTGGTTATTCCCTTAATCGTCATTAGATACATAATATTTGCTCAGGGGCGTAACCCGCGTAACCATGATTAATTTCTGGTAGGGGCACATTTCCCCAGCAATCCCCCATAGTGTGATATGATAGTGACGTGTCACGTGGACGCATAGTTAACGTGCAATTGTCATATACATAGGTATTTGCCCCCCCCCCCCCCCCCCCAATAAATGAAAACGAAGATTCAGTCGGGAAAAATGTAATTTTCACTGAAACACACATTGTAATTAACACAGTTCCTATACTCAATCTGTAAATCATAGCTATTATTATTGAAAAGTGGTTATCCTAATTCGCTTGAAATAACGGATAATTTAATTAATTTCTACTATAGTAAGTCACAATTTTAAAATGGAATTATGTCAACTTAATCACAAAATTATGTAGGATTTAAGTTTACTTTACAATACCTGTGATTACAAAAATATAACTACTTATTACTACAGAGTAACACAGATAAATAATTGAAACATACATTCCCTTGATTCCAAATTTATAACATTTAATTTTATGTAGGAACATGCCAATAATTTTATGTTTACCAAACACCAAATAAGTCCAAATCGGTCTCTATCTTGACTTAACTGGAAACAAAGAGTAGATAATTGAGATTTCATGAGCCGATGTTGGATAGTTAATTTATTTTATTCAAAGTACACAATTTAATCACGTCATTATTACAAAAAGTTCTTTTATAAAATATTGAAAATGAATAAATAATAGTGTCACTAATACAAACATGCTTTTTCCTGCGAGTTCTGTTACCAAGTCAATGCTGCCATTAGGAAAACAATGTGACGTAAGATAGTCACAGAATCGCAATTAATATTATAAGCATACTATATTCAATTACTTCTATAATCTATACTCAGTTTCATTATAATTAAAGGAGAACAAAAATGCCAGTCCTAGCAACGAAACCCAAGAATAATGTTTACTCTGTAATATACTTAAAGTGGGATTCAAAATAATTAGATCGTACACATTAACTTCTGTAACTTACACTTACAGATTAGCTTACTTACTAGTTGCTATCGTCAACAATCAGTTCTGGAATTTATCATTAATTCTCCCCCTCTAAACAGTACAATTACTACAAGTAGACCTTACATTGGAAATACGCCTATCAAGTTATCATCAAGTTTTCTTTTTATGCAAGGTGTCCAATTGTAGTAAGTGTATGTTTCAATCACATTTTCAATTGCAACATACTACCTACCAATTAATATATAAATGCTTGAAACTATTTCCAAAAGTGGCGCGATTTGATGAACATTCGACCATGTGGCATTGTGTCTGATGCCGCTGTCATTATACTACTTCAAGAACACTATGTGCATGCATAATTAATTGCTATGTTTTGTCTGTACGTCTATTTGGCTACAAATTATTATATCGAGTTATTTTAACACAACTATCCCTAAAGTCACTGGCGGGTAATAAACACCAGGCTACACCGGGTAAAGCAATACCGACACAATATTTCAAGTTACACATATTTTATCATCAACAACGAGGGAGATTTTTGTAGCAATATATTGCTCAGTGTTATGTAAATGATAAATTATTACCAATTAATAAGTAGAATATGATCAATGAACCCTTATGTGACATGACCTGTCTATTAATCATAATTTAAATTACAAAGTCTCCACCATACATTTCACAATACTATGCGTGGCTTGAACACTTTTGTCTATAATGTTTGAAGGTTTAGACACTTGAAGTCACTACTGAACTTGAGAGGGGATCATCGATTTTTTGCCTTTTTGAGTCCTGTTGCTCCTCCTGGTTGTGCTCCTCGTCAGCTGCACGTTTCTTGGCTCCCTCCGCGGTACTCGAGTGTTGCCCTACCTCGCTGATTACTCCGCCTTTGAATCGTACAATAATAGCTGTCATATTGTCGCACCCAGTTCCATCGCCCATCGTACTCGGCGCCAAGCAGTGGTCGAACATCTGTGGAAACGAATTGTTTTGATTATAGAGCCGAAACCCTCAAAAAAGGATAATACCGATAGCTACTACAAATGATACACACCTCTTCACAAATCTGCGACAGCCTCTCGCGACCTTCGGCCAACCTCGGCAGAATGAAGTCACACACATCTTGACTAGACATAAAGTTCCATATACCGTCGCATGCCAGCACCATGAATTGATCCTTTACTGGATCGATCGTTAACGTCTTCACATCAGGCAATGCCGTGATCATCTGTTCCTTAGCACCCAAGTCTTTATTCTGTTTGTAGGAGTGGTCGCCAATGGCGCGCGAGAGGTTGAGGCCACCGTTAATGCGGCCATCATTCGAGACTTTTCCACCAGCTTTGGTGATTCTTTCAAGTTCAGGGGCATCCTCTGGTTTGTGGTCTAATGACATGTCTATGGCTTTGCCCTCTCTGCAAATGATGCAGCGTGAGTCTCCAGCGTTCGCCACATACAGCTCATTGCCTATAAGCATATAAATAGCGAATATTATAAAATGTTGGAACTCGTTTCAGAAAGCACAAAGTGTAAAACACATGTTTGTAACAGCTCACCCCTGAGAAGTGCCACCACAGCTGTGCAGCCACTGTCGTTGCCAGGTTCTTCATTCATAGACATGTCTTCTCCGTCTTCGTCACTTGATTCAGCCTCCAATTCATCATCTTCTTCCTCCTCCCCATCTCCTGCAAAAATAGAATAGAATAGAATGATTTATTTGCATTGAATGTAGCTACATATATGAATTGTTACAGTAGTAATTATTTGTTCCTGGTAATTCTACCATTTGGCATGCAAAAATTTACACTTATAAACAATTATACAATTCAAATTATAAACTCAAACTCAAAGCGTTTATTTCAATTAGACCATTACAGGCACTTTTGAAAGACAAAAAACAAAAAAAAAACGCGAAGCTACAGTCCCAGTCACAAGGCATAATAACTTATGAAAGTACTGTAGTTGCCCATTCCAAAGCGTAGATCTCTATGGAGAAGAAAGGGCAAGAAACTCCATGGACACTCTTTTAAATCAAAATATGTTACAAAATCTTGGTTACATCATTCATGTTAAGAATTACAAATATGTGAGAGCTATGTAGAAATACGGGCAAGTTAAGAGCGTCCAGAGTAAAAAGATTAAATCAGTTATCCAAAAATAATTAAAATAAACCGTGGCAGCTAAGAGATGACCAGTCACAACTGACAGCGCCCGTTCACGAACATCACGCATATATCAGCCATCATTCAACTCAACCATATTGAAGGCAACTAAATGACCCGACACACCCGCCACCATCAGCGTGACATTTAAGTGAGCATGACATTCACTCAACCACCAGGGTATATTCGCGTCAATGAAAGATGAAGGTACTCAGAAAATGGTGGCCTTTCAGTACAGAGTACTCACACATGTGCTATGCAATTATATAATACTAGATTGAGTCTATACAAAGCAAATATATTTTTACAATCATCTGCTGCTTCCACAATAACTTCAAAATGGTAAATCAGATGATTCAGATTGTCCCTATGGTTGTGGAGCAGGACCAGCATTGCGCCAAGCATTTTTATCATCAATGTAATCCCCCAACTTATAATATGCTTGCCTACATAGTGTGCGTTTTATGCAAGATTTAAATTTCGTTTCATTGAGTTGTTGAATGGGGGGAGGTATTTTATTGTAACATTTTAAACAGTACCCCATGAAAGATGAATCTACTTTAGCCAACCTGAAACCTGGCTGAACTAGTTGGTCCCTGTTTCTAGTATTATAGTGGTGCCGTGGTATTATAGTGGTGTAGGAAAAATCTGCATTTATTTAGTAAAAGAGGTGACCCTCTTTTACTAAATAAATGCAGATTTTTCCTAACGTACATGGTGTTTTCACAGATGTATTGACAAGGTACCGTCATGATGTTAATTTCCTTAAACAGTTCTCTTAAAGAATCGCGCCTACGTAGATTATATATGGCTCTGATGGCTCTTTTCTGCAGAATAAATAAAGACTCTATGTCTGCAGCCCGTCCCCTTAGTAAAATACCGTATGACATAATACTACGAAAATAACTAAAATACACTAGCCTCGCGGTATCTACATCAGTAAATTCACGGATTTTTCTGACAGCATATGCCGCTGAACTCAGCCGTCCTGCAAGAGATGTTAAATGAGGACCCCATTGTAGCCTTGAGTCGAGCGTGATCCCCAAGAAGACAGTTTCATCGACAAATTCAAGTTTCTCTTGATTCAATAATATGTCACAATTACAACATTTGACATTTGGTAGAGAAAATCTTATGCACTTAGTTTTTTTCCCATTTAATACTAAATTATTAGCGGTAAACCAGTTATGGACCTGCATTAGAGCGTTATTTACGTCGTCAAGGTTTGTGGCATGTCTGTTTATCCTAAATATTAAAGAAATATCGTCAGCAAACAACACCATTTGTGGTTGGTTTTTAAATAAATGGGGTAGGTCATTTATATATACTAAAAAGAGGAAAGGGCCCAATATCGAACCTTGTGGTACACCCATTTTTACTTTTAAACCCATTGAATTTACACCATTTACTTGTACTTGCTGCTGTCTTTCATTCAAATACGATGTTACTGAACTGAGCGCAAGTTTACCTAAACCGTAATGCTTCAGTTTCAAGAGCAAGGTTTGGTGATTTACGCAATCAAATGCCTTCGAGAGGTCACAGAAGATTCCTATGGCATCATGTGCCTCTTCCCACGCAGTATATATGTGTTTTAATAATGTGACACCGGCGTCAGTCGTACAACGTCCTTTGGTGAAACCATACTGTTTGTCGTATAAGATTTTATTGGTGTTAAAGTGGGTGAGCATTTGATAAACTTAAACAATAAATTAATTAATAAACTTTCACAAACACTCAACAAATTATCATGTAACAAAAAAAAAAAAACAACCTATGGTAACATAATAATACAGCTATATTTTATCTGTTAGGAAATCTGATACAGAATAATAACATTTTTGTATTAAGAGTGTTTATACCCTACGGCTTCTCATTAAGAGTGTTTATATCATACTTTCACATCGTTATTTTCCGAAATGACTGAACAGATTTTAATGAAACTTCCTACGCATAAGCAGTATACATAGGTCTAAAAATTTACTAAAAAACATTTTCAAAATGTTTTTTAAAAATTCTCAAAGATTGCTCCTTGATGCTGTTTGGGATCTTATTATAACATACAGGCGCCATGCCTATAACACTTTTTTTTAATAAAGTAACATTAAATTAAAAAGTAACATTGTATGGTCATGGTCTCATTAGAATTATGAAAGTGGTCAATGCTTTCACGCTAGTTGCTGGCTGACTAAATGCAGCTGCGGGGAGTTACAGCCGCCAGTACTAGACACGGCACATTTAGTAAACAACTCTTTGTCATAGGAGTCACAGACGGCCCACTGTGCTGAGCCTGCATGGAGCATGACGAGACAGCAGCCCACGTGTTTCTAAACTGCCCAGAAATTGTCTCATACAGGGCTTTAAGTACTTGAGTAACCCAGGTACTCTCCGTGAGATCGTCAATAACACCATGGACGGGTGAATCGAATGATCGATTTTCCTACGTACGTACGCAAAATACGCGGTTTGGAGTGGCAGACGCCAGCCCATTAAAAACTATACAAGTCCGCAAGAATCTTAGCTTGGGGGACAACCCAATCATTAATCTACTCACCATCATTCGAGGACTCCTCAACACCATTAACATTTTCCTCATCAGACGAGTTGACCTCTCCTCCCTCGAAGTTTTCGTCATTGGAGTCGCTCTCATCATCATCATCTTCTTCGACGGCGTGCCGCAGCAAAGACTGGTACACGGCGGCGGCAGCGGCGCGCCTTATCTTCGACTCTTTTAGTCTGCCCTTACCATCTGAGCTTGATACAGCTGCTGATTTTTCTGAAAAAAAAAATTATAGGCACTTCTTAACAAAAGTTGAGCATTGATATAGCAAAAAAAGATTATAGTAATAGCCTTTACACGCGAACTATTTATGGTGAATGCAATTTCTTGAAAACAACAGTAAGTTATGTTGAGCTCTCATCTGATGAGGGAAATCCCCAAAGGAAGCCAAACAAATTACCTTTTCCCTTAGCCGGAGTGGCAGAACCATTGGATGACGTAATATTACTTTCTTCACCATCAACTTGCTTCGAATCAGTGACCTCTCCGTTACAAGCATCAGAAGTAGCACCATTGCCTGTAGCTACTGAGCTCTTAGCATCAGCACTCTGTTCTGGCTGAAGACAGTTGTCTTCTGAGCTGTCTGGGGCAGTAGAATTGGCTTTGTCCACCTCCATAGCAACTGACTCCTTAGCTTTCTCTGCAGGCTCGCTTGTTGAGACCTGTGAAGAATTAATAATGGTTATTGCTGAAAACTATAGTTTATTTTCTTGCATTATCAACCAAGTTGGTTGTCATAATAATAATAATATGTATAGGCTGTGGCTCGAGTGTCAAACTGACGGGACAAATTTTTTCACAATTTTTACTTAAATTAATTTAAAATAATACAGAAAACCGATTAAACCAACAAAATAATGAAAAGAAGAAAAAAATATCTTGTGTGTGTACACAAAACCGGATCTGACTAAACAAAAATGAAACAATCCTTTGAAAAAATAAAACGTCATATTTGTCACCAATGCTAACCCGACACCGAGCCAGACTTCAAGAAGAGGCACACCCAACATCTCCGGGCTCGTCGCTGAGCTCCGCCTCGCAGCCGCCGGGATGCGCCACATCCGTGTGCGCTGCGTCGCCGGTTGCTGCAGTTGCGTCGAGCTCCAGCGACGAGTTTTTCTCCCCGCCGTCGACGCCATCACCACCACGACGACGAGGAAGAGGACGGCCACCAGCGGGCTTGGGACCTCGAGGCCAACAGGCCCCGAACAGGGTCCCCGCTGCCGGTGGAAATGTGTCGCGCATGCGATGGACTCAGTCCATTAATGAGAACGTCATGCGCGCATATTATGGGGCTACTGAGGGGGGAAGCAACTTGACTGCGTACCGTGGTCGGATGATCTCTCTGTTTCAGGTGCTTGAACCAGCTGTCAGCGTGTCGGCGCAGCGACTATCGGATCAGGTGCGGGTCATCCAACGTAACCATATGTTGGATGACACTGTACTTGATCGACTACGCCTCGACTCACGGAGTAACCCAGTTACGCCTGCTTCGCCAATGATCGCGACGCAGATGCAGAATGTATCCAGTGCTTCGCCGCGATCCGATTGCGGTGGTGAAGAGGATGTTGACGAAGTTATAACCGTGAGTACCCAGTGCAACGCACAACTGAGGAGCGCTTTGGAGGGTGCGTTCCGAGAGTATCGCTCCACACCGCCTGAACTTAGACCACGTTTACCTCGTTTGCCTATGCACAAGAAAAACAAGGCGCTGGTGTGTACTCTAGATTCGCTGCTGTCAAACTGCTTTGACAGCAGCGAAGACCTTGCTGATACCCACTCAATATTGTACTGTGCAGCCGTAGCGGCATGTCGTGTAGCTCACGTCAAATTTCCTGACAGTAACCAAGCTACACGACCAAAATTAGCTGTTCCAGCTTGGCAGTGCAGGATTGAGCGGCGTATCGATGAGGCTAGAGTACTCATCGGCAAGTTAATCTGCTTCAGGGAGGGCAATACTCGCCCTAGAGTGATGCGCTTTGTGAGGCGGGCGTTCTCGGGAACTGACATTAGTTCTCGTGATTATTTGGCCTGCGTCACAGAGCGTATCGACTTCCTGAAGCAGAAGATCTGTGCATGGGCAAGCCGTATTCGTAGGTACAAGCGGCGAGTGGAGCGATACACTCAGAATCGCACATTCAAAAGCGATGAAAGGTGGGTATATAGGGCTTGGGAACGACCAGACCAAGGGGTGACTGACACGCGCCTGCCGGATAATGACGCCATGTGTTCGTTCTGGCGCAGCATCTGGTCGGTGCCTGTCAGTCACACTGAGGGCGATTGGACCCGGGAGGTTGAACAAGCGTGTGATCCAATACCAGAAATGGGGGCAATTATCATCAGCTCCCAAGACGTAGCTCGTGCAGTCCGTCCGTTACCAAACTGGAAATCTCCAGGGCCGGATGGACTGCATAACTTCTGGATCAAATGGTTCCAAAGATCGCACGCTCGCTTGGCGTCCCAGTTTCAATCAGCCTTAGAGTCAGGGTCGCTGCCACAGTTCCTGACGACAGGCATTACCCACCTGCTCCATAAATCAGGTAGTACTGCGGAGCCCAAAAATTATAGACCTATTACTTGCTTACCAACGGTCTATAAAGTTCTTACATCCATTTTGAGAGCTAAAATTAACCAACATATTGAGAGTAATTCCATCATCTCTCCCTCTCAGAATGGATGTAGGAACGGGTCCCGAGGTACTAAGGAGCTGCTCCTCATTGATATGGCCATTAGCCAACAGGTTCGCCGCTCCCGAAGGCATCTGTCTACATGTTGGATAGATTATAAGAAGGCCTACGACTCAGTTCCGCATACATGGCTCATGAGGGTGCTGGAGTTGTACAAGATAGATGCAACTCTACGCGCCTTTCTTGAGTCGTGTATGGGGCAATGGAGGACAGTCCTTCGCTATCCAGGATGTCGACAAATGCAGAGGAACAGCGAACCAATAAGGATTGAGCGTGGTATATTTCAGGGTGATAGTCTGAGTCCATTGTGGTTTTGTCTAGCCTTGAACCCTCTTAGCACACTGCTGGAAGGTTCAGGTCTAGGCTATCGGTTGAGGAGAGGTGGTCAGGTCATATCTCACCTTCTTTACATGGATGATCTGAAAATCTTTGCCCCCAACAATT
Organism: Cerastis rubricosa; assembly: GCA_949152445.1. Classification (NCBI taxonomy): domain Eukaryota; kingdom Metazoa; phylum Arthropoda; class Insecta; order Lepidoptera; family Noctuidae; genus Cerastis; species Cerastis rubricosa. The sequence continues at coordinate 13,872,650 of OX424533.1, forward strand.
TGCAACTGATGAAGCTACTGAAGGTAACTGAAACTTTCAGTAGCGCCATCAGGATGGAATTTGGTGTGGACAAATGTGCAGTCATGCATGTGAAGCGAGGGGAGATTACGGAATCCGTGGGAACTCAACTCTCGGATTCCGTACACCTTAGATCCCTCTCCTCAACAGAAACCTACAAGTATTTGGGTATGTCGGAAGCATTAGGCATCAATACTGCTGACATGAAACAATCGTTGAGGGAACGTTTCTTTGACCGCCTGAATAAGGTGCTAAGCAGTCTTTTGTCAGGCGGAAACAAGGTGCGCGCCTTCAACGGTTGGGTCATGCCGGTTTTGATGTATTCTTTCGGCATACTCAAATGGACTCAGACGGAACTTGATGCCCTGGATAGGAGGGTCCGCGTACTGCTGACCGCAAATCGGATGCATCACCCAAGGTCGTCGGTGATGAGACTGTATATCCCGCGGAAGTGTGGTGGTCGTGGCTTCTTAAATGCTAAGACCCTGCACAACCGTGAGGTATGCAGTCTCAGGGAATACTTCTTAGCAGTCGACGTGGGGATGCACCGAGATGTGGTCTCAGTCGACAAGGGCCTTACCCCGCTCTTCTTGGCTAACGAGAACTGGCGCAAGCCTGTAGTATTAGACACTAATGACCGCAAGGAGGTATGGCAGAGCAAGGTGCTTCACGGACGCTTTTACCAGGCCTTACACGGGCCCGATGTAGACTTCTTAGCGTCTGTATCCTGGCTGCGTTTCGGTGACCTCTTCGGGGAAACTGAAGGTTTTGTCTGTGCAATAATGGACGAAGTTATGCTGACGAATAACTACCGGAAACATATTATGAAGGACGGGACGGTGGACGTGTGTCGGGCATGCCACCGTCCGGGTGAGTCCATCAGACATATTATTTCTGGTTGTTCTCGTCTGGCTAACGGAGAGTACTTGCATAGACACAACCTTGTTGCCAGGATTATCCACCAGCAACTTGCTTTGAAATACAACCTTGTGGAATCAGAAGTGCCATACTATAAGTATGCGCCCGACCCAGTTCTCGATAATGGTAATATCACGTTGTATTGGGATCGACCTATCGTCACTGACAGGACTATTGTTGCCAATAAGCCTGACATTGTGGTGATAGATCGATTGGAGCGTCGCGCAATGATTGTTGATATAACGGTTCCACATGACGAGAACCTCGTGAAAGCAGAGAAAGATAAGCAATTCAAATATCTAGATCTGGCTCGCGAGGTTGTCGACATGTGGGATGTGAATACAGCAGTCATTGTGCCGATAGTCGTGTCGGCCAATGGCTTAATTGCCAAAAGCCTCGATCAACATCTTAGTAGGCTTTCGCTTGGCAGCTGGATCAAGGGCTTGATTCAGAAAGCAGTACTTCTGGACACGGCACGTATTGTTAGGAGGTTCCTCTCTCAAGAGCCCTGACCACCGGTAGCCCGGACCCTGTTCCCGATGCTGGTGGGCTACTATTTTTTATATTTTTAAATGTTTTTTTATACAATTTTGTAAAAATATTTAAAAATGTAAATTATATGTGATTAAAATGAATAAAGGGAATATGTATAGGTGTGTAAATTCAAACAGCTGAAACTATAAGTGAGAATAAATTCGTAATTTCGACTATCAGTTATTGTAACTGATAGTCGAAATTTAATCAAAAGAATAAAACAACAGAACTCACTTCTCCATTGACATCCTTGTCTTCTTCATTGTTTGTGGAAGAAACACCTTCAGTGTCTTCATCTGCATTGCTGCCCTCTGAGGCTTCTTTTGTGGAAGACAGGCCATTCTTGCTGGATGAAGCCTCTACACTTGGCAGTTCAGAGCTAGAGCCAGCTGCAAAAGCTAAACCTGCACTGGAGCCTGATCCACCAGCACCTAATAATAACCAGAGTATTAGTTAGAATAACATACTACCTTATTTGTTTGTGTCTTTTAACCAGTTAATAGGGATTATATTGGCTGTGAATTAATGTTACCTTTAGCATTCTGAAAGTCGACAGTCCCTACATACAAAGCGACATGTCTATACACATGGTTTTCAGGAGAGCATTATAAGCGCGTTACGCTATTAAAAACTCGATATTTTATAATTTGCGAGCTAATTTAGTAATTACATGAATAAAAATATGACATTATTTCGAAAAATTCATTTAAGAATTGTTTGAATCTTTATAATGCTCTCCTGTAAACCTTATTTCCGGACCGTCAAAGTATTCTATTTTTAGTTTTCTTTAGGATAACACATATTTTTTAGAAATCTAAAAAACTGCATCTAAAAATTATAAAGGGGTTAACTTTTCGGATGGTAATCTCAGAAAATACACATCCAATTTTAAACATTCTCTTACTGGTGGAAAGCTACCGAGTGTCAAAGGATATGTTTTCACATCTGCATAATAATTGTGTACCTGAACCGCCAGCTTCAGAGCCGTCGGTGTTCTTCTTGGCACGCAGGCATGGTGACAACGGCGTGGCGGAATCCCCGAGACGTGCACGATGATGAGTGGTCAGCTTATTTTCGTATTTAGCCAATACTTCCTGTAATTATATTTTGTTATAATAAAATCATTCAATGTTCAATTTCAATAAATTTTTGTGGTTTATCAGATCATGATCATTTCAGGCTTTAAAATTCACTACTGAAAATTTGTAACTATGGACGCCTCTAGAGAAAATACTAGCCTCAAGTGGGATGTAGTAAGTATAAAAACATATTATTTAATTTATTAACCTATAAACGGGCTCCACAGACCTGCCCTGTTAAACATTACTATTAGGATATATCATCTGCCTAAAATTTTTCCAACTATGTTGAGGCTTCCCCAGTCTAACCACATGCAGCTGAATACCAGTATTTAACATGGAGCGGATGCCTATCTGACCTCCACTACCCAGTCAATACCCTTAGAAAGACTGGTTGTCAGACTTTCCACTGACTCCCAAAACAGCTGTCAAAGATCGACAAATGACAGTTTAACATGCTTTCCCAGGCACGTAGGAAACTGTATATGTATAATGGGTGGTCACCCATCAACGTACCAACCTAGACAAGCACGGCTTAACCTGAAGATCGTCTTGTGCGGCTGCTATCATTTAGCCACAAGCTCTTGAACTACTACATATAATAGGAAATAGATCTTCCTTAGTGTAAAATTGGATGAAAAAAGATACAACTATTCTTTGAAGCTATTACTATTAGGATTCAAATAATACTGTACCTGTAATGGGAGCTTTGCTTCTTGAAATAAGTTATTCACATTGTCGTCTTCAGATTCATCCTCATTATCACTTGGGCCTGGTGGATTTATTTCACCTAAAATTATTGACACAAAAAGAAAATTTTTAATAAACAAATGTCACACCTTAAGGGTTTTGTGCATAGAGCATACTAGGAGTACAGAATGTTGAAAATGCTGTACCTAAAAGGCAATGAAGACCACTCATATTTAGGTCAGCAAAACTAAATTGCGATGGGTACAATTTTAAAATCTTATATTTTACTGATTCTTGTGTACTTCTGCTACAAAAAACTTTTGATTGGTGTTTAAGGCTATTTCACAAAATTTTGATGAAACAAGAGACAGTTGTTAAAAGGGACTTTTGTTTTTGTTTTTTCTGTTAAAATACAAGTGATACATAGAGAGGTGTTTTGGAGGACTGTCTTCTGCAATTTTGATGTTCAAGAAGTGCATGAAATGACATGATTGAAACATCATCACGTCTGAATCGTCATACATTAGTAACATTAAAATATTTTTTATGTTTGGTGAGTGTTTCTAATGGTGCAACAACACTATAATACTACCACTGTTACGTCCCAATACCAGATTGTAAGTAACATACTATGACAAACAATCAAATTCACCAAAGTAAAGATTTATTAGTGAATGTTTAAAAATTAAGAACAAAATTATTATGAGTCAACATTTGTGCTTGTTCTTTGAACATAATTAAACAAATATATCTAACCAATGTAAAATTCTTGAAATTTCATTTAGTTGTAAAATACAGTCATCATGCAAACATTTGACCTCTGCCAAATTGTCGACTATGTTCTAGTGTATGACTTCCATAAATATTTTCAAATAATGTCACAATCATACAGCAAAATACTGTTAAATGTATTAAAACTACCAACAATGAACATATAACTGCAGCTGCATAGTTAAGTTAGTACTACAGATATTAACCATAACCTCTAATTGTTCAATGAAAACAAATCACTTGCTTTTGTAGGTTATATTTGGCATCAGATATTTTGATAACATTCTTGTTCTGTTTTAGTTTGAAATGTTCTGTTTTGTTGCTTAATAAAGATTAAAGAAAGTGTTTTAACAACTCACCAGCAAGCTCTTTCAGAATATCCATGACTTCTTTGCTGGCAATGGAAGCATCAAATCCAAGAAAAGCATCTTCCAAAGCCTTTGTGAGTTCTCCGCTTTTGTATGCATCTGTGTTTTTGATAAAATTTGGCAGATTTTGTGAGCAATATGTGGCCACTTCAGCTCCCCCATGGCCATCATACACAGCAAACAGTGATGTGTTTGTATCATACTCTAGGATTGTGTTGTGCGCATCCTATAATTTTAAAACAATAAACATCAAATTATAAATATTATAGTTTACATTGTTATGTTTTTTAAATTATACTATCAGATAAAACAGATATGGTTAAACAATATGAATACAATTCAAGCTTTCTACATAGATACCTCTAATAATAAAGTACGACACTTTCAAGCATTAGAATCTCTAATAGAAAATCTAGGCGGTCTTAACTATAACTATGGCAAAAAAAAACTCTCGGTAAATAAGATCGTGCATTTGGACATTGGACATAGTAAAATGCCTAGTTTAACATAGCACGAACCACGATCGGTTAGTATCATTATGATTAAACTGCACATTGATTTATAACTAACCGATGTAGTGATTGCGATTGATATGTAAAAATTATTGGTATTTTCAAAGACTGAAATACATTATCACGAACGAAACAATAAAGTACCTCTTGATTGACACGCCATCCCTGCATGGAGCTTGCACCGCATTCAAGTCTATCGCTGCCTTCATCGCTGGACACTTTTTCCGTTACGGGCTCAGACAAATACGCACCCATGTTGGAATGTTATTAACATGAATTCTAATTACATAAAATAAATAAATGAGGCGCGAAAACCTCCGAAATAACGCACAGGCGGCAAGTCCAGGCGTCCAGCTAACCCGAGTCAGTCAACCGCCGAGAATGGGGTTGCCAACAAAAATATTTCAAGTAACTAACTCCACCAAACTAAGCTCAATATTTTATCTCGGTTCTTTTTACTGTTCTAGGCTGTGTTTTCGAGAGTCGTTACAAATCGTTTAGCGCAAAGACTCGACGACTTTCTGCCGCCGGGTCTCGAGGACGATTCAGCACCATAGACTACAAGAGTATAATCGGCCTCTGTGTTTTGCATTTGTGAACTATGAGACGGCATTTGACTCTATGGAGACTTTGTCAGTTCTTTAGAGTCCCTGCAGCGATGCCAAGTAGACTGGCGAAACATCTGCTACAAGTGCTGAGAAGTTTTACAAAAACGCCACAATAACCGTCCAAACTAAAAAACCAGCTAACAGAGGGTATCCCATTGCGTCGGGGGTGAGGCAAGGGGACGTAATCTTCACAAAAATGTTCACCAACGCACTGGAGGATGTGATGACGCTGAACTGGGAAGGACGTGGCATTAACCTCAACGGCGAGTACATCTCACACTTGAGATTAGCAATTGACACCGCCAAACTGTCTGAATCGCTGCACGACTTGCAGAAAATACTAGATGGCCTAGTTGATTCTTCAATACGCATTAGTCTCAGGGCGATCTTGGACAAAACTATGTTTACAAACATATTCTCGAACAACCTTTTCGTCACCCCAAGACCTATTGTTGTCAGTGGCGGTCCTCTCAAGGTTGTTCGAGAATATGTTTACCTCGGGCAAACTCTGCACTTTGGTAAGAAGAACTTTGAGAGGGAGGCTAACTGTAGAATTCAACTGGGCTGGGCAGCATTTGGGAAGCTTCGTTGGGTCTTCTCGTCACGTATTCCACATAACCTAAAGACTAAGGTCCTCAATCCGTGCGTCCTGCCTGTAATTACTTACGGGGCCGAAACGTGGACACGTGGTACGGTTGGTCCATAAACTCATGGTCGCTCAGCGAGCTATGGAGCGGGCTATGCTTGGAGTCTCTCGGAGGGATTAATTCCGGAACGAGATGATCCGAAAGAGAAGTGACTGAAGTGGCAATGGGCCGACCATATTAGCCGTAGGACCGATGACTATTGGGGTAGACTTGTTCTTGAGTGGAGGCCGCGAATCGGCAAGACTAAGGTGGGTCGTTCTCAGGCTCGGTGGGGTGACGATCTTCGCAGGGTGGCTGGTAGCATTTGGATGAGATTTGCCGAGAATCGAGTTAACTGACGAGCCTTTGAAGAGGCCTATGTCCAGCAGTGGACTGCTGTAGGCTGATGATGATATTCTAAACTCTGCGTCATACGCTGTTATACAGTGCAGAACTTAATAATTCCATGAACCAGCGCCCGTATTCACAAACGCTCGGTTTCGTTTTCGATTAAATAAGTCGTATGTCTATCTTGTTTTGGCATTACGAAAGCGAGCAAGATAGACATACGACTTTCCGAATCGAAAACGAAACCGAGCGTTTGTGAATACGGGGGCAGATGGGAGTGCAAATGCTTATTTTCTAACAAAGTATAATCCAGCTCAGCTCTATTACTAAGCATGAATGAGGTCCTGGCTCTAATTCTCAGGTCACACAAAGTGATGGATTTTTCTATCAAGAATTTCTTAGTAGAAGCCCAGAGTTAAGACTTCTGACCGGATTCGCCCCTTATTACCATAGAGGAATAAATTCAAATAAGTTTAAACATATTCAATATGACATACATAATAATCGAGAAAGTTATGTCTCACTATGTGCTGCCGTGCAAGGCGAACAAAATTACAATTATTATTTAGTGCAGGTTTTAGTTTTTTTGAGAATAAAAACTACTGTTATTACAGTTAATTACCTAATATTAAATATTTAATAAAATATGCAATTAAAAATATATATATATACAATACTAGCTGTCCGGCGCAACTTCGTTTGCGTCACATTTTCCCCATTTTCGCAACAGTTTTCAATGCTGCTCCACTCCTATTGGTCGTAGCGTGATGATATATAGCCTATAGCCTTCCTCGATAAATGGGCTATCTAACACTGAAATATTTTTTCAAATCGGACCAGTAGTTTCGGAGCCTATTCAGTGCAAACAAACAAACAATCAAATCTTTCCTCTTTATAACATTAGTTTAGACAAAGTAACTAAACAAATAAAAGAATCAGCGATTATAAAATATAAAATTAAAGTAGTTTTCTTTTTTCTTCGAGGTATTCATTTATGAATAATATACTTTTTGAATTAAGAATTTATGGAGGGTTTTTAGGGTTCCGTAGCCGAATGGCAAAAAACGGAACCCTTATAGATTCGTCATGTCTGTCTGTCTGTCCGTCTGTATGTCACAGCCACTTTTTTCCGAAACTATACTGTTGAAACTTGGTAAGTAGATGTGTTCTGTGAACCGCATTAAGATTTTCATACAAAAATAGAAAAAAAAAAAAAAACGGGTTGCACTCCGGGAGTGCCGGCAGAAGTGAAAACTTGAATCGTAACGTTGTGCATTTTTGGATATGGTTAGGAAATAATTTTGAACGAATTGCTTTAATTATCTAGTTCTATCATTTATGTGGTAAAATACAATATTAATTTATTGCGCTATCATACACAAACATGACAACTTACATTACATAACAAATTTAACACAGAAATATTACGATACGTTTTACGAATTTTACCTCTTTGGAGAAATCGAAGGTTTTGTTTGTGCATAAGATAATTATCCAGTTTTGGAAAACCAAACTCAATGACAGATGTCATAAAGTTCAAATTCCTTCGCAACCTAATGTCAATTCGTCTTACGAATTTTCGATCAGGACACGTGACCTGACGCGAGTTTAAGATTTTATACCCATTACAGAAAAAGTGCTCAACGCCGCTAAAGAAGTTTTCACTTCAAAAATAAATTCTGGGGGTTCCCCATACTTAGAACTGAAAACCAAAATTTTTTTTTTCATCAAACCCATACGTGTGGTGTATCTATGAATAGGTCTTCAAAAATGATATTGAGGGTTCCAGTTTCATTTTTTTCTAAACTGTATAGTTTGTGCGAGAGACACATCCAAAGTGGCAAAATGTGTGTCCCGCCCCGCCCCCTCTAATTTCTAAAGTAAGAGGACGAAAATTGCAAGTGCACCTTGGTGGCGTTTACCTCTAAACGCCACCAAGGTGAAAAAAATTACCCTAACCAATTCGAAAACGTATCCTCATACGTTTTCGAATTGGTTAGGGTTATTTTTGATAAAAAGGGCAAATTTATAAATGTAAAGGGATGGGTGGGTTAAAAATTTTAGATTAATAAAAATGGATTGAAACTGTCAGTGTTTTGGATGCATACTGCAGGAACGCATTTTTTTTTAGCTTTATATACAGCCCCCTCTCCGTAGGATTACCCCAGAATATTACTCCATATCGCAGTATTGTGGAGACATATTCGTGGTATGAGGTAAGAACGGCGGCGCTGCAATTCGTTGTATATAACATAGGAATACCAACGAACCTAGTATACTGCCCTGGGTCACGTAATTTATAAACCTTTGTTTTCACAGGTAAGTTTTTTCTATTTTGGTTCTAGGGCATACTTTTGCTATTTTAGTTATTTGTTTTGAATTGATGCATGTCTCTGTGTGAGAATGTCAAATTCCTTTAGTGTTCTATACGTAGACAGCTGTCTACGGTTCTATATGTGTTTCTGTTCGACGATTCGCTACTTGCTGCCTTCAGCATTTAAATATTTAAATTAGTCTATGGCGCCCAGAGCGAATTGCTCTATGCTAATTACACGAGAACTGACGAAATGATAAATACAGACGTGATGTTACGCTATAACTCCGAGACTTGTATTGATGATTTTAAAAGTATATTTTGAAGTTCAAAATCTCCCGACCTTCGAGAGAGATAAGATGTCATATTATTCCTTATCTCACTTACTCCGTTACAGAAGTCTCAGTCAGTACAATCCCCACCCAGTATCATCTATCTATCGTCTATCTTCTATATAAAATTACGTGTCACGTTGTTTGTCGGGGATGGACTCCTAAACTACTTAACCGATTTTAATCAAATTTGCACACCGTGTACAGTTTGATCCAACTTGAAAGATAGGATAGCTTACATCTCAATTTTTAGTCGCAATATAATTTATTGCAAATTAAGTCACAATTAACTGTTAGCTCCAAACGATTCTAACAGATGGCGGTATCTGTTGACTGGATTGAGTAAGTATTCAATAGATGGCGATGTATAGGAGTAGAGCAGCAATGAACAATATTGCGAAAACGGGGAAAATATGACTCAGACGAAGTTGCGTGGGACACGTGAGACGTGGGCCAGTAGAATATATAAAAGACCTACTCGCCTGGGACTCCAAAAGCTACATACTTAAATGATCCCAGCGTGAAATCACTAACTGTGGTTGTTTTAAAAAAATCGTCATCATGGCTAGTAGGGATTTTTTAACAAACTTGGGTCGAAGTTTAATATTTGTAGTTTTTGGGGGTTTATTCTGATAAACTTTCTTTTACTAACTATTTGAGACCATAATTTTGGCCTGAAGTTTTATGTTTTTTATCTTACTAGTCGGGGCCGAAACTTGATACTGGCGCCCCCCTCTGTCCAGCGTTTGAGATTACAAAAAAAACTCACAATTATATAATGGTTGCCAGTTTTAGGGAATGGGACAATGAGAACCCTTTAATTGTAGGTACTCTTTATTATGTATTACCTAAAAGTTGTAAAATATTCTGCAATTAACCTTTATTATTGTTATTTATTTATTATAAGTTGCCTGTGAGCTCAATAGGCATCCGTATGCTAGGCGCTTTGTGGACCAAGTGTTTTTATTTTCAATTAGACTGTATTATGATTTTGGCGCCCCCTGAAAATGCCGCCTGGGGCAGGTGTTCCGGTTTCCCAAATCTAGGGCTGATTACGATGATATATTTAAAACGTTGAACTAAAAGCAACACATTGTTTGCACCGTTAAAATAAAGTAAGAATTGCATAGTAAATAAACAAATATATTTAGGCTAAAATCTTCTGCTAAACTTAATGTTGACGATTTGCCTGTATGTTTATAGCAATTATGATAAAAGAGACTCGATAAATGAGGAATCGGTGTCTGATAGATAACAAATACGAATGTAAGCAAATAATGAGGATTGATATTTTATCTTTTATTTATTATACTTAACTTAAACACGACGTTGGTTTATGCACAATTATAGTAGGAGAGTGATAGTAGTAGGATGGATTCTTTATACGATCGCGCGCTGTCTGAAGTAGGTCACGAAGGAAAATTTCAAATAAGATTTGATATTTTTTATAATGTTTTGCTTGGTCTGTTATGGTCCATGGCATATAATAATATAATATTAGCGCTCACGATTACTCCACACTCGTGCAAACTTCCTGAAAAACCTGTGAACTCGAGTTTATATTTATGGAAGTTGAAATACATTCCTACGTAAGCTACACATTTCCGTAATAGTGAAGTTATATTACTGATTTGTTTACAGTTTGTTTTGTTGTGTCGAAACTAATGTTGTTTCAAATTTGTTGTATCTTTAGTGTTGAAGACGCATCCGGAGAAACAAAATTTAGTGACTGTTTAATTTTTACAAGCCAAGAAAACAATGATACTGAAGGTAGTGCCGACTATAACTTTTATACCTAAGTGATTAAATTATATCTAAATCAAATATTTCGTTTCCAGGATGTAGCACCTATGATTACGACAGGACTTGGTTTGAAACAACAGTCCCATCCGATAACAATTGGGTTTGTGAAAATGAACTCAATGTTGCAAACATTTTCGCTTATACCAAAATCGGTGAAACTGTCGGATCTTTTATTTTCGGGTGGTTTGGCGATGTGTGAGTATGAGTAGTACCTATATTTTATTATTATTAAATGAAGCTCCTTTTAGACAAAAACATCGAAAATCGTTATATTTTAAACATCTACGGCGTATTATTCGATATTGTTAATCACTTGTTTCTTGTATGCGTCATACAGTTGGAGCAATTTCTTTTTTCTGATTAATTTATACTTGAACTTAGATTTTTCATTTTCAGTTACGGGCGCAAACCTACTTATATTATATCATTAGCTATGCTGGTAATTGGTCGTTTTTTATCAATATTAGCCAGTTCTTCGTTCGTTTTATTTGCAATAGGCTGTATCATAGCTTCTTTACCATCATGGTCAGCCCCACAGAGTACAGCTATTATATCCTTGGAAATATCTTCTCCTAAACGACGAGCTAGTGTCGCAAAACTAAGATTAGTTTCCACTAGTTTTGGCTTGTGCTTGATGCCTTTATTTTACTGGTGGTTACGGAGTTGGAAATATTTTATGATTATTACAACAGCAACGCAGCTGCCTTATTTGTTGTATTCTTGGTAAGTATCTTTCTTCATAATAAATAATAGTTATTTTTTAAGTTGAATAACAAGTACCTACCTAATATTTTAAAATAATTTCAGGAATTTAATAGAATCTCCGCAGTGGCTTTGGGTGAACAGAAAATATAAAAATTGTATTCAAAAACTCAAACATATTGCAACTGTTAACAACACACAACTCAGTACCAATATCGAGAATGAAATATTGGCAAACAGAGAGCATGTGGCAGCTAGCAAAACAGAAATTTTAGGACCATTGGCATTATTTTCTAGCTGGCGATTGGCTATTAATACAGTCTTGCAACTATTATTGTGGTAAGTACAACTATGACATGATACTACTACTTTAAAAAGATTTAAAAACGGAGTAGGAACCATGTAGGTACACCTAAATCTTATACTTTGTTTGTTTCTACAGGGTCTGTGTTTCAGTAAACTACACGGTGGTTTTATTGAGTTCTGCGGAAAAGTCCAGTGGAAATCCATTCTTGGACTTTGCTTGGCAATCTTTAGCTGAAATTCCCGGTTTTTTTATAGCATCATGTCTAGCAGATCGTATCGGCAGACGATACACAGGAATGGTTTCAACAACGTTAACAACTTTTATCTGGATATTATATGGTTTTCGCGATATTAGTAAGTGTAATAAAATAAGGGAAAATTTATTGTCAAAAATGTTTTGGTACGATACTGCTTTAATTATTAATTTTAATAATTTCAGGTACTACAGAATGGCTTAAAAACCCATGGCTAGGAACTTTCTTGGTTATCACAAATAGATCGACGATTACAGTTTCTTATTACATAATAAATTTGCTAAATATGGAACTCTATCCAACATGCCTTAGACAAACTGGGATGTCATTAGGCAATGTAGTGAGTGGTGGAGCAGCTGCATTAGCGCCCTACATTTTGCATTTGGTGAGTTCTATTAATTTGTGTTATTTTTGTTTATAGAAAGATCAATTCAATCACAAAAAAAAACAGAGGCACTCTTAAGGACTACCGACAGCTGCTGCAACATCTGCAGCTGGGCCCTCACAGGGAGCCCGGGAGGGGGCTGAAATGGAGTGCCAATAATGGCTCCATTACGCCTTCTCCAGGCGAACATCAACCACTGCCACTGCGCTCAGGATCTGTAGCTCCAGAATATGGCGCAGTGGTCGATTAACGTCACCGTGGTCAGAGCGGCGCTATGGCCATAATTACGTCGGCCACCGCCGGTACCCCGACCCACGAGAGTGTCAGGAAGGGTCAGGGGTGCGTAGCAGCGTGGTTCGGGGAGATCGTCGTAGCGGGAGTCTACTTCTCCCCGAGCCGAACTCTCGCCGACTTCCACAACTTCCTCATGGAGTTGAGCGTCGTCCGAAGCTATTCCCTCCCCGTGCTTGTGCTCGGGGACTTCAACGCCAAAAACTTGGCTTGGGGTTCTCGTTGCACAGACGTGCGGGGTAGGATGGTAGAGGACTGGGCTTTGGAGGAGGGCCTGCTCGTCCTACATCGGGGTTCTGTCCCCACGTGTGTGCGGATGCGGGGCGAGTCGGTGGTGGACCTTGCTAGCCCCGCTCTGTCAACGCGTGTCACTGCCTGGCGCGTCATGGAGGTTTTGGAGACTTATTTCGTAGGACTTATTTGTAGGACCGGCGTGCTTGAGGCCTGGGCGGAGACATCGAACCGGAAGTACCGGTGGTCGAAATAAGTTTCCACCCCCTCCATCGCGTCATGGAGGGGGTAGAGACTTATTTCAAAATACAAAAAAAAGAACACGGTAATTCGATTGTTTTGAGTTTTCACTTCAGTCCATTAAAGACTGCCGACGGATTATCGGGAATCATCAAATGACCCTGTTCCCCGCTCTGGGCCGAGCGAAAGAGAGTGTCAGACTTGTACTAACTAAAACCCGTCTATGTTCCTTCTTAGCCCTTTGTGTTCCAGGGCCACGGTATCTCTTTCGAATAGTCCCGCAGCCCTGGCAGGCATCGGCCCTCTCGGACCCCTTCCGATTTGCTGACATCTCCTCGAGGCGCGCGTGGAACGCGTACGCGCCGTCGACACGGCCTGTCGTCAATATACGGACGGACGGATACGGAGCTAGCCCATTACTCACCGTCCAGTCCCGCTGGACAGCGTCTTGGAGGGCGGTGTGCGGCTTGCCGGCGGCCGGGAAGTACCGGTGGTCGAAATAAGTCTCCACCCCCTCCATCGCGTCATGGAGGGGGTGGAGACTTATTTCGACCACCGGTACTTCCGGTTCGATGTCTCCGCCCAGGCCTCAAGCACGCCGGTCCTACAGGCCCCGAGTGGTCCGCGATGGGCACTGAAGCAGCTGGACCGGAAGCACATCCTGGAAGGCTCGATAGTGCAGGCTTGGGTTACACCACCGACCAGGCCTGCCAACATCAACAACGAGGCTGGGTGGTTCCAGGGGGCCATGTCCGACATATGCGACCTGGCAATGCCCGGAGTTCGGCCAGGAAGCGCCCGGCTTAGGTGTACTAGTGGCCGCGAGAGCTGCCGTCTCTGCGCGAGGCGTGCGTTGCCGCGCGGCACCTGAATACCAGGCATCGCAGGTTCCGCATCCACCCTCGGCAGCCATTGAGGCAGATTTGTACGAAGGGTACAGAACAGTGCACACCGCCCTCCAAGACGCTGTCCAGCGGGACTGGACGGTGAGTAATGGGCTAGCTCCGTATCCGTCCGTCCGTATATTGACGACAGGCCGTGTCGACGTGGCGCGTACGCGTTCCACGCGCGCCTCGAGGAGATGTCAGCAAATCGGAAGGGGTCCGAGAGGGCCGATGCCTGCCAGGGCTGCGGGACTATTCGAAAGAGATACCGTGGCCCTGGAACACAAAGGGCTAAGAAGGAACATAGACGGGTTTTAGTTAGTACAAGTCTGACACTCTCTTTCGCTCGGCCCAGAGCGGGGAGCAGGGTCATTTGATGATTCCCGATAATCCGTCGGCAGTCTTTTACGGACTGAAGTGAAAACTCAAAACAATCGAATTACCGTGTTCTTTTTTTTGTATTTTGAAATCTTTACACAGTACACAGGCCGCTATACTAAGCGTCGCTAGTCTGGCGTATACGTCACGAGCATGTCGAGGTCATCGGTGACACGAACCCATAGGTTAATCCCCAACGAAAAAAATATTGATATCAATCATCTTTACAGGGTCGTCGGTTTGACGTTCGTTATTCAAGTGCTATATTGATAGTCACGACAGTATTTGGTGGAGTTATAACTTCGTTCTTTTTACCTGAAACTTTGAATGTTAAATTGCCGGAAACCTTAGAAGACGCCCAAACATTCGGCCGACGACGTGATCAAACTTATTATATGACTGTAAATCTCAAAGATGAGACAATAGACTCTAACCTCCCTGTTATTTAAAAGGATTTTCTTTTCTGAACAGTTGAAAAAATAAAAGTGATTGTGATTATTCTAGCTTTTTATTCTTGAAACTACAATTTTAATATGGCATGCATCAGTTTGGTATTTTACTGGTAATTGTTTGAACTCCTAAACTGGCTTCCTTTTCACTTTAATAAAAATTAAACACTAAAGCGGAGAAGGAGCGGGTAAATTTGGTAAAAGTAAAAATCAGATTTTCAAACGATAACATACAACATGCATTTATAAATATTTTTTACTACCTAATAAATATAAAAGTTGAACAATTCATAATCAACGACGTGGTTTTAAATAGTTCCGATGAATTTTAGTGGCAACAAAAAAATCGTATGTTATCTTATTTTCCGCTGCGCAACCACCTTTTTTTAAAAAAAAAGTTAAATTACCAGATCACAAAATGAATTTGCCCCAAACTAAGCTCAAACTCAAACATTTTGAATTATAAAATGCAAAATATTGTAATATTAGGCCCACAGCTCTATCATTCGATTCAACTAACTAAAGTAACTTGTTTATCCCATGCCATGCAAATCCCATGCCTGTGGTGAAAAACAAAGACAAGAAGATTTATCTTCTCTGCAGTAAAACAAACTCTATGTTAGTCTTTGAGTGATTATAGATAATTACGAGTTCTTGGTGTTGGTGAAATATATTTCTATTTATTATCAGTGATTATTGAATATGTAGCTAACTATGTGATAGTGCAATCATTAGTCGAAATAATCCATATTTCGATCTGACTTGTAGGACGAGGTGTAGTAATTTCGTAAGACTAGTGTTGTATTCTGCCATCGCAAGTCTATTTGGTTGCTAAAATGTCGGGCGACCACAAAACATTGATAAAAGGCAGTCCGTCGCAGTACGTGAAGCTGAACGTGGGCGGTACGCTGTTTTACACAACTATCGGCACACTGACAAAGAGTGATAATATGTTGAGAACGATGTTTAGTGGCAGGATGGAAGTACTCACAGATTCCGAAGGTATGCGCAACTTATTCAGATTGTGCCTTGATAACACGTATTCACAAATTCTATGAACCTGTTCATACCCATTAGTTGAATAGGTCCAGGGTAAGAAATAAATTTAACTCTAATAATGTCTTTCCTGTTATAGGATGGATACTCATTGACCGCTGCGGAAAACATTTCGGCACCATACTAAACTACCTTCGCGATGGCACTGTGGCTCTGCCTGATAGCTACCGTGAGATCATGGAACTTTTGGCAGAAGCCAAGTACTTTCTGATTGAAGAACTGACTGAATCTTGTCAACAGGCGTTGGCTAAGAAAGAAAGAGAGGCGGAACCTATTTGCAGAGTTCCTTTGATTACTTCCCATAAAGAAGAACAACTACTCATTATGTCTACATCCAAGGTATACACAGAAAGTTATACAAATTTACTATTTTGTTGTAAGTTATCTTAACTGCCCATAATTATTATGTATTCTGGGCTCAATTCTTGTATTTTTTTAAATCTTGTTTTGTACTAAATAACTTTTTTATCTTAATTTGATTCATATTGTAATAATACAATTTTGCACTGTTTCAGCCTGTTGTCAAACTCCTGATAAACCGACATAACAACAAGTATTCATACACAAGCACATCAGATGATAACCTGCTGAAGAATATTGAGCTGTTTGACAAACTCTCTCTGCGCTTCAGCGGGCGTGTGCTGTTCATAAAGGATGTGATTGGTTCAAATGAGATCTGCTGCTGGTCATTCTTCGGACATGGCAAGAAGTGTGCTGAGGTCTGCTGCACTTCCATTGTGTATGCAACTGACAAGAAGCACACAAAAGTTGAATTCCCTGAAGCAAGGATTTATGAAGAGACATTGGGAATTTTATTGTATGAGAGCAGGAATGGACCTGACCAAGATTTAATACAGGCGACATCATCGCGAGGCGCTGTCGGCGGACTGTCCTGCACTAGTGATGAGGAGGAGGAGCGCTCTGGATTAGCCCGACTCAGGTCCAATAAACAGAATAATCAATCTTAGCGGTTACAGTCGGGCTTGGCGCGCCTTCGAAGCTCGAAACGGACTAATGTTTGATACCTAGCTGGCTTCTTTTTGCCATTTTGCTGGCTGCCCTGCTTTGGTCTGTAGACTTAACTGAGCTGTGTTCTTCAATATTGGTCAACTTGACCAGTTTCCCATGGCTCTCTTGATTGTGGAAGAATGAAAATGGCATGAGGCATTTATGATTATAGTCAGATCATACTATGGACAACTTTCTTCTAACACTATGTGTCTGTGTCTAGTGAGTAAATTCAGCCAGAAGAAGTGAAATAAAAGAAAACATGACATTAAAAGTGCTAAATGATGCAGGACTACTACATATCTTAGATTCATGATCCAATCTGAACTTTTATTAGTGTATCTCTGTTTCTACAATATGTGATAGATGTCTATAGTATACGATTCATAAATGTATTTGATTATATCTACAGTATTTGTTGTTCATGTGTAAAATTAGGTGTAGTAAAGAATGCTGACATGCAATGAATGCTAAAGATTAGTCATTTACAACAGTATGAGCCTTAATTGGCAAGAGTGTGGAACTTTGAACTATGGATGTCTTGAGGCATTGAAATGTACATTCATCTAATGTTGCATGATATGTTTATACAGTGTAAAAAAGTGTAATCTATGTACTATCTAAGATTGTATGGGAAACAATGTGTACAAGCTTTGCAGTACATCTATGTAATAACTTTATGATAAAAAGTAATTTTACGCTTATTATTATCACAAAATTTTCACAGCTCAATTGATTTGCCAAATCAATGTTGTCTAGTATTAGAATCGTGTTCCTGAAGAATCTTTAGTGGGTGAAGCTCATAATTTAATACCGACTTTGTTATAAGACTTTTCTTATTTTTCCTTAGGGGATGACATGAAACCTAGAAGTGACATGTATATATTTAATCATTGGTGTTTGTTAATCAATATGCTTAATTATTCTATACTTGATGTAATAGGTTACTGCATTGCACTACTACATGATCTTGATCACTTGGTTGCCAAATAGTTGGTATACTATTGAACTGTAAATAAAGGCATCTAAACATAATAAACGTGAAGTAGAGAAGTATAGTTGTTCTATTCTCAAAAAATCTTAAAATTTTGTAAGTCAAGGTGTGTATGATTTTGCCAAATTATATAGCTGATGCGTATGATTGTATGTGATTGAGAAATATAATTATTGTGAAAACAAGCATATGGAATGGTATTAAGGTAGTTCAGATTATCTGCAGTCTAGTCTGATATTTTATTGTTCCATTAGACTTTTTTATAATATGAGGAGATATAAAAAGCGTTGCATATAAAAAAGCTGCGCCTCCTAAGGTTTTTCGCACAAAAGTGCGTCGTACTTTTCCCACTGTGTGACTGGCACTTTAGCACACATAGTGCATAACATAATAATAAGGTCCATTTACTTTTTACAAAATACTGGTTTCACACAGCAAAGACATTTGATTCATAAAATAAAAGTTGGATAAATAAATAGTAAAATAAGTATTAAGTATGATGAATATAATTAGAGGCTAATTAAATGGATTGAATTTAAAGTTTAGTGTTAATATTGGTCATTGTACAAAACGAGATTGAGTAAGGAGTCCCTCCTAGATACATTGCAAGACTGGTTTCTTTACGATAGAAGCCAAATGAGTGGAGAATCACATGATTGTAAAATTATAACTTGTTATAACCTTACAAAATATAATATGCTCACTGGTTAGATGTCTTCAATAGTTTTATTTTTTTGATCCTAATTTGTGTCAAACAAGGGAGAATGGAAGAAAGAAATGTGAAAGAATGTATTTCATCGAGGGACGGGCACGAAGATGATAATGTTGATTTGTGTCACTATCATAAACACCACACAATGGCGCGGGCATCTGGATTATTTTATTCATAATCATTTTGATTATACATCTTATGCTTATTGCGTCGTTTGATTGACACTCAAAAGCCACCAATTTCATTGGTGCCTTTTTTAATTTTCCGCTGCCTCACACGGAATTTAACAAATGCTGTAAAGCTCGTAATTCAACCCACTGAGTTAGATCAGTTTATATACAGAGTGATTTTTACTCTAACCAGGAATCCATTCCGATCCCTTGAGCAGATAGGAAAAGAGATGAAGCATGTTCTAAGCAGTGGTGATGTAGTTTCCTATCTGATCTGTCGTTATCAACAACCTGGTTATCACTGTTTAGGCGGTTGATATTTTCACTTCGATTTCGAAGTTCGCTATTTACCATAATGGTATATAGCGAAGAGAATCCAAATGGAAGACTTGGATCCCCTTTTAAGCCTGCTTGTGCTATGACTCAAAGCGCCATCTATTCGTCAATGGTAGGAATAAAATTGTGTACTACAGGGTTTGTTTGTGTCTAGCAGGTCCACCATCAGGGATTTTAATTTTGAAAACACAAAAAATTTGTCGCTAATTAGTCGAAATTTGTCGCCAAATATCAGAATTTGTCGGTCACTGGTATCAAAAGATATAAGGGTTTATAGGTGGCCGACCTGGAGAGAGTATCCCCAGCAGGGCCACATTTATATCTAAAAAACTAGGGCACCTAGCGAAGATGTTTTCTCCCATATTTTGTCGCCAATTAGTCGGAGTCAGTGACACTGTTTGTCATCTTTTTAAATGCAAGTTTGGTCTTTGATAGTTTCATAAAAAAATATTTGACCCAGATGAGCCCGAAGCTGGCAGCGCTTAACTCGACAACTAATGATGCCAAGATTTGCAAAGGTTTCTCAACCACTGCTCACAAATATTCTTGACTGAATGAACATTCTTGTTTTTAGTTACATCAAAAATATTTCTCAGATTATTCTTAGTCTGTTCCACTACACCTGCTCTATCTCCAACAATGTATGTTGAGGCTTCGCTATCGATGAAAATTGTTTTTTTTCGTGCATGATACATAAAAAAGTTACAGAAAGATTCTTTCGAATATTTCGCTTGATGTTTTGTTATGTTTTGAAAAGTTGAAAAAAACAAATATTCATGAAATATTTTCACAGGGAATGTTTTTTTATTCGTGCTGGACTGCTTTGCCTTTTCATTGGAGGAAACGACAGGGTGGGGCGCGAAATTCAACTCTTACGTTTTTGCAATTTGCCGGTCAGTGTCAGGTTTTACCGATAAGCGGCTAGATTCAGAAAGTACTTCTGGACACGGCGCGTATTGTTAGGAGGTTCCTCTCTCAAGAGCCCTGACCACCGGTAGCCCGGAGCCTGTTCCCGCAGCCGGTGAAATACAATTTTTTATATTATTATATGTTTTTTTTTAATCTAATTTAGTAAAAATATAAATATCATGTATGAAAATGAATAAACGATAATAATATGGTAAGGTGTATTATTAGTAAAGTAATGAGGAACAGGATGTAAAGTTCCTTGATACTCCATAGAAAAGGGATGATCCTCCGACCAGACAGGTGTTATGTCTGGTGGGCAACTGCCAGTCAGGTGTTGTTGGGTTTTCCTGTATAGTCTTAAGTCGATGTAAACTTTGCTTGCGATGGTCATTGATGTTAGTTCTTTCGTCGTGTCATAGATGGCGCTACAGGTCCATCTATGACATGACAAAAAGCAACTTACAACAAAAAGTACTACAAAACTTTAGACTTAAAAAGGTGGAAACAATGTACAATTATTCATAGTATTACGACTAGCAATATACTTTATTGAGTAAATATTAGATTACTTTTGTAACATTCTAAACTGCATAACGGAATTCCTGTTTTTGAACAGTTATACTTTTTTAAATTGTCACATCCATTCACACCGCACTTGACTGGTTTTGGAGGGTCAACAGGAGTTTGCCTTTCCAATGGGAATGGAATGCCTGGTGGTAATGACAAAGAGATATTGTTTTTATTATTTTTGTAAACAATCATTGGTTCTATTTTTCTTGTTGGCTTGCCTTTTGACATATTCTTCAATTTAGATTCTTGCTTTTTCAGAAGTCTGTCCATTGTTTTCTTTTTATCTTTCTCTCTCTTTTCATCAGCCATCTGTTTACGTTTCTGTGACTTTATGGCAGCTTTCTGAATGGCTTCTTCTGTCATAACCTTTTCTTTGTACCCTGAGGGTAGTGCAAGAAGTACTTCTCCTCCGGGACTAGTCTCTTTATCTGTACCACGCTCGTACATGGCCCGTTGTCTTGCTGTCATCATTTTTGGGTCCTTAGGTTTTATTTTTTTGAGCTCTTCATCAACCTGGAAAGATAAATTGCAGAAAATGTAATAACTCTCTAGAACTTCGGTTTAGTAATCTTCTATATATACTAATTCAGAGAATTGAAATTGGTTTCACTTACTTCTTCAAGTTTTCCAGATTTTATAGCATCAAGCCATCTTTCTTCTTCGCTAGAAGTGCCACTGTCCCTGCCCTTCTTCTTTTTCTTTGATGACGACGCCTTCGGTGGTGTGCTCGACGACGAGCCCGGTATGGACCTCCGAGAGTCTGACGACGACTTCATTGTTTGTGCCTTTAGCAGATCTGCGGCAGAAGTACCCGGAACGTCGCGCCCTTTTACCTTAATTTTATAGGGCTTGTCCAACGCTCCTTCGAACGATACGTCGATGGACGATTCGCTATCGTATTCATTTTCTAGTTTTCTCTTCTTATGCTTTTTGTGCTTGTGCCTTTTATGTTTTTTCGGCGGTGGTGTGTCTATAAATTATCATTTTCATCATTAATACTTTGAGCGATTGGTATTGTCAACAAAACAAGGTTAGATTATTTACCAATTACGATTTCGTCCTCTGTGGTGCTCTGTTCACGCTGTCTGCGAACCATTTTTGTTTAAATTATATATATATTTCTTGTTTATTTTCTTCACATAAACTGAAATTCTATTTTTAAGCCCTTTGAACCAGTTCGTTTTTTCACTTTTTTGTTGAATTACACAACTTTACACAAGTGACAAAACCACAAACAAAACGTTTATCCTTCAATCTATCTGTCAAATTGACAGCAGGCAGAAAATTTAAGCATGGTGTATTCGATTTACGGCTATTTAGTTACATGATTTTTTCATAGGTTTTTAAACCAGTGTTTTACAGATACGAACGCGTATAGGTAAAAAAAGAAGAGAATGAGTAAAAAGAGGCGTCCTTCTTCTGCCCCCGTATTCACAAACCCGTTCGATTCGATGTCGATCGACAAGTCTGTACGTATGTATGTCTATCTCGCTCGCTTCCGTAATGCCAGAAAAAGATAGACATACGACTTGTTGATCGACATCGAATCGAACGGGTTTGTGAATACGGGGGCAGGTCATGGTCAGTTTTAGGTATTTGATGTTCAGAGACAGCTGAGGCGGTGGTATCTAGACATCAGCACGAGTAGACGGTCAAGTTGATCACATGGTCTCAAGCAAGAATCTAGGATCTCACAGTTCCTCAGTAGCAGCAACAGTGCAGCAGTTGCGTTTTATGTTACCCCGGTGTCTCGGAAAGCAGGTTTAGTGGTTGGTCCTGTGCCTAATCTTTCTCCGGTTGTGTTAGATGGCTTAGGCGATTTAACACTGCCACCTTTGACTGCCACGCACCACGCAGCGTAGCGCGTGAATGTGTGTTTTAACGTTGCTTGTAATTATCTCCGTTTGTATAGAAAACACGCTCAGTCCAACACACAGAAAATGCATCCCCGCGCGTTCATTCAGATCACGCGCCTACAAGCGGAGGAATGCGTTGACTCGCAACGTGCAGCGTGATGCGTGGCAGTGTGATAATCGCCGGAGTGTATGTATCTGTGTTTTCTTTCAACTACGCAGTAATGTTATCATTAATCACTAAAAAACCGATCACAAAGGATCTCTTTTTTGCTTAGAACCAAAACAGTGCAGAAAAGTTATATGAAATCTCAATAGTGCACTGTATTTCATTACTGCACTGTTTTAAATTTTAAATTTAGAATTAAATTTACCACAGAGGTTTATGCTTATAAGTTTAATAAAATGTATGCACTAAATCAAAGAGATACTGGCCGAAAGTAAAAATCGGCTAAATAAAACCGATTCGGTGAAAAAAAAAAACAAATGGTGCGCATTTTGTACCATTGTAAAACTTTGATACTTCTTCTAATTAGAAAAAAACTAATAAAAAAAAAATGGAAAATGACAGCGATAGCGATATGAATTCAACTCTAGAAAGTATAAAACAGCTGCAAATGAAGTTTTTTTTTTTTTTTTTAAAGAAGTTAGTTTTTTTTTAGAAGTTGTTAATAACCTCTAATAACTGCACTTTTAATAATTGTATGTTTGAAGGGAAGATGAAATAAACTTTGTTTCATTAACTTGAGTTTTTATTTTAAGTAGGTATATTTTGTCACAGTAGTTGAAAGAAAAGTAGCTTACGCACCTTGCTAAAGTGAGTTATTAATGCACTCGTGTTAATTTAGTGCCCTCGCATGCGCTCGGGCACCAACATACCTAACACTGTTGCATTAATCATTAATGACTCACTTAGCGCTCGATGCAACAATCTACTATTGTACCATTTTGTTGTATAATAAGTCCTGTGTCGATGGTTATTCTTCGTAGAGATGACCAGCCATTAACGAGATACTAGTCGCATGTGAGTTGGTTAAGATAACCAGTCCGGCAAGCGATTTTCCAAAAATACTTATATAAATTGAGGGTTTCGATGAGAAAATTGGTTTTACCTGCCAGCCATACTTATAATTTTCAAGATAATGCGCAAGGAATTCAACTCGACAAATAGTTACTTTGCAAATTGAGCCAGCATTTAAACACTGAGCTGTTTTTGTTTTCGTAGATATATGAAGTTTTTTTTGAGACACTTTTTTGCATCTATTAGAAAAAGTTAAATTAAAGGGAACACGATATATGGCGATTTTAGTTAAAATATTCATTATCTTCAAAAGCAGCCAAATTATGCATTTGTATAAAATCCGGTGTCGACACATGACTAACCCATTAATTTCCAAAGTTCACATAACTAATCTGCGTTTTAGCGTTAGGTCTTTATTTTCCGCAACAGCGTGCTAATGGTTGGGTTTACTTTCCGCAAAGCGAGTCGGCTATAACGTCGGACGTCGGAATACGACCGAAGTAGTCGAACTTAAGTGGTATGGTGCATTAGGTGCACGGCTTCCTTATGTCTGAGATTACGCTTTATAGTTACCACTAGTGGTGCAATGGCCTAAGTTGTTTTCACCTCTTTTACTGTTTGAAGTGTGAATAGTTTGTAAATTGCATTTGTAGTTTGTCCATTAGATTAAATGAGAGAATACCAAGACAATCACATTTTTGTTTAGGTCAACAATTTTCTTCGTCCATTGAGGAATAAAATAAAAAGAAATGTTGTTTGAGTTTTTTAGCTGACTGTACCATTTTTCCAAAATGTAGCCACAAATAAACAGGAGATATCGAGTAACTATTACACTTCTTATTACACAATATACAAAATAATTAAACGGAAAACTGCTTCTGAAAATAAAATAATTAAGTATTACATTGAAGTTCAGTTGTTTCCAGATAATCACTCATTCTCTTGTTCATCTAGGGCCGTCGAGTTGGAGCTGTCTACTTCGAGTTCACAAATGAAGAAGCTCTTCATAGTACAATCGACATGGGTCAGACGTCCGGTGTAGAACATTGCGCCACACTGCTCAGTACCGTTTACTTCAGGTTGGTAGTTGCCCCACCACCTGTTGGCATAATTCAATGGTGTACCTGGAAAACAAAATTAACATTTAAAATTGTCAAAGGAATCAAAAATCGACATTAATTAACTTCTTTGCATCGGAGTTACCTACATTGATTTTTTTTACTTATCCAGCAAAACAATGCCCTAACGACTGGTCTCTTTTGTCACCAGGCTCAAAGAGGTGAACTTTAGAGAATGCCTAAAATACAAAATAAATTAGATGTATGGTAAATGGGACAACCTTCTCGAAAACTAGAAAATACTTAAAAAATTACAAGGAAATATTTGGTGTTTATTTGTTCTCATTTGCATTTTGTGTTCAGACATGACCTAAGTTATGACGGATTTGGCATGTACAATACTTGTGTACCGTATTCGTTTGTATCGATCCAAAATATCTGAGTATCGCATCATGTTGTATCGATACTGTAAAGTATCGGATCGGTTTGTGCAACAATATTACCTCTAACTGTCTGCCAACCTTCGTACAACTTGTTATGGAAGCCCACATGAAATATTCCTCTCAAGTAGTTCCCACCGACTCTTTGATTCGATGAGGAGTCCGCTAACGTCGCCAGGTAATCTGCTTCCATCCGATTATTGATCACAGCTAGGTCGGACTGTTCCGAGCGACATACTGCGTGTGCCTCCATCCAGCTCAATGGTGTGGTGTGCAGTTTGTAACATTTGCCAATATCTCTGTTTAAAGTGTAATCTGTAAAAAAAGGAAATGTAGTTTAGGTATCTACTAAATTACTAATTAGATACCTAATAGGTACAATGCGCTGACTTGATCCAGCTGAAGTATTTTTCTCGTTTTGAGATTGATAAAATGGAAAACCGTGTGAAAGCAACGGCACGGACAAAAATATTTGTATGACTTGCAGGGGCTACAGGTAGTTTATTGTTCCGGGTCTGGCTGTTTGTGTTTGTGAGTTTATACAGGACAAATTCCTAGTGTACGGCCAGGTTTTTCTTTTTTTAACTCACGATTACGATTAATAACGATTACGTTTTAAAATGTTTTAATAAAGTAACTGAACGATTTATAGAGAACTCTTAGCACACATAAACTTACCTAGATTAGGCACATTGCAATTATAGTTCCACTCCAGAGACTTGAGACTCTTCTTGCAAATGAAGTTAATTTTACTATCACATGAGCCGTCATCCATTGTACCAGATTTGAATAAGAACGCACAATCCTGTAGATTGCGATAATCATCTGGTTGACCTGGCTGCCAGTTGTGGTAGACCTCAGAGACGGATTTCCCTATAAATGTAAAATTTTGGTACTTAATTTATTTAAATGATTGTTGGTTTCAGCATTGTACAGACACCAGCAGGTCAAGCTACTCGAAGCTGTCAAATTTTAGTCAGTGGGTGGGTCGTCTTAGGGGCGGTTTCCTAATCAACCTTGAACCGAATTCTTTGAAGATGAAGTTTAAAATCTATTAGAGAAATTTGACAGACTGTTGTAAGTTGATGTGTCTGTACGTTCTGTTTTTGTCAATAATTAGATTATGACACAGACAGAATGATGATTTAAATATGATTAACGTTAAACAAATACATTATTAAATGATTTGGTGCATGTACTGTACCGTTAAATTAACAAAATACTAGAATTAAATGTGTACCGTCGATCGTCTCAAATAGTCCTTCAACCAAGATGTCTGATAACCCCAGAAAGATTTGCGGGTAGTCATACTGGGTTGTCCAAAAGGAAATCACAGCTTGGGCTTCGGTGCTGTTTTCTGGGTAGAACAAACTGGCTCCTTCCAGAGCACACAATCGCTTTGCATATGCCCAAGTTTGTTTTGTCGTGTGCATCTTATAGAAACCCTCAGATTCTTGTAAATAACTGTAGTCATTCCGGAAAAACTTCTTATCCCTTTGTCCATCTACGGAAAACGAAATAATTACAACTTATTCGATAGTTAGGTTTTATTATTCTCATCAGTCAACATGATGGCTAAATTCCAATAAATATACGAAAAAAGCGTTTGTGGCGCAGTTCTACTTACGTGAGAAATCCTGTGAAAGATACAGGACGAGAAACACTAACAGAGCTTTAGAAAACATCGTTCTAACTATACGACACGCGTCTACTTTTGCAACAATTACGACAATATTGTTATGTGAACACTAACAGCGAAGTGATGCTTATAAAGTATATTTAGATCGTCTTCATAGCTTCGTAATGAGACTGTTACTATCTCTCTGTCCACATTTAACTTAACAATCAGCTTCACCCGACTAAGAGGTCGACTGACGTTGGGCTCGATACGTTATCTACAAATAATAACATTTCATTTAACGACGTGACCCGGATTGGCGTTTGGTAGCAACTTATCTTCGGGGCTTTCCCTTTTAAAAGATTAAGTACTGGATATAAGGTTCTAAACTGACAGGGTATCTAACACTTTCAATAACACTTGAAACGGGATATTAAACTGCTGTTTAAAATCCGAAAAAGTGCCATAAAATGTTCTCGAGCGGCCACAGTCAGTTTCGTGTGTCGAGACAGAATCGAGTTGTTGTGAACTTGTGACAGTGTTTGTGGTACGGAGCGCAACAAACACACAAGAAAGAGGGTGGGCCGATTTGTCTGCTCATTACCACCCGCCCGCAATACCTTCAGTTTATTCGTGATCGCGGCGTTTGCAACAGCGGCAGCGCCGATATATCGGGAACTCATAAAAAATAGTAAACATGGGTAAATATCCCGTTTCTAGTGTTATTGATAAAGTACTGGATGTCAACTAAGGTTGTATGTATGTATTACCCGCGAAAATCATAACTAAATATTGTTGTACAATACGGGGATGCCTTGAAGCAATTTGTATAGATAATTTGGATGCGTATATCTTCATATACCTATTACGCAAAGGTAATATAAACGATAGCAATCGCACATTACGGTACATTAAATTTTATGCCGTTTCATTTCACTTCGCTTTCCACTTCAATTAACCAGGTGTCCCGAGGGATGTTATGTGTTTGTGCTCATGTGGTCCACTTTACAGTATGTGTATTCAGGTCAAAGATTGCAGTAATTTGTACACTTTCTTAGTATAGTTAATCTAGGTTTTTTCTGCACCATTGTAAAAGTGCTGGCTGGGCTGATATTTTTTTTTCATCCCACCATCTCGGAAAGAGTATTTTTACCCTTCGATATCTGAGTGCAAAAGCCGTTTTTTTATTCTCTAGAGGATAAAGTAAATTGAATTTAGAAAATCGTGTGCACTAAGTTTGTGAATTAAAAAAAACATTAAACCTATTTACTGCTACCTCTATGGTGCCGAATATATCATACAACTTTTTTTTAATTTGTTAAAAACTCAGACTCGGAACCTTCTTGGTGTTCTTTTTTCAATTTGCTTTGTACGCGGTTCTTTACGCGGCATTTTTTCACGTCATTAATTAATTAATTGTTAATTATACCGTAATATTATTTTGTTATAATTTAAAAGTGTACCTATCTTGTGATTGTAAACGTTTTTTTTTGCATTTAGTCATTTCCTCGCTGAGGTGGAATGAAAAGTTACGTGTTGCACTCGAGTGCAAAGATTTTTCACCTCGTGCTCTTTTGATTCCCTCGCTAATGCTCAGGATTCTAATTTTGAATCACTCGCTGCGCTCGTGATTCAATTTTAGAATCCTTCGCTTGCTCGGTCATAAAAATTGAACACGCGGTTAAAAAGCAACTTTGCACTCTTGTATAACAAATAACTATTATTTACTTATACTTGAATATCGATGTGGTGTTGCATAAGCCTTTCCGAGGTTTATCGAAAGCGTTTCTATTCCATAATCGGATGACCAGAACGATTTGTTTCATATTAATAAATAAATTCACTTATTTCAGATACTACAAACAAATAAATTCAACATTTTAGTAAAATATACAGAACTTACTTATCGTCGTTAGTATTTAAGCTTAACTGTGGGTTGATCCAATGTTTATTTTACCGACTGTCCAGCGTGTCACTAAACATCGCTTGAATGCATTTAGTGCTGGTGCGGACTCTGCAGCGCAAGGCGGCGCACCGCTTGCGTAAGATGGCATGGAAGCTGTCCATCTGCACATCCGCAAACCTTCCTGATGCGCTGCATGCCCTCGGCAACCGTAATATCACCCTGGACGCCATATTGTATTGGACGCGTAAAGCATTGAACGATCTTTGCGTATAGTTACTATAATTACTGTAGAGTTACCCAGTAAATAGGGAAATGTGTAACTTTGACTTAAGCTGCCTCGTGTAAATATTGCAGACTAATTAATACTAAATTATTTTGCAAGGGGAATGACCGAAACATATAAACATAATCGTATCAACACGCCTTCCACAATCGCTAGTTATATTTAAGTCACGTGTAATAAAGCCAGGCCTAATGCCATCAACCGTGCTCATATACAGACTCCGTGGCTGCTACCGAGAAATTCCTGATGGAAAAACTCAATAATACTACCCGACCTGGGAACTGAACGTAGGACTAACCAATGAGTTACCTAAAGTCACCATACACAATTGAATACAAACATCTCGCTCCTCAGCTATTTAAAAGTTATTGAAGTGTTTGTTTATTAGGGTTCCGTACCCAAAGGGTCAAACAGGACCCTATTACTATAACTTCGCTGCCCATCCGTCCGTCCGTCTGTCACCAGGCTGTATCTCATGAACCGTGATAATTAGCCAGTTGAAATTTCTACAGATTATGTATTTCTGTTGATACAACAAATACTAAAAACCGAAAAAAATAAATATTTAAGGGGGGCTCCCATACAAAAAAAGTGTTTTTTTTTCGTTTTTTATAAATAATAGTACGGAACCCTTCGTGCGCGAGTCCGACTCGCACTTGGCCGGTTTTTTTTTATAAGGCAAGGCTATTAAGTACTGTAATGTCGATAGTTTAATGGTTATTTAGGGTACAAGAGTTCATTATGGTTTGCCTATAAGCTTGATCGTTATTGCACAATGTGGTGTTTCGTTCTACATGCAAATATTCTTAATAACAGGTGCTGACGATAGTTTGGTCCTCGTGGAAAGTTTGTAATTGACGTTCACTTATTTATGACCGATTCACTAAAGGTGTGGACAGATTGCGGACCGTATAACGGAAACCTGACTTTGGCAGATAAACTACTGAAGTATACAAGGTGTTGTTTTGTATCCTCGTGAAAATTCAGGATGTTGTCACAAAAGACATAAATAATCAATATAAATTACGATATTAAAAGACACTGCTTTTTTGTTGTTTAAATTTGTTAGTATTTCAGAATAACCCCCTTAAAGTGGTTTGAGGAAGCAGACATTATCGAATAAACGTTTGAGATTTGTTTGTATTTTTGTAAGCGAGGTTATAAGGCGAGGATCAGACGGGCCGGGTTTAAAACACGGGTGGTTCACACTTAACGATTCCCGTAAAAAAGAATACCTGCCCATTTTATTATTGATTCGGGTCGAGAACCATTAGCATAGTTACCTCCTTGAATTTGAAGAGGTTGCAAAACAACGCCTTCTTTATCAAAGACAGTGGTGTCCAGGGATTGTCTAAACCTAATTTTGCTATGAAAAACGTCTGTAGATTGAAAAGTCGAATTCGTAGCGCTTCGTAGCACTGCGTAGCTTCAAGTCTACGAATTTTTAACTGAACTTTCTCAAATGCTGTCGGTAACTGAGCGGACTAGAGTTCTAGACGGTTCGGTAACCGTGCGTAAATGATCATCACATCAAGATTTTGAGTTATAGAAATTGTGGTATTAGTGTCAAAAACATCGGTCTACACAAAATAACTTTTCTTAAATCGTTTTTAGGGTTCCGTACCCAAAAGGTCAAACGGGACCCTATTACTGAGACTTCGCTGTCCGTCCGTCCGTCTGTCACCAGGCTGTAGCTCATGAACCGTGATAGTTAGCCAGTTAAAATTTCTACAGATTATGTATTTCTGTTTCTGCTATAACAACAAATACTAAAAACAGAATAAAATAAATATTTAAGGGGGGCTCCCATACAAAAAAGTGATCGCTTTGCTCGTTCGTTCGTTCGTTTTATAAATAATAGTACGGAACCCTTCGTGCGCGAGTCCGACTCGCACTTGGCCGGTGTTTTTTTTGTTTTGTTTTTATATGGCTTGTATCAGTAACTGGTCTTATGGGTTACTGACCATCAAACTGGCTAACTTTCTCCATGGGACTAACATCGCAACGCGAGTTTGTTCAGTATGATGGTCATTCATGATGGTCAGACACCCTTAAATATGAACACACTGTTGTAGCTATTGTAATCCGTGACGTATGTTTTATCCGTGGTGCTAGGTAACTGGTGGCCTACCACGACGTCTTAAAACATGGTTTTACTTCTTTTCCAGTGTGGAAACGAGATGGCGCAAGACATCCTGTATAGCTACGTCTCTTTCCCACACTGAAAGAAGAGTAGTAGTAGGCCAACTGGGTTTATCCCTGTTGTAAACGTCCCTTTGAGCCTATTGGACTTGTTCTGTTCTGTCTCTACTTGACATGGACAGAAGTGGATATTATAATTTTCTCCCTCCTCCACTACAATCCTTTACTGATTAATTTCGTTGCGGGATCCAAGATAGTGAAATAGTTTCTCCAGGACTTTGATGAGCTTCATAGTTTCGCCGCTATTCTGGGGGTCGCTACTGTTGATTCTAGCTTCCAGGCTTTGCAGTGATTGGGAATTATCCACTATTCAATCCCAATCACTGCAAAACCTAAGGATTCTTCCAAAAAGTAAAAAAGAAACATGCTGTATAATAGTTGGATTATTCAGCATGAATTTTTTTATGTATAAAATTCCTCCGAACCGAACTGCTAAATTCGGTATTTCATTCGATGCATGATTGCGGATTACGTTATGCGGTCATTTATCATGCACCGTGTTGTTACGATGCCGGGTTTTGCCATTAAATCCCGCGTTACGTTTGTATTTATCCCAAAAATCCCCACATTTGCAACACTGATTGATAGGAGCTGATTCGCTACTGCATATTGTATCTGGCTACAGACACGCTGAAAGCTGGTGGAAGGTGAAGCTGAAGCTGGAGGCTGAGCCGCTGAAGGCTGGGGGAAGGGGATATCGACTCGCAAGCAACCATCAATTTAGAATAGGTATAATCGGATAGAGCAGAAACATTTCGTCATTGAAAAAAAACAGCTATTTCTTAAAAGAGATTAATACCTATGGCCCATCCAACCTGTAAGTATATTGTTTCATTACTAGATATTAAAAGGGCTTATTTTATCATTTCGATTGCTTGTTTAGTATCTAAATAAATAAAGAATACCGACTCGTTTGTCTAGTGGTGCGAGCTCGACCGCTGAACATGAGATGGTGGGTTTTTTTTATTGTTGTTGTGTTTTTCCATTAGGGATTTCTCAGTAACAGCCTCAGAGCCTTGATCTGTGCTCTTTTGACGGCAATAGGCTCGAGCTCTGTTACATGGGGTTTAAAACATAACTGGCGAAATGTGGGTATACTATTGTTACCTGTGCCTAACCGTTCAGGGATTATAAGCGTGTTGTTATGTTATGTTATAAATAAAGAAAAATTACCTGATACGCATAGGAGCTCGTGGCTAAACAATAACAGCCGCACGGGTCGATCTTTAAAGTTAAGCCGTGCTTGCCGAGGTTGGTCCGTGGATCGGTGACCATAATTAAGTACATACCGAGTTTCCTCCGCGCCTCGGAAAGCACGTTAAGCCGTTAGTCCCGGCTGTCATTTGTAGATCTTTGACAGTCGTTAAGAGTAGTCAAAGGGAGCCTAAAGTCTGACATCCAGTCTTACCAGGTATCGTATTATCCAGTTACTGGGTTTTGGAGGTCAGATAGGCAGTCGCTCCATGTAAAATATTGGTCAAGATAGTTTGGGAAAAGGAAAACAATTCCTGTAATGCTACTTACGAAGTTAACAAATACCGACCTTTTAGTCCCCTATTATTGACCGATCTTTCTATCTATTAATAATTTATCCTATTGTTTACAACACGGTGTCGCTCAATGCCAGCCAGTTATACTCATTGGCTATGGGCCGTGCGACAAAAGTCAACTCAGGCGGACACGTACTCGTAAGCACCTAATTAGATGGAAAACTTAAACAATCGCTTCTTTATACTTTACTTATGTATACGGTCCATGCAGGTAAACAGAGTGAATTTTTCAAGTATTTGGGCTTGGATGGCAAAATCCGAAACGATGAGGAATAGCGAAAAACACTCAAAGGAGTCTCGAACCCAATTTTGATGAAAACCAAAACTGCATCATTGGATTTTTGAAAAATCAATATTCCTAGCCAGGAATCGAACCCGTTGATTTTGAAAAAAAAACATATACTATACCATTCGATAGTGTCGCTGCTAAGGATCAAATTCAGGGATGTAATGACTTACGGCATGAATATAGAACCTCGACTAGAAAATATAGATGTTACGTACACGTCTGTGATTTTGTTTGTTTGTTTCATCATCATCATTTTAGCCGAAAGACGTCCACTGCTGGACATAGGCCTCGCCCAAAAAGGAGGGGTTTTGCCATAATCGCCACGCTTGGCAGGCGGGTTGGCGATCGCAGTACGATTGTTACAAAAGCACAGAGAACGCTGCTGCCCATTCTCTGGCAAGTCCCTTAGTCGCCTCTTACGACACCCACGGGAAGATATGGGATGGTGCTATTCTTTACGTCCGACACCGTACAGAAAGTGTTTTTGTTTATGTGTTGTTTGTTTATTCCAAATATTTTCATAGCCATGAAAAACAAAAACAATTTTCGGCAAACAGTTTGAGTTAAATAAAATTCAGGCTGTTTACCTGCCTGTTTATCGCTGGATCTATTACCCTTTTCAATAAGACCGCCGTTCCGAACTAAAAGGTATTAGGGAAGACGGCAAAGATTTAACTGCAATCCTATCAAGGAAGGAGGAAGATAACTAACTTTGTTTTTATACTTGTTCTTGCATTAAAAGTTGACCGATGGCGGGCCACCCTTAAATTAATTATTCAATGTTTTCAAGTAATGCTTGGCTGTACAAGTTGGGTATTAATTACGGTGTAATAAACAACGGCGTCTAACCGTAATGTAATCATTAAACTTTGTGAAATTATTTGAGTTTTTTGCTTGAAAATTTTGTACAAGTTATGACAAAAGGTAAGAACAGGAAAAAAAAATATAGGTGCCTGAATAACAAATAAGAGTCTTCTTTGAAGAGTAATAGAAATATTAAGGTAGTTGTAATGTACATATATGTATACGTGTGTAAATAGGTAAGTAGTAAAATCTTGACGAATAACTGGCATGTTTGGCGTCCTGCCAGTACGTTCCACAGCAGGCTTTTGCGTGACTGAAACGTAATTTCAATTAGATCTTTAGCACTATAGAGACCATGCCTCACACGATAGCAACCACCAATTCACAAAGCGAAAAACCTTCGCAAAAACCCGGTCTATTTTTACATCGATGATCCCAAAATAGAATGTGTTCCCATAAAAGTGCTGGAGAAATGTGTTGGTGACCGAATGTTGGCTATTCCATCAAAACAGGGCACTTCGTAAAGTTTTTTATGACGTATATAAATGCGGCCTTCTTAGATGCATGCAGCAAACCTACGTACTGGTTGGCATAATGGCAATACGACACGGTCTACAAGACAGAGTATGCGAGTGAGGGAAACAAGAGTGCACCTGTGTCTGCGTATCCACTTGTGCACATCTTTACTTCTTGTCAATACGGCCAGTTTCTGCTTTGTCATTTTATATAGGTACACAAACGAACCCCTGAAATAATATTATGGCCTAAAACAAAACCCTCGTGAGTTACAAGGTGAATTTTCGGCTGTTGTCCCAAGTTACCTCAATTTAATATAGTCAAAAGAAGATCCCATACCAGGTAAATGCTGTTACAGATCACGCCAGGTCCCATCTCTTTACGTTATGAAGGCGGAAATTAAGCTTTGCTGAAAGTTACGAGCTGGCAACATTTTGAAAGTGGGTAATATCTTGCGTGGGATAGTGAGATCATAGTCAAATCTTTGTTCTTTGTTATCATGTTATTGTGCTTCAAACCATCGTATTTATTCGGGTAGACTTATATCATTTTGGGATTTTTCTCAGAGCGTATTGTTGCCTACTTCACCGCTACGCGTTTTATGCTTTCTTAAGTATTTACTTTAAATAGAAAACAATATTCTGATGAAAAATTTACAAGATAATCTTTCGGCTCCAAGTCTTCGTATCGTAAAGAACACAATTATTATATTTACAACGACACCAGAACGTCTCGGTGGTGTAATATCTTTTTCGTGCAACCCTTTGAGTTGATAATGGCGTCGTTTTATCATGGCGCCGCGTAACGTTTTAAATTAGTCCCACCTCCCCAATTCGGGTGGGCCCTGTTTATACGTCCTATAAACGTTAATGTTTAGCAACAACATGTATTCGGCGGCTTAGGAAATATGTTGGTCGGTGGACATCAATCTCTAGGGATTTGTCGACTTACGGCGTGTCCTTATTAAGCTAGTTATAGTAAAGTGTAACGGCCTAACTTATCGCTACATTTTTTTTTTCGTCACAACTCGTGCACGTACGTTTCTGGTTGTAACGAGCACGTCTAATTTGGGTCACGCCGTGTTTACATAGGAT
This sequence comes from Cerastis rubricosa, assembly GCA_949152445.1. Classification (NCBI taxonomy): domain Eukaryota; kingdom Metazoa; phylum Arthropoda; class Insecta; order Lepidoptera; family Noctuidae; genus Cerastis; species Cerastis rubricosa. The sequence continues at coordinate 13,908,080 of OX424533.1, forward strand.
ACTTGTTCATTAGTTTAGAGGAGCTCGTGACTAGTTAATAACAGCCGCTCGGGTCGATCTTTAGGTCTATGACGAGGTTGGTACGTCCATGGATGACCGCCCATTACATACAGAGTTTTCTCTGAACCTCGGGAAACACGTTAAGCTGTTGGTCATGGCAGTCATCTGTAGATCTTTGACAACCGTTACAGGTGGTCAGTGACCCGAAAGTCTGACAACCAGTCTTACCAAGTTGTATCGTATTACCCAATACAACTGGGTTTTGTAGGTCAGATAGGCTTCTTCTTCCTTGTAAAATACTGGTATTCAGCTGCATCCGGTTAGACTGGAAGCCGACCCCAACCGAGTTGGGATGCTAGGCAGATGATGACTCGTTCACCAGTTTGTCAGAAATGGTTTTAATTTGGCTTACGAAACCAGTATAATAATGCTAAACGGCTAAGCCCAAGTTATGTCTAACATTATCTTGTAGCCCTAACATGAAGAGCGGAAAGTCGGAATAAGGTTTTAATTTATGTGAGGGGCGAGTCACCATAACCCAGCCCGCTGCCAAACTTTCCATAGAATAAGAACGAGGGGGAGAAAGATGCTTGGCAGAAAGAGTTTGTAATACATTTTTTGCATTGTTAATGAAGAGGAAGGTCCCTGGAGGACCGAGATGGTCTCAAACCTTAACTTTGTTAACATAAATGTATATTGGCTGGAACAAAAATCTTGTTTGTTTTATTACGATATAAAAATAAGAAGCTAAGCGCTACACTGTTTGCCGACTGTCTAGGGAATGGAATAGTTATTCAGACTCGTCAGTTTAGCAACTTTGGCATAAATTAACAATGAACGTTCAAACAAATAGAAGAGATTACTTTGCGAGTGTATGAGGAGGAAGTTTTGTGCTGATTTTAGATTTGAAGATACAAAGCGTGTAGAAGTTTCGGTTTATTAATAGAGGGGATGAAAAGTCAATCAAAATGTTTGTCGAATTTGATGAGAATTTCATTCAGTATAAGGTATACATTACTCGTGTTTCCTTATAGTATCGATGGTTTAATTAATATTAAGAGGGGAATCTAGTCGGTATTTCTCCATACAAACGTATTCCGCTGTGTGTTTCTTTGTAGATAATGCGTCCAGAGCAATGTTTTTTTTTTTTTTTTTTTTAATATATCTCTTATTAATACATGCCCCTATCATTTCCTTTTTTTCAAAACATAATCACTAAAAGATTTCCGCGGTTTCGTTCGTGCTATAGTAATTTATCACAAGGGAACGTTTCAAATACATAGGTATAATAGTCTGTGATACTCGGGGATAATGAATCCTAAAATTCTTCATTAAACGGTAGCTCCGTTTAGTGAAGCATCTTCGTCTTTCATCCAAACAAACTTTACCTCTTTATAATATTAGTGTAGATTATTAAGTATAGATTTAAACTGTATGATTCCACGTGATAATCTAAATAATACTGAATAATCCTGAAGAGAATTTTGAATCACAAAATTTAATGAGCGAATTCACTCAAACATCGGTATAACCAAAATCACATGAGGCTATCCTTACACAATATTATCATTGAATCCAATATCAACATTATGGAGGGGAAATCATAAAATAATATTAATAATGTCGCCGTAACACAATTGTTACGACGGTAATGAAATAAATACAATTATGACGGTCCGACAGCGGTGTCCGTTGTCCAAGTTGTTCGTACTACGGATTGCAATCTCGAGTCGAGAGGGCCAAATCAATATCTCGCCAGCTTAAGATGGGTTCGAGATTGGCCTTTTGAGATCATACCCACTGACATTAAGACTATAGACATTAAGATTTCATCTACTTTTCAAAATATTGTAAAATATTTGGCATTTAATAAAGAAAGAAACAGTGTAAATTATGACGGTCGAGATCTCGAACCAGATTTCAAGAACGATTTTTTTTCCGCGAATTTCAATCTCGAAAAAAATCCGCGAGATGTGATATCGAGATTGCATTTGCGTACCCAGCCGTACAGTCCAGCGCGTCCATACGGACCGAAAGATTCGATTATTGGATCACTCGTTAATTAACTCTTGTGCATACAATCACGCTCCGGCTTGTTATGGATTTACTATTTACATAATCGATGGCTACGTGTATCCCTGTGTTTTAATTCTGGGTTATGTAATTCCATGTGTTTTCTTTGTTTATGGTAAATTTATTTAACATGAATTGGAGTGCTGTTAACGTAAGTTGAGGATTTTGTCGTGTCCATTAAAATAAATGTATTTGTTGAAGAAGCCATCGACGATGAATTTATTATGGTAAGTGTTCTAAAGTCTGGAGACTAAGCTTAAACTTCTGCATAGGTTACTAAGTAAGGTAAACATACTCGATTTGTTTGTCGAAGTATAATGGGTAATTAAAACGTTATAAATGGTTCGACACGTAATATAATAACGACTGTATTTTCACGACTACATCACTAAAATCCGTACACAAATTAGACACTCATAAAATATTTTATGCCTCTAGCAACACCTATCTTTACGTCACAAGAGCTTAACCCTCCAAAAGCGGGCGCCAAGAAAAGGCATATTCACGTTGCGTGCAGTCCATAATTTCCATAGTCATGCAAACTCCTGCCGTAAACGCATAGTCATTATAACGAACTGTAAGTCGCATGGACTCGAGAACTCGTACGAACTTCCTTTAATTAAGCCTACACTTGCTTGGACGTACATGTGTGTAATTAAAGCGCCTAGATATCTTGGTTTGAGTACTTCAGGCCCCGTTCTGACGATAAGGTTGTTAAATTGGAACTAGTTAGTAGCAATTGAGGGTTGAGTTATGTCTTTTGAATTATGTATGTGTGATTGTTATTATCTTCTATAATTATTATGTTCGTAGGTGAAGGTTTAATATTGATGGATGTTATCGTGATTGTTGGGGAGAAATTACTGTTATTAATCCAGGTAATCTAGTTGATAACGAATTAATTCATGTTGTTTAATTGAAAAAGGTTTCTTCGTATTTGAAGCTTCTAAGCTCTGAAACAAAAAATAATATAGTAAGTTGTAGAATGTAAAAATCTTTGCGTCAGTCCTTGAAAATAGCTGAAAGTTTTGAAAACAAATCGCCTGAAATGGGAAAATGCAAATACAGAATTAGGCTTTTCCGAAATTCCGTAACTAAATTCGGATCCTTATAGACACGTACACATAATTAATCCCAGAAGGCAGTAGATACATTACTATTACGAGGTTTATCATCCAGATGGGTTTGTTAATAGAACGCAATTAATATGGCGTCGCGTCGGTAGCTTGCGCCCCAAGTGTACACTGCAAGCAGGTTGTATGGGAGGAGTTTCTTTTCAATAGAATGGAGCTGGGTCGTATTCACGGACTGAAGTGTAGAGTATTGTTACTTCTTCGAATACGTGTGATAGTGTTAGATCTATTCAGACTCTTGGGTCTATTGCGGAGTACGAAATCGAGAAAATTCTAGTAGTTTATCGAGTAAAGTAGGTTTTCAGTTGGTTTAGATTAGTTATTCTATAAATTTTTAATAACGGTAATACAAAATAAGGGTAGAAACGTCATGGTTTTAACAATTTATTATTTTATTGAGTATTTATTTTTTATAAAACAAATTTAAATTAAGTACATTTTAAGAGAATTAATTATGTCTTTGTAAGGTGAAATGTATTTAATTTGCATTTGTCTTCTTTAATTATTCGAAGCCTTATTCGCTGCTTCAAATCCTTCTAATGAAGAAAGAAGAATCACTACACTTCATTTGTCTTCATATAAAAACAAACCTGAAGGAAACGACATATGAACGAAACATTTAGCGGTACCTAAGTAATTTTCGTGTCAAACGCGATTCATTATTTCAGCCGCAAGAAATCCACTGCTGGACATAGGCCTCCCCCAACGCCACATAGACATAAGGGGGTTTTTGCCATAATCGCCACGCTTGGCAGGCGGGTTAGCGATCGCAGTACGGTTGTCACAAAAGCACAGAGAACGCTGCTGCCCATTCTCTGGCAAGTCCCTTAGTCGCCTCTTACGACACACACGGGAAGATATGGGATGGTGCCATTCTTTACGTCCGACACCATACAGGACAATATAGATATAGATAAACGCTATTACAATCACCCAAAGACATGAAAAAAGTTTAAAATACTTTGTGCGAAACGAGTTCACATTTTCAATCGATCGAATAAACTTTACCTGTTTTTTTTAAGGTTCCATACCCAAAGGGTCAAACGGAACCATAAAAAAAAAACAGACTGTTATTATGACTGAGACTTCGCTGTCCGTCCGTTCCGTCCGTCTGTCACCAGGCTGTATCTCATGAACCGTGATAGTTAGCCAGTTGAAATTTCTACAGATTATGTATTTCTACCACAAAACAAAAAAAAAAAAGTAAATATTTAAGGGGGGCGCTCCCATACAAAAAAGTGTCTTTTTTGCTCGTTTTTAGAAATAATGGTACGGGTCCCTTCGTGCGCGAGTCCGACTCACACTTGCCCGGTTTTTTTTTTAAAGTACGTAACGTACGTACGTAGTAAGTAGTAGCCCCACGCTAGGAATTTGTCCTGTATCGTGGAAGCGTGTACAAACATTTAAACTCACATACAGCCAGATCCGGAACAACTATCTGTAGGCCATACAAAATATTTGTTCCGTGCGGGGATCGAACCCGCGACACGTAGCACAGCAGTCAATCGCTCAACCACTGCGCCAACCGGGCCGTCAAATCGTGTCCCGTGACCGCATCGTCCTAGGCCCAATTTTCTGCGGACATTTCAAAGACAATATCTACCTCAGCAGTATCGATCCCAGCTGATATCTCATTCTACAAACTACATCTAGATACGTCAAGCTTCTCCTTAGCCTAATGTCAGGCTCGGTTAAATAGTTCATGTCTAGGTTATGACATACTCTCAGGGCATACAAGAGCCAAGGTAATGTTCTGCCTGTTTTAGCTAGACTAGAATAATTATACGTAGGAGTATGTAATGTACCAGTTCTGGACCCTAGTTAGCAAAGTTATGATGTAAGTTTCGAGGGTCGGTACCTGTTTTTGAATAGTTAAACATTCCTGATATTCATAATTATGATTCATTATGTTACGGGTTCCCGGCGGAAAAGGTAAGTAAGGGGTTAAAACATAACTAGGTGAGCGACTGAACGGATTGGTGAAAAACTTGATGTAGGTATGTTTTAGCTAGAAACTTGTTTGTTTCTATTTAGGGAAACCATAACAAAGCAAGGATATATGAATAAAATTACGCTTGCGAAATCTGTTTTTTTAAGAGAAAGGAATATCATATTTAATTACTTACCTTGTTTATGTATTTTTTTTAAGCATGTATTTTTCGCCACGCACAAACCAGTGTCGCAGACCGGGAGGGGGGATAAGAAGAGCTGCTGTGAACCTGCCAACAGGGCTTCGAAACAGCTTGGCCAAGCTTCAGGAACGAGTGACAAGGATGGCTTCGTGAAGGTGGAGAGGAAGAAGAGGAAGGTGGCTTCTAGTCGGAACCTGTGCGGGACCGCGCTGGCAGGACCCAATATGATGCTGCGTCCGGCAATACCCACGACGCAGCTCTAAGTGTCCCGGCTACATCACACCACGAAGGTTGAGGAGGTCATGGAGTTTTTTCGAGTGAAGACCAGTTGGACCTTGAGAGTCGAGAAGTTTGAGTCGTGCCACAACACAAATTTCAAACCGTTCGTGGTGCGAGTTCCGACTCATCATATCGAGACCTTCCTCAAGGAGGAGTTTTGGCCGAAGGGTGTCATTATCGGCGATTCCGCGGAAGGCTACGCGACACCACGCAGCGCGACACGACAACGCCGTCATTTCGTGTACAATAGTTTAAAGTAAATTAGTTTTATAAAGTATGTATTAGTTCATAGTTAGTCTTTTTATGCTTATATATGTATTGTATTGTATTGTATTTTGTCTCACTATTTTCTATGTACTGTATTGTTTTTGAAATTCATCATTCTCTTGCCCTTATCCCAATTTAATTGGGGACGACGCAGCATGTCTTCTTCTTCCATACTTCTCTATTACTCGTCATCTCATCAGACACGTCCTTCTTACCATAAGTCTTTTACACAGACCATCTATCGTCTCTTTGGTCTTCTTCTTCTTCTTTTGAAATTATGAGGTGGTAATAAAAGTCTACATATTCATTTTAGTTCTACACGGTACCATAAAGTACTGTCTACAAAAATCAAGAGAACATGAATCCTCTCGTAGGTATATTCTCCTAAATTTTAGGGTAAATATGTAAACTCGTGGGATTCTCATTTAATATTCTGGATACCTGTGAGGCCATTTAATCCGTCTGAGCCCGACTATCGATACTAGGATTTAGCCGTTAGAACCTGTGGAAGCTCTGATTATGGTTCAAGACTAGAATTTCAATACATCTAATATTTGGTTAAGCGATAAACTCAACCTAATTTTAACAGGTAAGTGGGCATTTTGGAGATTTGGAATCAATTACCAAACCAAATAATATTTTTTTTTTATTTCAATACAGTGGCAAGGTGGCAACAGTTGAGGCAGATTTTTCTTAAATATAAAATCAAAATCAAATTATATTTATTTCACATAGGCCTACATGGGCACTTATGAAACGATAAAACGTCAACATAAAGGTGCACGGTTCGGGTTGGTCGTTTCCTATGGAGAAGAACCGGCAAGAAACTCCATGGTTACTCTTTTAAAATCATTTGGTTTTACAATATTTCTGCTACTGCAGCGTTAGCACAACAGATATTATGTCCAATAGAAAGGTCCCCGCTCCAAAACATAAACTAGTTTTCTAGTTTCATAAGTCACATGTGACTTGGGAGACAGTGTTTCTCCAAATAGACAAAAAAGTTGAAGAACATTTAATTGGTAGGTCCAAGTACTTTGTTTAGTGATTAATTTTAAATATTTTGTAGATCAATTCATCGAGTTAATTTGTGTTTTAATGCAGTTAAGTAATTGTTGACGTAACGGATTTTTTTTATAAACTGTAAACTTAACATGTTTCAAATAAACTTTATTATTATTATTATTATTCCCTTTATTCATTTATATATACAAATTTGCTACATTTTTAAATATTCCTTATAAATAATAACAAAAAAAAAAACATTTAAAAATATAAAAAATTGTACTTAGCCCACCGGTATCGGGAACAGGGTCCAAGCTACCGGCGGTAAGGGCTCCAGAGAAAGGAACCTCCTAACAATACGAGCCGTGTCCAATAGTACCGCTTTCTGAATCAAGCCCTTGATCCAGCTGCCTAACGAGAGCCTCATCAGATGTTGGTCGAGGCTCTTGGCAATCAGGCCGTTGGCTGATACGTCTATCGGCACAATGATCGCTGAGTCATCATCCCACATGTCGACAACCTCGCGAGCCAAGTCAAGATACTTGATTTGCTTATCTTTCTCGGCTTTCACGAGGTTCTCATCATGTGGAACTGTTGTGTCAACAATCATTGCGCGCCGCTCTGATCGATCCACCACCACTATATCAGGCTTATTGGCTACAACAGTCCTGTCAGTGATGATGGATTGATACCAATACAGTGTGATATTGCCATTTCCGAGAACTGGGTCGGGCACATACCTATAGTACGGCTAAAAAATATACTAAATAACTTTTTTGTTAAATTCTCGCGGACGAAGTCGCGGGCACAGCTAGTCTATACTATATCAGACTACCTTAGGATTGGGGAACCTGTTTTGTTTAGCCATCCACTGCATCAAGAAATATATTAAACTAGCTGACCGGCGCCACTTCGTTTGCGTCACATTTTCCCCGTTGTCGCAACATTTTTCATTGCTGTTCCACTCCTGATCATATATAGCCTATAGCCTTCCTCGATAAATGGGCTATCTAACACTAAAAGAATTTTTCAAATCGGACCAGTAGTTTCGGAGCCTATTCAATGCAAACAAACAAACAATCAAATCTTTCCTCTTTATAATATTAGTTTAGATAAACAAAACAAACACCATGGAACGCCATATTGAAACGCCTATTTAATTAACTTCGTGTAATGTTATTCGGGCGACATATCAGAAGGATCACAAAATTCATACGATTAGGCGTTAAGCGTTGCGTGTTGTCGCGACTTGTGGGTTATTAGGGAAACTCGCTCAGTTTTTCTTTCTTTCTCAAAATAAAATGGAAAGCTATTTTACTCGATTACGGCGAGGGGAAAAGGGTGAGCCACGGCGCATGATTTAATATGTATGGCGTAAGTTACACATAATAACTGCACAGGCAAAATGTCGGTTAAGAGCGTTTACACCTTACGGCATTTCATACAAACTTTCAAGTCCTTATTTTTCGAAATAACTGAACCGATTTTAATGAAACTTAATACGCATAAGCAGGATACATAGGTCTAAAAAGTTACTGAAAATATTTTCGAAAGCTCTTTAAAAAAAAGACAATTGGAAATTTCTGTTTCCATAGATAATTTATAATCGGTCTAATTTAGCTGTAACACTATTTTTCGAAAATGTTTTTAGTAACTTTTTAGACCTATGTATCCTGGTTATGCGTATTAGGTTTAATTGAAATCGGTTCAGTCATTTCGGAAAAGAGACTTGAAAGTTTGTATGAAATGCCGTAAATTAAACTACTACGTAACTAAACGCTCTTAACCATATTTTTGACGCATTCTTTTTTAAAAGCTTTTATTTTTATACTTTAAACAGCGTTTATAAATAAACCCCTCTTAGTCGGTATGTAATAATTGAAGAAGTAGTATTATTCCTTGTACAAATTGAGTACTCGTTTTTCAATATCTAGGCACATCATTCATCATCATCATCATTTCAGCCCTTTTAACTTCCACTGCTGGACATAGGCCTCCCCCAAGTGTCACCACATTGACATAACATGGGGGGTTTTGCCTTAATCGCCACGCTTGGCAGGCGGGTTGGCGATCGCAGTACGGTTGTTACAAAAGCACAGAGAACGCTGCTGCCCATTTTCTGGCAAGTCCCTTAGTCGCCTTTTACGTCACCCACGGGAAGATATGGGATGGTGCTATTCTTTACGTCCGACACCATACAGAACTATCTATAGAATATCTAGGCACATACCTACATAATATATTGTTTTGTTGCTAGGCAGCGGGTTAGCAACGGAAAATAATCCAACTGACAGACTCATTTTCTGCGAGCCCAAAATATCGAATGTTCACGGTTCACGCATATCTACCTATGTTGAGTAAATAGAAAGGAATTTATGAGGTAATAGTGAGAAGGCGTACTTACTCATATTGCGTGGAAGATTTACATACACAACTTATTTTTAGTAATAAAAATAAATCGGTACTTACATAAACAAAAGACGCCTCGAAAAATAGTTTTTCAGTAGAAGATGTATATTGTTCCTGAAGTCTTTTTGATTCCGTGGCTCTAGCATGAATGCGTGGAATAAACGACTTTAAAATTGAAAATCATCACCATTCATCATCATTTCAGCCAAAAGACGTCCACTGCTGGACATAGGCCACCCCTAAGAAGGGGGGTTTTGCCATAATCGCTACGCTTGGTAGGCGGGTTGGCGATCGCAGTACGGTTGTTACAAAAGCACAGAGAACGCTGCTGCCCATTCTCTGGCAAGTCCCTTAGTCGCCGCTTACGACACCCACGGTAAGATATGGGTGGTGCTATTCTTTACGTCCGACACCATAAAGACAAATTGAAAATACTTAGCGCAAAATAAGTGTTTAGTTTTATCGTCGGGGTCACCAGTTGGTGGTACGAGGAACAGGGTGTAAAGTTCCTCAATACTTCATAGAAAAGGGAGGATCCTCCGACCAGACGGGTGTTTTGTCTGGTGGGCCGCTGCCCGACAGTTGTTGTCGGGTTTCTCTAAATATACTCTTAAGTCCATGTAAACTGCTTGCGCGATTCAGACCACATTCGTTCTTCTGTATAATCATAGATGGCGCTGTAGTACTTTTTGTTCTAAGTTGCTGTTGCTGTTGTGTTTTGTTTTGTAGGTCGCCACAACTTTATTCATACTTAAGGGTACAAAATACAATGGCATTGTATTTTGTTCGGATTCACCTTGAAAAGTCGCACCTTCGAGCTAGCCTCTGTTCGGTTTATAGGGAAGTTCATTCGATAGGGTTTTAGGTATGAAGGATTTATCTGATTGGCGTAAAGTTTTACAACCGTATTTGCTTGCTATAAAAAATACGCTGTATGGTGTTGGACGTAAAGAATAGCACCATCCCATGTCTTCCCGTGGGTGTCGTAAGAGGCGACTAAGGGACTTGCCAGATAATCGATCGATAATCGATTCTATTCGTGAGAACCTGTAATTGGCTCTATGTATCATATACAATTGTTATCCATCTGTTACAGCTGTTGGTTCTCCTATGATTAAATAAATAAATAAATTAAATAAATAATGGGCAGCAGCGTTCTCTGGGCTTTTGTGACAACCGTACTGCGATCGCCAACCCACCTGCCCCGCGTGGCGATTATGGCAGAACCCCCCTTGTGTCAATCTAGCGTTAGGGGCGGAAATCGGTAAGTGTGAACCACCCGCGTTTTAAACGCGGCCCGTCTGGTCCTCGCCCCATAACCGCGCTTTCACACATACAAACAATCTCAAACGTTATTCAATTATTTTTTATTCCCTAAACCACGTTATGGGGGTTATTCTTATATACTGAAAAACTTAAACAACCAAAAAAATCAACGTTTCATCATCATCATCATCATTTCAACCGAAAGACGTCCACTGCTGGACATATAGGCCTCTCTCAAAGGGTGGTTTTGCCATAATCACCACGCTTGGCAGGCGGGTTGACGATCGCAGTACGGCAAAATGCTCAGAGAACGCTGCTGCCCATTCTCTGGAAAGTCCCTTAGTCGCCTCTTACGACACCCACGGGAAGATATGGAATGGTGCTATTCTTAAGGTCCGACACCATACACAGGTATTTATGTCTTTTGTGACAACCTCCTGAATTTTGACGAGGATGCAAACAACACCTTGTATAGAGAATGTGTAAAATAAACACTTATTTACAATCCCAAGCCAACGTCAGCTCCTCAAACTCACAAAAATCTTCCTGAATACATAAAATTGAGTGTTAATTTACAGGAACAATACAGCCTCCAGTAAAGGCAAAATATCCAAAGTACAGAACAATCTCCCACGTCCAATTACTATCGAATAGCGATACTAAACCAGACTACACATGTCGCCTTCGATGCCGAATTAACAATATTAGTAAAGGCAGTTCCAGCGACAAATAGCCAGCTGTCTACCCTCATCCTCTCCTGGCTATACGGCTATACGGCTATACGGCTATTTACTTGGCTACTTTATCACCTGCTCTAATGGATGTTAAAGAGACTTATTATTTATTCAGCTGCTGTTGTCTAATGTAGGTAAACTTGAGTGTGTGAAAGGGGTGATTTTTGTTTTATTATGTTGGTAGCGCCAGTATTTTTAAAGGGTTTTGTGAAAGAGTTACTTACTTTAAAATGTGGGTTCTTACTCAGTTTTCTGAATATATTTATCGCTAAAGGGACGTAAGTATGGTACTTTATGCACAAACTAATTTGCTCTATACATGGCACTTATGACGATAAAAATGTTTTTAGAGAACCTTTATTTATTTAACAATTTATGTACACAATTAATAGTTTAATACAGAGAAGAAGAAAGGAACAGAAAATAGGTACAAAGGTAATCCTTATTTCTAAAGAAATCTCTTCCAGCATACCTGAAAAAGGAGATATAAAAAAGAGATGCAGATATAGTGTGTAGAAGAAGAAAAGAGAATTGAATTGATTTAATAATGTGATTTTTACCTGTTTTAGTTGTCTCGTAAATAAATGAATTCACAATCTCAATCAATTTTAGAGTATCTTACTACTATTATAAATGCGATAATTTATGAGGATGAATGTATTTATAGGTGGATGTTTGTTACTCTTTCACGCAAAAAATACCTAATGGATTTGGATGTTTGGCAGTCAGTTATTTCATAACCTGGAACACCGGATAATTTTTATCTCGGTCTACGATCCCATGGGACAATTACCGAAATCGGCCGCGGGTAAAAGCTAGTAATAAATATTATAATATTAAAAGAAATGCGGCCAATACGACCACGCCGATCGTGCCTGCAATTATATGTTCCCCAAAATTAATTAGCCACAATTTTCGATTGGTAATAAAATTACCAAAACCTAACACTAAAATGACAAATTAATTAATAATTTATGTTTCACACCAATCATAGCGCGTTCCATAAATTGTCACGAAATGAAAACCGCATGCAAATCACGCTGAATAAACTGAAACATGGCGCGTGGAAATGGAAACTGCAAAACAAAGTCGTGTTTATAGAGAAAGTTATGAGTTATCTCGTACTCGTACTCGTGTTGGTTGCAGTAACGCGAGCTCAGTATTTCGCGATTGTAAGTGCTCACCTCAGATATTTGCACAGTACGCACACGCCGCGGGCCGCTATCTATTCCTTTTATCGAGTTATCTCTATGGAATATTCAGGGAAAGGAATATTTTTATAATGATTTCCCTTTTTTCAGGGAATGTGCGTTGTAGACAGAGAAAATAAGGAAAAGATACGAGCTACCTCTGCTCTGATACTTAAGCTGCTCTTTTCGCGGTGTAAACTTAGTGAAAGGATTGGTGTTCCTGAGAACGGCAGAGGTAGGCCGGAGGCGTTGCTCTTGTTTCTGTCGCTGAAATCTTAACCTTCAGTTAGTTTAGTAGGGACGTATCCGTAAGTTAGTTGCAAATCTGAGAATGATTTAGGGTCAATTTCGGTGATCCAAAATTCTACTGGGGAAATGTACGCAATATGTCACTGCCTCGACTATTGTTACTAAATGTTTATGTACTAAACGAGCAACTCTGCCTTAACCTTCTGAGAAAATAAGCGTGATGTAATAATGATATTCTAGTTCTCATAGCACATTAACGATTGTCACACATTATTAATTGTTTTATTTTTCTTTCATTCGCTCGCAGATTGGCAGCTTGTGTCTGGGACTGTAGCTTTGCGTTTTGTTCTGTTTTTTTTTTTACTTTCAACGGTGCCTGTAATGGTCTAATTGAAATAAACGCTTTGAGTTTTAGTTTTTCAATAATTCCCGGGGATATTCAGATTTTCTAAGTAAGTACTACCCCGCAATGCATACATAAAGCGCTTTAACGTAACCTTTTCAGCAGCTGCATGTGCTGCATCACTCATATGCATTCACACGTACGTCTGCGAGTAGTGATGTCCTCGCATATGTCTGATAATTTAAATCTCGCCGCCACACACTCCCTGTAGGTAATCTAATTGCAAATATTCACGGTAGCAGCCGAGTGCCGGCTTGCGCGGGGTGAATCGCAAATTAGCGCTGTAAGGCACCGGACACTTTCGTCTTGTTAGAGGTGACGATCAAACTTTTTAGAACAATAATCGTCTTCATTTAATCACCCCCAAGAGTGCCACCCAAGGAACGATCATGTTTTGCATCATGCTTGATAAACAATGAGGCGATAGCACAAAACATCAAGCCTCAAAAATCATTTAAAGTTACGTAGTTGCTAGCTTTGCCATCCGTATCCATAGTACTAGTGACACGAAATGTTTTACGTACCAGCCTGTACTCAGCTGAATAGAGCATTCACAGAACAGTTCAGGTCAGTAAATGTGTGATCCATTTCCAATAGAGGATGAAAACTCGGCCCCATTTGACAAATGGCATTCTTTTGTTCATTCTTTCCCACTTTGTTTAGATCTTTTTGAAAAAGTTAGTCGATTTGTCACCATTATTTAAATCTAAACTTTATACTCTTTGGTCTCCGTTCGTGATGTTTAATATACGGAATACAGTCGTATCCATTGTAGTCTTTTATTCGGAGTCTGAATAACAACATGGATGCCATATTTATTCTGCTGGTTTGTCCAACTTGCTATGCTAAAAATACGAGAGTATTCCAAAGCCTATATTTTTGAAGCCATTTAACATTCTCAATGAATGAAAAAGTTTAATTTTCACGACTGTTGTTCCTTATCCCATGAGAATTGGATGTATTTTCCATATTTTTGACATTGTTATGTGCCACTGGTCTATATTTATTGCGTCGATAACAAAATTTGAGTCGTATTCGCGAGTGAGGCCCGGAAATATGAACAAGTAAATATTCGTTAACATGATATACGAGGAAAATGCACTCATTGATACGCGGATATCAATATTTTATGTTCGCGATAACAAAGTTAAATTCAACAATATGCTGGTTAAAATGTGAAAAGCTGGCATATCACAAGTAATTGTTGCTTTTACCCTTATTTATACCAGATGTAATGAATTAAATTTTAAGAACGAATAATCTTATTCCCAAAGTTAAATGTAAATATAAATGCGTAAAATTATATTCGGTCTTCATATCTTCACTGCATTTGAATTCGAAGCAGAAATAAATTAAGTTATTATAAGAGATAAGCGCACCCGCCGCCATTACGACTTCTATTAATTTTGATAGCTTAGAGAGATTTATGAAGTTATTTAAACAAGAATTTAATTCGCAAAATATGTGAAAGAGCAACTAATGTTACGAAATATTTCAAAGAGTGGCATTAATTTTATTGTACCTATTACTTATATAAGGCATTTTAAAACAATTGAATAACGTTCATACTTCGTCTTCAATGAATGGGGTTTATAACAACTTTTTCTATCTTTCAGTATCTTTTGAAGACAGTATATCCTAGCAGTCTGCCTGATGGTTTTACAAAGTATTAGTAATTGCGACTAAGACAAAAGTGAATCTATCTCTTCCATTTTAAATCATATCCTAGGTGTTATAGAAAGGTTATTGAATCTTTCCAATTAAGTTATTTAGATACAAAAAAAATGACTAGTAGAAAATATATCTAATATCTAGTAAGTATCGATGTCATCTCATCGTCATCTGCTTAAGTGCCTAGCCTTATCCCAACTATGTTGGGGTCGACTTCCAGTCTAACCGGATGCAGGTGAATGCTGCAGTAGTATTTTTCATGGAGCGACTGTTTATCTAACCTCCATCGGGTCCATGTATTTAGGTAATACTAAGCCAATTCCTAAGATCATCCCTTTAGCCCTAGTACGATTTACTGAAGCATTTATGTAAGCATTATATGTACAGTCTCCAAAGGAGATAAGTTACCAGTTTCTCATACTAGTAGTATGAGAATCTGGTTACTTATCTCCTTTGGAGACTGTACATAGAGCGGAGCTTACAAGTATCTTAGATACAATTTGGTTATGATAATCCCTCAAACATACGCCACAGTGAGGCCGATGTGTGTGTTAGTCTAACAGACACATCGGTCTTATGCCTATGAATATGTCGACCTGGTTAGGACTGCCGATAGTCAGGAATTGGTCCGGACATGTGCGGCTTTTTGACCCACTTTCCGGACTTTGTCCAGGCAGGTCATTTGTCCGGCCTTTTGAACTTTAGGCTTATTTTCATAAGGACTAATAAAAATTCAAAGACTAAAAAAATAAATTAAAATATCCGTTTTTTTCCACAAACGTCCTGCATTTTTTCAGGACGTTTCAAATTTCGATTTGTAGTCCGGGGCTTTTAGATTTGAACCCTGCATTAAATATAAACAGCGTTTTTTTTCTTGAATCGTGTACTTGACCTTAGCTCTACAAATAATAAAAAAAAATTCAACATTTTCCGAGACCGGATCAAGCTGAAAAAGACGAAAACACGTTTTTGTGAATAAAAACATGGGAAAAAAGTTAACAGGACAAATTTAGTTACTTTAGGCAAAGAATTGGTGACAGTAATATATTTTTTCAGAATTAAACATTTTCGTCCACGGAAATTACGGTAAAAAAACATTTACGAAATTTTTGGATTGTACTTAAGGCAAAAATATAAACAGCGGTTTTTTTACATAAAATAACTTAAATTAATATATTACACCGCCAATAAACAAAATTAAACAAATTGTACTACCGGAAGTTATTATTACCAGTTTTTTTACAATAGCGGTTGAGGCATAAAGGTAACAGGGTTTAATTTAGTTTAACTTTCATCTAAAGGCTATTTCTAACCTATTTACACGAAAATTAAACACTTTAAAGCCAATCGTGTAAAAAAATCAATTAATGTTTACGTAAAATACGTCTGCAAGCTTTATTCTTGTATTTGGCGCAGCACTTTCATAGAAATTTGATCTTTCCGTAATAGAAATAAGGTGTACAATCGCGTAACTCAATAAAACACCGACTCAAACAACAACACAGTCATACGCACACAATGAACGCAGCGCTTATCTTGTTTACGCACACTAGCACACGCCGTACGTCGCACGCTGCTTAGCGCTGACACCGTGCATCGTAATTTAATTTTTACTTTGACAATATTAATTATCGCTCTAATTTGTTTAATTTTGGGGGATTAAGGTTTGGATTTATATATTTCTCATTATTAAATGAATTTAAATCCTGTTACATTTTTGCCGTAAGTAGTATATAAGATTTTTTGATTTTCCTGATTTTCTGTGAAGTACGGAGCAGAATTTGTTTAATTTTTATAATAATAGTTAGGTATGGTGATATAAATCATTTTAGCACTATTTTTGTGCTGTTAATATTTTTGCCTTAAGTACGAAGTCAAATTATAAGATTTTTAAAAAAAAAACGAAAGTTCCGTGGACGAAATTGTTTAATTTTCTGACCTACTTGTAGTACTCAATCTGTTCTACAAATACTCCAAATGAACATACCTGTTTATATTTTTTTCCACCGAGTTATATACATATTAGAAGTTTTCTTAAAAAAAACATATACGCAGAGGTGAACTTTTCGCGGGATACAGCTTAATATACTCTCCTGTCCATACCCTACACATTCAATGAAAAAAATCGCTGTTTTTAATTAATGCAAAGTTAGCCTAATTTTCGGCGTAAATTCCCCGGACTATTGGTAATCCTTAAAAAGAAAAGCTTGTCGTGCCTAGAAGCTTGGCCACCTGTATTTTTGACAGCGTGACAATTTTAAAAGTCCGCGTGAAAAAAATGCGATGGCGTTTTTGTACTCGGTAAACGAATTTTGGGGCTCAAACAAGATGAAAAATTTCAGGTTTCAATCTGAAAAATAAACAAGTAATCTGTTGCAAATTAATAGACTTTTGGTAGGTCACGTTTTTACTAGGTATATCGAAAACCAATGAAATATGAAGGATTTAGATTGCCAACTTGCTTTATGATCTGGATTATTAATGTTTGAAGTGAAACGACTCGTATTGTGCCTGAAAGTTGGTCATTGTAAATGTCACATGTCTCTTAACTACATGCAATAAAACGGATATTATCAACATTTTAGACAACACCAACTTTTCACAGCAATCAATATTTAGCTAATTAAATCTGTTTACTCAGTACATCTTTACAACCGGAAAATATCGTCAAATATTTCTCTCTTGTTTGTTTCTCATTAAAAAGTTTACCGACTGTTTTTCAACTCGTGCAAAAACAGCTAAGCTAAGCTTTCTGACGTTGCACATCGTTGTTTACTATTCGAGAGGTGATTGGTTAACAAAGGAGGAAATACTCGTAATTCTTCACTTTGTATCCCGAGGGGAAGAAGGGAAGGGGAGTAGGTTTCTTAGCATAGGTATTTTTACTCTAGAAGAAGTGCAGTGCAGGCGTGCGAGTGCCGTTTTTCGCAAAGTTCTTGAGCAAAGTTTCATCGACATACGTTGCTTTGAGAAGTAATTGAGAAGGAAACATGCTGCCTGACTTTTTAACGAACATTAGTTAAAACGTATCACGGACTTGGAGTGTGAAAGTTTCAGTTTAAGCTTGTCTTTATATCGTTAGCTTTTCCGAGAGACGTGAACTGTTATGCCCTCACTTTTAGTAATGATGGTACGATATCCCATGTTGGTCGTAAAGTCGTGAACGGCTATAGAAATGCTAACATTTCAAACCTAGGGTAATAGCTGGGGCAAACGGTCTGACAAAAAAACACCCTATACTGTGTTAGTTCTAAAAACCATTGCTCCGCGTTTGCTTTAGAACGTATGTTTATAAGTCGTAACCAAAGCGTGCGTCTAAACGAAACGTATTCAATTAGTAGTTTCGGCTTAAAGCACTAACGAGCAAGCAGTCGACAAGACAATTTGGCGCCATAGTTAGCGACGATCGTTCGGGCACGTGACGAGCGAAACTTTGTCGGTTCCAGGGGGGCTTAAATTGATTACCGACGCCCTTCTCCCGACCATCCCCTAGTAAAGTCTTCGATATGAATAATTGAAACTGGGTTTGAGCTTAATTGGTATCTGATAGTGTGATATGTGGAAGTGGTCATAGGTGATTCGGTGTCATGGAAACATAACATAATATAATATTATATTACATTACATAATATAACATGACGCCTGTAATCGCCGTAGGTTGAGGCAGAGGTATACCTTTTTTTTTTTTTTTTTTTTAATCTTTATTTAAGGGATTTTTGTACAAGAGGTATACCTAATAGTAGGTATGTACAGGTACACCCCCCACGTTTTGTCAGTAATTTTTTTGGTTAAGTCACAAGTAATAGTGTCTAACCTAGACTATTAAGTATAATATGCAAGCAACTCAATTGAAAAAACGTACAGTCTGCAAAGGAGATAAGTAACCAGGCACTCATACTACATACTTGTGTGAGTACCTGGTTACTTATCTCCTTTGCAGACTGTACATAAGTGAATACCGCGGTTTAGCTTAGCGTATGCCCCTAAAAGTGACACATTTGGCAGTCACTGTGGCGGATTGTGCTTATCGCCCTGCATCACCGGAGCCTGTACTAAAATGACTTCTAGAATAGTTTAAGAGCAGGTAAGGTCATATTTCCTATAATTAGTTACACACTTTGGTTCACAATCGCTTGGCATTTCATTTTTTGTTCAAAGTATGTCTCTTCATTTAGACGTGAGAACGTCTAATAAATCGATGAACGCCGGCTGCACGCACGAAAAAGAATGACTCATTGTAACGGTACGCTCATTGTAACGTTACGATCGGAGCGAGAGAGTGCATGAGCGAGCAAAAGGCACGATCGGCTTGAGCGTTCGGCTTGCTATTCATAAAAGTATGCAATCATTTCATCAATGTAATGTTATGACGTAGTCACGTTAAACTATCGTCCGTAAACCGACTTTACAGACAACCAATTTTTTTACCATCACCACGACCACTACATGATTTCCACTGAAAGACTATACTAATTCCTTTCACAGGTTTGTACATATAGCTTTAACTCTTCGAGTATACGCTGGGATTGTCAAAACAGCTTCACCTAAATTGTGAGTTACCTCGATAGCTATATTATTTTAACACAGTTGTTAAGCCTAAATAAAATGAGTCATAAATATTATGGAAATGGCCGACCCATTTAACAGATATTCAATTTTATATTCGCGTGTCCTTAATAACGTGCCTGTACATTTTGTGAATAGCCTTTGTTATGAAGGGTGTTGGATTACGGTTATTTTTTCAAAAACCTTTTCACTACAGTTTTTGATGAGTAGGTAACGTGAGTTTGTTCACAAACTGACTGAGCAGATGGACGTTCATTTTTACTGTTTTATTTAGGGTCTTGATCACGAGACATTGATAGCTGATTGACGTACAACGTACTACAATAAGAGCAAAGAGTATGGGAATCCGTAAGGATGCAACGTTTTATGCTCTTTCTGTATGGACAAACACGGTCGCACGATCGTGTAAACATGGAATGGAATGAAACAATAATGTACGGGAGAGTGAATCGTTTACTCGAGTGATTGAGCTTAAAGATATTAAGATGTTACATTTTTCTTTTGTAAAAGTAACATTTTTAATTAAACTTTATATCATACTGTATGTACATTATACAACGCACAAGGTTCCGTACAAAATGTTACTACAAGCAGTAACGTTTGAAGTTCACAGCTATGCAAATTTTATTTCATAAAAGCGGTGAGGAAAATTACATAGATTGAACACTTCCGCCGAAGTTTGAGCTGAGCAGTAAATCGGAGAATGTCTGGATAACGACGTAATGGCGTATTCAGACGAATACAGCAAAACCAAGGCCAATGAATGAAAGATATTTGGGGATGGCTACCGAATATTCATTGATGTTCGTTGGGGATAGTGCTGCATGGTGTTTTTCATGGCGGTTGAAGGACGTTGACAGATAAACCTTTATGAAATTGTATTAAAAAAAGATAGCAGTGTTCAAAATCAAAAATCAAAATACTTATTTTATTTTACATAGGCCTACATGGGCACTTATAAAACGTCGACAAAAGAGGCACGGTTCGGGTTGGTCGTTTCCTATGGAGAAGAACCGGCAAGAAACTCCATGGTTAGTTATGAGACAGACACACTGGCATGGCTCAGGCGCAAAATGTCGCTTTCGCAAAATGTCTCTTTCGCAAAATGTCTACTTTTAGTAAAATATCTCTTTCTCATAATGTCGCTTTCGCAGAATGACTCTTTCGCAAAATGTCGCTTTCTCAAAATGCCTCTTTCGCAAAATGCCTCTTTCGCAAAATGTCGCTTTCCTGCACATTCCAAAACTAAATGTTTTACTTGCAATTTTCACATTTTCATTAGTTTTGAATTGTCTCTTGGTTGGCACTAACTCATTCTATTCTAATTTTGAATCATTTCATTAACTTAGAAGAAAAAAATAAACATTTCATCTATCAGCTTGTCTGTCTCTTTTCGCTGGATCTGTCTGACTGAACGCACCCTTACACCTTTTCGAGGTGTGGTTCAATGCGAAATAACCTTAATGCAAATTCAAAGTGTCTTACTTTAAATGCAGGTTAGCCATTTTGTTTAGTACTCATTTAAGCACTTGTAACGATCCACAGTCGAGTGAAGGCGTTGTTGGAGTTAATTGGTTGAATGTATAAGGAAAATTAGCAGTTTTCTTAGGCTTTCTGGTCTTTTAATAAAATCCTCACAATAAGGTTGAGGTACAATTTTTTTATACTGGACTGTCGACTCTAAAAGGTAACTGGGCCTGATTGCGTGGAAACCGGAGGACGTCATAGTGCAGCTTGGTAGAAGCCCACGTCCAGCTGATGACTGCGATAGACTGTGTTGATAGATCGTGAGGACCATATTTAAAGTTTTCTGGCTGGTCGAATTCTAAGGTAAACCGTTGGTCCTGGCTGTAATTTGTAGATCTTTGACGTCGTTACAGGTAGTCAGTGGCCCGAAGTTGATGATGATGCCTTGTCGTATTCTTGTAATAATTTGTTCAAAAACAATTTAGGTACTCAAAACCCCAAAGAAATTATTTTCCAAATTAATAAGCAATTAAGATAGATCTTTTATATCAAAGAATGAAGAGTGATGTAGGTACACGGACAGCGCTTTAGGAAAATACGCGGTTATTAGGAAAAGAGGAACTGTCAGCCTTCTAAGACAGGTCTCGGAAAATGCTATGTTTTTTGTTAACAAACATTGTAAAGTAATTCGCGCAACTGTCATCGGTGACCTTTCCTGAAATTTTACTAACCAGCAATTTTTCCCTGAAATTTAATTTGTTCTTCATTTTCTTACCTCAATTACAATTTACAAGAACTACCAGATTCCTTTCGCTGGAAATTTTCCTTATAATGGTAATTTGAGGTCAATGACCTGTGTTCATTATAGGCTTTTTTGATGGTTATTATTAAGTTATGAAAATTGCCTACGAGCGTGTAACGAGCACCGATAATCAAGCGAGCTCGGCTCCTGCGCTGTATATTTTCAATAGCTTTATTTATTTACGTGCAACACTTAATGAACAGAGGTGTTTTTTTATTGATCCGAGTTTATTCAGAAAGAGCGTCGAAAAAAAAAGATGCAGTGTATTTTTTAAAATAAGAGCCATTGCTCGTATGAAAAGGCAGTTTCATTAATAATAACTTTGGACGAAGCATTTAAAGGTTTATTTCTGGTTTCTCATCTGTCTCGTGGGTCATACCTATAATAGCATTTTTTTTAAAATAAACGTCCACCGCCTACCTACTACTGAAACTAAAAATTCATCCCAGAAACACAGAAAGAAAAATCAGTATTACTTTAAAAAACTACTATTTCCACACTTAATCGAATAAGCGGGGACAAAGATAAAGTTGTCGCCTGCCCGCTCAGTAAAAAGTTAAATTGCATAAACCCACCCTTCAGTGCGGCGCGAGAATTTGTTTGGACGAAGGCCCGACCAACTACAATCGGGGAATCAGAATTAAAGTGGCGAATAGTTGGAGGAAATGTCGTTACGTGAATTATAAGTTCACTTGTGGACGAAGGCTGTGGGGAGCATGTGAATTAAGTTGTATATGCTTTGCTGTTTGTGTACTCCATTGTTATAACTATTGAACACAACGCGGAATCGTTCTTTACAGATAGGTACATGCCTGCGAGGATCTTTTGAAGTTTGAATGACATTGTCAGGAGGGTACTGTTGGTAAGCATATTTGCACTGACTTGAAAGCTTATGAACTAGGCATACCTACAGATCAGCGTGAGTACCTACAAAAATGTGGCACACAAAATGGCCGCCATTTTCATTCATAATCATACAGGGAAAAAAAAACATTTAGCGCGCAACCGTTCGACAGCTCGACTACCACAAAATTCGGCGCTAAACATGGCGACTCGGTCACGAATATATGAGGTTATGACGTCACATGAAAGTGTTGCCAGATTTAGCACTTGACCAACTGTCTCCATAGGTCTCAATCAATCAAACCTCAATTTGGTAAGCATTTTTGTTTGACATTGTCTGTGAAATTAACATTAATATTGGATTATGCCAACGCCTCAAAAGGTCCATGTGTCTAAATAACATTCCAGATATTTAATTAATCGTTAGGTATGTATGAGTAACGGTTTGGATTTGCTACACGATTAAATAGATTAAACATTGCCCTTCCTAAATCGACTATTACTTAGTTTACTCACAATTTATCGTTAACGAATCGGTTGGGACAGGCAAATTACCGCCTGGAACCCGTACGATATGGGGTCGCGGCTCTCGTCCTTGTGCGGTTCAACTGGACTCATTTAAACGGTGAAAACAATTTGCTTGGAGCGCAGGCAAATTGCTAGATGTCAGCACGATGACACTGCATTGTCCTGTTTGCGACAAGCGATGGATGACTCAAGTTGAGCGACGCAAATTGAGCAAAACCACGATTAATGGCCAGTACTCGTATCCCTGAAAACACAAAGAGTGTTTGTGAAACTCTGTTTTTCACGCATATCATAAAGGAGAATAGACCCTTTGAAAGGTTTTTCTACATAATTGAAAGATTGCCGCCAGGATAAACCGCCACTATACGGTTAAACTTTCCTTTTCCACAAGTGTTCACCAAAAATCACTTTATATCGAGTTCTTATCGTAACACCCTATCCAATATAAATTCACCATTACAGTGAGCTACTAGCCTATCAGACAAAGTTAGGGCTCTATCAGTTGTCTAAACTTTCCTCGGTCGGCTATTCTATTCTACATATATAAAGTATGTAAAATCTCACTTCTCTCGGTACGACCAGATTAAATGAACCGTCGAGAGTTGCAGTCTAGTATGAGATTTTGTGAGGATGTAAAGTTCTCGGTTTATTGGTCGTAACAGGCTGACATACCTAGCATGTTTTTAAAACTGTTTCCTAAAAGTGGAGCATGGCGGAAGGCCTCAATTATTTACCTCCGCTACTAGACACCGGATCGGTTCGATGTTGGTATTAGGTCTCCGTAGGCCGCCTACGTTGTTTACTTTTTAATTTGCTTCATTACTTCGGCGTAATCGAAAATGTTTTGTGTACATACTCGTTCTGTTAATTTTCCTGAGTTCTGTATGTCAAAGTTGAGGTGGTTTTTACGAACGTTAAATAAATGTCACGAACAATACGCGCGTTTCACAATAAGCGCGAAGAATTTGATGTTATCGAGAAAATTTTAAATAATGGCGCATGGTGCGCAAAGAATGCACCTCGATGAAAAATTTTCACGTTCTTGTTTTATGGCTGTGTGAAACGTCACAATATATTGCATATTGGTTAGACACGACAGTTTGGGAGTGTCCCTTTGTGTCGGAACGCAAAAAAAACCATATGGAATTTTCCGCCGCTGTCGGTATCGGCCGACGCAACCCGATGTGGTTTTATTTAAGCAAAATTCCCGCATACATGAAACTGAACGGCTAGACACAATTTCACTGACGTTATCGTATTTTGCAGTAACACCCTCCCCCACCGCGGCCTCTCCCTGTGGCAAAGAGAATGCTTGTTTTATTCTCATGGTCTATACGTGATTGGCGGACATCGAATTCTTATTGTGAGCTAGGTAGGTATTCCAACATGACATAGTCAAAGTATAGGAATTTGTGAAATGTTTGTGTGCGCAATGGATAGTGGCGTGTATTGAGCAGGATATTTGATCGTTTTGTGAATTTATTCAACTGTAACGTCGCCTCGGCTCCTCTTTTATCCATTTTTATGCTTTTAGCTGCCGGATCGTTTCTTAGCACGTATTTAGATACCACTTCAGCTTCGGTTCGGCTCTCAAACTTGCCGGAATTGATCATGAGTAATAAATACGCATCTGCAGTATGCAGTTTTTGAGACTTTTATTTTCAGTTTGGATTCCTTTGGGTATTTTTTAGCGTGTTATCGCGGAATTTCAATGGATTAAGTAAATTTTGGAAAACTTTACATTCGCAGAGATTGAAAAACGAATATTTGAAATGGTCACTGCTTGTGCAATGTTAGCGCAAAATTGAATTCTAAAAATAGAGGTTTAATCCTGTACCTAGGCCATTTTTATTGAGGTCGTAAATAATGGATTCGAATTTGATATTCATCATGTCGGAATTCTAAAATTTTTAACGAGGTACCCACGCACTGAATTCCTATTTTTCGTTGGCAAAATCCACACGCCACGCCACATCCAACGCGTGCAAAATATTACGTACTTTCATTTAGTTTTATTTGTATTTTCAGAATACATTTTGAATTGCTACGTGAGCAAATATTTAATCGTTTTCATCAAACTAGGCTTACTACAAAGCAAATTTAATTAAACATTTAATTGAAATGCACAATACAATCGATGATATTAATCAAGTTGAAACTCTATCAAGTAACACTAATAAAAAAGCAGGAAAGTTTACTTAAACACAGAGCCACTTAAAAGGATCCGAGTGGGCCGGATGACAACGTTAAGTGGAGGCAAACTAAAAGGAAATAAAAATACTAGCGAACGTAACGAAGCGTAGTTAACCGAAGTGTCACCTCAATTCTCACCGGTGCTTACGTTACATCACCATAAATACACATTACACCATGTTCAGGTTCCGTAACCACGTAACAGTGAAATATTCAACTCGAGGATCCCTCTGAAATATGAGTATATTGTCCTACTCGGCCCCCGATATTTGTATTGAGATCGTGTCGATTTGAATTCACACCTCGCGGCGCCCGTTCTCTGTCTAAATCACAATGACAGTATTATGTAGCTTCGCGACTAAGACAAGTCTAATTTCCATACATTTTTGCCAGAAGTCTGCATGGATATGAGGAATAAAGATTGCTTATTCTTTCATGTTAGCCTTCATAGCACAGCATTATGGTGAGTGGGTAACCTCCTTGTCGCAGTCACGACGCGTCAACTTTTTTTGTGTAACAAAACACAAACAAAAACTTTCTTTTGTTTACATCCAAAAACAAATTGCTTTAATTACGTTTCACCCACGCTAATTACCCGCACTACAACAATGCGAATTACAAGTTAATGTTATTCATCGACGTTATCCACCAGGCTTAACAGCGCAATAAATTAGTGGAACAAAACCCAGGTGTCGGTACGTTTGAAGTTTAGAGCCCGAGGTGGGACGAGAGGAGGGTTATCAATTAAATTGCGCACGTCGGCAGCTGCACCACGACCGTGATGGATGCCCTCTGCGTCCTCAACAATATCCATTCCTCTCGTTTATTACCTTATTTGCACCGACATGGACTGTACTGCTGTCTCTAATAGAAATGGGTGACCATTTTCCAAGTGGACGTTGTTTGCAATATTTTAGAAAGTTCATTCAACCCCCCCTTCTCGTTACGTTCATTCTGTTAGCGAAATGGTTTAAGTTAACTCGATTGTCTTTAAACTCCAATGATAACTTAGATTCACGTAGCCACTACTTTTCGTTTATTGCGTTTGGTAATGAAACCTATTTAAGAATCGTTTGTGATGGCAGTTGCCGGGTGAATTCACCTCGAACAGCAGATTAAAACATAAAGTAGGTACTCGTAGATAGGTAGCAATAGTTATTGATGGTAACTGAAATCGGTTGTAATTTGTGGAACTGTTAGTACGTCACTGAAATAGATGACTTTACCTCTCCCGGCGCGAATTTGTGTCGTCATACGAACTGTCATAAAACAACATAGGTAATTTACATATTTTTTATGACTTCTCACATTAATCATATTATATTTAAAAGTATGAACAATACAAGGTGTTGTTTTGCAACCTCGTCAAATTCTAGGAAGTAACTATGCTAATGATTCTCGACTCGAATCAATAATAAAATGAGCCGGTAATTTTCTTTTTTTTATTGATTTACTGAAATCGGTAACTGTGAACCACCCGTGTTTTAAACACGGGCCGTCTGATCCCCGCCTTATAACGTCGCTTACACACAAACAAAAAACCTCAAAGGTTTTTTCGATAATTTCATAATCCTTATACCACGTTAAGGGGGTTATTCTGAAATATTGACAAATTTAAACAACAAAAAAACGCAGTGTTTTTTAATAATTTACTAGGTACCGTAATTTATATTGATTATTCAAGTCTTTTGTGACAACATCCTGAATTTTGACGAGGATGCAAAACAACACCTTGTATATTGTAATGTAATAAATTATATTTGTAATGACGAGGTTATGTGGAATTTGGCTAGTATTGATTAAATTATTATTTATATTTAGTCCCCTTAAATACACTCGCGAGCAATGAAAAAGTTCCAGTGACATAGCACCAAATTACTCTCAAACGGGAAAGGCTAGCTTAATGACGCCGTCTGCAATATTGAAGTACGTTTAACAGCGCATCAGAATATTACCAACTAAAAACGTAAATATTGTATACAAATTTTAAATTAAATGTTTTAAAAAATTGGGGCCATTTGGCAAATAAAACCAAATCTCTAATTATGGGTTTTATTAGGTGTAAACGTAGGTTTTGATAACTCAGTACTTAGTGTTTCCTCCATGTGCTCTCAATACAGCTTCTACGCGAT
Organism: Cerastis rubricosa; assembly: GCA_949152445.1. Taxonomy (NCBI): domain Eukaryota; kingdom Metazoa; phylum Arthropoda; class Insecta; order Lepidoptera; family Noctuidae; genus Cerastis; species Cerastis rubricosa. The sequence goes on from OX424533.1 coordinate 13,935,422, forward strand.
TGGGCATGCTGAATACCAGATTGTATGTGAATGTTCTCCCATTCTTCGATGAGCGCGTAATTCAAGTCACGAAGAATAATTGGAGGTGGTACTCGTTTTCTCACACGTCTGTCAAGCTCGTCCCAAGCATGCTCAATAGGATTCAAATCAGGGCTCCTTGCTGGCCACCCCATTTTGTGGATTCCTACGTCCTGAAGATGCTCATTTACAACTTGAGCTGTGTGGGCCCGGGCATTGTCGTGCATGAACACTGCATTGTCGCCCATATTGGCCAAAAACGGACCAGCATGTTTATTGAGAATCTCATTGATGTAGGGCAAAGTGTTCAACAGTGAGCCACCTAAATTTCTAACGAACATAACTAAAGAGTTTACTTTCGAAAAAAACTTTTATCTGAAATACAGGAGAGGTAGGTTAGTTGACTACCTATTTGAATTTAAGAAATGTTACTTTTAGTGATACTTTTCATAGCATAAGCATTTTTTTTAATAATGATATTTGACTCACTGTGTCCACCCCCTGGTACACAGTAAACCGGGGGGGGGGGGGGTCTGTTACAGTTAACCATGAAGTACACATAGAACCAAAGAATGTCAGAATGTTATGTAATCAGAAATAATTACAAATTATGTTAGAAAATCAGTATTTATTAAACAAATATAACAACACTTGTTATTTATAATCTAAATTATTTATGAATTATCGACCAATTACCTGAATAAAATACAGTTTGTATTCTTATATTTGATGAGAAATTAAAAGCTAATCATAAAACATAATCATTTTCAGAGCTGCCTTCACAGACTCTTCCGTATACGAACCTTTTCTTCTTATGAACTTTTTAAGCTATAAAACAAATAAATGATTACTTGAACTTATTTCATAACATTTACTAAACACAGTTAACCAACATGAAGTACCTATTAACCATGTCTCACTGTTAAACATAGCAAGTTGGTTAACTGTGGGACACACACTTGTTTAATGTTTTAAGTTAAAATAACTTTTAAATGACTTACACCAAATTAACAGTTAATGCGTCAAAAGATGCACGATTAGGGTATCTACAGAGCTAACATATTAGAATACTTGTAACATTAAACTGAAACATGTAAAACGATAAATTACTTACGTTTTTTTCTTCCGTTTTTCACGGATAATCACAAAATTCCTCGCCACGCGGACGACGTGAATGCCAGCTCGCTGCAAACTGGTAAGATGGGTGGGAGGCCGTTATGGGGTCTATATTGCTAGGAAGCGCGGAACGATGTCGCATTTCCAAAATATAGGCTTGGTTAACTGTGTACATATGGCTCACTGTTGAACACTATTGCTCCCTACCTATCTCACAGCAGTTAGGTTCCCGTTCTCGATTGGAAATAACGCTGTTCGACCCTCTACAGAGATACCAGCCCTGCAGCCCACACGTGAACGGTACCTCCACCGTGTGACACTTTTTCTTCAAAACATGCTTGTGCAAAACGTTCTCTTGGTCGTCGGTATACTCTTTTCCTCCCATCATGATGGCACAGCATAAATCTTGACTCATCAGAGAAGATCACCCTGCCCCATTCGTCCTCACCCCATTCTGTATGCTCGCGGGCGTATCGGAATCGGGCAACTTTATGATGCTGTTCCAGTTTTGGGCCATTTGCTCTTTCGGCAAGACGTCTCCTGACTGTCCACTCGCTTATTGGCTCCCTTCGAACTTGCAGAAGTTGTTGTTCAACCGCAACTCCCATCTGATCTCGATTTCTTAAAATGGCTGCCGCGATGATCTTCTCGATGATTTTGATCTTCTCGGACTGTTGTGCACCTTGGCTTGCCAGTACCTGGTCTTCTCAGGTTAAATCCAGTCTCCCTAAACCTTTGGATCAGTCGTTGGACAGTAGTATGTGTCACGCCCATTATTCTGGCCGTATTTCTTTGGCTGGTCCCCAATTCCACCATAGTGATGATTCTCGTACAATCTTCGGGTGATAGAGGCATGATTCATGGGTACGAGAGCCGTAAGACTTTACAATTTAAGAATTCTTTCACAACGGCGAAAACAAGGATGAAATAAAAAGCAAAACAAAAAACGAAACAAATGTATTCCGAAATTTTCAAACCCCAAAATTTTGTTTTTCTACTTTTTTATCCATGGCTTCAAAAATACCAGTATTTAAAAGAGTTTAAGTTTGCAGAATAAAATAGATTTGATTATACTTTAATGAAGCTAGGTTCTATGTCTTAGGAGATATTAAGGTGTTTGTCGGCATTTTGTGGGTGGAACTTTTGCATTGCTCGGCAGTGTATTATGTTAAGAGATTATTTTGCATGTTCACAAAACAATCAAACAGTTATAAGGAATGTATAAAATATTACCAATTCTTTCACAAATATTTTTTTTTCCTTTTTTTTTGCATCACATCATTGAAGTTTTAACTGCAAGCATCCAAGCATTAGCTCATAGGTTCCAGGCATTAAAAGGCTTTTTTATTTATTTTATTTACGTGCTGTCATGTCCGATGCTATCAAGTCATGTTGTCGTACATTTGAATGTGAAACTCGACACAAATACCCAGCGGTGGTCGGACAAACCACTCTTAACTGAATGGGAGCACTCCACCTGCTATATTTTCTACGTAAATCAGGTCTCTATTATGTAGTACAGGAGTTAGTCGGAAAGCTTTCGGCTTTTATGTAGCCTGTCTACTTAGCCAAGTAGAATTTTTGAAGGGTTGTGATGATTGTGAGCCGTTTCGTTTGTTTATCTGTTAATAGGGCCAATAAACAAAATACGTAACAGTCTTAGTTCTAGGTTCCCAAATCAGTGATTTATTTGTTGTGTATAACAGAATCATCTTCCAGCGACGAAATTATACCATTTACTCAACTTCAGGCACATAAAAAAGACCTTAAAATATTTGTTGTTTAAAGAACAATTTAATAATCCCCATAAATGACGAAAAGCCTGTTATGTCAATAGGCACTGTATTAACAATATGCTTGCCGTAAAACATTTATTTAACGGCCTCATAAAAGTGTCGATAAAAATCAATGCGTGTATTATGTAAGTCGTTTGCGTATAAAGGTAATGGACAGATACATTAGGTACTAGCTTTAACCCGAGGCTTCGCTCGCATAGATTTAGAAATTGACAATAACCGTCTCGGACACTAGCGCCATCTAAGAACGTTAGTGTTGTTTTCCTCCGAAACAGTACTGTATTCGGGATGAAAGGTACCATAATACGTTTGTAAACCTGACAACGTACCTTTATTCAAAATTTCGGGATCCTTGGTTCAGTGGTTTAGGCGCGAAGAGGTAACAAACAAACTTACTTTCGCATTTATAATTAATGGACTACAGTTCATCTTATTTTTTTGCATTACTATATAAAGGTAAATCATAAAACGAAATGTTTTCTCTACTACAACGTTTCCTTAATGTATTGTGTATCCTTACCTAAACTGTATGAAGCTTTAAATCCAATACAATCACTAGACTGCGTCGGTATTAGAGAGATACATGGATCACCGTATTCCTATTAGTCAGGAAAAGGTGTGTATGAATGAAAAAAAAACAATTTTATTTTTGTTATGTATATCTACGGCTACAGTGAGCTGCATGCAGTATTCGCGACATTAGCATATCTCCGTGACGTAATTTATGTTAGGAGACATTAGATAAGTGACGTGACAAGCCAACTCTTACTAAACAGACAATTGTTTATGATTACCGTGGAAACGAATTCAACACGTTCTAACTTTGTAAAATAAAAAAATAAAGTTCTTACGAACGGCGATAAGGCGATTATCAGGTGATCCTGTACGAATAGATAGAACCTCAATAACTTCGGTATTATGATCACTAAGTGGTTTAAGTAATAATTATGTGTAGGCGCGGTTTACCAAAGTTTCTTATTGGATTTACCTGTTGTAAGTATATAGGATAACTGGTAATTAGTCACCGATACTTAAACACGTGATTGTAGTCATGATAACAAACAACTTTCACAAAGTAACATATTTTTAATACTCATTCACGTTTATCACTTATTTCTATTTTTTTTTATTTTTAGTACTAGTAATTTAATTAGGTAGTAAGTAAATGAATAAACGAGATAATAATAATGTTTTTTTTTTTAAATATCTATCTAGGTATATGTATATATAAATTACGCGTCACGTTGTTTGTCCGGGATGGACTTCTAAACTACTTAACCGATTTTAATAAAATTTGCATACCGTGTGCAGTTTGTTCCAACTTGAAAGATAGGATAGCTTAAATCTCAATTTATAGTCGCAATATTATTTTATTGCAAATTAAGTCACAATTATATGTAAGCTTCAAACGATTCTAAGAGATGGCGGTATATGTTGATTGGATTGAATAAGTATTCAATAGATGGCGCTGTATAGGAGCGGAGCAGCAATGAAAAAATAATGATGAAATGTGACGCAGACGAAGTTGCGCGGGATAGCTAGTTATTGTATAAAAATGTAAATTGTATGTACAGAAATAAATAAATGAGAATAATAATAATAATATTGGCTTGCAGCATTTTTCTATAATAACATAACAAAACATCACGCCTGTAATCCCCGAAGGGTTAGGATGGTGATAATGATGATGATGATTTCGCCAGGTAGGTTTAAGTCACATGTAATAGTGGGCAAGGCCTATTGCCATCAATGGGCATAAATTCGGACTCCGTGGCTGATAATGAGAAATTCCTGATGGTAAAACCCAACAACAATTTGCCCGACTCGGGAATCGAACTTAGGCTCTCTTGCTCAGAAGTCGCGATTACGACCAACTAACGATGCAGGCGAGAATCTAAAATATTTCTTCATGAGAATATTTTTAACTGAAATGATTCACAACAACCTTTCCTGAAAATTGACTCTACAGTCATTCATCATAATCATCATTTCAGCCCCAAAGAGTCCACTGCTGGACATAGGCCTCCCCCAAGTGTCGCCACATTAACGACATTTTGGGGGGTTTTGCCATAATCGCCACGCTTGGCAGGCGGGTTGGCGATCGCAGTACGGTTGATACAAAAGCACAGAGAACGCTGCTGCCCATTCTCTGGCAAATCCCTTAGTCGCCTCTTACGACACCCACGGGAGGATATGAGATGGTGCTATTGTTTATATCCGACATCATACAGAGCGACTCTAGTAACATGGAATAATTTCTTCCAATAATTGTGTGTTATTACTACAATTCTACAAGGTTACAGGGAAACCGGGGTCAGTTCAGTACACTTAGCTACAGTTAATTACAGTTAACGAGTCCGATGTCGTTACGATAACCGCGATAGCCGTCGCTGCCGGCTACAAGACGATCAAGTTAACATTGTACTTCGTAATTCGAAGAACCGTGCTGAAATATTTTTTTAATTTTATGTTTACTCGGTCTTGCTTTAAGCTTTTGAACTTTCATTGCTTTAAATTGCAGTTTAGAGTAGGAAAGCGGGTTGGCTTTACAATAACCGTAGTTTTCGGAGAATATTACAATTACCGATTTTCTTTTTCCATAAAGCTCAGAATACCAAACGCTAATTATTTGTTTTGAAAAGTGACTCTTCTTCTTAATAATCAAAATCATAAATCTTTATTTATCTCGACATAAAAAATTAAAGGCGAATATCTATCAATTCTATTCTATACAACGTGTAACGTTAAATGCATAAAACCTGAAAATAGTTTGATCAGAATAACGAGCAGAATCAATTGAACCACTTTTTAATATAGGTCACATTTTTCAAAAAATCTTCATAGGTAAATGTTGCCCTGTCTATTTTTGTTCATAGGTCAAAGCCATCACGTGCGTAAACCCGCCAAAATAGGTAAACAAACACAAATGTTTGTCGTCCAATTAAAATTTTCTCATACGCGGGAAAAAAAGAAAGAAAGAAAGAAACGATCCGAATTGCCAGTAAAACTAAAACAGCACATAAAACCTTTACGTTTTTTTTATATTATTTTTTTTTCTCGCAGAATTAGGTCAATTGAATTAAAAAACATTTGGGGTGTCTGAGGTTTTGCGCATTTAACGTTACACGTTGTATATACATAAAGGCGTCTGAAATAGGAAGATGCTGAGGTACAGATCACCTCTCGGGCTTAGAAATAAACATTTTATTTTTTGCAAAAATATAAAATTAATAAGATGTTAGAAATTGAAAACGAAAGTAAATAAAAAATATGAATACCAAACCATTACTACTACTTCTTAATTATTATTCTTTCTTTACTGAAGTATCGGATATGTGTCGTAGATTTTTAAATATGTATTTTAATTTGCGTTAATTATACTTACATCGATAGCGCAAAGCTAGGACAGCTATGAAGAACACGTTAATCTGTCTGTCTTGTTGGCATACGACTAAACGTAACTCAGAAGCCCGGAAATCTGAGCGTTGTACACCTTGAAATATCGGTAATACCCAGTAATTGGGTAGCAGAGGTCAGGTGGCAGTCGTTCTATATAAAATATTGATATTCTGCCTCATCTGATAGTTCTCGAAGTCGACCTCAACCTAGATCGGAAAAGACACAAAGTAGAGGCAGAGGAAGAGGATTTATTTACCGTCTACGGTAAATAAATCCGCCTCTAGTAGAGATCTATCTCTACTTACACTAGGTACGAGTGAAAAGCATAAATCTTTACTTCTTCTATCTACACTATATATCTCTTCTAATATATAAAATTCTCGTGTCGCGGTGTTTGTTACCAAACTCCTTCGAAACGGTTGAACCGATTTGTATGAAATTTTGTGTGCAAATCGGGTAGGGCTGAGAATCGGCCAACATCTATTTTTCATACCTCTAAAACTCATCAAAATTTCCACGCGAACAAAGTCGCGGGCAGCAGCTAGTAATATTATAAAGCTGGAGAGTTTGTTTGTTTGAACGCGCTAATCTCAGGAACTACTGGTTTGGGTTGAAAAAATATTTTAGTATTGGATAGCCTATTTATTGAGGAAGGCTATTATACAACATCATGCTACTGCCAATAGCAGCGGAGCATCAATGAAAAATGCTGCAAAAACGGGGAAAATGTCTCCCTCTCTCTTTCTTATGTGACGCAGACGAAGTTGTGTCAGCTAGTGTTTAATAAAAATTTAAACATTTAAAACGTACATTTGTGTGCAGTTTAAATTGTACTAATTAGTCTTAGGACTAGTCGGCCTATTCGTTAATTGGGAGCCGAAACTGTGGTAATCCAATATAGCCGTTGTTGAACTTTTTATGTACATTTAAACTACGATTAGCCAAGCTGTTTTATGTATTTAATTACTTGTAAAAGGTTGTTGGCTCTCAAAATGGTGAAGGAAAACATCGTGAGGAAACCGGCATGTCCTAAGAACTAAAAATTCGAAGACATGTGACATCTACCAACCCGCACTGGGCCCGCGTGGTGGATTAAAGCACACTCCCTCTCATTGAGAGGAGGCCTGTGTCCCAGCAGTAGGAACAGGACATTTAACTACATAAAGGCTGATGATGATTAAGATGAAAAAGTTGTTTGAAACATAAGTTTGCTGTTGAAAAATTGGCTACGGTAACTCATTAATTAATTAACACTTTATTATTATTATTTATTTATTTATTTATTAAACAATTTTATTACAAACTTTCATTTAAAAACTATGCCCCACAAAACCGTTTCCACGGTTTGTCTGTGGGAACGGAACAATATAATAACAATATTTTAAAGATAATGTTAATGTAAATCTAAAAATACCTAATCTCATAATCTATTCTAAAATATTAATATAATCTTATATAAATTTCCCCGAACAATCTGCAAACCACCTTTTTAAAAAATATGGTTTATAGACTCCTGAGAAAGAATAGTTTAAGCGATTTGGCAAACTTACTTTTTATTTTCTGACTTCTTAATATCAGCAGGCAATCGGTTGAGAAGGTATGGTACTCTTTTATCAAGCGTTCGGTCCCCAAAATAATTACTTATTTTAGGTACATCAAACTTGCCTGCTGATATTGACCTAGTAGCATGGTTATGGGTAACAAGCGAGTGGCGCCCCCAGCTGCCATGTCTATTAACTAGAAGTAGGTATTTGTGTTTTAAGGTGATAGGAAGAATTTTGCAAATTTTAAATAACCTATTATAATTGTTTTTACATTTGTTTTTAGTTTTCTTATTGACTAACAATTTTAAAAACTAATTTGCAGTGCTTCCAATTTATCGAAATTAGTTTTGAATGTGAGTCCATAGCAGTCGAGAGCGTAACTTAATATGGGGTCAACGAGTTGTAAATAAAGGCACTTTAGAGTATTATTTGGTACTTTAAAACTGAGGTGGTAGAATTTACCGAGTAATATACTTGGTCGTTATTTCTTGACTATCCTGCCATTATCCCAATTTTACTAACACTTAAAATGCGACAACAGTTTATTGGGCAACACATTAGAAAAAACGTGTTTTATTAGGAACACCCTGAAATTGATGTCTTTTCGTTAGAGGTTTAGTTATTCGAGATCGCGGGGCTACGGCGTTAAGTTTTTCGTGGTAGCGTGCATTCGTTGTTATGTGTTTCGTATTAGTAAACATTCATCATCATTTCAGCCCAAAAGACGTCCACTGCTGGACATAGGCCTCCCCCAAGTGTCGCCACATTGACATTTTGGGGGGTTTTGCCATAATCGCCACGCTTGGCAGGCGGGTTGGCGATCGCAGTACGGTTGTTACAATAGCACAGAGAACGCTGCTGCCCATTCTCTGGCAAATCCCTTATTCGCCTCTTACGACACCCACGGGAAGATAAGGGATGGTGCTATTCTTTACGTCCGACACCATACAGAGCAAGTAAACATTCGGGAACGTGATATTCGGTTAACATTTTTCTAAGTCCCGTATTAAACTCTAACGTTTATAAAGCTTGTCAGGAATATTTCAAAGCAAGTTAGGGTAGGTATAGGTACTTGAGGAACTAGTTAAAAAAACGTAAAGCGAAACACGTCGGATTTTTCGAGATATCCAGTTTGACCTTTATCTTCTATTCAAATAAATAAAAGTGTCTGTTTTACTGAATGTAGAAAGAATATATGGTACCTACTTAAAACATTTTTTTTTTAAATGTTTGTGTTTGTTCCGACTAGTCTCCGAAACGACTTGATCGATTTGACGGGGCATTACTGGGAAATAGCTGATGTTTTAAACAGTAACTTAGGCTTTTTTTATTTACTTTAGAAAAAGGTTTAAGGTTCCGTGCTTAAAAATTAAAACCCTTGAAATTAGAAACAAATCCGATTCAAATAGGCAAGTAATATTTTAAAAATAGTTTCACGCGAACGAATTTTGCGGGCACCAGCTGGCTTACCATGACGTCTTAAAGCAGTATTGTTTTACTCTTATTCCAGTGTGGGAAAGAGACAGAGCTATACAGGATGTCTAGCGCCATCTCTTTCCCACACTGGAAAAGGAGTAAAACAACATTATTGTTTTACTCCTTTTCCAGTGTCGTTTTAAGACGTCATGATACGCCATCTGTTAGTATGTAATACTTTCAAAACGACATGACCGAAAGGAGTAGGCGTTTTATTACAAAATGAAGAGAAAAGGTTGTTGACATTGATACTTAACCTTTTCAGTATATTGTGTTTCGCCCACCTTGGCCTGGTTCTTACGTTCAAAAAGCATTGTTTTACTTACTTCCTTTAAAAGTCTTTGATGGCAATTTTTTTCCTTCCTGTAAAAGCAATAGCAAAGATCATCTCTTATGCTAAGTTATGTACACTTTGTTCTGATATTAGTGAGTGGGTGGGGAATAGAAGAGTTTTAACCGATGATTTGTACTTATTTATTACAGTCCAAACTAATCACACCAGTATGTAAATAAATTCATTAAGGTCAGCTAACATAAAATAAATAGGTACCGGGAAAAAGTTTAATTTTGTTTGGCAAACCCAAAGGCAATATGCAGAGATGCGATTTATTTGAAATGCTTGCTATTTAAAATGCAAATACAAAATACCTATTTTGTACTTTGGATTTAAATGCCTTGTATTAAAAAAAAACATTTTGTTTTTTATTTGAAATACCTTTCCAGATGTATTTTGCATTTTTAATATTAATTTCAAAATGCAAAATACTTTGTGATTAAGTTTAGCCAACATCACCAGTCTTATTAATAGCATAACAGAATTTATTGATACGCGTAATGATAAATAATTATGACCAAAATGTCATACATAAGGTGCCATGTTATGAGACGGTTTTGTTCGGCTTGGCATTGTGTCTCTATTTCTCATGATAAATACCTAAAATAAATAAAAATATCTGAGATTTGGTAAAAAGGTATTTTATTTTCAAATGTAAAAAGGTATTTTATTTTGAAAAAGTATTTTGAAAATACCTATTTTGCATTTGAAATAGTAAATCTGAAATGTATTTTGCATTTTGTGTTTAAATGCTTTTTTAAAACCATTTTCTTTTTCATTTTCATCTAGTATCTGTGAGGGTTATGCAACTGATCATGGACTTATCTATAATGTAAAAAAGAGTCAGTGTATGGTCTTTCAGGGCGGGGCAGAGAAAAGTTATTGAAATGCCAGCTATAAAGCTGAATGGCACGCCTTTAGAAAGAATAGATATTTTTAAATACTTAGGCCACTTACTTACTCCCGACTTGAAAGACGATGCAGACATTGAACGGTAGCGAAGGGCGCTGTCGGTCAGAGCGAATATGGTGATCCGTAGGTTCGCACGATGCTCAGCAGAAGTTAAAATTACTCTCTTTAGAGCCTACTGCACTACATTATACACATGCAGCCTATGGAATAACTACACGCAAAGGTCGTACAGCGCCTTTCGAGTTCAGTTCAACAATGCGTTCAGGATGTTGTTGGGTCTCCCCCGTTACTGCAGCGCTTCGACAATGTTTGCGGAAGCGCGCGTAGATTGCTTTTATGCAACAATGCGCAAGAGAGGCACCTCGCTGGTTCGGCGAGTGCGGGGGAGCTCCAACAGCATGTTGGCCGCGCTAGCGGAAAGGGTCGATTGCGCCTACATTAATCACTGCTGTAGGTTACACATTGAACACAGGTAATGTGGCACTACTTCAACCAGGTCCAATTTGAAACCTAATTGTTGTTTTGTTTATTATTTAATTTTAATTATAATTTTTTTGTCCAATAATTTCATAATTTCTATTTAATTTTAAAGTACCTGATTAATTGATTATTTAATGTGACTGTGTGTGTACTATTTCATTTTATGAGTCTGTGAAACTTGAAATAAACGATTATTATTATTATTTTGTACATCTCTGGCAATATGCCTTCCGGATATCCTTTATATGTTAAAAGGCAAAAAAACTCAAAACTTCAAAGCTCTCATCAAAACGTGACATTATTTACATTGTTTTTTAAAATGTACTTTGTTAATATACATATAGTTTTGCACCCTCGTCAAAATTCAGGATGTTGTCACAAAAAACATAAGGAATCAATATAAATTACGGTACCTAGTAAATTATTAAAAAACACTGCTCAAATTCAAGGAGTTCACTATGCTAATGATTTTCGACCCGAATCAATAATAATATGAATAGTATTCTTTTTTTCATATTGGCTGTAATCGGTAAGTGTGAACCACCGTTGTTATAAACGTGGCCCGTCTGATCTTCGCCTTATAACCTTTCTTACACACATACAAAAAATTGCTCCGTATCAGAAGGACAATCTAGTAAAATGCCCTACATTAAACGCTTCTCAAACGTTTTATTCGAAAATTTCTTGTTCCCTAAACTACAAAGACTATTACTGAGACTTCGCTGTCCGTCCGTCCGTCTGTCACCAGGCTGTATCTCATGAACCGTGATAGTTAGCCAGTTGAAATTTCTACAGATTATGTATTTCTGTTGACGCTATAACAAAAAATAATAAAAACAGAAAAAAATAACTATTTAAGGGGGGCTCCCATACAAAAAATCGTTTTTTTTTCGTTTTTATAAATAATGGTACGGAACCCTTCGTGCGCGAGTCTGACTCGCACTTGGCCGGTTTTTTTTAATGATTAACTAGGTACCTACTACCTACCGTAATTTATATTGATTACTTACGTTTTTTGTGACAACATCCTGAATTTTGACGAGGATGCAAAACAACACCTTGTAAGTATATCCCCGTAAAGTCGTATAAAAGAGTGAAAATAAATGTTTGGTGGTCCATTTAACTGTTACCATTAGTCCCACAATCCGGGAAAAATGCCAGGCGAGAAGCAGCAATTTGACAAGTATTTTATCTGTATCTAAATAATAGCCGATGGCATATTTAACAGCATTAGTTACATAAAGTAAACGCGTAATAGACGATATTGTTTTAATGTGAATTATAAAGTTTAAAAAAGCCACTCAGACAGCGACAGCACCCCACTCTCCCCTCTTGCGAAGGGAGTGAACGATCATCGAGGGCTGGTGGTAGGTCTACCACCGCCCGCCTCACGCTCAGGGCACCGCGCCACATCTCATCAACGTGACTTGTGAGGACTCACATAGTGTGAAAGTCTCGAGAAGAGCTTACTATAGAAATGATCCTATGAAGTAAGGTCTTGATGAAAATCACAAAACCGAGGGACGTCATTCACTCGCGGAGAATCTTAACACCGCGATACAGAAAAACGCGTCATCGGCACAACGCCATCTAGTGATATATTCTTGAAGTTTTTAAAATAGATCTTGACCTCTATTTATCGGCCATCGATAAGGCCATGACAACCACGTGCCGCATAATTTATTTTTGTCATTTATGAAAAGTGGTTAGGTCAATGTTTGTTGTTTTTAAATAATATCACTTTAAAAATACCATTGAATAATTTCTAAAAAAATATTCAATTCATTCACCTATTTATTTTTATTTTTCTGGTACTTTATACACATTTTATAAGTTAATGTAATTAAAAAAACAAAAGGGCATAAATTAGCAATAATAGCATCCACATTCCACTACCGCTTATGCGGCTTATGTGACGTATTGCGCAAACGCACGGGTGTCTTGGCCGCCATGATAACACGGGATCTATAAGAACTAAATGTTTTGGAATGTTGTTACTAGATGTCGCTACTGACTTCGAATGGTGTAAAATGAAGGTCAAACATAAATGTTTAGTTCAATGTTTTTTTATCAAATATGTTGCATTGTTCGTTATGGATACCTATTTAATAGGCTCTTGGACTCATGACATAATCAAAATTATGCTACCACAGTGTATTATAATAATGCAGCCTCCTACAATTCAACTTTTATTTCGGAAAAGATTTTATAGATTCCCAGGTAACTGATGAAACTATTGTGATATTTACACGGCCATACTTTGTCCCCAAACACACAATGCGCAATCCCTTGCTTCATAGTATTTTATGATCCCCAATGTAAGTAAAGGGGTAGTTTCTTTTGTTGTTTAGACAATATGACCGAATGTATTCACTCATATAGTGTTTATTATGTATTTACCATAACGAGATTTCATCTCTTTCTAAACGTTGAATTGACGGTTCCCGAGACCGACCGGCAAGGTTAAAGCCACCTTACCCAGAGGCTAAGCGTTGACATACAACGCGGCAACACCGCCAGTCTCATAGGCACGTTACCGCCAGTCTCTTAGGCACGTTACCAGTTTACAGCGTAAAGGAGGAAGTTTTTTTAGTCCTTTTTGAGTTTATTCTTAGTTTAAGGTGGAAACGACAGGGTGGCTGCGAAATTCGAATTTCCTTACGTTTTTTGCAATTTGCCAGTGAGTGTCAGGTTTTGTGAGTGAGTGTCAGTTGTTAATAAGGTGACGGGTTAACGGAAGCGATGATTATTTTAAATTTGCCGACCCTTAATAGTAAATTAGAAGAGGATGACAATAATTATAATTTAGTTAAATTAAGTAGATTTCTGGGACCACCATTATTTCTGATATATATAAATGACTTCCCGAAATCTATTGACCATCCAATGACTCGTTTTGCAGACGATAGTGCATTCACAACAACATATAAGAAAACTGACACCCACGAACTTGACATTAATAATGCTTTAGCTTCGATAATTCACTGGTTAGGTTAGGTTTTTATAATCTAAAAATGTATTTAAATAGAACACAAATCTTGCATTTTAGTCAAAGAATACCAGTAACAACTTAATCCATAACAATCATACCATATGTAGAGGTGGTAATGCCGAATTCCTTGGACTAAAAATTGACAAAAAACTTGATTGGAAAGATCACACTGAAGAAGTTAGTAAGAAAATTAGTAGTTCTTCCTACGCATTGTATAAACTCGCCCAAAGCGTAAATACATTGCTTACAGCTTATCACGGACTTCTTGCATCGATCCTTAGATATGGCATTATTTTCTGGGGAAACTCTACACATAAAGATGTTATATTTAGAATGCAAAAAAGATGCATAAGAGCTATATTTGGTCTTAAAATTACAGACAGTTGCAAACCATATTTTATTGAACATCAAATTCTGGCACTTCCTTCCTTGTATATTTTAAAAATGGTATTATTTGTTAAAAAATGCCCAACTGTTTCCGAAGTCTTCAGAGGGTTCCGAAAGAAGTCCACGTGATAATCGGAGACTTCGTATACATGCTAAAACAGCGCTCATGCGTAAGAGTGTATTCTGCATGGCCTCAAAATTATACAACAAGGTACCAAAGGCATAACTCCGCTGCCGCGGCAAATTGTCGCTCAGCGGACAGACCTCCGGCGCGATCTCATGGCGACATGGAGAGAGCGACTGTCGCAACCCCGTGCAGGGCACGCCATAATAGTGGCGATAAGTCCCCTCTTTGAGGAGTGGCTAGAGTGGTCCTCACCGGACACGGTTGTTTCGGGAGGTTCCTGCACTGAATCGGGCGGGAGGAAACGCCCGGGTGTCACCACTGCGAGGATCGGCCGGAGGACACGGTGGAGCACACTGTGGAGCTATGCCCCGCTTGGGCTGAGCACCGCCGTGTCCTCGTAGCGGCGATTGGCGGCGGCGACCTCTCGCGTCCGGCCCTGGTTCAATCCATGGTCCGGAGCGAGAGGGAATGGGAAGCCGTCGCCTCCTTCTGCGAAGCAGTCATGCTAGCGAAGGAGGTGGCGGAACGTGAGAGGGAGAGAACCTCACGTCCCAGCCGCCGCGGGAGACGCCCCGGGCGTCGGGGGGCAACCAGTGGCCCCCGGCCTCCGTAGGCGCTGGCCTGTGGACGGTGAGTAATGGGCTAGCTCACCGTCCGTCCGTCTTATGACGACAGACCGTGCCGACGGCGCGTTCGTGTTCCACGCGCGCCTCAAGGAGATGTCAGCAAATCGGAAGGGGTCCGAGAGGGCCGATGCCTGCCAGGGCTGCGGGTTGTTCGAAAGAGATACCGTGCCCCTGGAACGCAAAGGGCTAAGAAGGAACATGGATGGGTTTTAGTCAGTCAAGTCTGACACTCCCTTCCGCTCCGCCCAGAGCGGAAGAAGTCATTTGATGACTTACCATCTTAAAAAAAAAAAAAAAGTTACCAAAGGCATACAAATATTTAAATATTAATAACTTTAATAAAAGCATGAAAAATCTTTTAATTAATAAATGCTACTGTAATGTTGACCTTGACGACTATTTAAATGATGTACTTTACACATTTTAATTATTATACATTTTCCAGAGGCTAAGTGTTGCCATTCAACGTGGCAACGCCGCCAGTCTCTTGGGCACGTTACCAGCTGACAGCGTTTAGGAGGCGTAGGCGTTTTTTGCGCCCTTTTATAATTTGTTGTTATTTTAGTTTTAGTTATCTAGTTTTATGTTTAGTAATTAATTTACATTTAGAAATTAGTATTTTAATAAAGGTACACAAATTTTCCTGTTATTTTAGTTTTATTTTAATGATGTTATTTTTTTTTTTATTATTATTTTAGATATTTTGAAATTTTCCTGTACTTTTTGACATTTTTATTATGATTTTTATTAATTTAACGTAACTTAATGATTTTTGTGCTATGAATTAATTACTATGGTATTTGTACGCCTTTCTAGGCAAAACATGTTGAAACTTTTTTTTTGTGATCGTACCAACTGATTGTTTTTTTTTTCATTTTTTTTATTTTTAATTTTTCACAAGATTCATAGTAACATATTTTTTTAAGATAGTAACCAATTATGAAAAAGTTCGACTACAACGCGCTGCCCACGTCAACCTAATATATTTTTTGTAGGAACTCGTAAGTCACCTAAGTTGTAATAAGACTCTTTTCTCTTAGCACAGAATATCAAGCTACAAAAATTTGTCAAATTTCTTTAATAGATTTTTCAACGTTATCGTTAAAGAATTGGGAAAATTTGACAGTTTCGGGTAGCTTGACCTGCCAAAAACCTGACCTGATAAAAATCATAATAAAAATGTCAAAAAGTACAGGAAAATTTCAAAATATCTAAAATAATAATAAAAAAAAAAATAACATCATTAAAATAAAACTAAAATAACAGGAAAATTTGTGTACCTTTATTAAAATACTAATTTCTAAATGTAAATTAATTACTAAACATAAAACTAGATAACTAAAACTAAAATAACAACAAATTATAAAAGGGCGCAAAAAACGCCTACGCCTCCTAAACGCTGTCAGCTGGTAACGTGCCCAAGAGACTGGCGGCGTTGCCACGTTGAATGGCAACACTTAGCCTCTGGAAAATGTATAATAATTAAAATGTGTAAAGTACATCATTTAAATAGTCGTCAAGGTCAACATTACAGTAGCATTTATTAATTAAAAGATTTTTCATGCTTTTATTAAAGTTATTAATATTTAAATATTTGTATGCCTTTGGTAACTTTTTTTTTTTTTTTAAGATGGTAAGTCATCAAATGACTTCTTCCGCTCTGGGCGGAGCGGAAGGGAGTGTCAGACTTGACTGACTAAAACCCATCCATGTTCCTTCTTAGCCCTTTGCGTTCCAGGGGCACGGTATCTCTTTCGAACAACCCGCAGCCCTGGCAGGCATCGGCCCTCTCGGACCCCTTCCGATTTGCTGACATCTCCTTGAGGCGCGCGTGGAACACGAACGCGCCGTCGGCACGGTCTGTCGTCATAAGACGGACGGACGGTGAGCTAGCCCATTACTCACCGTCCACAGGCCAGCGCCTACGGAGGCCGGGGGCCACTGGTTGCCCCCCGACGCCCGGGGCGTCTCCCGCGGCGGCTGGGACGTGAGGTTCTCTCCCTCTCACGTTCCGCCACCTCCTTCGCTAGCATGACTGCTTCGCAGAAGGAGGCGACGGCTTCCCATTCCCTCTCGCTCCGGACCATGGATTGAACCAGGGCCGGACGCGAGAGGTCGCCGCCGCCAATCGCCGCTACGAGGACACGGCGGTGCTCAGCCCAAGCGGGGCATAGCTCCACAGTGTGCTCCACCGTGTCCTCCGGCCGATCCTCGCAGTGGTGACACCCGGGCGTTTCCTCCCGCCCGATTCAGTGCAGGAACCTCCCGAAACAACCGTGGGTGAGGACCACTCTAGCCACTCCTCAAAGAGGGGACTTATCGCCACTATTATGGCGTGCCCTGCACGGGGTTGCGACAGTCGCTCTCTCCATGTCGCCATGAGATCGCGCCGGAGGTCTGTCCGCTGAGCGACAATTTGCCGCGGCAGCGGAGTTATGCCTTTGGTACCTTGTTGTATAATTTTGAGGCCATGCAGAATACACTCTTACGCATGAGCGCTGTTTTAGCATGTATACGAAGTCTCCGATTATCACGTGGACTTCTTTCGGAACCCTCTGAAGACTTCGGAAACAGTTGGGCATTTTTTAACAAATAATACCATTTTTAAAATATACAAGGAAGGAAGTGCCAGAATTTGATGTTCAATAAAATATGGTTTGCAACTGTCTGTAATTTTAAGACCAAATATAGCTCTTATGCATCTTTTTTGCATTCTAAATATAACATCTTTATGTGTAGAGTTTCCCCAGAAAATAATGCCATATCTAAGGATCGATGCAAGAAGTCCGTGATAAGCTGTAAGCAATGTATTTACGCTTTGGGCGAGTTTATATCGGCCATAATCAGCGCGACCAGCAAAGTAGTCATTATAGACCGCGGCAGTAATGTACTATACTAAGAAAAGCACATCACTTTCAAGTTTTATTTTTGTTCCTCTGTAGCGGTTTGCTGTTGTCGACAATTATAAACCTATAAAAATATTAATTCAATATTTAAACATTTATTTTATAGTTAACAAAGAGAGACAAACATTTAATCTCCAAGATGTGGGAGTATTATAATCTTAAGAAAGTTTTAATTTTTTTTTATAATTTATATTGTACACCAGAGGCCAAAAGTATTTTTGGAACATCGTTCAAACTAATTTAAAAAAATGGTACAACTTGTAACAAGTATTTTAAGAACTGTCACTAAGAATACTGCTTTTATAAATGTAAAGAATTTCTTGTAATAATTAGCTCTTTGGAAATCATTATCTTTTCTAAGTTTTGGATTATATTTATAAAACAGACATGATATATTATGAACGTGGCCGTAGCAATAGGAGTTGGTACAAACATAGTGAAATGTGTTAAATGAATTTAGAATTTTAATTTAGATACTCAAAACTGCCAACGAGCGGGTTATGCTGGGGCGGCTACTGCAGGAGCTGAAACGGCCCAAATAGAATTACTTAATTGAAAGCTATGTGTTTGAACAGTTTAGGGTTGAAACACGGGGCTCAAGTGCCCCCTAGTATTTCGGGAAATCGCCAAGCGGTTGGTCGATTCTTCGTGATTAGAGGGCTGGCCTATTTCTTGACCAAAAATCAAAATCAGCATTGCCATCAAACGTGGTAATGGAAAAAGTTTTCTTGATTCGCAACGTATTGCAAACATGGAATTAAAATTCTAAATTCGCAACTGGTTGCGAATCGCAGTTGCAAAAACGGCTAGAGGCCGGGATGCTGCCAGCTTTCTGGGCCTAAAGTCTGCTATTAGGTACAATAGTGTCAATTAGTACCACAAATTAGTACCATTGTGACTTCACAATGGTACTTATTATAATGGCGTCGTAATTATAATTAGAAAATTAAAATAGTAGACTTGAGGCCCTGGGCATTTTCTCCGTTGACAGCGATGCGGGCGAACTTTTTAACGCCCTTTGATTCTTTGCTGCTTTTTATACACGTACATATAATTATTTTAGGTCTGTGTATACTTAGATGTAAACGCCGAAAGACGTCCACTGCTGGACATAGGCCTCCCCCAAGTTTCTCCACATTGACATAACATGGGCGGTTTTGCCATAATCACCACGCTTGGCAGGCGGGTTGGCGATCGCAGTATTACGGTTGTCACAAAAGCACAAAGAACCCTGCTGCCCATTCTCTGGCAAGTCCCTTAGTCGCCTCTTTCGACACCCACGGGAAGATATGGGATGGTGCTATTCTTTACGTCCGACACCATACAGAGCTGACAATGCAGCAAACAATGTATCTAGCTGTCCGGCGCAACTTCGTTTGCGTCACATTTTCCTCGTTTTCGCAACATTTTTCATTGCTGCTTCACTCCTATTGGTCGTAGCGTGATGATATATAGCCTATTGCCTTTCTCGATAAATGGGTTATATACCACTGAAAGAATTTTTCAAATCGGACCAGTAGTTTCGGAGCCTATTCAATGCAAACAAACAAACAATCAAATCTTTCCTCTTTTTGATATTAGTTTAGATTATAAAAATAAACTGTCAAGTCAAACATTGACTTGCAGAAATAAAAAATCATTCTTATCATACAGAATTAAATCATTTTTAATTTCTATTACAATTTTTTTTTTTAATAAAATTCATGTTTCGGTACTCTCCTTTTGTTTAAATTATGGGTGTAAGTATACCCTTCACGAAACCGAAAGACAGTTGTTCTCCCTGTCATTCCGTTTTTTTTTGTTGTAGGACTATCCCTGGGAATCTTCTAGTTACGGAGATATTGGAGGTCAAAGTTCCAACTCTTTCATAGGTTTTTAGGGTTCCGTAGCCGAATGACAAAAACGGAACCCTTATAGATTCGTCATGTCTGTCTGTCCGTCCGTATGTCACAGCCACTTTTTTCCGAAACTATAAGAACTATACTGTTGAAACTTGGTAAGTAGATGTAATGTGAACCGCATTAAGATTTTTACACAAAAATAGAAAAAAAAAAACAATAAATTTTGGGGTTCCCCATAGATAGAACTGAAAACCAAATTTTTTTTTTCATCATACCCATACGTGTTGGGTATCTATCGATAGGTCTTAAAAATGATATTGAGGTTTCTAGTATCATTTTTTTCTAAACTGAATAGTTTGCGCTAGAGCCACTTCCAAAGTGGTAAAATGTGTGTCCCCCCCCTCTAATTTCTAAAGTAAGAGGAGGAAAATTCTGAAAATATTTAGGATTGTAGGACGTAAAAAAAACTATCAACGAAAATTAGTTTCAATAAGATATGATGTATAGTTTTTGAGATATGGGACTTTTTCACCAAACTGCAGAAGTAACTTTGTTTTTCATAAACATTCTATGAAAAACAAATTTAGTTTTGCGGTTGAGTGGAAGTTTACTAACTAATGAATGACAGTTCAAAATATTGTTATTATATTGTTTGGGGTTATGGAACCCTGTGTGCGAGTAAGACTCGCACTTGTCAGGTTTTTTTTTCACAGGTACCTCCACAACACGGTATCCTATTCTGGGGTAATTCACCGAACAGAGAATGTGCTCTAAAAGCACAAAAAAAATGCATCAGAAGCATGTGCGGACTTAAACAGACTGATTCATGTAGACCAGTTTTCAAAAGGTTGAAAATCTTAACCCTACCTTCATTATACATATTTGAAGCGGCAATGATGATAAAACGCGATATAGATACGTATGAAACGTTGAGAAGTGCGAGACACAAAACTGAACTTAAAGGCATTAAATGTAGAACAGTAAAATTTCAATCGAGTATATTTGGTATTGGAGTCAAAATCTATAACAAGCTTCCAAACTGTATTAAGAATATTTCTTCATTAAAAGTTTTTAAATTAAAGCTAAAAGAATTTCTTATAAGTAAAACATACTATTCAATTAATGAATTTCTAACAGACCGAATTATTGACTAAAATTGTTTCTTAACTTATTTAATTTGAATTATATGACCGTAATAATTATGTTTAATAGTGAATGTTAGTATGAGGTTGACTAAAACATGACATGTTAAAATAATTTTAATTTAATTTTTTGTACTTATTTAATGTAAATCGCATGACCAACATAATTATGACCATTAATAATGTCGGATGAAATTGACAAAAAAATTGACATGTTAAACTTATTTTTATAATTTATTTCTTGATTTAATATTGTGATAGGTAATACGTAATAATTGTCAATGTAAAAGGAGGTTGACTAAAACAGCCAATGTAATGGAAAAAACCACAAACCAACTAAGAGTGTAATTTGCTATTGTTCCTTATTTTTAACATAGCCAACAATGATTGACTTTTAATATAAATATTGTACACCCCAATGGGTATGTTACAGTGATACAATACACTAAATTGTAAGATCTTATGTTTACCTGTGACAAACAATAAATAAATGAATTATGAATTATGAAAAACACCTGTGTTATTCAATGCCTACATCCAATCCATCCGCACAATGTTTTGAATGCGTTTCATTGAGTCCTAACGTGTTTTTGCCCCAAAAATAAAGTCGTTTCCCGGCAATAATTTTTGCGTAGTGTTCGAGAGTAGTTTGATGTTCAGATTGGTTTCTAGCTTCTCGAAAGGTCCGTTTACACCTTATAGGTAAACTCAGGGAAATTTATAGGTAAGCAAATTTATAGGTAAGCAAATTTATAGGTAAGCAAATTGCTTACTAACTTAAATTGGTTCATATTTATTTAAATCATTACTATCATTCTTTGTTAGAAATAGAGGTAAAATGTCAAATTGACGAAGGGTGACGATTTGTTTCAACAAATAATTGCCCTGACGGTACTTCCCCTGAAAGTCGTACTAAAGAGCTTGTAAGTGTTAGGTGGTCTTAAAGCTGGATCCGTGATAATGGTAAATGTGAATTGTCCTTACGGTCGTCTAGCGACTTCTCGGTATTTTCTTACTTTTAATGCGATACTTTACACCTAAGAGGGTCTTCAGTCAACTCGTAGTTTGAGGGTGTATTAAAATATACTTCACTGGCTTTTTCCACGACTTTGCTCGCTTTAAGATGTTTTTCTACGGGAACGTTTCAAAAATCGCTTTTGACACTCTGGGATAATGTGGCTTAGTCAAATATTTTTTGGAATCAGATCGGAACAGCAGGTTCCGAAGAAACTCCAAAATTTACCTTTTTTATAAATTTCTTTGGAGTTTTATTGTATTGTGCACTGCAGTAATTACTTTGGTGTAGAACGTGTGAATAGATAATATCACAGATTAGTCTTGGGGTCTATTAAATAGAAATTTGACAAGTTTTTGCGAAAGGGACATTTTGCTACCTGTAGTCATTTTGAGAAGTGTTGATTTTGCGACAGCCGTTTTTTCTTTGTATCTATCAAATTCAAATGATATACGTGGGACACTCAGAAAGTTTTGCGAAACTAAAAAAAATTGTTCTATACGTACATATATTTTTATTAAATCTTTTCAAAGTACTTTCCACCAGCCTCTATACAAAGATTCATGCGCCTAAACCAGTTTTCAAAACACTTTTTCCAGTCCGCCGCAGACACCTCGTTTACAGCCTGCTCGAACCCAGCCAGCGCATCTTCCGGCGACGAAAATTGTATCCCTTTGAGCTGATTTTTTATTTTTGGGAATAAAAAGAAGTCACACGGTGCTAGATCAGGGCTGTAAGGAGGGTGACCCAGGAGTTTGACTGGCGTGCTGTCCAGGAAGTCCCTCGTTTTGAGTGCGGTGTGCGCAGGTGCATTGTCGTGGTGGAGCAGTAGCCCGCGGAGCCCTGTGTTTGGTCGCTTGTTGCTTATAACAGAGAAAACTTCTGGCAAACATTTGGAAGTATACCATTCGGCATTAATGCTTCTTTGATCCCGTAAGGGAATTGATACCAAGTGGCCAGTCAAATTAAAAAAGCTAGCGATCAAAATCTTACCCCCGCTTCTAGATCGCTTCACTTTGGTAGGCGTTGGCTCATTTTGAAACACCCAAACAGTCGACTGGCGCTTGGTTTCTGGGTCGTATTGATAAATCCAGGACTCATCACCTGTAACGATGTCGTAAACACGCCGAGACGAGCCTGCTTCAAATTTGTTAAGCATATCACGGCACCATTCCACCCGGGCCTGCTTCTGAGCATCGGTGAGGTTGTGCGGCACCCAGCGTGATACTATCCTCCTCACGCGAAGATGGCTGTGTAGAATCTCGTGAACGCTTCCCGATCCAATCTTCAATATGTGTTGAATCTCCTGATATGTAATTCGCCTATTGTCTTGGATTAAATTTTTCACTGCTAGCACGTTTTCTTCGGTAACAGCCGTCAAAGGGCGACCGCTTCTTTCGTCATCCCCCAAAGTTGGTCGACCGCGCTTGAATTCGTTATACCAACGATACACGGTTGCCTTGGAAGGGCCTTCATCCATGAATGCCATTTGAAGTCTATCGTACGATTCATCCGGTTTCAGGCGACACTTGAAATCGTATAAAATCATAGCTCTAAAATGTTCCCGGCGCAGATCCATATTTCAGTGAGACACAATACTTTGAATTAACTCGCAAAAAATGTGGAGGGAAATTTTGAAATTGGAACTTACTTATTTTTACTTATAAATAATCATATTTTCGAAAAACATAATAACTGGCCAGTCTCCCATATATAAAAACTTTTTTTCGCAATACTTTCTGAGGGGCCTGGTATATGTAATTAATAGCTGGTGGCACATGTAACATGTAGCATTTGTTTCACATAACGCGTAATTTACGATATTGTTTTGTTTATTGTAACTTATAAGGTTTAAAAAAGCCACTCAGACAGCGACAACACCCCACTCTCCCCTCTTGCGAAGGGAGTGAACGATCATCGAGGGCTTGTGGTAGGTCTACCACCGCCCGCCTCACGCTCAGGGCACCGCGCCACATCTCATCAACGTGACTTGTGAGGACTCACATAGTGTGAAAGTCTCGAGAAGAGCTTACTATAGAAATGATCCTATGAAGTAAGGTCTTAATGAGAACCACAAAACCGAGGGGGGTCATTCACTCGCGGAGAATCTTAACACCGCGATACAGAAAGACGCGTCATCGGCACAACACCATCTAGCGGCATATTTTGAAGTTTTAAAAATAGATCTTGACCTCGATCCATCCATATGACCATGATAACCACGTGTAGTACAATTTATTTTTGATTAAAAATTTACATAAAAATAATACAATCAAACAAGAAGAATCGAAGGAGTGGTAGTACCATCAAATACTTAATAACAAAATAATATTACTATTAAATACTATATATCCGTAACAGTATCCAATCGCCTTTTTCAGCTTGTGTCATGTTCTCCTGAACAATAAAATTTTATAATACACGTTTTATAAGTCGATTCAAAAAAGAAAAGGGCATAACATCGCTAATTAACATGAAGCAAACCAGGGTTTCATGGCCGCCATGATAACACGGGATCTATAGGAACTTAAAGCTTCGAATTATTTTACTAGATGGCGCTACTGACATTGTATTGGTGTTAAATATAGGTCAAACCGGAATAATTCCATTTTTTTTTTCAAATTGACAAATTGTTAGTGATAGGTAAGTATTAAATAGGCTCCTGAAATAATAAAATAATCAAAATACCACCATATCGTATAATAGTGAAGTGAATTCCCTCCCCCAACACTTCCTACTAAGGAAAGTATTGCCAGCACGCGTAGCATGACTACTGTGGCAACTGGTGATGACGACGGAAGAATCGACATAATGACATTGTCTATCTCTCATTTTGACGATTCTTTATGCGACGAAACTCGTCCACAGTGTCATGCTACTCGTGCAGGTAGCTGATGAAACCATTATGATATTTACACGGATATACTATGTCCCCAAACACATAATGCGCAATCCCGTGTTTAGTAGTATTTTATGATCCCCAAAGGAATTATAGGGGTAGTTATTTTGTAGTTGAGCAAATGTGGGCGGAATACGTTCACTTATAATGCGTTTATGTAGGGAGATTTCACCTGTGTGTAAGTTAATTAATCACTGATGATAACCATTATTATCTTCTTTTACGCCCTGTCCTCGAATAGCGGATATGCTCGAGTAACATGCGTTTAGCTTGAGCTGACATTTTCTGACCAAGCAGTAAAGTAACATCAAACTTGGGATTTGAAGTTTCAAAGGCTTTTTTCAGTAACGCTTATCTATAGTTTATGTA